>CM035147.1:67157053-68612318 GCA_020205605.1 Panax ginseng | reverse complement strand
GCCATATGAAAGGGGTAAATCGTTAGTTCCAAGCAGGGAATTGGCTGTTCCACACCGCATAGCTGTCAGCTAAAGTGGGAATCAAAAGTTGCATTATTGGATTTCCCTTCATTTTGGCATGGAAGAAGAAATATCATATAGAGATGGACAAAGAAGTCTGTCGAAAGGGTCAGTAAAATTAGTCGCCCTTAATGAAAAAGAAAACCTCCCATGTACTTTCTGGCTAAAACCGCCAGCTACCCTTTTGAATTGACATCTCTGATATTTTTTTAGTTGGTTAGCAGGCAAAGATTGACCTCCGCGGAAAGAATGATTCATTGGGATCGACATGAGAGTCCAACTACATTGCAGTGCCAGAATCCATGTTGTATATTTGAAAGAGGTTGACCACCTTGCTTCTCTCACGGTACAACCCTCTTCCCGCTAAGCCCTCTTTCTCCTCGGTCCACAAATACAAAATGTAAGACTGGCGCCAACAGTTCATCACGGAAGAAGTGCAAAAAATGTCGAATGGGGTAAAAGCTAAATGGGCCGCGTTACAGACAAATCGGATAAAAGAGACAGAAACGCCAAAAATGTCACTTTAAGAACCTAACTGACGAAAAGTGAACTTTAAGGACGACTTTGAAAGTGAATGACAACTTGAAGGGACAAAAGTGTCATTCAGCCTCAATTAAATTGTTCACTCATCAGCTCTTTTATATTTCTACAGGAGTTGATAGTTTAGTTTTCTTTTTGAACATAAGAGCAATGGTATTTCTAAAAATAAGGACGAGGACTAAATATATCCAAAAGTAAAGCATTGGTTTTTATCATTTACTCGATGATAAATATCATAATTTATTAATTTGTACCTATTATTTTTACTCTTCGGATAAAACATTTAAGACTTAAATGCACTTTGCAACACCCAATTTATTCTCATTTTGCACTTTGCATCCCACATTTTATAAATACACTTTGCATCACACACTTTCAGCGCGTTGACACAACACCCTCCGGCCAAAAAAAATCTGATGAGGACATACGTAGCTCAGGAATGAACGGAATTCAAAGAGCGGATCACTGCAAGTTCCCATTGGACCCGTGACGAGAGCAAGAGCTAAACGCTTTAAGGACTCATTGGATTGGTTTAAGAGCCGTGGGCTGAGAATGGATCGACAACTTGCGCTATGGTGTTGGGTTCAAAGGTCATAAACATGGTCCAAGTGAACGTGCCCAGTCAAGCTTGCCAAGTTGAGCAGAGCACGCCAAGCCAAGAAGCAGAAGGGAGCAGGATTCAAAAATTGTTGTCAGGCGCAGCCTCGCTGCAGTTCATTTCTAGTGGTGTCGCGCCCTCTAGAAACGAAAAAGGCCTCTGTTGTTCAGCGCGGCCGCGCCCATTCCCCGTTCAAAAGCAGCGCGTTTCTGTAAGATTTGGACGCGAATTTACCCCATAAATTAAGGATTTTCATTATATTTTCATATTTCTATTGTAATTAGGATACTTTTAGATGTGGTTTTGATTCTAAATCAATTGTTATTTCCTTATAGGTCTCTAGGGTTTCATATCTAGTATAAATAAGCTTCGATGAATGTAATTCATATACAATTCAGATTTTATCAATATACTTGTGAATTTATTCTCTACTTTTGGTTATTTAAAGAATTCCCAAGTAATTCTTAGTTTTTCTTCGAGTTTCAAACTTTGACTTATCATACGACAATACATAGTTGTGTGGCGTTTTCTACCGCATCAATCGTCGATTGTACTAAGATTACCGCATATATATAAGCAAGGCGAGAGGTCAAGGTGTCATTGGTGTCCATTTAACACAGATTTCTTAACTCAAGCAATTGTATCAACATTACCGCTTACATATAAGCGAGGGGTTGTGTTGTGAGTGTTTCACTTTCATAACTTGCTAGAAACGATCCGGGCGACAACCACCTCACGCAAGCGTGCCGTGGAGTCTATCATTTGGTATTAAAGATAAGTTTTCTAGCGAATTGTTTATCTTTATTTTTCGTGTTTGAATATATAGTCAAAAAAACAAATTCGCGAGTATAAAATATATATATAGAGAGAAAATTTAATTAAGTTGTATTTTGATTGCTTGCTATCATTGAGAGACATACCTTCAATATTTTGTTTCGCGATAAGTTAGTTTTGAATTGATTAGTAAAACTGTGAATTTTTCTTGGTGAATTCGAATAAAAACCTATTAGAGAGAATATTTAAAGGTAAAAGGCAAGAGTAGTGAGTTTAATTGAGGGTAAAAGCCAAGTTGAGTGCATAACACGAGTGAAATATTAATACGAGAGAAACACGTAAGGGAGTGGTGAGGAAATTGCTTTATACCAACCCTATTTTGCAGTAAATATGTCTTAACTCCAAGGATAAAGTTGTTTTTGAAGAGTCCCCGTCTAATTTTGATCCAAAGTTTATGATGGAGGCCATGATAAAAGAATTCTCCAGACAATTGGACATGGCGATGGAACAGGTGCACGAACACATCAATCAGATGAGCGACACCCGAGGGGAACAATCTCAAAACCCACCTGGTGGGCGTCCAAAAGGGAGAGCACAACAAAGAGGTGATAGGACATAGGAAGCGGCTTACTACAAGGGTAGGTTTAGCGAAGAGGACCATGAATCTAACTTTATTCATCGGAGACATGTAGCGAGGGATAGAGGCGGTCGGAATAAAGAAGACAGCAACTTGGATAGCATTAAAATGAAGATTCCATCTTTCCAAGGTAGAAGTGATCCTGAGGCATACCTAGAGTGGGAGAAGATGGAGTGGGTTTTTAACTGTCACAACTATTCAGAACTCAAGAAAGTCAAACTTGCCGCTACGGTGTTTTCAGATTATGTAGTTACTTGGTGGGATTAGTTGATGACCAGCCGGAGGAGATGTGGGGAGCACCCGATTGAAACTGGGGTGGAGATGAAGGCAGTGATGAAAAAGAGGTTCGTGTCTAGCCACTACCAGCTGGATTTGTTCCGAAGTTTGCAGAATTTGAAGCAAGGAAGTAGGAGTGTAGATGACTACTTCAAAGAGATGGAGATGTTGATGGTCAGGGCTAATATAGATGAGGATAGTGAGGCGACAATGGCTCGATTTTCAACAGGGTTAAATTGGGAGATCGCGGACTTGGTAGAGTGACAACATTATGTGGTATTGGAGGATATGGTACACATGGAAATCAAAATTGAGAAGCAACTTAAGAGGAGAGGTGGCCAACGATCAAATCCTACCATAGGTTCATTGTGGAAGTCCAATGTTGTGAAGCGGGAGGAGAAGCCGGTCGTGAATAATCCCAAAGTGGAGGTCAAGCAAGGAACGACCAACCGGAGATTGTAAGGTAAAACTGAACAACCTTCTTTTAGTCGTAATCGAGATATTGTATGTTTTAAATGTCAAGGTAGGGGATATATTTCAAGTCAATGTCCACATCAAAGAACTATGTTGTTGCTTGACAATGGAGAAGTGGAAACCGAGGGAGAAGATAGTGACACCGATTCTATGTCGCCATTAGAGGAGATACATGATAGCGAGGTCGCTATACATGGTGCAGTTTTAGTTACGAGAAGAACGCTTAGTGCACAAGTGAAAGAGGAAAGTAGTGAACAGCGGGAAAATCTTTTTCTTACTAGATGTCTTATGAATGGGAAGATTTGTTGTGTCGTGATAGATGGAGGTAGTTGTACCAATGTGGCGAGTACTATAATGGTGGAGAAATTGGGGTTGGCTACATCCAAGCATCCACATCTGTATCGTTTGCAATGGCTCAATGACAGCTCATATATCAAAGTGACCAAGCAAGTATTAGTTCTATTTCGATATGTTGATGAGATATTGTGCGATGTAGTTCCTATGCAGGCGGGTCATTTTTTGCTACGTAGGCCATGACAATTTGATAGGAGGGTAAAGCATGATGGCTTTACTAATGAGTATTCATTTGTACACAAGAAAAGGAAAATCACTTTGTCTTATGTCACCACAATATGTGCATGAGGATCAAATTCATTTGCAAAAAGATCTTGTTCAAAAAAAAGAGTGAAGAAAAGAAAAATGAAGAGAAAAAAAATATTGAGGGGGAAAATAAGAGACAAAAAGAATGAAGATAGAAAAACAAACATTTATGCAAAAAATATGATGTGAGGCGAGCTTTGGATTCTAAACAACCGATGATTATACTTCGGTATAAGGAGGCGCTTTGGAATACTAACACTAATAATTCGTTGTTGCCTAGTGTTGTTGCATCTCTCTTGCAGTATTATGCGGATGTATTTCCCGAGGAGCTTCCACAAGGATTACCACCGATTCGGGGAATTGAACATCAAATTGACTTTGTACCAGGTGCTACCATTCCAAATCGTTCAGCTTATCAGAGCAATCCCTAGGAAACGACGGAGTTGCAAAAACAAGTTGGCGAATTAATGGAGAAAGGGTTCGTAGAGAAAGCATTAGTCCATGAGCAGTTCCGGTGATCTTAGTGCCTAAGAAGGATGGGAAATGACGTATGTGCATTGATTGTCGAGCTGTAAATAACATTATGGTAAAGTATTGACATCTCATTCCATGATTAGATGACATGTTACATGAATTGCATAGGTCATGTGTGTTTTCAAAAAAATTATTTAAAAAGTGGTTATCATCAAATAAGAATTCATGAAGGCGATGAATGGAAAACTGCGTTTAAGACAAAATATTGGTTATATGAGTGGTTAGTGTTACCTTTCGGTTTAACTAATGCACCTAGCACTTTGATGTCTAATGAATCATGTTTTGCGTCCATTCATTGGGAAAATTTTTTGTTGTTTATTTTGATGCTATTCTTGTTTATAGCAAAAACTTGGGTGAGCATGCATTACATTTAAAATATGTTTTAGATGTTCTTAGAAAAGAAAAGTTGTTTGCTAACATGGAAAAGTGTACATTTTGCACGAATAGAATTGTGTTTCTTGGCTTTGTTGCGAGTTCACGGAGAGTTCAAGTAGATGAGGAGAAAATACGTGCAATCTGGGAATGGCCGAGTCCTACGAATGTGAGTCAAGTTCGTAGTTTTTATGGACTCGCGAATTTTTATCGACGTTTCGTGAAGAACTTCAGCGACAACACAACACCACCAACGGAAGTCATCCAAAAGAGTGGGTTTTAAATGGCAAGAGAAAGCATTTCGGTTGATCAAGGAAAAATTGACTAATACACCTTTACTTGTTTTACCTAATTTTGCTAAAACTTTTGAAATTGAATGTAATGCTTCAGGTTTAGGAATTGGGGTCGTGTTAATGCAAGAAGGGAAGCCGGTAGCGTACTTTAGCGAGAAATTGAGTGGGGCAGCTTTAAACTATCCTACTTATGACAGAGATGTACGCATTGGTTCGAGCGTTGGAAACGTGGCAACACTACCTATGGCCCAAGGAGTTCGTGATTCACACTGATCATGAATCCTTGAAGTACTTGAAAGGTCAGCACAAATAGAACAAGAGGCATGCATGATGGATGGAGTTTATCGAGACATTTTCATATGTCATTCGATACAAACAAGGTAAGGAGAATGTCGTTGCAGATGCTCTTTCAAGTAGGTATGTGATATTATCTACTCTTGATACGAAATTACTTGGTTTTGAGCGAATTAAAGAATTATATGTTGATGACCATGATTTATGTGGAGTTTAAATCTTATGAAAAAAATGTTGTGGGTGAATACTTTAAAGTTGATGGATTTCTGTTTCGAGAAAATCAATTGTGTATATCTGTGTGTTCTTTACGTGAATTGTTAGTTAGGAAATCACATGAGGGTGGTTTGATGGGGCATTTTGGTGTTGATAAAACTTTAGTTGTTTTAAGAGAACATTTTTATTGACCACACATGAAACAAGATGTAGAAAAAATATGTGATAGATGATTACTTGTCGCCAATCTAAATTCCGTGTTCAACCCCATGGATTGTATACATCTTTGCCTATACCTAGTGAGCCTTGGATTGATATTTCAATGGATGTTGTGTTGGGTTTGCCCAAGTCTAAGCATGATCATGATTCGATTTTTGTGGTCATTGATAGATTTTCAAAGATGGCACATTTTATTCCATGTCACAAAACTGATAATGCATCCTAATTTATTCTTTAGAGAGATTGTGCGTTTGCATGGAATGCCTAAAACAATTATTTCGGATAGAGATACTAAGTTCTTTAGCTATTTTTGTAAGACAATATTGTCGTGTAAACTAGGTAGTAAATAGGACTTTGTCTGCTTTGTTAAAAGCTATCATTAAGAACATCAAACATTGGGAAGAATGTTTATCACATGTTGAGTTTGCTTATAATAGATCTATTCATTCTTCTACTAATTTCTATCCATTTGAGATTGTATATGGTTTTAATCCTTTTAACACCGTTGGAATTGTCACCATTACCTGTTTCTAAATATACTAACATGGATGGAAAGAAAAAGATTGAATTTGTTAAGCAGATACATGAGAAAGCACGGCTCAACATTGAAAGGAGGACGGAGCAATATACAAAGCAAGCCAACAAAGGTCCACGTCAAGTTATCTTTGAACCAGAAGATTGTGTTTGACTTCATATGCGGAAAGAAAGATTTTGAGCTCAAAGACGGTCGAAGTTGCTTCCGAGGGGAGATGGTCTATTTCAAGTTCTCAAGTGCATTAATGATGATGACAAGAAGTTGGATTTACCGGGTGAGTATAACGTTAGTGCAACATTTAATATTTCTGACCTTAGTTCGTTTGATGTAGGTGATGATTTGAGGGCAAATCCGTTCCAAGAGTTGAGAAATGATGAGGACATGCTTAGCTCAGGAAAAAAACAGTTTTAAAAATTATTTTAAGTTATAATAATTAACTTTTAATATTTTTTGGATAAATTCAATAAATATTTTATTTATTTAAAATATTATTAATAATTAATTGGATAAATCATTTATAAATAATAAATAATTATTTAAAAATGATAATAATAATTTAAAAATCATATTAAGTGGTTATAAATTATTTAAAAATAATAACAAGGTTTTTAATAATATTCTAAGTAAATATTAATTATGTAAAAATAGTAATAAATGAACGGAATTCAAGGAGCGGATCCAGTGCAAGTTCCCGTTGGACCCGTGACGAGAGCACGAGCTAAACGCTTTTAAGGAATAACACATTGGTGAATGGATCAACAACTTGCGTTAAGGTGGTGGGTTCAAAGGTCATAAACATGGTCCAAGTGAACGTGCCAAGTCGAGCTGAGCATGCCAAGCCAAGAAGCAGAAGGGAGCATGATTCAAAAACTGTTGTCAGGCGGCGGCCGCCCTGATGCAGTTCACTTCTAGCGCTGTCACGCCCTCTAGGGACGAAAAAAGGCCGCTCTGTTGTTCAGCATGGCCGTGCCCATTCTCTGTTCAAAAGCAGCGCATCCGCGCCGGTGCGGAATTTATGATAAGTTTCTGCAAGATTTGGACGCGGATTTACCCCATAAATTAAGGATTTTCATTATATTTTCAGATTTCTATTGTAAGTAGGACACTTTTAGATGAGGTTTTGATTCTAAATCAATTGTTAATTCCTTATAGGTCTCTAGGGTTTCATATCTAGTATAAATAAGCTTTGATGAATGTAATTTATATACAATTCAGATTTTATCAATATACTTGTGAGATTATTCTCTACTTTTAGTTCTTTGAAGAATTCTCAAGTAATTCTTAGTTTTTCTTCGAGTTTTAAACTTTAACTTATCATACGACAATACGTAGTTGTGTGGCGTCTTCTACCGCATCAATCGTCGATTATACCAAGATTACCGCTTACATATAAGCGAGGGGTCAAGGTGTCGTTGATGTCCATTCAACGCAAATTTCCTAACGCGAGCAATTGTACCAAGATTACCGCTTACATATAAGTAAGTGGTTAAGGTGTTGTGAGCGTTTCACCTTCATAGCTTGCTAGAGACGATCCGGGCGACGATCACCTCACGCAAGTGTGACGTGGAGTCTATCAAAATCGTTAACTGGGCTAACAGAGTTGGGTTGTTTAGATCCACGTGTTATCTTTTTAAGGACAAAATAGTCCCACCAATGAAATCATTGCCCCCTAAAAAGACAGCATATGTAGGTAGAAATAGCCCAACTCCATTTAAAAAAAAATTGGTCGAAGAGTGTTATGTGTCATTGCACTGAAAGTGTATGATGTAACGTGTCCATTTATAAATTGAGGGATGAAAAGTGCAAAATGAGAGTAAACTGGAGGATGCAAAGTGCATTTAACTGAACATTTAACTTTACCCCGGTGTGCCAAGGGATGGAAGGAAGTGTTGGTTGTATTACAAAAGAATAGGAACATACACATTAATCAGATTATATGAAATAATATTTTACAGAAATTGTAAATAAATAAATAAATAAAATAAGAAAGATAACAATTCACCGTCGTCCTAGACTCCAAGATATAATTATCAGCAACTAAAGAAATTAGAAATAAAATGGTAATATGTCAGGAGATTACATAAAAATAAGAAATAATTTGGTTCAACAAGTATAAATTACTTGAACAGGTGTAACAGGAAAGGCAAAAAATTAAGGAAACTGATAAATCCACAATATAAAATGATATTTCCACATAAAAACCGTCGCTATAGATCCTATAGCGACGGTTTTCACCATCGCTATACATCTATAGCGACACTCTTCATACGGAAATATCAAAAAGTGATGTGAAAATATCAATTTCCAAAATTAATTATTTAGTGGCCAATTATTCAAAGTGAATTTTCATATTACATAATTTGAGTTAGGATACGATGATATGAACATACCTGATGAAAAAGCCGATCTAATCAGATCTCCACACCAACAATATGAAAGTACATGGACATTTGCCTTCAAATTTTCATTTTGTATAATGCTCTGAAAGAAACCTGGGCAACCATCTTGGAGGATAAGACGTTCCCCAGCACGTTTTATGTCTTCAAGATACAGACCCTTAAGTACCCCAGAGTCAATCACCCTTGTATTAGCCCTTCTCTCAAAATCCGAAAGTTTCTCAAGTGTTTTAATCAGACCCTCATAATTAAATCTCTCCACTGAAATCACAGGTAGTTAAATTCTTGAGCATTAAACCATCTATTGTTTTCCTTGCAAGAACATCTCAGGCTATGACAAACAGCAAAAAGCATATCAAAAAAGAGATGCAATCAAATATACCTTTCTGAGTGAGTAAAATGGTCTCTATGCACTGTTCATACTCTTCAGTATACTGCCTGGAGAGGACTCCCCATGTGCTTCGCAGATCAGCTGATGGCATACGAGCAATTTGATTTTGCGGTTGATTCTGATCAGATTTTGGTGCTGTTACTATTGCAATCTCTGCCAAAATGGCAGAAGAATCAACAACAGTGCACGTCAAATCAAAATCAGAAAATATCACAAATCGACTTTCTACAGGGCTGAGTGCTTTTGACAGAGGAAGAACAGTCTGCTGAACAAGTGGTTGAGCTAAAAAGAATTCTATCTCAAGTTTCATTGCTTGATGATAAAGCTTTTCAATTATGGCAAGCTCCTCGCCCGTCAAAGAGACGCTTAATTTATCCAGCAAGTCCTCAGTTTGCAGAGCAGATGCCTAAATATTCAATAAATAAGATAGTTGAGCTGTTATAGGAAAGAAGGCGGTTAAGAAAAGAATTTCTTCTAAGACTGTAATCAGCGAGGAATATCATTTTGTCCACAAGAAAGGATTGAATACGTCATGTGTTCAAAAATAGAACCGACCTGGAAAGTTTCTGAGGAGTAATTGTCAATCCACTTCTTGTAGAGGTAACTACTCTCATTATTGTTAATAAATGGCAGAAGCTCCTTGCCTAGAAAAGCATAAAGCCTCATGCAAGGCGTCATTGCACCCAGAGTGTAAGCTGCAACTTTTGTTTTCTCAAAAGGAGTCGCAAGTTTACCAGGACCTTTTACTCCTTCAACCTTCCCTGAAGCTGTTGCCAACAAGAAATCTGTGTACCTTACAGTTGCAGAATTCAGAGAATTCTCTTTGATTAGGTTAGAACCCCACTCCTGCATAAGTTGTATCACAGAGCATAACAACAATTGTTAATGAAGAAAATTCACACCTATACACAAAACATTACTAAAAATTGACTATTAAATCATTTATTATAGTGTATTTGAATGCATTGCATCATACTGAAAAATCTGTCAGTTAAAGTATATAAGTCAAAAATTCAAGCAAGGGAATAATGAATCCATTAATCAAGAGAGAAAGTGTGAAGTGATCCAAATTTCTAGCGACTTGGAAACTGTTGGTGCCGCATTAACAAGAATTCTACATCAAACAAATTCATCCCACTAAACTAATCCATCAAAGAAGCTTCCTGATTTCAAAACCATACAAAAGCTTCTATAATGATACTGTTCTAAATTATAGGAGTATTAAATTACCTACCCAAATTCATCCAAAATTCTTTATGAGATATATGAGAAAGGAATGAAGAAAATACGAATGGACTCCATTATATGAAAGACTATAATATTGTAAGTTAGTGTTAAGTAATCAACTCATCCAAAAGTTTAAGCTTGTACATGGAAGACTCAACAATGTATATCATGCACTATTTTAAATTAATATAAAGACAACGTGCGGTCGGGAAGATTTGAACCCACCCAGAGATCTGATACCATATTAAGTAACCTACTCATCTAAAAGCTTATGCTTGTAGATGGAGGGCTCAACAATGTATATCATGCTAACAGTTAGAAATGTGAAAGCTCACATCAACTTCATACTCCAAAGGTCAGCTGCTGTTGGCATGTAAGAAGCATTTTACACAATAATAGCATGCAAACTAACAGCAACATCTTGTTAAATTCTCTTTAAATACAGGATTGGCTCAGCTCCAGTACCCTATTCCTTTAATTTATTCAATTTTGTACTATATAATTAACATGTACCAATTCAACTAAGACTTAACCAACCAGTTTGTTGTATGTTAATTAACATGGTTTACTTAAGAGCAATGTTACTTGAAACGTGGTACATTTCGGTACGCGATACGAATACAGGTACGCAGTACGCTACATAGCTAAAATGCGATACGCTAAAGTATCTTAATATAAATTTTTATAGTTAGGAATTTTCTTCGAATCTAAATGTAATAAACTTAAGTTTATAGAAGATTTTTAGTTGAATTAATAATTGTTGATAGTTTTAAAAATATTTTAGTCCAAATGTAATGTCTGAGCATCCAATACTAAGTTATAATATTGATATGTTAAACAACAAAGAAATTTTCTGGTACCCTAAATTTAGAGTATTGGTACGTAAGAGTATCCTATTTGGGTACGCAAGTACCAATACAAGGTTCGCTAGGTCTATGAGAGTATGTGGTAACTCTGCTTAAGAGTGACTTATAAATATATTAACTCTAGCAATTATAACGCCCATATGCATCAGCAGTTTACATAAATACAAGCATCATTTGGGATTCCAAATCTAGATTCCAGAATGTTAGTTCTTTTCAACTTAGCATTTGAATAAATTAAGAAGTAAAGCTAGGGTCTCAAATTTTGGGTCTCAAATACATGTCATCGTTACATTAGCTGTTCAATATCACGGTGAGTCCTTGGCAATCATTACATATCAATGTAATGATAACTTGTGTATTTGATAATTTGAGACACTTTGAGATCCAAATTTGACCCTTAGCATTATCCGAAATTATCTCTTTGACAGGCAGATAATTATTCCAGCCTGGGAGTTTTTTACATAAATAAATGCAACTTAATAGCAACATCTTGCTAACTTCTCTATAAAAACTGAGTTGGGTCCCCTTCAATACCCTATTCCTCTAATCTCTTCAATTCCGAACTACATTATTCACATTTATCAATTCAACCAAAATTAACAGATCAATTTAGGTTAATTATTGTATGTGATCAAGGTTCTATAAGAGTGCCTATAGAATATCTTAACCATGGTAATTGATAATTTCCATATATATATCTATACTACATATATACATAATATAGGGTTCCATACTGGGAGTTCTTTTTTAACTCAGCACTTGAGATGAATTAAGTTTCTCTTTGACAAGCGGGCAGATAAATTACTCCAGAATATATACGTAACATATATAATCTAAATCATCAAGGAAAATGAAAAAATTATGAAACCACCAGTGAGAGAGGCATCACAGACCCCATAAAGTAAGTGACGCAGTGGAATAATGGTTAGACTGTAACACTAACACAAACATGATAAATCCTTGTGCACAAAGGAAAGTAATGAATTTTCCACACACAAAAAAAAGCAATATTATTATGAATTGAACTGAATTGATTGATTACATAATAGTCTAAAGACAACCTATATTTATAGGTCTAGGTACTTTCCTACAAAAAAGATAATAAATATCTCCTAATCTACTTTGAAAATGATAATAAAACTACTAATTCACTTTCCTATGACTAGTAGAAAACTATTAAAGTAAAAATAGTAAATCTAAACCTACTAGATTTTCCTAAATAATAAATAAAAGTACATCAAGTAAAATAAAACTCTATAAATATTAAAATATATGAAAATCCTAATTTTCATTGTAATTATCCTCTACATCAGACTCCCCTCCTTAGAAAACATTTGTCCTCGAATTTTAAAGCAAATGAGTATCAAGCACCAAGATCGAATCTTCGACTTTCGCGGGATCAAAACTCCATGTCTTTTCTTCTCAAAAGATAATCCTAAAAAAAGTGAGAAATTACCAATGTCTTCCAATTAACCTGCATAACAAAGAAATTTACAGGGATAACAAAATCAATAATTTCGATGTCCTTGATCGCTGGAACAATCTCATGATCAATCTTGTCTATTGTATTATCCCCATCCTTAGATTATGTGACATCTTATATGCTCTCCTCCATAACGGGTAACTCGTTAGGAACTTGGGAATCTTCAACAGTAGTAGTTTCAATCTCAACTTGACTTTGCTCCAAAATAAAACTCTCATGAACCTCTAAAATTGGCAGTTCATCAATTACCTCTGCTTTGAATTCTTCTTTCGAAGATCCGATAGTTTCTGAGGTATCAACAAGTATCTCTTACTCACAATCTGTAACATTAAACTTCGACTCTTGACTCACAATATTGTATGGTGGTAGACATGTTGGATAATATGTTTTGAAGCTTCTGTAAAATTTTCTGGCTGAACATGATGAAACTCTTGATAATGTCTCAAATATTTTGCAACTCATTGATCCAACTTACAATTAACCTGGCTCTGATACCAATGGACACAGCGGAATAATGGTTAGACTAAAACGCTCTTAACACAAATGTGATAAATCCTTGCACACAAAGGAAACTAATGAATTTTCCAAGAGAAAACACAATATTATTATAAGTTGAACTAAATTAATTTGAATTGATTGATTACATAACAAGTCTAAAGATAACCTATATTTATAGGTTTAGGTACTTTCTTACATTTACTCTTAAAAGGATAATAAATAACTTTTCTAATCTACTTTGAAAAGGATACGACTAGTTGAAAACTATTAAAGTAAAAATAGTAAATTTAAATCCTACTAGATTTCCCTAAATAATAAATAAAAATACATAAGTAAACTAAACTCCATAAATAATAAAATGTATGAAAATCCTAATTTTCATTGAAATTTTCCTCTGAATCAGTAAGGGGACGGTTTGTGGATTGGATATGCACTTTCCCTTCTATAAGAGGCCACTGCACATCTTCTCTATTGATTACAAATTTACAGACTTTATAGTGTACTTGGCATAGGACGAGTTACTACCATCATATCATCGACACTACTAATTCAATTTTTAGATGTTAGGACCATTCCAAAAGGGAACTGTTGCATACAAAGATTGCAGTTTATAATTATTTTTTCATTTTACAAAAAGGTAATTTTTGCATACAAATATGCAGCTCACAGTTTTCTCTCTTTCAGAACAATCCTTGCTAAATAGGATAGATCAGAAGTTGGGATCTTTCTTAAATGCTAGATAATGAGACATCAATGCAGACCACCCTTGATAGAGCATCCCTGAGAGTGCAACACCTGCAAGATGAGCTGCTTTGATGCCATTGCACATAAATTCTCTTAATCCAAGAGATGAGTCTTCTCCAATAAGGAGAATTGAGTATATATTTTCTATTAATAATATATTAGAAGTCATGTTACACGCATATGCATATACATATGCATATTCCTCTCCAACAAGGAGAAGTGAGTAAATATTTTTTATTAGGGCAAGAGACTGTGTGGCTTGCAATAATAGCCAAGACTGGCAATAGATACTCATTCATTAATGGCAGCTGTCTTTTTCAGCATTTTCATTGATGACAATTTAGACATTTCACTATTTTATTGACAAATACTATTGTCTTTTTGGGCTTGATCTATAACCAAGCATGGTTATGGCATTTGCCACATATTCCCTTTTCCTTTTTATTAACTAGTTTCTTGGTACACACAATTGCGTGTGAAAATTTAAAAAGTAGAAATACATGATTTAGTGGGTGAGAAAATTAGGAGGTGGTGGATAATGGGAGTGGAAAAGAAAAAATAGTGATACAAACATTAAGATAAAATGTTTAAAATCATGAGACCAAAGTCCAAAAAAACAATTGCTTTTGTTGCTCTCACTTGATAATATAGATATATTAAAAGTCATGTTACACACATATGGTATACATATAAGCATATGCATATGTATACACATATGGTATACATATAAGCATATGCATATGCATATGTATACGTATTTTTTTGTAAGTTTGTTTACTAGAAAACCATAAGTTTACTAGAAAACTGCCAAAGCGGCGAAACCCACCTAATGTAGGACAAGAAGATGGAAGAAGGAATAAAGAGGATTAAAGAAGATAATTAGGCTGAAAAACCACAAAAGGCTTAAAGGTCAGGCAGAGGGCATTTTGGGCAGCAAGAATAATTAGAATATTTTAGTAGTTTTACTTTTTGTGTGTAAGCATGTGTGCACATGTAATAGTTATTTTTGTGATAGTTATTTTGAGATGATAAAAAAAAGTAGTGTAGGACCGTAGGTTAGTAGCTTTACTTTTCAGCACTCTCTTTCTATAAAAAGTTGTGAGGAGTAGCCTCCAAGTCCAAGCATTATGAATTAAGTGAATGAAATGAAGACAAGCTTGCTTTCTTCTTATTTTTCTCTCTCCTCCCACACGATCTCAGTGAAGAAGACTAAGATTTTTATCCTTCTTCCTCCCAATTTCTGTCTAATTTCTCTCTAATCTCTGTCTATTCTATCTCTATTCTCAGGTCAGGTATCAACAGGGACCTGACAAATTGGTATCAGAGCTGCTGATTCTCCAAACTCATCATCTTCTTCCTCTAATCCTCTGTTTCTTCTCTATCTTCAAGTTCTAATTTCTTTCTCTTCTATAAACCCAAACTGAAATCTACTTCTTTTAGTCTCTTTTATCCTTCAAACACAACCCAGAAATAGCTCAGACTTGGGAAGCTCATCTTCTTCAACCTCCTATTCTATTTTCAGATTCTTATTTTAATGTTTTGTCACTGTTCATAAACTCAGAAAACCAAAAAAAAAAAACAGTCAATTTTTGCCATCAAAACACTTTGGGTAGTTCATTACTAATAAGAATCACCAACAACAGCTCCAGATTTCAGCACCAAAGCAGCAGAAAAGGCTACTTTCAGTGCTCTGTTTTGCAAACCTGCAACTCAACAAATTCAAGTGTTAATTCACTTGTTTCAGATATAAAACTATTCTAACTCATTCATTTCAGTCATCAATAGATAGCCCAAGCTATATTTCTCATAGACAACAACACCCAAGCATATTTGAATCAACAAATTTATATTTCTTCTCGGTCAGCAAAAATTCCAGATTTTGTGATTTGTTTTAGATTGATCTGATCTAACTTGTGTTTTAAGTGATTCTAAGTACTTAATTAGCATATTTACAATCAGTACAAACAATCAAAAACTAAAAACATTACAATTCAGTCCTTAGTTATTTTTCAGTCCATGAAGAAATAGTTATCAGCCTTATTTTAGTGTTAGCACTTCATTATACTAAATTCTTGGTGCTACAGCTTATTTGTGTGCTCATTTACTCTTTAAAATTCAACTAAGCTTTAGCAAGTTGAATTTAAAACTTGTTTTGCCTCATATGCTCAGTTTGTTTCACTTAGGATATCCAATTCACTTGAAAAAATTTATTAATAGAAAAGAAATCATACAATAAATGGAGGTCAAAAAGTCCTCCCTCAGCATACTACAAATCAAAAACAGAAAAACACTTAAAAATGTGCAGCACTCCAATCTCTACATAAATCAGTAACAAACATACCTCTAAAAGCCCCCATAGCAAAAGCCCAAAGAGACGCAAGAAAAATTATCATTCAATAGCTTTAAGGATAAATAACTTTCTCTAAACAACCTAGCATTACACTCATTCCAAATTCTCCACAAGATAGAAAAGAATGCACACTTCCATAAAATTTTGGCCTCCCTCTTACTTCCAAATCCTCGAAAATGAATTAGTAGCACATCTTCCACCTTAGCAGCACACATCCACTCCACTCCTAGCACTCCAAACAGAACTCCACAATCCCCAAGCAACAGAATAATGCAGAAATAAATGAGCATGTGTCTCATTACTCGGCCTGCACATAAAACATATATCCGGAGATAGAACTTTGTAAGGCTTGCGACCTTAATAAAGGTCATTAGTATTTAATCTTCGTAAAACCAGAGACCACACAAAAGTCTCGACTTTGGAAGGGACCTTGCCTTTCCAAATGTTCAAAGCCAATGGAAATGGATTAAGAACAATAGACCGAGTCAAAAAAGAGGAGTAACTCTTGCAAGAAAAGGAACCAGTTGGATCTTAAGTCCAAATACGCTTATAGAGGTACATAGATGAACCGAATCAAGCAATGTTAGAAAAGATTCCATTTTATTAGACTCCAAATCCGTGAGAATCCTGAAGAAATGAAAATCCCAAGAAAATAAAGCTACTCAAGCTTCCTTACTCAAATTTGGTAGTATTGTTGTTGCTGGATAAATTTTTCATACTCAGAATCACACTTGTCCTGTGATTTCTTTCATTTCTATTGTTGGTAAACATGGTTAGTCCCTCACAATTGTTGCAGCAGGACTTCCTAGTTACAGGGAGTACACAACTCATTGATGAGAGGATGAACTACTTCATAGCTGGTATGAATGAGTTGTTGAAGCAAAAAGGTTCAGATTATGTAGTGGGTTTTGTTAACCCTGTTGGAGATAAAAGGAAGGGCAAGTTTCCATTTCACATGGGCCATAGAGAAGATAAAAGACTTTTTAGAAATCCCAACCATGCTGAGAAGCTAAGGGCCAAAATAAATGAAGAAGTTGATGTCCAAAGGAGGAGGAACAACTTTGTCGAAGAAAATGAGGGAAAGGGACTCGAGCATATCAAGCTTGTGTTCCCATCATTCAATGAAAGAAAAGGAATGTGAAGAAGCAAATTATGAAGAATATATGATGAGTATGATGAAAATAAGAGGACTCCTATATATGATGAAGAGCCACAGCAAGAGGGAGCAAAACCTATGTATAATGATTGTGTTGAGGATGAGGATGCTGCAAATTATGATGGTCCACCAACCTATGATGAACCACCCCAATATGAAGGGAACCATTTTTTTGATGAAAAGACTGGCTTCATTGACAACATTCAACAGTGTGCTACACAACCAAAATCTGAAGAAGAGTTCTGGAATAATGAAGTCCCAATGTTTGACAATAATCATGAAGTGGAGCAAGGATTCATGAAGGTACAAGGAGTGTTGGCACTTCCTGAACAACAAAAAAGAGTTTCCTTGGTAAGGGAGCTGTCAAACCAGCCCAACATGCTGTAAATCAGACTAGAAAATGACGACAGAGTCGCCTACATTTCAGCTCCACAAGGTCCAAAGATTTATACATAACTTTTTGAGAAAATGGGATTAACTCTAGGTGATGTTTGCAATCCAAAACAGTCCAAAAATGACTGGTTTGTATCACTTGAACCTTGAAGAGATAAGGTCAAAACCTCTATGCAAAACTCACATTTGAAGGAAACTAGTACACCCAAATTTCCTCCTACAACCTATTTCCTTATGTTCCTATTTCTAGATCCCTCATTGCATACAAAGGATTTTACTGTTACTATGTTGAAAGCCAGCACAACTAAAAGACGCCTCAATGCTTTATAACAGTTATAAAAGATAAGGAGGCTGAAATTTATGTTTGTCCAATCCATGATGACGAAACAACAGAGTGCTGAGGATGAAAATGAAGGCAGTCTCTTGTATATTGAAGTACATGAAAATGTTCCAAGGCATGAGAAGCAACTTGTTCTTAGTGAAGAAATTAAAGAGAACAAAGTTCAAGAACAAGAAGAGTATGAATCTCTTGGGGTGCAGGAAATTTCAATATTAAAGAGAGAACTGCAGCTGTTTGTGATGAGTAATGCTAAAGAATTAAAAAAAAAAAAGTGGCTTGCAACACCAGCTCCTTGGAGGGATAAAATATTAGTGACCCTACAAAATTTTCACCTAGAAGATAACCTTAATAACCAACACTCATCTGTGAAGGATCAACTAGAAACCAAGACCATCTATTTTGATATTCAGGAGGCTCCATTTGATTGGCATGCTATCAGCAAAAGGAACGACCATGGTAAGACAATTATCTCTGCTTTAAATGTTCAAGCTGCCACTTTAAGTAGTGTTGGTAATGAGAAGGTTTGGGTGCTTTTACTCTTGAATGCAATCCATATACCTTATGGGTTAGAAACTGCTGCACTGCAATTTTTGTTAAGAGATAACCTTTAATGGAAATTTCCAGCTGCTGAAATCTTTGAGAAATTCAAAAGGGCCTTGATCAGTCTCCCTAAAAAGGACCTACAACCTGAAACCAAGTCTTTTCCATAAAAATTGATCATAGTTGGAGAAAAATTCTAGAAGTTTTTGATGAAATTGTGCAAGGAATTGAAATGACCATCAAAGAAGAAACGAGAAACAATGAAGAACTTAACTTGATTTTAAGCAAGAGCTCCGAGTTTGGAAGGTTTGGAGTCAAGGTAGCTTGGAGAATCTTAAGAAATAGCAGAATTGGTGGTACTATGAATGGTGAAGATTCATCCTTTACAAGTGGTCATTCTTTACGTGGAAAAGGAAGCAAGAAGGATGTGTAAATGACCTCAGAGTCTCTCATTTAAACTATGGGGTATCCATTGAAATTCAAGGAGAACACCAACTGAAATTTTAAGAAGGAAATTGTAAATCAAAAGTTTTCATTGAAAATGTGGACAAGCCTTGCAATGGCAATGTTTTAATGAGCAAACTCCAAAGTTTTATCTTTGATCTTGGAGGAAATCAGGAAGAGACACCTGCCTAGGCTACAATTGTTCTGTTTTTGATACAAATTCATGAGGACATGAATGCTTTTAAGGGGAAGGGAATGTCAGGCAGAGGGCATTTTGGGCAGCAAGAATAATTAGGATATTGTAGTTTTGTTTGTAAGCATGTGTACGTACACATGTGATAGTTATTTTGAGTGAATGATGAGAAAAGTAGTGTAGGTTAGTAGCTTTACTTTTTAGCATTCTCACTATAAAAAGTTGCAAGTGAGGAGTAGCCTCCAAGCATTATGAATTAAGTGAATGAAATGAAGAGAAGCTTGTTTAAGTTTTCTCCTTGTTTTTCTATCTGTCTCTTCTTCCTCGCGATCTCAGTGAAGAACACTAATATTTCTACCCTTCTTCCTCCCAAATTCTGTCATTTTCTCTCTAATTTCTGTCTATTCTCTCTATCTATCTCAGTTCTATCTCTATTCTCAGGTCAGGTACCAACAGGAAACTGACATAAATCATAACAATCGATTGTTCAATATTTGAATAATATTGATAGATTAAATGTCTTTATATAGGACCAAGTAAAATCCCTAAACTTAACGACCAAGTAAAACCTAATTAAATATGGAAACAAAATTATAATAATTATCTACTATAACTAAAACTCTAGAATAATATACCTAATATAATAAAATATAATTAATAATTACAATCTCTTTATCTCTAAATAATAACACAAAATATTTAATAACAAATACTCTTAAACTTCTCTTTCCCTCATCATTCTCCCCTTCTGGTGGAGAAAACTCATCCTCGAGTTTTGAAGTAGTGAAGAATGACAATGCATGAACGACAACCTCTACTCGATTGAAGTTATTGAATCCCTTGTTCTAATTGCAGGACTGCACTATCCCAAAACAAGTTGTGCACAGTGGAGAACTTCATAGTAGTAACGTGGAAATCAAATGTGTCGTCACAAAAAACAAATCAACATGTTCAACCTCAGAAGTTCTTCAATTTTAACTTTGAGAAACTTTGAATCTGCCACTGAGATACCATTTTCATGGTTAACTTCAATAACTCATCGATTATCTTCTCAAGTGGCAATTTCCTTCTCAAGTTGTTCTTCAAGGTCAGCTTTTTCTTCAACCTATTGCAGTTTGATTGCAACTTCATGTGTTGTTCATTTTGTTTTATCTTCAATTTCTGAAGAACTATCATCTTTTTAAGATTGTAGCCATGTACTTTTAAAAGCATGCTATTTCATACAAAATTCAAGAGAATACATGGTGGAATTTTTCCTTTTCTCCCACTCTTTTTTTTCTGGAACGACCTTTTCGTTTTTTGGACTGATTATTTTTTACTCCACAAGGACCTAACGGAAAATAAATAACAAAACAATGATTAAATTGGAAAGACAAAATAATTCATGGATGGATGTGTCAAATAGAAGCAGTCAAGGACTAATATCTCAAGAACAAAAAGTCCGGGACTAAGGAGAAAAGGTAATTAAAATAAGATAATTAGGCTAAAAAGCCGCAAAGCACAAACCTTAAATTCGATAATAATAAATCATTCAATATATGAAAAATAATGCTAGATTACATCTCTTTATATAGGGCCAATTAAAAACCCTAACCTAGACGACCAAGTAAAACCTAATTAAATAAGAAACAAAATCCTAATAACTATCTACTGCTCTAAAATAATGTACCTAATATATACAATATAACTAATAGTTACAATCTCTTTATCTCAAAATAATAACACAATATTTAATAACAAATATTTCTCTTTAACTCCTCATCACCACCAAATAAACCCACCAGGATCGAGAACATCACCATGTTCATATATCCCTAAAAAAACATCCTACAGGTATAGAACCCCCTACAACTGACATTAAAACACACATTAACTTGGAGAATCATACAAAAACCCACATAACCCAAGGCACTACGATGACAGAAATTAACCCAACTCCAACTCCTCCAAACAATCTATAAAGGGAAAAATTACAACAAACTTGATGTTTAGATGTTACAACAAGACAAGCGTCTTAAAAGAATTGAAGATTCAATCACAGCACTAATTGAAAATGCAGCAAATTTTCAGCAAATCACAGGAATTTTGAAGGTCCGCCTCTAAATCACAGCACTAATTGAAAATGTAGCAAATCATGGGAATTTTGAAGGTCCACCTCTGGATCCTAATTAAATGAGACTCTTACAACAACATACAACTCAATCCACATGCTAATCTTCATGTGCTAGACCCTAGATTGAATGCAGCGGACAGATGAGCGAAATTAGATGTTGGAGAGTTCACTGGTGATCATGGCCCCGCAGCATTCTTCGATTGGACTCGCAATTTAGAAAACTTCTTTCATTGGTATGAGCTAGCCGATGAGAGAAAAAAATTATTTGCTAAAGCGAAATTGAAAGGGACCGCTCGAATTTGGTGGGATCAACATGAACGAAATTTATATATAGTTGCGAGAAAATGGCAAGATATGAAACCCGTATTGACACAACATTTTGTACCTTTAGATTATAAACAACAAGCATATTTACAGTTCACTGAGTTGGTGCAAAGAAGTTGATGGGGATCGATGAGTTAGTTGCCTTATTTATTTTGTTTATTTTATTATTATGGACTTGTTTTAATTAGTTAGGGTATTTTAGTGACTAGTTTTAATTAGTTGAGATATTTTTGTCTTTTTGGTCTCCAAGTCCAAGGTTGTTTTGTTTAAATACCGATGTAATTCTCCTTGGGAGGACATTCTGAATATTGAGATTATTATTGCCTTACTTTATATCGTGGAGATATTTATGAGTTAATAGACGCTGAGTTGAAACTCTAAACCCTAGAATTTAAGCACAGAGCTTAGATTCTAGTTTTATTCACATATCAATCAATAGTAGAATTCAATTTTAAATTGTCCTACATCATTTGTGGTATCAAAGCCTAACCTTGGGGAATCGCTTTCAAAATTACTATTCATAATTAGAAACCTCGTTAAAAAACATCTCACACTAGAATCGTCACGCTACTGTCTACGTCGAATCAAATATGTCGCGCCTTGTCTTTCGTCGTCATCATCAACAACAAAGTCAGTCGCTGCTACTAGGGCTGAGCATTTCGGTTATAACCGAACCGAATAGGTTATTCGGTTATAACCGAAAATCGAAATTTACATTTTTTTGATATCCGAACAACTATCCAAAATGAGTGGTAAACGAATAACCGAATCAACTATTCGGTTATTCGGTTAATAACCGAAATTAACCAAAAAGAAAACAGAGGTGCCAATTTCATGCAAATGTAATAGGTGCAGCTTATTGTTTGGGGTAAATAGGCTAAGTATTGCCGAATGTCTACTGTTCATTTGGATGGTTTGGTTATTCGGTTAACCGAATAGTAAAAATTCAAGAACCGAACTCGAACCCGAACCTGAAAACCGAATAGTAAAACGGGGTATAACCGAAATGCAAAAATTTCGGTTCGGTTTGGTTATTCAGTTTTATCCGTTTTTGCTCAGTCCTAGCTGCTACAATTATATAAAGCCCATCACCACCGCTACAACAACAACAAAATCAGTGCCTCGACCTCAAGTCAGGTCGACCCAACTCGGACCCAACTCAAATCAAAGACATCAGAGACCCACCACCATCGTGCCCAAAAACACCGGTCGCGACCCCTCCGTGATTCAGACAGCACCAACCACAGGTTTCCGTCGACGACCAACATTACAACCCATTTCCGATCAGCACAGATCAAAACAAACAGAAAAGGAGATCGAAGAAGAAGAGCAGAGAAAGAAAGGAGAAGAAGGATTAGAAAATAGGATAGAGAACGAGAAGAAAAGAGCACGACTACGTACCTTACGCGGCTCTACGATTCTGTGCCCAAGCGCTGCAGTCGCTGAACTCTCGCTTCAATTTCATCTTTATCTTTGTTGCTGCTCTGTTTTAAAAACAAGGGAGGTACCCTAAAAAAAATTCCTCAGTAGCCTATTCTATTTTCTTTGCTTAATTACCATTCCATCCTCATACTTTCTGGAAAATTTGGTTTATACCCTGATTGTTCCCTTAAACTTGCTATCTTGGCAATTTTCACCCCTGTTTCACACTAATCAGTTTCTTGGATTTTCTTTACTTGGTGCATAGTACTAAAAAAAAATTCCAAACTCGTTTGGTTTTATTCTCTTAAATTGCACATTATTCCTATTAGAGGGGCATCATTTAGTCGTGACTGTTGATATTTTGAAAATTCTGATTGCATTTGTTGTAGGTTATAATTTAATTGCTACAAATAATTATCTCAGTATTGCATTTGTATCATGATGACCCGTAGTGGAACCCAATATGGACCAACAATGAACGGCAAATTAGACCTCTTACTCACCAAAATGGCTAATATGAAAAACCGTATGGATGCTATGTCTGAGGACCTTGTCGTAGTATTTGAGAGGGTTCAAGTCGTTGAGCGACGAACACAACATTTACCCGAGCCTATAGGAGAAATGTGGGAAATTATGGCATTCCTGTTAATGAGGAGATACCCGAGGGAGAACCTGAGCTGAATAGGCAAAGGGAACACTTTGAGCCTAGAAATGTTGAGTACCAAAACCTTGAGACTCGAAATATTGATTACCCCGAGAGACAAGAACGTAGACATCGAGACGTTGGGTATGATGAACGTAGGGATGATGGAAACCGTGAACCTAAAGATTATGGGTACCGTGGACCTAGGAATATCGACCCTTATGACCGAGGTTATGATGATGACACTAGAAAAATTAAGGTTGATGCAACCGAGTTTGACAGTAGGTCTGATCCTAATGTCTTCCTTGATTGGTTGTCCAGTATGGAAAAAAAATTCGATTGGTATGAGATGTCCGATGAGCGTGGAGTTCGCTTTGCCAAGATGAAATTATTCAAACAAGCGAGTTTGTATTGGGCTAGTGTTGAGAGGGACATTGAGCGTTTGAGGAATCCACCTATTAGGCATTGGGCAGAAATGAAAGCACGTCTTCGAAAATATTATTTACCCGTCGGTCACAAGGATAGGTTGTTTGAACAATTGACAAATCTGAAGCAAGGCAATTTGTCCGTCTCTGATTATGTCAATAGGTATAGGGAGTTAATGGAGCGTTGTGAGCTAGTTGAGGAGACGAGGCTAATCATCATTAGGTTTAAGGAAGGGTTGAGAGATGATATTAAATTCTATTTTTTTTTCAAGCCAACTCACTTGCCTAGATGATGCTTACCAAGCTGCCTTAGATCAGGAATACAATGTGAAAAGATCCTCTTTCCGGAGAGCGACCTCTTATCCAGGCCAATTTAGTGGACGCAATGCCCCACGGGGCAGGTCCTTTTCCACACCTCAAGATACTTCTAGGGCTAAAAACACCGGCAGTGGACCAAATCGGGACCCTAGACTAGGGAAGGGTACTCTAGTACCCAAGCCTACGTCACTGGCAGGGATAGGTGTTTCTCCTGCAAAGAGCTTGGCCACAAGTTCTTTGAGTATCCTAACAAACACCGAGTGTGAGTGGTTCATGAAGGACAGGGTGAAGAAAATGAGCCGAGGGAAGATGAAGTGGAGGATGAAGAAGCGGATGTGCACCTTGAACAAGTTGACCAACCCTGAATGTTATGAGGTGCATCTTCGCTAGTGCTAAAAAGGAGGAAGATTGGAAGAGAACTGTCATATTTCAAACATATAGCAGAGGTGGTGGAATCTCTTCCAAGCTAATCATTGATGGGGGAAGTTGTTTAAATGTGGTTGTCAAGACAGAAGTGGAACGATTGAAGCTAAAGGCAGAACCACACCCCCAACCTTATAGTGTTGCTTGGGTCAATAAGACATCTATTCCTGCACATAAGTGTCTAGTTCCGATCCACCTTAAGGGATATGAGAAAAAAGTTTGGTGTGATGTCCTTCCTCTGGATGTTGCACACATTCTTTTAGGGAGACCTTGGCTATATGGTCACGACCCATTATGGGAAATCGAATACTTGTGTGTTCACACACAAGGGGCAGAAGATTACTTTAGCGCCTGTAAGACCACGAGCATCTCCTAAGGGTCAACCAAAAGAAAATAATACGCCTATACAGGAAACCAAATGTCTCCATATCCTTAGTCAGAGGGCCTTTGAGAAGAGCGTGAAGAGAAGGTTGTGTACGTTGTTTTGGCTAGGGAGGTGAGGGACGTTCCTGAGAAGAGTAGTAATGTCGAATCTGGTGATGTTAAGCAGATTCACCATGAGTTTGCTGATGTGATGTCTAGTGAGTTACCTAGCGGATTACCACCTCTTAGGGATATCCAGTATGCTATTGACATTGTATCGGTGTCTTCTTTACCTAACCTACCCCATTATAGGATGAACCCTAAAGACCAAGAGGAGATGAGACGCCAAGTAGATGATTTGCTGAGTAAGGGTTTTGTGCGCGAAAGTCTTAGCCCTTGTGCGGTGCCCGCTTTATTTACCCCAAAGGCTGATGGAAGTTTAAGGATGTGTTGTGATAGTCGAGCTATCAATAAGATCACTGTCAAGTATAGGTTTCCTATACATATGCTTGATAACATGTTACATATGATGAGCGAAGCTCGTGTGTACACCAAAATAGATCTACGGAGTGGATATCACCAAGTCCGCATCCGCGTGGGAGACAAATGGAAAACTGCCTTTAAGACTAGTGATGGCCTCTATGAATGGTTAGTCCTACCCTTTGGTCTAACCAGCGCACCTAGCTCCTTTATGAGAGTCATGAATCAGATGTTGAGGTGTTGCGGTCTTTTATTGGCAAGTTTGTAGTGGTCTATTTTGATGACATCCTTATTTATAATCGCACCCGAGAAGAACACTTACTTCACTTGCGCCAAGAATCCGACATATTTCTGGTTTGTTGTCTCCGAAGATGGGGTTTCTGCTGACCCTGAAAAGATAAAATCTATTAAAGAGTGGCCAGAACCTTCTAATATACATGAAGCTAGAAGCTTCCACACAGACTTGCTACTTTTCACAGGAGGTTCATTAGGGGATTTAGTACCATTATGGCTCTCGTCACTAATTGCTTAAAGAAAGGGGAGTTTGTTTGATCTAAATCGGCTACCAAAGCCTTTGTGGAGATTAAGGACAAGTTGACGCAAACACCTGTCCTCGCGCTACCAGATTTTAGCAAGGTTTTTAAGGTAGCATGTGACAATTCCGGCATAGGAATAGGGGGAGTACTTAGTCAAGAGGTTCATCCTGATGCCTTCTTTAGTCAAAAGCTACATGAGGCCCGACAAAGGTATTCTACCAATGATAGAGAGTTTTATGTTGTAGTTCAGGAGCTTAGGCATTGTCGACACTATTTGTTGCCTAAGGAGTTTGTTTTATACTCTGATCATCGGGCACTTCAGTATATAAACTCCCAGAAGAAGTTGAGTCATCGACACGCTATGTGGGTTGAGTTTCTTCAGGACTATTCTTTTGTCCTAAAGCATTGTCGAGGGGTAGAGAACAAAACCGTTGATGTGTTGAGTAGGGTATCTATTCTCCTAAACACTTTGAGTGTGAAGGTTATTAAGTTTGAGTGTATTATCCATGAGTACCCTTCTTGTCGTGACTTTAGAGAGACATATTGCCCTACAGAATTCTAATGTACCACCCTCAGGCGATTTTCGTATCCATGATGGGTATCTTTTTAAGAGCACCTGTTTGTGTATTCCTAGCACGTCTATGTCTGACCATCTAGTTTGGGAGTTGCATGCGGGAGGGATCGTAGGTCATTTTGGTCGCAATAAGACCATTGCGATTGTGGAGGATAGGTTCTTTTGGCCTAGCCTCAAGAGGGATGAACTCGTGTTGTTTCCAAGTGTCGCACGTGTCAAACTGCCAAGGGTAGGAAGCAAAACACGGGGTTATATATGCCTTTGCCAATACCCCATGCTCCTTGGGAGGATATTAACATGGATTGTCTTGGGGTTACCGCGGACCCCTAGAGGTCATGATTCTGTTTTTGTTGTAGTGGACCGTTTTTATAAAATGGCACATTTTATTCCATGCAGCAAAACTGATGATGCTTCACACATTGCATGAATTTTCTTTAGTGAGGTTCTAAGGCTACGTTGTTTGCCTTTGTCTATAGTTTCTGATAAGGATGTTATATTCATGAGTTATTTTTGGAAAATCCTATGGAATAAACTAAATATCACACTTAAGTTTTCCACTGCCTATCACCCACAAACTGATGGTCAAACTAAGGTATGTAATAAGAGTCTAGGTGAATTGGTGAGATGCCTTATAGGAGATCACGTGTCTAGTTGGGATAGAGTTTTACCTATGATTGAGTTTGCTTATAATAGTTCGGTTAATCGCTCTACTGGGGCGAGTCCTTTTCATATTTACATTGGTTATCAGCCTAAGAAACCTATTGACCTAGTTCCTCTTCCCCCTACTTATAGATCTAGTGAGTCTGCTGAAACTTTTGCACGACACATTCATGATTTGCATGATGAGATAAGACAAAATTAATTTGACCAATGAAAAGTATAAGTGTGATGCAAATGTTCATCGCAGGTACCAAGAGTTCATTGAGAATGATCAGGTGATGCTTCGACACCGTGTCGAGAGGTTACCTCCCGGCACATGGAAAAAGGTGAATGCTAAGAGGATGGGTTCATTTCGTGTTAAAAAGAAGGTTAGTGTTAATGCTTATGAGTTGGATCTTCCTAGTAATATGGGTATTGGTTCTGTATTTAATGTCGTCAATCTTACTCCATATCATGGACCTTCTACTCCGTTGACCCCATCTCTTACTTCTTCATCTAAAAACTATGTTGAGCCTGTACTTGTTCCTCCTTTACCTGTTCCACCTGCATCTCTTATTTCTTCACAGTCTACAGCAGATAATATTGAGGATGTTTTGGATGAGAGGTTTGTGTCGACTAGGCGCAGAGGCTATCGCCAGTTTTTTGTTAAGTGGCGCGGCAAGCCTGACAGTGATTGCACGTGGATTGGTAAGGACGAGTTTCATCGCATTGATACTGCATTGTTAGCCCTTAAATTTGAATTGACATGTCAATCATCCAGTGTCAGATTGAGAGAAATTGATGGAATGTGATAATGCCGTTATGAAGTCGGATCCATAAACAATTGTTACATGTAGTTCATGTCTTCATGAAAACATTTGACTGTTTGAGAGAGAAATAAATATTACATAATATCGGTCCAATTCTCCAAAAATTGCTGATAAAGACCTCATTCTTTTGTATATTATTTTTTTATAAGTCTAACCAATGCCTCATTACCCAAAGCAATACATCATCGTACAACCAGAAAAGAAGAAAAAGAAAATCACCCAAATGCAATCAAGGACGGATACCAAAGCCAAATCTCTCCTGCATTACTCTAGAACTGAGTAGCTTCAACTCTATACATCTAGCTTCCATGATATGTAAAGCTTTATCCAATTTAAAACATACTCAAATTGCTTCATCTAGAGTCACCATCTAATCTAACCCCTCGTCTGTTACAACAGTTTGAAACATAAATTTGGAAGACCAGGACTTATTTTTTTCTTGACTATAATTGGTCTGAAAAACTAATTTATAGTGAAACTAAATAGCAAAGTCTATACGAGTTATCCAATTTGGTTATACTACTTCCAAAATAAATTACACATATGAATAATGGTCAAGATCACAACTTAACAACTTAAATAAAACAAGACTTGGTAAATTATCCTAAAGGCAACTCCCATTTCCGGACATTATCCCTGACAAAACAATGCAAGGAGTGCAAAACCCAAGTTGGACTCTCAATCTGGGGTAGAGGGAGAATTTGTTGTTTCCTTTGTGCAACTATTCTAAACCCTGACTTAGTTTAGTTAAATAATCCTAACTTTTTGTTTTGTTTTTTTAAACAAATATTATCAAGTGATCTCAAAAGAAAAACAGAACACAATAAATGAAGAGAGATTATAGTAAATTACTTGGACAAATGAATCATGCATTTTAAGCTCTTCAAGAACACTATTTCTCAACTCAGCGATCCCAACCTTCGCATCGTCATCATCAGCACATTCCTCTGCCAATTCATACCTAAAAGAAACCAAATAAACATCAAAAACCACAAATTAGGAAAACCGAAAACTATCTCAACATACCCTTTTAAGTAGGAGAGTAACTTACGCTTGGGCAAAGGCTTTAAGAAAATGGAAGTCTTGGGCAATATAATGCCGGAAAGTGTCAAGTCTGAGATTCCCAGAAGCCAAACAGACCATAAAGGGACTGTAAAGAGCAAGAATCGACTCTTTATTGAACTTGATCCAAAAACGCCTCGCGATTCCTTCTTCGTTGTTAGTCTTCGAAGTTGTCGCCATTGTAGTAGTTGTAGAAGTAGCAGTAGTATTTGTAGTACTTCTTCTGGCTATTATTGAAGAAGATCGGATGAAGGGGGGAAATGGGAATGAAATAGAATTTGGGATGATACTCTTGATTGTGCAGGAATTGAAGAATGGACGCATCAAATTTTAGGAAAGGTTTCTACTTCCGATACAGAGAGTGAGAGAACTATGGGATTGAGATTTTATTTTTTCTATAAGTACTCAAAATCTTCGTGTATTTTGCGTATTTATTTATGCTGTATAAAGGGCAAATGGCAATGAAAATGTTCTTTTCCCAAAAAAAATGGCAAGGAGACTGTCTTAAGGTGAGGGGCAGATTGGTAACTTGATATTGGACTTGGGCTTGACTTTATAATATATTCCCAATATATATTTATTCATCACGTCAGGAAGTCCGGACCTAATTAAAATACGGACCTTAATTTTTTATTTTTTATTTTGCTTTTTTTTTAAATAATTAAAAAAAAGTTTAATATTGTATGAAACTGGAATTTTTTCATAATACAGTGTTTTGGGTGTGATTTGGATACATATAACAAATTATGTATGTACAATTTGTACAGTCTATACAGACTTGTTTTGTTATATGTATCAAAATCACACCCAAAACATTGTATTATAGAAAAATTCCAGTTCCATAAAATATTAAACTTTTTTTTAGTTGTTTGAAAGAAAAAAAGTCCGCATTTTAACAAAGTGCGGAAGTCCGGACTGGATCCGCTCCCTATATCTATATATCTATGTATGTATATTGACCTTAGGTAACCTATTGAGTTATCTAAGATAGTATTTGATAAAACAATGTAATAAAATTTTATTAAAATAGAGTGTAGACACTTGAAATTCCGCTTTTATGTTACTAACTTTGTAGGAGGGTAAAAGCGTAATTTCACCCGACAACAACATGTTCAAGAAAGGATCACGAAGTTGGGAACGAAGTCATAAGAAGCCACCACAGCGATCCCCGAGCCGCAGACTACCCAAGGCAACCTAGTCGACTGTCCTGCAGATCCCGAAAGATACTTTTTCGCTTTTCACTTCATCTTTCCCGATCCAGAAATGGTCAAACCCGATGTCATAGTGTAGTTGTAGTGCCCCAAATCTGAGTATCTTTAAACTTCGGATATGGTGCTTCAAGGTACTAAGCATAATCATACATCTACCCATACATTCATACTAATAGAAAAGTAATTACTAGCAATTACAGTTCTATTATTACATATGTGACGCCCCCAAAATAGGTATACATCACCCATCTTGAGTCGCCAAATACATGCTACATAAATCAAATACAAACTTAATTATACAACTGTCGTGTACAATACGACAAAATATAGCTAAGAGTTTAAACAAGAATATTGTCTTCTAGACAATATCCACTCTCAATGGAGTCCTCATTACAATTATTATCACACTATTTTACAGAATAGTGAGGACTACTAAAGCCACTTATCATGGACCATCACTTCATTTCCCGACTCGTCCCACCTATATTTTCATTTCCTGAAGAGAACAGTGAAAGAAAGGGTGAGCTCAACTAGCCCAGTAAGAAATATTATGACTAAGATAATGCAGAATAATTTATCGTTAGCCATCAACAGTATTAAACTGATAAAATATAACAAACATCAAGTTTAACTGCAGAGGAACAAGCAATCCATTAGAAGAGTCAAGTAGAGAATAAAATCTACTATCTTCTATGCTATAAAAGATTTTTCATCACTTTTATCGCTGAGACTCAGCTTAATAATCCACATCATCCCTGCACTATGGCCAAGGATATTCATTAGTATCACGACCACCAATTATCCATGCACTACGGGCCAAGGATATTCGTGTATTCATCAATGGTCATGATCATGCCAACAACTGTCCATCAATGCACTACGGGCCAATGAGGACTTTTACCACATCATTTGTAACATTACGGTCATGATTATACCGAATAATCCCTGGTCATAATCATACCAAGTCCATCTATGCACTACAGGCCACAGATGACTTTCAACATAATATAAATATGTTGATGATGACAATGATATAAGAATTCAATAAAACAAGTTCAAGGATAAATTTTAAAGATTTATAATTTAATTTATCCAGAAATCAATAACATTCAAATTGTCAACGTGATACTGCTTTGTAGAGTAACATTCAAGAATAATATTCATGTACCAAAAATAATTTGGACAGAAAAGAAATATATTTTTCGGGTGAATAGTAACCCGTGAATAGTACTTCGGGAATAGTACCCCGTGAATAGTATCCCGACAAGAAAAGTGTCCCGAATACCCGAGTGAATGATACTAGAGTGAATAGTAATCGAGTGAATAGTAAATTGTGAATAGTACTCCGACACAAAAAGTGCCTCGAATACCCGAGTGAATAATACTAGAGTGAATAGTAACCATAAATAGTAACTCGTAATAGAAAAATACCAAAGAAAATGATATTCCATGACGAGTACAAAAGAAATAATATCTCATACGAGTATAATAGAATATACTTAAAGCGCAAATGGATTTTCGCTTCGCCTACGCAGTAATCACGCAGACAGATCATTTCCACAATTTAATAAGGAATGAATACGAAGGATCATTCACCATGCATACGGTAGTCCATATAGACAGGTTATTCCAACAGAATAATAAAGAATGGAATAATAGAAGAATTCACCATGCATGCGATAGGCCAAATATGAGAAAAGTTATTCCAATGAATAATAAAGAATGGAATAACAAAAGAATTCTCAGTGCATGCGATAGATAAGCGCCAGATAGGTTATTCTAACAAAATAATAAAGAATGGAATAACAAAAGAATTCACCGAGGCATGCGATAGGCCATGACAGATGAGTTATTCCAATGTAATAATAAAGAATGGAATAATAAAAGAATTCACCAGGCATGCGATAAACCACATAAACAGGTTATTCCAACAGAATAATAAAGAATGGAATAACAACCCTTACGAGTATTGAAAGAAAATAACTCTCTTCATGAATATGAAAAAAATAATACCCCTTACCTTAGAAGAAAACTGGATACTGGAATAGTGAGGTAACAAACTTCTCTTATTCTTTCTCTCTATAATTTCTCTCTATAATAATTGCTCTTGTGAGACTTAGTGAATTGGTGAGAATGAAAGAAGAATGAGCTTCTATTTATAGAAAAACATAGTTTCGATAATTGCACGTTGTGGGGCTCGAAATACTACAGTATAATACCTTTCTCTTTTTCTTCATTTTTAATTTAGTCCTGCAAGAATTATCAAACTTGCACCACCTCCCCTAATAGTAAATCATGTGAATCAATAGTAAAATCATGTGACTCAATAGTATAATCATGTGAAAAAACTAATTACCAGTATAGTACCTTCATTTATACCTCCATTTTTAATTTAGTCATGCAAGTATTATCAATCTTGCACCAACTCCCCTAATAGTAAATCATGTGAATCAATAGTACACACATGTGAACACATAGTTATAAGCATTTGAATTAATAACAATTAATTGCTTTCATATATCCAGGTTAATTACCCGATTGGTCAATATAACCTCCAGGACATCAATTATTATCGAAATAAATGTCGATTTCCACTAACACTAATAATCCCAACACAATGGAACTATCAATTTCATCTTTAATCAACACGAACTTATTCATCATTAATATTATAATTCACAATATTTAACAACCGTGTCGTTCTCGGGAAAGAAGGGCTTTCCGATAAGGATTTCTCCCTATCATGGCGCAATTAGGTGACCAAACCTCTCCTCGATGAACTTTCTAGACATTGTCAATATTGCAAATAATAATATGAATAACTTTGTCGTCTCAATTATTGATTTAATAATATAAGATATTATGCGATGATAATCTTGTGACAATAATTGAATCAATAATATGAGAGATATGATGCATCAATTCATCGTAGCAATAATTGAGTATAACCGAGTGACTTTTACGTAAAGCATCAATAATCAATACCGCAGTGTATCGCGTGCAACCACGCGCGTATTACTATACTTTTACTACTGGGATAGTTCAAGCGCTTTTTAACGGTAACACTCGTCGTTATTTTTAATAAAAGATAATTCTGTCGTTTTCTAACTACGACAATACTTCCGTTGTGGGGTCCACCAATGATTGTGCCATCGTACGAATATTCCCCGATAAAAAGAATATTCCCCGACCAAACGAATATTATATAACCACTTTCTTACTTAGCAAAATTTGTAAATAATACCCACAACTATAACATTATATCAAATCCACACAATAATATTCTAAAATATATTTCGAGAAAAATTAATCTTTTTTCACAAAATTCGAGGTCTTACAATCTCCCCTCCTTATGAAATTTCGCCCTCGAAATTTACGTACGTACCTGGTATGCCGAAGAGGTGAGGCTACCTTGTTTAGATTCTAACTCTTGAGGTATAACCTTTGAGTGTCGAATATGATCCTTCTTATCCAAGATTTTAACATGTATCTCCTCATACGTTAAATCTTCTCATATCTCATCTAGTTTAATTCAATAATGTGGTTCGGGTCGTCCACATATTTACGTAACATCGATACGTGAAAACGTTATGAACACGTAACATACTTGGCGGTAAAAAGAGTCTATAGGCCACAGTTCCTACTCGATCGAGGATTTCAAATAGGCCAATTAAATTGAGGGTTGAGATTTTCTCTCTTCATCGACTCTTGCTTCTAGAATAACGCCCTCTTGAACCTTCTACTTCGTATTCATCAGCTCCGGGTGTATAACTTGGGCGGTTTTAACTTTATCGATTAACGTCGATTTTACTCGTATATTCGTTATCTTCATGTAGGTTCTTGAAGTCTTTAACTCTATCTCCATCTTTTGTAAGGCGTACGAAATGGGTCTTTGTGTTAACAATATCGCACTCATAAACGCATACGATCTTCTACTCAATGCGTCAGCTACCACGTTCGCTTTTCTAAGATGGTATGGTCGTAATCTTCAACAGCTCGAGCCAACGTCTTAGACGCATGATACGTTCGTTCTGGGTGAAGAAATATTTGGGGGTTTTGTACTAGGTTTAAAGTCGATACAAAATTTGATTTCATGCTCTGGGGTAGGCTAGGAAGTTCTTCAGGGAATACGCCAGGAAATTTATTAACAATAGAAATGTCATTCAAATCTGACGTATTTTTGTTTAAATCAGTGACATGGGCTAAGAATGCTTGACATCCGTTTTTCAATAAATGAATAGCTTTATGGCTTGATATGACAGTGATTGACTTTAGTGGTTTGGTTGCTTGAATTCGCATAATAGGTTGGTTAGGAATATGAAAGCTAACAACCTTACGAAAACAATCGATTTTAGCATGATGAGTAGCTAACCAGTCAATTTCTAAAATTACATCAAAGGCAAGTATTTTCAAAGAGATGAGATCGACAGGTAACGTGAGGGTATCGATTTGAATCAAACAAGATTTATAAACAGTGGATGTAACGAAGGTTTCTCCTAACGGAGTTTTAACCGATAAGTCAAAGTCTGATTTCTCAAGAGTTAAATTTAAATGTTGAGCGTAAGTAGGAGAAATAAAAGAATTGGTAGAACCGGTATCTAATAAGGTATAGACTTCGCAAGAATTTAGAATTAACTAACCCGTGCTAACTTCGTTCAGGTTACTCGCTTTTTGAGAAGTCGCGAAAAATGCTTTTCCTGAAATCATCGACTTTGTTTTGTCCGTATCCGCCTTTGGTGCCACCGTCCCAACTGGACTTGACTTTGGTGCATGACAAAATTGGGCTAGGTGACCTTCTTTTCCACAATTGTAACATGCTTTGGACGGCATCATGCAGTTTGGACTGATATGTCCCTCCCCTCCGCATTTGAAGCATACAATTGGTGGTCGTTCTCCTTCCTTGAAAACGGGTGTTGGTGTTGTTGTCTTTCCATCGTTGTTGAACATTCTCTTCTTGAAATTTCCACTCCTATTATCTTGGCCATGATTACCACCGAAGTGGTTACCATTCTTGGCATGATAATTTCCCCCACGATGGTTATCATTGTTCTTATGGCCGACACCTAGAAGACGATTATTATCGTGTTGTTGCTCGTTATCCTTTTCGTTGAAATTTGGCTCATTATCGCGGTCCAATAATCGAGCCCTATTCACTACATCTCGAATATAAACAAAATTTGTGAGAAATGAGGTATTGACGTATATCGGGTTTCAAACCTCTTAGAAACATTCGCGTCATTCGCTCCTCATTATCTACCAAATGGGATGCAAACCAGGATAACCCCGCAAATTTATCCTCGTATTGCGACACGGTCATATTGTTTTGCTCCAACTTGATGAATTCCACCTCCTTCATGTGACGAATACTTTCGGGAAAGTACTTGTCGTTGAATAGCTCTTGGAACTTCTCCTAAGACATCTTGAGTGCGTCAAGCTGGGTACGTTTTATAGATTCCCACCAGTAATCTGCCTCTTCACGCAACATAAAGGTGGCAAAGGGAACCTTTTGCTCCTTGGAGCATCCCAAGACATCAAATATCTTGGTGATCTGCTTTAACCACGTCTCTGCCTTAAGTGGTTTTGGCTTTCCCAAAAACTCTGGCGGTCCCAGTTCCTTGAACTGCTTAGCGGTGATTATCCGAGAGTTGCCAGTGTTTCCACCTGTATTTTGAACAGGAGTCGATTTCGCCTAATGTTGCATGAATTGCATAAAGCCTCTGAACATTCCATCGTTCATCATTTGATCGGTGTTGTTGTTTACCTGAGGATTATTGTCTTCCTGATGCACATTATCCTGGGTATTGATCGTTGGTGACTCAACGATCTCATGTGCTTCATTGCTTATCTCGACATTTTCAGATGTCATTTTCAAACACTGCAACAAAACAAGGGTTAATTGACATGCAACATATTATCCTTATACTCTGACCGACCAATTAAATACCAAATAAACTTAGGTAGGTCATACTAGCGAAGGAATTCCCCGTCTCTCCCCTCCTAGTTCTTGTCTCACATCTCAGCCAGGGATCATATCCCTAAGCTTTGATACCAACCGTGACGCCCCAAAATTAGGTATACATCACCCATCTTGAGTCGCCAAATACATGGTACATAAATCAAATACAAACTTAATTATACAACTGTCGTGTACAATACAACAAAACATAGATGAGAGTTTAAACAAGAATATTGCCTTCTAGACAATATCCACTCTCAATGGAGTTCTCATTACAATTATTATCACACTATTTCACAGAATAGTGAGGGCTACTAAAGCCACTTATCCTGGGACATTACTCCATTTCCCGACTCGTCCCAGCTATATTTTCATTTCCTGAAGAGAACAGTGAAAGAAAGGGTGAGCTCAACTAGCCCAGTAAGAAATATTATGACTAAGATAATGCATAATAATTTATCGTTAGCCTTCAACAATGTTAAACTGATAAAATATAACAAACATCAAGTTTAACTGCAGCGGAACAAGCAATCCATTAGAAGAGTCAAGTAGAGAATAAAATCTACTATCTTCTATGATTTAAAAGGTTTTCATCACTTTTATCATTTGAGACTCGATTTTAATAAATAAACCACATCATCCCCGCACTACTGACCGAGGATATTCATTAGTATCACGACCACAAATTATCCATGCACTACGGCCAAGGATATTCGTGTATTCGTCAATGGTCATGATCATGCCAACAATTGTCCATCAATGCACTACGAGCCAATGATGACTTTTACCACATCATTTGTAACATTACGGTCATGATTATACCGAATAATCCCTGGTCATAATCATACCAAGTCCATCTATGCACTACAGGCCACAAATGACTTTCAACATAATATTAACATGAGGATGATGACAATGATATAAGAATTCAATAAAACAAGTTCAAGGATAAATTTTAAAAATTTATAATTTAATTTATCCAAAAATCAATAACGTTCAAATTGTCAACGTGATATTGCTTTGTAGAGTAAAATTCAATAATAATATTCATGTACCAAAAATAATTTGGACAGAAAAGAAATATATTTTTCGGGTGAATAATACCCTGTGAATAGTACTTCGGGAATAGTACCCCGACACGAAAAGTATCCCGAATACCCGAATGAATGATACTAGAGTGAATAGTAACCCGTGAATAGTAACTTGTGAATAGTACTTCGACACGAAAAGTGCCATGAATACCCGAGTGAATAATACTAGAGTGAATAGTAATTGGGTGAATAGTAACCCATGAATAGTAACTCGTAATAGAAAAATACCAAAGAAAATGATATTCCATGGCGAGTACAAAAGAAATGATATCTCATACGAGTATAATAAAATATCTGAAATCAAGAATTGATTTTCACCCGCCATGCGAGTAATCCACGATCTGGATCATTTCCACAATTTAAGAAGGAATGAATACGAAGGATCATTCACCGTGCATGCGGTAGTCCACATAGACATGTTATTCCAACAGAATAATAAAGAATAGAATAATAGAAGAATTCACCATGCATGCGATAGACCGCACATACAAGTTATTCCTGTGACGCCCCTAAAATTAGGTATACATCACCCATCTTGAGTCGCCAGATACATGGTACAGAATTCAAATACAACTAAATAATACAACTGTCGGTGTACAATACGACAAACATAAACTGTGAGTTTGAATACAAATATTGTCTACTAGAGAGTATACAAACTCAAAAGGAGTCCTCATTACAATTATTATCACACTATTTCACAGAATAGTGAGGACTACTAATGCACCATCTAGGACCATCACTCCATTGGCCCGACTAGTCTCAGCTACGTTCTCATTTCCTGAAGAGAACAGTGAAAGAAAGGGTGAGCTCAACTAGCCGAGTAAGAAATATTATGACTAAGATAATGCAGAATAATTTATCATTAGCCTTCAACAATGTTAAACTGATAAAATATAACAAACATCAAGTTTAACGGTAGCGGAACAAGCAATCCATTAGAAGAGTCAAGTAGAGAATAAAATCTACTATCTTCTATGATTTAAAAGGTTTTTCATGACTTTTATCGCTGAGACTCAGCTTAATAAATAATCCACATCATCCTTGCACTACGGCCAAGGATATTCATTAGTATCACAACCACAAATTATCCATGCACCACATCCAAGGATATTCGTGTATTCATCAATGGTCATGATCATGCCAACAACTGTCCATCAATGCACTACGGGCCAATGAGGATTTTTACCACATCATTTGTAATATTACTACCATGATTACACCGAATAATCCACGGTCATAATCATACCAAGTCCATCTATGCATTACTGTGCCACAGATGAATTTTAACATAATATAAACATGAGGATGATGACAATGATATAAGAATTCAATAAAATAAGTTCAAGAATTAATTTGTCCAGAACCAATAACGCCCAAATTGTCAACATGATACTTCTTTGTAGAGTAAAATTCAAGAATGCTCGTAAGAAGAATATTTCCATGAAAAGATATTGGATGAAGCGCAAATATCAAGGATATTCCACTAATTTCATGGAGTATAGAAGTCAAAACTTTAACCAATCGAGTATAATAAAGAATGTAATAACAAAAGAAATCACCGTGCATGCGCAGATTGCCAGATGAAACGAGTTATTCCAATGTAATAATAAGTATGAGAACGAAGTCGAGGCAAAATTCGCACCGATAGGATGTTCCAACAGAAAAATAAAGACGGAACCAGGTCCGGTGTAAAACACACAGACAAGATATTCCAACATAATAATAAAGACGGAACCAGGTCCGGTGTAAAACACACAGACAAGATATTCCAACATAATTATAAAGACGGAACCAGGTATAGGGTAGCCCGCGTATACAAGTTATTCCAACAGAATAATAAGGAATGGAATAACAGAAGTTCTCTTCATGAATACAAAAGATTAATATCCCTTACTGTAAAAGAAGAGTATTCCGACTGGTAGGGCGAGGATATTCTTGAAGAAAACTTGCACTACGCTCAAAGCTTCTTAAAATTCTAAAGAAATACGCTCAAGATTATAGAAGAGAATTTCTCTGAATTTTTGGTGTGATTTCAATTCTAACTAAGCATCCTATTTATAGGAGAATAGAAGGGGTACTGTTTAGAAAATAATACAGATGCAATAATTCACGGATATCTGTTGCCATATCAGTGCCTGAATGATCAAAACTATAATTGAGTAAAACAACAATATATATATATATATATAACACATGGTTTTTAACAAAACCACCCAATTTTTCAACACCTATCACTATCACTAGACACTTTCCCACCACCATCATTAATTCAACTTACACACACTCCTACACACACAATACAAACTCACACACATATTCCAATTCTACCCCCACAAGTCCCTATCATACACATATATATATATTTATATATATATATATATATATATACTCTACCGATTATTTTGAAAAATGAATAAATGGAGGTCCATAAAATAAGCAAAACTTCATAAAAATCACCTTAATAATTTTAACAACATTTATCACATTTATTATAATTCACAATATTAATCGACCAGGTCGTTCCCAGGAAAGAGGGGTCTTTCCAATAAGGATTTCTCCCTATTGGCGCGCAATTAGGTGACCAAACCTCTCCTTGACAGAACTTCTAGACATCGTTAATATTGTAAATAATAATATTATAACTTTGTCGTCTCAATTATTGATTTAATAATATATAAAGATATCGACAATAATTGAATCAAATAACGTGAGATACTATGCAACAATTACTATAGCAATAATTGAACAAAATTGAGTGACTTCTCACGTAAGCATCAATAATCAATACCAATGCAACCACACGTATTACTGTACTTTTACTACCGAGTAGTTCAACAGTATTAACGGTAAAAATTCCGCAGTTATTTTCATAAAAATATTTTTTTCGTTTTCTTAATCTGACAATAATTCTGTTGTAGGGTCCACCAATGATTGAGCCGTTGTACGAATATTCCCTGCTAAACCGAATATTCCCCGACCAATCGAATATAATATAACAACTTGCATACTTTGCACAATTTATAAATACTACCCACAATTTTAACATTATTTCAAATTCATACCTTAATATTCAAAAATGATAATTATAGAAAAATTCATCTTTATTCAAAAAGTTGGGGTCTTACAACCTCCCCTTCTTATGAAATTTCGCCCTCAAAATTAGGGTACGTACCTGGTATATCGAAGAGGTAAGGATACCTTGACTTCATTTTGATTCTAACTCCTGTGTCATTTCCTCAACATCGTGGTTTCTCCACAAACTTTGACTTGAGGTATAACCTTGGAGTGTAGAATATGTCCCTTCTTATCCAAGATTTGAACATGAACCTCTTCATACGTCAAATCTTCCGCTATTTCGTCCGGTTCTAACTCAATAATGTGGTTCGGGTCTTCCACATATTTACGTAACATGGATATGTGAAAAACGTTATGAACACGAGACATACTTGGCGGTAAAGCGAGTCTATAGGCCACAGTTCCTACTCGATCGAGGATTAAAAATGGGTCGATGAATCGAGGATTGAGTTTTCCTCTCTTTCCAAATCTCGTAACTCCTTTCCATGGAGCAACACGTAACAACACATGATCTCTTATATCGAATTCCACGTCCTTTCGATGAAGATCAACATAACTCTTTTATCGATCTTTTGAGGTTTTTATACGTTGTCGGATCGTTTGAATCTTTTTCGTAGTCATCACGTATTCAACTCCGGTCCCCAACAACGTTGCTTCACCCACCTCATCCCAAAGATCATCGAGAACGACACTTTCTTCCATACAACGCTTGAATGGAGCCATGCCAATACTGCTTGATAAATTGTTGTTGTAGGAAAAATCCACCAACGGTAAAAAACTTGTCCCATCTTCCTTGAAGTCAAGGACATAGAGTCTTAATAAATCTTCCAGAGTTTGAATAGTCCTCTCCCGTCGTCTGGGTCTGGCCCGAGGATGATATCTGTCGAAGCTAAATCGTAAATCCGCGCCCATAGCTTTTTGCAAACTAACCCAAAATCGTAAAGTGAATCTTGGGTCTCGATCGTAAACTATGGATCTTGGCATACCATGAAGTCTTACAATCTCGTTTATGTACATACTGAGCAAGACGTTCAAGTGTATAAGTTTCTCGATAGGTAAGAAATGAGGAGACTTGGTCAATCTATCAACAATGACCCAAATCGCATCTATGCCTTGAGAAACCTTAGAAGACCCAGAACGAAATCCATGGTAATGTGCTCCCACTTCCATTCCGGAATTTCAAGTGGTTGCAATGGACCTTTTGGTACTTGATGCTCCGCTTTAACTCGTTGACAAGTTAGACACCTTGAGATAAAGCAATATCTCTCTCTCTTCATATTGCTCCACCAAAATGTATGCCTAATATCATGATACATTTTGGTACTCCCGAGATGGATTGAAAGCGGTGTGTTGTGCGCCTCCATCATGATTTTATACTTTAAATTAGGGTCGTTAGGATCACAAAGTCTAGAGTTGATTCGAGGTATTCCTTCTTCATCGATTCTTGCTTCCTAAGATAGCACCTTCTTGCACTTTCTTCCTCATAACGCGCACCTGTGTCCGTAGCTTGAGCAAATTTTAACTTTATCAATTAAAGTCTGGTTCTACTCAGTATATTTGCCATTATGACATGGGTCCCTGGAGTCTTTAACTCTATCTCCATCTTTTGCAAGTCACACAAAATGGGCCTTTGTGTTGACAATATCGCACTCGTACTTGCATATGATCTTCTACTCAATGCGTCAGCTACTACGTTCGCTTTTCCACGATGGTATTGGATGGTATGATCATAATCTTTCAACAGTTCAAGCTAACGTCATTGTCGCATGTTGATTTCCTTTTGAGTGAAGAAATATTTGAGGCTTTTATGATCCGTAAAGATCTTCACCTTCTCCCCATACAAGTAATGCCTCCAAATTTTAAGTGCGAAGACAAAAGCTGCTAACTCCAGGTCATGAGTAGGATAATTCCTCTCATATTCTTTGAGTTGTCTTGAGGCATAGGCTATGACTTTCCCATGTTGCATGAGAACACATCCCAAGCCTTTTCCCGAAGCATCACTGTAGATGACAAATCCCTCCGATCCAGATGGTATTGTCAGAACAGGTGCTGAAATGAGTCTCCTCTTGAGTTCTTGAAAACTCTTCTCATATTCTTCGCTCCAACCGAACTTTGTATCTTTCCGAGTCAGCTGAGTTAATGGAGTAGCTATTCAAGAAAATCCTTCCACGAATCTCCAATAATAACCAGCTAAGCCGAGAAAGCTACGTACTTCGGTCACTGATTTAGGTTGCTCCCAACTTTGAATAGCTTCAATCTTTGTCGGGTTAACAGATATTCCATGACTTGATACTACGTGCCCAAGGAATGCTACTTCTTCAAGCCAGAACTCATATTTCTTCAACTTGGCATAAACCTTGTATTCACGAAGCTTTTGGAGTGTCAGCCTCAAGTGTTGCTCATGATCTTCACGGCTTTTGGAATAAATAAGGATGTCATCAATAAAGACGACCACAAAGTGATCCAAATATTCCTTGAATACTCGGTTCATCATATCTATGAAGGCGAAGAAGCAAAGAATCAATCCAAAAACATGACTAGGAATTCATAATGCCCGCATCAAGTTACGAAGCCGTCTTTGGAATGTCATTTGTTCTAATCTTGATTGGTGATATCCGGAATGAAGATCAATCTTTGAAAAGAATTTGGCTCCTTGCAATCGGGTCAAACAGTCATCAATACGTGGCAATGGGTACCTATTTTGATGGTGACATGATTCAACTCCCGATAATCAATACAAAGTCAGATACTCTCATCTTTCTTCTTCACGAATAGAGCAGGAGCACCCCAAGGAGAAGTACTAGGACGAATAAAGCCAATGTCTAACAATTCCTGCAGTTGGGTCTTTAACTCTCAAGTTCAATAGGAGCCATTCGATATGGGGCTTTGAAATGGGTTTTGTATCGAGGTTCAAGGTCGATACAAAATTCAATTTCACGCTCTGGGTAGGCCGTAGAAGTTCTTTAGGGAATACGTCAGGAATTTATTAACAATAGAAATATCATTCAAAACTGACGTATTTTTGTTTAGATCCGTGACATGAGCTAAGAAAGCTTGACATCCATTTTTCAATAAACGAATAGCTTTATGGCTTGAGATGACCGTGATTGATTTTAATGGTTTGGTCACTTGAATTCGCATAATAGGTTGATTAGGAATATGAAAGCTAACAACCTTACGAAAACAATCAATTTTTGCATGATGAGTAGTTAACCAATCAATCCCTAGAATCACGTCAAATGCAAGTATTTTCAATGAAATAAGATTGACAGGTAATATGAGGGTACCGATTTGAACCAAACAAGACTTATAAACAATGGATGTAATGTAGGTTTTTCCTAATGGAGTTTCCACAGATAAGTCAAAGTCTAATTTCTCCAGAGTCAAATTTAATCGTTGAGCGCAAGTAGGAGAAATAAAAGAATGGGTAGAACCGGTATCAAATAAAGTATAGACTTCGCTAGAGTTTATGATAAGCTTACCCGTGATGACCTCATTCGGGTTCCTTACTTTCTGGGAGGTCACTACAAACGCTCTCCCTTGCACTACCGGCTTTGACTTTTCTAGGACGGCCTTTGGTGCCTCCATCCTAGCTGAACTTGTCTTTGGTGAACGACAAAATCGGGCTAGGTGACCTTCTCTTCCACAATTATAACATGCTTTGGACGACATCACGCAGCTTTGACCGATGTGTCCCTCCCTCGCATTTGAAGCATATGATAGGTGGTCGTTCTCCTTCCTTAACAACGCGGGTCTTTGGCCGACGTCTTTCCATCATTGTTGAATCTCCTCTTCTTGAAATGTCCATTCTTATTGTTTTGGCCCTGATTACCACCGAAGTGGTTACCATTTCTGGCCTGTTGATTCCCTCCACGCTTGTTGTCACCGCTTCGATGACTGCTCTCGCTGGTATTATCATTTTGTTGGCTGCTCTCTTTTGGTTGCGTTGACTCGTTATCGCGTTCCACTAACTGAGCCCTATTTACAACATCTGAATACAAACACAGTTTATGAGAAATAAGATGTTGACGTATCTCCGGCTTCAAACCTCTTAAAAACATCCGCGTCATTCTTTCTTCATTATCCACCAAGTGGGACACAAACCGGGATAACTCGACAAACTTTGCTTCGTACTGCGATCGGTCATATTATTTTGTTCCAACTTGATGAACTCCACCTCCTTCATGTGATGAATACTTTCGGGAAAGTACTTGTCGTTGAATAGTTCTTGGAACTTCTCCCAAGACATTTTTAGTGCGGCAGGTTGAGTATGCTTTACCGACTCCCACCAGTAATCTGCCTCTCCTCGCAACATAAAGGCGGCAAAGGGAACCTTTTGCTCCTCGGAGCATCCCGAGACATCAAATATCTTGGTGATCTGCTTTATCCATGCTTCCGCCTTAAGTGGTTTTGGCTCTCCAATAAACTCCGGTGGTCCCAGCTCCTTGAACTGTTTAGCGGTGACCGTCCGAGAGTTTCCAATGGTTCCACCTACATTTTGGACAGGAGCCGCTCTCGCCTGCTGTTGCATGAATTGTATAAAGCCTCTGAACATTCCATCATTCATCATTTGGTCAGTGTTGTTGTTTGCATGAGGATTATCGCTTTCCTGATGCACATTATCCTGATTATTGATATGTGGTGAATCAACGGTCGCTTGTTCTCCATTGCTATTCTCAACATTCTCGGATGTCATTTTCAGATACTGCCACAAAACAAAAGGTTAATTGATATGTAACATATTATCCCTATATTCTGACCGACCTATTAAATACAAAAATTAACTTAGGTAGGTTATACTAGCGAAGGAATTCCCCATCTCTTCCCTCCTAGTTCTATTCTCATATCTTAGCCAGGGATCATATCCCTAAGCTTTGATACTCAATTGTGACGCCCCAAAATTAGGTATACATCACCCATCTTGAGTCGCCATGATACATGGTATGTAATTCAAATACAACTTAATAATACAAGCGTCAGTGTACAATACGACAAACATAAACTGTGAGTTTGAATACAAATATTGTCTACTAGAGAGTATACAAACTCAAAAGGAGTCCTTATTACAATTATTATCACACTATTTCACAGAATAACGAGGACTACTAATGCACCATCTAGGACCATCACTCCGATTCCCCGACTAGTCCCCATTTACGTTTTCATTTCAGAGAGAGAAACGGTGAAAGAAAGGGTGAGCTCAACTAGCCCGAGAAGAAATATTATGACTAAGATAATGCGAATAATTTATCATTAGCCTTCAACAAATTGTTAAAGCGATAAAATATAACAAACATCAAGTTTAAGCTGCAGTGAACAAGCAATCCATTAGAAGAGTCAAGTAGAGAATAAAATCTACTATCTTCTATGATTTAAAAGGTTTTTCATGACTTTTATCGCTGAGACTCAGCTTAATAAATAATCCACATCATCCTTACACTACGGCCAAGGATATTCATTAGTATCACAACCACAAATTATCCATGCACCACATCCAAGGATATTCGTGTATTCATCAATGGTCATGATCATGCCAACAACTATCCATCAATGCACTACGGGCCAATGAGGATTTTTACCACATCATTTGTAATATTACGGTCATGATTACACCGAATAATCCCTGGTCATAATCATACCAAGTCCATCTATGCATTATAGGCCACAGATGAATTTTAACATAATATAAACATGAGGATGATGACAATGATATAAGAATTCAATAAAATAAGTTCAAGAATTAATTTGTCCAGGAACCAATAACGTCCAAATTGTCAACATGATACTTCTTTGTAGAGTAAAATTCAAGAATGCTCAGAAGAATATTTCCATGAAAAGATACTGGATGAAGCGCAAATATCAAGGATATTCCACTAATTTCATGGAGTATAGAAGTCAAAACTTTAACCAACTGAGTATAATAAAGAATGTAATAACAAAAGAAATCACCGTGCATGCGGTATTGCATAGACAAAGTTATTCCAATGAATAATAATAAGTAATGTAACCGTGTCAGAAAAATTACATACCGATAGGATGTTCTAACAGAAAAATAAAGAGCGGAACCGGTCCTGTAAAAAACACATGCATGTGATATTCCAACATAATAATAAAGACGGAACCAGGTCCGGTGTAAAACACATGCACGGGATATTCCAACAGAATAATAAAGACATAATAATAGAAGAATGTCACCAAGTATAGGTGGTCTACGTATACAAGTTATTCTAACAGAATAATAAGGAATGGAATAACAGAAGTTCTCTTCATGAATACAAAAGAATAATATCCCTTACTGTAAAAGAAGAGTATTCCGACTGGTAGGGCGAGGATATTCTTGAAGAAAACTTGCACTACGCTCAAAGCTTCTTAAAATTCTAAAGAAATACGCTCAAGATTATAGAAGAGAATTTCTCTGAATTTTTGGTGTGATTTCAATTCTAACTAAGCATCCTATTTATAGGAGAATAGAAGGTGTACTGTTTAGAAAATAATACAGATGCAATAATTCACGGATGTCTGTTGCCATATCAGTGCCTGAATGATCAAAACTATAATTGAGTAAAACAACAATATATATATATATATATATAACACATGGTTTTTAACAAAACCACCCAATTTTTCAACACCTATCACTATCACTAGACACTTTCCCACCACCATCATTAATTCAACTTACACACACTCCTACACACACAATACAAACTCACACACATATTCCAATTCTACCCCCACAAGTCCCTATCATACACACACACATATATATATATATATATATATATATATATATATATATATATCTCTACCGATTATTTTGAAAAATGAATAAATGGGGGTCCATAAATGGGGGTCCATAAATGGGGGTCCATAAAATAAGCAAAACTTCATAAAAATCACCTTAATAATTTTAACAACATTTATCACCTTTATTATAATTCACAATATTAATCGACTAGGTCGTTCCCAGGAAAGAGGGGGCTTTCAAACCTCTCCTTGACAGAACTTCTAGACATCGTTAATATTGCAAATAATAATATTAATAACTTTGTCGTCTCAATTATTGATTTAATAATATATAAAGATATCGACAATAATTGAATCAAATAACGTGAGATACTATGCAATAATTACTATAGCAATAATTGAACAAAATTGAGTGACTTATCACGTAAGCATCAATAATCAATACCGTGTGCTACTATGCAAACCACGCAGACATCGTACTTTTACTACCGAAAGTAGTTCAACATTATTAAAGGTAAAACTCCGCAGATTATTTTTATAAAAATATTTTTTGTCGTTTTCTTTAATCCGACAATAATTACATGCTAGGTCCACCAATGATTGAGTAGTTGTACGAATATTCCCTCGCTAAACCGAATATTCCGAAACCAATCTAATATAATATAATAACTTGCATACTTTGCAGAATTTATAAATACTACCCACTACTATAACATTATTTTAAATTCATACCTTAATATTCAAAAATGATAATTATAGAAAAATTCATCTTTATTCAAAAAGTTGGGGTCTTACAATTCTAACAGAATAATAAAGAATGGAATAACAAAAGAATTCACTAGACATGCGATAGACCGCACAGATAGGTTATTCCAACAGAATAATAAAGAATTGAATAACAAAAGAATTCACCAGGCATCTTATAGTATCAAGATGCATGAGTTATTCCAATGAGAATAATAAAGAATGGAATAACAACCCTTACAAGTATTGAAAGAAAATAACTCTCTTCATGAATATGAAAAAAATAATACCCCTTACCTTAGAAGAAAATTGGATACTGAAATAGTGAGGTAACAAACTTCTCTTCTTCTTTCTCTCTATAATTTCTCTCTATAATAATTGCTCTTGTGAAACTTAGTGAATTGGAGAGAATGAAAGAAGAATGAGCTTCTATTTATAGGAAAATATAGTTTCGATAATTGTACGTTGTGGGGCTCGAAATACTACAGTATAATACCTTTCTCTTTTTCTTCATTTTTAATTTAGTCCTGCAAGAATTATCAAACTTGCACCACCTCCCCTAATAGTAAATCATGTGAATCAATAGTAAAATCATGTGACTCAATAGTATAATCATGTGAAAAAAACTAATTACAGTATAGTACCTTCATTTATACCTCCATTTTTAATTTAGTCATGCAAGTATTATCAATCTTGCACCAACTCCCCTAATAGTAAATCATGTGAATCAATAGTACACACATGTGAACACATAGTTATAAGCATTTGAATTAATAACAATTAATTGCTCATATATCCGGTTAATTACCCGATTGGTCAATATAACCTCCAGACATCAATTATTATCGAAATAAATGTCGATTTCCACTAACACTAATAATCCCAACACAATGGAACTATCAATTTCATCTTTAATCAACACGAACTTATTCATCATTAATATTATAATTCACAATATTTAACAACCGTGTCGTTTCTCGGAAAGAAGGGCTTTCGATAAGGATTTCTCCCTATCGGCCGCGCAATTAGGTGACCAAACCTCTCCTTGTGAGAACTTTCTAGACATTGTCAATATTGCAAATAATAATATGAATAACTTTGTCGTCTCAATTATTGATTTAATAATATAAGATATTATGCGGATGATCTTTGTGACAATAATTGAATCAATAATATGAGAGATATGATGCATCAATTACTGTAGCAATAATTGAGTATAACTGAGTGACTTCTTATGTAAGCATCAATAATCAATACCGTGTGCTACTGTGCAACCACGCGTATTACTATACTTTTATTACCGGATAGTTCAACAGTTTTAACGGTAACACTCGTCGTTATTTTTAATAAAAGATAATTCTGTCGTTTTCTAACTACGACAATACTTCCGTTGTGGGGGTCCACCAATGATTGTGCCATCGTACGAATATTCCCCGATAAAAAGAATATTCCCCGACCAAACGAATATTATATAACCACTTTCTTACTTTGCAAAATTTGTAAATAATACTCACAACTATAACATTAAATCAAATCCACACAATAATATTCAAACATATATTTCGAGAAAAAATAATCTTTATTCACAAAATTCGGGGTCTTACAACATACCCAAGTTCTACGACCTTTAAATCTTCTTGACATGATAATTAAAGCATTAATTATTTACAATAAACCTATCTATTTCAGATAGGATCTACATCCTCTTATCCATTCGTTTGTCTTTCCCCTTGTCTTTTCCAGAACCTTCTACACGCTCAATTTTCGTTGAAAACATTTAATGTAATCAAGAATGAGCATTTACATGCCCAACAAATATAAAAGTTGCATATAAGTAACAAAATCAAGAATCATGCTTTCATACTTCTAAACCTTCAAGAACTAAACAAAAGTTGTGAATAGATCTCAAATGATAGGAAATTAATTCCTTTATTTTCAAAACATATTTTTGAAACGACGTAGTGACTTTAGTTGAGCTGTCATAAGACCTCGAACTTTCATTTTCATTCAAAAAGGGTTTTTAACAGCTATTCTGTTGTAAACTGTTATAACTAACGGGCACGTTGGGTGATCAGCCCTTTGTACCCTGTATTGATCGATACTACATGACGAACGACTTATTTAGCGCTCTTCCGTCCCTCGACATTTTATGCCAACAATAGTAAAACATTCCCCTAGTATTAGAGTTGTTCATTCTCAAACTGAATTTGCACCAAATAGAATTTGGTTTGGAAGTGATAGCCACATAATTCATACGTTTTATTATCCCTAATTTTGTCCTTTTAATTATTTTAGTTTATTTAATTAATATGTTTTTATTTTATTTTGTAGGATTTAATATTTGTTGCAATAAAGTCAAAATCTATCAAGTGATATTTAATGCTCTTATCCATGTAAGGAAATATCTAAGAAAAATCCTACAATGAGAAGAAAAGAGGTGGAACAATCATGGTGTGCAAGTCAATTCCAACAAGAGAAAAGAAAGTTTATCTAGAAGATCTCTTTGAGAAGTTGATTGTCACTAGGAAGTTGAAACCTATATGGAAGGAGAACAAAAGAGACTAAGTTCAATGTATCTAAATGAAAGCACAAAATTATTTTCCCTATAAATAGGTTGTTTTAGAGAAAAAGAGATTTTTATGTATTAGTTTAGGTTAGGAGTAGGAGTAGATTAAATTATTTATTCATTGCACATTCGTTGGATGATTGTGAATTAAAGGGAGTTTTCTTATTTATTTCTAATCTTCTTCTTTTCTTTATTTTAGTTAGTTTAATTATTTTTCATAACTAGCTAATTTCTTTAATCTAGGATGAAAACGAAATTAAATAATTATTCATGATAATATTTTTTATCTCTTCTATTATTTATGCTTTTATGTTTAATTGATTTCACCTTCATGTTTCGTTATTGAAATACCTTCGTTTTATAGTTCTTATGTGATTTTAAATTAATTAAGAGGTTTTGATAAATTATTGTTAAGATATGAGTTTTTCATAATCCATGCTTACTCGAAGAAGTTTTGATGGGTTATAGTTAATCCTTAATTTTTCATAGTCTATTCTTGCTCACGTTAATTGTAAAATTACTAAATTAAAGGGAAGGGAGATCAAAATCATAGTTGAGTTATAAAAATAGAAAAAAATTAAATTATATTTAATCTTTATTATTTAATGGATTCGGATTCATAGATTGCTTCATCAATATTAGTTTTCATATTTTAGTTAATCAAATTTCAATTTTATTTCTAATTCGCCTAAAATAGATAGTAAGGATACATTAAAATTAATCTAGTCTCTGTGGGTTCAATATTTACTTGTCAGTTCTTCAATTTGACATTATGCATTTGCAGTTACATATTTTTATCATATCATATATTTTAGCACCGTTGTCGGGGACTCGACTTAATTTTATATTCCTTAATTTTTATTTATTCGAACTAGCTTTTTTTTCTAATATTATTATTTTTTTCAAAATCACCAAAGCGGATCAACAGTGTAGAAAGACAAGATTATTGCTGCGCTTTTCCTAGTAGTTTGTATATTAACTCAAAAAATAGTACCTTAGTTCTTTTTAGTTTTTATTGTTAGTTAGTGTGACGCCCCCAAAATTAGGTATACATCACCCATCTTGAGTTGTCAGATACATGGTACAGAATTCAAATACAACTTAATAATACAATTGTCGTGTACAATACGACAAAATATAAACTGTGTGTTTGAATACAAATATTGTCTACTAGAGAGTATACAAACTCAAAAGGAGTCCTCATTACAATTATTATCACACTATTTCACAGAATAATAAGGACTACTAATGCACCATCTAGGACCATCACTTAGTTCTCAGGCTCCCGACTATATTCTCATTTCTCGAAGAGAACGGTGTGAAAGAAAGGGTGAGCTCAACTAGCCCAAGAAGAAATATTATGACTAAGATAATGCGAGAATAAATTATCATTAGCCTTAATGCTTGATGTTAAACCGATACAATATAACAAACATCAAGTTTAGCTGCGGTAATGAACAAGCAATCCATTAAAAGAGTCAAGTAGGAAATAAAATCTACTATCTTCTATGATTTAAAAGGTTTTTCATCACTTTTATCGCTGTGACTCATCTTAATAAATAATCCACATCATCGAATCACCCCTACACTACGGCCAAGGATATTCTTTAAAAGTATCACGACCATTTAATTATCCATGCACTACGACTAAAGATAATCATGTTTTCATCAACGGTCCCGATCATGCCAAAAAACAATTAAATCTTTGACTACTACCAAAGAGAATCCATAGCCATAATCATACCAAAAAGCGTCCATCAATGCACTACGGGCCAATGAGGACTTTTTCACATCATTTGTAACATTACGTTTATGATTATACCGAATAATCCTCGGTCATAATCATACCAAGTCCATCTATGCACTTCACAGCCACCAGATGACTTTCAAAAAAAATAAACATGAGGATGATGACATTGATATAAGAATTCAATAAAACAAGTTCAAGAATTAATTTATCTAGGAACTGATAACGTCCAAATTGTCAACATGATACTGCTTTGTAGAGTAAAATTCAAGAATGCTAAGAAGAATATTTCCATGAAAAGATACTGGATGAAGCACAATTATCAAGGATATTTCACTAATTTCATGGAGTATAGAAGTCAAAACTTTAACCAACTGAGTATAATAAAGAATGGAATAACAAAAGAAATCACCATGCATGATTACTTACTTCACATAGGCAGGTTATTCCAATGAATAATAATTAACGGAACCGGTCGTGTAAAATCACAATCGAGCGGGATGTTCCAATGAGAATAATAAAGAATGGAATAACAGCGAAATCACCATGCATGCGATTGCTTGGCATAGACATGTTATTCAACAGAATACTAATAAAGGCGGAACCGGTCCCACAAAAGCGCATGCATGGATATTCCAAATGTAATAATAATAAAGACGGAACCCGGTCCAGGCGTAAAAACGACATGACCAAGATATTCCAATGTAATAATAATAAAGAGCGGAACCATGTAATAAGTGAAAATGCATACAGACATGATATTCAAATGAATAATAATAAAGATGGAATAATAGGAGAATATCACCAAGTATAGGGGGTAGTCCGCGTATCTTTGGTTATTCAATGAGAATAATAAAGAATGGAATAATGAAGTTCTCTTCATGAATACAAAAGAAATAATACCCCTACTTAGTACAACAAATAATATCCCTACCTTAAAAAAGAATTGTCTTTGGATATATGAGTAGTGAAGTAGCGAGAATACTTTTCTTCTTTCTCTCTATAGTTTATCTCTACAGAGTTTCAAATTGAATTCGTAAGAAATAATGAATGAATGAGCTTTATTTATAGAAAAATGGACCGCATAGTAACTAACTCATGAACGGTCCGTATTGATTTACTTTAATCGATGGTCCATATTTAAAGTAAAATCTTTTAAATAAAATATAATATATTCTATTTATAATCTAATAAAATGAATAACTTTATAAAAGATTTTACTATGCAAATACTATCAGAGCCTTATGCAAATACTATGCATAATAAAATATAATATATTCTATTTATAGAATAACTTTATAAAAGTATTCTGTTTTATATAAAAAGATTTTACTATGCAAAACACTATGCAAACACTATGCATAATAGAATATAATATATTCTATTTATAGAATAACTTTATAAAAGTATTCTGTTTTATATAAAAAGTTTTTCTGTTTTATTACATTAATAATACCAATAAAACAAAACTGAGTGACTTATCACGTAAACATCAATAATCAATACGGTGTGCTACTATCCAACCACGACAGACATCGTATTCTTTTACTTTTACTAAAGCGGTTCAATGCTTTTAACAGTAAAACTTCCATGATTATTCTCATAAAAATATTTTTGTCATTTTCTCCATCCGACAATAATTCCGTTGCGGGGTCCACCAATGATTGTACCGCCGTACGGATATTCCTCGACAAAAAGAATATTCCCTGACCAATCGAATATTATACAATAACTTGCATACTTTTCAAAATTTATAAATATTACCCACAACTATAACATTATATCAAATCCACACCATAATATTCAAAAAATTATTTCGAGAAAATTAAATATGTACTCATAAAATATGGGGTCTCACAGTTAGAATACTAATTGTCGCATTCATGCATTCACTCACGTAGAGCACATTCTGTTTAGATTTTTATTTTATTTTTATTTTTTGTCAAATATAAACTGTGATGATTGTTGGAGGATTGGGGTACATCAAAATTTCTCCTTAATTCTTTCGTAATTCACATAGTTTTAGGACATTTTATTTGTTTATAGTTTTTTTAAAATTTTATTTTTGAATTTTCATATTTAATCTAACATTAAGAGCAGAACCTATAACAAGATAAGGTGAGAATTTCATCGCTCTTTCTTAGCCCACAAACCACCCATTTATTTTGCATAACCTTGCCTTAATAAAATCAACTAGATGTTGGACCCTAGGAATTTCGAGCTCAATTAGGACAAGGGACTCCAAGAGGAGGCTAAATTTTAAATTAATCAAACTACTGGTGTCTAAGCAAGTGGTTCAAAAGGCAAACATCTAAAGGATGTGTGATTATTCAATTAGTCACCGTACCCACGTAGAGACTCCCGCCTTTCTTTCATTTACCTGGCTAGTAGTGTGATTAATTTTGAATTTGGTGGACCTTAAGGTGTAACTTGGAACAATTAGGAACTGTCTAGATTTTATTTCGGTTAACCGTAGAATTAGGATTTTTATTTTATTTTATCTTATTTTTTTTGTGTGTGACTTTCGTGGTTAGTTGTCTATTTGTTTTGTAATTTATGGAAAAATGGATTTTTATTATAGTTGGAATAATAATTTTGCTTGGAATTAAGAATCCTATGAAAATTTTAATGCACACTAAGTAAATCAATTTATTTCAACTTATGAATATTCTTATCTAAGTTCATATCCACATCCATATCCATATTCATATTCATATTCGGATGTAGAACCTCAATATCCACAAGAATTATCAAATGAAGAAGAGGAAAGACTTGGTGCCTTAGAGAAAATTATGGATGTTTTAATGAAAAATCAATTTATCATAGAACAAGCTATATCTCGTCTAGAAATTCGAATGAGTCGATTAGCCACCATAATAAATGAATAAGAGGTGAGTGAATTTTCTAGTAACTCTGAAGTTAATTTTGAAAATCTTGATGGTTGTGAAAATGATGAGAAAAGTGAATTTTTTAATTCAATTTTACACAATTTGAGTCAATCGAATTTAAGGAGTCTAAAAATTATGAGTCTATACTTCAAATTGATCATGTCACATTTAGTGAGTCGGTTGAAAAAGTCTATAAGCTTAAAGCTCCATACGCTGATTATTCCTAAAAACCCACCTATTTATTTTTTGGACCAACCCATTAAAGTAAATATGATCCTAGAGTTGTCCATGACCCAAGAATTAATAAAAAATAGACCCTTTATTGAAAAAGATCTAAATTATTTTTTCTTAAATCACCTTGACCAAATTTGGGAAGAATCTGAATACTTAGATAAGGTCAATGAGATGTTAAGAGCCACTACAAATAATTCAACTAAACTAGAGCATATATTTGAACCAATTCTTCAATATTTTGAACATGTTAGTAAAAGTTTTATTGAGGTAGACTTTAATCATAATTCTGAGGAAAATTCTGACTATTTTTAATTTCCTAGACCACCTGAAAATCATGAAAAGTTCACACTCACTTACCTATTTGTATCATTCATGTATAGTCGCATACTTTTTAGGATTTATGAAATTCATTGATATGTACATTTATTTTCTTTCTCACCTCATTTTTTTATAGAATAAAAACCCCACATATAAGGTATAATTCTTTCATATCTTTGTTCTCTATTTTTCATTTGTATACATTGAGACTATGCATGATTTAGGTATGGGGGAGTTTGTTTGTATTATTTTAGGAAAATATAAAAAACACAAAAAAATGAAAAATTTGTTCGACATTTTATGGATTGAATTTTTTTTAATAAGTGTTCGTGGAGTTAAAAACTCATGAGTAAGATTGAAAATTTTCAAACTCATGAATTTTTGATAAGGTACGAAATCTTAGTTTGAAATACCATCTGTAATAAAATTGATTTTGTCAGGAATAAGCATATGAATGATATTCCTATTTACATATGATTTGATTATGATATATATGAATGAATATGCAAGTATGCTTGCATTAAGAAAAGTTGTAAAGTCCTTTGATAGATAATAGAAACATATGTACAAGGACTTAGAATGAATTGATCAAATGTGTTAGGTTGATCCTACATAAGCAAAACAGCTTTGTAAAGTCCTTAAAAAGAAATGATGTACAAGGACTATAAATATAGAAAGATCAAGCTTGTTAGGTTGATCTTATGATGTAATAGATAGGTTCATGCGATCGTCGAAAGCACCGCACTGCAGAAATCGTGAGTACGCCAAAAGAGTCAAGGAAAACTCGAGAGCTATCGGCGGAATCGTAGTCTGCAAGATAGTAGATCTCGAGTTCGTAGATCGCCGGAGAGACGAGGAAGGATCGTAGTGTGTCGAGTAGAACTTCCTGAGAAAGTAGTCTGCCGAGGAAGTCATGTTCGTAATCGTAGGGATAACTCGCCCACGAAATAGAAGCATCTCGCCAAAGCCAAGTCAAGAATCGTAGACTACACTCAGAGTCGTATAGTCTACTGATCATATCAGAGGCAGAGATCATAGTCGATCAAGATCAGATGAAGACAACGAACACAAAGTCAAAAATTGTAGAGTGTCAAGATCTGATCTCGGAGTCGTAGTGTCTACACAGCCGAAGTTGAATCGTAGAGTGTAGAACTAAGAATTAAACAGATGTGCTCACAACGCCAAGGCAGAATCGTAGAGAAAATATGATTCTCAACAAATGAGCACTCCCAGAATATCCAAAGGAATGAAGCCTCTGGTTGATACTGCAAAGATACATCCCACCTGAAGGAAACCAGAGAGCACTCAACGAATGGCATGCAAACTAACATAAGATCTAAGCATCAACCCAATCAGCATCCAGATTGAGTTGTGAAGCCATTCGAGATGAAGTCTTCCACAAGATGATCATAAGAAGACTTCAGTAGCTGACTAAGGAAAGTCAACAGGTGCAGTAGCTGTCAAGTGGTAAGGTGAAAATGATCTTGGAAGTAACAAGGATCATAGTGTTTGCCAAACAAAGAAAGAACTGATGGAGTGTACACAGAGATACTGGTTAGCTTCTGAAGAACAAGGCTAAAGTGATTAAGCATTGGGTCAGTCCATTGATGATAAGTGAACGGGAGATCACAAGGAGAAAGCGAGCTGAACACGCCACAATATGAAGTGTCTTACTATTTAAAAGGGGCCAAAGCAAGGAGTCAAGACATCAGTATCTGAGAGCAGTCGAAGAAAACAAGAAGTGTTGAAGCACTGCACAATAGAAGGAAGAGGTGTTCTACACTGAAGATCAAATGAACACTCTTCAAAAATCGTAGTGTTGACTCTACACGTCAATAAACAACAGTCAACAAGACACTACAATCAGGTTCAAGAAAGCATGCATCAGAATCGTAGAGTTCGGTCATCCGAAGATTGAAGCATTGTCAACGGTTCAATCTGAAGGTTAGTAATCGGATAAGAGCTTATTGAGAGCATCGATGCAAAAGGACAACCTCTGATCGAGAAATCAGAAGGGGGAAATAAAGTCGTCGACCTTCCCAAGACATCAAAGTAACATCTCTGACGGGGTAGGTGATATAGTAGACTGCAGTGTCAGAAAGTCAGAAAAGGGGATGTCATGTCACATCTGCAGTCTACACCAAACAACTAAAGATCTGCGAAGCATTTTAAAGAACTTCTGTGACGCCCCCAAAATAGGTATACATCACCCATCATGAGTCGCCAAATACATGGTACAAAATTCAAATACAACTTAATTATACAACGATGTGGTAAAATACGACAAAACATAATCTAAGAGTTTTAATAAGAATATTGTCATCTAGACAATATCCACACTCAATTGAGTCCTCATTACATTTATTGTCACACTATTTTATAGAATAGTGAGGACTACTAAAACAACCATCTGGACCATCAATTCGTTCCCCGACTCGTCTCAGCTATATTCTCATTTCAAGAGAACAGCGGTGAAAGAAAGGGTGAGCTCAACTAGCCAAAGAAGAAATATTATGACTAAGATAATGCAAAATAATTTATCGTTAGCCTTCAACGATTGTTAAGTCGATAAAATATAACAAACATCAAGTTTAGCTGCTAGATGAACAAGCAATCCATTAGAAGTGTCAAGTAGAGAATAAAATCTACTATCTTCTATGATTTAAAAGGTTTTTCATCACTTTTATATTTGAGACTCGGTTTAATAAATAAACCACATCATCCACGCACTACGACCAAGGATATTCATTAGTATCACGACCACAAATTATCCATGCACTACGGGCGAGGATATTCATGTATTCATCAATGATCATGATCATGCCAACAACATCCCATCAATGCACTCTGACCAATGAGGACTTTTACCACATCATTTGTAACATTACGGTCATGATTTATCAAGAATAATCCTGGTCATAATCATAGCAAGTCCATCTATGCACTACAGGCCACATATGACTTTCAACATATTATAAACATGAGGATGATGACAATGATATAAGAATTCAATAAAACAAGTTCATGGATGAATTTTTAAAGATTTATAATTTAATTTATCCAGAAATCAATAACGTCCAAATTGTCAACATGATACTGTTTTGTGGAGTAAAATTCAAGAATGCTCAGAAGAATATTTCCATGAAAAGATACTTGATGAAGCGCAAATTCCAGGATATTCTATTAATTTCATGGAGTATAGAAGCCAAAACTTTAACCAACTGAGTATAATAGAATATATGAAACTGCAAATGGATTTTTGCCCGCCATGCGGTAATCCACGTAGACATATCATTTCCACAATTTAATAAGGAATGAATATGAAGGATCATTCACCATGCATGCGGTAGTCCACATAGACAGGTTATTCCAACAGAATAATAAAAAATGGAATAACAAAAGAATTCACCAGGTATGCGATAGACCGCACAAACAAGTTATTCCAATAGAATAATAAAGAATGGAATAACAAAAGAATTCACCAGGCATGCGATAGACCGCACAGACTGGTTATTCCAACAAAATAATAAAGAATGGAATAAAAAAAGAATTCACCAGGCATGCGATAGACCGCACAGACAGGTTATTCCAACAGAATAATAAAGAATGGAATAACAACCCTTACAAGTATTGAAAGAAAATAACTCTCTTCATGAATACGAAAGAAATAATACCCCTTACCTTAGAAGAAACTGGATACTGGAATAGTGAGGTAGCAGACTTCTCTTCTTCTTTCTCTCTATAATTTCTCTCTATAATAATTACTCTTGTAAGAATTAGTGAATTGGTGAGAATGAAAGAAGAATGAACTTCTATTATAGGAAAATATAGTTTCAATAATTGAACATTTTGGCGCTCAAAATATTATAGTATAATACCTTCATCTTTTCTTTCATTTTTAATTTAGTCCTGCAAGTATTATCAAACTTGCACCACCTCCCCTAATAGTAAATTACGTGAATCAATAGTAAATTATGTGAACAAATAGTTATAAGCATGTGAATTAATAGCAATTAATTGCTCATTTATCTGGTGAATTACCCGATTGGTCAATATAACTTCCAGACATCAATTATTATCGAAATAAATGTCTATTTCCACTAACACTAATAATTCCCACACAATGGAACTATCAATTTCATCTTTAATCAACACGAACTTATTCATCATTAATATTATAACTCACAATATTTAACAATCAGGTCGTTCCCAGGAAAGAGGGGGATTTCCGATAAGGATTTCTCCTTATTGGCGCGCAATTAGTTGACCAAACCTCTCCTTGATAGAACTTCTAGACATTGTTAATATTGCAAATAATAATATGAATAACTTTGTCATCTCAATTATTGATTTAATAATATAAGATATTATGCAGATGATACTGTGACAATAATTGAATCAATAATATGAGAGATATGATACAACAATTACTGTAGCAATAATTGAGTATAACTGAGTGACTTCTCACGTAAGCATCAATAATCAATACCGTGTGCTACTATGAAACCACACGACATCGTTTTTACTACTAGGGTAGTTTAACGGTAAAACTTTTGCCGTTATTTTTATAAAAAGATAATTCTGTCGTTTTCTTACTATGACAATAGTTCCGTTGTGGGGTCCACCAATGATTGTTCCGTCGTACGGATATTCTCCGATAAAAAGAATATTCCTCGACCAAACGAATATTTCATAACAACTTGCTTACTTTGCAAAAAATTTCACATATCACCCTTAACTTTAACCTTTTATCAATTTAACCATTTACTAAATAACATAATAATTATAAGAAAATTGAATACCTTCATTTCATAAAATTCGGGGTCTTACAATCTCCCCTCCTTATGAAATTTTGCCCTCGAAATTTTTACGACGCATTGGTATGTCAAGAGATGAGGATACCTCGTCAGATTCTAATTCTTGAGGTATAACCTTTGAGCATAGAATATATTCATTCTTATCCAAGATTTTAACACGTATCTCCTCATACGTTAAATGTTCTGCTATCTCATCTAGTTCTAATTCAATAACGTGGTTCGGGTCGTCCATATATTTACGTAACATCGATACGTGAAAAACGTTATGAACACGTGACATACTTGGCGGTAATGCGAGTCTATAGGCCACAGTTCCTACTTGATCGAGGATTTCGAATGGCCCAATTAAATCGAGGGTTGAGATTTACTCTATTCGTTGATTCTTGCTTCTATAATAACGCCCTCTTGAACCTTCTTCTTCACATTCATCAGCTCCGGGTGTGTAGCTTGAGCGGCTTTAACTTTATCGATTAACGTCGATTCTACTTGTATTATTTGACATCATCGCGTGGGTCCCTATCTATCATTTGTAAGTCATGTGAAATGGGTCTTTGTGTTAACAATATCGCACTCGTAAATGCATACTATCTTCTACTTAATGCATCAGCTACCACGTTCGCTTTTTCCACGATAATATTGAATGGTATGGTCGTAATCTTCAACAGCTCGAGCCAACGTCTTTGGCGCATGCTACGTTCGTTTTGGGTGAACAATTATTTGAGGGTTTTGTACCGGGTTCAAGGTCGATACAAAATTTGATTTCACACTCTGCGGTAGGCTAGGAAGTTCTTCAGGGAATATGTCAGGAAATTTATTAACAATAGAAATATCATTCAAATTTGACGTATTTTTGTTTAAATTAGTGACATGACTAAGAAAGCTTGACATCCATTTTTCAATAAACGAATAGCTTTATGACTTGATATGACAGTGATTGACTTTATTGGTTTGGTTGCTTGAATTCACATAATAGGTTGGTTAGGAATATGAAAGCTAATAACCTTACGAAAATAATCAATTTTAGCATGATGAGTAGTTAACCAATCAATCCTCAAAATCACATCAAATGTAAGTATTTTCAAAGAGATAAGATCGACATGTAACGTGAGGGTGCCGATTTGAATCAAACAAGATTTATAAACAATGGATGTAACGAAGGTTTCTCTCAATGGAGTTTTAATAGATAAGTCAAAGTCTAATTTCTCCGGAGTTAAATTTAAACGTTGAGCGCAAGTAGGAGAAATAATAGTGTAGGTAGAACCGTATCGAATAAGGTATGGACTTCGTAAGCGTTTATAATTAATTAACCCGTGCTAACTTTGTTCAGGTTACTCGCTTTTTGAGAAGTCATGAAAAATGCTCTTCCTGAAACCACTGACTTTTGTTTTATCCGTATCCGCCTTTGGTGCCACCGCCCCAGCTAGATTTGATTTCGCTACAGGACAAAATCGAGCTATGTGACTGTCTTTTCCACAACTAAAACATACCTTAGAAGGCTGTGAACAATTTGGACTTATGTGTCCCTCATCTCCGCATCTATAGCATCTAATTGGCAGTCGTTCTCCTCCAATAGAATTTGTTGCTGGCGCTGGTGTTGCTGCCGACGTCTTCCCATCATCGTTAAATCTTCTCTTCTTGAATTTTCCACTTGAATCATTTCTTTTGTTATCTTGACCATGATTACCACTGAAGTGGTTACCATTTCTAGCATGATAATTTCCTCCACGATGGTTATCATTGTTTCGATGAGCGTTGCCACCGGTATGATTATTATCATGTTGTTGGTCGTTGCCTTTTGGTTGTGCTGGCTCATTATCGCGCTCCAATAACTGAGCCCTATGTACAACATCTGAATACAAATACATTTTGTGAGAAATTAAGTATTGACATATCTCATGTTTCAAACCTCTTAGAAACATTCACGTCATTCTCTCCTCATTATCAACCAAGTGGGACGCAAACCAGGACAACTCGGCAAACTTAGCTTCGTACTGTGACACAGTCATATTGTTTTGCTCCAACTTGATAAACTCCACCTCCTTCATGTGACGAATACTTTCGGGAAAGTACTTGTCGTTGAACAAATCTTGGAACTTCTCCCAATACATCTTGAGTGCGTTAGGCTGGATACGTTTTACAGATTCCCACCAGTAATCTGCCTCTTCACGCAACATAAAGGTGGCGAAGGGAACCTTTTGCTCCTCTGAGTATTCCAATACATCAAATATCTTGGTGATCTGTTTTATCCACATCTCCGCCTTAAGTGGTTCTGGCTTTCCCAAAAACTTCGGTGGTCCCAGCTCCTTGAACTATTTAACGGTGACCATCCGAGAGTTGCCAGTGTTTCCACCTGCATTTTGAACAGGATTCTCTCTCGCCTGATGTTGCATGAATTGCATAAAGCCTCTGAACATTCCATTGTTCATCATCTGATCGGTGTTATTGTTTACCTGATGATTATTGTCTTCCTGTTACACATTATCCTTGGTATTGATCGTTGGTGGCTCAACGGTCTCACGTACTTTATTGCTTATCTTAACATTTTCAGATGTCATTTTCAAACACTGCCACAAAACAAGGGTTAACTGACATATCACATATTATCTCTATACTCTGACCTACCAAATAAATACCAAATAAACTTAGGTAGGTCATACTAGCGAAGGAATTCCCCGTCTCTCCCCTCCTAGTTCTTGTCTCACATCTTAGCCATGGATCATATCCCTAATCTTTGATACCAACTGTGACGCCCCCAAAATAGGTATACATCACCCATCTTGAGTCGCCAAATACATGGTACAAAATTCAAATACAACTTAATTATACAACAGTCGTATAAAATACGACAAAATATAATCTAAGAGTTTTAATAAGAATATTGTCATATAGACAATATCCACACTCAAAGGAGTCCTCATTACATTTATTGTCACACTATTTTATAGAATAGTGAGGACTACTAAAACAACCATCTGGACCATCAATTCGTTCCCCGACTCGTCCCAGCTATATTCTCATTTCCTGAAGAGAACAGTGAAAGAAAGGGTGAGCTCAACTAGACCAGTAAGAAATATTATGACTAAGATAATGCAAAATAATTTATCGTTAGCCCTCAGCGATTGTTAAACCGATAAAATATAATAAACATCAAGTTTAACTGCAATGAACAAGAAATCCATTAGAAGAGTCAAGTAGAGAATAAAATCTACTATCTTCTATGATTTAAAAGGTTTTCATCACTTTTATCATTTGAGACTCAAATTTTAAGAAATAAACCACATCATCCCTGCACTACGACCAAGGATATTCATTAGTATCACAACCACAAATTATCCATGCACTACGGGCCAAGGATATTCGTGTATTCATCAATGGTCATGATCATGCCAACAACTGTCTATCAATGTACTACGGCCAATGATGACTTTTACCACATCATTTGTAACATTACGGTCATGATTATACCGAATAATCCCTGATCATAATCATAGCAAATCCATCTATGCACTACAGGCCACATATGACTTTCAACATATTATAAACATGAGGATGATGACAATGATATAGGAATTCAATAAAACAAGTTCATGGATGAATTTTTAAAGATTTATAATTTAATTTATCCAGAAATCAATAACGTCCAAATTGTCAACATGATCTTGTTTTGTGGAGTAAAATTCAAGAATGCTCGTAAGAATATTTCCATGAAAAGATCTTTGGATGAAGTAAATATCCGGGATATTCTATTAATTTCATGGAGTATAGAAGCCAAAACTTTAACCAACCGAGTATAATAGAATATATGAAAGCGCAAATGGATTTTTGCGCCATGCAGTAATCCGTGAGACATATCATTTCCACAATTTAATAAGGAATGAATCTGAAGGATCATTCACCATGCATGCAGTAGTCCACATAGATATGAGTTATTCCAATGAATAATAAAAAATGGAATAACAAAAGAATTCACCAGGCATGCGATAGACCACACAAACAGGTTATTCCAATAGAATAATAAAGAATGGAATAACAAAAGAATTCACCAGGCATGCGATAGACCGCACAGACTGGTTATTCCAACAGAATAATAAAGAATGGAATAACAAAAGAATTCACCAGGCATGCGATAGACCGGACAGACAGGTTATTCCAATAGAATAATAAAGAATGGAATAACAACCCTTACAAGTATCGAAAGAAAATAACTCTCTTCATGAATACGAAAGAAATAATACCCCTTACCTTAGAAGAAACTAGATACTAGAATAGTGAGGTAGCAGACTTCTCTTCTTCTTTCTCTCTATAATTTCTCTCTATAATAATTACTCTTGTAAGAATTAGTGAATTGGTGAGAATGAAAGAAGAATGAACTTCTATTTATAGGAAAATATAGTTTCAATAATTGAACATTTTGGGGCTCGAAATATTATAGTATAATACCTTCATCTTTTCTTTCATTTTTAATTTAGTCCTGCAAGTATTATCAAACTTGCACCACCTCCCCTAATAGTAAATTACGTGAATCAATAGTAAATCATGTGAACAAATAGTTATAAGCATGTGAATTAATAGCAATTAATTGCTCATTTATCTGGTGAATTACCCGATTGGTCAATATAACTTCCAGACATCAATTATTATCGAAATAAATGTCTATTTCCACTAATACTAATAATTCTCACACAATGGAACTATCAATTTCATCTTTAATCAACACGAACTTATTCATCATTAATATTATAACTCACAATATTTAACAATCAGGTCATTCCCAGGAAAGAGGGGGATTTCCGATAAGAATTTCTCCTTATTGGCGCGCAATTAGTTGACCAAACCTCTCCTTGATAGAACTTCTAGACATTGTTAATATTGCAAATAATAATATGAATAACTTTGTCATCTCAATTATTGATTTAATAATATAAGATATTGCAGTGATGATAATCTTGTGACAATAATTGAATCAATAATATGAGAGATATGATGCAACAATTACTGTAGCAATAATTGAGTATAACTGAGTGACTTCTCACGTAAGCATCAATAATCAATACCGTGTGCTACTATGAAACCACACGTATTACTGTTCTTTTACTACCGGGTAGTTTAACGGTAAAACTTTTGCCGTTATTTTTATAAAAAGATAATTCTGTCGTTTTCTTACTACGACAATAGTTCCGTTGTGGGGTCCACCAATGATTGTTCCGTCGTACGGATATTCCCCGATAAAAAGAATATTCCTCGACCAAACGAATATTTCATAACAACTTGCTTACTTTGCAAAAAATTTCACATATCACCCTTAACTTTAACCTTTTATCAATTTAACCATTTACTAAATAACATAATAATTATAAGAAAATTGAATACATTCATTTCATAAAATTCGAGGTCTTACAACTTCCAACGACTACTTTCCAATGGGAAGATTGGGAAGGAGTATAAATCAGCTAGAGCTTCAAAGATCAAGGGTTGCTGGAGTTGCTGAGTTTGGAGAAATGGTGGACTTATCTAACCAATGTAAAATAGTGAGTGACCAATGAAGGTCCGAAGGCTTACTCTACGATCCACCAAGAACACTTAGAGACAGACAAAAAAAGAAGTAGAAGTGAGAGTTCTACAATGTAGAAGTGAGAGTTCTACTACAAGAAGAGTGTTCTGAACTGCCGAGAGAAAGAAGTGCATCAATGTCATCTTGATGTCCATCATGGGAAGACTCTAAGTACCAGAGAGAAGATCCTACAGTCATCTTAACAAGTCCATCATGAGAAGGCATCAAGTATCAAGAAAGAAGATCACCAATGCCATTATGGTGTCAAGCATGAGAAAGTTTCTAAGTACCCAGCATAAGAGCTTACAGTCAATTTAGAAACCCATCATGTGCAGCCATCAAGTATCAAGAAGAATGATCTTTAAGGCAGTTCATCAAGGGATCATCAAAAGTGGTTGAGTAACTGAAGAAGCTGAGCATCATGCAACACTCAACTGCACTTCAAGGTGATCACACCAAGCTGCTAAGTACAAAAGATGATCAAGCTTAAAGACATCTTAGCAGCTCAACACCAACAACAACAACAAACAACAACAACAACAAGAAGAAGCCAGGGCCTGAGGGGTCCTTGTCTAGAGGGACTAAATAAATTTCCAAGCCTGCTGGGCTTGAAGAGTTCCTAGGAACTAGAGAAGTTCCAAGGTCTTTGGCCTTGAAGAGTTCTTAGTGAATCAAGTCCCAAAGGTGTTGGCCTTGAAGGAATCTTAGTGATTCGAGGTTTGCCCTTCCTTAGTGGGAAACTCGCTAGTTGAAAGCGGAAGAGTGGATTAGGAGCTTGAGTCTACGAACCACTTAAAAACCCTTATGTCTTTTACTTTATGTCATTTACATTATGTACATTAATCGCTATAATCGCTATGTATGTTTTAAGCGCGCTACTCATGAATTAACTCTACGAACAATGTATGTCTAATTATGAATATATCAATGAAGGGGATCTTTTATTTATTCCGATGTGCTTGAAAAGATTCTTATATTTGTCATATACTAATTCAGAGAAATACAAAATAAACGAGAAAAGTATTTGAAATCAAAAGGATCTATTCAACCCCCCTTCTAGATCTATATTGTGCCTACTGGGAACTAACAATTGGTATCATAGCATGTTCTCATGCTATATTAAAAAGCTAATCGCTTTGAGTCTGATCCTAGGCACAAACATTGTTCTAAACTTAGTGTAGTAGTAAGTCACTTGTTATATGCAGCTGAGCTCACATGTTGAAAATATTGTGTACAAGTAAATGTGTATATACCCCTGAAGCTGCTCAGATTGGTCCATATTCTTGATTGCCATATCAACAAGACCAATCCTTTCCTGCACTCAATCTTGTAGTCTGAAGACCAGACGAGAAAGCTCAAAAGTCAAAAATCCACCAACCAGAAAAATGAAAAGGCCTTACATGCTAAGAAGTGCTTATCCAGATAAAAAAGAAGAACCTCTCAAATATGTATTTGGCCAGCCAGCAGCTGGATGTAAACCTTGTGAACTCAAGGATGTCAAAGAACTAAATATGTTGATATTCTCTTAGCTTGCATCTTCAAGACCACGACTGATTGATTGAAGGTTAACTGGAGCAACAAGCTGTCAGGAGCATATGAGAAACTATACACATCAATGCCTAACCTCAATATGTCTAAGATGAATGACTGTTAAGAAACTGACAGTAAAAAGGTACGATTCCTCACTAAAATAAATATGTACATCATGTTGCACCTCCTTATGCACTATAACAGTATCCTGTCAAGAGATCATAATCTACCTAAAAATGTAAAGAGAGAAAGTACACTGAGGTTGGAAACTCAAATGCCTACAAACTTTCTCTCCATCTAAGTTTTAGGTTGAAGATGACATCTTGAAAGAAATCTGAAATAGGTTATAAGCATATCAAAAGTTAAATTAATCTTATGTAGATTAATCTTTGCTGATGAGTTAGTATGTATGTACAAACCTATGTTCAAAGTGTCTAATAACACACAGAGTATGATCAGTTCTACAAGAATATCTTGAAGATTTGTAGAAACTGATCACCTCATTAAATCAACCAGATACAAATAAATCGTAGAGTTGATTCTCACTCTGTGAACATTTAAACCCTGTGAACATAACCAAGCAAATGATGAAACCATCAAAGAGAAAGAGTGTTTTATTAAAATGGAAAATCTTACACACACTCACCATCATGCATCTCAAAATGTATTATCTAAATTTGTTACATGCATGAATATGACTGTTGGTGATCAATATGATGATTATCCAAATATATGAGGAACATGGATTTAGAAAACTAACCTAGCATGACCTATTTAATTATTGGTACCAAAAATAGAAATGTATCTAACCTGCAGGTACTTGGTCTATCTGGCCACCCTAAAGAATGCTGAAGCAGAAGATTTCAGTCAAGAAGATTCAACCAACAGAAGGCTTAGGACTGTTCAGAAATAATTATGATAAAACTCCTATATGTCAAAGCCTATTCTTGAAGACATGCTGAGCTAATCTAAATGAAGCTCATATGGCTGCTGATCTTTATATTAAAGCAGGCCACTAGGGGTCTTATATGCTCAAGCATGCAAAGCTTGTCCTCAAGGAAGCTCACCAGAGGATCATCGAGCATCAAACATGAGGAACTCATTATAGGAGCAGAACTCCACAAGTACAAACTGTAAAAGAAGACTACGTTCGTAGTGCTGTCAAATGATCGTAGAATGATCAGTCCTGGAGATATCCATGTCTACGATGTAAACAAATTTAATTATCAGCGGTGATTCCAGTCAGAAAGAGACATGCAAAGATGCCTCCTAATGCACATGAAAAAAGAAAATCACACCTCACTGAGAAGACAATATAAACATGGAGAAGCAGTGATCTGTTAAGGAAGAACAACACTGAGATATACTATGAAGAAATGTACCAGCTACAGAGTTCCAAAACGTTGTGGCTGATGAACCAAATGAAGATCCATAGTCAGTAGGAATGTCTCAAAACGTACTACCGATAACCTATCAGCCACCCAACTCAAAATCATGGAGTGCCTACGATCAAACATTTGATCGTAGTGTAAGAGCAGGAGGACACCGCGATTACAACAAATGCAATTGTCTAAAGTTGGTAGAGGACCTCCCCACCAGAAAAGGTCAAATGAGATATCAGTGCAAATCACTTCTAAAGTATTTCATCTGGAAAGCGCCTCAGGGACAAACCTGGCCCTTAGCTCACTCTAAGAGGTTGGCCCTTCCTGAGCTACCTTAACCCAGAAGGATTGCTTGATCAAGTTTATCTCAAGGACCAAGACTATAAAAACCCGAGAATTTGGATAATTATTTAAATCTTAAAATATTGAATTAAGGTTAAATAATAAACCTAGACATAAAATAAGTGAATGGATTTTAGATTTTCGAGAAGGAATTTTGTGAATTTAAAATTTTTATGGTGAATTACTCATGATTAAGGGTATACGTGAATATGTTCTGTGTATATGGTTGTATATGTGTACAATGTAAGACCCCAACTTTTATGAATAAAGATTAATTTTTTTTGAAATATATTTTTGAATATTATGGTGTGGATTTGATATAATGTTATAGTTGTGGGTAATATTTACAAATTTTTCAAAGTAAGCAAGTGGTTATATAATATTCAATTGGTCGGGGAATATTCGTTTTAACGCAGGGAATATTAAAGACGACGACACAATCATTAAGTGGACCCCATAACGAAAGTATTGTTGTATTTAGAAAGCACGTAATTATCTTTTTATAAAAATAACAAATGAAAGTTTCTACTGTTAAACCTGTTGAACTACCGGTGGTAAAATACGATGTCTGGCGTGGTTGCATAGTAGCTTTACGGTATTGATTATTGATGCTTACGTGAGAAGTCACTAAATTATTGCTATAGTAATTGCTGCATAATATCTCTCATATTATTGATTCAATTATTGTCACAGAATCATCTGCATAATATTTATTATTATTAAATCAATAATTGAGACGACAAAGTTATTCATATTATTATTTACAATATTTACAATGTCTAGAAAGTTCTGTGAAGGAGAGGTTTGGTCACCTAATTATGCGCCAATAGGGAGAAATCCTTATCGGAAAGCCCCCTCTCTGGGAATGATCTGGTTGTTAAATATTGTGAGTTATAATATTAATGATGAATAAGTTCGTGTTGATTAAAGATAAAATTGATATTTCTATTGTGTTGGGATTATTAATGTTAGTGGAAATCGACATCTATTCCGATAATAATTGATGTATGGAGGTTATATTGACCAATCAGGTAATTAATCGGATAAATGAGCAATTAATTGCTATCAATTCACATGCTTATAACTATTTATTCACATGTGTGTACTATTGATTCACATGCATGTACTATTAGGGGAGGTGGTGCAAGATTGATAATACTTGCATGACTAAATTAAAAATAGAGGTATAGATGAAGGTACTATACTGTAATTATTTTTTTTACATGTCTAGAACTATTGATTCACATGATTGTACTACTGATTCACATGATGTACTATTAGGGGAGGTGGTGCAAGTTTGATAATACTTGTAGGACTAAATTAAAAATAAAGAAAAAGATGAAGGTATTATACTGTAATATTTTGAGCCCCAAAACGTGCAATTATCGAAACTATATTTTCCTATAAATAGAAACTCATTCTTCTTTCATTCTCACCAATTCACTAAGACTCACAAGAGCAATTATAGAGAGAGAAGCTATAGAGAGAAAGAAGAAGAGTAGTCTGCTACTTCACTATTCTAGTATCCAGTCTTCTTTTGAGGTAAAGGGTGTTATTTATTTCATATTCTCTTACGATATTATTTTTCGTATTCGTAAGGAATATTATCTTCGTTCAATATTCATAGGAATATTACCTTCGTTAAATATTCGTTAGAATATTATTTTCGTTCAACAGTTGTAAGGAATATTATTTGTTGTATTCGTAAGGGGTATTATTTATTTCATATTCTGAAGAGATATTATTTTTCGTATTTATATGAATATTATTTTTGTTCAATATTCGTAAGGAATATCATCTTCGTTCAATATTCGTAGGAATATTATTTTCGTTCAACAATCGTAAGGGTATTATTTCTTTCGTATTCATAAGGGATATTATTTTTATTCAATATTCGTATGAAATATTATTTTCTTCCATACTCTGCAGTATGTAATGTAAGACCCCGAATTTTATGAAATGAAAGTATTCAATTTTATTACAATTATTATTTTATTTCGTAAATGGTTAAATTGATAAAATATTAAAGTTAAGGGTGATATGTGAATTTTTTTTGCAAAGTAAGCAAGTTGTTATAAAATATTCGTTTGGTCAGGGAATATTCTTTTTGTCGGGGAATATTAAATACGACTAAGCACAATCATTAGTGGACCTTAAGCGATAGTATTGTCCGTAGTTAGAAAACGGCGTGAATTATCTTTTATTAAAAAATAACTATGAAAGTATTACCGTTAAAACTGTTGAATTACACGGTAGTAAAAGTACAAGAATGTCTGGCATTGGTTGCATAGTAGCACATGGTATTGATTATTGATGCTTACGTGAGAAGTCACTCACATGTGTGTGCTATTGATTCACATGATTTACTATTAGGGGAGTTGGTGCAAGATTGATAATACTTACATGACTAAATTAAAAATGGAGGTATAGATGAAGGTACTATACTGTAATTAGTTTTTTCACATGATTATACTATTAAGTCACATGAATGAACTATTAATTCACATTATTTACTATTAGGGGAGGTGGTGCAAGTTTGATAATGTGACGCCCCCAAAATAGGTATACATCACCCATCTTGGGTCGCCAGATACAAGGTACTGAATTCAAATACAACTTAATAATACAAACTGTCAAGGTACAATACGACGACAAAACATAAACTATGAGTTTGAATACAAATATTGTCTACTAGAGAGTATAAAACTCAAAAGGAGTCCTCATTACAATTATTATCACACTATTTCACAGAATAGTGAGGACTACTATTGCAAACATCTGGACCGTCACTCTGTTCCCCGACTAGTCCCAGCTACATTCTCATTTCCTGAAGAGAACAGTGAAAGAAAGGGTGAGCTCAACTTGCCCAGTAAGAAATATTATGACTAAGATAATGCGAATAAATTATCCTTAGCCTTCAACAAATATAACAACCGATAGAATATAATAGACAACAAGTTTTAGATTAACAACTGCGCAATGAATAAGCAATCCATTAGAAGAGTCAAGATACGGTATAAAATCTACTATCTTCTATGATTTAAAAAGTTTTCATCAACTTTATCATTTGAGACTCAAATTTTAATAAATAAAATAAAACCATCCTCGCTCCACTACCAAGGATATTCATGTAATCATCAATGATCATGACTATACCGAATAATCCGTGGTCATAATCATACCAACAAATCGCCCACCACTCGAACTACGAGCCAATGAGGACTTTTACCACATCATTCGTCACATTACGGCCATGATTATATACCGAATAATCCTCGGTCATAATCATACCAAATCCATCTATGAACGTAAGCCAAAGATGACTTTCAATATAATATAAGCATGAGGATGATGACAATTCAATAAAACAAGTTTAAGAATAAATTTTAAAGATTTATAAGTGAATTTATCTTGAACTCAATAACGTCCAAATTGTCAACATGATATTGCTTTGTGGAGTAAAATTCAAGAATGCTCAGAAGAATATTTCCATGAAAAGATACTGGATGAAGCACAAATATCAAGGATATTCCACTAATTTCATGGATTATAGAAGCCAAATCTTTAACCAACTGAGTATAATAGAATATATGAAACTGCAAATGGTTTTTTGCCCGCCATGCGGTAATCCACGTAGACAGATCATTTTCATAATTTAATAAGGAATGAATACGAAGGATCATTCACCATGCATGTAGTAATCCACATAGACATGTTATTCCAACAGAATAATAAAGAATGGAATAATGAAGGATTCACCATGCGCAAGTGCGGTGATCGCATGCACGAGTTATTCCCAACAGAATAATAAATAATGGAACCCAGTCCGCGTAAGCGCATGCAGACAGGATATTCGATAGAATAATAAATAATGGAACCAGTCCGCCAGAACGCATGTACATAATATTCCGGCGAGAATAATAAAGAACGGAATATTAGAAGAATTTCACCATGTATGTGGTATCAGATAAACAAAAGTTATTCCAATGTAATAATAAAATGGAATAATGAGAAGAATTCATCGAGCATGCGATAGACCGCATGCATATGAGGTTATTACAAAAGAATAATAAAGAATGGAATAACTGAAGTTCTCTTTATGAATACGAAAGAAATAATATGTGACGCCCCAAAATTAGGTATACATCACCCATCTTGGGTGCCGGATACATGGTATGTAATTCAAATACAACTTACTAATACAACTGTTGTAGTACAATCGACAAAACATAAAGCGTGAGTTTGAATACAAATATTATCTACTAGAGATTATACAAACTCAAAAGGAGTCCTCATTACAATTATTATCACACTATTTCACAGAATAGTGAGGACTACTAATGCTATCCTCTGGACCATCACTCCGTTCCCCGACTCGTCCCCGCTATATTCTCATTTCTTGAAGAAAGCAGTGAAAGAAAGGGTGAGCTCAACTAGCCCAATAAGAAATATTATGACTAAGATAATGCAGAATAAATTATCATTAGTCTCCAACAATGTTAAACTGATAAAATATAATAGACATCAAGTTTAACTGCAGCGGAACAAACAATCCATTAAAAGAGTCAAGTAGAAAATAAAATCTACTATCTTTTATGATTAAAAAGGTTTTTCATCACTGTTATCGCTGAGACTCAGCTTAATAAATAATCCACATCATCGAATCACCCCTTCACTATGGTCAATGATATTCTTTAGTATCACGACCACAAATTATCCATGCACTACGGGCCAAGGATATTTATGTATTTATCAATGGTCATGATCATGCCAACAACTGTCCATCAATGCACTACGGACCAATGAGGACTTTTACCACATCATTTGTAACATTACGGTCATGATTACACCGAATAATCCTTGGTCATAATCATACCAAGTCCATCCATGCTTTACAGGCCATAGATGACTTTCAAAAAAATATAAACATGAGGATGATGACAATGATATAAAAATTCAATAAAACAAGTCCAAGAATTAAGTTATTCAGGAACTAATAACGTCCAAATTGTCAACATGATACTACTTTGTAGAGTAAAAATTCAAGAATGATCAGAAGAATATTTCCATAAAAAGATACTGGATGAAGCGCAAATATCAAGGATATTCCACTAATTTCATGGAGTATAGAAGTCAAAATTTTAACCAACTGAGAATAATAAGGAATGGAATAACAGCGAAATCACCATGTATGCAGCTTCAGATATGCAGTTATTCAACAGAATAATAATAATGGAACCAGTCGTGGTGAAAATCGCAACGGGATGTTCCAATGAGAATAATAAAGAATGAAATAATAAAGACGGAACCAGGTCCGGCATAAAGCACAAATAGGATGATCCAAATATTCCTTGAATACTCGGTTCATCATATCCATGAAGGCAGCAGGAGCATTAGTCAATCCAAAGGACATGACTAGGAATTCATAATGCCGTCATCGGAGTTTCGGAAACCGTCTTTGGAATATCATCGGTTCTAATCTTCAATTGGTGATATCCGTAGCGAAGATCAATCTTTGAAAAGAATTTGGCTCCTTACAACTAGTCAAACAGTCATCGATGACGTGGCAATGGGTACCTATTTTTGATGGTGACATGATTCAACTCCCGATAATCAATACAAAGTCGCATACTCCCATCTTTCTTCTTCACGAATAGAACAGAGCACCCCAAGGAGAAGTACTAGGGACGAATAAAGCCAATGTCTAACAATTCCTCAGTAGTTGAGTCTTTAACTCCACGAAGTTCAATAGAGCCATTCGATATGGGGCTTTGGAAATGGGTTTTGTCATAGGGTTCAAGGTCGATACAAAATTCAATTTCACGCTCCGGGGTAGGCGGGAAGTTCTTCAGGGAATACGTCAGGAAATTCATTAACAATAGAAATATTATTCAAAATTGACGTATTTTTGTTTAGATCTGTGATATGAGCTAAGAAAGCTTGACATCCATTTTTCAATAAACGAATAGCTTTATGGCTTAAGATGACAGTGATTGATTTTAATGGTTTGGTTGCTTGAATTCGCATAATAGGTCGATTAGGAATATGAAAGCTAACAACCTTACGAAAATAATCAATTTTTGCATGATGAGTAGTTAACCAATCAATCCCTAGAATTACATCAAATGCAAGTATTTTTAATGCAATAAGATCGACAGGTAATGTGTGGGTACCAACTTGAACCAAACAAGACTTATAAACCGTGGATGTAATGAAGGTTTCTCCCAACGGAGTTTCCACAGATAAGTCAAAGTCTAATTTCTCCGGAGTCAAATTTAATCGTTGAGCGCAAGTAGGAGAAATAAAAGAATGGGTAGAACCAGTATCAAATAAAGTATGGACTTCGCTAGAGTTTATGATAAGCTTACCCGTGATGACCTCATTCGGGTTCCTTACTTTCTGGGAGGTTACTACAAACGCTCTCCCTTGCACTACCGGCTTTGACTTTTTTAGGACAGCCTTTGGTGCCTCCATCCTAGTTGAATTTGTCTTTGGTGAACGACAAAATCGGACTAAGTGATCTTCTTTTCCACAATTATAACATGCTTTGGATGGCATCGCTTAATTTGGTGATGTGTCCCTCCCTCCGCATTTGAAGCATATGATAGGTGGTCTTTCTCCTTCCTTAACAACGTGGTCTTTGGTCCGACGCTTTTTCCATCATTGTTGAATCTCCTCTTCTTGAAATGTCCATTCTTATTGTTTTGGCCTCGATTACCACCAAGTGGTTACCATTTTCGCCCGTTGATTCCCTCCACGCTTGTTGTCACCACTTCGATGACTGCTCTCACTAGTATTATCATTTTGCCAACTGCTCTCTTTTGGTTGCGTTGAGTCGTTATCGCGCTCCACCAACTGAGCCCTATTTACAACATCTGAATACAAACACAGTTTATGAGAAATAAGATGTTGACGTATTTCCGGCTTCAAACCTCTTAAAAACATTCGCGCCATTCTCTCTTCATTATCCACCAAGTGGGGACATGAATAAGGATAACTCCGCAAATTTTGCCTCGTATTGCGACACGGTCATATTGTTTTGCTCCAATTTGATAAACTCCACCTCCTTAATGTGACGAATACTTTTGGGAAAGTATTTGTCGTTGAACAGCTCTTGGAACTTCTCCCAAGACATCTTTAGCACGGCAGGTTGAGTACGTTTTACCGATTCCCACCAGTAATCTGCCTCTCCGCGCAACATAAAGGCCGCAAAGGGAACCTTTTGCTCCTCGGAGCATCCCAAGACATCAAATATCTTTGTGATCTGCTTTATCCATCCTTCTGCCATAAGTGGTTTTGGCTCTCCCTTAAACTCCGGTGGTCCCAGCTCCTTGAACTGTTTAGCGGTGACCGCCCGAGAGTTTCCAGTGTTTCCACTTATATTTTGGACAGGAGCCGCTCTTGCCTGCTGTTGCATAAATTGCATAAAGCCTCTGAACAATCCATCATTCAGCATTTGGTCAGTGTTGTTGTTTGCATGAGGATTTTCGCCTTCCTGATGCACATTCTCCTGATTATTGATATGTGGAGACTCAACGGTCTCTTGTGCTCCATTGCTATTCACAACATTTTCGGATGTCATTTTCAGATACTGCCACAAAACAAAGGTTAATTGACATGTAACATAATATTTCTAAACTCTGACCAACCAATTTAAATACAAAATAAATTTAAGTAAGTCATACTAGCGAAGGAATTCCCCGTCTCTCCCCTCCTAGTTCTAGTCTCACATCTTAGCCAGGGATCATATCCCTAAGCTTTGATACCAACTGTGATGCCCCCAAAATTAGGTATACATCACCCATCTTGGGTCGCCAGATACATGGTACAGAATTCAAATACAACTTACTAATACAATCCGTGTGGTACAATACGACAAAACATAAACTGTGAGTTTGAATACAAATATTATCTACAAGAGATTATACAAATTCAAAAGGAGTCCTCATTACAATTATTATCACACTATTTCACAGAATAGTGAGGACTACTAATGCTATCCTCTGGACCATCACTCCGTTCCCTGACTCGTCCCCGCTATATTCTCATTTCCTGAAGAGAACAGTGAAAGAAAGGGTGAGCTCAACTAGCCCAGTAAGAAATATTATGACTAAGATAATGCAGAATAAATTATCATTAGTCTCCAATAATGTTAAACTGATAAAATATAATAGACATCAAGTTTAACTGCAGCGGAACAAGCAATCCATTAAAAGAGTCAAGTAGAAAATAAAATCTACTATCTTTTATGATTAAAAAGGTTTTTCATCATCATTATCATTTGAGACTCGACAATAAATAATCCACATCATCGAATCACCCCTGCACTACGGTCAAGGATATTCTTTAGTATCACGACCACAATTATCCATGCACTACGGGCCAAGGATATTTATGTATTCATCAATGGTCATGATCATGCCAACAATCGTCCATCGATGCACTATGGGCCAATGAGGACTTTTACCACATTATTTGTAACATTACGGTCATGATTACAATCGAATAATCCACGGTCATAATCATACCAAGTCCATCCATGCTTTGAGCCACGAGATGACTTTCAAAAAATATAAACATGAGGATGATGAAAATGATATAAAAATTCAATAAAACAAGTTCAAGAATTAAGTTATTCAGGAACTAATAACGTCCAAATTGTCAACATGATACTGCTTTGTAGAGTAAAATTCAAGAATGATCAGAAGAATATTTCCATGAAAAGATACTGGATGAAGCGCAAATATCAAGGATATTCCACTAATTTCATGGAGTATAGAAGTCAAAATTTTAACCAACTGAGAATAATAAGGAATGGAATAACAACAGAAATCACCATGTATGCGGTACTTCGCATAGGCAGGTTATTCCAACAGAATAATAATAATGGAACCAGGTCAGGTGAAAATCACACCGACAGGATGTTCCAACAGAATAATAAAGAATGAAATAATAAAAAGCGGAACCCGAATTAAAAGGCGTAAAGCATGATGAACAAGATGTTCTAACGGAATAATAAAGACAAAATAATAAAAAGCGGAACGGTCACAGATAAGCATGCATGCAGGATGTTTCAACGGAATAATAAAGATGAGAATAATAAAAGAATGTCACCATGTATAGGGTATTCAGCGTATCTGAGTTATTCCAAATGTAATAATAAAGAAATAGAATAATGAAGTTCTCTTCTCAAATACAAAAGAATAATATCCCATAGTAAAAAGAACTGGATGTAAGAGTAGGGAAGTAAAAAGATAATTTTCTATAGCTTTTCTATAATTTTCTCTCTGGAGTTTCAGGTGAATTCATAAGAAAATAATGAAGGAATGAGCTTATATTTATAGAAAAATGGAAACGCATAAGTAACTAACTTATGAAGCGGTCCGAGATCGATTTACTTTAATCGACGGTCCATATTTAAAGCAAATTTTTTAAATAAAATATAACATATTATATTTAATATATCCATAATAATACTCCTTCCATCCATTTTTTCAACTTATATATATATATAATAATCATAATAATACACCTTCCATCCATTTTTTCAACTTATATATATATATATATATATATAATAATCATAATAATACACCTTCCATCCACCCACAATTATAATAATACTCCCACTCAAAACCTTATTCCCCCACCAAAACCCACTACCTTACACACACTCCCACACATACGTAAATACACACACACAAGTCATTATTCTTCCAACATGTGTGCCTCCACCATTATAAAATAATTTTCTACCGATTATTTTGAAAAATGGGTAAAATAGGGATCCATAAAATAAGAGACTTCATAAAAATCACCTTAATAATTTTAACAACATTTATCACCTTTATTACAATTCACAATATTAATCGATCGAAGTCGTTTCGAGGAAGAGGGACTTTCCAATAAGGATTTCTCCCTATTGGCGCCATGCAATTAGGTGACCAAACCTCTCCTTTACGTAACTTCAGACATCGTTAATATTGAAAATAATAATATTAATAACTTTGTCGTCTCAATTATTGATTTTAACAATATATAAAAATATCGACAATAATTGAATCAAATAACGTGAGATATTATGCAACAATTACTATAGCAATAATTGAACAAAAATGAATGACTTCTCACGTAAGCATCAATAATCAATACCTGGTAAGCTCTTATGCAACCACTCAGACATCGTACTTTTACTACCGAGTAGTTCAACAAAGATCAACGGTAAAACTTCCGCCGTTATTTTAATAAAATATTTTGACGTTTTTCTCATCCGACAATAATTACATTGTAGGGTCCACCAATAATTGCTTTCATTTATGCGAATATTCCCTGCTAAAATGAATATTCCCCGACCAATCGAATATAATATAACAACTTGCATACTTTGCAAAATTTATAAATACTACCCACAACTATAACATTATATCAAATTAATTCCATAATATTCAAAAATGATAATTATAGAAAATTCATTTTTATTCAAAAAGTTGGGGTCTTACAACCTCCCCTTCTTAAGAAATTTCGCCCTCGAAATTAGGGTACGTACCTGGTATATCGTAGAGGTAAGGATACCTTGACTTCATTTCAGATTCTAACTCCCAGGTCATTTCCTCAACATCGTGGTTTCTCCATAAAACTTTGACTTGAGGTATAACCTTGGAGCGTAGAATATGTTCCTTCTTATCCAAGATTTGAACAGGAACCTCTTCATACGTTAAATCTTCTGCTATTTCGTCCGATTCCAACTCAATAATATTGTGACGCCCCCAAAATAGGTATACAACACCCATTCTGAGTCGCCAAATATATGGTACAGAAACAACTACAACTTTATTAATACAACATAAAAACTGTGAGTTTAAATAAAAATATTGTCATCTAGACAATATCCACATTCAAATAAGTCCTCATTACAATTATTAATATATTATTTTACAAAATAGTGAGGACAACTAGAACAACTTCTAGAACCATCATTCCACACCCCGACTAGTACTCGTTACATTCTCGCCTCCTGAGAAGAAAAATGGAACAACAAGGAAAAGGGTGAGCTCAACTAGCCCATTAAAGAACATTATGACTAAGATAATATAGAAAAAATTATCGTTAGTCCTCAACAGGGAAAAGTCTAATAGAATACAATAGACAACCAGTTTTAAATCAATCTTCGCAGCGGAAATAATAATTCATTAGAAGAGTTAAGTAGAGAATGCAAACTACTATCTTCTATATATGAATTTAAAAGTTCATCGTCGATATTTTATCCTGTAACATCAATCAATATATATACGGAATCAAATATTCATCTTTGCACCACGGGCCAAAGATATTCATCGATTGGTCATGTTCATCTAAACACTGTTCATCTTTGCACTACTGGGCCAAAGATATTAATCAGTCGATCATGTTCATCTCAATACATGTTCATCTTTGCACTACGAGCCAAAGATATTCATCAAGAAATCATTCATCTTTGCACTACAGGCCAAAGATATTCAGTAATATCATCATTTAGGACTGAGGATGATGAAAAATATTTTAAAGAAAACGAATCCAATGAAACAAAAGAACAAGTATTAAGGATTCGTACTTTAAATAATCCCAGTTCAAAAATACTTCATAAATAACCAGAGTGGAGTAAAATTTAAGAATGAAGACCAAAACATAGATCCAATCCAAGATAGGAATCATAACAGACAATCTTGGTCACAGAAAAGAAAATTTAATTTTTCTGTGAATAGTATCGTATTCGTAAATAGTGTCGTATATGTGAATAGTTCCATATACGTGAATAGTAACTCCGACACTAAAAGATAGAAATTTCATAAAAAAAATCATCATGCTTCGTGAATAGTACTCGTGAATAGTAACTCGTGAATAGTAACTTATAAATAGTAACTCGTGAATAGTAACCCCGACATAAAAAAGTTCCAAATTTGATAAAAAATTTCCAACCAATATTTCGGCATAATGATATTGAAGAAATAATATCATTTTCGAATAAAATAACATCCCTTACCTCTCGAAAGAATAGTACTTACATTTGGAATCTTTGGATATAGTCTTTGAAAGAACTTGCACCAGTATAGCAATACTCAAAGTACTAAAATACTCACAAATACGCTCGATATTATAGAGAGAGAAAGAGAGAGAAATCTTTAGTTTCTGGTGTGATTTTCAATTCTAACCTAAGCACCCTATTTATAGGAAAATACTTAGAATACCAAAGCAGAAAATTTAATATAATATTAATATATATAATAAATCTTCTACGCCATCCTACCAGCTGATCTCAAACACCTAACACATGTCCATAAACAACAAAAACATTTTTCTAAATACAAATAATTAAAACTTCCAAAAATTAATTATTTCAGAACTTCGGAACTTCAATAATTCATAATAAATAGCTCTTTTATCAGAAAATTCGAATCTCGCAAATTTTTATAGGAAATTCAATTCTCTACAACTTTACAGAATAAAGTTTTTCCAAATTCCAAACAGAAATTGACCGAAATCCATAAACGGGCGATTTTACAGGCTATAATCAAATTTCAGTCAAGAAATGGGCCCACAGACATGTTTAACATGTTTTAAACAACTTTTGCAACAAAAATACTCCTCATCCTCATATACTCATATATCCCACATTCATTGTAAAAATATCATCATTATTCTATTATAATAATATAATAAAATATTATTTTATTAGAAAAGATAAAATATCAATTTTTTTAACAATTGTCACTTTAAAAATTTTCTCCATCTATATCCACATAAAATCAATATTTTCATCATCATATAAATCAATAATTAATTATTCACAAATAATATTCTGAGAATCACGAAGATCTGGCAACCATGCTGTTCCCGAGAAAGAGGGACTTTTCAATAAGAATTTCTCTTCTTGGCAAGCAATTAGGTGACCAAACCTCTCCTTAGACAGAACTTTCTAGACATTGCCAATAATGTTTTCTAATAATATTATTCAGATAATATGAATTATTGATTCGATAATGGAAAATATTGTGTAGTGACAATTATTGAAACAACAAATAATATAAAATATTAACGCAAAGCAATTATTGAATCAATAAAATAAAATCTTTTGAGCAATAATTCTTCGTAATAATTATTGAGTAGTGCCTTCGTGCGTAAGAATCAATAATTGATGCAATACTGCAGTGCCATCGCGTGTGCAACAACACGATTATCGTGTTTTAACCAAGGGTATTCCAATGGTGTTAACTTGATAACCACTACGCCGTTATTTATAAACAACTTATACTTTTCGTTTTCTTCATCCAATCATTTTCCGTTATGGGCCCACACAAAGTCTTGGCCGTCGCATGCGAATATTCCCAAGACGGTAAGAATATTCCATGACCAAACGAATATTCCTTTACAACAATGAATATTTTATAACCACTTGCTTATTTAAAATATTTGCGCATTTTACCCATAACTAACCACATTAATCAATTCAACCCTTACTATTTCAAAATAATCAATAGAGAAAATTAAATTTCATTTATTAATAATTTGGGGTCTTACAAATATGGTTCGGGTCTTCCACATATTTATGTAACATGGATATATGAAAAACGTTATGAACACGAGACATACTTGGCGGTAAAGCAAGTCTATAGGCTACAGTCCCTACTCGATCGAGGATTAAAAATGGGCCAATGAATCGAGGATTGAGCTTTCCTCTCTTTCCAAACCTCGTAACTCCTTTCCATGGAGAAACACGTAACAACAAATGATCTCCTATATCGAATTCCACGTCCTTTCGATGAAGATCAGCATAACTCTTTTGTCGATCTTGTGAGGTTTTTATATGTTGTCGGATCGTTTGAATCTTTTCCGTAGTCATACGTACCAACTCCGGTCCCAACAACGTTGCTTCACCCACCTCATCCCAGCATATTGGAGAACGACACTTTCTTCCATACAACGCCTCGAATGGAGCCATGCCAATACTTGCTTGATAACTGTTGTTGTAGGAAAACTCCACCAATGGTAAGAACTTGTCCCAACTTCCCTTGAAATCAAGGACATAGAGTCTTAATAGATCTTCAAGAGTTTGAATAGTCCTCCATTGTCCGTCCGTCGGAGGATGATATCCGAGCTAAATCGTAAACTGTGCCCATAGCTTTTTGCAAACTAACCCAAAATCGCATGAAGTGAATCTTGGGTCTCGATCGTAAACTATGGATCTTCGGCATACCATGCAATCTTACAACCTCGTTTATGTACATACGAGCAAGAGGTTCAAGTGTATAAGTTTCTCGTATCGGTAAGAAATGAGCAGACTTGGTCAATCTATCAACAATGACCCAAATCGCATCTATGCCTTGAGAAACTTTGGGAAGACCAGTAATGAAATCCATGGTAATGTGCTCCCATTTCCATTCTAGAATTTCAAGTGGTTGCAATGGACCTTTTGGTACTTGATGCTTCGCCTTGACTCGTTGACACGTTAGACACCTTGAGATAAACATCGCTATCTCTCTCTTCATATTGCCCCACCAAAATGTATGTCGAAGATCATGATACATTTTGGTACTCCCAGGATGGAGTGTAAACGGTGTGTTGTGCGCCTCCATCATGATTTTATACTTTAAATCAGGATCGTTAGGAACACAAAGTCTGGAGTTGACTCAAGTATTCCTTCTTCATCGATTCTTGCTTAGGCAGATCGCACCTTCTTGCAATTTCTTCCTTATACGCACATCACCGGATACGTAATTTGAGCAACTTTAATTTTATCAATTAAAGTCGGTTCTACTCGTATATTTGTCATCATCACGTGGGTCCCTGGAGTCTTTATCTCTATCTCCATCCTTTGAAAGTAATACAAAATGGGCATTTCGTTGACAATATTACTTTCTCGTATTCGTATATGATCTTCTTACTCATCAACGCACGCCTACCACGTTCGCTTTTCTAGGATGGTATTGGATGGTATGATCATAATCTTTCAACAGTTCAAGCCAACGTCATTGTCGCATGTTGAGTTCCTTTTGAGTGAAGAAATATTTGAGGCTTTTATGATCCGTAAAGATCTCCACTTTCTCCCCATACAAGTAATGCCTCCAAATTTTAAGTGCGAAGACAACATTTTGCTAACTCTAGGTCATGAGTAGGATAATTCCACTCATATTCTTTGAGTTGTCGCGAGGCATAGGCTATGACTTTCCCATGTTGTATGAGAACACATCCTAACCCTTTGCCCGAAGCATCACTGTAGATGACAAATCCCTCCGAACCAGATGGTATTGTCAGAATAGGTGCTGAAATGAGTCTCCTCTTGAGTTCTTGAAAACTCTTCTCACATTCCTCGCTCCAACCGAACTTTGTATCTTTACGAGTCAATTTGAGTTAGTGGAGTAGCGATTCGAGAAAACCTCATGCGAATCTCCGAGTAATAACCCAATTTAAGCGAGAAAGCTACGTGCCGATCATCGATTTAGGTTGCTCCCGACTTTGAATAACTTCAATCTTTCTTTGGGTCAACAAATATTCCATGACTTGATACCACATGCCCAAGGAATGCTACTTCCTCAAGCCAGAACTCGCATTTCTTCAACTTGGCATAAAGCTTGTATTCACGAAGCTTTTGAAGTATCAGCCTCAAGTGTTCCTCATGATCTTCACGGCTTTTGGAATATATGAGGATGTCATCAATAAAGACGACCACAAAATGATCCAAATATTCCTTGAATACTCGGTTCATCATATCCATGAAGGCAGCAGGAGCATTAGTCAATCCAAAGGACATGACTAGGAATTCATAATGCCGTCACTTAGTTACGAAAACCGTCTTTGGAATATCACCGGTTCTAATCTTCAATTGGTGATATCCGAGCTAAGATCAATCTTTGAAAAGAATTTGGCTCCTTACAACTAGTCAAACAGTCATCGATGCGTGGCAATGGGTACCTATTTTTGATGGTGACATGATTCAACTCCGATAATCAATACAAAGTCGCATACTCCCATCTTTCTTCTTCACGAATAGAGCAGAGCACCCCAAGGAGAAGTACTAGGACGAATAAAGCCAATGTCTAACAATTCTCGTAGTTGAGTCTTTAACTCACGAAGTTCAATAGGAGCCATTCGATATGGGGCTTTGGAAATGGGTTTTGTACCGGGTTCAAAGGTCGATACAAAATTCAATTTCACGCCTCTGGGGTAGGCAGGGGAAGTTCTTCGGGGAATACGTCGGAAATTCATTAACAATAGAAATATTATTCAAAATTGGCGTATTTTTGTTTAGATCGTGATATGAGCTAAGAAAGCTTGACATCCATTTTTCAATAAGCGAATAGCTTTATGGCTTAAGATGGCAAAGTGATTGATTTTAATGGTTTGGTTGCTTGAATTCGCATAATAGGTCGATTAGGAATATGAAAGCTAACAACCTTACGAAAATAATCAATTTTTGCATGATGAGTAGTTAACCAATCAATCCCTAGAATTACATCAAATGCAAGTATTTTTAATGCAATAAGATCGACAGTAATGTGGGTACCAACTTGAACCAAACAAGACTTATAATAGTGGATGTAATGAAGGTTTCTCCCAACGGAGTTTCCACAGATAAGTCAAAGTCTAATTTCTCCTGAGTCAAATTTAATCGTTGAGCGCAAGTAGGAGAAATAAAAGAATGGGTAGAACCGATTATCAAATAAAGTATGGACTTATTAGAGTTTATGATAAGCTTACCCGTGATGACCTCATTCGGGTTCCTTACTTTCTGGGAGGTTACTACAAACGCTCTCCCTTGCACTACCGGCTTTGACTTTTTTAGGACAGCCTTTGGTGCCTCCATCCTAGTTGAATTTGTCTTTGGTGAACGACAAAATCGGACTAAGTGATCTTCTTTTCCACAATTATAACATGCTTTGGATGGCATCGCGCAATTTGGACTGATGTGTCCCTCCCCTCCGCATTTGAAGCATATGATAGGTGGTCTTTCTCCTTCCTTAACAACGGGTGCTGGTGCTGACGTTTTTCCATCATTGTTGAATCTCCTCTTCTTGAAATGTCCATTCTTATTGTTTTGGCCTCGATTACCATGCAAAGTGGTTACCATTTCTGGCCTGTTGATTCCCTCCACGCTTGTTGTCACCACTTCGATGACTGCTCTCACTAGTATTATCATTTTGCCAACTGCTCTCTTTTGGTTGCGTTGAGTCGTTATCGCGCTCCACCAACTGAGCCCTATTTACAACATCTGAATACAAACACAGTTTATGAGAAATAAGATGTTGACGTATTTCCGCTTCAAACCTCTTAAAACATTCGCGCCATTCTCTCTTCATTATCCACCAAGTGGGACGAACCCAAGGATAACTCATAAATTTTGCCTCGTATTGCGACACGGTCATATTGTTTTGCTCCAATTTGATAAACTCCACCTCCTTCATGTGACGAATACTTTTGGGAAAGTATTTGTCGTTGAACAGCTCTTGGAACTTCTCCCAAGACATCTTTAGCACGGCAGGTTGAGTACGTTTTACCGATTCCCACCAGTAATCTGCCTCTCCGCGCAACATAAAGGCGGCAAAGGGAACCTTTTGCTCCTCGGAGCATCCCAAGACATCAAATATCTTGGTGATCTGCTTTATCCATGCTTCTGCCATAAGTGGTTTTGGCTCTCCCTTAAACTCCGGTGGTCCCGGCTCCTTGAAGCTTATTTAGCGGTGTGCCTTGAGAGTTTCCAAAGTGTTTCCACTTATATTTTGGACGAGAGCCGCTCTTTTCTTTGTTGCATAAATTGCATAAAGCCTCCGAACAATCCATCATTCAAAGATTTGGTCGGTGTTGTTGTTTGCATGAGGATTTTCGCCTTCGATGCACATTCTCACGATTATTGATATGTGGAGACTCAGCGGTCTCTTGTGCTCCATTGCTATTCACAACATTTTAGGATGTCATTTTCGAGATCGCCACAAAACAAAGGTTAATTGACATGTAACATAATATTTCTAAACTCGACCAACCAATTTAAATACAAAATAAATTTAAGTAAGTCATACTAGCGAAGGAATTCCCCGTCTCTCCCCTCCTAGTTCTAGTCTCACATCTTAGCCAGGGATCATATCCTCAAGCTTTGATACCAATTGTGATGCCCCAAAATTAGGTATACATCACCCATCTTGGGTCGCCAGATACATGGTGCATGTAATTCAAATACAACTTACTAATACAACCTGTCGTGTACAATACGACAAAACATAAAGCGTGAGTTTGAATACAAATATTATCTACAAGAGATTATACAAATTCAAAAGGAGTCCTCATTACAATTATTATCACACTATTTCACGAGAATAGTGAGGACTACTAATGCTATCCTCTCGGACCATCACTCCGTTCCACGACTCGTCCCAGCTATATATTCTCATTTCAAGAGAACGGTGAAAGAAAGGGTGAGCTCAACTAGCCCGAGAAGAAATATTATGACTAAGATAATGCAGAATAAATTATCATTAGTCTCCAATAATGTTAAACCGATAAAATATAATAGACATCAAGTTTAAGCTGCGGTGAACAAGCAATCCATTAAAAGAGTCAAGTAGAAAATAAAATCTACTATCTTTTATGATTAAAAGGTTTTTCATCATTGTTATCATTTGAGACTCGACAATAAATAATCCACATCATCGAATCACCCCTGCACTACGGTCAAGGATATTCTTTAGTATCACGACCACAATTATCCATGCACTACGGGCCAAGGATATTTATGTATTCATCAATGGTCATGATCATGCCAACAACTGTCCATCAATGCACTATGGGCCAATGAGGACTTTTACCACATTATTTGTAACATTACGGTCATGATTACACCGAATAATCCCTGGTCATAATCATACCAAGTCCATCCATGCTTTACAGGCCACAGATGACTTTCAAAAAAATATAAACATGAGGATGATGAAAATGATATAAAAATTCAATAAAACAAGTTCAAGAATTAAGTTATTGGGAACTAATAACGCCCAAATTGTCAACATGATCTTCGCTTTGTGAGAGTAAAATTCAAGAATGATCAGAAGAATATTTCCATGAAAAGATACTGGATGAAGCGCAAATATCAAGGATATTCCACTAATTTCATGGAGTATAGAAGTCAAAATTTTAACCAACTGAGAATAATAAGGAATGGAATAACAAGCGAAATCACTGTGTATGCGGTACTTCACATAGGCAAAGTTATTCCAGCGAGAATAATAATAATGGAACCAGGTCAGGTGAAAATCACACCGATAGGATGTTCCAACAGAATAATAAAGAATGAAATAATAAAGACGGAACCAGGTCCGGCGTAAAGCACAGACAAGATGTTCTAACGGAATAATAAAGACAAAATAATAAAAACGGAACCAGGTCCGGCGTATAGCACAGACAGGATGTTTCAACGGAATAATAAAGACAGAATAATAAAAGAATGTCACCATGTATAGGGTATTCCGCGTATACAGGTTATTCCAACAGAATAATAAAGAAATAGAATAACAGAAGTTCTCTTCTCAAATACAAAAGAATAATATCCCTTACCGTAAAAGAACTGGATGTAAGAGTAGGGAAGTAGCAGTATATGTGACGCCCCCAAAATAGGTATACAACACCCATTCTGAGTCATCAAAATACATGGTACAGAAATAACTACAACTTTATTAATACAACATAAAAATTGTGAGTTTAAATACAAATATTGTCATCTAGACAATATCCACACTCAAATAAGTCCTCAGTACAATTATTGATTCATTATTTTACAAAAATGGTGAGGACTACTAAAATGACTTCTAGAACCATTATTCCACACCCCGACTAGTACTCGCTACATTCTCGCCTCCTGAGAAGAAAAATAGAACAACAAGGAAAAGGGTGAGCTCAACTAGCCCAGTAAAGAACATTATGACTAAGATAATATAAAATAAATTATCGTTAGTCTTCAACAGGGAAAAATCTAATAGAATACAATAGACAACAAGTTTTAAATCAATATTCGCAGCGAAAATAATAATTCATTAGAAGAGTAGTTAAGTAGAGAATGAAATCTACTATCTTTTATATATGAATTTAAAAGCTCATCGTCAACATTTTATCCCTGTAACATCAATCAATATATATCTGGAATCAAATATTCATCTTTGCACTACAAGCCAAAGATATTCATCGATTGGTCATGTTCATCTAAACACTGTTCATCTTTTGCACTACGGCCAAAGATATTCATCGAAATCATTCATCTTTTGCACTACTGGGCCAAAGATATTCGGTTATATCATCATTTAGGACCGAGGATGATGAAAATATTTTAAAGAAAAGCGAATCCGATTGAAACAAAAGAACAAATTTTCAAGATTCGTACTTTAAACAATCCAAGTTCAAAAATACTTCATAAATAACTAGAGTGGAGTAAAATTCAAGATTTAAGACCAAAACATAGATTCAATCAAAGATATGAACTATAACAGACAATCTTGGACACAGAAAAGAAAATTTAATTTTTCTGTGAATAGTGTCGTATTCGTGAATAGTATCGTATACGTGAATAGTGCCGTATACGTGAATAGTAACTCCGACACTAAAAGATAGAAATTTCACAAAAACATCATCATGCTTCGTGAATAGTACTCGTGAATAGTAACTCGTGAATAGTAACTCATGAATAGTAACTCGTGAATAGTAACCCCGGCATGAAAAAGTTCCAAATTTGATAAAAAGTTCCAACCAATATTTCAGCATAAGGTATTGAAGAAATAATATCAATTGAGAAGAAAATAACATCCCTTACCTAAAAAGGATAGTACTTACGGTGGTATCTTTGGATATAGTCTTTGAAAGGACTTGCAATCAGATATAGCAATACTCAAAATACTAAAATACTCACAAGAATACGCTCGATATATCAAGAGAGAAAGAGAGAGAAATCTGTAGTTTCTGGTGTGTTTTTCAATTCTAACATAAGCACCCTATTTATAGGAAAATGCTTAGAACACCAAAGTAGAAAATTTAATAAAATATTATTATTATTTAATAAATTTCCCACGCACACTCAAGACATCAGATTTCAGCAATTAACATGTGCAACCAACTTGTTAAAAACGTTTTTCTTAAAATAATTAATTAAAACTTCCAAAAATCAATTATTTCAGAACTTCAGAACTTCAATAATTCATAATAAATATCCCTTTTATCAGAAAATTCAAATTTCGCGACTTTTTATAGGAAATTTAATTCTCTACAACTTGGCAGAAGAAAGGTTTTCCAAATTCCAAACAAAAATTGACCGAAATCCATAAACAGACAATTTTACAGGCTATAATCAAATTTCAGTCAAAAAATGGAGTCCACCGACACACAAAACATGTGTTAATCATTTAATGCAACAAAAATACTCTTCCTCCTCATATATTCATATATCCCACATTCATTGTAAAAATATCACCATTATTATATTATTAAAATATAATAATAAATTATTTTATTAGAAAAGATAAAATATCATTTTTCAACAATTGTCACTTTAAAAATTTTCTCCATCTATATCCACATAAAATTAATATTTTCCTCATCATATAAATTAATAATTAATTATTCACAAATAATATTACAAAATCACGATCTTTGCAAACGGTAGTTCTAAGAAAGAGGGGCTTCCAATAAGGATCTCTCTTCTTACAAGCTTGATTAGGTGACCAAACCTCTCCTTAGATGCAGAACTTTCTAGACATTGCCAATAATGTTATCTAATAATATTATTGAGGATAATATAAATTATTGCTCAGATAATGGAAAATCTTTGTGTAGTGACAATTATTGAAACAACGATAATATAAAATATCAACGCAAAGAATTATTGAATCAATAAAATAAAACTTTGAACAATAATTCTTTGTAACAATTATTGAGTAGTGCCTTCTACGTAAGAATCAATAATTGGTGCAATACTGCAGGTGTCTTCTTGTAAAACAACGCGTATTCATCGTGTTTTAACCATAGGGTATTCTAACAAAAGATAATAGCGGTAACAAGCTAGCCATTATTTATAAACAACTTATACTTGTCATTTTCTTCATCCAATGGCTTTTTTAGTTATGGGGCCCACAAAAAGATGCTGGTCGGTAAATTAATATTCTCAAGCTGACAAGAATATTCAACGACCAAACGAATATTCCCCGACAACAATGAATATTTTATAACCACCTGCTTATTTAAAATATTTGCGCATTTTACCCATAACAAACCACATTAATCAAATCAACCCTTACTATTTCAAAATAATAAATAGAGGAAAATAAATTTCATTTATTAATAATTTGGGGTCTTACAGTATAATTTTCTATAGCTTTTCTATAATTTGTCTCTCTGGAGTTTCAGTGAATTCGTAAGAAAATAATGAAGGAATGAGCTTCTATTTATAGAAAAATGGAATGCATAGTAACTAACTTATGAACGGTCAAGATCGATTTACTTTAATCTGACGGTCCATATTTAAAGCAAAATCTTTTAAATAAAATCTAATATATTATATATCCATAATAATACTCCTTCCATCCATTTTTTCAACTTATATATATATATAATAATCATAATAATACACCTTCCATCCATTTTTTCAACTTATATATATATATAATAATCATAATAATACACCTTCCATCCACCCACAATTATAATAATACTCCCACTCAAAACCTTATTCCCCCACCAAAACCCACTACCTTACACACACTCCTACACATACGTAAATACACACACACAAGTCATTATTCTTCCAACATGTGGGCCTCCACCATTATAAAATAATTTTCTACCGATTATTTTGAAAAATGGGTAAAATAGGGATCCATAAAATAAGCAGACTTCATAAAAATCACCTTAATAATTTTAACAACATTTATCACCTTTATTACAATTCACAATATTAATCGATCAGGTCGTTCCCAGGAAAGAGGGGGCTTTCCAATAAGGATTTCTCCCTATTGGCGCGCAATTAGGTGACCAAACCTCTCCTTGACAGAACTTCTAGACATCGTTAATATTGAAAATAATAATATTAATAACTTTGTCGTCTCAATTATTGATTTTAACAATATATAAAATATCGACAATAATTGAATCAAATAACGTGAGATATTATGCAACAATTACTATAGCAATAATTGAACAAAACTGAATGACTTCTCACGTAAGCATCAATAATCAATACCATGTGCTACTATACAACCACGCGTATTACTGTATTTTTACTACCGAGTAGTTCAACAGTATCAACGGTAAAACTTTCGCCGTTATTTTAATAAAATATTTTTTTCGTTTTCTCAATCCGACAATAATTCTGTTGTGGGGTCCACCAATGATTGCTCCGTTGTACGAATATTCTCTGCTAAAATGAATATTCCCCGACCAATCGAATATAATATAACAACTTGCATACTTTGCAAAATTTATAAATACTACCCACAACTATAACATTATATCAAATTTATTCCATAATATTCAAAAATGATAATTATAGAAAATTCATTTTAATTCAAAAAGTTGGGGTCTTACGTAATACCCCTTACGAGTACAACAAATAATATCCCCTACCTTAGAAGAAACTGGATATTGAAGTAGTGAAGTAACAGAATACTTTTCTTCTTTTTCTCTATAGTTTCTCTCTCTAGAGTTTCAGTGAATTCGTAAGAAATAATGAAGGAATGAGCTTCTATTTATAGAAAAACTAAAAGTGACTCTTGGTCTTAATGAAGGGTCAAAATGACTCTTGGTAATATTGAATAGACAACTACTATTTGTGAATGGGCAAATAACTCTTGGAAAGCTGAAGGGACAAATAACTCTTGGAAAACTGAAAGGACAAGTTACTATTAAAACTTTAAATCAACGATCCATATTGATTTACTATTATATTTCAACCAACGGTCTGAAAAATTAGCACATCTCCTCATGGAATAATATTGTACCCAAAAATGATTTGGACCGAAAAGAAATATATTTTACGGGTGAATAGTACCCCATGAATATAACTCGTGAATAGTAATTCATGAATAGTAACTCGTGAATAGTAACTCATGAATAGTACTCCAACAAGAAAAGTGCCCCGAATACCCGATTGAACAATATAACCTCCAGACATCAATTATTATCAAAACAAATGTCAATTTCCACTAACATAAATAATTCTAACACAATGGAACTATAAAATTCATCTTTAATCAACACGAACTTATTCATCATTAATATTATAATTCACAATATTTAACAACCAGGTCGTTCCCAGAAAAGAGGGGGCTTTCCGATAAGGATTTCTCCTTATTGGTAGCATGATTAGGTGACCAAACCTCCTTGATGGAACTTCTAGACATTGTCAATATTGCAAATAATAATATGAATAACTTTGCCGTCTCAATTATTGATTTAATAATATATCATATTATGCAGATGATACTGTAACAATAATTGAATCAATAATATGAGAGATATGATGCAGCAATTACTGTAGCAATAATTGAGTATAACTGAGTGACTTCTCACGTAAGCATCAATAATCAATGTCGTGTGCTACTATACAACCAAGCGTATTACTGTACTTTTACTACCGGGTAGTTCAACAGTTTTAACGGTAACACCTCCGCCGTTTATTTTTATAGAAAGATAAAGTTGTCATTTTCTAACTACGAGAATACTTCCGTTGTGGGGTTCCCCAATGATTGTGCCGTCGTACGAATATTCCCTGTTAAAATGAATATTCCCCGATCAATCGAATATTATATAACCACTTGCTTACTTTGCAAAATTTGTAAATATTACCCACAACTATAACATTATATCAAATCCACACCATAATATTCAAAAATATTTTTCGAGAAAATTATTCTTTATTCATAAAAGTTGGGGTCTTACAACCTCCCCTTCTTATAAAATTTCACCCTCAAAATTTACGTACGTACCTGGTATGCCGAAGAGATGAGGATACCTTGACTTCATTTCAGATTCTAACTCTTGAGGTATAACCTTTGAGTATTGAATACGATCCTTCTTATCCAAGATTTAAACACGTATCTCTTCATACGTTAAATCTTCTATTATCTCGTCTAGTTTTAATTCAATAATGTGGTTCGGGTCGTCCACATATTTACGTAACATCGATACGTGAAAAACGTTACGAACATGCGACATACTTGGCGGTAAAACGAGTCTATAGGCCACAGTTCCTACTCGATCAAGGATTTCAAATGGGCCAATAAAATAGAGGGTTGAGATTTCTTCTTTTCATCGATTCTTGCTTCTAGAATAACGTCCTCTTGAACCTTCTTCTTCATATTCATCAGCTCTGAGTATGTAGCTTGAACAACTTTAACTTTATCGATTAAAGTCTATTCTAATTGTGTATTCGTTATCTTCACGTGGGTCTCTAGAGTCTTTAACTCTATCTCCATCATTTGTAAGTCATACAAAATGGGCCTTTGTGTTGACAATATTGCACTCATACCCGCATATGATCTTCTACTCAATGCGTCAGCTACTACGTTCGCTTTACCAGGATGGTATTGAATGGTATGATCATAATCTTTCAATAGTTCAAGCCAACGTCGTTGCCGCATGTTGAGTTCCTTTTGGGTGAAGAAATATTTGAGGCTTTTATGATCCGTATAGATCTCCACCTTCTCTCCATACAGGTAATGCCTCCAAATCTTAAGTGCGAAGACAACAGCTGCCAACTCTAGATCATGAGTAGGATAATTCCTCTCATATTATTTGAGTTGCCGAGAGGCATATACTATGACTTTTCCATGTTGCATGAGAACACATCCTAACCCTTTGCCCGAAGCATCACTGTAGATGACAAATCCCTCTGAGCCAGATGGTATTGTCAGAACAGGTGCTGAAATGAGTCTTCCCTTGAGTTCTTGAAAACTCTTCTCACATTCCTCGCTCCAACTGAACTTTGTATCTTTTCGAGTCAGCTGAGTTAATGGAGTAGCGATTCGAGAAAATCCTTCCACGAATCTCCGATAATAACCAGCTAAGCCGAGAAAGCTACGTACTTTGGTCACTGACTTTGGTTGCTCCCAGCTTTGAATTGCTTCAATCTTCGCTGGGTCAACAGATATTCCATGATTTGATATCACATGCCCAAGGAATGTAACTTCCTCAAGCCAGAACTTATATTTCTTCAACTTGGCATAAAGCTTATTTTCACGAAGCTTTTGGAGTATCAGCCTCAAGTGTTGCTCATGATCTTCACGACTTTTGGAATATATAAGAATGTCATCAATAATGACAACCACAAAGTGATCCAAATATTCCTTGAATACTCAGTTCATCATATCCATGAAGGCAGCATGAGCATTAGTCAATCCAAAAGACATGACCAAGAATTCATAATGCCGTCTTGGAGTTTCAAGAGGCGGTCTTTGGAATATCCTCAGTTTTAACCTTCAACTGATGATATCCAGAACGAAGATCGATCTTTGAAAAGAATTGTGCTCCTTACAACTGGTCAAACAGGTCATCAATGCGAGGTAACGGATACCTATTCTTGATGGTGACATGGTTAAATTCTCGGTAGTCAATACAAAGTCGCATACTCCCATCTTTCTTCTTTACGAATAGAACAGGAACACCCTAAGGAGACGTACTAGGACAAATGAAACCAATGTCTAACAATTTCCGTAATTGGGTCTTTAACTCCACGAAGTTCAATAGGAGCCATTCGATATGGGGCTTTGGAAATGGGTTTTATGCGAGTTCAAGGTCGATAGAAAATTTAATTTCACGCTCTAGGGGTAGGCCAAGAAGTTCTTCAGGGAATACGTCAGGAACTTTATTAACAATAGAAATATCATTTAAAACTGACGTATTTTTGTTTAAATCTGTGACATGAGCTAAGAAAGCTTGACATCCATTTTTTAATAAACGAATAGCTTTATGGCTTAAAATGACCGTGATTGATTTTAATGGTTTGGTCGCTTGAATTCGCATAATAGGTTGATTTGGAATATGAAAACTAACAACCTTACGAAAACAATCAATTTTTGCATGATGAGTAGTTAACCAATCAATCCCTAGTATTACGTCAAACGCAAGTATTTTTAAAGAAATAAGATCGACAGGTAATGTGCGGTTACAAATTTGAATCAAACAAGACTTATAAACCGTGGATGTAATGAAGGTTTCTCCTAACGGAGTTTCAACCGATAAGTCAAAGTCCAATTTCTCCGGAGTCAAATTTAAATGTTGAGCGCAAGTAGGAGAAATAAAAGAATGGGTAGAGCCGGTATCAAATAAGGTATATACTTCACTAGAGTTTATGATAAGCTTACCCGTGATGACCTCGTTCGAGTTCCTTGCTTTCTGGGAGGTTACAACAAACGTTCTTCCTTGAACTACCAGTTTTGTCTTGTCTGGGACGGACTTTGATGCCTCCATCCCAGCTGAACTTGACTTCGGTGCACGACAAAATCGGGCTAGGTGACCTTCTCTTCCACAATTATAACATGCTTTGGACTGTTGCGTACAGTTTGGACTGATGTGTCCCTCCCCTCCGCATTTGTAACATACGACCGGTGGTCATTCTCCTTCCTTAACAACAGGTGTTGGTGCTGACGTCCTTCCATCATTATTAAATCTCCTCTTCTTGAAACTCCCACCTTTATTGTCTTGGCCATGCTTACCACCGAAGTGGTTACCATTTTTGGCATGTTGATTCCCTCCACGTTTGTTGTCACCACTTCGATGACTGTTACCACTGGTATTTTCATTCTGCCGGCTGCTTTCTCTTGGTTGCGTTGACCCGTTATCGCGCTCCAATAACTGAGCCCTATTTACAACATCTGAATACAAACACAGTTTATGAGAAATAAGATATTGACGTATCTCCGGTTTCAAACCTCTTAAAAATATTCGCGTCATTCGCTCCTCATTATCAACCAAATGGGATGCAAACCGGGATAACTCCACAAATTTAGCCTCGTATTGCGACACGGTCATATTTTTTTGCTCCAACTTGATAAACTCCACCTCCTTCATGTGACGAATACTTTTGGGAAAGTACTTGTCGTTGAACAGCTCTTGGAACTTCTCCCAAGACATCTTGAGTGCGTTAGGCTGGGTACGTTTTACAGATTCCCACCAGTAATCTGCCTCCCCTCGCAACATAAAGGTGGAAAAAGGAACCTTTTGCTCCTCGGAGCATCCCAAGACATCAAATATCTTGGTGATCTGCTTTATCCATGCATCCGCCTTAAGTGGTTTTGGCTCTCAAATAAACTCCGGTGGTCCCAGCTCCTTGAACTGTTTAGCGGTGACCATTCGAGAGTTTTCGGTGTTTCCACCTACATTTTGGATGAAGTTTCTCTTGCACGATGTTGTATGCAATTGCAGAAAGCTCTAAACATTACGCTGATTCGCCATTTTAGTCGATGTTGTTGTTCACCGAGGATTATTGTCTTCTGTTGCACATTATCACAGGTATTAATCTGTGGCGACTCTACGATCTCATGTGCTTCATTGCTTATCTCAACATTTTCGGATGCCATTTTCCAATACTGCCACAAAATAAGGGTTAATTAATATATCACATATTATCCCTATACTCTAACCGACCGGTTAAATACCAAATAACTTAGGTAGGTCATACTAGCGAAGGAATTCCCCGTCTCTCCCTCCTAGTTCTTGTCTCACATCTCGACCATGGATCATATCCCTAAGCTTTGATACTAACTGTGGCGCCCCAAAATAGGTATACATCACCCATCTTGGGTAGCAGATACAAAGTCTTTGAATTCAAATACAACTTAATAATACAACCGTAGGTGTACAATACGACAAAACATAAAGCTGTGAGTTTGAATTCAAATATTGTCTAATAGAGTATAAAAACTCAAAAGGAGTCCTCATTACAATTATTATCACACTATTTCACAGAATAGTGAGGACTACTAATGCAAACATCTGGACCGTGTCTCTGTTCCCCGATTAGTCCCAGCTATGTTCTCATTTCCTAAAGAGAACAGTGAAAGAAAGGGTGAGCTCAACTAGCCCAGTAAGAAATATTATGCAGAATAAATTATCCTTAGCCTTCAACAGTATAACAACTGATAGAATATAATAGACAACAAGTTTTAGATCAATAACTGCAGCGGAATAAGCAATCCATTAGAAGAGTCAAGTACAATATAAAATCTACTATCTTCTATGATTTAAAAAGTTTTTCATCAACTTTATCGCTGAGACTCAGCTTAATAAATAAAATCGAACCATCCCTGCTCCACGGCTAAGGATATTCATGTAATCATCAATGGTCATGACTATACCGAATATTCCCTGGTCATAATCATACCATCAACTGTCCACCACTTAACTACAGACCAATGAGAACTTTTACCACACCATTTGTCACATTACGGTCATGATTATACCGAATAATCCCTAGTCATAATCATACCAAGTCCATCTATGCACGTAAGCCAAAGATAACTTTCAACATAATATAAGCATGAGGATGATGACAATTCAATAAAACAAGTTCAAGAATAAATTTTAAAGATTTATAAGTGAATTTATCCTGAACTCAATAACGTCCAAATGGTCAACATGATACTGCTTTGTGGAGTAAAATTCAAGAATGCTCAGAAGAATATTTCCATGAAAAGATACTGGATGAAGCGCAAATATCAAGGATATTCCACTAATTTCATGGATTATAGAAGCTAAAGCTTTAACCAACTGAGTATAATAGAATATATGAAACTACAAATGGATTTTTGCTCGCCATGCGGTAATCCACGTAAACAGATCATTTCCACAATTTAATAAGGAATGAATACGAAGGATCATTCACCAGGCATGTGGTAATCCACATAGACATGTTATTCCAACAAAATAATAAAGAATGGAATAATAGAAGGATTCACCATGCGTGTGGTAGACTGCACAGGCAGGTTATTCCCAATAGAATAATAAATAATGGAACCAGTGCACGTAAGTAACGCGCATGATACATGATATTAAACGAATAATAAATAATGGAACCGAGTCCGGCGTAAGCATATGACGAGGATATTCCAACTGAATAATAAAGAACGTAATATTAGAAGAATTTCACCATATATGCGGTACTTCGCATAAATAAGTTATTCCAACAGAATAATAAGAATTGAATAACGGAAGAATTCACCAGGCATGCGATAGACCGCACAGACAGGTTATTCCAACAGAATAATAAAGAATGGAATAATAGAAGTTCTCTTCATGAATACGAAAGAAATAATACCCCTTACGAGTACAACAAATAATATCCCCTACCTTAGAAGAAACTGGATATTGAAGTAGTGAAGTAGCAGAATACTTTTCTTCTTTCTCTCTATAGTTTCTCTCTCTAGAGTTTTAGTGAATTCGTAAGAAATAATGAATGAATGAACTTCTATGTATAGAAGAACTGAAAGTAGCTCTTGGTCTTAACGAAGGGTCAAAATGACTCTTGTTAATATTGAAGAGACAACTACTATTTGTGAAGGGGCAATTAACTCTTGAAACACCGAAGGGGCAAATAACTCTTGGAAAGCTAAAGGGACAAATAACTCTTGGAAAACTGAAGGGACAAATTACTATTAAAACTTTAAATCAATGATCCATATTGATTTACTATTATAATTTCAACCAACGGTCTGAAAAACTAGCACATCTCCTCATGGAATAATATTGTACCCAAAAATGATTTGGACCGAAAAGAAATATATTTTACGGGTGAATAGTACCCCGTGAATAGTAACTCGTGAATAGTAACTCGTGAATAATAACTCGTGAATAGTAACTCATGAATAGTAACTCGTGAATAGTAACTTGTGAATTATACTCTGATACGAAAAGTGCCCCGAATACCCGATTGAACAATATAACCTCCAGACATCAATTATTATTGAAACAAATGTCGATTTCCACTAACACAAATAATTATAACACAATGGAACTATAAAATTTATCTTTAATCAACACGAACTTATTCATCATTAATATTATAATTCACAATATTTAACAACCAGGTCGTTCCCAGAAAAGAGGGGCTTTAGATAAGGATTTCTCCTTATTAGTATGCAATTAGGTGACCAAACCTCTCCTTGATGAGAACTTCTAGACATTGTCAATATTGCAAATAATAATATGAATAACTTTGCCGTCTCAATTATTGATTTAATAATATATCATATTATGCAGATGATACTGTAACAATAATTGAATCAATAATATGAGAGATATGATGCAGCAATTACTATAGCAATAATTGAGTTTAACTGAGTGACTTCTCACGTAAGCATCAATAATCAATGTCGTGTGCTACTATACAATCACGCGTATTACTGTACTTTTACTACCGGGTAGTTCAACAGTTTTAACGGTAACACCTCCGCCGTTTATTTTTATAGAAAGATACATTTTTCGTTTTCTAACTACGAGAATACTTCTGTTGTGGGGTCCCCCAATGATTATGCCGTCGTACGAATATTCCCTATTAAAATGAATATTCCCCGACCAATCGAATATTATATAACCACTTGCTTACTTTGCAAAATTTGTAAATATTATCCACAACTATAACATTATATCAAATTCACACCATAATATTCAAAAATATTTTTCGAGAAAATTATTCTTTATTCATAAAAGTTGGGGTCTTACAGATAATACTTGCAGGACTAAATTAAAAATGAAAGAAAAGATGAAGGTATTATACTATAATATTTCGAGCCCCAAATTGTGCAATTATCAAAACTATATTTTCCTATAAATAGAAGCTCATTCTTCTTTCATTCTCAACAATTCACTAAGTCTCACAAGAGCAATTATTATAGGAAGAAATTATAGAGAGAAAGAAGAAGAGAAGTCTGCTACCTCACCATTCCAGTATCCAGTTTCTTCTAAGGTAAGGGGTATTATTTCTTTCGTATTTATGAAGAGAGTTATTTTCTTTCAATACTGTAAGGGTTGTTATTCCATTCTTTATTATACATTGGAATAAACACATGCATCTTGATCTATCGCATGCCCGGTGAATTCTTTTGTTATTCTATTATTTATTATTACATTGGAATAACTTTTGTCATGCATGATTCTATCGCATGCTCGATGAATTCTTTTGTTATTCCATTCTTTATTATTCTGTTGGAATAACTTTATGCATGCGGTATATCGCATGCATGGTGAATTCTTCGTTATTCCATTCTTTATTATTACATTGGAATAACCTATCTATGTGGACTATCTGGCGTGCATGGTGAATGATCCTTCAGTATTCATTCCTTATTAAATTATGGAAAAGATGCATCTACGTGGATTACTTCGCATGCGCATGCGATTGAAAATCCATTTGCAGTTTCGTATATTCTATTATACTCGTATGAGATATCATTTCTTTTGTACTCGTCATGGAATATCATTTTCTTTAGTATTTTCTATTATGAGTTACTATTCATGGGTTACTATTCACCCGATTACTATTCACTCTAGTATTATTCACTCAGGTATTCGGGGCACTTTTCGTACCGGAGTACTATTCACAAGTTACTATTCATGGGTTACTAATCACCAGATTACTATTCACTCTAGTATCATTCACTCGGGTATTCGGGACACTTTTCGTGTCGGGATACTATTCACGGGGATAAGTAGGTTTTATGCCTACTTATTCGGTATCTATTACTTGAATTAGTTGCTTAAACCTATGTTTCTTAGTTAATTTTCATACATTTTATGTTATTTTGTAGGCTATGACATAACATTGGCATGAAGAAGCAAGGGAAAGTAATTTAGACATCTTTTGGACCAAAATACGCAAGTAAATACAAGGAGGGAAGATTGAAGGACTTTTTACACCAAGTTAGATGCATGTTCTTGGCTTGGAACTTGGATTATACTGTAGAGCTTCTTCTTAGCTTTTCGGAACATCTTGAATCGTCCCAATCGGAGTTCGGATGCGAGAGTTATGGCCTTTTTTATCAACAAAGATCAAAGTTAAGAGTTGTCATGCTTGCCATTTACATAACATCTACTTCAATCTCGATTTCCGCCTTGCTCCATCCCGAATCTGTCCATTGTCAAAGAAAGAAAGTTGTAGATCTCGTCGATATCTTCGATTTGATAGGTGGCAGGCCCCGTAACTCCTAGCGGATAAAAGGTTATGCATGTTTTACCAAAGGACGTTGTAGCAGAAAAAAAAGTAGCGCGGACCGCGCTATACACAGCGCGGGGCGCGCTCTAAATGACCTAGGGACAGCGTGGGGTGGGCCGATCGGTGGGGGGACAGCTTATTGGGGTTTTTTGATGTCCAATTTGAACTAGAATAAGATTCTTAGTTGCCTAACTTGCTAGGGTATCCATTAGAACTATAAATACATGATGAGAGGCATAAAAGAGGGGGGATATAGGCTAGTTTTGGAGGATTCCATGAGATTAGATTAGAGTAAATTAGATCAAAACCCTAGTTCTTATTAGAGTTGGAGATTGAAGCAACTTGGAGACCATTGAAGATTCAAAGTAGGAGCAAGGAGAGAGCATCAAATCTATAGACAATAGATTTTATCTTCTCATCTTCTTCTATCTTTGTCTTTTATTGTTTATTCATGTGTGGATTCTTAGTTTTAATTAAATGAACTAATTCTTTGTTTGAGATTACAATGGATCTTATTGTGTAGTTTATTTTAATATGCTTCGCTATCAATTATTATGTTCTATTGTGAGGATTGTCTATTGTGATTTGGACTTAATTGTTTAATTGCCTAGCTAACAATTATCATGATAATCGATATGAACTCGAGAGATGAAGTATTGATTTAGATCTTATCATGATAACATGTGTTTGTGATTTCTGCATAGATGGAATTCATGATTTGTGTTTAGGATAGAGATATGCCTTTATGCCATATGTAATCTTATAGAGAACTTGTGCTTTAAATCCTTTTTAATTGTAATTCACATAGAGATATAGTGGATTAATTAATTAGGGTGTCTTGCTTAATTCTATCATCTGTGGATTTAAGTGGGTATGGGTATTATGCATCGAGAGATGGTTTTATCTGCTGTAGTGTTCTTGATTAACAATTCATGATAGAGAATAATTGATGAGAAGTGTGTTAAATTAAATGAAGCAATAAGTGAAGTTGTGATCTTAAATCTCCGTAATCTTAATTTAACTAGTGGAATTTAATAGTAGTTTAATTAGATAATTTGAAATTCATTCGTTTAAATAAGATTGAATTGGTTATGGGTTAGTACTTGATGATTTTTTATTAAACAATTCCTACTGGGAACGATACTCTACTTTCACTTTATTACTTGTTGACCACGTATACTTGCGTGTTGTGCGTAATTAGATATTACCCAACAAGTTTTTTGGCGTGAATTCTTGGGGAATTAGTTAATATATTTTTGCCAATATTAGCTTCAATCAAATTAGTCTTAATTTAAACATTTTTTTCTCTTTTTAATTCTCTTCCTATTTTTCTTTCTTTTCAGGTACCATGGCGGAATTTAATTATCAATGGTCGTATACGAGAATTACTCAGCCAAGGAGAGCAAGGATTGATGGTCTCAATGCATTTTCTGCATTATCAGCACAACTTGAGACACTTTCGAGGAGGTTGGACGTTGTTGCAGCCCAACGTACTCGAAGGATAGCAGTTAATTGTAATTATTGTCTTTGGTAATCATCCGAGTCATCAATGCACTTGAATTAGTTTTGGTAGGGACAACACGGTGGTGAATACCTCAACGATTATGCATATGCCAATTATCACCAAGATTGGGGGTATCACCCGTATTCGTCATGGAGCTACAATTATGAAGACCAATACTAAGCTCCAAATCCATCATACACACCTGAATTTTCATGTCCACCTCCATTTCCACAAGATGAAAAGCCAAATCTGAGGGATGTAATATTGAAGGGCATAACAAACCTAGAGAAGATGAGGATTAGCCAAGAGTTATTAACCCAAAATTTTAATAATCGGATGGAACAACTCGTCACTATCTCAACCAATGGTCCTCAATACATGGCTTCCAAGACTGAGACGGATAATTCAGGGTTGGAGGAATTGTTGTCCAAGTTCGTAGCATCAAATGAGGAGAGGAGGATTAATCAAGAGCGGTTAATTCAGAATCAAGAGATATCAATTCAAAATCTGCAGAACCAGATGGATCAAATGCTCAAAGCCTTGAACAACTGTCCTCAAAACAATTGGTGTTATGATGAGGATTCCGAGATTGATGAAGTGCCCGAACAAAATCTACAACTAGATGAGACACGAGATATTGAAAAAGAGGAGACAAGTGGGGATGAACTAACTATGAGTACTAACGCGGATGAGCCGATGTTATTAATTCCTCAAGTGCCTTCTCCGCCAAAGTTTAAGGGTCCAGTTAGATTTGCAAAATCATGCCCACTTGGTAGTCATGTCTTCGGCGAAGCTCTTTATGACATAAGAGCGAGTGCAACAATGAAGCCGTGGTGGGAAGAGAAAGAGAAGATAAACGAAGAGCCCATTGTGTTTGACACACTTCTATGCCCAAATATGATCACAAACACAATGGAGATAACACCTAGTTATTTGCCCTTCTTCATGGAGATTATACCGAGTCAAAACATGCTAGGTGACTTTGATGCTATGGCCATCGCTTGTGGGAACCTCCCAAAGGATTATTTGCTACTGATGGATGGAGGATTCCTCAACTTTCGAAGAGGAATTTGATAGCATTGACCAGACAAAGTCTAGCTGAAGGACTATAAATCAAGCGCTTATTGGGAGGCAACCCAAGTTAAATTTTTATTTATAGTTTTTATTAGGTTTTATATTATTAGTTAATAAATTTTCATTTATTAGGATTTAATAAACTTGCTTCTATTGTGTTTACAGGTTATTCAAGTCCAACTCAAGTGTGGTTCCCGATTTATTCCAATGTGTCTAGCCTATTCTTCAGACTTAGCAGACAAGGAGGAACATGTTGTATTTTCAGGGAAGTCCTCTCTTTTAATTTTTCCTATCTTAGCCATTAAAGACAATGTCTGTTTTAAGTTTGGGGGCATTTTAGTGTCGTATTGCATATAGTTAGTTATTTACATTGTAGTTCATATAGTTACATTTAGTTTTTGCATTCAGTTCTTGAAATAGAAAAATTGAAAAATTGAAAAAATAAGTAATTAGTTTACTATGTTTATATAGCATTTAGTACATCTTGCATGAGTCCAGCTGTTTGATATTTACAGTTTGTTTTGGCCAATGATGAGATTGGAATTGGGTAGACAAGTATAGTACTGATTATTAGAGCGTTGATGTGATTTCTTGTTATGAATTGAGTCTTTTTCTGTTTAAAACTGGTATAATAAGGATAACACAGTAAAAACAACTTGTTGAATGATTGAGTTTAAATTGATACATAAAGGACCTCTAAAGGATAATGCTAGTTTAAATAAGAGAATGACAAGGATAGGCAATGAAGGCAAAAAAATTAGGCAAGAACCTAAGTTTGAGGGGAAAAGTGGGGTATATAAGCTTTCAAAAAAGAAAAAAAAAAGAAAAGAAAAAAAAAGATATTGAGTTGAATAAATTGAGTCATGTGGGTCGAGAAGAAGCGTGAAATGCACTCCCCATAAACACAGGCGTGAGATGGAGCGTAAAACGCACTCACTATACATCATTAAAAAAAATGAATAAAATGGGAAATAAGAGCAAAAATCCCCCGTAGATGAAAAATGAAGCATAAGTATCCCATGTTGACCCTCAATATTGGTAATTGTTTAATTTTAGTTGGATCTAGTTTATTTTTGGATTTCTTGAGTTTACATTGTATGATGCCTTCGAAGAGACTTATTATGTGTTAAATTTGATTTTTTATCAGTTAAAATTGTTGTGGAGGCCTTACGCTTTTATATCGATGATATGATCTAAGATTTGATGATTGATTGAGAAGTTAATGATTTGTTTTGATATGATGTATTATCATGTTTACTTGATTTCTCTAAGGCCGATTGAATAGACTTATTTCTGTCATTACTGTTGGATTCGTAGGCATGTAGATTAGTTGCATTGCATAGCATTGTTGTTTTGTGTTTTTGCTTGAGGACAAGTAAATGTTTAAGTTTGGGGGTATTTGATAAGTAGGTTTTATACCTACTTATCCGGTATCTATTACTTGAATTAGTTGCTTAAACCTATGTTTCTTAGTTACTTTTCATACATTTTATGTTATCATTTTAAACACTTGTGAGCTCACATATAGCTACTCTTGTACCGGTGGGAGTCGAGTGTTCATCCACTTTAAAGATATAGAAGTCTTCTTGTGCAGCCCACTGTAAGCCTTCTCACACACTTTAAAGCATTTATCTTCATCTTTGCACACACCTTTCTTCACGTTGAGAGTCGTGTTGCGTGTGTTTTCCCGGACTTCGGTCTGTGGTTTTATTTCAGTTTGTATATATATATATATATATATATATATTTATATATATGGACTAACATTATCGAGTTATGCCTTGATTGAGCCTAGGCTTCAGTCTGGAGCGTTTATTTGCTTTTGTATATATATATATATATATATATATATATATATATATATATATCGAATGCGTGTCGAACTCATTCGATGAGCCTGACTTTACGTCTGGGCGTTCTTTGCTTTAATATATATATACTTATATATATTATCGTATGTCGAACTCTCTTGATGAGCTTGGATTTTACATCGGGCGTTTTTGCTTATATATATATATAGAGAGAGAAGAGAGAGGATCAGTGCATACCCTTATCTTACTCACCGTGCTCACCCCCTTTAGGCGGCGAGTTCGGTCATACAACGATTGTCTATACTTTTAGTGACGGACAACATATAGCCGCATTAAAAGTATAGGCGAGCGGTTGTATGGCCAAAATCGCCGCCTAAAGGGGGGTGAGCACGGTGTAAATAAATAGTATATCTTGATCCCGACAATATATATATATATATATCGTCCTACACGGAGTTTACTTACGTCTTTGGTTGATCGCTTTTCTGACTTTCTTTACGTTTTGTCCCGACTCGAGTTTCCTCCGTGGTGGTTGATGGCTTTTACAGCTTTATTTACATTTTATGATCCCCCGTGGAGGTGCTTCGTGCAGGCTGATCATGTCTATATTTATATATATTTACAGCTTTTATATATATACCTGCTTATTTCTTTCATACAAATTGCGGCATCATGTGAGCCTAGGAATCATGTGATCACAGATTCAGTCTAATGGATCTAGATTCGGTTCCCGTGATGGATATTTTCAGCTGTAAGCAGCTTGTAAATTTTTTTGCGGTGTCTGGATTTCCTCAAATGGTTTTCATGCCCACGGGGAGTTCGGCATTATGTTATACATTATTTTCTTATAGATGCTTCGCATCTCGAAAATAGAAGCAATCAATCCGAACACTTAATAAAATGGGAGTGTAAAAGGTCTCAATTACTATTGAGCACAAGGGTTTGAAAAAACCTCTTTTATAAAACATCACTGCCATATCTTGCTAAAAATTGAATTTTTACATATATTCAAACCCTGTGTATATAGGTGCGAACGAGGCCTCGCACTACTTCCAAATAAACACACATTGACCCACACACACACACACACACATACACATTCATATAACAGTTTCTTGAAAAGTGGCGGTCACCGTGGTAACACGGTTGTCGGAGGGTGCCTAACACCTTCTCTCCGCATAATCAAGTCCCTGGACCCTAATGAATCTCGGTTTCACCGACCCGTTTAGCAGTGTCATATCACTGGGTCAATGTGCAAACCTTTTCTGGGTTGTGTTGGTACAACCATTTAAAAAACCAACTGGCGACTCTTAACAGTCCATCGCCGACATTATACATGTCGGACCTTTTTCACTTGTTTTTTCAAACAAATCTCACCTAAAATGAGAACACCAAAGAACAAATAACGAAAAGGGACAACTAAAAATCCCGATGTCGACAGGTGGCGACTCTGCTGGGGACTCCAGTAAGAGGACTTAAGCCGTTATTACAATCTTTTCAAAAATGTTATCTGTTTGTGTGTGGATGTTGCATTTATATTTATGATGAATGTGTACGAATGCATATCTTTACTGCGCTTAATGCTATACACTATATCTGCTTGTGATATTAGTGCTTCACACATGTCATCATTTCCATACGGTGAGACGCGATGTATGTGAATGTATGTTGTGTGGTCCTTCGACCAGGAGGCTATCCTGTCAGTGTTTGATTACTGGACTCGTAGGAAGACTAATTCCAACGAGGCTCAGGAAAGGCACCACCCAAATTCGCTCCAGTTAAAAGACCGGATTAACTTCCCGTTGAGTAAATTGCGATGATTTGGGAACCTTCATGCCAAAAAGCCGCGAGAGTAACCTAAGATAAGCCAGCCTCTAATAAACCCAACACGGAGGAAAGTCTTTTCATGCTTTCTCATTTCAAATTGCTCGTAAAATCAATTACTTGTAATTTCATTCCATATTCATCTCCATGTAATGAGAAATATGAAGAAATGTGTATACATACATATTTAAGTTAACATGTTATCATGTATTACAAATAGCTAACATCCGTTTTGCAGGATAAAATTCCTAAAACGGACACATCACATAGCATGTTAAAATTTACACATTCCCTAAAGACTAAACTATGCAAGTCTTTCGCAGGGAAACAATCGGACCTACTACCTGGTCAAAATCCAAAAAGGCCGCGAGCCTACAGTCAATTATGTCGTCATCCGACCAGACTACCCTTAATCCAGTTTCTCGCAAAGAATTCGATGGATTAAGAAAACAAATCACAGATTTGGTTGTTTTTCTTAAAGAACTACACTAGTCTACTCAGGGTCCAAAGATACCCGTACATGCTGAATCCTCTACACAAGGGGGAACTCAAGCCATTACGATGCCTGAACTTCAGTTGGATGCGACCAACAAAATTCATGATGCCACCCATCTCACAGGAGATCTAGACACCGGTGACATCAGAAAGAAAGTCCTTCAAATGGAAGAAACCCTTCGTGCTATCAAAGGAATTGGAGCACATAAGAGTGTTTCATATGCTAACCTGTGTATATTCCCTGGTGTTCATTATCCAGAAAAGTTTAAAACTCCTAAATTTGAAAAGTATGATGGGTTAGGAGATCCTTACACACATTTGAAGGTGTTTATTGGAGAACTTGGATCTTATGCAGAGGATGAGAAGCTCAGAATGCAGATGTTCCAGAAGAGTTTGACTGGAGAAGCCCGTTCGTGGTATACCAGATTAGACAACTCAAAGATCCATAGCTGGGAAGAGCTAGCACACGCCTTCCTCACATAATCTGACTTTCGGTCTCGAGATGGCTCTGGCCGGTACAGATTACAAGGTCAAGAAAGCTTGACCTAATGAGTCTTTCAGAGAATATGCTCAAAGGTGGAGACGCCTTGCTGCTCAAGTTATTCCTTTAATGACAGAATCAGAAATGGTCATGACCTTCATAGACATACAAGAAGCTCCTTTCTATAAAAGAGTCTTAGCCGATATCGGTAAACCATTTTCTGAAATGATCAAACACGGGGAGATGACTGAGATGAGATTGAAGTCAGGAAAGATTCAAGACCTGGTTGCCCTTAAAGCTGTTGCTGAGCACATCCAATCCGAAAATTATGGAAACAACCCCCGGAGGGTCCATAAAATGAAAGAGGAGGATGTTTCCTTGATACTAAAAGGTCAAAAAGGCAATCAAAATATGCTTATCCACATGAGAAATTACACTCCCTTTCAAGCTCAGTCTTCGAACCCTACATTACCGAAAGGTTGAGAAGTCAAACGCCCTCGAGTGTTCACACCCTTAGGGGACTCACTCGAGAATATTCTCACTCTTCTGACAACGTAGAAGAAAATCACGCATCTTCTTCCACCAGCCAACCCTAATGGAAGGGGTTTGAATGCTACTTGGAAATGTGTTTATCATGCCGGGGCACCTGGACATGATACTCAGGATTGTTGGGCCTTGAAACATAAGATCAAAGACCTGATAGACAACGGTGAGATCGTGGTCCCCAAACCAGATCAACCTCACGTACAAGACAATCCTCTTCCTCAACACAAAGAAGAAGAGGTCAATATGATTAATTAGAGCAATGGACAGAGCTACAATTTCAACGGCGAGTCATCTCAGAACACCAAAGACGATGTTGACAAATGAGATTATTCCAAGTTCCAGTTCGCAATGGAACGTAAGATGAAAGCTCTATGCAAGCAAATTGAGCAATTGGCAGAACTGGTGATCTATCAGCATCAAGTTACACGCCAGTTAGTCAGCCAAGAGCATGCTAGTCTCCTTCCTCTTGTCATTAATATTCCCCCATCACATTCAGAAAATGAAACGCTGGAGGATAAAGTGACAAAGAGAGCGAATGCCAAAGCCCGTCAGGATTTTGCCAGTAGAAGGGAATTTACATACCTGGGCCAACCTATGGAGGAAATCCTTCAGATGCTAATAAATGAAGGAAGGACCACTTCCCTTCTACCTCCAATTAATCCCCATTCAGGACGGTTCAATTCTGATGGAGTATGTCAATATCACTCCCATTCTCGTGGTCACAACACAGAAGAATGTTGGGCACTCCGCCACCTTATCCAGAATCTAATTGATAGTAGTGTCCTGCAACTAGCTGACGATGATATTGTGCTACGGGAGAGTGAGAATACCTGTCCCACTAAGTGGAAGGAATTAGTAGCAGTTATATCTGCTGATGCTGATGACACTAGCAAACCACTCACAATACCAGCAATTCAACTTAGAGGAAGCAACAATCTTTTGAAAGTGGTCACTCCAGAGCCAATCAACTTACCATGCAGAGCACAATATCCTATTGTCAGCTTACAAAAAGGTCCATGGAATTATGGAGAAGCTGAAGGATCCACATCGCATACAACTGCTGTAGTGTTGAAGGAAAATCCATTGTATCTTCCCCAACGGGTGATAAAGTCTACCATCAAAGCAAAGGGGAAAATACCCAGGGAGAAGATTGAAAATTTCCTCCGCACTATGGGTCATAACGAAGCTAAGGTAGTTTTAAGCTTAAGAAAAGCTCCACACCAAATTTCAATCTTGGACTTGGTCTTAACTTCTGAGGATCACCGAAAGATCCTACTGAAGGTTTTGGAAGAAGCCTATCTACCAAAATCAGTGGATGTGAAAAAATTTCAACATTTGGTTGATCACATTTTTAACAACAATGTGATATCCTTCACTGATGATGATATACCACCCGAAGGGACCGATCATTGCAAGCCGTTACACATTGCGGTCTTGTCCTCCGGGTATATGCTAGCTGGAGTCTTGATAAATGGAGGTTCATCTCTAAATATCTGTCCTTACGCTATATTGTTTAAGATGAATGTCAATCTCAACGGAATCCGGAGCAGCCATACGGTTATCAAAGCTTTTGATGGAGCCTGCCGGAATTCGGTCGGAGTAATTGAGCTGCCAATCGAAATTGGTCCCCACACATTATGTGTGTCTTTTCACGTACTCAAGATAGATTCAAGATACAAACTGCTCTTGGGAAGACCGTGGATTCATATGGCCGAAGCAGTCCCCTCCACCCTTCATCAACAAATGAAATACATTATCAACAATAGCCTAGTCATGGTCAACGCTGAACCGGAATGTCCTCAACATGGTGACATACCATACATCAACGTCAATTCAGATGTTGAACCGGTCAGTTTTCATGCTTGGAAGTAAGAAACACTCAGTACCATGATATTGAAACGCCATTTCCCGTACCCAAGATTTCTGCCGAAGTAATGTCGGCTACTCAAGAAATGATGTCATTGGGTCATCAGCCGGGACAAGGGCTGGGTAAAGATCACCAGAGTATCAAGTACCCCATTCAAGTATCCATTCAAACTGGGACAACTGGACTAGGCTATTCTGCCAGTTCTAGTCATAGGAATCCTCATAAGCATCAGGAGATTCCTTCAGCTTCACCACATGGTGATTATCTTCATCTGCGAATTCTGAGTCCGCACAACCTTTGGTAAAGGTGCCAGCCAACGTAATGGCTATGTTATTTCTCAAGCCGGTACCGGTGTAGGTGAAAGAAGTATTTGTTCCAGATCCCGCAGTGGAAGAAGAAGAACGAAGAATCAAGCAAGATATCGTCAGAATGATGTCAGGCATATGCATCATCATTCATGACGAACATACAAACAGACACACTATATATCTCCGTCTCTTTCGTTTAATTGATAATTGTGCACAAGGATGATCATGGTGATGGTTTGTATGAAAAATTTTAAAATCCGATTTTATCGCGCTTCCGTTCTATGTATGCAATTTGATTGTATGTACGCGCTATATACAAACCTAACATATGCTACATTATATCAAATATGATTGACTTATGTGCATATCACTTTCATACATACCCTAGATTATTAAGGAATATGACAAAAAATAACTCAGTATATACAAGATACTATGTTGATCTCAAGTCTAAGAATTACTTGTACTACTATCACTTTAGTAACACCTATTGACAGGAAAGTAAAACTCCATTAGGGTTCCTTTATACAAGTCACGTTCAGTGAAATTATTCTCCAATAAGCACCTACATATTTGTTTTAGTGTCTCTACAAAAATAAATATGAGATCAATCATCCTCTTTATATAATAGAGCAAGCATAGTATGTACTAATCTATCCAGAATCAGTAACCCCACAATAGTGATCCATACGATTAGGAATATTTTAGTTTTGAGTTATCTTGAATTTAAATATCATTAGCATGATCAACATCACGATTCTAAAAGCATTGCTCGAAAAGTATGGGTTTATCACATTTATTAATTCAACTAATTAGCATGGATAAAGAAAGTCTTTTGTTCTAAATAAAATTTTTATTAATAAATGAACAAGATTACAAACTAAATGCTTATCTCATCTAAGGTGATTGGCTTGAGGGCATATTACTTTCATAAGCACCTATATACTTGTTTTAGTGTCTCCACACAAATGATTATGATATCAATCACCCTCTTCAACATAGCAAACATAGTATGTACTAATCTATCCGGGTCCATTAACCCCACATTAGTGATCCTATGATTAAGAACATTCTAGACTTGAGCTATCTAGATTTTAGATCTCATTAGCATGAACTCATCACGATTCTAAAAGCATTGCTACAAAATTATGTGTTTATCCCAATTAATTCTACCAATTAAACCTGGATAAAAAATGCATTTACATAAATAAATTCTTTTATTAATAAATGAACAAGATTACAAAGTAAATACTTATAACATCTAATATGATTGGCTTGAGGACATACTATTGGCTTGAGGACATACTACTTTCAGTCTTCACAGAGCCAAGTCCCCAAACACATCTAAGCACGTACACATACACATACACATACGTCCCGAATACCAAGGGTGCTGCCATATTGTCTCAAAGAGTTTGACTATGATCTCTCCCCTCGTCTATCACTCTTTCAAGTCTCGCATGCCTTTATGGAATTATCATCTCACCCGATTAGTCAACGAACCCTACCACAACGAGGTTGTAATAACATAGGATATTGATGTATTGTACAACAATGTTTTTATTCAACATTTGTAATGCTCATGATTAATGAAAGTGTTGTTTGTTAGTTGACCTTGTTCATTTTGTTGTCTAAATCATAACGATTTACACCATAAACTCTAGTCCTAAAATCGATTTGCACTCTAAATTTTATTATGAATTAAAAACACCTTATACTTTTAGCAAGAAAACAAAATACACTCTTCATAATTTCCGACCAAACAATTATTGAATATTGCAATTATGTGGAATATTAGATGTATTCTTTTAGATTTTCACATTATAGAGATTCATATAACGAATTGAGACATAATAGTGTGTGCATTTTTCGGTGATTGTTTGGTCGAAAAATAATACGACGTGTACATTTTGTTTCCTATTGAAAGTATAGAGTGCATTTAATTCAACATAACTTTTATGGTGCAAATTAATTTTGGAGTTAAAGTTTAGATGGCAAATTAAAATTAAGTCAATTTATTTTAGTTAAAATTTAGAGTACAAATTGGAGTTTCGTCAATTTTTATCCATATTCTCCATAGTAGTTTCACATTCTTGAACAATGATAATACAACATAATAGACCAAGTAGGAAAATAAAAAAGTAAAATACAATTATAACTCCTCACACAACCATAAGTAAGGGCACTTATATTTGTGGGCTACTACTATTTGTTGGCTCGACCTTGCTCATCATAAAACCAATCATATGGGTAGAGGATATATCATCTGTATCATGGTATGCATACGCAAACCCACCATGTCTTGTCAAGTCCATTCCCGTCGTCTCATCTTCTTTAGATATCCTCAGCAGCTTCAATTTGTTCAACCCATAAAATAGTGGGCCCATAGTAGCCGTGACCCACCCAAAAACCACTAAGATCTGTACAATCTGGGCCGCTAAAAGCCTCCCACCACCACCCATCAACAACCCGAACGGCCGTCCTGTCCGACCTGGATACACTTCGTTGACATATTTCTTTGTTGCGAACAAACCCGTGAAAAATACTCCCCACATGCCGCACCCACCGTGGAGTTGCGCCGCCTCGAGGGGATCGTCGTATTTTAACATCTCCGCAACCTTGTTACACCCTATCAAAACCCAAGCTGCCACGAAGCCACACACGATTGCTGCCCATGGTTCAACCACGCCGCACCCGGAGGTGATTGCAGCAAAACCCCCTAATAACCCATTGCAAACATCAGTTACATTCCAATGGCCTGAGATTAAACGTTTACTAAACAAGGTAGTAAGTGCTGCTGTGCATCCAGCCAATGTGGTGGTGACAGCTGTTCTTCCAATGGCAGACCATTGGCCATAATAAGGCTCATCTGCACCACCATATGATCTCAAAATAGTTAAAAACGAACCGGGGTTGAACCCATACCACCCAAACCATAACAGCAAAGAACCCAAAACAACTAAAGAAGCGCTATGACCGCGTAACGCCACGGATCGGCCGGTTCGGTCGAACCGGCCAATTCTAGGACCCTCAATTAAGGCTCCCCATAGCCCTGCAATTCCTCCGACCATGTGAACAACCCCAGAACCGGCGAAATCAATGACTCCAGACCCGAAAAGTTGGTTGTTACCGGTCCGAGATGCGCTAGCCCAGCCGTCACTAGACCAGAACCAGTGAGAGACAACAGGGTAAACAAAACCGGTTAAAAACGAGGAATATACGAGGTAAGCTACAAACTGAGTTCGCTCGGCTATTGAGCCGCTGGTAATACCGGCTGCAGCTATAGCAAAAGCCCACTGATAGAGGAAAAAGCTATAGTCAAAAGCCGGTGAAGGAATGTTTTTGAGGGCGAAGAAATGGCGCCCTATGAAGCCGTTGGAGGGGCCGCCGAAGGCGAATGCGAAGCCGAAGAGATAGTAGGAGAGACCGCCAGCAGCGGCATCGAGGACGTTGGTGAGCATAATGTTCATGGTATTTTTGGCGCGGACGGAGCCCGCGCAGAGCATGGCGAAGCCGAGCTGCATAGCGAAAACGAGGTAGGCAGAGAAGAGGAGGTAGGTGTTGTCTATGGCGTAGGTTGTGGCGGAGAGTCTGGAGGAGACGTAATCAAAGCGGGAGCAGATGTAGGTGGCAGCAGCGGTCGCGTCTGTGGTGGAATTGGCTAAGAGAGGGAGGAGTTCGGAGGCTGAGCAGCTAAGAGAGGCCATCTTAGGAGTTTTCTAAAAGAATGAGAGTTTTGTGAAGGAGAAAATGTTTAGATGGCTTGGTTTTATAGGCTAGGGGACATTATACGCTTCAGCTTTGAAATTTCACAAAATGGTTTTTCAGGTTTGTTTTTTTTCTTCGGTTTATATTACAAAAGCAAAATATGATTATCGCATTAATAAATATTATGAAAAATGTGATTTTATGTATTGATATTTTTACTGTTTGTTATATGAATGAGAACTTTATGGTAGGTCACTTTTATAATTTTATGTATTGATGTAGGTCGTAATTATAAATAATTTTATTCAATTTTATGTATTGATGTAGGTTGTAATTATAATTCGATAGAAACTTTCACAATACACAACAACAAATATAATTTAACAGAAACTTTTGTAATACGTAATAGGACTCAAGTATTATTTAAAATTTAAATATTATTAAAACAATTATATAAACATTTCAATATTTACGATTTTATATTTATTCTGATAACATTATTTTTCTCTACAATATCATAAGCAACTTTTCTTTTTTCTATTTTTCTATTTTTCACGTAAAATTATGAAATGGTACAAAACGAGTAAAAAATTAAGATTTAGTACTCCATTTATCTAAAGACTTGTTTCAAAATTAGATATCCAATAGTGTTTGTTAACTTTAAAATTAAAGATGCATGTTGACCCCTATATGGGCTGAAGGTCTGGATTGTGAAGGATTTGTTGAGTCCAATGGGCCGAAGCCAGTAAAAGGATTGGTGGTGTTTCGGAGTCGGGCGACTGAGTCCTCTGGACTGGAGTCCTAATCTGATTGGTGGTGTTCGGGGTCGGGCGATCGAGTCATTTGGGCCGGAGTCCAGATCAGTTTAGAGGGGTTTGGGTGACTTGGGCCCATACAGATGGTTATTCCTCGTATTGAGTCTGGTGTGATAAGGAGTTTGAATGATTAAGGATTCTAATCCTAACCATATTTAAATACCAACTCCAAAGGTAGGTGTTAGGATTATATCCAACTTCCACCTTTTAAGGAGATTGAGTTTGACGCAAACATAGGTAACTACCATGTTTAGGAGTCCTAATCTGTAAGACCCCAACTTTTATGAATAAAGATGAATTTTCTATAAATATCATTTTTGAATATTAAGGTGTGAATTTGTTATAATATTATAGTTGTGGATAATATTTATAAATTTTGCAAAGTAAGCAAGTTGTTATATAATATTCGATTGGTAGGGAATATTCGTTTTAACGAGGGAATATTCGATAAACAAGACAATCATTGGTGGATCCCACAACGTAATTATTATTCGGAGTTAAAAATGACAAAATTATCTTTTATAAAAATAACGATGAAGTTTTACTGTTAATTGTTGAAACACCGGTGTTAAAAAGTACGATGTCTGGCGTGGTTGCATAGTAGCACATGGTATTGATCATTGATGCTTACGTGAGAAGTCACTCAGTTATACTCAATTATTGCTACAGTAATTGCTGCATCATATCTCTCATATTATTGATTCAATTATTGTCACAATATCATCTGCATAATATGTTATATTATTAAATTAATAATTGAGACGGCAAAGTTATTCATATTATTATTTGTAATATTGACAATGTCTAGAAGTTCTGTCAAAGAGAGGTTTGGTCACCTAATCATGGCGCTGATAAGGAGAAATCCTTATCGGAAAGCCCCTCTTTCTTGGGAACGACATTTTGGTTGTTAAATATTGTGAGTTATAATATTAATGATGAATAAGTTCGTGTTGATTAAAGATGAAATTGATAGTTCCATTGTGTTGGAATTATTAGTGTGAGTGGAAATCAACATTTATTTCGATAATAATTGATGTCTGGAGGTTATATTGACCAATCGGGTATTTGGGGCACTTTTTTTGTCGAAGTACTATTTGCGGGTTACTATTCACTCGATTACTATTCACTCTAGTATTATTCACTCGGGTATTTGGGACACTTTTCATGTCGAAGTACTATTCACGGGTTACTATTCACTCTAGTATTATTCACTCGGGTATTTGGGACACTTTTCATGTCGAGGTACTATTCATGGGGTACTATTCCTGAAGTACTATTCACCCAAAAAATATATTTCTTTTCGGTCCAAATCATTTTTGGGCACAATATTATTCCATGAGGAGATGTGATAATTTTTTAGACAGTTGGTTGAAATTATAATAGTAAATCAATATGGACCGTCCGTTTAAAAGTAAATCATTCTGGACCGTTCATGAATTAGTTACTATTCAGTCCATTCTCCTATAAATAGAAGCTCATTCCTTCATTATTTCTTACGAATTCACTGAAACTTTAGAGAGAGAAACTATAGAAAGAAAGAAGAAAAATATTACATTACTTGGTTTTTCAATATCCGCTTTCTTAAGGTAAGGGATATTATTTGTTGTACTCGTAAGGGATATTATTTGTTGTACTCGTAAGGGGTATTATTTCTTTCGTATTCATGAAGAGAGCTATTGTTATTTCATTCTTTATTATTATGTTGGAATAACCTATTTATGCGAAGTACCGCATACATGGTGAAATTCTTCTGTTATTCCATTCTTTATTATTCTATTAGAATAACCTGTCTGTGCGGTCTATCGCATGCCTGATGAATTTTGTTGTTATTCCATTCTTTATTATTACATTTGGAATATCACATGCAATGCGGATTACGCATGACACTGGTTCCATTCTTTATTATTCTCATTGAATATATCACATGCATGCGGGTTACGCATGACCTGGTTCCATTCTATATTATTACATTAGAATAACTTTTGTCTATGCTGATTACGCGCTTTGGTGAATTCTTCTATTATTCCATTCTTTATTATTACATTAGAATAATCATACATGTGGATTAATGCATGGCGGCAAAAATCCATTTGCGATTTCATATATTCTATTATACTCAGTTGGTTAAAGTTTTAGCTTCTATACTCTATGAAATTAGTGGAATATCCTTGATATTTGCACTTCATCCAGTATCTTTTCATGGAAATATCTTTCTGAGCAGTCTTGAATTTTACTCCACAAAGCAGTATCATGTTGACAATTTGGACATTATTGAGTTCAGGATAAATTAACTTATAAATTTTTAAAATTTATTCTTGAACTTGTTTTATTGAATTATCATCATCCTCATGTTTATAATATGTTGAAAGTCATCTGTGACCTGTAGTGCATAGATGGACTTGGTATGATTATGACCAGGGATTATTCGGTATAATCATGATCGTAATGTTACAAATGATGTGGTAAAAATCCTCCTTGGCCGTAGTGAATTGATGAACAGTTGTTGGCATGATCATGACCATTGATGAATACACAAATATCCTTGGCCCGTAGTGCATGAATAATTTGTGGTCGTGATACTAATGAATATCCTTGGCCGTAGTGCAGGGATGATGTGGATTATTTATTAAAGTAGTCTCGTGATAAAAGTAATGAAAAACTTTTTAAATCATAAAAGATAGTAGATTTTATTCTCTACTTGACTCTTCTAATGGATTGCTTGTTCCACTGCAGTTAAACTTGATGTTTGTTATATTTTATTAGTTTAACACTGTTGAAGGCTAATGATAATTTATTCTGCATTATCTTAGTCATAATATTTCTTCTTTTGGGCTAGTTGAGCTCACCCTTTTGCTTTCATTGTTCTCTTTAGGAAATGAGAACGTAGCGAGGGACTAGTCGGGGAGCGAGGTGACGGTCCAGATGATAGCATTAGTAGTCCTCACTATTCTATGAAATAGTGTGATAATAAATGTATTGAGGACTTATTTTGAGTTTGAATACTGTCTAGAAGACAATATTTGTATTAAAACTCACAGGTCATGTTGTATATTTAAGGTTGTATTTGTATTCTGTACCATGTATTTGGCGACTCAGAATAGGTGATGTACACCTATTTTGGGGGCGTCACATAATCCAATTCGGAAATCAACTTTAAGGTGATGAGATCAGCTATAAATACAAGGCTTAACTTCAATTAGTAGGTAATACACTTTTGAGCACTATATACTAAAGCCTCCATTGTTAAACCTTGTTTAGTATGTACTCATTCTCACACCGGAGCTATCACCCGGCAGCCCAAGCCGTCAAGCTTCTGGTGTGATTTCGTTACTGTGCAGGTTTAAGCCCGTGGATTTTGTGATTGGACGCGCAGGCGAAACTTGGCGTTAGCATTGGCGCTAGAAGGAAGACAAGTTTTAGAGCTTTTACAATCACTCCAAATTTGTTCTGGTTGTAAGTTATATCGAGAAGAGATAGTGAGCCTTCAAACCAGGAAAATCAAAGACTCATCAAACGACCCAGGCGAGAGGGTCAGTTAAAGAAAGGCTAAGGCCAAAAAACCAGGAGGCCGAATTTGAGCAAGCCCAGTCCGCACGACGATGACTGTTTTCGGCTAGTCAACATACTCCAGATCCCCTCAGTCGCGCCAAGGACAATCACTCCCGAGTGTATGAAAGGCGAGGAAATGTTCGGGTAGAGGACAACCAGGACCAGCGTCAGTTCATCTTATTGAAAAAGATGCAGCAGAACAAAGAAGTCATGGAGGCCCTGCGCTTACAACAAGTTGAATCGGAAGAACAGATGGCCAAAATGACCGGAGAGCAGGAGGCTTCATCAAAGAAGCTCAAACATCGGAGTCGTTCTAAGACACCTCGTCCGGACGGTTCTGGTCAGAACATGAGCAGGCCTAGGAGTCGCTCCCAAGAAGGCAGGAGAAGACGAAGGAGTCGCTCTAGAGATGGGAAAACTAAGTACCAGGGCAGATCAGGATAGAGGAGGAGGGTCGCATCTCCTGAATACGAGAGGGACAGGCGTAGGTCGTCCCTTCGCAAAGAGGAATCCGACCCCCTTACCAGGAGGGTTGTAGAGTTGGAAAAGTTGTTGGCAGCAAAAAATCATATGAGAACACCATCGAGCTATCCCAGTTCCCCATTCATGCCCGAAATTAATCAAGTCATAGTCGATCCAAAGAAAAAGATGCCCCCGATGGAAACTTATGATGGATTAGGGGATCCCTATGACCATTTTGATGGGTATGACAGACTTATGACTTACTATGGGCATTCAGATGCTACCAAGTGTCACATAATTGCTACGACCTTGAAAAAGTGTTCCCGAGAATGGATGGGAGCCTTGGCATCAGGATCGATCGGCTCATGGAGCGATCTTCGAAAGAAGTTCCATGCTCGATTTGGGAGAAATAGAAGAAGAGGAAAAATAACTGCCTCTCTTATGCAGGTGAGGCAGTGTTCGGATGAAAGCCTCGACCAGTATGTCAAGAGGTTTCGAGAGGCAGTGGGGTTGGTAGCAGAATTAAACTCACCACAAGCCCTGGGATTTTTTACAATGGGTTTGGACATAGGGAAGTCAAAGAAGCTGATGAAAGACCTATTTGTCAATCCTCGACTTAACAGAAGCTTTTCATCTGGCTGATGGGTTCATCGCCATAGAGAAGGCTATGGGAAATTTCAAACCACACTCACAGTCTTTTAAAAAGTCTAAGGATTGAGACAAGCAGACTTATCAATGGTCGAACAATAATCACGGGGGATCGGATAATCAGGGGAAAAAGAATTACAATAGTATGGGATCGGGCAGTGGTTGACCACCCTTTCCGAGTAGGAATGTCAACAAAGTCTATACCCCTCTCAATACCGATCGAGCCAATATATTGGAGGAGATTCGAAAAAAACCATTTTATGAACCTTGATAGATAACCCCGAAGCCTGGGAAGAGGAATCGAGATAAATTTTGTGAATATCATTAAAACTCGAGATATACAACGGAGAAGTGCTATGACTTGAGGGATTTGATCGAGAAGAATGTGTAGAATGGCCATTTAGTCCAGTATGTAGCAGGTCGGGAGAATGTCGAGGAACAGCATAGGGAGGAAAGTAGAGGGCAGACACGAGACACACAAACAAAACAGAACCAGCCTATTTGGGGTGTAGTTGATGTTATCTCTGGAGGTTCTATAGGGCGTGTAACTGGAAAAAAGAGAAGTGAGCATCTAGATGCAGTATTATTAGTATCAGGATCATCAGCCAGAAAGGATCGGGCTTTCCCGGGGACAGTTATTTCCTTCTCGGATGAAGACTATCCCATAGATCCCATAGAACCACATGATGGCGGCGTTGGTGATAACTGCTCAAGTCAGACCGGTGGATATGAAAAAAATGATGATCGACAATGGGTCCTCAATAGACATACTATATACGCATGCCTATCAGAGGCTGGATTTATATGGGAGAAAGATGGAATTAGGGAAAGAAGGCCCCCTATACGGGTTCAGTGGAGATCCGGTGCATGTGTCGGGCACGATCAAGTTGCCTATTAGGTTTGGCAAAACACCTCAGTAGGTAGAAATAATAGTCAGAGTCTTTGTGGTCCAGGTGGATTCGGCGTATAATTCAATCTTGGGAAGGCCGACCCTTGCAGCATTGCAAGCAGTTACTTCTATACCCACTTCAAGATCAAGTTTCCTACACCAAACGTGATTGGGGAGGTAAAAGGTGATCTTGATATCGCCCGAAGGTGTTATCGGAACACATTGATCTCATCAGGAGTATGGGTAAGCAAGCACAAGTAGACTATGACCATTGAGATAGAACCGTTTACTGAGGGTAGCACGGATCCACTTGCTTTACCCGCTGAGGAGACAGAGGATGTAGAATTGATCCCGGGAAATAAAGAGCAGTTGGTAAAGATTGGTTCGGGATTGACAGAACAGTTTCGGACTGGGCCGATTGATTTACTTCGGGTGTACGCTGACATCTTTGCTTGGGTACCTAGTAAAATGACGGGGGTAGACGAATCGGTCGCATTGCACAGGTTGCATGTGGATCCCAAAAAGAAATCGATCATACAGAAAAGAAGGATTTTTGCCCCTGAAAGACTGAAAATCATAGACGAAGAGATTTCTAAGCTTCTAGAGGCGAATTTCATCTTCGAGATTGACTACCTGGAATGGCTAGTGTTGGGTAAATTCTAGTTACGTACAACACGCAAGTATACGTGGTCAACAAGTAATAAAGAGTAAGTAAAGTATCGTTCCCACGGAGAATTAACTAATAAAGTTCACCAAGCATTAACTCATAACCATCTCAGTCTTATTTAAACGAATGATATTATATTTTATATTTAAACTATTAAATTAAATAAACCTAACTATTTCTAGAGTGAGACTAGATAATGAAGACCTGAGATTACAATTTCATCTATTGACTCATTTAAATCCATACACTTGATGTTAAGCCAAACTAATTGTACCGGATTGTTAGTCGAGAACACGAAAGTAAAGTATAGCCATCTCTCAATGTACCATACCCATATCACGTATAATTCACAATTGATAGAATACACGTGAACACCCACATTACCTAAACCACTATATGTCTATGTGATTTATAAATAATTAGGGTTTAATCCCAAATTCTCAATTGACTACGAATGGTGCTTCGATATATGTCTATCCTAAGCACAAATCATACATCCCAACACAATGTAGAATATACAATCATAAGCTATTAAGATCAGATCCAAACCCATACTTCATCTCTCAAGTCCATATGGATTATCACAATAATTGATGGCCAATCAACTAAGCAATTAAGCATGAATCTTAATAGACAAACCCATAGAAATCAATAAGGCTATCAATGAAACATATCAAAAATAATTAATCCATAGAATCCATTACAATCTCAGAATAATGTTTAAATCATAACTGAATTAAAGCTATCATCTACATATTGAATAAACATCATAAGATACAATTAGGAATCAAAGAGAGAGTAAGAATAGAGAATGGTAGTGCAAATTTGTTCTCTTGCTCCAAGGTTGAATCTCCAATGCTTTTCAATCGCTTCAAGTCTTCAATCTAATCAACTCGAGAAATCACTACTCTAATCTACTTATTCAAAGAAGAAAGAAAACAATAGTAGCTTCAGCCCCTAAGGGGTGGAATGTCCTTTACATAATGGAAATACGTCTAATATATAAGCCTTAATTGAATCCCCCTCTCCGTTACGCTTTAATTGCACTGTTTAATGAAAAGTCAGCTTTGGTCAACTTTCGAAGTTGCGCGGCCGCACAAGAATTGGCCTAAAGTTGGGTGCGGCCGCGCTCAAGTGTTAAATCACGTCTTTTTGCTCCTGTAACTCGCGCGGCCGCGCAGGAAATCGTGCGCCCGCGAGGTTAATTTTCTGCTGCAGCGTGCTCTGGTAAAATGGCCATAACGTTTGATCCGGGAAGAGTTACGGGACCTGCCACCTATCAAATCGAAGCTATCGACGAGCTCTACAACTTTCATGCTTTGAGTATTGAGAAATAATGCATGGATGAAGGCTGAAATTAGATTGTAAGTGACAGCTATGCAAATGGCCATCCAAAACTGTGACGTTCAACGTTCGTTGGTGCAAAGGTCTTAACTCTTGCATCCGAACTCCGATTGGAATGATTCAAGATGTTCCGGAAAGCTTAGAAGAAGCTCTACAACATAGTCCGAGTTCCAAGCCAAGAACATAACATGAACATGAAAGCCCAAATGATATCCGGATTGCTTTTCCTTACATTTTCTTACCAATAGTCGCTCACATCATTCCCAAACCTAAGATCTACAAAATGAACACTAAATGCATAAAAAGTAACTAAGAAACATGAGTTTAAGCAACTAATTCAAGTAATAGATACCAAATAAGTAGGTATAAAACCAACTTATCAAATACCCCCAAACTTAAACCGTTGCTTGTCCCCAAGCAACACAATATAATGCAATCTACATGCTATGCAAGCTACGCTACTATGACAATGAATCCCAAGATTTCCAGCCATGTTGAGAATTCCAATAAGATATGCCTCAGAGAATTATCAAGATCCAAGAACAAAGCATCAAACTAAGCTAAAGGCATAATGACATACAATCATATAATCCTAACCTGCTATAAAGATGTTGTGTATGTGTGATGTGTTCACATATAAACTTGAAAAAGGTGAGGATTTCACATGTTATACTGCTTAAGGAAGAAAATTGAGGTTTAAACCAAGAACTATGCATACAAATGAAACAACAACTACTCCAGCACATCAGTACAAACTAAGGTTCATCAAATGGTTTATTCTGCTTTATTTTTACTCACGGAGCGATTTTCACATTTTCCTGCGGTGTTTATTGATTTTTTTTTTTTTATTATTTTTATATATATATTTCCCATGATTGTACAATGTCTCATTCCATTAGGCTAACAGTGCTACCCCTTAGCGAGCTTTTAACCAACGACTCCCAGACCATTAAGACCTTAGGGCGCTAGGTGTAGAGACAATCCCCTCGGGCGTACTTATTCAAGTAATAAAGGCCCCGAAACAAGACTAGCCACGGTAATTATTCAAAATTTTTTTTCTCTTTTTTTATTTATAAAGCAAGCATACCCATGCATTCCCAAAACTTGAGTTTAAGTGTCTTCATAGTCATTACTCACTTCCTACACAATTTTATCATTAAAAACAACATTTTCCTCTCACCAGACAAGCATGCTAATCTTAACCAACAAGAAAATAGGAACATTGTCGCTTTACTGGTAACATCTAAGCGAAGAAGCATGAATTATATCCTGTATAAAATTATAACTAAGCTCAAGATATCCACCAAATTTAAAAATCTATCAAATTTCTATGTCATCATTGGCCAAATTAGAATTTAACTAACTAAAAGCCTGGGATTATGCAATGTTATCCAACTAAACACATACTAAGTAAATAAGACAAAAGAAAACTAAAAAAAAAATTCATACTAAAATACCCCTACTATGCAACTTAAACATGCAATCAAACTATATGCAACTAACTATATGCAACAACTACTCATTGCAACCCAATACCCCCAAACTTAAAATAAACAATGCCCTCATTGTAATTAAAAGTGAAAGAATACTCCCCTAAGTGGCAATGTCATCTCCGTTCGCCTCCTCATGATCCGATGGTATATCAGGCGATGGCTAAGTTTGAGATATTCTATAGTTGGAGACTGAGTGTGGGCTTCTAACTGTCCGAATGCTTGAGTCAGAAATTCTAAAAATTTAGCATTTTTTTGTGACTGAGCTATGGCGCTTACTGCATGAGTTTAGCTTGTAGTTGGGCACTACCGTAGTGACCACACCATACTCTGGCGACTTTTTTTTGACTTCTGTGTGATCCTAAATGCTTATACCAATTGGATTGAACCTGAGAGGAGAAATAATAAAACTATTATTAAGACTTACCACTATCTAACATCTACTAAATATGGAAATGTAAAAAAAAAGAATTAAACAAGGAGGGAGAAAGATTGGATGGGGTGCCTCCCATCGAGCGCTCGGTTTATAGTCCGTTAGCTGGACTCTTTTCTTGACACCGCTATCCAATTCCTCTACGATAAGCTAGGAACCCTCCATCCATTAGAACTGCAATGTGCGTAGGTAGGTTACCCATCTTGCATGTCTGTGAATTGAGACAACCTGGCATATTTCCTGTACATGATGCCCCCAGTTCTATTGCATAGCCAGGTGCTCCTTCCGTTGTGTCTGTGAATAGATTTTTGCATTGAGGCATGACATATACAACATGATTCTATTCTTCTATTATCTCTTCCTCAGCCCACCATGGTTTGTAAGAGGCCTCATAATCGCAAAAATTCTTGCTTTTGGATGTGACTACCAAGGGGACATGGGTGTGAAAAATTCACTGAATTTTTCAACTCTAACTGAGAAGGCACTTGGGGTATTATACAAGTCAGCTCATGTTCTTCATTTTCCATACCCCCAGTTGTCTCCTCAATATCCACTCCTTTCGGTTCATTCGATTGGCATGTACACTTACGGCTCTCCATCGGTTTCATCGTCCATGTCATAGCACCAATTGTTTGGAAGGCGATTGTTCAAGGCTTCGAACATTTGATCCATATGATTCTGAAGATTTCGAATTGACCTCTCTTGCTCAATCATCTTCTCCTCAGTAGAAGCTATAAATTTGAACCACAAATCCTCCAGTCTTGAATTATCTTTCTCAGTTACGAAATCCATGTATTGAGGACCATTCATTGACGAATTAATGAGTTATTCCATCTGTTTGTTAAGATTTTGGCTTGATAACTCCCGACTTATCATCATTTCTCCATGGTCTGCTATGCTTTTTGACATGAATTCCTTTAACCTTGAATTTTCTTTTTGTTGCATTGGAGGTGGATATGAGAAATCTGATGGATATGTTGGACTTGAGATGCAGTATTGATCTTGATATTTATAACCCCATTCATAATCTGGGTGATACCCGCAACCTTGTTGATAATTAGGATAAACATCGTTGTTGAAGTCATCACCCCCAAACTGCACTTGTCCAACCTTGATGTTGCACTGATAACTCGCATGCTCGCCAGCACAGTATTCACATGTAACTACTATCTCTCGAGTGCGTTGGGCTGCAAGAATATCCAACCTCTCCGAAAGTGTTGCAATTTGTGCTGATAATGTAAAAAATACATTGAGTCCCTCAGTGCTCGTGTCCCTTGGTTGAATCATATTTGCATAAGGCCATTGATAAGAAAAGTCACCCATGGTACCTGAAAAGAGAGAAATATAAGAAGATAATTAAAACAACAAAAAAAATGTTTAAATTAAGACTAATTTGATTGAAATTAATGTTGGAAAAAATTTATTAAGCTAATTCCCCGGCAACGGCGCCAAAAACTTGTTGGGTAAATTCTAGTTACGCACAACATGCAAGTATACGTGGTCAACAAGTAATAAAGAGTAAGTAAAGTATCGTTCCCACGGAGAATTAACTAATAAAGTTCACTAAGCATTAACTCATAACCATCTCAGTCTTATTTAAATGAATGATATTATATTTTATATTTAAACTATTAAATTAAATAAACCTAACTATTTCTAGAGTGAGACTAGTTAATGAGGACCTGAGATTACAATTTCATCTATTGACTCATTCAAATCCACACACTTCATGTTAAGCCAAACTAATTGTACCGGATTGTTAGTCGAGAACACGAAAGTAAAGTATAGCCATCTCTCAATGTACCATACCCATATCACGTATAATCCACAATTGATAGAATACACGTGAACACCCACATTACCTAAACCACTATATGTCTATGTGATTTACAAATAATTAGGGTTTAATCCCAAATTCTCAATTGACTACGAATGGTGCTTCGGTATATGTGTATCCTAAGCACAAATCATACATCCCAACACAATGTAGAATATACAATCATAAGCTATTAAGATCAGATCCAAACCCATACTTCATCTCTCAAGTCCATATGAATTATCACAATAATTGATGGCCAATCAACTAAGCAATTAAGCATGAATCTTAATAGACAAACCCATAGAAATCAATAAGGCTATCAATGAAACATATCAGAAATAATTAATCCATAGAATCTATTACAATCTCAGAATAGTGCTTAAATCATAACTGAATTAAAGCTATCATCCACATATTGAATAAACATCATAAGATACAATTTGAAATCAAAGAGAGAGTAACAATAGAGAATGGTAGTGCAAATCTGTTCTCTTGCTCCAAGGTTGAATCTCCAATGCTTTCCAATCGCTTCAAGTCTTCAATTTAATCAACTCGAGAAATCACTACTCTAATCTAACTATTCAAAGAAGAAAGAAAACAATAGTAGCTTCAGCCCCCAAGGGGTGGAATGTCCTTTACATAATGGAAATATGTCTAATATATAAGCCCTAATTGAATCCTCCTCTCCGTTACGCTTCAAGTGCACTGTTTAATGAAAAGTCAGCTTTGGTCAACTTTCGAAGTTACGCGGCCGCATAAGAATTGGCCTAAAGTTGGGCGCGGCCGCGTTCAAGTGTTAAATCGCGTCTTTTTGCTCTCAGAATTTCAAGGTGCCATGCAGAAATCGTATACCAAGCGAGGTTTATTTTCTATTGTAGTGTGCTCTAGTAAAATGGCTATAACGTTTGATCCGGGAAGAGTTACGGGACCTGCCACCTATCAAATCGAAACTATCGACGAGCTCTACAACTTTCATTCTTTGAGTATTGAGAAGTAATGCACGGATGAAGGCTGAAATTAGATTGTAAGTGACAGCTATACAAATGGCCATCCAAAACTGTGACGTTCAACATTCGTTGGTGCAAAGGTCATAACTCTTGCATCCGAACTCTGATTGGAATGATTCAAGATATTTCGAAAAGCTTAAAAGAAGCTCTACAACAGAGTCCAAGTTCTAAGCCAAAAACATAACATGAAAGCCCAAATGATATCCGAATTGCTTTTTCTTGCATTTTCTTACCAATAGTCGCTCACATCGTTCCCAAACCTAAGATCTACAAAATGAACACTAAATGCATAAAAAGTAACTAAGAAATATGAGTTTAAGCAACTAATTCAAGTAATAGATACTGGATAAGTAGGTATAAAACCAACTTATTAGCTAGCGAATGTGGTATTGGTACAGAAGTAGAATGGAAAATGCAGGTTATCTATCGATTACATAGATTTGAACAAGGCATGCCCGAAGGACTTCTATCCTTTACCTAATATCGACCAGTTGATCGATGCCACCTCAGGATATGGGATGTTGAGCTTCATGGATGCATTCTCGGGGTACCATCATATCTCGATGAAGAAAGAGGACATCCTGAAGACCAATTTCATTAGTCATCGGGCCATATATACTTATAGGAAAATGACCTTCAGATTGCTCAATGCCGGGGTGACATATTAGCGAATGATGAACTATATGTTTACGAGGCAGCTAGGCAGAAGCATGGAGGTCTATATGGATGACATGATTGTTAAAAGTATGTCAGTTCGGGACCATTTGGATTGATGACCTGGAAGGCTGCTTTCAAACCATCAGAGAACATAAGCTATGACTGAACCCGATTAAATGCACTTTCGGATTAGGGTCAGGAAAATTTCTGGGATATCTAATAAGAATAAGGGGCATTGAGGTAAATCCATAGAAAATCAAGGCAATTTTGGACAAAAAATCACAGAAGTCATTTAAAGACGTGTAGAGGTTGACAGGTCGGATAGTTTCCCTTCGGACATTCGTGTTAAGGTCAGCCGAAAGGTGTTTGCCATTCTTTGATACTTTGAATGGGCCAAAAAATGAGAAAAATTTTCAGTGGACTTTGGAGTGTGAAGATGCGTTAAAGGGATCAAACATTATCTATCTTCATCGCCTTTATTGATGAAGCTAATCCCTTCAGAACCTTTATATTTATATTTTACTGCAAGCTCGATGGCAGTCAGAGCAGTATTGGTACGAGACAAAGGGGGAAAATAGTTCCCAGTTTATTATGTCAGCCACGTCCTTCGAGATATAGAAACTAGGTATCTGAACCTGGAAAAGTTTGCATATGCTCTAATCATTGCAAGCAGGAAGCTTCGACACTATTTCCAGGGTCGGTTGGTGGTGGTATATACTGATCAGCCATTGAAGAAAGTGTTGCACATGCCAAAAGTCTCGGGTCGGCTCGCTGCGTGGGCAATGGAATTGACTTAGTTCGTCCTGGAATACCATCCCCGAACAACAATCAAAGGACATGCTTTGATAGACTTTCTAGTAGAATGTGTTGGGAGATTGCATATTTAAATTTGATGTTGAAAGTAAATATTCATGTTTATATGTTAATTCCTTCAAGGAATACATTTACAAGGACTTAGTGGTTGATCTGAGCTTTTAATGTTTATCATTTTGTAAATGAATGTATTGATGAAAAGATCAAAGCTGTTACATTGATCTATATCTTGAGATGTAATAGATAGGCTTCAACAGAATCATAGTCTATCGATGTGACGATCCCCAAATCCGGGTCCCAACCGCGGATCCGGTACAATCATTCTACAACTATTGTGGAAGATATAAACATAAATTGTTTATACAATAACTTTATACATTATTCCCCAAGGTCGAGTAACCTTAACTTATACACAAATCATAACTTGTCTAACATATAATAATATTATCATGCATAACTGTTACAAATAAGCTGTACATATAATCCCAAGCTGAACTTGGCTTTTTCCTTTCCTGTATCCGATGTATTCGTCTTAATCTGCAATGTTAATCATGATATAGCAAGGGTGAGCAATAAGTTTGCCCAGCAAGTTTAAGTTCAATAATTTAAGGATATATCATGATGGAAAGAATTGAACAAAAGCTGGCTACGGTTCTACAATATAATTACGAACTAGCATGAACAAATTTTACATAATTTGAAGCGAACATTGAACATGAATATATATATATATATATATATATATATATATATATATATATATATATATCCGGACCGAATGGTAATGAAGGTGATCGACCTTTTCATACCGATGAATACATGCATATATGCAGCGAGTGCGATTTAATAATTCTTAGACATGGCAATCAGAAATGATTAACCACAAGTATAATTGAATAATACAACTCAAGGTCGAGTTAAGAAAAACTTACATGAACCGTTGATTACCGCTATGCAATTAATAAGCTTTGTCTGAAGACTTAATATTAATAATATTTATTCCTAAGTTAGAATAATATCATCGCAATATTTAAAATAACCTAAACACATTATCACATAATCCTATCAGTCTATAACACACATTAAACTTAACCTCAAGTCAAACTTTTATAGTCCTAATCGAAGTTGAGATAACTCGACATCCCAAACTTTTTAGTCGGACCATTATCGAGTTTAAGTTCAATTAAACTCTTTCTAAACACTTAACAATTATCTTAGATAATTTAATTATCGATCAAAATAATATTTCATAAGCTCGTAATAATCTTTAAATAATTATTACTATTTATCAAAAATTTTCAACCATTAATATCGTATTTAAATGAATTAAATACCACATAATTCCTTTATCATTAATATTTATTTAATATCAAACATTAATGAAATATATGTTATAATATTATAATATATTTATAATATATCAAAGTATTTTAATACCTTAAAATCACCTTTATATGATTTTTAAACAATTAAATTCATTATTCGTTAATTGCCATTAATATTAAATATTAATGACAAAATATCAAAAGTTATATTTTATAACTTAAAATATTTTTATAACACTTAAATAATTTTATATGATTTTAAATCATTAATTCTATTTTTCTATAATTTATTTAATATATTTATTAAATTAATTAATTATCATTAATATTAATTAATTAATGAAATTTATCATAAAATATTAAAAGTCATTAAAATAACTTAAAATATTTTTTATACCACAATATTTTCATGATTTTTTATGTATTAAAATCATTTTTAAATAATTTATTTAATATTATAATTAAATACCATTATTATTCCAAAAATATTAAATATTTATGAAATATATTCGAATAATTAAAAACTAATTTTCGGACTTTAAAATAATTCTTAGGAATTTAATTTGTATTTTTAATAATTAAAAATTATTTTTATCTATTTATTTATTAAAATAATATTTTCTAAAATTAATGTCGCTAAGGGGCCCTATAGCGACGAAATTGTCGTTATAGGTGTTCTTGACCAACGAAGAACATTCAAACTCAGCTTATATGGTGCTATGTTTAACCGCCCATATTTCCTTGATGATAATGTTTCTGGGCCATATAATACATTAATCTTGTAGACGATATGTAGTACTGCAATTATCAATCATCATCAAGGTAATATCGCATCACAACCAGGAGATCTGAACCATCAAATTACCTGTCAGATAGCTCCTGGGTTTTCTAGGTAACCCAGAAACCCAGGCAGTTTCATGGTGTCCCTTTCGAACTCGATTATCCTTATGTTCTGGTCATTAGTTAAGCGTTATCTATGACGCCCCCAAAATAGGTATACAACACCCATTCTGAGTCGTCAAAATACATGGTACACAAACAACTATAATTTTATTAATACAACATAAAAACTGTGAGTTTAAATACAAATATTGTCATCTAGACAATATCCATACTCAAATAAGTCCTCATTACAATTATTAATACACTATTTTACAGAATAGTGAGGACTACTAGAACCACTTCTAGAACCATCATTCCACACCCCGAAGCTAGTACTGCCACATTCTCGCCTCCCGAGAAGAAAAATGGAACAACAAGAAAAGGGTGAGCTCAACTAGCCCAGTAAAGAACATTATGACTAAGATAATATAAAATAAATTATCGTTAGTCTTCAACAAGGAAAAATCTAATAGAATACAATAGACAACAAGTTTTAAATCAATATTTGCAGCGGAAATAATAATTCATTAGAAGAGTTAAGTAGAGAATGAAATCTACTATCTTTTATATATGAATTTAAAAGTTCATCGTCTATCTTTTATCCTGTAACATCAATCAATATATAAACTGAAATCAAATATTCATCTTTGCACTTTCTGAGCCAAAGATATTCATCGATTAAGTCATGTTCATCTAAAACACATTCATCTTTTGCACTACGGCCAAAGATATTCATCGTAAATCATTAATCTTTACACTCTGGGGCCAAAGATATTCAATTATATCATCATTTAGGACTGGGAGGATGATGAAAAATATTTTAAAGAAAAGCGAATCCAATTGAAACAAAAGAATAAATATTAAGGATTCAGTATTTATTTATTTCATGTCCAAAAATACTTCATAAATAATCATAGTGGAGTAAAATTCAAGAATGATCAAAACATGGATACAATCAAAGCTAGTATCCATAATAGATATTTTGGACGAAAAAAAATTTAATTTTTCTGTGAATAGTGCCGTATTCGTGAATAGTGTCAGATATCATGAATAGTCCGATATCGTGAATAATAACTTTCAGACACTAAAAGATAGAAATTTCACAAAACAAAATTATCATGCTTCGTGAATAGTACTCGTGAATAGTAACTCGTAAATAGTAACTTATGAATAGTAACTCATGAATAGTAACTCATGAATAGTAACCCCGACATGAAAAAATTCAAAATTTGATAAAAAGTTCCAACCAATATTTCGGCATAATGATATTGAAGAAATAATATCACTTACGAAGAAAATAACATCCCTTACCTCAAAAGGATAGTACTTCTGACTGGAATACTGGATATAGTGCTGAAAGAACTTGCACCGTATAGCAATACTCAAAGTACTAAAATACTCACAAGAATACGCTCGATAATATAGAGAGAGAAAGAGAGAAGATTTCAGTTTCTGGTGTGATTTTCAATTCTAACCTAAACACTCTATTTATAGGAAAATTCTTAGAACACCAAAGCAGAAAATTTAATATAATATTAATATATATTATTAAGTTTCCTACGCCAACCTTTGTAGATCTGAATTCAGCCATTAATGTCACATTCTAGACCCACTTTACTCACCAAAAATGTTTTCTTTGAAAAAAATAATTAAAACTTCCAAAAATTAATTATTTCGGAACTTCGGAAATTCAATAATTCATAATTAATAGCCCTTTTGTCAGAAAAATTCAAACCACATTTCTTTTCCATAGAAAATTTCATTATATACAACTTTTCAGAAGAAAGTTTTTCTAAATTCCAAACAAAAATTGACTGAAATCCACAAACGGGAGATTTTACAGGTTATAATCAAATACTTGTCAAGAAATGGGCCCACATACATGTTTAACATGTTTTAAACAAATTTTGCAACAAAAATACTCTTCCTCCTCATATACTCATATATCCCACATTCATTGTAAAAATATCATCATTATTATATTATAATAATATAATAAAATATTATTTTATCAGAAAGGATAAAATATCGATTTTCAACAATTGTCACTTTAAAATTTTTCTCCATCTATATCCACATAAAATGAATATTTTCCTCATCATATAAATCAATAATTAATTATTCATAAATAATATTACAGAATCACAATACTGGCAACCAGGCCGTTTTCAGGAAAGAGGGGGCTTTCCAATAAGGATTTCTCCTTACTGGCGCGCAATTAGGTGACCAAACCTCTCCTTAGACAGAACTTTCTAGACATTGCCAATAATGTTATCTAATAATATTATGCAGATAATATAAATTATTGCTTCGATAACGAAAAATACTGTGTAGTGACAATTATTGAAACAACAGTAATATAAAATATCAACGTAGCAATTATTGAATCAATAAAATAAAATATTGAACAGTAATTACTGTAACAATTATTGAGTAGTGCCTTCTTACGTAAGAATCAATAATTAGTGCAATACTGGTAATGCTCTTTGTGTAACAACGCGTATTCTTGTTTTTAACCACAAGGGTATTCCAACAAGATAATCTGTAATAACTACGCCGTTATTTATAAACAACTTATACTTGTTGTTTTCTTCATCCAATCGCTTTCCTTTATGGGGCCCACAAAAAGACTGCGCCGTCGTACGAATATTCCTCGACAGCAAGAATATTCCACGACCAAACGAATATTCCCCGACAACAATGAATATTTTATAACCACCTGCTTATTTAAAAATATTTGCACATTTTACCCATAACTAACCACATTAATCAATTCAACCCTTACTATTTCAAAATAATAAATAGAGGAAATGAAATTTCATTTATAAAAAGTGGGGTCTTACAACCTTCCATTCTTATGAAATTTCGTCCTCGAAATTGACGTACGTATCTGGTGTTTCGAAAAGGTGAGGATACCTCTTTTTCATTTCTGATTCTAACTCCCAGGTCATTTCTTCAATATCATGGTTTCTCCACAAAACCTTAACTTGTGGTATAACCTTAGTGCGTAGGACATGCTCTTTCCTATCCAAGATCTTGACAGGTACCTCCTCGTACGTTAAATCTTCGGCTATCTCGTCTGGTTCTAACTCAATAATGTGGTTCGGGTCCTTCACATATTTACGAAGCACAAATATGTGAAAAGCGTTATGAACACGAGACATGCTTGGAGGTAACGCGACTCTATAGGCCACATTTCCTACTCGTTCAAGAATCTGAAATGGACCAATAAATCATGGATTGAGCTTTCCTCTCTTCCCGAATCTTGTAACTCCCTTCCATGGAGCCACACGCAACAATACATGATCCCCAATACTAAATTCCTCGTCCTTTCGATGAAGATCCGTATAACTCTTTTGTCGATCCTGTGCTGTTTGTATACGTTATCGAATCATTTGGATCTTTTCCGTAGTCATACGTACCAACTCGGGTCCCAACAATGTTGCTTCACCCACCTCATCCCAACATATTGGAGAGCGACACTTTCATCCATACAATGCTTCAAATGGAGCCACACCTATACTTGCCTGATAACTATTGTTGTAGGAGAATTCCACCAATGGTAAATACTTATCCCAACTCCATTTGAAGTCTAGGACACTGAGTCTTAATAGATCTTCAAGAGTTTGAATAGTCCTCTCTGATTGTCCGTCCGTTTGAGGATGGTATGCCGAACTAAATCCTAAATCCGTCCCCATAGATTTTTGCAAGCTAACCCAAAATCTTGAAGTGAATCTTGGGTCACGATCCAAAACTATGGATACTGGCATGCCATTCAACCTCACAATCTCATTCACGTACATACTAACAAGACGTTCAAGGGAATAATTCTCCTGTATCGGCAAGAAATGAGCAGACTTGGTTAATCTATCAACAATAACCCAAATAACATTATGCCTTGAGAAACCGTGGGAAGACCCATAACGAAATTCATGGTAACGTGTTCCCACTTCCACTTTGGAATCTCAATTGGTTGCAATGGACCCTTAGGAACTTGATTCTCTGCCTTTACACGTTGACAAGTTAAATACATCGAGATAAACTTTGCAATCTCTCTCTTCATATTGTTCCACCAAAATTTATGTCGAAGATCACGATACATTTTGGTACTTCCAGGATGGATTACAAATGGTGTATTATGTGCCTCCATCATGATCTTGTACTTCAAATCAGAATCGTTAGGAACACAAAGTCTGGAGTGGACTCAAAGTATTCCTTCTTCATTGATTCTTGCTTCTGGAATAACACCTTCTTGTACTTTCTTCTTCATAATCATCAGCTCCGGGTCTGTGGCTTGAGCAACTTTAACCTTTTCGATTAAAGTTGATTCTATACGTATACTTGACATCATTGCATGGGTCCCCGGAGTCTTGAATTCTATCTTCATCTTTTGTAAATCACACAAAATAGGCCTTTGTTTTAACAACATCGTATTCATTCTCGCATATGATCTTCTACTCAACGCGTCAGCTACCATGTTCGCTTTTCCAGGATGGTATTGAATGGTGTGGTCGTAGTCTTTCAACAGCTTGAGCTAACGTCGTTGCCGCATGTTGAGTTCCTTTTGGGTGAAGAAATATTTGAGGCTTTTATGGTCTGAATATATCTCCACTTTCTCCTCATATAGATAGTGCCTCCAGATCTTTAAGCGCTTGAAAACGATCACGCTAACTCTAGATCATGAGTAGGATAATTCCTCTCATATTCTTTAAGTTGTTGCGAGGCATAGGCTATGACTTTCCCACGTTGCATGAGAACACACCCTAACCCTTTGCCTGAAGCCTCGCTGTAGATAAAAAATCCATCCGAACTAGATGGTATTGTCAAAACAGGTGCTGAAATGAGTCTCCTCTTGAGATCATGGAAACTCTTCTCGCATTCCTCGCTCCATACGAATTTTGTATCTTTACGAGTCAGCTGAGTTAACGGAGTAGCGATTCGAGAAAATCCTTCCACGAATCTTTGATAATAACCAGCTAAGCCCAAAAAGCTACGTACTTCAGTCACCATCTTCGATTATTCCCAACTTTGTATTGCTTCAATCTTCGCCGGGTCAACAGACACTCCATGTTTTGACACCATGTGCCCAAGGAATGCTACTTCCTCAAGCCAGAACTCGCATTTCTTCAGCTTGGCATATCGCTTGTTATCACGAAGCCTTTGTAGTACCAGCTTCAAATGGCGCTCATGATCTTCACGGCTTTTGGAATAGATGAGGATGTCATCAATAAAGACAACAACGAACTGATCCAAATATTCCTTGAATACTCGATTCATCATATCCATGAAAGCAGCAGGAGCATTAGTCAATCCAAAAGACATGACTAAGAATTCATAATGCCCGTACCGAGTTCTGAAAGCAGTGTTTGGAATATCCTCAGTTTTAACCTTCAGCTGATGATATCCAGAACGAAGATCGATCTTTGAAAAGAATTGCACTCCTTGTAACTCGTCAAACAGGTCATCAATACGAGGTAGCGGATACCTATTCTTGATGGTGACATGGTTCAATTCTCGATAGTCAATACAAAGTCGCATACTTTCGTCAGGAGCACCCCAAGGAGATGTACTAGGACGAATGAAACCGATGTCCAACAACTCCTGTAGTTGGACCTTTAACTCCTGAAGTTCAATAGGAGCCATTCGATATGGGGTTTTAGAAATGGGCTTTGTACCAGGTTCAAGATCAATAAAGAATTCAACTTCACGTTCTGGGGGTAGACCGGGAAGTTCTTCAGAAAATACGTCAAGAAAGTCAATAACAACAGGAATATTATTCAAATCTGACGTGTCTTTATTCAAATCCATAACATGGGCTAAGAAAGCTTGACATCCATTTTTTAATAAACGAATGGCTTTATGGCGTGATATAATAGTGATTGATTTTAATGGTTTAGTTGTTTGAATTCGAATAACAGGTTGTTTAGGAATATGTAAACTAACAACCTTACGAAAATAATCAATTTTGGCATGATGAGTAGTTAACCAATCAATCCCTAAAATCACATCAAAAGCAAGTATCTTTAAAGAGATAAGGTCAACAGGTAATGTGATGGTGCCAACTTGGATCAAACAAGATTTATAAACAGTGGATGTGATGAAAGTTTCTCCTAACGGAGTTTCCACAGATAGGTCAAAGTCTAATTTCTTCGGAGTCAAATTTAAACGTTGAACACAAGTAGGAGAGATAAATGAATGGGTAGAATAGGTATCTAATAAGGTATAAACTTTGTAAGAGTTTATGATTAGCTTACCCGTGATCACCTCGTTTGGGTTCCTTGCACTTTGACCAGTCACAACAAACGCTCTTCCAGGAACCGTTGACTTTGACTTTTCTGGGTCAGCCTTTTGAGTCACCATCCCTGCTGGACTTGGTTTTGCTACAGTACAATCTCGAGCGATATGTCCTTCCTTTCCACAATTATAGCATACCTTGAACTGTTGTGGATAGTTTGGGCTATTATGTCCCTCTTTTTCACATTTATAGCATACCACCGGTGGTCATTCTCCTCCCTTAAAACCAGTTGTTGCTGGTGCTGACGTCTTCACATTGTCATTGTTGAATCTCCTCTTTTTAAAATCTCCCCCCGACTCGCTTCTTCTATTTTCATGGCCACGATTATTACCCAGAAGTGGTTACCGCTTTTAATCGAATGTTTTCCTCCTCATTGGTTTTCATTGCTCGATGATCCGCCAATTTGCCGTTATGACTCGGTTGTAGTCCCTTGGTTGAACGTACTCGCTATCTCGCTCTAATAATTGAGCCCTGTTGACAACATCTGAATATAAAGAAAATTTATGAGAGATAAGATATTGCCGAATCTCGGGTTTTAAACCTCTCAGAAACATCCTCGTCATTCATTCCTCATTCTCTACCAAATGAGGTTCAAACCTAGATAACTCTACGAACTTCGCCTCGTATTGGGACACCGTCATGTTGTTTTGTTCTAGTCTAATAAACTCTACCTCCTTCATATAGCGAATACTTTCAGGAAAGTATTTTTCATTGAAAAGTTTCTGGAACGTTTCCCAAGACATGATGAGTGCGGCAGGCTGAGTACGTTTCATACACTCCCACCAGTAGTCTACTTCGCCATGGAACATAAAGGTGGCGAATGGAACCTTCTGTTCTCCTCCGCATCCCAAGACATCGAATATCTTGGTAATTTGTTTAACCCACGTCTCTCGCCTTGATCGGATCCAAACTTTCCAATGAATTTCGGTGGTCCTAACTCTTTGAACTGCTTGGTTTGTGACAAGCAGCGCGCATTGCTATCATTTCCACCGTTCTGTATACATGCAGTATCCTCGTGCGGTTTTGCATGAATCGCAAAAAGCTCCTAAACATCCCGTTGTTCATTGTCTGCTCAATGGTGTTGTTTACAGGAGGAATATTGCCTTCTTGTTGCACGTTCCCCTGGGTGGTGATTAAAGGTGTTTCCACTGTCTCATTAACTCCACCGTTAATATTCTCAGCTGCCATTCTTAAATACTGCCATAAAACAAGGGTTAATTAAACAATTTAACATATCACATATTAACCATATGCTTCAATTGACCAACAAATAAGCTTAGGTATGACACAATAGCGAAGGATTACTCGTCTCTCCCCTCCTAGTACTATTCCCCGATCTCGCCAGAGATCATATCCCTAAGCTCGATATTAATCGTGTGACGCCCCAAAATAGGTATACAACACCCATTCTGAGTCGTCAAAATACATGGTACAGAAACAACTACAACTTTATTAATACAACATAAAAATTGTGAGTTTAAATACAAATATTGTCATCTAGACAATATCCACACTCAAATAAGTTCTCATTACAATTATTAATACACTATTTTACTGTGAATAGTGAGGACTACTAGAACCACTTCTAGAACCATCATTCCACACCCCGAACTAGTACTCGCTACATTCTCGCCTCCGAGAAGAGAAAAAATGGAACAACAAGGAAAAGGGTGAGCTCAACTAGCCCAGTAAAGAACATTATGACTAAGATAATATAAAACAAATTATCGTTAGTCTTTAACAGGGAAAAATTTAATAGAATACAATAGACAACAAGTTTTAAATCAATATTCACAGCGAAAATAATAATTCATTAGAAGAGTTAAGTAGAGAATGAAATATACTATCTTCTATATATGAATTTAAAAGTTCATCGCTCTATCTTTTATCCCCTGTAACATCAATCAATATATAACTAAAATCAAATATTCATCTTTGCTACACGTGCCAAAGATATTCATCGATTGGTCATGTTCATCTAAACACTGCTCATCTTTGCACTCACGGGCCAAAGATATTCATCAGAAATCATTAATCTTTGCACTACAGGCCAAAGATATTCAATTATATCATCATTTAGGACGGAGGATGATGAAAAATATTTTAAAGAAAACGAATCCAGTGAAACAAAAGAATAAATATTATGGATTCATATTTCAGCTATTTCATGTCCAAAAATACTTCATAAATAATCATAGTGGAGTAAAATTCAAGAATGATCAAAACATGGATACAATCAAAGCTAGTATCCATAATAGATATTTTGGACGAAAAATAAAAATTTTAATTTTTTTGTGAATAGTGCCGTATTCGTGAATAGTGTCGTATACGTGAATAGTGCCATATACGTGAATAGTAACTCCGACACTAAAAGATAGAAATTTCATAAAAAAAAACATCATGCTTCGTGAATAGTTCTCATGAATAGTAACTCGTGAATAGTAACTCATGAATAGTAACCCCGACATGAAAAAATTCCAAATTTGATAAAAAGTTCCAACCAATATTTCGGCATAATGATATTGAAGAAATAATATCACTTACGAAGAAAATAACATCCCTTACCTCAAAAGGATAGTACTTACATTTCGAATCATTTGGATATAGTCTTTGAAAGAACTTGCAACAGTATAGCTATACTTAAAGTACTAAAATACTCACAAGAATACGCTCGATAATATAGAGAGAGAAAGAGAGAGAAGATTTCAGTTTCTGGCGTGATTTTCAATTCTAACCTAAGCACCCTATGTGAAACCCCAGATTTTATTAATAAAGATTTAAATTTATCGAAATATTTTTTTGAATATTATGGTGTGGATTTGATATAATGTTATAGTTGTGGGTATTATTTATAAATTTTTCAAAGTATGCAAGTTGTTATAAAATATTCGATTGGTCGGGGAATATTCTTTTTGTTGGGGAATATTCGTACGATGACACAATTATTGGTGGACCCCACAACAGAAGTATTGTCGCAGTTAGAAAACGACAGGATTATCTTTTTATAAAAATAACGATGGAAGTGTTACCGTTAAAACTGTTGAACTACTCGGTAGTAAAAGTACAATAATACGCGTGGTTGCATAGTAGCACACGGTATTGATTATTGATGCTTACGTGAGAAGTCACTCAGTTATACTCAATTATTGCTACAGTAATTGCTGCATCATATCTTTCATATTATTGATTCAATTATTGTTACAGTATCATCTGCATAATATTTATTATTAATAAATCAATAATTGAGATGACAAAGTTATTCATATTATTATTTGCAATATCGACAATGTCTAGAAGTTCTGTCAAGGAGAGGTTTGGTCACCTAATTGCGCGCCAATAAGGAGAAATCCTTATCGGAAAGCCCCTTCTTTCCTGGGAACGATCTGGTTGTTAAATATTGTGAGTTATAATATTAATGATGAATAAGTTATGTTGATTAAATATGAAATTGATTGTTCCATTATATTGGGATTATTAGTGTTAGTGGAAATTGACATTTATTTCGATGATAATTGATGTATGGAGGTTATATTGTTCACTCGGGTATTCACGAGTTACTATTCACGGGGTACTATTGATTCACATTCTTATACTATTAGGGGAAGTGGTGCAAGATTGATAATACTTGTATGACTAAGTTAAAAATGGAGGTATAGATGGAGGTACTATACTGTAATTAATTTTTTCACATGATTATACTATTTATTCACATGATTATACTATTTATTCACATGATTGTACTATTGAGTCACATGATTTACCATTGATTCACATTATTTACTATTAGGGGAGTTGGTGCAAGTTTGATAATACTTGTAGGACTAAATTAAAAATGAAGAAAAAGAGGAAGGTATTATACTGTAATATTTTGAGCCCTAAAACGTGCAATTATCGAAACTATATTTTCCTATAAATAGAAGCTCATACTTCCTTCATTTCTCACCAATTCACAAAAGCTTTAGAGCAATTATTATAGAGAGAAATTATAGAGAGAAAGAAGAAGAGAAGTGTGCTACCTCACTATTCCAGTATCCAGTTTTTTTTAAGGTAGGGAATATTATTTGTTGTACTCGTAGGGAATATTATTTGTTGTACTAATAAGGGGGATTCTTTCTTTCTTATTCATAAAGAGAACTTCTGTTATTCCATTCTTTATTATTTTGTTGGAATAACCTGTATACGCGGGATACCCTATACTTGGTGAAATTCTTCTGTTATTTCATTCTTTATTATTCTATTGGAATATCCTGTTTGTGCGTTTTACGCCGGACCTGGTTCCGTCTTTATTATTATTTTGTTGGACTGTAGACCCATGCCTTAATATACCATAAACAATCAACATATCACTCGTAGCAAGTTGTCAAAGTAGGCCACTTGCACTGATTTGCATTTCTGGGAATTTTCCAGAAATATGATGTACACGCTTTCTGACAGCATTTGACCAGGATAGATTTGGATATTGTGTTATATTCAAACTGTTCTGTTGATCTACAAATGTACCTTGACACTAGTACTATAGATTTGGAGCATAACATAACTGATTTGATGACTGAAATGAAGCAAATCGAACCATTAAAGTAGACAATCGGTATGCTGGTTTCGGGTAACCTGTAAAGCCCGTAAGCTTTCGGCGCCTACTTTGGGGCTTCAGATCTTGCAGTTGAGATATTTTAAGACCATGTTGAGGATTGATAACTGTAGTACTACATTTGTACTATAATATCAATGCTTGAGATAGCCCAGAACATGTTTAATTTATGAATTAAGGCTGGTCAAACAAGCAACCTTGCTAAGCTGGCTGTCAGTGTTCTTGAGGCCAAGAACACCTAAGACGACTGACAAATGTCGCTATAGGCTTCAGCGATGGTTTCTATTTATTTTAATTTCTAATTTTCCTGAAATTAATTAAAAATAGAAAATAAATTCTAGAAATAACAAAAATGGTTTTAAAAATCATTTTAAATTCTGAAAAATAACTTTTAATTATTTTGGAAATTTTTCATTAATATTTATAATTATTTGGATATTAATGATATTTAATTAGTGTGTTAAATAAATTAGAGAAAAATGATTTAATATTATGAAAATCATTTTAAATAAGAATAAAGTATTTAAAAATATTTTAAGTTATAAAATGTGACTTTTAATATTTTTAGAGAATTTTTATTAAAAATTTAATATTAATGATATTATATTTATTTAATTATTAAATTAAATAAATAAGTTAAAATGATTTTATTGATTTAAAAATCATTTTAAATAAGAATAAAGTGTTAGAAAATATTTTGAATTATAAAATTTAATTTTTAATATTTTGGAGAATTCTCATTAATAAATTAATATTAATGATATTAGATTTATTTAATTATTATGTTAAATAAATGAATTAAAAATGATTTTATTGATTTAAAAATGAGAAAAATGTTTCAAAAATATTTTAAGTTATAATTAATGACTTTTAATATTTTGATAATAATTTCATTAATATTTAAATATTAATGATGATAGTTTAAAAATGATTTTAATTAATTTAAAAATCATTTAAATAGAATATTGATGATATGTGATGTCAATTAACCCTTGTTCTGTGGCAGTATTTGAAAATGACATCCGAGAATGTTGAGAATAGCAATGGAGCACAGGAGACCGTCGAGTCTCCACAGATCAATAATCAGGACAATGTGCAACAAGATGACGATAATCCTCTTGTAAACACCAGCACTGATCAATTGACGAACGACGGTACGTTTAGGAGCTTTTTAGAATTCATGCAACATCAGGCGAAGGCCACTCCTATTCATAATGCAAGAGGAAACAATGGCAACCCACGGTTGGTCACTGCTAAGCAATTCAAGGAGCTGGGACCACCAGAGTTTTGGGAAAGCGAGAACCACTTAAGGCGTAGACGCGTGGTAAAGCAGATCACCAAGATATTTGATGTCTTGGGATGCTCGAGGAGCAAAAGGTTCCTTTGCCACCTTTATGTTGCGTGAAGAGGCGGATCACCGGTGGAAATCAGAAACGCGTACCAAACTGGACGATTCAAGATGTCTTGGGAGAAGTTCCAAGAGTCATTCAATGACAAGTACTTTCCCGAAAGCATTCGTCACATGAAGGAGGTGGAATTTATCAAGTTGGAACAAAACAATATGACCGTGTCGCAATATGAGGCTAAATTTACGGAGTTATCTCGGTTTGCATCCCATTTGGTCGATAATGAGGAGCAAATGACGCGAATGTTTTTAAGAGGTTTGAAACCCAAGATACGTCAATATCTTATTTCTCATAAACTGTGTTTGTATTCAGATGTTGTAAATAGGTCTCAGTTAGTGGAGCGCGATAACGAGTCAGCGCAACCAAAAGAGAGCAGCCGAAAAAATGATAATACCGGTGATAACTGTCATCAAAGCGATGATAATAAGCATGGAGGGAATCAACATGCCAGAAATGGTAACCACTTCGGTGGTAATCATGGTCAAAACAAAAAGAATGGACATTTCAAGAAGAGGAGATTAAAAAATGATGGAAAGACGTCAGCACCAACACCCGTTGTTAAGGAAGGAGAACGACCACCTATCATATGCTTCAAATGCAGAGGGGAGGGACACATCAGTCCAAACTGCGCAATGCCGTCCAAAGCATGCTATAATTATGGAAGAGAAGGTCACTTAGCCCGATTTTATCTTTCACTGAAGACAAGTTCAGCTAGGATGGAGGCACCAAAGGATGTCCCAGACAAGCCAAAGCTGGTAGTTTAAGAGAGAGCGTTTTTTTTCGTGACGAGGAACCTGAATAAAATTATCACGAGTATGTTAGTCATAAACTCTTGCGAAGTCTATACCGTGTTAGATACCGGTTCTACTCACTCTTTTATTGCACCTAGTTGTGTTCAATGTTTGAAGTTAACTCCGGAGAAGTTAGACTTTGATATATCTGTTTAAACTCAGTTGGGAGAAACCTTCGTTACCTCCACTATTTATAAATCTTGTTCAAATCAACACTTTCACGTTACCTGTTGATCTTATCTCTTTAAAAATACTTGCCTTCGATGTGATTTTTGGAAACGATTGGTTAACTACTCATCATGTTTTTCGTAAGATTGTTAGCTTTCATACTCCTAACCAACCTGTTATGCGAATTCAAAGTAACCAAACCACTAAAGTCAATCATTGTCATATCAAGCCATAAATAAAGAGCCCCGATCATTTCATTGTTGACTTTCTTGTGTGGAATGCACCGAAGCCAGACTTTCTGTAGGCAACGTCGTGAATGACGATGGCAAGTTGATAGGTATCAATTTAACGTGTTATCCAAGTCTTGGATGAGAGTCACAGTTTTGAATGGTATTTCTATTGTTAATAAATTTCCTGACGTATTCTTGAAGACTTCTTAGCCTACCCCTAGAGCGTGAAATTGAATTTTGTATTGACCCCAGTACAAAACCCATTTCTTAAACCCTCAAATATTTCTTTAACTAAAACGAACGTGTAATGTGCCAAAGACGTTGGCTCGAGCTGTTGAAGATTACGATCATATCATTCAATACCATCGTGGAAAAACGAACGTGGTAGCTGACGCGTTAAGTAGAAGATCGTATGCGTTTACGAGTGTGAATATACGAACCCCGTGAAGATAACGAATATATGAGTAGAATCGACTTTAATCGATAAAGTTAAAGCCGCTCAAACTACGCACCCGAATCTGATGAATTTGAAGAAAAGGTTCAAGAGGGCGTTATTCTAGAAGCAAGAATCGATGAAGAGAGGAAATCTCAACCCTTGATTTAATTGACCCATTTGAAATCTTCGATCGAGTAGGAATTGTGGCTTATAGACTCGTTTTACCGTCAAGTATGTCACGTGTTCATAACGTATCGATGTTACGTAAATATGTGGATGACCCGAACCACATTATTAATTTAGAACCGGACGAGATAACGGCTGATTTAACGTTTGAGGAGATACGTGTCAAAATCTTGGATAAGAAGGATCGTATTCAACACTCAAAGGTTATACCTCAAGAGTTAGAATCTGAAATGAAGTCAAGGTATCCTCACCTCTTTGGCATATCAAGTGCGTACATAAATTTCGAGGGCAAAATTTCATAAGGAGGGGAGATTGTGAAACCCCAGATTTTATGAATAAAGATTTAAATTTATTGAAATATTTTTTTGAATATTATGGTGTGGATTTGATATAATGTTATAGTTGTGGGTATTATTTATAAATTTTTCAAAGTATGTAAGTTGTTATAAAATATTCGATTGGTCGGGGAATATTCTTTTTGTCGGGGAATATTCGTACGACGGCACAATCATTGGTGGACCCCACAACGGAAGTATTGTCGTAGTTAGAAAATGATAGAATTATCTTTTTATAAAAATAACGGCGGAAGTGTTACCGTTAAAACTGTTGAACTACTCGGTAGTAAAAGTACAGTAATACGCGTGGTTGTATAGTAGCACACGGTATTGATTATTGATGCTTACGTGAGAAGTCACTCAGTTATACTCAATTATTGCTACAGTAATTGCTGCATCATATCTTTCATATTATTGATTCAATTATTGTTACAGTATCATCTGCATAATATTTATTATTATTAAATCAATAATTGAGACGGCAAAGTTATTCATATTATTATTTGAAATATTGACAATGTCTAGAAGTTCTGTCAAGGAGAGGTTTGGTCACCTAATTGTTCGCCAATAAGGAGAAATCCTTATCGGAAAGCCCCCTCTTTCTTGGGAACGACCTGGTTGTTAAATATTGTGAGTTATAATATTAATGATGAATAAGTTGTGTTGATTAAATATGAAATTGATTGTTCCATTGTATTGGGATTATTAGTGTTAGTGGAAATTGACATTTATTTTGATGATAATTGATGTCTGGAGGTTATATTGTTCACTCGGGTATTCGGAGCACTTTTGTGTTGGAGTACTATTCACGAGTTACTATTCATGAGTTACTATTCACGGGGTACTATTGATTCACATTCTTATACTATTAGGGGTGGTGGTGCAAGATTGATAATACTTGTATGACTATGTTAAAAATGGAGGTATAGATGGAGGTACTATACTGTAATTAATTTTTTCACATGATTATACTATTTATTCACATGATTATACTATTTATTCACATGATTGTACTATTGAGTCACATGATTTACTATTGATTCACATTATTTACTATTAGGGAAGTTGGTGCAAGTTTGATAATACTTGCAGGACTAAATTAAAAATGAAGAAAAAGAGAAAGGTATTATACTGTAATATTTTGAGCCCTAAAACGTGCAATTATCGAAACTATATTTTCCTATAAATAGAAGCTCATTCTTCATTCATTTCTCACCAATTCACAAAAGCTTTAGAGCAATTATTATAGAGAGAATTATAGAGAGAAAGAAGAAGAGAAGTCTGCTACCTCATTATTCCAGTATCCAATTTTTTTTAAGGTAGGGAATATTATTTGTTGTACTCGTAGGGAATATTATTTGTTGTACTCATAAGGGGTATTCTTTCTTTCTTATTCATGAAGAGAACTTATGTTATTCCATTCTTTATTATTATGTTGGAATAACCTGTATACGCGGGATACCCTATACTTGGTGAAATTCTTCTGTTATTTCATTCTTTATTATTACATTGGAATATCACATTCATGCGCTTTCACGCCGGACTGGTTAAAATCTTTATTGGTATTCGCATTGGAATAACCTATCTATGAGAAGTACCGCATGCATGGTGATTTCTATTATTATTCCGTTCTTTATTATTCTATTGGAACATCCTGTCTGTGCTTTACGTATGACCTGGTTCCGTTAATTATTATTCGTTTGAATAACTTTGTCTGTCATGCAAGTACCGCATGCTTGGTGATTTCTTTTGTTATTCCATTCTTTATTATACTCAGTTGGTTAAAACTTTGACTTTCATTCTCCATGAAATTAGTGGAATATCCTTGATATTTGCGCTTCATCCAGTATCTTTTCATGGAAATATTCTTCTGAGCATTCTTAAATTTTACTCTACACAAAGCAAAGATCATGTTGACAATTTGGACGTTATTAGTTCCGGATAAATTAATTCTTGAACTTGTTTTTATTGAATTCCTATATCATTGTCATCATCCTCATGCTTATATTTTGTTGAAAGTCATCTGTGGCCTATAGTGCATAGATGGACTTGGTATGATTATGACTTGAGGATTATTCGATTGTAATCATGACCGCAATGTTACAAATGATGTGGAAAAAGTCCTCATTGGCCCGTAGTGCATTGATAGGCATTTTGGTATGATTATGGCTATGGATTCTCTTCGCCAAGGGTGCAAAGATGAATTTTTTATGGCATGATCGGATTGTTGATGAAAACATGATTATCTTTAAATAGTAGTGCATGGATAATTCGTGGTCGTGATAATAAAGAATATCCTTGGTCAGAGTAGTGCGGGGTGATTCGATGATGTGGATTATTTATTGTCGAGTACCAAAGTGATAAAAGTGATGAAAAACCTTTTAAATCATAAAAGATAGTAGATTTTATTATCTACTTGACTCTTTTAATGAATTGCTTGTTCAAGCATGATTAAACTTGATGTTTGTTATATTGTATCGGTTTAACATTTGTTTAAGGCTAATGATAATTTATTCGCATTATCTTAGTCATAATATTTCTTCCAAAGCTAGTTGAGCTCACCCTTTCTTTCTTTGTTCTCTTCGTGAAATGAGAATATAAATTTGGGACGAGTCGGGGAGCGAGTGATGGTCCTAGATGGTGCATTAGCAGTCCTCACTATTCTATGAAATAGTGTGATAATAATTGTAATGAGGACTCCTTTTGAGTTTGTATACTCTCTAGTAGACAATATTTGTATTCAAACTCACAGTTTATGTTTTGTCGTATTGTACACGACAGTTGTATTATTAAGTTGTATTTGAATTCTGTACCATGTATCTGGCGACTCAAGATGGGTGATGTATACATAATTTTGGGAGCGTCACACCCTATTTCTAGGAAAATGCTTAGAACACCAAAGTAGAAAATTTAATATAATATTAATATATATTATTAAGTTTCCTACGCCAACCTTAGTAGATCTGAATTCAGCCATTAATGTCACATGCTAGACCCACTTAACTCACCAAAAACGTTTTCTTTGAAAAAAATAATTAAAACTTCCAAACATCAATTATTTCAAAACTTCGGAACTTCAATAATTCATAATAAATAGCCTTTTTGTCAGAAAAATTCGAACCACATGTCTTTTCCATAGAAAATTTCATTATCTACAACTTTACAGAAGAAAGTTTTTCCAAATTCCAAACAGAAATTGACCGAAATCTACAAACGGGCGATTTTACAAGTTATAATCAAATTCCAGTCAAGAAATGGGCCCATAGACATGTTTAACATGTTTTAAACAACTTTTGCAATAAAAATACTCTTCCTCCTCATATACTCATATATCCCACATTCATTATAAAAATATCATCATTATTATATTATAATAATATAATAAAATATTATTTTATTAGAAAGGATAAATTATCGATTTTCAACAATTGTCACTTTAAAAATTTTCTCCATCTATATCCACATAAAATGAATATTTTTCTCATCATATAAATCAATAATTAATTATTCACAAATAATATTACAGAATCACAATACTGGCAACCAGGCCGTTCCTAGGAAAGAGGGGGCTTTCCAATAAGGATTTCTCTCATCTTTGGCGGCGCACTTAGGTGACCAAACCTCTCCTTAGATGAACTTTCTAGACATTGCCAATAATGTTATCTAATAATATTATTAGGATAATATAAATTATTGCTTCGATAACTGAAAAATCTTTGTGTAGTGACAATTATTGAAACAACGGTAATATAAAATATCAACGTAGCAATTATTGAATCAATAAAATAAAATATTGAAGTAATTACTCGTAACAATTATTAAATAGTGCCTTCTTCTACGTAAGAATCAATAATTAGTGCAATCTGGTGTGCTCTTTGTGCAACAACGGCAGACATCGTGTTTTAACCCACCGGGTATTCCAACAAGATTAATTCGGTAACAACTACGCCATTATTTATAAACAACTTATACTTATCGCTTTTCTTCATTCAATCACTTTCCGTTAAGGGCTATTAAAAGATTTACGGCGTGCATGCGAATATTCCCCGACAGCAAGAATATTCCACGACCAAACGAATATTCCCCGACAACAATGAATATTTTATAACCACCTGCTTATTTAAAAATATTTGCGCATTTTACCCATAACTAACGACATTAATCAATTCAACCCTTACTATTTCAAAATAATAAATAGAGGAAATTAAATTTCGTTTATAAAAAGTTGGGGTCTTACATTATCAAGGTCTAAACATGTAGTACTAATGTCAAGGAACACGTATGAATCAACAGATAAATCTAAGTACATTAAAATCGCTAGATATAATCTGGTCAAAGTATGTCAGAAAAACTGTTCTTGAGAAATCTGGGTTTTCTAGATTTCTTCATAAGGCTGGTGATCAACGATAGTTTGACCCTGATCATCTTTTATCCTGGTTATGATATAGGTGTTCTAATGACTTTAACGTATAGCCTACATGTCCGGCTACCAATATATTGCATAAACATAGCCAAAAAAACTTAACAGTAGCAAGATCGAAGGCCACAAAAACGCTGTCACGAAGTTCCTAGAAATCTGGGCTGCCTAAAATTTCCGTGAACGGTCAACGCAGTTTGATTGTCTATAACATAAAATCTAGACACGATCCAACCCTGATTCAAGTTATAGAACAAAGACCACATGACATACTACAGATCCATAACATAAAACACACATAACTCTTAACAAACACGGATCTACGAGCCCTGACATATGGCTGTCAGACAACATTTTAGGGTTCAAAGTCAGTTTTTAAAAACTTGATTTTCGTGCCTCTAGATGTTATAGATCTATGATCTAACAACCCAGATCACTCAAAGACACCCTAATACACAACTTTAACCAACAAATTACAACATATAACATAAGATCACATGATTTTGAAATTTTAGGGTTTATACCTCTTTTACACTTTGATTCTTGATTCTAACCTTTGATCCTGATCTTGGAAAGCTAATAGGCTATCTTAGCTTTGATTCTCATTCTCTCTCACTCTAAGTCCCGAAATTGAAGAGAGAGAATGGGCTTGGAGAAATGATAAACTAAAGTAAGATATTTCTTACTTTTAATCTTTGATCTTTTAAATCTATGGTCACCAATGATGCTAGGTGGCCTTAATTTGCTGAGATTGCTAAGATTTGAGCACATGGGCAATATTTAGTTGGTCACCAACTTTATGATATGGCAAGATTCACACTCCAACTTAATAAAATACAAAAAGGGCATTAATATCATTTGGCATTTAATTAAAAGGGCAAATTGGTCCTTTGATGCAACCCTTAGGGTTTAAAACCTAAGCTTCTAAAAATTCAATTTTTCTAAGATTTTCAAAAATTAGGTTTTCAAAATAGAAAATTAATATTTCTAAATTATAATTAAGATTCTATAATTATACTTGGATTTCCTAATCATAATTCAATCATGCTAATTAGGATTAATATATCCTAATTAAAAATTAAAATTACATAATTTCCAATTAGGGTTTCAAATGTACAATTTAAGGTTTCTAATAATTAGGGTTTCTAATTATTAGAATTCTAATTAATCATTAGGGTTATCCCTAATTAAATTTGTGATTAATACACAAAAACCTTATACATTGTATTTAAATCCCCAAATTAGGGTTTTTAATTTCCGAATTAGGGTTTCGGATTCCCGGAACTGAAATTAGGGTTTCCAGAACCGATTTTAGAGTTTCTTATAAATCGTAAGAATTTTCTAACTGAACGTTGACGTTCTTAATATGATACTAGGGTTTTCCACTGTCTGGTCAACCGTTGACCCTTAACCACATACTGTACACATATGCAACCATATACACAAAACATATTCACGTATACCCTTAATCCTGAATAATTCACCATAAAAATTTTAAATTCACAAAATTCCTTTTCGGAAATCAAAAATCCATTCACTTATTTTTTGTCTAGGTTTATTATTTAACCTTAATTTAATACTTGAAAATTTTATAAATATCCAAATTCTCGGGTTGTCACATTCACCCCTTCTTCTAAAAATTTTGTCCCCGAAATTTATCTTATACCTTATACCATGCACCATACACCATACACCATTCATACACAACATCACATGCTACCCAATACATTCCTCACAAGAGTAAAAATTTTCAAATATTACTGAGGAGTCATATAGACCATGAACTATTGAGGTTTATAGGTATTACTACATGCGACCTATTTCAATTAAAAAAGAGGTACTCGACCCCTTACATAGGTTAACAGTATGTTTACAATCACGAAGAAGGTAAACTACTGATGCTAGTACGTACGTTAATCATGTCTTGCGAATATTCTCGTTATTGAATTATTTAATCCAATCTGCATAGTTCACCTCAGTCTTATCATAGAATTCCGCACCAAAATAATTCGGTTTGGGAAAATTTCAAAGAACACTTGGAATTTCATAAACGTTGGTCTAGCCGAATCGAATAGCTTAGACTCATACCAATAATTCAGTTCAACCGAAATATTTAGGTATAGCCAAACCCCGTTGACAAATTAAAATTTTAGTTTGAAAATGACGTCATGATGCCGTACTGTATTAATAGCCCGTTTGAGGATGTCGTCATTATATGACTTTGTCATAACACATCATACAATAGTGGAACAACGATTTTAGATCAAATTCAACACTAAGTATTCCTGTATTTATAACTCCATCAACATTTTATCATTTCTGCACCAGGTTACATGGTACATAAGTGATAAATAAAAATTTATTTTGATATTTCAAATCATTATCATCTAGCCGAAATAAGTAGCATAGACTATACTTTAAACCGTTCAAAAATCATTACAAATCTGTTTTATCATCTCAACAGGTAACGAGGTGTAGGTGGCCCGAAGTCCACTCATACACAATGGTCACCAGGAGTTGAGAATAAAAATTCATTTCAAAAAGCACATAGTGCGTTTTTAGCTTGATGTCAAAAATTTCGAGTCTAGCATAGCTAGAAGATTTTGGAAAACTTATGTCTCCACTAATGATCAATTTCTTAGTAATCTATCTATTCCTATTATCCTCAATACACATAACTATTCCCAGTTCATCAAACCACACTCATGAGTTCAGGAACTTTCCACAATCATATGAGTTTAAGAACTTGTCCTAGTCAGACCTTTGGCGTCCATTCACTGAGGGGTTCATAAACATTTCATATAATCATGAGTCACGAACGTATCATAAGTATGAGTTTTAAGAACTCGTACTTAACCTGATATTCTCTACCTATAACTTATCTATCTGTTATACACATGAGAAAAGAATCTCCTTCTCAACACGCATATAACAAATAGCGCGACACATATATTTCAATGATTATCAGTGTAAGAAACTAAGTGGTTGTTACACCAAGTAAAATTCAACTTCCATACGAAGAATCATACAACTTAGCTGCTGACATGAGTCCTCATTTGAAATCCCCACCTAATCCTACCTCATTTCTCAATACGAATTTTATTTAATCCGTATTCATAATCCTTTCTTGAATCTGTAAAAATTCATAGTACAACTGACATACATCAATCTTGCTGTAAAATTTTCAATCATTCACTTAACCCTTCTCCATACTATCACCTTATCAGATCACGGGGTGATCTCATCGTATATATTATGATTCCTTTCTATGTCTTGATCGTTTTGTTTTACGATCTCTTGCTCCTGTACTTTTAGTCTTTTAGACTTTATCTATTCATCAATACTATTCACCTTTATTATCAGAGTTAGGGAACTCTGTATCTTATAACTCACCGAGATTCATCTTTGAATCTTACCGACACACTAACTCTATTTGAGTTAGTACTTATCTTAATCACTGCGGTTATTAGTCTCAGGTATTCCTACCTAAGGTTCATAACCTACAGCTTTGATACCAACTGTGACGAGCCCCAAATCCGGGTCCCAAATCACTGCGGATCCGGTACAATCATTCTACAACTATTGCGGAAGATATAAACATAAATTGTTTATACAATAACTTTACACATTATTCCCCAAGGTCGAGTAACCTTAACTTATACACAAATCATAACTTGTCTAACATATAATATTATTATCATACATAACTGTTACAAATAAGCTGTACATATAATCCCAAGCTGAACTTGGCTTTTTCCTTTCCTGTATCCGACATATTCGTCTTAATCTGCAATGTTAATCATGATATCGCAAGGGTGAGCAATAAGTTTTCCCAGCAAGTTTAAGTTCAATAATTTAAGGATATATCATGATGGAAAGAATTGAACAAAAGCTGGCTATAGTTCTACAATATAATTGCGAATTAGCATGAACAAATTTTACATAGCTGAACGAACATTGAACATATATATATATATATATCTGGACCGAATGGTAATGAAGGTGATCAGCCTTTCATATCTGATGAATACATGCAGTATGCACAGAGTGCGATTTAATAATTCTTAGACATGGCAATCATAAATGATTAACCACAAGTATAATTGAATAATACAACTCGAGGTCGAGTTAAGAGAAATTTACATGAACCGTTGATTACCGCTATGCAATTTAATAAGCTTTGTCTGAAGCCTAATATTAATAATATTTATTTCTAAGTTAGAATAATATCATCGCAATATTTAAAATAACCTAAATATATTATCACATAATCCTATTAGTCTATAACACATATAAAACTTAACCTCAGGTCAAACTTTTATAGTCTGAGTCGAGTTCGGTACAACTCTGACATCCCGATGGCCTAGTCGGACCATTATCGAGTTTAAGTTCAATTAAACTCTGCCTAAACACTTAGGAATTATCTTAGATAATTTAATTATCAGTCAACATAATTTTTCATAAGCTCGTAATAATCTTTTAATAATTATTACTATTTAATATTTATCATAATTTTTCAATCATTAATATCGTATTTAAATGAATTAAATACCACATAATTCCTTTATCATTAATATTTATTTAATATCAAACATTAATGAAATATATGTCATAATATTATAATATATTTATAATATATCAAAGTATTTTTAATACCTTAAAATCACCTTTATATGATTTTTAAACAATTAAATTCATTATCCTTAATTGCCATTAATATTAAATATTAATGTTTTTCATGAAAAAATATCAAAAGTTATATTTTATAACTTAAAATATTTTTATAACACTTAAATAAATTTTATATGATTTTTAAATCATTAATTCTATTTTTCTATAATTTATTTAATATATTTATTAAATAAATTAATTATCATTAATATTAATTAATTAATGAAATTCATCATAAAATATTAAAAGTCATTAAAAATAACTTAAAATATTTTCTTATACCATAATATAATTTTTCATGATTTTTCATGTATTAAAATTATTTTTAAATAATTTATTTAATATTATAATTAAATAAATTAAATACCATTATTATTCCAAAAATATTAAATATTTATGAAATATATTTAGAATAATTAAAAACTAATTTTCGAACTTTAAAATAATTTTTAGGAATTTATTTTGTATTTTTAATAATTAAAAATCATTTTTACCATTTATTTATTAAAATAATTCATTTTTCAAACTTACTGTCTCAAATCAAAAAGGCCCTATAACGACGAAACTGTCGCTATAGGTGTTCTTGGCCAACGAAGAACATTTAAACTCAGCTTATATGGTGCTATGTTTGACCGCCCATATTTCCTTGATGATAATGTTTTTAGGCCATATAATACATTAATCTTGTAGACGATATGTAGTAATACAATTATGAATCATCATCAAGGTAATATCGTATCACAACCAGGAGATCTGAACCATCAAACTACCTGTCAGACAGTTCCTAGGTTTTTTAGGTAACCTAGAAACCCATGCAGTTTCATGGTGTCCCTTTCGAACTCGATTATCCTTATGTTCTGGTCATTAGTTAAGCGTTATCATGGTCTAAACATGTAGTACTAATGTCAAGGAACACATATGAATCAACAGATAAATCCAAGTACATCAAAATCGCCAGATTTAATCTGGTCAAAGTATGTCAGAAAAACTGTTCTTGAGAAATATGGGTTTTCTAGATTTCTTCATAAGGCTGGTGGTCAACGATAGTTTGACCTTTATCATCTTTTATGATGGTTATGATATAGGTGTTCTAATGACTTTAACGTATAGCCTACATGTCAGGCTACCAATATATTGCATAAACATGGTCAAAAAAACTTAACAGTAGCAAGATCGAAGGCCACAAAAACGCTGTCACAAAGTTCCTAGAAATCTGGCCGCTTAGAATTTATTTAAAGTGAGCCAACGCCTTGATTTGATTTTTATAACATAAAATCTAGACACGATCCAACCCTGATTCAAGTTACAGAACAAAGACCACATGGCATACTAAAGATCTATAACATAAAACACACATAACTCTTAACAAACATGGATCTACGAGCCCTAACATACGGCTGTCAGACAACATTTTAGGGTTCGAAGTCGGTTTCTAAAAACTTAATTTTCGTATTTTTAAATGTTATAGATCTATGATCTAACAACCCAGATCACTCAAAGACACCCTAATACACAACTTTAACCAACAAATTACAACATATAACATAAGATGACATGATTTCGAAATTTTAGGGTTTATACCTCTTTTACACTTTGATTCTTGATTCTGACCTTTGATCCTGATCTTGGAAAGCTAATAGGCTATCTTTTCTTTGATTATCACTCTCTCTCACTCTAAGTCCCAAAATTGAAGAGGGAGAGAATGGGCTTGGAGAAATGATAAACTAAAGTAAGATATTCTTACTTTTAATGTAAGGAACCGAAATTTTACATAATTTTTACGAATAATTTTTTTTTATTATTTATTTGTTGATAATTATTTTGAGCTTGCGGAGTATGAATTCAATAGGCTAGTCAATTTGTTGGCTAAGTAGTGTAAATAAGGTAATAAAGAATATGTGATAACCCAGGATTTCAAATAATCATAATTTTATGAATAATTTTTTTTTTATTATTGACTGTTAATATTGTACTGTGTATCTGTGATACGAGTCTCGAGAATTAGTCAATTTGTGTATTGATTGAGAAATTAGAGTAGAGTTGTGCTTAACAGCTTTAGAAACCCTAACCCTAATCTCTGGAAAGGGATTCGATAGAAAATGCAATTAAAATAATTATATCGATGAATACGTGTTTGTACTGTATAGAGATTTTGATTAATGATTGATCGGATAAGGTTTAAAATTTATAAACCCTAATAAGAGATTAGAATCCCTAATCTCAGGATTAGAAACCCTAACGCACAGTTAGAAACTCTAATCGAAAGTCGGGAACCCCTAATTTAAAATTTGGGAATTCTAAACCCTAATTAGGAAACCCTAATCCTAATTAGTAAGCTTAATGTGTTTAGTTAATGTTAATATGATTAGGAAACCCTAATTTAATTAGAAAACCCTAATTTTAGTTTTCAACTTTTAATTTTCTAATTTAAAAACCCTAATTAGAAAGTCCTAGAAAGCTAAAGTTTTAAAACCTAAGGGTTAGAACCTTAGGGTTAAACCCTAAGATTTTAAAACTTTAGCTTTCTAGGACTTTCTAATTAGGGTTTTTAAATTAGAAAATTAAAAGTTTAAAACTAAAATTAGGGTTTCCTAATTAAATTAGGGTTTCCTAATCATATTAACATTAACTAAACACATTAAGCTTACTAATTAGGATTAGGGTTTCCTAATTAGGGTTTAGAATTCCCAAATTTGAAATTAGGTTTAAATTAGAAAATTAAAAGTTTAAAACTAAAATTAGGGTTTCCTAATTAAATTAGGGTTTCCTACTCATATTAACATTAACTAAATACATTAAACTTACTAATTAGGATTATGGTTTCCTAATTAGGGTTTAGAATTCCCAAATTTTAAATTAGTCCTAATTTAAAATTTGGGAATTCTAAACCCTAATCCTAATTAGTAAGCTTAATGTGTTTAGTTAATGTTAATATGATTAGGAAACCCTAATTTTAGTTTTAAACTTTTAATTTTCTAATTTAAAAACCCTAATTAGAAAGTCCTAGAAAGCTAAAGTTTTAAAACCTAAGGGTTAGAACCTTAGGGTTAAACCCTAAGGGTTTGTGCAATTGTCTAGTATGCCATTAAAATCATTTTGCTAAAGACCAAAAATACCCTTTTTCATTTTCTTTAAATGGTAACTTGTAAAAATACCAAGATCTTGAGTTAGGTGACCAACTATGTTGACTTAGTAACTTAAAACATCAGCATATCAGCTCTCTTTGCCAACAATATCATCAATATACAATGCATCTATGTATTATAAAATAATTAGAGAGAAAATCCATTTACTTGCTCATTTTCTCTCTTGCTCTCACCAAATTTTTCTCTCTTCAAACCTCCGAATTCTTTAAGTCTCTCAGTCATATAATCAGTTACTAAAACACCAAAAATAGTTAAGGAAAGCATAGATCAAAGATCGGAATCAAGAAGGTATAAAAGCCCTAACCTATTTTGATCTTGTATGCTAAGAGAAATTTTGTGTTAAAGTGTTTAATCATGTGTTATATGATGTTTTTAGATGATCTATGTTGATCCATCATGGATCCATAGCATCAAAGTGCTTTAAAATTGAGTTTTTCAAAAACTGTTCTTGAGCTTGAAAAGTGGTCTGACAACCTAATGTCAGTGGCCACAAATCCTTGCTCGTTTATGATGTTTGTTGTTTTAAAGTTGTAATATGTAGCTTGTTATGTGGTCTTTGTTCTGCAAGTGAAATCAGGGTCATTGGATATCTAGATCGTAAGTTATTAACGGTCAAAACACGTTGACCGAGGTTGACCGAGGTTGACCGAGTGAAATCTAGGTAACCCAGAAAGTATTTTTCAGCGTTTGACAACCTTATTATGCTCATTGAGTTGTTAGTTGATTTAGTGTTATGATGTTTTTGTTATGAGCATGTTGTAGCTGGTAATCTGGACTGTAGACCCATGCCTTAAGATACCATAAACAATCAACATATCACTCGTAGCAAGTTGTCAAAGTAGGCCACTTGCACTGATTTGCATTTCTGGGAATTTTCCAGAAACATGATGAACACGCTTTCTGACAGCGTTTGACCAGGATAGATTTGGATATTGTGTTATATTCAAACTGTTCTGTTGATCTACAAATGTAACTTGACACTAGTACTATAGATTTGGACCATAACATAACTGATTTGATGACCAGAGCTGGAAGCAAATCGAACTACAAAGTAGACAGTCGAAGCTGTCTGGGTTTCTAGGTAACCCAGAAAGCCCAGAAGCTTCTGACAGCTACTTTGGGGCTTCAGATCTTGCAGTTGAGATATTTTAAGACCATGTTGAGGATTGATAAGTGTAGTACTACATTTGTACTACAATATCAATGCTTGAGATAGCCCAGAACATGTTTAATTTATGAATTAAGGCTGGTCAAACAAGCAACCTTGCTAAGCCGGCTGTCAGTGTTCTTGAGGCCAAGAACACCTAAAACGACTGACAAATGTCGCTATAGGCTTCAGCGATGGTTTCTATTTATTTTAATTTCTAATTTTCCTGAAATTAATTAAAAATAGAAAATAAATTCTAGAAATAACAAAAATGGTTTTAAAAATCATTTTAAATTCTGAAAAATAACTTTTAATTATTTTGGAAATTTTTCATTAATATTTATAATTATTTGGATATTAATGATATTTAATTTATTTAATTAGTGTGTTAAATAAATTAGAGAAAAATGATTTAATATTATGAAAAATCATTTTAAATAAGAATAAAGTATTTGAAAATATTTTGAGTTATAAAATGTGACTTTTAATATTTTTAGAGAATTTTTATTAATCATTTAATATTAATGATATTAGATTTATTTAATTATTAAATTAAATAAATAAGTTAAAAATGATTTTATTGATTTAAAAATCATTTTAAATAAGAATAAAGTGTTAGAAAATATTTTGAATTATAAAATTTAATTTTTAATATTTTTGGAGAATTCTCATTAATAAATTAATATTAATGATATTAGATTTATTTAATTATTATATTAAATAAATGAATTAAAAATGATTTTATTGATTTAAAAATCATTTAAAAATGAGAAAAATTTTTAAAAATATTTTAAGTTATAATTAATGGCTTTTAATATTTTGATAATAATTTTATTAATATTTAAATATTAATGATGATAGCTTAAAAATGATTTTAATTAATTTAAAAATCATTTAAATAGAATATTGATGATTTAAAATATTTTAAGTTATTAACAATAACTTTAATATTTTGACAAGTATAACATTAATATTTTTATATTATTAAATATTAATGATGATAAGATTATTTGATAATTAAATCATTAAAAAATGATTTAAGTGTTTGAAAAATTATTATAATTGTTTAAATATTATTAAAAGCTTCCAAAAATTATTATAAATGATATATGACTTATCTAATATAATATTGAAGTTTAGAGACCCAAATTAATTGACAATAAATGTGTTAATTATCGGATAAGGTGACCAGAACACTGAGATGAGACCGAAGTCCAACCATACTGAACTAGTTAGACTTGTTAAGTGTTTATATAGGTTATAAACACTGATGTGGCTATGTGGTAATGTCTAGGAGAAAGATTGACTGTGAATTACCGTGTTATGTGTTATGAAATATTGTGCTAATTGTGAGACCGATATTATTGGTTATAGATCTTTCAAACGCAAATAAGTTTATTGTGTAGTACATGTAAGCAAATGGAAGAGGCAAGTTTTCTAACTCAAATTTGAAAGTTATATTCATTCAATTATTATAGTGGTTAATTATTGTTAATTATACCACGTCCAAGAATTTATTGTTGATTATTCGCAGTTAGTGCATGTTTAATAATTCAAATTGAATTACTAATTCAAAAAATATACATTCGTAGAATAACTGGTGTTGGATATTCATATCCGTAGAAGCTAATATTGACAGTACAGATAATTCCTGTTTATTGTCAAATTATGTTGAGAAATGTCTTAGCTAATTATTCTGGCTAGACGAACATTTGTTAGAACTTGATAGGTTCGAGAAGATAATTCAATTATTATTGACATATCGATGCCAACTATTTCGGCTAGATCGAGAAGTGACTAAATATTGAAATCATAATATTTCATTGATAAATCAAATTCTGATTCACAGACTGAGAAGAACAACCTTTTATATAAAGGGAAACATTTTATTGGTCGTATATTCGGCCTTTACGCGTGATTAGGTATTATGCATAATATAGAGTACAAGGAGTTGGTCGGCTCTAAGTACTTGCAGAGGGGTATGATTTAATCTTTATGGTTATCTGATACACCTGCGTATATTTCAAAGTAAAACTTTGATCTATACCCTAGAAGAGAAGTTCAAGATCCAATGGATCACTCAGCATAAATCTGGAAAACATTCCACTTTGTAATTGCGTAGAATTAATTCTTGATTATTCATTAGAATATCGTACAACTTTGAAAGCGTTGTACTATTTCATTATTGAACTATTGTGTTACATAGAATACGAGAAGACTTGTTAATTATTAATGCTTTGTTTAGCTATTTCAAAGTTCTCTGAACTTTGGCATTATTCTATCAAAATAGATAGTCTGTGCTTAATGATTCGTATACATTTATTGTATGTCTTAACTTGCGGGACAAACTTGTTGCTCACCCTTGCTAAATAAAATATTTCAGCTAGGAACGAAGAGGCCAGCGGGTCAAAGAAGAACATAGGCAAAGGCAAAATGCTGGATTAGTTTTTTTTTAAACATTATGAATATGTTGTATTTGTAAACCCTTTTTGTATATCTAAGGGGTATGTTTGTAATGTTAAGGTTAGTGGACCTGGGATTAATGTATTAACAACATATGTTAATGTGATATGTATTACTATTTCTATATGATTGGGTAGTTAGATAGTATTATATTGTGAATCATGAACACCAAACTCGGGAGTTAGGTAACCCGGATTTGGGGGTGTCATAGAATACATGATTGAAATCTTGTGGTACTGATCTGATAAGGTGTAAAATTAGTAAACACTAATAATCATTTAGGAAACCCTAATTTTAATTAGGAAATTCTAAGTTTTGATCTGGTAAACCTAAACCCTAATAATAAATCCTAACCCTAATTAGGGTTATTAATAATAAGTTGTGATACTGAATATCATACTAGATATGTTGATGTAAGATTAAGTATAAAATTTTATCAAGAAAATCAAGTGAGGATTAGGAAATCCTAACCTGAAATAGTAAACCCTAATTGATAAACCCTAATTCTCAGTTCTGGGAATCCGAAACCCTAATCGAAAGCTCAAATGATAAGAATAAAACCCTAAGGGGTAATATTTGGGGGATATATGTGAAAAGACTATTTTACCTTACAAATTATAGGGGAAATTAATACCCTTAGTAGGTGCAAAAAGACCAAAATGCCCTTGAACTTATCTTTTAACAAAGGATAAATATAAATCTCGGTGACTCATCAATAAGATTTGCCATGTGTCTAAATCTATAACATAAATGACTAAACTAACCTCAAGGTTGAATGGGAAATCACAAAATTATCCTTTGTACATAGGAAATGACCAAAATGCCCTTTCTCTTCCAAATTTGGTGATAAGCTCAAATCTATGACTCATCAGTTGAAAGATTTGTAACATGTGTTCAAAACAGCCCCACCAGCAATCTATGGACACCTCATATTAGAATTGAGTCTTAGTTGTCAACAATTTAGTGGAATTAGGTAAATTGCCCTACTAAACATCTCTACATATAAGATAAGTGTTAGTGTATCAAACCAACGAGTTCATACTAAGAACATATCATATAATTATCCATAAAAAACTCATGAACAACTAGCATTCAGGTAACGAAGTCAGATTTCAAAGATCTCTAAAAAAGGTAAGAATATAAACCCTATCCCTAGATCTTTGAAGCTTTATTAAAAGTTATGATTTTAGTGTTTATATATGTGATATAACATGTTATTTAGTGATCTAGGTTGCTAAAATACAAATCTATAACAGTTAAAAGCTTCAAAATGAAGATTTGAGAAAGAAGTCAAGAACCCTAAAATCTTGTCTGACAACCGAATGCCAGGCCCCTTAGATCCGAATATGTTAAATGGTTGAGTTGTTTGATGTAATTATATTTATAGTATGTTGTGAGCTTAGTAATCTAGAAGTGAAAACAGGATCATAGGGTGTGTAGACTGCAAGATGTTAGTGGTCAAAACCCGTTGACCGATCCGGTTTGTAAATTTTGGAAAACCCAGAATTCAAAAACAGTGTCTAACAAGATGTTTAAAGGTCTTGATCTTCACTCTAACAAGTGTTTGGATCGTATAAGTGTTATACTGTTGAACCCTGTCATGTAGACTACCAGCCCATGACCATATATCACCCATTACATCAAACAAGGGTAAGATATGATAGATTAAAAGTAGGGTCTCGAAACTGGTTACCCAGATTTCTGGGTAACCCAGAAAGTTCTTGGTCATGCCTGACAGTCAGTTTGACCCGTCTAGATTCTGATCCTCTGATGTTGTTATGACCCATTAGATGTTGTATTCTTGTAGTATGACATATGTAGTATATGACTGATACCCTATAACACTTAACTAATACTTAAGATCCAAGAAATTAGGCGTTGAAACAGGGGGATTGACACTGATCGAGTTTATGGGTTGCCTAGAAACTCAAGATCAGGCCTTGAGGGACATTTTGACCATCTATAACTCGCTTATGTGATACAATTAGATCACTCAATTAGTTTATGACCATAGTACTACATCAGGACTACAACTTTGAACCATTTCCATGATCAAAAACACGTTCAATTAGGATTTGAAGCCGGTCAAACCTACCTACTGGACATTGACAGCCGTGTTCTTCATTTAGTGAAGAACACCATCAGCGATAGTTCTGTCACTAAAAATGACCTTTAGCGACAGTTTGGTTTAAAATTAATAAAAATAATATTATAAATAGAAATAAATACTAAATAATTATTATAAATTAATAATTAATTCCTAAAATACATTTTTAAATTATGATAAATAAGTTTTAATATTTTGACATGAAATTTCATTAATATTAAATTTATTTGAATATTAATGATAATAAAATTAATTAATAATGCTATTTAATAAATTAGTAAAAAAATGATAATAAATTATTTTAAATAATAATAAATGAAAACTAATGATTTGATTTTTTTATTAGTGATAATAAATTATTTAAAGATCATATTGATGATTTAATAATTATTATGAATAATTAATAATTATATTAATGATTATTAAAATCATTTTAATTGTTAATAAATTAGATAATAATAATAATAAATAATTTTAAATAATATTAAAATTATTTAAAATTAAATCAATGATTTAAAAATCATTATCAATAATAGTAAAATTACTTTTAAAATAATAGTAATGATTTAAAAATCATTACAAGTGATTATTAATTACTTAAAAATAATATTAATGTTTTTAAAATCATTTTGATTATTAATAAATTAGTTAAAATTAATATTAATCATTGAGACATGGTTCTAAGCTCTAGAAATTATTATAAATAATATTTATAGTAATATTTAAACTTTCAAACAAAGTTTGCCCGAAATATAATTTGATAAACTATCCGATATAGTTATAAAACACCGAATAGACATCGAATACAACCCAGACACTAGTAAATTGATTAGATATCTACTGTTATTGGTTCTAATTACTGCAGTGAACATATTTAGGTTGCGTAGACAAATTTAAATATTATAAATTAGATGATCGTCGGGCAGACAAGTTTTTCCGCACTTTGTGGAACTTTATATTTAAATTGCAAGTTTTCTGCACTTTGTGCAAACCTCATATTTAAAATGTCAGTTTTCTAGCTTCATTTAATTTATTTATTAAATGAAAGTTTTCTATTTTATGATCTTGTGAAATACAGTGTTCATGAATTCTATTCATAAAATTAAGGTTATGGTTTCTTGTTCAAACATAACCAAGACATACGGGCTGTTGTTTATGGAAAAATGCGTTTGATTTGATATCAAAGCATAGATTTTGAAAAACCAATTTTGTTTGGTACCAACATATATACTGACACTATTATGATCGACAGTAACAAACTGACCGGGTTCCATGTGTTGGCATTTTTAGCAATGGCCAGAGGTTATTTAGATATGATGATATGCATATTCCTAGTTGTTTGGTTGAGCGGATTAACCCAGATTTCTAAGTCTACATGACTGAAAGAAATTCGAAATGGGCAGGGTTTGGCTGACAAACCTCAGTATATACATGTGACACAACTCTGAACTTTATGTTCATCCAATCCAGATTTAGTGTGTGTGAAACAACTCTGAACTTTATGTTAATTCAATCCAAATTTAGTGTGTGTGAAACAACTCTGAACTTTATGATCATTTAAAATTTGGTATATGTATAACTTCGTTTATTGTTCAAAACTTGCTGAGCTTTCTGTAGCTCATCCCTGCAAATATCTTTTTCATTTGCAGATAGAAAGAATATATTCCGGTGGTACCGATATTTGTGGATAGAAGGGTTTAAGACATGGTTATCCATTTGAAAACTATAATGTAATATTTGTTAGCATTTCGAATCAATGTAATGGTGTATTAATTGTGTAAGGTAATTGTTAGTTCTAGTGTTTAGTTGTTATTCTAATGGAATTAGAAAAATGTATAGTATCTATATGAACTATATATCTAAATGATAGTGTTAACAGACAATGGCTTCTCTGATGCACTGAGGTAGCGCTTCACTCAGTTCCAAGAACCCTACCATTAATACTATGGAGGTCAGATAAATAAGAATTATAGATATGGAAGAAATATCTATAAGATACTAAACCTGTACGTACATCCAAGTGAGGGTACTCAGTTATAATGATTGTTCTGACGAGAACTACTAATTACTATGAGTACTGTGAATCTTGGATTTATAGGAATTATTATCTTATAGAATATTTACGTGAGCACCAAATTGGCTACAGTGAATGTAGAGATTTTGGGGGCGTCACAATTAGGTATCAAAGTAGTAGGTTATAGAGCTAGGGTAAGAATACCTTAGGATATGACCTGAGAGATTGTAGTGAAGGTAATAATGAGATAAACATAGAGATATGGAATGAGTTTAGATACTCATTGCAAGGAAATATTCTGGGGATGTTAGGAATGTCTAGAATAGATAAAGAGAAGTTGTAAGAATCAAGAGATGATGGAGATAAAAAGGTTTTATAAAATGCGAAGACACTTAATGTTGTAAGAAATGAGATAGTGATGGATCTAGGAATTATGGCCTGGAAGGGTGATATTGGAAGATGAATATGGTAAGAAGTTTAGAATTTATAGACTTAATATCAGGGCGAGAGTAGTAATAAAGAGATAAACTAAAGATAAGTTTGCAGGATATGAATTAAGGAAATTCATCAGCCGAAGTTGGAGGAATAGATTTTTTATATAAGATAACGATATTGAATTGATATTTTGGGTAAGTGAAGGAGTTAACTGTATTCATATACTGAGAGAAAAGCTGATTGTTATACTTGAGATAGTACTTGAACCATAATAGGTCGTAGTAATGAAGAATGATTTGAAGGATTGAATAGAGGAAGTATCAAGGGAAGTAGTTTACAACTAAGTAGTTGAAGCTATAAAAGACAAATCTGTGGTAGATTTAGAGAATGCTCATGAAGAGTACCGAAGTTGGAGTTAAGTGAAGAGAGAGATTGAAGTTTTTATAAGGCTCATATAGAGCCAGAAGGAGGGACAACAGAAGATGAAGGAAAAGAAATTGGAGTAACATTACAAAGAGAAAAAATTGAATAGATTTTAAGTAGACGCTGGAGAAATTTTGAATATCCACAAGAGGGATGATCGATAATATCAAGGTTAAGTTAAGAGAAGGAAATGAAAAGCATGAGAGGCTAAGGGAAATAGAGGGTAGTAGAGGAGATGTAGTTTGTAATAGTATGATAGTCTTAGTGTAAGAATTCTGGGAGAAAACTAGTGAAAATATATAAATTATTAGTCGGTATGTTATTTTCTTAGAATATAACACACACACACACACACACACACATATATATATATATAGTCGAATATATACACCTTGTTGTTTGCCAAATTGAATGAATTATTGTACTTATACTTAGTTATTTGGTATTTTTACATAAATGGCATCACAAGGAGGATCACCAGCAGAAATCAACGAGAACTAGATAGAGAAAAACCCAACCCAACAATTGGTAAACGTGTTACTAGACGCTTCACGATGGAGGTCAGGGAATCCACCAGAAGTTGAACCTAATACTTTAAAGATTACCTTGGACTTTAAATTAGCGGGAGCATCAGAATTGAAAGGGACTGAAGAATCAAGAAATGAAGTATTAAGACAATATCAAACGAAGGGAGATCGTAAAAGGAAGAAGGATGGTAATTTTTCAAATAACTCAGCGAAAAAGGAAAATAGTAGCACCAGCCAAAAGAGTGAAGGGTGTTGTATTTGTGGGAAGAAGCACAAAGGGGTATGTATGTTTCGAGGGACTCAATGTTTTACTTGTGGAAACATTGGGCATTTTTCAAATACATGTTCACAGCAGAAGTATAATAGAAATAATAAGATCAATAGGATTAAGTGTTTCAATTGCGGGGTGGAGGGACATATTGCCAAATTTTGCCCAAAAAACCCAAAAATCTCAACCTAAAGGGGAACCAAAGCCTCAAATCCAAACCAGTATGTGAAGGGAGTGGAAACGTCTAAGATGGAAGTTAGGTTTTGAAATATTTGTAATAGTAAAAATAATATTTTGAATGTAAACATATCTATATTTACAGTAGAAGTTTCAGTTTTTGTATAAGTTTGGTAAAGATAATAGATTTCATCTTTTGGTATATGATTAAGGGATATGTACAGTATATAGTAATAGTGGTAAGATGAGCTGAAATGTAATTAGTAAAACTTGTTGATATATAATAAATATATTTAAATTTGGAAGGTTTTTGCAAAGTGTAAAATTTGTTAAAGAAAAAGGAATATTTATGCATTAAATATGTTTAATTATGGTAGAACGTGGGTTAATGATAAGTCTAAAAAGTATTTTGAACGATACTACAAAAGATTGAAGAAAAGCTATTCCATAATAATAATGATGATGGTAATCATATTCTTTTGGTCGAGAAGAAATTTGTGAAAGATGAAAAGTCAGTTATGAAAGGAAGTAAAGGTAATTAAGGTGACTTTATATCAAAAGTATGAGATTAGTAGTGTAGACAACCATAGCCGAAGAAATTGCTTGAATAAACCACTAGGATTAATAATCTGAAGTGAAGAAAGTTAGAGATAAATTTGAGAAGTAAAGAAATGATTTAAAAATATCATTATTACTAGTTATAATAAAGTAATTCAAGCGGAGAAATGAATTAGCTGTATATTGAAATAAGAGGTATAATTGATTACCATAAGTGTAGATAGTATCTTAATTTGAGACATATGAAGGAGGAAACATTTAACAATAATATTAAAAGTTAAATGAAACAACGAGGTACTGATAAAAGATTTTAATAAATTTAAGATTGAGATAAGAGTTCAGCTAACTATATTCAGAAATGTTAGTTATAGGAAACGGTTATGAGAAAGAAGATAAATCTTGAATAAGATAATAGATAAAGATGGGAAGATAAGATATAAAGAAAGAATTTGAGACAAATTAATAAGAGGGAAGGGACCGAAGCCAAATTTTCTGTACGGACGCCGAGTTGTTTGATTGCAAACTGATAGGTACTATTGTGAGATTTTGTGGTTGAACCATGGAGGTCACAGTTTGGTAAATTACTATGGTTAAAATACCAAGGATATAAAATATAAGACAATAAGTCAAAGAGTGCTATATTTAAACATGGACACAATTAGAATTAATGTTGAAGGAGAATTTTGAGTTCAAGTAGATAAGGATAAATAATGATTAAGTTTTTAACTTGACAAGTAGTCGGGGTGTCGACGTCGGGATTTTTAGTTGTCCCTTTTTGTTACTTGTTCTTTGGTGTTCTCATTTTAGGTGAGATTTATTTGAAAAAACAAGTGAAAAAGGTCCGACATGTATAATGTCGACGATGGGTATTAAGAGTCGCCATTGGTTTTTTAAATGGTTGTACCAACACAATCGAGAAAATGTTTGCACATTGACCCGGTGATGTGACTTTGTTAAGCGAATTCATGTGGCCGAGATTCATTAGGGTCTGGGGACTTGATTATGCGGAGGAAAGGTGTTAGGCACCCCCCGACATCCGTGTTACCACGGTGACCGCCACTTTTCAAGAAACTGTTATCTAAATATGTGTGTGTGTGTGTGGGTCAATGTGATATTTATTTGGAAGTAGTGCGAGGCCTCGTTTGCACCTATATACACAGGGTTTGAATTTATGTAAAAATTTAATTTTAACAAGATATGTCAGTGATATTTTATAAAAGAGGTTTTTCAAACTCTTGTGCTCAATAGTAATTGAGGCCTTTTACACTCCCATTTTATTAAATGTTCGGCTTGATTGCTTTTATTTTTGAGATACGAAGCATCTATAAGAAAATTAATGTACAAAATAATGCCGACTCCCTCGTGGGTATGAAAACCATATGAGGAAATTCATACACCGTAGATAAATTTACAAATTGCTTACAGCTGAAAAGGTCCATCATGGGAATCGAATATAGATCCAATAGGCTGAATCTGTGATCACATGATTCCTAGGCTCACATGATGCCGCAATTTGTATGAAAGCAGTAAGCAGTATATATATATATATATATATATATATATATATATATAAAAGTTGTAAATATATATACAGACATGATCACCAACCACGAAGCACCTCCATGGGGGATCAAAAATGTAAATAAAGCTATAAAAGCCATCAAGCGCCACGGAGGAAACTCCAAAGGGATGAAATGTAAAGAAAGTCAGTAAAAGCAATCAACCACCACAGAGGAACTCCAGCGTGACAAAGCGTAAAGAAAGTCAGAAGCGATCAACCACCACTTAAGTAAACTCGGTGGGATGATATATATATATATATATATATATATATATATATATATATAAGCTTATAAGCGCCGGATGTAAAATCCAGGCTCATCGAACATAGTTCGACAACAGTTCATATATATAAGTATATATATATATATATATTAAAGCAGTAAACGCTCCGGATGTAAAATCCAAGCTCATCGAACAGAGTTTAATACACAGTTCATATATATATATATATATATATATATATTAAAGCAGTAAATGCCCCGGACCGAAGTCTAGGCTCATCGAAAAAAAGTTCGACACTCATTTAATATATATATATATAAGTATATATTAAAGCAAATAAACGCTCCAGACCGAAGTCTAGGCTCAATCGAGGCATAACTCGATAATGTTAGTCCATATATATAAATATATATGTATATACAAACTAAAATAAAACCACGGACCGAAGTCCGGGCAAACACACGCAACACGACTCTTAACGTGAAGAAGGGTGTATGCAAAGATGAAGAGAAATACTTTACAGTGTGTGAGAAGGCTTACAGTGGGCTACCAAAGAAGACTTCTATATCTTTAAAATGGAAGAAACTCGGCTCCCGCCGGTACAAGAGTAGCTATATGTGAGCTCACAAGTGTTTAAAAATGAGAAAGCACTCAGTATATTGTAAGTACAGAGCAAATTTGACAGGGCTTCCTCGTCTCTTCTCTTCTTAAAATGGCCACCCTAAGCCCTCTATTTATAGAGGGGGGAGCCGCAGGTGTACCGGCAGCCAGCCGCAGGTGTACCTCAGGCTGTCCGGGTTGCCCCGGGTTTCGCGGGTTACGTCGTCTCGCAGTACGTGCACGTAGGCATTGCAATGTCCGCTTGAACTTTCAAAATTGCAATTCGGGCATCCGACTGAGGTATGTAGGACCTATTTCGGACTGCTATTGTCGAGAGTTGTACAATGGCATGGGATTAGAGGTTGTACGAAGTTAGGAAGATGGGACAGTGCCCTCCGGTCTTCAAGCTTCAAATTTTATCCGTTACCATGCACAATAGTCATTCGGGATTGGTTTTCCTTGATTCTTGTGGGACATTATTGTGTAGAAATGTGTGGCGAAATGTTGAGACGGTGTGATGTGGCTCCTAAGTGGTGAGTTGATGACTTTTCCCCTCACCGGAGTTATCATAGGTTTGAAATGTGATAAAGTAGAGCGTTGCTCGGGGTTATGTTGAGATTGACTCACTACCAAATGTTGAAGGTCCTCAATGCCATCTCTGAGGTGTGCCTATCCTCCCGGTGTTATATCCAGGCTTTGTACTGAATGCCTCGGTGTGAGTGCTGAGGTTGAAGCTGATCGCATGCATTTGAAACAAGCATTTCTGGGGTTATCGCAGGAACTACATTCCTTGGGGTTATCACCAAGGGTGGTAGCTGCTACTCCCAATGTTGGGACTGCGACTGGATACCTCGGGGTTATCTCCGAGATTAATTGGTCCTCTCTGGTGGAATTTCCCGTATTGGAACTGTATACCTTGGGGTTATATCCGAGGTTTGAATTGTTACTCCCGGTGTGTGTTCCAGGGTTGGGAATGAACTTCCGGTAGTATCCGGACTTGAAGTGAACTGTCTTCTAGGGTTATCTCTGAAAGATGAATATGCCCTCCTGCAATGTCAGTGACAGGTGTGCAGAAAATTTTGAGTGTCTACAGATGCCCCTCTTTTTCATATTCATGCAATGCAATGCATGGGTAGGATAAAGAATCCTAGACACTGGAAATGCAACATGATGCAAATGTATGATACATGTGTGCGGGGTTGTTGCCCAACATGCTGGGGATGATTGTCGGCTCCATATTGCTTTTACTGGGGATTGGCAATGATGACTAGATTGGATGTGTGATCGAAATCTTTTAGGATGTTGACGTTGAGGCTATCACCAAGGTCCTTAATCCTCAATACAGACTTGATTCCGAAGAGGTGCCTCTTATGTATAAGAGATCTGTGGGGATACAACTTTTTCTTTTTGAGGATGTGTATAACATATTCCATTATCGATCTTCCTTGATGATGTTGACCTTTCCTGGTTTGTATCGCCAGGATATGTCAAGATTACATTGGATTTCTCGCCAACAACATATCTTTGTCGAGGTTGCACGACCTTCGTTGATGTGTACTTCACCGATGTGTGAACCAACAGATGAAAACCCTGTGGGGTAGACAGTCAAGGCTGCTTGACCTTCGCTGATGTGTGAATCAACGGTTGAGATGCGTTGTAACCCCGTTGGGGATCCGCTGGGTAATCCGAATACCAAAGGACGAAATCATCAAATAGCCTTCGATGCATCGATGGGTTTACTTGACCTTCATTGATACATACACCAATGGATGACAATGCGTGGTGACCCCCACCGGGGAATGGGTTGTAACCCCCGTCGGGGTACGCATTGTACCTTAGGGTTACGACCCTAAATTTGCGGCATTGGACCTACTTCAGGTATTGCCGAGCGTGACTTGCAACATCTGAGATCATCGGCATAGTGTACCTTGTGCTTGGGCGAATACCAATGAGTGATGTGCAGACCCGAGGTTCAATCGAAGAAGACCAAGATTGTAAGCTAGTTTGCTCAATCGCGTAGCGTTTTCATTTCTGATTTGACCTTTTCAGTCTGTGACAATTCCTTTGCAACTCAAACTGGACCGAGCCGGAGGTGGGGGCCTATATAGGTGTCTTAGCATGATTACACGTCTCAATCATGAGATGGACTCTGACCAACCGTGGATATTAAAGTCCTACAGGTTGCTTTCATAAGTCATTTTCAAGTTGCACCGCGAAGGAAATCCGAGAGCTCTTCTTCAGATCTGCTGAGTTCGGGGGACTTTCTACAAATTCTGTAACCGTACAAGTGTTCTACACTATCCTGGTAACGTATGCATGTATTTTTTTTTTCAATTTTTATTCGTTGGAAAATTACTTATCACATGAAATGCATCTAAATACATAGTAGTGATTATGTATGTTCAAATGACTTGATAAAAAATATTCAACATAGTAAATGTTAGTATTAAACCATGCTGAACATAATGATGTGAAAAAATTTGACTTTTGAGATAGTCAAATTGGCACCTTTTTTTTGCTATTTCTTATCCTATTTGAGGACAAATGAGCAAAAGGTAAAAAAGGCAAAGTAGTCCTGGTATTGAGATTAACCTTATGTATTGAGAAGTTTAATTTATAATGCATATATTATGGATATGACTTTGGGCAGGTGTGCTACAGAATGGCCACCTAGTCATGCCTATGTGCATGTGGATAGTCCTATTTACAAAGGGGACTATGGCAAAAAAATTTCAAAGTGTAGGCATTTAATTAACCATGCATTTTTATCTCGTATGTTAAAGTAGTGCATGCATGCATGTAGTCATAAGAAGCATTTTGAAAAGCTCCAAATTAGAAAATACCACACCCTTTCTGAGGTTATTTGGAGACTTGTTGTCCAGATATTATGGATCCGGATCAGCCGAGTAGTTCCCGTAGGACCACTTCTGGTGTACGGAGGAGGGCTTCTGAAGTACCTCGACCCCGTTTTGTTAGACAGCCTCGTCGGTTGGTGGAGGAGGTGATACGTTCAGTCCAGGTTGATGTGCCAGACGTTGAGGACGAGGAGGAGGATGTTCTGGTTGCGGACTCTGCTCCTGCTACGCATGCTCCCCGTAGGGACCTCCCGAGTATTCAGGTGGCAAACCCAGAGCTTCTGGGTGATTTGAGTCGACATCCCTCAATGTATTTGCACGCTAATGAGGTATGACGTTAGATCTTAATCTTTCTTCTTTCCTATTGATGAGGATTAAAGGGTTTTGATATTGATATGCATTGCATGCAGGTTCCCTACTTTACACAGCCTCGAGAGAATTGGTTTAGCATACACTCCATGTACTAGGCTCTTCATCCTGACTATAGAGCGATTATACATAAATGAGGATTTGGAGCATTCTTTTCCATCCTTCCCCGTCGTTGTCCCTGGGGTTACTTCAGGGCATTGTTTGAGCGATGGTTTCATCAGACTCAGTCACTCCATTTATTGGATTGTGAGGTGACAATAACACCGATGGATTGGCGGTTTATCACAGGTATGGAGTTTGGAGGGGCATTAGTGCCTTGCATGGCGAATATTACCCCTAATGTCGTCAGATCCTTACTAGGAGTTCCAGCAGAGGCGCTCAAGGGCAAGATTGTCCGTGCAGGTCCTTTGAGCGTAGATGCTATGAGTGGGCTTTTGAGTGAGCCCATGCCAGATGATGTTAGAGTCAGGGATCGTATTCTTCGGCGATTGTTCCTGATGATCATTAGAGGCTGCTTCATAGCAAATAACTCTTCTATGGTGTCGTTCGCTTTGATCAGCGCCACGCGTTATGTGGACTGTATTGGAGAGTATGATTGGGGTTCCTATACCTTTGCCTATTTCCTCAGGGGCATGCGTATGCGCTCACAGTGTTTAACTGAGGCTTGGCTAGGATTTTACCCATTTCTGCTTGTGAGTATTTTTCTTGTTATTTCCCATGTATAGGTTAAGAGTGTTTACTGACCGCATATGTTTTGCCATTGTATTGGCAGTTTTGGACCTATGAATGTCTCCCATGTTTACGTCTGGTATGTGTGCTAGGTTTAGATACCTATCCACGAGGATGACGATTGCATCATTCCATATTGGCGTAGGTCCCTGTAGCTGAGGGTTTCACTCATTGCCGCCTGCAGCTGGAGTTGTTGACTGCGGACATTATTACATGGATTCCCTACTCTGGGGAGCACTTGGCCATCGGTTTTGAGGATGGGTACCCGACTGGCATCGAGTATGTGATTTCCACCCGGAGAGTTCCTCTCTTTACAGATGGAGGATGGGAGTTCTACCTAGGAGAGCGTGCTATTAGGAGCACCATAGGGGAGATTCATATGCCGATCTTGCCTCCTGCCAGGCGTCATTGGCCTGTATCGCAGTCACTCGTCACTAATATCCCATTGTTGGGGGTTGACGGTTTTGCATTATCAGAGGATCCCTATACTCAGGAGATATTCCAGCGTTGGTGGTTCCCTCGTACTATTAGAGCCCAGTCCCGCGCCACTCACTTTATGGGGATATGGTTCCAGGATCCGTGATGATGACGGATTGGATAGCCTGCATCCGAGATCCGACTCATGTGACACAGATTGACAGTTTGACCCGGCGACTAGACCAGTCACATTTCTTTATCCGATATTTGGGCAGAGATCCTGTAGAGACAGATTCGTTTGCTCCTTCCAGCTCAGGCGCTGACCCCTCAGATGACCCATTTGGTTTTGCCGGTGCAGGTCCTCCTTTATAAAGGCCTGACATCCCCGTTGATAGAGATCCAGTAACTCAGGAGGAGTTACATCAGGTGGACAGGATTGATGATGTAGGTATTGACACAATTGTCTTCTTCTGATGTGTATTCTTGTTATCTCTTTTGATAGGCATCTGTTAGATATTGGGTGGTTGTGCCCAATTCTTGCTATATCTTTTGATAGGCCTCTGTTAATAGTAGGGCGCTTGTGACCCATTTCCCTGTATTTTTATTTGTACAGAGATGATGTATGTAGATAATGATATACTTAGGAATGTATATACAGTTTTCCATTCCCTATATCATATTGCCATCTATTACCTGTAATGCATGTATCATTTTATGCATATGTATGTATTTCCAGAGATATTCAGCATTAACCCCTGGATGGTCTTATGACACGGCTCGTACAAATGTCTTCTTCGACAGTTAGCTGTATTGATCATACCCCACCAGTATTGGTGGCATCTGGTATGTGATCGTGGTATGATATCATGTCACCATCAGATAGGGTGATCGTAGATTACTTGTTGCAGCATCCTATGACCCTGTTGATGTTTCAGGTTCCCACAGGATTCGTGGATGGCATGCTGGAGCATTGGGTATCGGAGAGGCAGGTCTTCCGATTTGGCACCCATGAGTTGACTCCCACTCTGGAGGAGTATGCACGGTTGACGATGCTGCCGCTGGACAAACCTTGTGTGCATATGGTTTTGGGGGATATGAGTCAATGGTTTATGACCCTCACTGGATTGAGGCGTAGGGTGGTACAGGATGAGCTTACATCTGGCCATGTTATATCCCAGTGTTTTCTGTTTGATAGATTTGGCTCTGAGGATAGATACACACGATATTCTGGGGATTTCACCATACCGGAGGATCATTGGCGTCTAGCCAGGGTGGATGTACTGTTATTGTGTGTACTGTCATATGTATATATGCCACGATATATGGATGAGTTGGACATTGGAGTTATCGTGGCAGTGAGAGCTCTCAGGGAGGGTCGTACCATTATACCAATGATTATAGCAAAGACTTTGAGGTCAGCTACATACTGCTACACTTATCCGACATGAGTGTTTATGGGCAACTCTGTCATGCTATGTGTGGTTTATGTCACACTTGAGACCGATCGACACTTTTAGACGGCACGGGTATTGTTTCACCCATGATATAACCATGTCATACTCCTTTCGGCCATCGAAGTGTACAGATGCTATGTCTTGGTCTATGTTTTTGGCGGATATCAGAGATCCATTTGGCATCCTGCCGTGCACAGGGCTTAGCTCACCTTACAGCTTCATTACTCATGCTCTGGGCATGTATTACCTCCCTCTGGCTGGTTTGAGGGGCATGACCACCTATCATCCGATGGCTGTGATGTCGCAGTTTGACCAGTTCAAGGATTTTCATCCTTTTGAGGGGGCTCTAGGTCAGCGTTTAGCTTCTTGCTATCTTTCAGCAGAGGATTAATCCCATGTATATGCTTATTGGGATCAACGCGAGATAGCTGCTTTCTCTGTGAGCCATACGGGTTGTTCGTCAGAGTATTCTGCGTGGATGGAGACATATATTTCATTGGCTGCGGCAGTATCCACAGTACCAAATAGTGATTCAGATGATGGAGAGCCCATGGAGGACATTGATTCCCACCTCGTGGAGGAGCTAGTTGCCGGGTTGACATCATCTCCTTTAGATTCTCCCAGTACTAGCACTGTTGTGATTCAACATTTAGCACAGTACTTTGAGTAGAGTCTCCATATGATGACCTTCGAGAGAGACCAGGCTAGAACCTTGATGTTGACTGCCCTTGATGGGAGAGACGCAGCTCTGTCAGAGAGAGACGATGCATTAGCTCGCAGAGATGTCGCTGTTGTTGAGCGGGATGAGGCCAGATCAGCCAGAGATGCAGCGATAGTTGAGCGGGATAGTGCCATATCTGCTCGGGATGTAGCCGTCATAGATAGTACTGCAGTGATGTCCCTTACCACTGGCATGATTGCAGAGATGAGCACTTACATTGATGAGCACTTACATTGATGAGCACATGATTACCATGCAGATGGCTGCAGATCTGTTGGGTCGTGTGGATACTCTCGTACAGGAGACCACAGCTTCGCCTCCTTCTTCTGAGAGGGATGCCATGTTGGGCTTGTTAGCTCGCATATACCCTAACTTGTAGATGGGCTTGTATTTTCCTGCACAGACTAGCTTGGTCATTTTGTCATGTACAGTTTACATTATGTATATCAAACAACATTATATATAGCATGGAAATATATTTTTGATCACTTCCCTTTTAGATATGCTCTGATACTTGCTTGATATTTTGCCTGCTATTTCAGGACTAGTGATCTGGATGCATTCTGAATTCCTCCTGGATGGATGGATATTAAGTTGTCTCTGGATAATTTAGAATGGATCATTGATCTGGGTATATCCATACCATCTTTGGTGTCTTGGGACTAGTTTCCATATGAAAATGCGGAGAGGAGTGTGGCTTTCCTTTTTGAGATTGACCGCACCACAGATAGTCGCCAGTACCCCTATTCAGGAGGAGCATAGTTAATTCCATCTCTTATGGATTGGTGTTGCTCTTCAAGGTACAAACGCAGCTTAGATGGTCGCCGAATCTCATATTTGGGAGGAGTTCAGGTAATTCCATCCCTTTGGTTTAAAGCCAAATGAAATGTGGTGGATTGAAGCTTGATCCCAGTACCAGATGACAAGTGTTTGTATTTTGGTAGGGGGTGAGACCGAACCATGAATGACTGCCTACGTACTCCTATTGAAGAGGAGATCAGGTCTGTGTAGTTCGAACCTGGTGTAAGAGGTTCAACGCTATATGGTAGAAAGGGTGTAGGAATGTTTTTTTTTGTTGTTTTTGTTTTTTTAAGGAGAAAAGGGTAGAAATGTTTTTGTTTTTTTTGTTTAATTACGACCGGGCCATATAAGATGGTTTCCTACGTAATCCTATTGAAGAGGAGATCAGGTCGACGTAGTTCGCCCCTCAGGACGAGTTTAAAAGCGTGATCCCATGTGCATGTCAGACTACGGGGAAGAGAAAGTTTGATCCTAGGTTGAGGATAAACTGTAGGCGTGAAAAGTTTAATCCCATGCTTTGGGGTAACAAACTGTAAGCGCGAAAGGTTCAATCCCTAGTGGGATGATCGAAGTCATAAGAACGTAGTGAAGCCAGGCTGCTGACTTGAAGAGTATGTTTCCCTGAGGGGCAAAGTATGGAAAAGAGTTGTATTTGGTAAAGGGTTAAAGAACCAGAATGACTGGTGATCTGATGATTCCACACCAGGATGTTTGCTTGATGGTAACTTCAGACATAGTACCGTTTCACGGTGTCCGAGTTGATGAGTTGTGGAAATTCATCACCGTCCATTTCTTGCAATCTGAGAGCGCCTCCTGTCAATACTTCCTTGACAATAAATAGGTATTCCCAATTAGGAGCGAATTTTCCCTTAGATTGATCTTGGTTGTCAATGATTTTCTTCAAAACCAAGTCATTTTGTTTGAACTGCCATAGCCAGACTTTTCTGTTATAGGATTTGGCGATCCTTTGTTGATATAACTGACCATGGAAGATAGCCGCGGTTCGTCTTTCGTCTATTAGAGATAATTGGTGCAACCTGTCTTGTACCCATTGGTCTTCATCTAGCTGAGTGTCTATCAACACTCTGAGGGACTCCATTTCAACTTCTTTGGGGATCACTTCTTCCATCCCATAGGTTAATGCGTAGGGGGTTTCCCTAGTGGAAGTACGCATTGATGTTCTGTAGGCTAACAGAGCAAGAAGCAATAAGTCAGGCCACTCTTTGTGATTGGCGGACATCTTTTGCATGATCTTCTTGATATTTTGTTAGCTGCTTCAACATCACCATTCATCTTTGGACGGTAGATGACGGAATTAAGATGTTTGATGTAGAATTTACTGCATAATTCCTCCATCATCTTGTTGTTGAGGTTCTTAGCATTGTCTGACACAATTACCTCTGGTTGTCCATATCGACAAATGACATTGTTTCTAGTGAAAGAAATGATGACTTCTTTGGTAACCCTAGGGAAGGAGGCTGCTTCTACCCACTTGGTGAAGTAATCGATCATGCTAAAGATAAAGCGATGTCCATTACTGACTTTAGGCTCAATGGGCCCAATAACGTCCATTCCCCACATTGAGAAGGGCCAAGGCGAACTCATATTGTGTAGTTCCCGTGGAGGGGCGTGGATAGAATTCCCATAAATTTGGCACTGATAACATCTCTTGACATGGTCATCGCAGTCAGCTTTGAGAGAGAGCCAGTAATGTCCTGTCCTGAGGATCTTCTTAACAAGGAGGGGGCCACTCATGTGTGGGCCACAGACTCCACCATGGATCTCATCCATAAGCCTTTGAGCTTGGTCTTTATCTAAACATCTGAGGAGACCTTGTCCTACACCTCTCTTATAGAGGGCATCTCCACTAAGGTAGAATTTCATAGCAAGTCGATGGATCCGCCTTTTCTCAGTCGGGCATGCCTCAATGGGTGTAGATCCATCTCATAGGTATTCCTTGATATGTTGATACCAAGGATGCTGGATGGGAGGCAGCTCATCTGATACTTCTCCAACGTAGTTGCCATAGGCTGGTGCCTTGTGCAGGGCAATTGTGACGCTTGACAAGTTTCCCTGGTTAGGTATGTGAATCAAGGAGGCCAAATTTGCTAATGCGTCCGCAAAGTCATTCCTATTGCGAAGAATGTGTAGAAAGGAGATTTCTTCGAACTCCAAAATAATCTGTAAAACTTCCCGATGGTAAGGCAACAAATATAGCTCTTTGGTTTGATAGATTCCCGTGGATTGTCTGACCACTAACTCCGAATCTCCAAAGACAGTTAACCGCCTGATACCCATTGAACGGGCAAGTTTTAGCCCCATGAGACAACCTTCATACTCAGATGTGTTGTTGGTGCTGACAAACTGCAATTTGACAGCGACAGGATACTGCTCCCCCGTACCGGATACTAGAACTGCTCTAGCTCCAGAACATTCCATATTAACAGCTCCATCAAAATACATCTTCAATGGGGAAGTATGTCTCCAAGGGTTTGAAATCCCCTGAAGGTGCGACGACTAGTTGATCCGCAATTCCTTGATCTTTGATGGACTTTTGAGTCACGTAGATGATGTCAAATTATTGTAGGATCAATTCCCATCTGGACAGCCGACAATTTAACATGGGTTTATTGAACACGTACTTGAGAGGATCCACGCGGGATATGAGATGGGTTGTGCGACCATGGAGGTAATGTTGTAATCTCATGGACGCCCATGCTAAAGCGCAACAAGACTTCTCAATCAGAGTGTACTTGTGTTCAATGCTGCTGAATCTTTTGCTGAGGTAATATATAGCTCGTTTTTGGCCTCAATCATCTTTTCTGTTTCCGAAGATGCAAAGCCCATGGCATATCACTTATGGACAGTACACATGACAGGGAACATCATCCCTAGGTGGTACCAGAATGGGAGCTTTGACTATCTGCTCTTTGATTGTAAGAAAGGCCTTCTGGCACTCATCGTTCCATTTTATGGAGGAGTTCTTCCTTAACAGCTTGAAGATTGGCTCACAGGTTGCGGTGAGTTGAGAAATGAACCTGCTAATGAAGTTGATTCTTCCCAAAAATCCCCGTATTTCCTTCTCGGTCTGAGGAATGGGCATTTCCATGATGGCCTAGATTTTGGTAGGATCATTTCAATCCCTTTGTGGTGACTAGGAATCCTAGCAACTTGTTCGATTTAACGTAAAGGCGACTTGTTGGATTCAACTTCAAGTTGTACTTACGCAACCTGTTGAATAGCTTCCTGAGATGGTCTAAGTGGTATTCCTCCTTCTGGGATTGACAATGATGTCATCCACGTAGATCTTTATCTCTTTGTGCATTAAGCATGGAAGAGAGCCATCATAGCTCGCTGATAGGTGGCTCCGACATTGATGAGGCCGAACGACAATCGTTTATAGCAAAACGTTCCCCAAGGCGTGATGAAAGTAGTTTTCTCACGATCTTCCTCAGCAACCATGATCTGATGGTACCCCGCAAAGCAATCAGCAAAGGAGTACATGCAGTATTGAGCAGTATTATCAATGAGAATGTGGATAAATGGCACGGGAAAGCTATCTTTAAGGCAAGATTTGTTCAAGTCCCGATAATCCACGCAAACTCGCACTTTTCCTCCAGGTTTAGGCATGGGAACGATGTAAGATATCCACTCAGGATATGTGGACACCATGATGATGCCAGCTTGAAATTGTTTCACAATTTCCTCTTTTAATTTTAAATCGCATGCGATTCTGCTTGACTGGATTGAACCCCTCTTTAATAGGAAGGCGATGAAGAACAATGTACGTGGAAAAACCCACCATGTCTTTATGAGACCATGCAAACACATCCTGGAATTGGGTTAGTAGCGTAACCATGTCATTCCTTTGGTTTGGGGTAAGGTCTGAACCAATCTGGATTAACTTAGGGCTTTCTAAGGTTTCGAGATTGAAGGAAGTGGTTTAATCAAGGTTGGGTTTAGGTTTGTCTTTGACCCATTCTTAAACTTCTGGAGGCACCTCAATGTCCTCATGTATTTCCATCAGGGCTGAATTCATCTCTACATCAAAGTTACAATCTTCGTGGAGAAGAGGCACCATATCAGCAAGTACGGGCACATCTAAATTCAGGGTCCTGAAACAAAATATGCTTTCACTTAGTATATATGAAAGGGTTTGATCATACAAAGTGTTAGCATGTACTGGAAAAACAACTTCTAATACTGTACAGAAAAGTAAGCAGTTATGATATCTACAGGGAAGAAAGAGTTCGCCCATTTTACCTTGTTGACCAATGCATGGAGTCTTTGCTCAATTGGCAAGGGAAAAGTCCGTGGATTTGCTTGATGATGGAGGGGTCATCATCGTCCTCCTTCTCCCGAATGATGGCCATTATATGCAGGCAATCAAATGGGGTATATCTGTTTGTATGCTTATTATGAACAAAGATGCGTATGCCTGACATCATCCGGATGACGTCTTATTTGATTCTTTGTTTCTCTTCCTCTACTTTGGGGTCTGGAACAAAGACTTCTTTCGCCTTCACTGGTACCGGCTTGGGAAATAACATAGCCATTATGTGGGTTGACACCTTTACCGGAGGTTGTGCGAACTCAGAATTCGAAAATGAAGATAATCGCCACGTGACTGAAGCTGAAGGAATCTGCTGATGCTTATGAGGATTCCTATGACTAGAACTGGTAGAATAGCCTAATCCAGCTGTCCCCGTTTGACTGGACAATTGAATGGTGCGCTTGATGCCTTGGTGATCTTTACCTAACCCTTGTCCCGGCTGATGACCCAATGACATCATTTCTTGAGTAGCCGACATTACTTCGGCAGAAATCTTGGGTACGGGAAATGGCATTCCAATAGCATGGTATTGGGTATTGCTTACTTCCAAGGCATGAAAACTGACCGGTTTAACATCTGAATTGACGTTGATGAATGGCATGTCACCATATTGAGGACACTCCGGTTCAACGTTGATCATGACTAGGCTATTGTTGATAATGTATTTCAGTTTCTGATGAAGGGTGGAGGGGACTGCCCCGACCATATGAATCCACGGTCTTCCCAAGAGCAGGTTGTATCCTGAATCTATCTTGAGTACATGAAAAGACACGCAGAATGTGTGGGGACCAATTTCGATTGGCAGCTCAATTACTCAGACCGAATTTCGGCGGGCTCCATCAAAAGCTTTGATGACCATATGGCTGCTTTGGATTCGGTTGAGATTGACATTCATCTTCACCAATGTAGCGTATGGACAGATATTCAAAGATGAACCTCCATCTATTAATACTCCCGCTAGCATATATATGGAGGACAAAACCGCAATGTGCAACGGCTTGCAATGACCAGTCCCTTCGGGCAGTATGTCGTCATCAGTGAAGGATATCACATTGTTGTTAAAAATGTGATCAACCAAGTGTTGAAATTTTTTTGTATCCATTGATTTCGGTAAGTAGGCTTCTTCCAAAACCTTTATCAAGATTCTCCTGTGATCCTCAGAAGTTAAAACCAAGTCCAGGATTGAAATTTGGTGTGGAGCTTCTCTTAAGCTTAAAACCACCTTGGCTTCGTTATGACCCATAGTCCAGAGGAATTTTTCAATCTTCTCCATGGGTATTTTCCCCTTTTCTTTGATGGTAGACTTCATCAGCTGTTGGGGAAGATACAGTGGAGTTTTCTTCGACACTGCAGCAGTTGTATGCGAGGTGGATCCTTCAGCTTCTCCATAATTCCATGGAACATACAATAGGATATTGTACTCTACATGGTAAGTTGATTGGCTCTAGAGCGGCCACTTTCAAAGGGTTGTTGCTTCCTCTGAGTTGAATTGTTGGTATTGCGAGTGATTTGCTAGTCCCATCAATCTTAGTGGATATAACTGCTACCAATCCCTTCCACTTAGTAGGACAGGTATTCTCACTCTTGCGTAGCACAGTATCATTGTCTGCTAGTTGCAGGACACCACTGTCAATTAGATTCTGGATAAGATGGCGGAGTGTCCAGCATTCTTCTGTACTGTGACCATGAGAATGGGAGTGATATTGACATACTCCATTAGAATTGTACCGTCCTGAATGGGGATGAATTGGAGGAAGAAGGGAAGTGATCATTCCTTTATTGATAAGCATTTGAAGGATTTCCTCCATGGGTTGGCCCATGTATGTAAATTCCCTTTTATTGGCAAAATCCCGATGGGCTTTGGCGTTTGCTCTCTTTGCCACTTTATCCTCCAGCATTTCATTTTCTAAAAATGACGAGGGAATATTCATGGCAAGAGGAAGGAGACTAGCATGCTCCTGGCTGACTAACTGGAGGGTTACTTGATGCTGATAAGTCACCAGTTCTGCTAATTGCTAAATCTGCTTGCATAGAGCTTAGCCTCCTGGTGGAGGGACCGCACAACATACATTCACATACATCGCGTCTCACCGTATGGAAATGATGACATGTGCAAAGCACTAATATCACAAGCAGATATGGTGTGAAGCACTAAGTGCAATAAAGGTATGCATTCGTACACATTCATCATAAATGTAAATGCTACATCCACACATAAGCAGATAACAGTTTTGAAAAGATTGTAATAGAAGCTTAAGTCCTCTTACTGGAAGTCCCCAGCAGAGTCGCCACCTGTCGACGTCGGGATTTTTAGTTGTCCCTTTTTGTTACTTGTTTTTTGGTGTTCTCATTTTAGGTGAGATTTGTTTGAAAAAACAAGTGAAAAAGGTTCGACATGTATAATGTCTACGATGGATTTATTAAGAGTCGCCAATTAGTTTTTAAATGGTTGTGTACCAACACAATGAGAAAAGGTTTGCACATTGACCCGATGATGTGACATCATTAAGCGAATTGGTGAAGCAAGAGATTCATTAGGGTCTGGTGACTTGATTATGCGGAGGGAAGGTGTTAGGCACCCCCTGACATCCGTGTTACCACGGTGACCGCCACTTTTCAAAAAACTATTATCTAAATGTGTGTGTGTGGGTCAATGTGCTATTTATTTGGAAGTAGTGCGAGACCTCGTTCGCACCTATATACACAGGGTTTGAATTTATGTAAAAATTCAATTTAAACAAGATATGGCAGTGATGTTTTATAAAAGAGGTTTTTCAAACCATCGTGATCAATAGTAATTGAGACCTTTTACACTCCCATTTTATTAAATGTTTGGCTTGATTGCTTTTATTTTTGAGATGCGAAGCATCTATAAGAAAAATAATGTACAAAATAATGCCGACTCCCTCGTGGGTATGAAAACCATCTGAGAAAATTCAGACACCGTAGATAAATTTACAAGTTGCTTACAACTGAAAAGGTCAATCACGGGAACCGAATCTAGATCAAATAGGCTTAATCTGTGATGACATTATTCCTAGGCTCACATGATGCCGCAATTTGTATGAAAGCGGTAAGTAGGTAAATATATATATATATATATATATATATATATATATATATATATATATATATATATATATATATATATATACAAACATGATCACCAACCACGAAGCACCTCCATGGGGATCGAAATGTAAATAAAGCTGTAAAAGCCATCAAGCGCCACGGAGGAAACTCAGGCGGGACGAAAGGTAAAGAAAGTGTAAAGCAATCAACCACCACGGAGAGGAACTCAAGGCGGATTTAAACGTAAAGAAAAGAAAGTCAAAAGCGATCAACCACCACAAGTAAACTCGGGTGGGACGATATATATATATATATATATATATATATATATATATATATATATATATATATATATATATATTGTAAGACCCCAACTTATTATAAATAAAATTAAATTTTCTCTATTTATTATTTTGAAATAGTAATGGTTGAATTAATTAATGTGGTTAGTTATGGGTAAAATGTGCAAATATTTCAAATAAGCAAGTGGTTATAAAATATTCATTATTATTAGGGAATATTCGTTTGGTCATGGAATATTCTTACGGTGGGGAATATTAAATGCTGACAGTAGCGATCTTTTGTGGGCCCCATAACTAGAAAGCGATTGGATGAAGAAAAGCGACAAGTATAAGTTGTTTATAAATAACGACGTAGTTATTCTGAATTAACCTTTGTTGGAATACCCGATTGGTTAAAACACGATGAATGGCGTTGTTACACAAGTAGCACCATGTATTGCACCAATTATTGATTCTTACGTGAAGGCACTACTCAATAATTGTTACAGTAATTACTGTTCAATATTTTATTTTATTGATTCAATAATTGCTACGTTGATATTTTATATTACTATTGTTTCAATAATTGTCACTACACAGTATTTTCCATTATCGAAGAAATAATTCATATTATCTGAATAATATTATTAGATAATATTATTGGCAATGTCTAGAAAGTTCTATCTAAGGAGAGGTTTGGTCACCTAATTGCGCTCCAGTAAGGAGAGATCCTTATTGGAAAGCCCCCTCTTTCCTAGGAACGGCCTGGTTGCCAGTACTGTGATTTTGTAATATTATTTGTGAATAATTAATTATTGATTTATATGATAAGGAAAATATTCATTTTATGTGGATATAGATGGAGAAAATTTTAAAGTGACAATTTTTGAAAAATTGATATTTTATCTTTTCTGATAAAATAATTCATTTAAATATATTATTATATTTTAATAATATAATAATGGTGATATTTTACAATGAATGTGGGATATATGAATAAATGAGGAGGAAGAGTATTTTTGTTATAAAAATTATTTAAAACATGTTAAAAATGTCGGTGGACCCCATTTCTTAACTGAAATTTGATTATAACTTTGTAAAATCGCTTGGTTTGTGGATTTGATTCGGTTTACATTTGGAATTTGGAAAAACTTTCTTCTGTAAAGTTGTAGATAATGGAATTTCCTATAGAAAAACATAAGATTTGAATTTTTCTGATAAAAGGGCTATATTTTATGAATTATTGAAGTTCCGAAATTCCGAAATAATTGATTTTTGTGGTTTTAATTGTTTTTTTCAAGAAAAAACGTTTTTGGTAAGTTAAGTGGGTCTAGCATGTGATATGAATGGGTTGAATTCTGATTCAAGAAGTGGGCGTTGGAAATTTGTATATATATATATATATATATATATATTAATATTATATTAAATTTTCTGCTTTGGTGTTCTAAGCATTTTCCTATAAATAGGGTGCTTAGGTTAGAATTAAAAATCACACCAGAAACTAAAATCTTCTCTCTCTTTCTCTCTCGATATATTGAGCATATTCTTGTGAGTATTTTGATACTTTGAGTGTTGCTATACGGTGCAAGTTCCCTTCAGCACTATATCTGATATTCCAGCCAGAAGTACTATTCTTTTGAGGTAAGGGATGTTATTTTCTTCTTAAATGATATTATTTTCTTCAATATCATTATGCCGAAATAGTAGTCTAAACTTTTTATCAAATTTGGAACTTTTTGTGTCGGGGTTACTATTCACGTATACGGCACTATTCACCGAAAAAATGAAATTTTCTTCTTTTTGTCCAAAATATCTATTATAGATACTAGCTTTGATTGTATCCATGTTTTGATCATTCTTGAATTTTACTCTACTATGATTATTTATGAGGTATTTTTGGACATGGATAAACCGAAATACGAATCTTTAATATTTGTTATTTTGTTTCACTGGATTCGTTTCCTTTAAAATATTTTTCATCATCCTCAGTCCTAAATGATTATATTACTGAATATGTTTGGCCTGTAGTGCAAAGATGAATGATTTCTGATGAATATCTTTGGCCCGTAGTGCAAAGATGAACATGTGTTTAGATGAACATGACCAACTGATAATTATTTTTGGCCTGTAGTGCAAAGATGAATATTTGATTCCAGATATATGTTGATTGATGTTACAGGGATAAAATGTTGACAATGGACTTTTAAATTCATATATAGAAGATAGTAGATTTTATTCTCTATTTAACTCTTCTAATGAATTATTATTTCCGCTGCGTATATTGATTTAAAATCGGTTGGCTATTGTATTCTATTAGATTTTCCCTGTTGAAGACTAACGATAATTTGTTCTATGTTATCTTAGTCATAATATTCTTTACTGGGCTAGTTGAGCTCACCCTTTTCCTTTTTGTTCCATTTTTCTTCTCAGGAGGCGAGAATGTAGCGAGTACTAGTCGGGGTATGGAATGAAGGTTTTAGGAAGTTGTTTTAGTAGTCCTCACCATTTTTGTAAAATAATGTATCAATAATTGTAATGAGGACTTATTTGAGTGTGGATATTGTCTAGATGACAATATTTGTATTTAAAAACTCATGATTTTTATGTTGTATTAATAAAGTTGTAGTTGTTTACGTACCATGTATTTTGTGACTCGGAATGGGTGTTGTATACCTATTTTGGGGAGTCGCGGTTAATATCGAGCTTAGGGATATGATCTCTGGCGAGAGATCGGGGGAATAGAACTAGGAGGAGAGATGAGTAAATCCTTCGCTAGTGTGTCCTACCTAAGCTTATTTGTTGGTCGGTCATAATATTGGGATATTATGTGATTTGTTAATTTGTTTAATTAACCCTTGTTTTGTGGAAGTATTTAAGAATGGCAACTGAGAATGTTAACAGTGGAGTAAATGAGACCGTGGAGACGCCTGTACTCATCAATGAGAAGAACGTGCAACAGGCTGGCAATGTTCCTCCTGTAAACATCACTACTGAGCAGACGATGAACGATGAGATGTTTAGAAGCTTTTTGCGATTCATGCAAAACCAGATGAAGGAGATTCCTGTTCAAAATATAGGAAGAAACAATGTCAATGCACATTTGGTCACAATGCAAGCAGTTCAAAGAGTTGGGACCACGAATTGCTGGGAAAGCGGATTCGATTAAAGGCGAGAGGCGTGGGTCAAACAAATTACTAAGATATTCGATGTCTTGGGATGCGGAGGAGCGAAGGTTCCATTTGCCACTTTATGTTAAGTAATGAGGCGGATTCTTTGGTGGGAATTTGTGAAGCGTACCCAGCCAGATGCACTTAACATGTCTTGGGAAAGATTTCAGAAACTGTTCAATGACAAGTACTTTCCAGAAAGTGTTCGTCATATGAAGGAGTAGAGTTTATTAGATTGGAACAAAACAACATGACGGTGTCCCAGTACGAGGTGAAGTTCGCGGAGTTATCCAGGTTTGCACCTCATTTGGTGGAAAATGAGGAACGTATGACGCAGATGTTTTTGAGTGGTTTAAAACCCGGCATATGTCAATATCTCATTTCTCATAAATTTTCTCTCTATTCAGATGTTGTCAACATGGCTCAATTATTAGAGCTAGATAACGAGTACGGTCAATCGAGGGACCATAACCAGGACCATACCGGTGACATCAGTCATCAGAACAACGATAACCAGCGGAGAAAGAAGAATACGGACAAGAGCAGCAACCACTCTGGTGGTAATCATGGCCATGAGAATAGAAGAAGCGAGTCGGGAGGAGATTTAAAAAAAAAGGAGATTCAACAATGACAATCTGAAGACGCCAAAGACCAAAGTGAAGAAGCTGGTTCCAAGGAGAGAACAACCACCACGGTCATATGCTATAAGTGTGGAAAAGAAGGACATATCACCAAAGCGCCCACAGCAGTTTAAGGTATGTTATAATTATGGAAAGGAAGGACATATAAACTTTCGAGATTTCATCGAGCGAAACCAAGTCGATGGGGATGGTGACTCAAAAGGTCGTCCCGAGAAAAGTCAAAGTCAACGGTTCCTGGAAGAGCATTTGTCATGACTGGTCAAAGTGCAAGGAACCCAAATGAGGTGATCACGGGTAAGCTAATCATAAACTCTTGCGAAGTTTATACCTTATTAGATACCGGTTCTACCCATTCTTTTATCTCTCCTGCTTGTCCTCAATGTTTAAACTTGACTCCGGAGAAATTAGACCTTGACTTATCTGTGGAGACTCCATTAGGAGAAACTTTCATTGCATCCACTATTTATAAATCTTGTTTGATCCAAGTCGGTACCATCACATTACCCGTTGATCTTATTTCTTTGAAAATAATTGCATTTGATGTGATTTTAGGGATTGATTGGTTAACCACTCATCATGCTAAAATTGATTGTTTTTCGTAAGGTTGTTAGTTTTCATATTTCTAACCAACCTGTTATGCGAATTCAAGCAACCAAACCTCTAAAGTCAATCACTGTCATATCAAACCATAAAGCTATTCGTTTATTGAAAACCGGATGTCAAACTTTCTTAGCCCATGTCACAGACTTGAACAAAAACACGTCAGATTTGAATAATATTTCTGTTGTTAGAGAATTTCCTGACGTATTTCCTGAAGAACTTCCCGGTCTACCCCCAGAACGTGAAGTTAAATTCTTTATTGACCTTGAACCTGGTACAAAGCCCATTTCTAAAACCCCATATCGAATGGCTCCTATTGAACTTCAGGAGTTAAAGGTCCAACTACAGGAGTTTTTGGACATCGGTTTCATTCGTCCTAGTACATCTCCTTGGGGTGCTCCTGTGTTATTTGTAAAGAAAAAAGACGGGAGTATGCAACTTTGTATTGACTATCGAGAATTAAACCATGTCACCATCAACAATAGGTATCCACTACCTCTAATTGATGACCTATTTGACCAGTTGCAAGGAGCATAATTCTTTTCAAAAATCGATCTTCGTTCTGGATATCATCAGCTGAAGGTTAAAATTGAGGATATTGCAAAGACTGCCTTCAGAACTCGGTATGGGCATTATGAATTCCTAGTCATGTCTTTTGGATTGACTAATGCTCCTGCGGCTTTCATGGATATGATGAATTGAGTATTCAAGGAATATTTGAATCAGTTCGTTGTTGTCTTTATTGATGACATCCTCATATATTCCAAAAGTCGTGAAGATCATGAGCACCATTTGAAGCTGGTACTTCAAAGGCTGCGAGAAAACAAACTTTATGCTAAGTTGAAGAAATACGAGTTCTAGCTTGAGGAAGTAGCATTCCTTGGGCACGTTGTGTCAAAACATGGAGTATCTGTTGACCCGGCGAAGATTGAAGCAATACAAAGTTGGGAGCAACCGAAATCGGTGACCGAAGTACGTAGCTTTTTGGGCTTAGCTGGTTATTATCGGAGATTTGTGGAAGGATTTTCTTGAATCGCTACTCCGTTAACTCAGCTGACTCGTAAAGATACAAAATTTGTATGGAGCGAGGAATGTGAGAAGAGTTTCCAAGATCTCAAGAGGAGACTCATTTTGGCACCTGTTTTGACAATACTATCTGGTTCGGATGGATTTGTTATCTACAACGATGCTTCAGGCAAAGGGTTAGGATGTGTTCTCATGCAACATGGGAAAGTCATAGCTTATGCCTCGCGACAACTTAAAGAATATGAGAGGAATTATCCTACTCATGATGTAGAGTTGGTAGCAGTCATTTTCGCGCTAAAGATCTGGAGGCACTATCTATATGGGGAGAAAGTGGAGATATATTCAGACCATAAAAGCCTCAAATATTTCTTCACCTAAAAGGAACTCAACATGTGGTAAGACGTTGGCTCGAGCTGTTGAAAGACTACGACCACACCATTCAATACCATCCTGGAAAAGCGAACGTGGTAGCTGACGCGTTGAGTAAAAGATCATATGCGGGAACGAGTGCGATGTTGTTAACACAAAGGCCTATTTTGTGTGATTTACAAAAGATGAAGATAGAATTCAAGACTCCGGGGACCCATGCAATGATGTCAAGTATACGTATAGAACCAACTTTAATCGAAAAAGTTAAATTTCCTCAAGCCACAGACCCGGAGCTGATGCGTATGAAGAAGAAAGTGCAAGAAGGTGCTATTCCAGAAGAAAGAATCGATGAAAAAGGAATACTTCGAGTCCACTCCAGACTTTGTGTTCCTAACGATTCTGATTTGAAGTACAAGATCATGATGGAGGCACATATTACACCGTTTGCAATCCATCCTGGAAGTACCAAAATGTATCGTGATCTTCGACATACATTTTGGTGGAACAATATGAAGAGAGAGATTGCAAAGTTTATCTCGAGGTGTTTACCTTGTCAACGTGTAAAGGCGGAGCATCAAGTGCCTAAGGGTCCATTGCAACCACTTGAGATTCTGAAATGGAAGTGGGAACACATTACCATGGATTTCGTTACGGGTCTTCCCACGGTTTCTCAAGGCATAAATTCTATTTGGGTTATTGTTGATAGATTAACCAAGTCTGCTCATTTCTTGCCGATACGGGAGACTTATTCTCTTGAACGTCTTGCTCATATATACATAGATGAGATTGTGAGATTGCATGGCATGCCAGTATCCATAGTTTCGGATCGTGACCCAAGATTCACTTCAAGATTTTAGGTTAGCTTGCAAAAAGCTATGGGCACGGATATACGATTTAGTTTGGCATACCATCCTCAAACGGATGGACAATCGGAGAGGACTATTAAAACTCTTGAAGATCTATTAAGACTTTGTTTCCTAGATTTCAAAGGGAGTTGGGATAAGTACCTACCATTGGTGGAATTCTCCTACAACAACAGTTATCAGGGAAGTATAGGTGTGGCTCCATTTGAAGCATTGTATGGACGAAAGTGTCGCTCTCTAATATGTTGGGATGAGGTGGGAGAAGCAACGTTGTTGGGACCAGAGTTGGTACAATTATTGGTCCATTTCAGATTCTTGACCGAGTAGGAAATGTGGCCTATAGACTCGCATTACCTCCAAGTATGTCTCGTGTTCATAATGTTTTTCATATATCTGTGCTATGTAAATATCTGAAAGACCCAAACCACGTTATTGAGTTAGAACCGGACGAGATAGCCGAAGACTTAACGTATGAAGAGGTACCTGTCAAGATTTTGGATAGGAAGGAGCATATCCTACGCACGAAGGTCATACCACAGGTTAAAGTTTTGTGGAGAAACCATGCTATTGAGGAAATGACCTGGGAGTTGGAAACGGAAATGAAAGCGAGGTATTCTCATCTTTTGAAACACAGTGCACGTATGTCAATTTCGAGGACAAAATTTCATAAGGAAGGAGGTTGTAAGACCCCAACCAGGCAGTCTTTTGTGGGCCCCATAATGGAAAGCGATTGGATGAAGAAAACGACAATTATAAGTTGTTTATAAATAACGGCGTAGTTGTTACCGTTAACACTGTTGGAATACCCGGTGGTTAAAATACTGATGTCTGGCGTTGTTACATAGTAGCACACGGTATTGCACCAATTATTGATTCTTACGTAAGAAGGCACTACTCAATAATTGTTACGATAAAGAATTACTGTTCAATATTTTATTTTATTGATTCAATAATTGCTACGTTGATATTTTATATTACTATTGTTTCAATAATTGTCACTACACAGTATTTTCCATTATCGAAGCAATAATTCTTATTATCTGAATAATATTATTAGATAACATTATTGGCAATATCTAGAAAGTTATATCTAAGGAGAGGTTTGGTCACCTAATTGCGGCGCCCGATGAGAGAGATCCTTATTGAAAGCCCTCTTCGAACTAGCGGCTTTGTTTTTCGATCTTTGTGATTCTGTAATATTATTTGTGAATAATTAATTATTGATTTATATGATAGGGAAAATATTTATTTTATGTGGATATAGATGGAGAAAATTTTAAATTGACAATTGTTGAAAAATTGATATTTTATCTTTTCTGATAAAATAATTCATTTAAATATATTATTATATTTTAATAATATAATAATGGTGATTGTGACGCCCCCAAATCCGGGTATCTTCCAACTTGAAGCGAGATGGTGCTACTGCAGTGCTTCTGATTCACATAAACATTCAATTAAAATGCCTCAAAAGAACGGATATGTCTTATATATATATATATCAAAAGAATATTAAATACCCCAGGTTCTTCACAACTAATACATTGTCTTTGTCATAATATCAATATTATTCCTTACAAAACCTATACTATTACATAAACAATCTACGGGTTCGCCTTTGCCTTCCCTTTATCCTTGCAGGATCCATCATTCAGATTCTCGTCTTTATTGCATTCATATGGTTCAAGCAAGAATGAGCCTAACTAGCTCAGCAAGTACAATAATTCAAGGAAAATAGCATGCTTGAAACATAGGAATCGTATATCTTCAATAACTGGACAATAGTTACGAAGTACTATTGATAATTCAAAATAGCACTTCTTTTCATTCAAAACGTTTTACAACAACAATATTGGTAAAACATCAATTAGGTTCAAGACAGTAAGCATTTCATAAGTACTTTGAAAAGGACATCCCGGCACGAAGTCCGTAAGTCTGGTATAGCTTACGAGCACGTCTAGGTGATCAGCCTATAGTACTCTATGTTGATCAACACTACATTCATTAAACGTGTATACGTTTAAGTTGTGGCAACCTCACATGACTGTCGTTTGACGACAAAACATTTTAGCATACTCAATCTACTTTTGAAAACCACAACAATATTAGTTTGGTAAATCCTTATCAACACTTGATAGAATAACATAGCATAGTTTTAGCTGAAAGGATTGGCTTTGACATTCCTCAAATACTAACTCATGCGAAGAATACATGAATCACGAAGACTTGTCCAGATCGAACTGGAACAAGGGTTAGAGTACTTGCCTTTAGCGTCTGCTACGATTTATAACACGTGGACTTTACGTCTTTAAGGTCTCTTTGATGATTACTTCACTTGATTTGGAATTCTACTAAGGAAAGGTTAAGCTCAAAGTGCTTATTGACTCTAACAAATAAGTTGTTTGAGAGAGAGTTATTGGATGAAATAACAAACCCCAAATGAATGAAAAAGGCTTGCTATTTATAGAGCTTTGAAGGCTAGGGTAATTAGGTCATTATGTTATCCCACCTCCTTAAACTAACCTCCTTACTATTCATTGCTTATTAGCCAAGTCTACTTGCTAACCATCTTATTTACTTGGCCATTACAACACTTGGTCATCACACAAAAAGGTTTGCCCATCAAGTCTACCCATGGGTTTCCCCATGGATCCTCATTAGCTATTGGATCAAAGATTGGGCTTAATGCTAATTTAATTAACTTATCCTTTGGGCTTGCTAATAATAATAGCTTGGAATTTATTAACTAAATACATGGGCTTAATATAAATCCCACATAGGATCACATCTTATTCCTACTGGACTTGTATTTATACCAAGTTATCTTTATTCATTTCATTAGGTTTTAATACCTATATTCCCAAATTAAGTCCACATGTGAATTATTGCATTTTCCATACTTAGATTATTATTACATAATCTATCTCGCCTCGATATTCTAACGTTACATATTTCTCGGAAGTTCAAAAATAATTTCCGAGCGATAATTGGTGAATAGTGTTTTTTGTAAACTTTCTCGGAAAACATTTATTTTCGTCTTGAAAAATCAAACACTTTAATTCTCTCGCGTGGTTCGAATACTACGATATTCCGATGTTTTTAGGTTATAAAACGACATATATCTTATTAACACACATAATAACAATTAATATTATTTTATTCAATATTTAATTCTTTCTAATATTTTTATAAAGGATCTGAATTTCTCGGGCGTTGCATTCTTCCCCCCTTATAAAGATTCTGTCCCTAGTATCTCGCCCTACATCACTCAAACAAAAGAGGGTAATTCTTTCTCATCTTTTCTTCAAGTTCCCATGTTGCTTCTTCTACATCGTGGTTCTTCCATAACACCTTTACAGATGGTATTACCTTGTTTCGTAGAACTTGCTCCTTTCTATCGATGATTTGAATCGGCATCTCTTCATATGTTAGATCCTTCTCAATTTGAATAGGCTCATATTCTATCACGTGCTTGTAATCCAGTTTGTAAGGACGTAGCACTGAAACGTGAAATACATTATGTATTCGCTCTAGGTCTGGAGGTAACGCTACCCTATAAGCTACCTCACCTACCCGTTCTAATACCTCAAAAGGTCTTATAAACCTTGGGCTTAGTTTTCCCTTCTTTCCAAAACGTATCTTTCCTTTCCAGGGAGATACCTTTAGAAATACGTACGAGCCTACCTCAAATTCTCTATTCTCTAGATGTAAGTCTGCGTATTTCTTCTGTCTGTCTTGAGCCGCTACAAGCCGCATTCGAATCAACTTCACCACTCCCACTGTTTGCTGCACCAATTCTAGTCCTAGCATCCGGTGTTCTCCCACTTCATCCCAATACAACAGTGTTCTGCATTTCCTTCCATACAAAGCTTCATACGGCGGCATACCTATGCTTGAATGATAACTGTTGTTATAGGCAAATTCTACTAATGGTAGATGATAATCCCAACTACCCTTGAAATCCATGACGCAAGATCTCAACATATCTTCTAACGTCTAAATTGTCCTCTCGCTTTGTCCATCAGTTTGTGGATGATATGCCGTACTCAACTTCAACTGCGTCCCTAACTACTCTTGAAGACTTCTCCAAAAGTTTGATGTGAATCGTGGGTTACGATCTGACACTATCGAAATAGGTGCTCCATGTCTGGAAATAATTTCCTTAACATAGAGTGTAGCTAACTGATCTAAGTTGTACTTAATTTGAATTGGCAAAAAGTGAGCCGACTTCGTCAACCGGTCCACTATTACCCAAATCGCATCATATCCCTTCTGAGTCGTCGAATGTCCCACCACAAAGTCCATCGTGATATGCTCCCACTTCCATTCCGGAATCTCCAGTGACTGTAACAAGCCACTCTATCGTTGATGTTCGGCTTTAACTCTTTGACAAGTCAAACACCTACTCACATACTCGGCTATTTCTCTCTTCATGTTCGGCCACCAAAAACTTCGTCGAAGGTCTTGATACATCTTAGTGCTACCAGGATGAATCGAGTACCTCAAACTATGAGCCTCTTGTAAAACTTGCTCCTTTAATTTTGTCTCATTCGTAACCCAAATTCTTCCCTCAAATCTTAATAATCCCTCATTATTAAGACTAAACTTAATATCTTTTTCATTGGTCAACCGCTTCTTCATCTGGTTACACTCATCAGTTTTGAGTTGCACCTCCTTGACTCTCTCTACGATGGTAGGCAATCTCAAGTAAATAAGCAGGTCTCGATCCGCTTCAATTGGCAACTTCACCTCTAACTCCATCCTAGCCATCTCCGTTATTAAAGCCGCTTGAGTTGTTAACAAAGATAACTTTTCCCGACCCTTTCTACTCAAGGCGTCGACCACTACATTGGCTTTTCTAGGGTGATACATGATTTCACAATCGTAATCCTTTATCAACTCCAGCCACCTTCTCTGTCTCATATTCAACTCCTTCTGTGTGAAGATATACTTTAGACTCTTGTGGTCCATATATATCTCACACTTTTCCCCATAAAGATAATATCGCCATATCTTTAAGGCAAACACCACCGCGGTAAGTTCCAGATCATGAGTAGGGTAAACTTTCTCATAATCATTCAACTACCTAGATGCATACACAATGACCTTGCCATGCTGCATGAGCACGCAACCCAGTCCTTTATGCGAAGCATCGCTATAAACTACGAAATTTCCCGTGTCATCAGGTAATGACAAAACAGGCGCTTCACTCAACTTCTTCTTCAGTTCTTGAAGACTATCTTCGCATTTCTCAGTCCATACATACTTCACCGTCTTCCTCGTCAAGTTAGTCAGCGGAGTAGCTATCTTTGAAAAGTCCTGAATGAATCTCCGATAGTAACCTGCTAACCCTAGGAAACTCCGTACCTCGGTCGGTGTTTTCGATTGTTCCCAATTCATCACGGCTTCCACCTTCGTGGTCAATAACATGACCTAAAAACTGCACCTTCTCTAACCAAAATTCACACTTAGTGAAGTTCGCATATAACTTCTCCTTTCTTAGTGTCTCCAACACTATTCTTAGGTGTTCAACATGATCTTCTGGCGTCTTAGAGTAGACTAGAATATCATCGATAAACACCACGGCGAACTTGTCCAAATATTATTTGAACACTCTGTTCATCATGTCCATAAATGCAGCAAGTGCATTAGTCAACCCAAATGACATCACTTGAAACTCGTAATGACCATACCGAGTCCTGAATGCTGTCTTTGGCACATCTTCATTCCTAACCTTCAGCTGATGATACCCCGTTCTTAAATCTATTTTGGAAAAATATTTTTCCCCCTTCAACTAATCAAAAAGATCGTCGATCCTGGGCAATGGATACTTATTCTTTATCGTTAACTTGTTCAACTCTTGGTAGTCGATACAAAGTCTCAACGATCCGTCCTTCTTCTTGACAAACAACACCGGTGCTCCCCATGGCGAAACACTCGGTTGAATGTACTTCTTGTCCAACAATTCTTGCAGCTGTACCATCAACTCCTTCATCTCCACTGGCGCCATACGAGACGGTGCCCTGGAAATTGGTGCCGCTCCTGGCATAATGTCTATTACGAACTCGGTCTCCCTATCCGGTGGAAGCCCCAGTAACGCACTTGGAAATACATCCATGAACTCACTCACTATAGGTATTTGTTCCATGGTCACTCCCACTCTCTGGGTATCAACCACATGACACAAATAGCCTACACACCCCTTCCTCAATATTTCCTAGTTTGTGTCATAGTAAGACAACACGAACGTCCCGGCGATTTATTCCCGTAAAATATTATAGGAGATTTAATTGATGTTTTAATATTTACGCATTTCTTTTGACAATCTATAATTACCCCATGATTTATCATCCAATCATTCCGAGAATTACATCGAATTCTCCTAACTTTATCGGTATCAAATCTACCGATAATTTACAACCTCGAATGTCTACGCAACAACTTCTATGAATATCTTCAACATGAATTATCTCCTCGTTTTCTACCTTAATGTTCAAAGGTATAGGCAACTTTTCGGGAAATTGTGCTAGTCGTCTAGCAAAATCACATGCGATAAACGAACAAGTAACACCCGAGTCAAATAGTACGTATGCATTTAAGTCGTTGATCGGAATAATACCTGCAACTACGTCCCCCGAAGCCATCGCATCCTGGACAGTCATATTAAAGGTACAGGCCATAGGCCTACCCGGCTGCGTTGGGCCCCCAATAGTTAACTTACCACTATTGGCGCCCTTATACATGTATGTCCCCTTCTTTGGGTAGTTCTTTGCCATGTGGTTCGTAGACCCACATACAAAGCACCAATGATTCTTCTTTGGGCTTGGACAGTTTAGCGCAATATGCCCCTCCTGTCCACAGTTATAACACACGGCCTTACCTTTGAGACAGACTCCTAAATGAGTCTTCCCGCAGGTCTTGCAGGCCTCCATCTTCCTTTTCAGGTCCCTTAGTTTCACTTTGGGATTCCCCGAACTACTCACCTTCCGCTTATACCCTTCGCCACTCCCGCTGGCACCTTCGACCTTCACTCCTCCATCTGCCTTCCCTTTGCTTTTCTTGTCCTTATGGTATTGGCTCAACACCTCGCTACCACCTTCGGCAATTATTGCCTTCTCTAACACAATCCCAAAGGAAGTACTTTGGAATCTGAGAGATACTGATTATTATAGTGCGGGGTTTCAAGCCCTTTCGAATCGTCGAGCTTTCTCACCTCGGTATCCACTTGATGTGGGCGAACCTTGCCGATTCATTAAACTTGGCGGCATCTTGGGAACCGTCATGTCCCCTTGTTTTAAATCGAGAAATCGCATCTCCATCCTTCCCTGCATGCTTGTGGGAAAGTAGTTCTCGTAGAATATTTCCTTGAACCTCTCCCACGTTATAGCATCTATTCCGGCCCTCGCCTGATTGGCCTCCCACCAAAAGTTGGCCTCTCCCTTCATCATGTAGGTTGCAAAGGCAACCTTTTGGGCCTCGTCGACATTTGCTATTACAAATGTCTTCTCAATCTCCCTAACCCACATTTGGGCTTCTATAGGGTTCGTAGTTCCTTTGAACTCCGGCGGACCCACACTCTTAAAGTCCTTAAATGTAGTGGCTCGTACTATACCAGGATTCACGCGGATATTAGCCCCAGTTTGGTTAAATGCTGCAGTTAAAAGGTTCAGAAATTCTTGCATGGGGTTAATCGGACCTCCCTCCGGTTGATTCGTGTTCGCACCTTGGGTATGTGGTACTCTTCTTGGCGGCATTTTGCTGTTATAATAAACACATATTTCGTTATTATACATTTCCTGTCGTTTAGTTATTATTCCATGCTAAACAATAACTTACACATTCGTTACTCAACATTTTTCGAAAATGAAAACTTATATTAATTCATTGTAGTATAATACTACATCGGTTACCTGACCAATTTGGATACATTACTTTCATTATTGTTTTCCAAAAATTGGGAATTACAAAAGACTACCCTTGATTATACAAAAGAGGGCTTTACGTCACTACTAGATACACAAATATGTACATACCTAACTATTTTAACAACTACTCGATCATATCTTCCTTAAGGCATTCTCAAAATCTGCTGCTGGCAAGAGGCCAAGAATAATATCACGGTGATAGTATGTCTGCGTCGCCTGTCTCTCTGGGACCGACTACTACTGCAAGAATCGGAAATCCTCATGAGAACTCCTATGAATATTGGACATTCTCCCTATCTTCTGTTTCTTGGTCTTTAACTCGCTCCTAAGCTCAAAGACCTCCCGTTTTAGCTCATGGACCTTGTCCTTAGCCAAAACTCTCTCGTCATATTCCTGCTCCCACATGGACTCCACATCCTTCTTGTCCTCTATAACCGCTTGGAGCTCCGCCTTCAGCTCCTTGACCTCGTGACAGTAGTGTATGTTCCTATCTATCACTGACATGAACAATGACATCATCGACTCCCCTGGAGTTATCTCTGCTTCTATAGCCACTGGATTGAAGGATACTACCTCCACTTCTTCTTCCAACATGCCGTCAAATATCGACATGAGGTCTAAGCTTTTGGAGTCTCCAGACTCCACCACAACTATCTCAGGATCTGCTGCTATAGGGTTTGGTATGATTTCTATCTGGTTTATCGACCGTTCGATGACTACCTGTACATTTCTATTTCACTTGACATCTATAACAAAACAAAGAGTTGATTAGTAAACGTCAGTATAATAAAACACGTAACATATATGATGCATTTTTATAAGGTTAACTTCCATCTTTTATTCTTTGACTTTTCTTAAGGTTATAACTTAAGGTTTTTATTCCCCCCCCCCCCTTAAGTTTTATAACCTATTGCTTTGATATCAACCTGTGACGTCCCCAAATTCGGGTATCTTCCAACCCGACAGATGGTGCTACACGGTGCTATAGTTCACATAAACATTCAATTGAAATGCCTCAAAAGAACGGATATGTCTTATATATATATATCAAAAGAATATTTACACACCCCAGGTTCTTTACAAGCAATTCATTGTCTTTGTCATAATATCAATATTATTCCTTACAAAACCTATACTATTACATAAGCAATCTACGGGTTCGCCTTTGCCTTCCCTTTATCCTCACGGATCCATCTATCAGATTTCATTTTAGTTGCATTCATATGGTTCAAGCAAGAATGAGCCTAACTAGCTCAACAAGTACAACAATTCAAGGAAAATAGCATGCTTGAAACATAGGAATCGTATATCTTTAATAACTGGACAATAGTTACGAAGTACTATTGATAATTCAAAATTGCACTTCTTTTCATTCAAAATGTTTTACAACAACAATATTCAGTAAAACATCAATTCCGGTTCAAGACCGTAAGCATTTCATAAGTACTTTGAAAAGGACATCCAAGACACGAAAGTCCGTAAGTCCCATTATAGCTTACGAGCATGTCTAGGTGATCAGCCTATAGTACTCTATGTTGATCAACACTACATTCATTAAACATGTATACATTTAAGTTGTGGCAACCTCACGTGCCTGTCGTTTGACAACAAAACATTTTAGCTTACTCAATCTACTTTTGAAAACCACAACAATATTAGTTTGGTAAATCCTTATCAACACTTGATAGAATAACATAGCATACTTTTAGCCGAAAGGATTGGCTTTGACATTCCTCAAATACTAACTCATGCGAAGAATACATGAATCACAAAGACTGGTCCAAATCGAACTGGAACAAGGGTTAGAGTACTTGCCTTTAGCGTCTGCTACAATTTATAACACGTGGACTTTACGTCTTTACGATCTCTTTGATGATTACTTCACTTGCTTTGGAATTCTACTAAGGAAAGGTTAAGCTCAAAGTGCTTATTGACTCTAACAAATAAGTTGTTTGAGAGAGAGTTGTTGGATGAAATAACAAACCCTAAATGAATGAAAAAGGCTTGCTATTTATAGAGCTTTGAAGGTTAGGGTAATTAGGTCATTATGTCATCCCACCTCCTTAAACTAACCTCCTTACTATTCATTGCTTATTAACCAAGTATACATGCTAACCACTCTTATTTACTTGGCCATTACAACACTTGGTCATCACACAAAAGGTTTGCCCATCAAGTCTACCCATGGGTTGCCCCATGGATCCTCATTAGCTATTGGATCAAAGATTGGGCTTAATGCTAATTTAATTAACTTATCCTTTGGGCTTGCTAATAATAATAGCTTGGACTTCATTAACTAAATACATGGGCTTAATATAAATCCAACATAGGATCACATCTTATTCCTATTGGACTTGTATTTATACCAAGTTATCTTTATTCATTTCATTAGGTTTTAATACCTATATTCCCAAATTAAGTCCACATGCGAATTATTGAATTTTCCATACTTAGATTATTATTACATAATCTATCTCGCCTCGATATTCTAACGTTACGTATTTTTCGGAAGTTCAAAAATAATTTCCGAGCGATAATCGGTGAATAGTGTTTTTCGTAAACTTTCTCGGAAAACATTTATTTTCGTCTTGGAAAATCAAACACTTTAATTCTCTCACGTGGTTTGAATACTACGATATTCCGACGTTTCTAGGTTATAGAACGACATATATCTTATTAACACATATAATAACAATTAATATTATTTTATTCAATATTTAATTCTTTCAAATATTTTTACAAAGGATCCGAATTTCTCGGGCGTTATAGTGATATTTTACAATGAATGTGGGATATATGAATAAATGAGGAGGAAGAGTATTTTTGTTACAAAAATTGTTTAAAACATGTTAAACATGTCGGTGGACCCCATTTCTTGACTAAAATTTGAATATAGCCTGTAAAATTGCCCGTTTGTGGATTTCGGTCAATTTCTGTTTGGAATTTGGAAAACCTTTCTTCCGCAAAGTTGTAGATAATGGAATTTCCTATAGAAAGACATAAGGTTTGAATTTTTCTGACAAAAGGGCTATTTATTATGAATTATTGAAGTTCCGAAGTTCTGAAATAATTGATTTTTGAGGTTTTAATTATTTTTTCAAGAAAAACCTTTTTGGTAAGTTAAGTGGGTCTAGCATGTGATATGAATGAGTTGGATTCTGACTCAAGAAGTGGGCGTAGGAATTTTTATATATATATATATATATATATATATATATATATATATTAATATTATATTAAATTTTTACTTTGGTGTTCTAAGCATTTTCCTATAAATAGGGTGCTTAGGTTAGAATTAAAAATCACACCTGAAATCTTCTCTCTCTTTCTCTCTCGATATATTGAGTGTATTCTTGTGAGTATTTTGATACTTTGAGTGTTCTTTATCTGATTGTAAGTTCCTTCAAAGACTTTATATCGATATTCCAAATGTAAGTACTATTCTTTCGAGGTAAGGGATGTTATTTTCTTCTTAAATGATATTATTTCTTCAATATCATTATGATGAAATATTAGTCTGAACTTTTTATCAAATTTGGAACTTTTTGTGTAGGGATTACTATTCACGTATACGGCACTATTCACGAATATGGCACTATTCACCGAATATATGAAATTTTCTTCTTTTTGTCCAAAATATCTATTATGGATACTAGCTTTGATTGTATCCATGTTTTGATCATTTTTGAATTTTACTCCACTATGATTATTTATGAGGTATTTTTGGACATGGATAAACCGAAATACGAATCTTTAATATTTGTTATTTTGTTTCACTGGATTCATTTCCTTTAAAATATTTTTCATCATCCTCAGTCCTAAATGATGATATTACTGAATATCTTTGGCCTGTAGTGCAAAGATGAATGATTTCTGATGAATATCTTTGGCCCGTAATGCAAAGATGAATAGGTGTTTAGATGAACATGACCAACTGATGAATATCTTTGGCCTGTAGTGCAAAGATGAATATTTGATTCTAGATATATGTTGATTGATGTTACAAGGATAAAATGTTGACGATGGACTTTTAAATTTATATATAGAAGATAGTAGATTTTATTCTCTATTTAACTCTTTTAATGAATTATTATTTCCGCTGCGTATATTGATTTAAAACTGGTTGGCTATTGTATTCTATTAGATTTTTCCCTGTTGAAGACTAACGATAATTTGTTCTATGTTATCTTAGTCATAATATTATTTACTGGGCTAGTTGAGCTCACCCTTTTTCTTTTTTTTTTTCCATTTTTCTTCTCAGGAGGCGAGAATGTAGCGAGTACTAGTCGGGGTATGGAATGAAGGTTCTAGGAAGTTGTTTTAGTAGCCCTCACCATTTTTGTAAAATAATGTATCAATAATTGTAATGAGGACTTATTTGAGTGTGAATATTGTCTAAATGACAATATTTGTATTTAAACTCACAGTTTTTATGTTGTATTAATAAAGTTGTAGTTGTTTCTGTACCATGTATTTTGACGACTTAGAATGGGTGTTGTATACCTATTTTGGGGGCGTCACACACACACACACACACACACACACACACACACACACACACACATATATATATATATATATATATATATAAGCGATAAACGCACCGGATGTAAAATCCAGACTCATCGAACAGAGTTCGACAACAATTTATATATATAAGTATATATATATATATATATATATTAAAGCAGTAAACGCTTCGGATGTAAAATTCAGGCTCATCGAACAGAGTTCGACACACAGTTCATATATATAAGTATATATATATTAAAGCAAATAAATGCTCCAGACCGAAGTCTAGGCTCATTCGAGGCATAACTCGATAATGTTAGTCCATATATATATATATATATATATAAATATATATGTATATACAAACTAAAATAAAACCACGGACCAAAGTCCGGACAAACACACGTAACACGACTCTCAATGTGAAGAAGAGTGTGTACAAAGATGAAGAGAAATACTTTAAAATGTGTGAGAAGGCTTACAGTGGGCTGCCAAAGAAGACTTCTATATCTTTAAAGTGGATGAAACTCGGCTTCCGCCGGTACAAGAGTAGCTATATGTGAGCTCACAAGTGTTTAAAATGAGAAAGCATTCAGCATATTATAAGTACGGAGCAAATTTGACAGGGCTTCCTCGCCTATTCTCTTCTTAAAATGGCCACCCCAAGCCCTCTATTTATAGAGGGGGGAGTCGCAGGTGTACCTGCAGCCAGCCGCATGTGTACCTGAGGCTGCCCGGGTTGCCCCGGGTTTCACGGGTCGTGTAATCTCGCAGTACGTGCACGTAGATACTGCAATGTCCGTTCGAACTTTCAGAATTGCAATTCGGGCATCCGACTGAGGTATTTCGGACCGCCGTTGTCGAGAGTTGTACAATGGCATGGGATTAGAGGTTTTACGAAGTCAGGAAGATGGGACGGTTCCCTCCGGTCTTTAAGCTTCAAATTCTATCTGTTACCCTGCACAATAGTCACTCGGGATTGGTTTTCCTTGATTCTTGTGGGACATTGTTGTGTAGAAATGTGTGGCGAAATATTGAGACGACGTGATGTGGCTCCAAAGTGGAGAGATGACGACTTTGCCCCTCACCGGAGTTATCATTGGTTTGGGCTAATAAAGAAGATGTTGCTCAAAGTTATCGCTGAGATTGGACTGCTGTAAATGTTGAAGGTCCTCACTGCCATCTCTGAGGTGTGCATGTCTTCTCGGTGTTATCTCCAGGCTTTATACTGAATGCCTCGGTGTGAGTGCCGAGGTTAAAGCTGATCGCATGCATTTGAAACAAGCATTTCTGGGGTTATCGTCGGAACTGCATTCCTTGGGGTTATCACCAAGGGTGGTAGCTGCTACTCCCAATGTTGGGACTGAGACTGGATACATCGGGGTTATCTCCGAGATTAATCGATCTTCTATGGTGGAATTTCTGGAATTGGAACTGCATGCCTCGGGGTTATATCCGAGGTTAGAATTGTTACTCCCGGTGTGTGTTCCGGGGTTGAGACTGAACTTCCGATAGTATCCGGACTTGATGTGAACTGTCTTCCAGGGTTATCTATGAAAGACCAATCTGCCCTCCTGCAATGTTAATGACAGGTGTGCAGAAAATTTTGAATGTCTACCCCGGGGTACACGACAAATAAGGACATGGAGAATTAAATGTTCTATGTGTTAAATGTTCTATGTGTTTAACGATTAAATTTAAATGCAATGGTGAAGTCTATTGATTCAATTTATATAAACTTTCGAATAAAGAATGGATCAGGATTCGTAATATAGAATCTTATAAGGAGGGGAGAATATACTCATTCAAGATTTTTATGATTTTTATGATTCTTAATTTTGCGTTAAATGTGTGGATATGGAACTATGTTCCCTAAGGAAACTATGAGCCATGATAAGTTAAATAAAACTTAGGCTTAGCCCAGAAATTGTTGTTATTCCTAAAAGGAATTAATAGTTGAATAAAGGTTAATAGACTGTATGTATACTGTGATGATGATTCCGCGGACGAAATCCTTATAAGGAGGGGAGAATGTAAGGACCCGAAAGTTTACATAATTTTTACGAATAATTTTTTTATTTATTTATTATTATTTATTTGTTGATAATTATTTTGAGCTTGCGGAGTATGAATTCAATAGGCTAGTCAATTTGTTGGCTAAGCAGTGTAAATAAAAAATACATGATTGAAATCTTATGGTGACTTTGTTTAATAATACAGTTATTATTATAATTATATTCTGGGATATTTGGTTAAGGGTTAGTATTGATCCGATAAGGTGTAAAATTAGTAAACACTAATAATCATTTAGGAAACCCTAATATTAATTAGGAAATTCTAAGTTTTGATCTGGTAAACCTAAACCCTGATAATAAATCCTAACCCTAATTAGGGTTATCAATAATAAGTTGTGATACTGAATATCATACTAGATATGTTGATGTAAGATTAAGTATAAAATTTTATCAAGAAAATCAAGTGAGGATTAGGAAATCCTAACCTGGAATAGTAAACCCTAATTGATAAACCATAATCTCAGTTTTGGGAATCTAAAACCCTAATCGAAAGCTCAAATGATAAGTATAAAACCCTAAGGGGTAATATTTTGGGGATATATGTGAAAAGACTATTTTACCTTACAAATTATAGGGGAAATTACCAAAATACCCTTAGTAGGTGCAAAAAGACCAAAATACCCTTGAACTTATCTTTTAACAAAGGATAAATATAAATCTTGGTGACTCATCAATAAGATTTACCATGTGTCTAAATCTATAACATAAATGACCAAACTAATCTCAAGGTTGAATGGGAAATCACAAAATTATCCTTAGTACATAAAAAATGACCAAAATGCCCTTTCTCTTCCAAATTTGGTGATAATCTCAAATCTATGACTCATCAGTTGAAAGATTTGTAACATGTGTTCAAAACAGCCTCACCAGCAATCTATGGACACCTCATATCAGAATTGAGTCTTAGTTGTCAACAATTTAGTGGAATTAGGTAAATTGCCCTACTAAACATCTCTACATATAAGATAAGTGTTAGTGTATCAAACCAACGAGTTCATACTAAGAACATATCATATAATTATCCATAAACAACTCATGAACGTCTAGCATTCAGGTCACAAAGTCAGATTTCAAAGATCTCTATAAAAGGTAAGAATATAAACCCTATCCCTAGATCTTTGAAGCTTTATTAAAAGTAGTATTTTAGTGTTTATATATGTGATATAACATGTTATTTAGTGATTTGGGTTGCTAAAACACAAATCTATAACAATTAAAAGCTTCAAAATGAAGATTTAAGAAAGCAGTCAAGAACCATAAAATCTTGTCTGACAACCGAATGTCAGGCCCCTTAGATCCGAATATGTTAAATGTTTGAGTTGTTTGATGTAATTATATTTGTAGTATGCTATGAGCTTAGTAATCTAGAAGTGAAAACAAGATCATAGGGTGTGTAGACTGCAAGATATTTGTGGTCAAAACCCGTTAATCGATCAAGTTTGTAAATTCTGGAAAACCCAGAATTCAAAAACATCGTCTGACAAGATGTTTAAAGGTCTTGATCTTCACTCTAACAAGTGTTTGGATCATATAAGTGTTATATTGTTGAACCCTGTCATGTAGACTACCAACACATGACCATATATCACCCATTACATCAAACAAGGGAAAGATATGATAGATTAAAAGTAGGGTCTTGAAACTGGTTACCCAGATTTCTGGGTAACCCATAAAGTTCTTGGTCAAGCCTGACAGTCAATTTGACTCGTCTAGATTCGGATCCTCTAATGTTGTTATGACCCATTAGATGTTGTATTCTTGTAGTATGACATATGTAGTATATGACTGATACCCTATAACACTTAACTAATACTTAAGATCCAAGAAATTTGGTGTTGAAACAGGGGGATTGACACTGATCGAGTTTCTGGGTTGCCCAGAAACTCATGATCAGGCCTTGAGGGGCATTTTGACCATCTATAACTCGCGTATGTGATGCAATTAGATCACCCAATTAGTTTATGACCATAGTACTACATCAGGACTACACCTTTAAACCATTTCCATGATCAAAAACACATTCGGTTAGGATTTGAAGCCGATCAAACCGACCTACTGGACATTGACTGCCGTGTTCTTCATTTGGTGAAGAATACCATCAGTGACAGTTCTGTCACTAAAAATGTCCTTTAGCGACAGTTTGGTTTAAAAATAATATTATAAATAGAAATAAATACAAAATAATTATTATAAATTAATAATTAATTCCTAAAATACAATTTTAAATTATGATAAATAAGTTTTAATATTTTGAAATGAAATTTCATTAATATTAAATTTATTTGAATATTAATGATAATAAAATTAATTAATAATGGTATTTAATAAGTTAGTAAAAAATTGATAATAAATTATTTTAAATAATAATAAATTATTTTAAATAATAATAAATGAAAACTAATGATTTAAATTTTTTATTAGTGATAATAAATTATTTAAAGATCATATTGATGATTTAATAATTATTATGAATAATTAATAATTATATTAATGATTGCTAAAATCATTTTTAATTGTTAATAAACTAGATAATAATAATAATAAATCATTTTAAATAATATTAAAATTATTTAAAATGAAATCAATGATTTAAAAATTATTATCAATAATAGTAAAATTACTTGGAAATAATAGTGATGATTTAAAAATCATTACGAATGATTATTAATTACTTAAAAATAATATTAATGTTTTTAAAATCATTTTGATTATTAATAAATTAGTTAAAATTAATATTAATCATTGAGACATGGTTCTAAGCTCTAGAAATTATTATAAATAATATTTAAAGTTATATTTAAACTTTCAAACAAAGTTTACCCGAAAAGTAATTTGATAAACTTTCCGATCTAGTTATAAAACAGCGAATAGACATCGAATACAACCCAGACACTAGTAAATTGATTAGATATCAACTGTTATTGGTTCTAATCACTGCAATGAACATATTTAGGTTGCGTAGACAATTTCAAATATTATAAATTAGTTGATCGTCGGGCAGGCAAGTTTTTCCGCACTTTGTGCAACTTTATATTTAAATTGCAAGTATTCTGCACTTTGTGCAAACCTCATATTTCAAATGCTAGCTTTCTAGCTTCGTTTAATTTATTTATTAAATGAATGTTTTCTATTTTATGATCTTGTAAAATACAGTGTTCATGAATTCTATTCATAAAAGGTTATGGTTTCTTGTTCAAACATAACCAAGACATACGGCCTGTTGTTTACGTAAAAATGCGTTTGATTTGATATCAAAGCATAGATTTTGAAAAACCAATTTTGTTTGGTACCAACATATATACTGACACTATTATGATCGGCAGTAACAAACTGACCGGGTTCTATGTGCCGACATTTATAGCAATGACAGGAGGTTATTTAGATAGGATGATATGCCTACTCCTAGTTGTTTGGTTAAGCGGATTAACCCATATTTCTAAGTCTACATGACTGACAAAAATTCGAAATGGACAGGGTTTGGCTGACAAACCTCAATATATACATGTGACACAACTCTGAACTTTATGTTCATCCAATCCAGATTTAGTGTGTGTGAAACAACTCTGAACTTTATGTTCATTCAATCCAGATTTAGTGTGTGTGAAACATGTGACGCCCCCATAATAGGTATACAACACCCATTCTGAGTCGCTAAATACATGGTACAGAAACAACTTCAACTTTATTAATACAATTGTCGTGCAAAATACGACTACACATAAACTGTGAGTTTAAATACAAATATTATCATCTAAACAATATCCACGCTCAAATAAGTCCTCATTATAATTATTAATACACTATTTTATAAAATAGTGAGGACTACTAAAACAACTTCTAGAACCATCATTCCACACCCCAACTAGTACTCGCTACATTCTCGCCTCCTGAGAAGAAAAATGGAACAAAAAGGAAAAGGGTGATCTCAACTAGCCCAGTAAAGAACATTATGACTAAGATAACATAGAACAAATTATCGGTAGTCCTCAACAGGGAAAAATCTAATAAAATATAATAGACAACTAGTTTCAAATCAATATTCATAGTGGAAATAATAATTCATTAGAAGAGTTAAGTAGAGAATGAAATCTACTATCTTCTATATATGAATTTAAAAGTTCATCGTCAACATTTTATCCCTGTAACATCAATCAATATATATAGCTAGAATCAAAAATTCATCTTTGCACTACAGGCCAAAGATATTCATCAGTTGGTCATGTTCATCTAAACACGTTCATCTTTGCACTACGGGCCAAAGATATTCATCAGAAAATCATCCATCTTTGCACTACAGGCCAAAGATATTCAGTAATATCATCATTTAGGACTGAGGATGATGAAAAATATTTTAAAGAAAATGAATCCAGTGAAACAAAAGAACAAATATTAGGGATTCGTATTACAGTTTTATACAAGTTCAATAATACTCTATAATAACCAATTTTAAAGCAGAATTCAAAAATAAAGATCAAAACATGGATACAATCAAAGATAGTAACCATAATAGACATCTTGGACAAAAAAAAGAAAATTTCATTTTTCGGTAAATAGTGCCGTATTCGTGAATAGTGTCGTATACGTGAATAATACCGTATACGTGAATAGTAACCCCGAAACAAAAAGTTCCAAATTTGATAAAAAGTTCAGACCAATATTTCGGCATAATGATATTGAAAGAAATAATATCATTTACGAAGAAAATAACATCCCTTACCTCAAAAAGACAGTATTTCTGACTGGAATACTGGATATAGTGCTGAAGGAACTTGCATCGTATAACAACACTCAAAGTATCAAAATACTCACAAGAATACGCTCGATATTATAGAGAGAGAAAACTTTAGATTCTGGTGTGATTTTCAATTCTAACCTAAGCACCCTATATATAGGAAATTGCTTAGAACTCCAAATTAGAAAATTTAGTAATATATATATATATATATATATATATATTATAAATTTCTTACGCCCACTTTTACCAACTGATTTCAGCACTTTGCACATGTTAGTGTAGCCCATAAAATTAAAAAAAAATGTTTTTATTAAAAAAATAATTAAAACTTCAAAAATTAATTATTTTGGAACTTCAATAATTCATAATAAATAGCCCTTTTATCAAAAAAATTCGGATCTTATGTCCTTCTATAGGAAATTCAATTCTTTACAACTTTGCAGAAGAAAGTTTTTCCAAATTCCAAACAGAAATTGACCGAAATCTACAAACGGGCGATTTTACAGGCTATAATCAAATTTCAGTCAAGAAATGGGCCCATAGACATGTTTAACATGTTTTAAATATTTTTAGTAACAAAAATACTCTTCCTCCTCATTTACTCATATATCCCACATTCATTGTAAAAATATCACCATTATTATATTATTATAATATAATAATATATTTAAATGAATTATTTTATCAGAAAAGATAAAATGTCAATTTTCAACAATTGTCACTTTAAAAATTTTCTCCATATATATCCACATATAATGAATATTTTCTTTATCATATAAATCAATAATTAATTATTCACAAATAATATTACGTAATCACAATAATAATGAAACCGTGTAGTTTCAAGAAAGAGGGGCTTTCAATAAGGATTTCTCTTTCTTGGCGTGCAATTAGGTGACCAAACCTCTCCTTAGATGTAACTTTCTAGACATTGCCAGTAATGCTATCTAATAATATTATTCAAATAATATGAATTATTGATTTGATAATGGAAAATACTGTGTAGTGACAATTATTGAAATAACAATAATATAAAATATCAACGTAGCAATTATTGAATCAATAAAATTAAATATTGAACAATAATTACTGTAACAATTATTGAGTAGTACCTTCTTACGTAAGAATCAATAATTGGTGCAATACTGCAAAGCTTCTTGTCGCAACAACGCCAGACATCGTGTTTTAACCACCGGGTATTCCAACAGTATTAATGGTAATAACTACGTCGTTATTTATAAACAATTTATACTTGTCGTTTTCTTCATCCAATCGCTTTTTGTTATGGACCCACACAAGGCTGCGCCATCGTACGAATATTTCCCGACAACAAGAATATTCCACGATCAAACGAATATTCCCCGACAACAATGAATATTTTATAACCACTTGCTTATTTGAAATATTTGCGCATTTTACCCATAACTAACCATATTAATCAAATCAACCCTTACTATTTCAAAATAATAAATAGAGGAAATTAAATTTCATTTATAATAAGTTGTGGTCTTACAACCTCCCCTCCTTATGAAATTTCATCCTCGAAATTGACGTATGTACCTGGTGTTTCGAAAAGGTGAGGATACCTCGCTTTCATTTCCGTTTCCAACTCCCAGGTCATTTCTTCAATAGCATGGTTCCTCCATAAAACCTTAACTTGTGGTATAACCTTGGTGCGTAGGACATGCTCTTTCCTATCCAAGATGTTAACAGGTACCTCCTTGTACGTTATATCTTCGGCTATCTCATCTGGTTCTAACACAATAATGTGGTTCGGGTCCTTCATATATTTACGAAGTACAGATATGTGAAAAACGTTATGAACACGAGACATGCTTGGAGGTAACGCGACTCTATAGGACACATTTCCTACTCGATCAAGAATCTGAAATGGACTAATAAATCGTGGATTGAGCTTTCCTCTATTCCCGAATCTTGTAACTCCCTTCCATGGAGCAATATGTAACAATACATGATCCCCAATATCAAATTCCACGTCCTTTCGATGAAGATCCTCATAACTCTTTTGTTGATCCTGTGCCATTTGTATATGTTGTCGGATCATTTGGATCTTCTCTGTAGTCATTTGTACCAACTCTGGTCCCAACAACGTTGCTTCTCCCACCTCATCCCAACATACTGGAGAGCGACACTTTCGCCCATACAATGCTTCAAATGGAGCCACACCTATACTTGCTTGATAACTGTTGTTGTAGGAGAATTCCACCAATGGTAAATACTTATCCCAACTCCCTTTGAAGTCTAAGACACAGAGTCTTAATAAATCTTTAAGAGTTTGAATAGTCCTTTCTGATTATCCGTCCGTTTGAGGATGGTATGCCGAACTGAATCGTAAATCCGTGCCCATAGCTTTTTGCAAGCTAACCCAAAAACTTGAAGTGAATCTTGGGTCACGTACCAAAACTATGGATACTGGCATGCCATGCAATCTCACAATCTCATTTACGTACATACTAGCAAGACGTTCAAGGGAATAAGTCTCCCGTATAGGCAAGAAATGAGCAGACTTAGTTAATCTATCAACAATAACCCAAATCGCATCTACGCCTTGAGAAACCTTGGGAAGACCTGTAACGAAATCCATAGTAATGTGTTCCCACTTCCATTTCAGAATTTCAAGTGGTTGCAATGGACCCTTTGGCACTTGATGCTTCGCCTTTACACGTTGACACGTTAAACACCTCAAAATAAACTTCGTGATCTCTCTCTTCATATTGTTCCACCAAAATGTATGTCGAAGATCATGATACATTTTGGTACTTCCAAGATGGATTGCAAACGGTGTGTTGTGTGGCTCCGTCATGATCTTGTATTTCAAATCAGAGTCATTAGGAACACAAAGTCTGGAGTGGACTCAAAGTATTCCTTCTTCATCGATTCTTGCTTCTGGAATAGCACCTTCTTGTACTTTCTTCTTCATACGCATCAGCTCCGGGTCGGTGGCTTGAGCAACTTTAACTTTTTCGATTATAGTCGGTTCTATGCGTATACTTGACATCATCGCATAGGTCCCCGGAGTCTTGAATTCTATCTTCATCTTTTGTAAATTACACAAAATGGGCCTTTGTGTTGACAACATCGCACTCGTTCCTGCAAAAGATCTTCTACTTAATGCGTCAGCTACCACGTTCGCCTTTCCAGGATGGTATTGAATGGTATGGTCATAGTCTTTCAACAACTCAAGCCAACGTCGTTGCCACATGTTGAGTTCCTTTTGGGTGAAGAAATATTTGAGGCTTTTATGATCTGTATATATCTCCAATTTCTCCCCATACAGGTAGTGTCTCCAGATCTTCAACGCAAAAACGACTGCTGCCAACTCTAGATCATGAGTAGGATAATTCCTCTCATATTCTTTGAGTTGTCGCGAGGCATAGGCTATGACTTTCCCATGTTGCATGAGAACACATCCTAACCCTTTTCCCGAAGCATCGTTGTAGATAACAAATCCATCCAAACCAGACGGTATTGTCAGAACATGGGCCGAAATGAGTCTCCTCTTGAGTTCTTGGAAACTCTTCTCGCATTCCTCGCTCCATACGAATTTTGTATCTTTACGAGTCAGCTGAGTTAACGGATTAGCGATTCGAGAAAATCCTTCCACAAATCTCCGATAATAACCAGCTAAGCCTAGAAAGCTACGTACTTTGGTCACCGACTTTGGTTGCTCCCAACTTTGTATTGCTTCAATCTTCGCCAGGTCAACAGACACTCCATGTTTTGACACCATGTGCCCAAGGAATGCTACTTCCTCAAGCCAGAACTCGCATTTCTTCAGCTTGGCATATAGCTTGTTATCACGAAGCCTTTGCAGTACCAGCTTCAAATGGCGCTCATGATCTTCACGGATTTTGGAATAGATGAGGATGTCATCAATAAAGACAACAACGAACTGATCCAAATATTCCTTGAATACTCGGTTCATCATATCCATGAAAGCAGCAGGAGCATTAGTCAATCCAAAAGACATGACTAAGAACTCATAATGCCCGTACCGAGTTCTGAAGGCAGTCTTTGGAATATCATCAGTTTTAACCTTCAGCTGATGATATCCAGAACGAAGATCGATTTTTAAAAAGAATTGTGCTCCTTGCAACTGGTCAAACAGGTTATCAATGCGAGGTAGCGGATACCTATTCTTGATGGTGACATGGTTCAATTCCCGATAGACAATACAAAGTCGCATACTCCCGTCTTTCTTCTTTACAAATAAAACAGGAGCACCCCAAGGAGATGTACTAGGACGAATGAAACCGATGTCCAACAACTCCTGTAGTTGGACCTTTAACACCTGAAGTTCAATAGGAGCCATTCAATATGGGGTTTTAGAAATGGGCTTTGTACCAGGTTCAAGATCAATAAAGAATTCAACTTCTAGTTCCGGGGGTAGACCGGGAAATTCTTCAGGAAATACGTCAGGAAATTCACTAACAACAGAAATTTTATTCAAATCTGACGTATTTTTGTTCAAGTCCGTGACATGGGCTAAGAAAGCTTGACATCTATTTTTCAATAAACGAATAGCTTTATTGCTTGATATGACAGTGATTGACTTTAGTGGTTTGGTTGTTTGAATTTGCATAACAGGTTGGTTAGGAATATGAAAACTAACAACCTTTCAAAAATAATCAATTTTAGCATGATGAGTAGTTAACCAATCAATCCCTAAAATCACATTAAATGCAAGTATTTTCAATGAAATAAGATCGGCAGGTAATGTAATGGTTCCAACTGTAATCAGGCAAGATTTATAAACAGTAGATGCAATGAAAGTTTCTCTTAACGGAGTCTCAACAGATAAGTCAAGGTTTAATTTCACTGGAGTCAAGTTTAAACATTAAGCACAAACAGGAGAGATAAAAGAATGGGTAGAACTGGTATCTAATAAGGTATAAACTTCGCAAGAGTTTATGATTAGCTTACCCATGATCACTTCGTTTGGGTTCCTTGCACTTTGACCAGTCACGACAAATGCTCTTCCAGGAATCGTTGACTTTGACTTTTCTGGAACAGCCTTTTGAGTCACCATCCCCGCTGGACTTGGTTTCACTACTGTACAATCTCGAGCGATATGTCCTTCCTTTCCACAATTATAGTTTACCTTGAACTGTTGTGGACAATTTGGGCCGATGTGTCCCTCTTTTCCACATTTATAGCATACGACCAGTGGTCGTTCTCCTCCCTTAAAACCAGTTGTTGCTGGTGCTAACGTCTTCACAGTGTCATTGTTGAATCTCCTCTTTTTAAAATCTCCCCCCGACTCGCTTCTTCTATTTTTATGGCCACGATTACCACCAGAGTGGTTACCGCTTTTGTCCGTATGTTTTCCTCCCCTCTGGTTTTCATTGCTCGATGATCGCCGCAACCCTAAGTATGACACTCGTTGTGGTCCCTCTGTTGAACATACTCACCATCTCGCCTAATAATTGAGCCTGTTTACAACATCCGAATATAAAGAAAATTTATGAGAGATAAGATATTGCCGAATCTCAGGTTTTAAACCTCTCAGAAACATCCTCGTCATTCGTTCCTCATTCTCTACCAAATGAGGTGCAAACCTGGATAACTCTGCGAACTTCGTCTTGTATTGAGACACCATCATGTTTTTTTGTTCTAATCTAATAAACTCTACCTCCTTCATATGGTGAATACTTTCAGGAAAGTACTTGTCATTCAAAAGTTTCTTAAATGTTTCCCAAGACATGCTGAGTGCAGCAGGCTGGGTACGTTTCACAGACTCCCACCAGTAGTCTTCCTCGCCACGAAACATAAAGGTGGCGAATGGAACCTTCTGTTCCTCTGTGCATCCCAAGACATCGAATATCTTGGTAATTTGTTTAACTCATGTCTCTGTCTTGATCGGATCCGGCTTTCCAATAAATTCTGGTGGTCCCAACTTTTGAACTGCTTGGCTGTGACAAGCCGCGCATTGCTATCATTTCCACCCGTATTCTGTACACGAGTATCCCTCATCTGGTTTTGCATGAACTGCAAAAAGCTCCTAAACATCCCGTCGTTCATTTTCTGCTCAATGGTGTTGTTTACAGGAGGAATATTGCCTTCTTGTTGCACGTTCCCCTCGGTGGTGATTAAAGGTGTATCCATGGTGTCATTCACTCCACTGTTAATATTCTCAGCTGCCATTCTTAAATACTGCCATAAAATAAGGGTTAATTAAACAAATTAACATATCACATATTAACCATATGCTCCGACTGACCAACAAATAAGCTTAGGTATGACACACTAGCGAAGGATTACTCGTCTCTCCCCTCCTAGTTCTATTCCCCGATCTCCTCCAGAGACCATATCCCTAAGCTCTGATACCAACTGTGACACCCCCAAAATAGGTATACAACACCCATTCTGAGTCGCCAAATACATGGTACAGAAATAACTTCAACTTTATTAATACAATTGTCGTGCAAAATACGACAACACATAAACTGTGAGTTTAAATACAATTATTGTCATCTAAACAATATCCACACTCAAATAAGTCCTCATTATAATTATTAATACACTATTTTACAAAATAGTGAGGACTACTAAAACAACTTCTAGAACCATCATTCCACACCCCGACTAGTACTCGCTACATTCTCGCCTCCTGAGAAGAAAAATGGAACAAAAAGGAAAAGGGTGAGCTCAACTAGCCCAGTAAAGAACATTATGACTAAGATAACATAGAACAAATTATCGTTAGTCCTCAACAGGGAAAAATCTAATAGAATACAATAGACAACTAGTTTTAAATCAATATTCGCAGCGGAAATAATAATTCATTAGAAGAGTTAAGTAGAGAATGAAATCTACTATCTTCTATATATGAATTTAAAAGTTCATCGTCAATATTTCATCCCTGAAACATCAATCAATATATATAGCTAGAATCAAAAATTCATCTTTGCACTACAAGCCAAAGATATTCATCAGTTGGTCATGTTCATCTAAACACCTGTTCATCTTTGCACTACGGACCAAAGATATTCATCAGAAAATCATCCATCTTTGCACTACAGGCCAAAGATATTCAGTAATATCATAATTTAGGACTGAGGATGATGAAAAATATTTTAAAGAAAATGAATCCAGTGAGACAAAAGAACAAATATTAGGGATTCATATTACAGTTTTATCCAAGTTCAATAATACTCCATAATAACCAATTTTGAAGCAGAATTCAAAAATAAAGATCAAAACATGGATACAATCAAAGATAGTAACCATAATAGACATCTTGGACAAAAAGAAGAAAATTTCAATTTTCGGTGAATAATGCCGTATTCGTGAATAGTGTCATATACGTGAATAGTACCGTATACGTGAATAGTAACCCCAACATAAAAAGTTCCAAATTTGATAAAAAGTTCAAACCAATATTTCGGCATAATGATATTGAAAGAAATAATATCATTTACTTAAGAAAATAACATCCTTACCTCAAAAAGCGGTATTTCGATCGAATATGGATATAGTCTTTGAAAGGAACTTGCATCGTATAGCAACACTCAAAGTATCAAAATACTCACAAGAATACGCTCGATATTATAGAGAGAAAACTTCAAATTTCGTGTGATTTTCAATTCTAACCTAAAGCACCCTATTTATAGGAAATTGCTTGTAACACCAAAGCAAAGAAATTTAATAAAAAAATATTAATATATATATATATATATATATATATATATATATATATATATATATATATTATAAATTTCCTACGCCCACTTTTACCAACTGATTTCAGCACTTTGCACATGTTAGTGTAGCCCACAAAATAAAAAAAAAACATTTTTATTAAAAAAATAATTAAAACTTCAAAAATTAATTATTCCGGAACTTCAATAATTCATAATAAATAGCTTTTTTATCAGAAAAATTCAAATCTTATGTCCTTCTATAGGAAATTCAATTCTCTACAACTTTACAGAAGAAAGTTTTTCCAAATTCCAAACAGAAATTGACCGAAATCCACATACGGACGATTTTACATGCTATAATCAAATTTCAGTCAAGAAATAGGTCCACCAACATGTTTAACATGTTTTAAATATTTATAGTAACAAAAATACTCTTCCTCCTCATTTACTCATATATCCCACATTCATTGTAAGAATATCACCATTATTATATTATTATAATATAATAATATATTTAAATAAATTATTTTATCATAAAAGATAAAATATCAATTTTCAACAATTGTCACTTTAAAAATTTTCTCCATATATATCCACATAAAATGAATATTTTCCTTATCATATAAATCAATAATTAATTATTCACAAATAATATTACAGAATCACAATAATGACAATCAGGCTGTTCCCAGGAAATAGGAGGCTTTCAAATAAGGATTTCTCCTTACTGGCGCGCAATTAGGTGAACAAACCTCTCCTTAGACAGAACTTTCTAGACATTGCCAGTAATGCTATCTAATAATATTATTCAAATAATATGATTTATTGATTTGATAATGGAAAATACTGTGTAGTGACAATTATTGAAACACCAATAATATAAAATATAAACGTAGCAATTATTGAATCAATAAAATAAATTATTGAACAGTAATTATTGTAACAATTATTGAGTAGTGTCTTCTTACGTTAGAATCAATAATTGGTGCAATATCGTAGCATCTTGTGCAACAACGCCAGACATCGTGTTTTAACCACCCGTATTCCAACAAGAAGATAATCTGTGAATAACTACGTCGTTATTTGTAAACAACTTATACTTGTCGTTTTCTTCATCCAATCGCTTTCCGCTATATGGGCCCACATTAAGGTCGCTACGTCATCGCATTTAATATTTCGACAACAACAAGAATATTCCACGCACCAAACGAATATTCCCCGTCAATAATGAATATTTTATAACCACTTGCTTATTTGAAATATTTGCGCATTTTACCCATAACTAACCATATTAATCAAATAAACCCTTCCTATTTCAAAATAATAAATAGAGGAAATTAAATTTCATTTATAATAAGTTGGGGTCTTACAAAACAACTCTGAACTTTATGATCATTTAAAATTTGGTATATGTATAACTTCGTTTATTGTTCAAAACTTGCTGAGCTTTCTGTAGCTCATCCCTGCAAATATCTTCTTCATTTGTAGATAGAAAGAATATATTCTGGCGGTACCGGTATTTGTGGATAGAAGGGCTTAAGACGTGGTTATTCATTTAAAAACTATAATGTAATATTTGATAGCATTTCGAATCAATGTAATGGTCTATTAATTGTGTAAATTAATTGTTTGTTCTAGTGTTTAGTTGTTATTCTAATGGAATTAGAAAAGTGTACAGTATCTATATAAACTATATATCTGAATGATAGTTTTAACAGACATTGGCTTCTCTGATGCACTGAGGTAGCGCTTCACTCAATTCCAAGAACCCTACCATTAATACTATGGAGGTCAGATAAATAAGAATTATAGATATGGAAGAAATATCTATAAGATACTAAACATGTACATCCAAGTGAGGGTACTCAGTTATAATGATTGTTCTGACGAGAACTACTATTTACTATGAGTAATGTGAATCTTGGATTTATAGGAATTATTATCTTATAGAATATTTACGTGAGCACCAAATTGGCTACAGTGAATGTAGAGATTTTGGGGGCATCACATTTAATCTATGGTCACCAATGATGTTAGGTGGCCTTAATTGGCTGAGATTGCTAAGATTTGAGCACATGGGCAATATTTAGTTGGTCACCAACTCTATGATATAGCAAGATTCACACTCCAACTTAATAAAATACAAAAAGGGCATTAATGTCATTTGGCATTTAATTAAAAGGGCAAATTGGTCCTTTGATGCAACCCTTAGGGTTTAAAACCTAAGCTTCTAAAAATTTAATTTTTCTAGGATTTCCAAAAATTAGGTTTTCAAAATAGAAAATTAATATTTCCAAATTATAATTAGGATTCTATAATTATACTTGGATTTCCTAATCATAATTCAATCTTGCTAATTAGGATTAATATATCCTAATTAAAAATTAAAATTACCTAATTACCAATTAGGGTTTCAAATGTACAATTTAAGGTTTCTAATAATTAGGGTTTCTAATTATTAGAATTCTAATTAATCATTAGGGTTATCCCTAATTTAATTTGTGATTAATACACAAAAACCTTATACATTGTATTTAAATCCCCAAATAAGGGTTTTCAACTTCCGAATTAGGGTTTCAGATTCCCGGAACTGAAATTAGGGGTTTTAGAACCGGTTTTAGGGTTTCTTATAAATCGTAAAAAATTTCTAACTAAACGTTGATCTTCTTAATATGATACTAGGGTTTGTCACTGTCTGGTCAACCCTTGACCCTTAACCACATACTGTACGCATATACAACCATATACACAAAACATATTCACGTATACCCTTAATACTGAATAATTCACCATAAAAATTTTAAATTCATAAAATTCCTTCTCTGAAATCAAAAATCCATTCACTTATTTTCTGTCTAGGTTTATTATTTATCCTTAATTCAATATTTTAAAATATTATAAATATCTAAATTCTCGGGTTGTCACAATCGAGCTGATCAAAAGATTGCAGAAGCCAAGGCAGAATCGTAGAGCATCAAGAATCGTAGTCTGTCTACTTTGGAGGGCCTCTCCTGAAATTGTAGAGTGGTCCAAACGCCTGCCAAGTCAAACTCAAGAATCGTAAAGTGCTTTCGAAATCGTAGAGTTTGCAAGTCAAGCAAGTTAAGATCGTAGTGTGCCAGTGCTTAAGAGAAATCGTAGTGTTCTCATCTATCAGTACCGGATCAAGCACCAAGGTGGCAAGACACCATGGTCAGAATCGTAGAGCATCATCTGTATGTATCAGAAGCATCGAGCCTTGTCCATTTGTTTAAGAATAAATCACAACAAATGTGGAATGGATTATAAACGTTGAAGTCCTCGGGAGTCCCAATGACACAACAATCATCCTTAGTATATAACAAAGAGACGTATTAAAGAAGCTAAGGAAAGTACTATGGGTCAGCAGAAAACACCTTTTCAGGTGTTAGGTGAGATAACAGTCTGCTGTGTCAGTGGGCCAGACTGCTAATCAGAAGGTGTTCAGAAAGTCTCCATTAGAGCTCAAAAATGTCAAATGCATTTAATGCTTCATCGGATGTCTTCAAACGGATACATTTCAAAGGCATCATATATGCAAAACATAAGCTGATGAAAAGATAAAGTAAGCACTGAAAAAAAAGCTGAAGAACACTCAACGCTCAACTCTACGATCTAAAAAAGAAAGCTTGCTCAGCTACTTAGTTCTTTCGAACACAAGCTTGCTCAGCTACTTAGTTTTTCAAAGAAAGTGTTGTTTATCGGTTCGGCATCCCGAGGGTCCTATTTTTGGATAATAACAGACAGTTTGTGGGGTCAAAATTTGAAGTTTTTCTAAAGGAGTTGGACATTCAATATACAAAGACTTCGGTGGCTCATCCTCAATCAAATGGACAAGTAGAAGTCACCAACCGAACTCTACTTAATGGGATTAAAAGGTGGTTAGATGAATTGAAAGGGTGTTGGTCCAAAGAATTTCTCAGTGTCTTATGGGCATATTGGACTACCCCGAGGACGACAACAGGGGATTCATCATTCAGATTGGATTATGGGACCGATGTACTTATACCAGTTGAGATCGGGTCCCCAACACTTTGGGTCAGACAGTACAAATAACTATACAATGATGATGGCCTACGACTAAATTTGGATCTTCTAGAGGAAGTTCAGGATTCAGCTCTAGTAAGATTGGCTATCTATCAGAAGTGAATCGCCCAACACTATAACCAGAAAGTGAAACAAAGAAGGTTCGAGGTTGGAGATTTGGTTCTTCGAGAATTAGAGGCATCTATCCCGCAGAACGCGAGAAAGTTAATGCCGAATTGGGAGGGGCCATATGAGGTGATAAAGGTGCCGAAGCCAGGTACTTATCGGCTTCGAGTAATGGATGGGTCGAAGATAAAGAGCACATGGCATGTTGGAAGACTTAGGAGATATTATCAGTAAAAGCTATGTTGTTCTTTCTTTTATCTTTGTAAATTCTTTTATTCATCAATAAAATAAATAAGAATTTCTCTTCAGAAAATTTATACTTCATTTATATTCATATGTTTTTACAAAACTAATCAAATAAGTTATGAACAAAACCGATCAGAAAATTTATAAACAACATAACTAATCAGGAAAGTTACAAACATAACTGATCATGAAAGTTACAAACAAAAATGATTACAAAAATTACAAGTGCGAGTTTTAAAAAGATTATTCGTTTGGAGCACCGTCTTCGACTTCAGATTCTTCATCCGAAAATTCAAGGATGGAAACATCTAGACCAGCTGTTATCATCTTCGCCTGAAATTTATCCTTATAAGCCTCATAGCCTTTGGCAAATTGGGACATGACCTTGTTAGTCAATTCGGACGATTCTTCATATTCTTTGATTGCTAGCTGCTTGTGTGACACCCCCAAAATTAGGTATACATCACCCATCTTGAGTCGCCAGATACATGGTACAGAATTCAAATACAACTTAATAATACAATTGTCGTGTACAAAACGACAAAACATAAACTGTGAGTTTGAATACAAATATTGTCTACTAGAGAGTATACAAACTCAAAAGGAGTCCTCATTACAATTATTATCACACTATATCACAGAATAGTGAGGACTACTAATGCACCATCTAGGACCATCACTCCGTTTCCCGACTCGTCCCAGCTATATTCTCATTTCCTGAAGAGAACAGTGAAAGAAAGGGTGAGCTCAACTAGCCCAGTAAGAAATATTATGACTAAGATAATGCAGAATAAATTATCATTAGCCTTAAATAGTGTTAAACTGAAACAATATAACAAACATCAAGTTTAACTGCAGCGGAACAAGCAATCCATTAAAAGAGTCAAGTCGAGAATAAAATCTACTATCTTTTATGATTTTAAAGGTTTTTCATCACTTTTATTGTTGGGACTCAGCTTAATAAATAATCCACATCATCGAATCACCTCTGCACTACGGCCAAGGATATTCTTTAGTATCACGACCACAATTATCCATGCACTACGTGCCAAGAATATTTGTGTATTCATTAATGGTCATGATCATGCCAACAACTGTCCATCAATGCACTACGGGCCAATGAGGACTTTTACCACATCATTTGTAACATTACGGTCATGATTACACCGGATAATCCCTGGTAATAATCATACCAAGTCCATCTATGCACTACAGGCCACAGATGACTTTCAATAAAATATAAACATCAGGATGATGACAATGATATAAGAATTCAATAAAACAAGGTCAAGAATTAATTTATCCAGGAACCAATAAAGTCCAAACTGTCAATATGATACTGCTTTGTAGAGTAAAATTCAAGAATGCTCAGAAGAATATTTCCATGAAAAGATACTGGATGAAGCGCAAATATCAAGGATATTCCACTAATTTCATAGAGTATAGAAGTCAAAGTTTTAACCAACTGAGTATAATAAAGAATGGAATAACAAAAGAAATCACTATGCATGCGATAGATCAAGACAGCAAAAGTTATTCCAATAGAATAATAAATAATGTAACCAGTCCGTCAGAAAAGCGTATAGGCAGGATATTCCAATGTAATAATAAAGAATGGAACCGGTCCCGTGAAAACGCATGCCAGGATATTCCAATAGAATAATAAATATGGAACTGGTCGGCAGAAAAAGCATGCATGTGGATATTCCAATGAGAATAATAAAGATTGGAATAATGTAAGAATTTCACCAAGTATGGGTAGCAAGCGCAGATACAAAAGTTATTCCAACGTAATAATAAATAATGGAATAATGTAAGTTCTCTTCATGAATACAAAAGAAATAACACCCCTTACATTAGTAGGAGATTGAATACTGCAGTAGTGTAGTGTGAGAATACTCTTCTTCTTTCTCTCTTATTCTCTATACTTTTCTCTCTCTATAGTTTGAATGAATTCGTGAAAATAATGAAGAACTAGGCCTCTATTTATAGAAGATTTCTAGCTTAGCACTTGCAATGTGAAAAGGCAAGCTATTGGACGAATTGGTGATGTGAAAAGAAAAGTGGTTTGACGCTGTAATGTAAAACACCAAGTGGTTTGGACGCCAGTAATGTGAAACACCAAGTGGTTTGACGCCTTTGTAATGTGAAACGATAATTGGTTCAGCGCTTTGTAATGTGAAACGACAATTGGTTCGGACGCCGTAATATGAAAACGGCAAGTGGGTTGACGTCCGGTAAAGGTAATTACTATTGGCGAAAGAGACTCTTAGATGATGACATATGGGCCCCATAGAATAACCAAATTTACCACAAACATCTCATAATAGACTCTTTATATACATCAAGGATTGAATAAATATTACCACAAATCATTTTATTTTTAATCAACGCATATTTAATCTTTCAACAATTATTAATCATTAATATTATAACTTGTCGTCTCAATTATTGATTTAATAATATAACATATTATACAGATGATACTGTGACAATAATTGAATCAATAATATAAGAGTTATGATGCAGCAATTACTGTAGAAATAATTGAGTATAACTAAGTGACTTCTCACGTAAGCATCAATAATCAATACCGTGTGCTACTATGCAACCACGCGTATTACTGTACTTTTACTACCAGGTAGTTCAATAGTTTTAACGGTAACACCTCCGCCGTTATTTTTATAGAAAGATAATTTTTTCGTTTTCTAACTACGACAATACTTCCGTTGTGGGGTCCACCAATGATTGTGTCGTTGTACGAATATTCCCCGACCAATCGAATATTATATAACCACTTGCTTACTTTGTAAAATTTGTAAATATTACCCACAACTATAACATTATATCAAATCAACACCATAATATTCAAAAATATAATTCGAGAAAATTATTCTTTATTCATAAAAGTTGGGGTCTTACAATCTCCCCTTCTTATGAAATTTCATCCTCGAAATTAGGGTACATACCTGGTATGTCAAAGAGATGAGGATACCTTGACTTCATCTCAGATTCTAACTCCCAAGTCATTTCCTCCACATCGTGGTTTCTCCACGAAACTTTGACTTGAGGTATAACCTTGGAGCGTAGTACATGATCCTTCTTATCCAAGATTTTAACAGGTAACTCTTCATACGTTAAATCTTCATCTATCTCGTCTGGTTCTAACTCAATAATGTGGTTCGGGTCTTTCACATATTTACGCAACATAGATATGTGAAAAACATTATGAACACGAGACATACTTGGTGGTAAGGCGAGTCTATAGGCCACAGTTCCTACTCGATCAAGGATTAAAAATGGGCCGATGAATCGAGGATTGAGCTTTCCTCTCTTTCCAAATCTCGTAACTCCTTTCCATGGAGCAACACATAACATCACATTATCTCCTATATCGAATTCCACATCCTTTCGATGAAGATTAGTATAACTCTTTTGTCGATCTTGTGAGATTTTTATACGTTGCCAGATCGTATGAATCTTTTCCATAGTCATACGTACCAACTCTGGTCCCAACAACGTTGCTTCACCCACCTCATCCTAACATACTGGAGAACGACACTTTCTTCCATACAACACTTCGAACGGAGCCATGCCAATACTTGCTTGATAACTGTTGTTGTAGGAAAACTCCACCAATGGTAAGAACTTGTCCCAACTTCCCTTGAAATCAAGGACAGAAAGTCTTAATAGATCTTCAAGAGTTTGAATAGTCCTCTCCGACTGTCCGTCCATCTGAGGATGATATGTCGAGCTAAATCGTAAGTCTGTGCCCATAGCTTTTTGCAAACTAACCCAAAATCGTGAAGTGAATCTTAGGTCTCGATCAGAAACTATGGATACCAGCACACCATGCAGTCTTACAATCTCATTTATGTACATACGGGCAAGACGTTCAAGTGTATAAGTTTCTCATATCGGTAAGAAATGAGCAGACTTGGTCAATCTATCAACTATGACCCAAATTGCATCTATGCCTTGAGAAACTTTAAGAAGACCGGTAACTAAATCCATGGTAATGTGCTCCCACTTCGATTCTGGAATTTCAAGTGGTTGCAATGGACCTTTTGGTACTTGATGCTCCGCTTTAACTTGTTGACAAGTTAGACACCTTGAGATAAACAGCGCTATATCTCTCTTCATATTGCTCCACCAAAATGTATGACGAAGATCATGATACATTTTGGTACTCCCAGGATGGATTACAAACGGTGTGTTGTACGCCTCCATCATGATTTTATACTTTAAATCAGGGTCGTTAGGAACATAAAGTCTGGAGTTTACTCGAAGTATTCCTTCTTCATCGATTCTTGCTTCCGGCATAGCACCTTCTTGCACTTTCTTCCTCATACGCATCAGCTCCAGGTCTGTAGCTTGAGTAGCTTTAAATTTATCGATTAAAGTTGGTTCTACTCGTATATTCGTCATCATTACATGGGTCCTTGGAGTCTTTAACTCTATCTCCATACTTTGCAAGTCACATAAAATGGGTCTTTGCGTTCAAAATATCGCACTCGTACTTGCACATGATCTTCTACTCAATGCGTCAGCTACCACGTTCGCTTTTCCAGGATGGTTTTGGATGGTATGATCATAATATTTCAATAGTTCAAGTCAACGTCGTTGTTTCATGTTGAGTTCCTTTTGAGTGAAGAAATATTTGAGGCTTTTATGATCCGTAAAGATCTCCACTTTCTCCCCATACAAGTAATGCCTCCAAATTTTAGGTGCAAAACAACAATTTGCTAACTCTAGATCATGAGTAGGATAATTCCTCTCATATTCTTTGAGTTGTCATGAGACATAGGCTATGACTTTCCCATGTTGCATGAGAACACATCCCAACCCTTTTCAAGCATCATTTGTAGATGACAAATCCTCTCCGAGGCGGATGATATTGTCGAGCAGGTGCCGAAATGAGTCTCCTCTTGAGTTCTTGAAAACTCTTCTCACATTCTTCGCTCCAACCAAACTTTGTATCTTTCCGAGTTAGCTGAGTTAATGGTGTAGCGATTTGAGAAAATCCTTCCACGAATCTCCAATAATAACCAGCTAAACTGAGAAAGCTACGTACTTCGGTCATTGATTTAGGTTGCTCCCAGCTTTGAATAGCTTTAATCTTTGCCGGGTCAATAGATACTCCATGACTTGATACTACGTGCCCAAGGAATGCTACTTCCTCAAGCCAGAACTTGCATTTCTTCAACTTGGCATAAAGCTTGTATTCACGAAGCTTTTGGAGTGTCAGCCTCAAGTGTTGCTCATGATCTTCATGGATTTTGGAATAAATAAGGATGTTATCAATAAAGACGACCACAAAGTGATGCAAATATTCCTTGAATACTCGTTCATCATATCCATGAAGGCAGTAGGAGCATTCGTTAATCCAAAGGATATGACTAGGAATTTATAATGCCCGTACCGAGTTCTGAAAGCCGTCTTTGGAATGTCATCGGTTCTAATCCTCAATTAGTGATATCTGAAATGAAGATCAATCTTTGAAAAGAATTTGGCTCCTTGCAACTGGTCAAACAGATCATCAATACGTGGCAATGGGTACCTATTTTTGATTGTGACATGATTCAACTCTCGATAATTAATACAAAGTCGCATACTCCCATCTTTCTTCTTCACGAATAGAACAGGAGCACCCCAAGGAGACGTACTAGGACAAATAAAGCCAATGTCTAACAATTCTGCGCATTGGGTCTTTAACTCCTGAAGTTCAATAGAGCCATTCGATATGGGGCTTTGGAAATGGGTTTGGTACCGGTGTTCAAGGTCGATACAAAATTAAATTTCACGCCTGGGGTAGGCGGGGAAGTTCTTTAGGAATACGTCAGAAATTTATTAACAATAGAAATATCATTCAAAAGCGGCGTATTTTTGTTTAAATCTGTGACATGAGCTAAGAAAGCTTGACATCCATTTTTTAATAAACGAATAGCTTTATGGCTTGAAATGACCGTGATTGATTTTAATGGTTTGGTTGCTTGAATTCGCATAATAGGTTGGTTAGGAATATGAAAGCTAACAACCTTACGAAAACAATCAATTTTTGCATGATGAGTAATTAACCAATCAATCCCTAGAATCACGTCAAATTCAAGTATTTTCAATGAAATAAGATCGACAGGTAATGTGAGGGTACCAATTTGAACCAAACAAGACTTATAAACAGTGGATGCAATGAAGGTTTCTCCCAATGGAGTTTCCACAGATAAGTCAAAGTCTAATTTCTCCGGAGTCAAATTTAATCGTTGAGCGCAAGTAGGAGAAATAAAAGAATGGGTAGAACCGGTATCAAATAAAGTATAGACTTCGCTAGAGTTTATGATAAGCTTACCCATGATGACCTCATTCTGGTTCCTTGCTTTTTGGGAGGTCACAACAAACGCTCTCCCTTGCACTACCGGTTTTGACTTTTCAGGGATGGCCTTTGGTGCCTCCATCCTAGCTGAACTTGTCTTTGGTGAACGAAAAAATCGGGCTAAGTGACCTTCTCTTCCACAATTATAACATGCTTTGGACGACATCGCGTAATTTGGACTGATGTGCCCCTCCCCTCCACATTTGAAGCATATGATAGGTGGTCGTTCTCCTTCCTTAACGACAGGTGCTGGTGCTGACGTCTTTCCATCATTATTGAATCTCCTCTTCTTGAAATACCCATTCTTATTGTTTTAGCCCTGATTACCACTGAAGTGGTTACCAATTCTGGCCTGTTGATTTCCTCCTCGCTTGTTGTCACCGCTTCGATGACTGCTCTCACTGGTATTATCCTTTTGCCGGCTGCTCTCTTTTGGTTGTGTTGACTCGTTATCGCACTCCACTAACTGAGCCCTATTTAAAACATCTGAATACAAACACAGTTTATGAGAAATAAGATGTTGATGTATCTCCGGCTTCAAACCTTTTAAAAACATTCGCGTCATTCTTTCTTCATTATCCACCAAGTGGGACGCAAACCAGGACAACTCAGCAAACTTTGCTTCAAACTGCGACACGGTCATATTATTATGTTCCAACTTGATGAACTCCACCTCCTTCATGTGACGAATATTTTCGGGAAAGTACTGGTCGTTGAATAGTTCTTAGAACTTCTCCCAAGACATTTTCAGTGCGGCATGTTGAGTACGCTTTACCGATTCCCATAAGTAATCTGCCTCTCCTCGCAACATAAAGGCGGCAAAGGGAACCTTTTGCTTCTCGGAGCATCCCAAGACATCAAATATCTTGGTGATCTGCTTTATCCATGCTTCCGCCTTAAGTGGTTTTGGCTCTCCAATAAACTCCGGTGGTCCAGACTCCTTGAACTATTTAATGTTCTGGTCCGAGAGTTTCCAGTGTTTCCACCTACATTTTGGACAGGAGTCGCTCTCGCCTGCTGTTGCATGAATTGCATAAAGCCTCTAAACATTTGATTATTCATCATTTTGTCAGTGTTGTTGTTTGCATGAGGATTGTCACCTTCGTGATGCACATTATCCTGATTATTGATATGTGGTAAATCAACGGTCGCCTGTGCTCCATTGTTATTCTCAACATTCTCGGATGTCATTTTTAGATACTACCTCAAAACAAAGGTTAATTGACATGTAACATATTATACCTAAATTCTGACCGACCAATTAAATACCACATAAACTTAGGTAGGTCATACTAGCGAATAAATTCCCCGTCTCTCCCCTCCTAGTACTATTCTCACATCTTAGCCAGGGATCATATCCCTAAGCTTTGATACCAACTGTGACGCCCCAAAAATTAGGTATACATCACCCATCTTGAGTCACCAGATACATGGTACAAAATTCAAATACAACTTAATAATACAATTATCGTGTATAATACGACAAAACATAAACTGTGAGTTTGAATACAAATATTGTCTACTAGAGAGTATACAAACTCAAAAGGAGTCCTCATTACAATTATTAGCACACTATATCACAGAATAGTGAGGACTACTAATGCACCATCTAGGACCATCACTCCGTTTCCGACTAAGTCCAAACTATATTCTCATTTCTCAAGAGAATAGCGGTGAAAGAAAGGGTGAGCTCAACTAGCCCAGTAAGAAATATTATGACTAAGATAATGCAGAATAAATTATCATTAGCCTTAAATAGTGTTAAACTGATACAATATAACAAACATTAAGATTAACTGCAACGTAACAAGTAAACCATTAAAAGAGTCAAGTAGAGAATAAAATCTACTATCTTTTATGATTTTAAAGGTTTTTCATCACTTTTATCGTTGGGACTCAGCTTAATAAATAATCCACATCATCGAATCACCCCTGCACTACGGCCAAGGATATTCTTTAGTATCATGACCACAATTATCCATGCACTCACGGGCCAAGAATATTTGTGTATTCATTAATGGTCATGATCATGCCAACAAATTGTCCATCAATGCACTACGGGCCAATGAGGACTTTTACCACATCATTTGTAACATTACGGCCATGATTACACCGGATAATCCTCGGTCATAATCATACCAAGTCCATCTATGCACCTGAGCCACGAGATGACTTTCAATAAAATATAAACATGAGGATGATGACAATGATATAAGAATTCAATAAAACAAGTTCAAGAATTAATTTATCCAGAACCAATAACGCCCAAATCATCAACATGATACTACTTTGTAGAGTAAAATTCAAGAATGCTCGTAAGAATATTTCCATAAAAAGATATCTTTGGATGAAGCGCAAATATCAAGGATATTCCACTAATTTCATGGAGTATAGAAGTCAAAGTTTTAACCAGTGAGTATAATAAAGAATGGAATAACAAAAGAAATCACCATGCGATGCGATAGAGCCTTGCAGCAAAAGTTATTCCAACAGAATAATAAATAACGGAACCAGTCCGACGTAAAATGCATGCACGAGGATATTCCAACAGTAATAATAAAGAATGGAACCCGGTCCCGGCGTAAAAGCGCATGCATGTGATATTCAACAGAATAATAATATAGATTGGAACCAGTCCACGTAAAACTCACGACATGGATATTCCAACAGAATAATAAAGACTGGAACCAGGGTTCGGCGTAAAAAAGCAGACACAGGATATTCCAATAGAATAATAAAGAGGAATAACAGAAGAATTTCACCAAGTATAGGGTAGCTGGCATGATCTGAGTTATTCCAGCGAGAATAATAAATAATGGAATAACAGATGTTCTCTTCATGAATACAAAAGAAATAACATCCCTTACATTAGTAGGAGATTGAATACTGCAGTAGTGTAGTAACATAATACTCTTCTTCTTTCTCTCTTATTCTCTCTATACTTTCTCTCTCTATAGCTTGAATGAATTCGTGAAAAATAATGACGAACTAGGCCTCTATTTATAGAAGATTTCTAGCTTAGCACTTGCAATGTGAAAGGCAAGTGGCTTGACGACTGGTGATGTGAAAAGAAAAGTGGTTTGACGCCTGTAATGTGAAACACCAAGTGGTTTGACGCCTGTAATGTGAAACACCAAGTGGTTTGACGCCTGTAATGTGAAACGACAATTGGTTCGACGCCTGTAATGTGAAACGACAATTGGTTCGACGCCTGTAATATGAAACGACAAGTGGTTTGACGTTTAGTAAAGGTAATTACTATTGGCGAAAGAGACTCTTAGATGATGACATATGCCCCCCCATAGAATAAACCAAATTGACCACAAATGTCTCATAATAAACTCTTTATATACATCAAGGATTGAATAAATATTACCATAAATCATTTTATTTTTAATCAACACATATTTAATCTTTCAACAATTATTAATCATTAATATTATAACTTGTTGTCTCAATTATTGATTTAATAATATAACATATTATACTGAGGATGATCTTTGTGACAATAATTGAATCAATAATATAAGAGATATGATGCAAACAATTATGTAGCAATAATTGAGTATAATCGAGTGACTTCTCACGTAAGCATCAATAATCAATTGTGTGCTACTATGAAACCACGCCATTCATCGTACTTTTACTCTTTGGGTAGTTCAACAGTTTTAACGGTAACACCTCCGCCGTTATTTTTATAGAAATATAATTTTGTCATTTTCTAACTACGATAATACTTCCGTTGTGGCGTCCACCAATGATTGTGTCGTCGTACGAATATTCCCTGACAAAAAGAATATTCCCCGACCAATCGAATATTATATAACCCCTTGCTTACTTTGCAAAATTTATAAATATTACCCACAACTATAACATTATATAAAATCAACACCATAATATTCAAAAATATAATTCGAGAAAATTATTCTTTATTCATAAAAGTTAGGGTCTTACAGCTTGGCTTCGACACATTCCTTCCCCAAGGCAGTATTTTCCCTCATCAGCGCCATCATCTAGGCTTGCAAATCGGATACGTTTCCTTCAAGGGTTAGAATGGCACTCTGTTGTTCCTTGTTCTTCTTCATCAGAAGTGTCCTCTCCTCGAGGAGTTTTTTGGTATGGTTGTCGAGGCCAACGTACTCCTTCGGAAGGATATAGTGTTATTTTTTTAAGTTTATTGGTCTGACATTCGGATTGTGTCAACTTGTTTTGGGTATCGGCATGAAGATATTTTTCTTTCTTCAGGCCCGATTCCAAGCTTTAGACCTCAGCCTCAAGTGATTCCACCTCGAATTTTAGCTACATTTCTTTTTTAGTGGTTTTTGCCAGAGGTGGAATGGCTCGGGCGAGGACAACATTGGCCTACAATAAAGTAGAAATATATATATAAGGCATGGCAGAGACGGGTTATTAAGTGATTCGTTATCGTTTATTGAATTTACCTAACACTGGAGCTTGACGTACTCTACAAGATACTCCTTGGAGGTATATCCTTTGAACTGCTCGTCATCTCCAGGTAGTTTAAAGTGTTCCAGCTGGTCGAAAGGGAATACTTCTAAGGAGCTCTTCGGCCAGAATGTTGAAGGTGTTCCTTGGGACGGCCCAGCGTCAGAAGTATGTTGGGTTGCGGGGGTCGGTTCTATGAAGGGGAAGCTTCTATTATCTGAAGATCAGGCTCTTCAGTTCGGCGTAGCCTCTTGGAGCGAGGCTCGAGAGTTTCATCTTTGGTTTCCTCGAGATCCTCAACGTCGGTGATTGGTAGAGTTGGTACACAGGGAGGTTTTGGGACGATTGGAGAAGCTGGCTTGGAGGGGCCCTTGATAGGGAGCTTCTTCTTGCTCTTCTTCAGCAAAGCCATTTTCTCCGATCTGTCCATTTTCATTATGTTTTTCTTGGAAGGTTCAGCGTTTGTTAAAGTTGGGGGAGCTGCAGCCGAAGTAGAGCTAGTTGAAAGCTCATATATTAGAATGGTTTCTTCTTCGGTAAACTTTTCAGTGATGCGTTGGTAGATTGGTTCAAGCTTGATGGGTAGAGGAGCGAAGGTTTCTTCTACTCCTTTGGGTTTGAAGATTGTTACTGCAGAAAAATAAAAACAGTTAGAAGGTTGATTCAGTAACCCAGTTGAAGAATACAATTAAAGATTGAATGGGTTCGGTGTAAAGGACTTACATCCGTGTTTATATAGCCAAGTATCATTGGATAAGACCTCTAATCCCCATTCGGTGTTCTTCAGCCTCTGGTAGAACTCCTTGAAGGCATTCTGATGATTATTCAGGAATTTTGACACCTTGACAATGGGGTCTTCGGGGGTAGCCCAGTTAGGGAGGAGTTTGAGGTCGGTTTCTTTGACAAAGATCCATTGTGGATGCCACCCTTTGTTGCTGGAGGGAGTCTTGATGAAGGTGGCTCAATTGTTATTCTCGGTTCAAATTGTTGAAACCTAGGTTCCTTGGACTGCTGGAAATATTTGAACAAGACGAAGAAGAAGTCTAAGCCTGGGGAGATTCCTTGCTCCTGGCATAGGGTGGTGAAGCTTATCAGGTGGATGTAGGAGTTTGACACGAGTTGTGCGAACCCGATGCCCATGAAGCCGAGGAAGGATGAAATGAACTTGTGCAATAGGAACCGAACTCCATACTTTAAAGCCCAAAGAGGAATGGCGACCCATTCACCTTAGGGGCATCAATACATCCTTCCGTTAGCCTCTGGCACCCGCAACTTGTATTCCTTTGGGATGTTGAACAGGGTTCAGATATCAAAGATCTAGGAGGGGAGAATGGAGGATTTGGTGTTAATGTGGGAGAAATTGCCCTCTAACGAATAGACAGTTTGTGTTTTCATTTCCATGTTGTCAGTGGTTGTGGATGATGAAGGGGTAGGAACGTCAATCGGAGGAGCCGGTAAATCGACCGAAACCAAATCGGTGGCGATGATGGTGTTGGGTTTGGGTATGATGTTGACAACTGGATTTTGCTCAGTGCTTGAAGAGGATGGGGGGCTAGAATCTGCCATTGAAGCTTGATGATAGAAATGTTATAATTGGTGGACAAAAAGTTCTAAATCAGAGAAATCTGGTGATGATGATTTCTCGCCAGAAAACGTATTTGCAGAGAATTCAAAGAGAGAAAGATGAGATAGAAAAATTCTGGAAAGAGTGACAGTCGTATGTTAGGTGGGGGTTTTATATTTTGGTGTGGCACCGTTTCTTGGATAACGTGTGTTGTTTAAAAGGACCATTTGGACTCCCCATGCTTTACTTTAAGTCTATCATTATAAACCTTTTATAATAAGGGACTAGGGGGCAATGTTCGGGTGTAGTCAGCTGACCCCTATATGGGCTGAAGGCCTGAATTGTGAAGGATTTGTTTAGCCCAATGGGCCAAAGCCAGTAAGAGGATTGGTGGTGTTCGGAGTCAGGCGACCGAGTCCTCTAGGCCAGAGTCCTGATCTGATTGGTGGTGTTCGGGGTCGGGCGACTGAGTCCTTTGGGCTGGAGTCCATATCAGTTTAGAGGAGTTCGGGTGACTTGGGCCCATACAGATGGTTATTCCTCGTTTTGAGTCTGGTGTGATAAGGAGTTTGAATGGCTAAGGATTCTAATCCTAACCATATTTAAATACAAACTCCAAAGGTAGGTGTTAGGATTATATTTACCTTCCACCTTTTAAGGAGATTGAGTTTGACCCAAACATAGGTAACTACCATGTTTAAGAGTCCTAATCCAATTCAAAAATCAACTTTAAGGTGATGAGATCAGTTATAAATACAAGACTTAACTTCAATTAGTAGGTAATACACTTTTGAGCACTAAATACTAAAGCCTCCATTGTTAAACCTTATTCAGCATGTACTCATTCTCACACCGGAGCTATCTCCCGGCGGCCCAAGCCGTCAAGCTTTTGGTGTGATTTCGTTACTGTGCAGGTTTAAGCGCGTGGATTTTGTGATTGGACGCGCAAACGAAACTTGGCGTTAGCAATGCATTTAACTTTTAGATTATAAAGTGAAATTCTTAATATATCGTTAAATTTTAATTTAGTTAATTAACTACTATTGGTCACTACTGTATTATAATTTTAGTCAAAGGTAAGTTTGTAAAAGTAAAATTGTTTTAAACTTCGGTGTTTTATAAATGTCTTTCTAATTTTGAAACTTATAGAATACTTTTTATTATTTTTTATTTTTTCCATAATATACATCGGCTTCATTTATTTTAAATATTAGAATCTCAAAATTTGGCTTTTAATTTAGAACTCAAAAGGAGATTAATTTAATGAAGATAAAGAAGTAAGAAATTAATGCTCTTTTTCTAGTAATCGGACTTAAAATTAAATCTACTTATTTTGTTATGTTTCTTTTTTTTTATAAAAAAAGGCTTAATACACTTTTGTTTAAGGTTGTAAACGAATCGCATTGAAGCAAATAGAGAACTGCTCGAATTTGACTCGAAACGTTAAATTCATACTCGAATTCGAATTGTATTTGAAAAATTATACTCAAATTCGACTCGACTCAAATCAAATATTTATTACTCGAATTCGATTCGACTCGAATTATATTCAAACTACTCCCAAGCTTCAAATTCAAGCTTGAATTAGAGTCTCCACATAATAACTAGATTTATTATAAATTGAATTTGTTATTTTACTTAGAAATGAGAAAATATATTTACTATTACACTTTAAAAATATAAAATCACAATAAAAATAAAAATAAAATAAAATAATAATAATTAATTATTCTAATTTGATTTAATTTTATATATTATAAGACAATATATGTATCTAATTTGTATCAATCGAGTATGTATTGAATCACAATCGATAATTCAAGTAGTTTGAATTTTAAACGAGTTGGGTATAACATTGCTCAAATTCTACTCATATTTTTTTGAACTATTATTTATACTCATATTTAGATCATATTATGAATCCGAATCTCGCACGTATTTTTTTGAATTCCTCGAACAGTTTGACTCATTTACAACCTTACTTTTATTAAATGAAGTTTCATCAAATTCATAATTTAGTTACAAATTGATGGAAAAACAATTCCCAATTGATTACAAATATCGACACTAAAGTTAATTTTCAACAGAAATTGACCGGATACTCAATTTGCCAGCAACTCATTTGATTTATACGATTTAACCGTATTCAGATACGGCTTGACTTTATTAAAAAATATTGATTAATGCCCTAATAATTTTATAAGTAAGCAGATTGTTAGATTTAGAAAAAAAAAAGGAAAAAAATAAAAGCATAACCAGAATATGAAACCCTCTGTTATATTCATTCTTTCTCCCTTTATATTTTCTCACTCCTCTGTAACTCAAAGATTCCATCTAGCTTGTTCATGGTGTACGACTGTATGTATAGCAGATCTGAATTCGCTAAAACGCTAATTCCATTTCACTAAAAAAAATCAGATTTTTTCTAAAATTTTTTAACTTGAAACTTTTATTTATATTCGTTAATGGAGTATAAAATTTGAAGTAACTCATACAAAAGGGTTATCTTTTCATCTTGTGCTTCGATCTTTTGCTCATTAGTAGTGTTAACGCCAAGATTCGTCTACGCACTCCAATCATCAAAGCGTGTCAAATTTTGTACAAAAAAAAAAATTAACACCAAAAACTTGACGGCTTGGGCCGTCGGGGGATAGCCCCGGTGTGATAATAAGTACAAACTAAATAAGGTTTAACAATGGAGGCTTAATGCTCTATTGTTGTAAAATAATATATGTGTACCTTAAAATCAGGGTAAAACCTTGTATTTAAAGTGATCACACCACCTCTATACAGTCCTTCCCCGTATAGAATTAGAAATCCTCATTAGGTACAATTCCTTAATTGGATTGTATGAAATCTCCTTAAAGAAAGATAGTTGGATTATATCCTAACACCTCCTTTAGGAATTAGAAACCAAATATAATTAGGAATACGTTATTCCTTAAAATACTCAACTATCAAAACAGAATCCTATATAGGCTAAAATAACTCCACATAAACTTTGGTACACCACATAATTTTGGGCCCAAATAATCATGCCCCAACATTTCCCCTAGTCTTTGATTGAATCGAGCATTTAAAGGAAGAGTATTCCAAACAAAACCCAATAATTAACAATAAATGTTGCCAAGCCGAACCTCCTCGAAAAATTGCCCAACATATAAAGTAGGGACCCATTAACTCCTCCCCATGCTATCAATCATCACATCCCATTAATTACTCGTTCCCTAGAAGCGCGTGAAGCTGAAAAGACACCCCATTCTAAAACTCTTACCCCCAAACCAAACAGAACTACTTCCCCAATTTTGAACTCTCAAAAACTCCTTCCTCCCCCCCCCCCTGCAAGCTCTGTTTTCCGACAAGAATAACTCCAAGCTTCCACCAATGGCTTCCTCCAAGACTCTGATTACTTCCACCCCCAGTTCCGATGAGCCAATCAAAGCCATCCCCCTTTCTATTATCCCTCATCCACTAATAACCCAAAGACCACCACCAAGGTCATTACCACCGGCTCTACCATAGTGTCTACTACTATCACCACCAGCTCTACCATAGTGTCTACTACTATCACCACCAGCTCTACCCCCCACACCCTAACTCCATCCAAGGTAGAGACTGAGTTTCAAAAAATGATGCACGAATACTCTAATGAAGAAAATTTTCCCCACGCCAACACCCCATCTCAAATCCCCGAAGCAGATCTTGCCACCATCCGAGAGCACTACAACATTCCAGCCACCCACCAACTTAAAGCTCCTTCCGCCACTAACCGAATGTATCATCGCCCCTATGGCTATACTGTCATGCCCCTCACCCTTGTGAAAAAAGGGGTTCGGCTAGTTCTGCATGCCTTTATTATTACCCTACTAGGGTTTATCGGCATCTACTTCACCTAGCTGGTGCCATATTCATATATCAATATCGTCACATTCATCGTCTTCTACCATAAAGCAAACATTCATCCAACCATTGATTTCTTCATTGCCTTATTCCAATTGAACAAATCTCGAGAACCCGGCTTCAAAACTTTGGGCAGACAACCACCAAAACCAACCCAAAAAATTGAGAAGCGTTCAATAATGAACACCCACTTAAGCAACAAAGGGTGGCATAAGAACTAGTTCTTCATTAAAGGTCCAGATACCCACCAAATCGATAACTGGGCTTCCTATGGTCGTCTGAATGTCTCCATAGGAGAAACCCCTCCAAATCGAGTTGAGGAACTAACTAAACTGATCGAGAAGCTACCAATGAAAGAATGGAACTTCAACTTGCTGACCAAACCGGCCTAGCTCTTCGATCACAAATGTAAGTCCCGAACTCTTCTACCCATTTTAATAGAATCATACCTTTCACCTGTTATCTGACCCACTTTTTGAAAGCAGTATCCCTCATCAAGACAACAGTCATCGAAACAGAAGATCTTGAAAACTTCATCGCCGACAAGACCTCAGAAAATTAACCTACCCCACCAAACACCGAATCCACCCCACCAAAATCTATCGCCGAAGGGCCACCCTCTTCTTCATCTGAACCAACCCCCTCCATAACTATATTCCAACCACCAATAATTTTAACCCCTTCGTTTACTTAAATAAGTTCCCTAGACTTGCCATTATCCGAAAGGACCACTCTCCTTCGGATAAAACAAAGGTGAACGAAACCTACCAAAGAAATAACAAAAACTAGCCCTTCGAATGCCCGTCCAATTCATCCCGAAGCCTCTTCTACCCAGACACCATTAATCTCCCTAACCACATCCATTCAGACACATATCATTGTCCTTGACCCAACATCCAACACTGAACTGATTGAAATTCAAGATATAATCAATCAAGAGACAACTGAAGAAATTACTAAAGACATTCCCCCGTTCAAGAAGCCGCGCAACGAATCTCTGCCCCGACTTTAGCCTCTCAACAAGTTAGACCCTCCACCAACCAAGTACAGGAGGCCTGAAGCCGAATGACACTTTGGCTAACCGACCTCGAAGAATATCCACACGAGCTGTTCGAGAACTTCATCCTCCCTGCTGACAAGCCCCGGTTCAAAGATATCAGTATCCAAGAACTATTATATGACGGTATCGTGCATCAAGGTCGGGTATGGAATGATTTCCTTCCTCTATATTAACACCTTTCTACAACAATAACTGATCTACCAAATTCTCATGTACACAGGCCAGTACAGTCTCCGGCCACATCATCCGCCAGTTCAACCAAATTAATACAAGTGAAAAAGAACTAGAAGCGGAAATTCAACAACTAAAATTTGAATTGGATGAGGACGAACTGCTTAAAGATGACCTTTACCACGCCAAACTCAGAATGGACACTGCTGTAGCGGGGTACAAGAAAGAATAAAGCCAACACGACAACATAAAATTCTACTGTCTGAAGCTTGAAGATGAACTAAAAGCTGAAAAGCAAAGAGTAGCTGAAGGAAACGAACGCTACCGAGTTCTTCTTACCCAAAACCAGGAGACAATGTGACGCCCTCAAATTTAGACACTCATATCTCGAATTTGGTTCGTCACGTGCTATCTCTAATAATAAATTAAAATCTCACACAACAGAAAAAAAAAATAATCTATATTGTGATAACACAAATATTCTAGTCACATGGTCTCGCAACCGTTACTACAATATCTTAATTTAAACATAACTTATTACATCATAATACATAAGTCTTCATACAACAGAATATTATTAAATTCCTAGCGCTAAGGAACAAAGCTATTCCGTAGCCTTGTCCTTGCCGGAGGGTTCACCGCGTTCTATCTTAACTAAAAGTTTTAAGAAAAATAAGAATAAGCAACAAATTTGCCCAACAAGTAATATAGTAATAAGGGTGAACAATTATAAATTCAAATCTCAAGGGTATGACAGTGAATAATAGTTCAGGAATTATCAAAAAATTCCTCAATAGGTGTCACTATGGACTGAAAGATATCAACAAGATTTAAAGAGTTAATCATGTCAAGGCTCAAGAATGATGAACACTGAGCAGTCACTAGGGGCTAAGAACTCTTGCTAGAATTATCAGTATTATACTGAAAATCCAATAAAAATGAGTACAACAGGTGATCAGCCTAAGTACCCTAAGTTATGCATAACATTTGAACATGCTAGTATGTGCGCACGTCGGTTCCCTGACAATTATAAAACTTCCCCTTCAATTAGGGTTGTTCATCTCAGTAGATTTACACGAGTCCGCACCAAGTTAATTGGTTTGGATAACTTTCTAACCCATGATAATAGTCTAGCCAAATCAATGGCTTAGACAACTTTTATAATGCATTTAAGAACGATAAGTTCAATGCTTGCAATAATATCAAGATATAAAATCGATTTCCGAATAGTAATAGAAGCTCGATGTAAGTATGATTGATATGTCAATAATTCAAAATTATATAATATATAAAGTGTAAAGAGTTTAGGAACTTGCATTCAATATGAAAATCAAATGAAGTTAGAGAACTTGCCTCAAGCGTAATTTACCAATTTATAGCTTATCCACACTTTGAAATCCTATGGTAACATACTTATGTATACAACATATTTATTAGTTACTCAACTCTATAAGTTAATAACCCCATACATGTTTGATCATATAATTCAATCACACACATTCATTATCATCTTAGCAAGATAAATGGAATGTCACATTAGCATACTATCACACCACTTAGCTCTTTAATCACTATTTACTTAGCTCATAGAAAAAGATAAATAAAGTTTGTAAAAACCTTTAGATTCTTGGTTTCTCATAGCTATTAGGTGCTAGAACTCTTTAAACATCATGGCAATCATGTATTAGGACTAAAAGAATTATACAATACATGTTACAAGTTTACAGATTACAACCCAACCATCAGACCAAACTGCAGGATGTCGCAGCTGCGCCCTGGTTAGGCTTAGGGACGGCGTAGCTGCGTTGTCCCCTGGCCAGACCAGAGTAGAGCTTTGCTCTTCCTGGATTAGTCTAATTCTAAGAATACCTAAATATCGACACATAGCGTATACACATGTTAAAGAATCCTGCATGCTTTTAAGGTTCATTTAAGTTTGACTTTACATGTTATAGTCTTAATCTAATATTTCTAATGAATTACGATCAATTAATTCATATAATCACAAAGGCTACTATGCTCTCCCTGTAAACCTATGAGGTAGTCATGAAATCAGTTAGTATGCATGCTCACAAAGGTTCTCATCGTATACATATATTTAATGTTGTCCATCCTTTGAAAACTTCTATAATTTCATGCTTGAATGATCTTACATCATGTCATAGTAGATGAATGCGCCTATAGGTCATGTTTAGGGTATTAGTATGCAATCGTATACGTTCAGAATCTAACCAAGACAACGTTCATAATACTTAGCTTGCAAAATGTCTGAGTTCGTCTTTAGAAATCATTTTAAACCAAGTCAAAGTAATTTAGTAAATACAAAATATCTTAGAATCATATTTCATGCATAACTAGACCATATACACCACTCACAAAGTTAGAACTAAGATATTATTAATTTCATCAAAGTTCTTCTTTTAAAACTCCAAGTCTTGTTTAAGAATTCATACTAAAGCAAGTTAAAGTTCTCATGATATGCAAAGGAACCCCAGGTCATCTGGTCTATAAATAGAGGCCTTGGGTTGACCATTTTAAGAGAGAAGAGCAAGGAAACCCTATCCATTTCAACTCATACACCCTTCTAGAGTGCTTTAAACTGAGTGATTCTTCTTTTTAAACACTTGTAAGCTCGTGTTTTGCTACATACTGAAATTTAATCAATAAAACCGAAGTTTTCAAAGGCCAAAAGCTATCTCAAGTCTTCTTGGCACCCCACTATATGATATTTCATATTTTAAAGCTTTTTATCACTTCTATATATATATATATATATATATATATATATATATATATATATATATATATATATATATATATACTCACGTTGAGAGTCGTAGAAAGGGTGGGTATGCTGGATCGTCGATCCGTGGCTTTTTTTATTGCTTTTATACATAAAAATACTTATATTTAAATATATAAATACTTATATATATATATATATATACATATGCTTTGATTGAGCCCTAATATAATATTCAAGCGTTTATTGCTTTTATATATATATAAATACTTATATATATATTTCTTTGCATCAAACTCTATTTGATTGAGCCCAAATATAATATTCTATGCGTTTACAACTTATATATATATATATATATATATATATATATATATATATATATATATATATATATAAATTCTCGTCAGCATGAAGTTCACTTCGTGGCCTTTTACCGCACATATATATATATATATATATTTATATTTTAAGTCCCGCTAGAGTTTACTTTGTGGCAGTTGATAAACTTATATATATATATATATATATATATATATATATATATATATATATATATATATTTGTTTTATCAAATTTCATGGATAAATTTGCCTAAATTTGGCCATTTCTCACTTTAACAGGTTCATGGTGACTAAACTGGAAGCGTTGAAGCTGGAATGGTTTAGATTTCTTGTAACTCTAGTTTCTTTTCTAGATTTTATTTGCCTGCGGGTTAGATTTGCCTAAATGTGGCCATTTCTCACTTTAACCTATTCATGGTGACTAAACTGGAATCGTTGAAGCTGGAATGCTTAGATTTACTCAAATCTAGTCTATTTTCTAGCTTTTGTACATATTGCTTTGTCACGCGAGCCTACGAATCAAGTGATCACATATTCAGTTTCTGAATCTAGATTCGGTTCTCGTGATGGACATTTTCAGCTGTAACCAGCTTATAAATTATTCACGGTGTCTGAATTTCTTTAGATGGCTCTCATGCCCACAAGGAGTTTGGCGCTGCTATGTATCTTATTTTCTCGAAGATGCTTCACATCTCGAAAATAAAAACAATCAAGCCAAACACATAATAAAATGGAAGTATCAAAGGCCTCAATTACTATTGGGCACAAGGGTTTGAAAAACCTATTTTACAAAATATCACTGTCATATCTTGTTAAAATTGAACTTTTATACAAAAGTCAAACCCTTTGTATATAGGTGCAAACGAGACATAGCAATACTTCCAGACAACTGCACATAGACCTACACGCACACATTCAGATAAAAGTTTAAATTAAAAAGTGGCGGTAACAATGTTATCACGGAAGTCGGGGGGTGTCTAACACCTTCCCTCCACTTAATCAAGCCCTCGGACCCTAACGAATTTTAGTTTTGCAGACCAGTTAAACAGTGTCACATCACTAGGTCTTTGTGCAAACCTTTTCTCGGTTGAGTCGATGCAACCATTTAAAATTACCAACTGGCGACTCTTACAGTCAAATCGTCGACATATACATGTCGGACCTTTTTAAACTTGTTTTTTTCAAATAAATCTCACCTAACATGAGAACACCAAAAGACAAGAACAAAAAGGGACAAATAAAAAATCCCAACGTCAACATATGTTAGATAAATTATTGTGGAATAATAGTATTATGAGTTAAGATAGGCAAGTTTCCTAACTCAACTTGAGTTATTATTTTTCAAAGCATGATTAGTGGATAATTATTATTGCTTGTTCACATCCATAAAGATTATTCTTATTCGCACATAGTGCAATTAATTTCCTATTTTATAATTTGAACTGTGAAATAAATTTAAAGTTGTTTTATTCATGAACTGTTTATGAACCATGTCTTAGCTGATTGTTTTGGTTACACTAACAATTGATGAATCGTTCTATTATTTGAACTAAGTTGTTATTGAAAGATTTATGCCATTTATTTCGGCTAGATCAATATTCATATTATATGTTGAAATTATAGCATTTTTTTAAGAGCAATCTAAACCATATTGTTGTGGAACAGACTCATGATGTAAGACTGAGATGAACAGCCCTTATAAAAAGGGGAACTTTATTTTCGGGCATCTGACCCTTGCACTATTATTGAGTATTATGCATAATCACAGGTACAATGAGGCTGATCCCCTTACTTACTTGCAGAATGGTATGATTTATTCTTTACGGTTAACTTATACTCTTGAGGTATTAAATCAGTAAATGAATTGATAATTCCTCGAGTAGCTCATGATCCATTTTTAATCACTCAACATGAAATCTGGGAATATCCCACCATATTGAATATTATTACAACATTGTAAATTCTTCATAATCAAATTGATATTGTTGAATCCTTGAAAGAATTTAACATCTTTCATTTTTTATATGTTATTCAGCATGGAATATAAGAAAATTCTTGATATTGAAAATGATTTATTATTCAGCTACCTCGAAATCTTGTGAATATTGCTGACATTCTAGAAAGTTAGACTCTTCTATATCCTTTATTGAACGTTTTAACTTGAGGAGAAAATTAGTTGCTCACCCTTGCTTAAAACAAAATATTTAAGCTAAAGTCGAGGTAGCCGAAAGTTCCAAGAAGAGCAAAGGAAAAGAGAAGGCGACCGAGTAGGGTCTTTGAAGTACTATTTAATTATATTATCTCATTATGTAAACCTTTTGTGTATCTAAGGGTATGTATTTAAATTAAGGTTAGATAAACCTGGGATAATGTTATGTTTGTATTAAGAAATGGTATGAATGATGTAATTCATATTGAATGGGTAGTTAGATGTGATGTGTATGTTGTATCGTGAGCACTAAATCTGAGGTATGAGTGACCCTGATTTGGGGGCGTCACAGGTTGGTATCAAAGCTGATAAGTTATAAACCTTAGGCAGGGGAAAAGCCTTAGGAGTATAACCATAAGAATGATAGAGAAAACTCATCTAGAGTTTTAAGTGATGGATTGAGAAAATTCATCATTCATGAGATATGTGAATATTTAGTATGTATAGGTTATGTTGAATGATGATGTCCTAATAAATTATTTATACTGATTGTAGGATGTCAGGAGATGACAAGATTAGAGAAACCCATGTGGCTACTAAGACGCTAGCAGTTGCACCAGTGCCAATAGCCGAGGTGGTGGCTCAAGTTGAAATAGTAGGTGAATCAGAGAAAATTTTTGAAGAAGAAGAGATAGTTGAGAAGGTTCTAAAAGAAGAACCAGCGATAAATCTAGGAAGCGATCATGACAAGTACCCCAAGATGGAACTGAATGAAGAGGAGGAAGTATATTCCAAAGAAGCTAAGGTAGGACCAGAAATAGAGATAGAAGATGGAGAAAAAGGTAGTGTAGTAGCCGTAGATGGTCAAGCATCAGGGGAAGTTCAAGATTTAAGGAATAAGGTGTTTTTTCTAAAGGAAATGTGGAATGCCGAAAGATTATTAAATGATCAGTTGGTAAGGGCACTGAGAGAGATAATCGAAGAACAAAATGAGCATAAGGCACAAGTCGATGGGAGGAGAGCTAAGTGCAATGTATCATTTGAAACTTTAAGAAAGAAGAAAGATGGGAATAATGATAAAAGAAAACAAAATAATGTTAGTGAAAACAACTCAAGAGATTCATAGCCGAAGAAGAAGGCATGTATTGACTGCGGAAGGAAGCATTTTGGGGAATATATGAAGGGTAAGAATGTGTGCTATAATTGCAGATAGGGAGGCCACATATCTCCCAATTATCCCGAACCTAAGAAAGGAGAATGTTTTTCGTGTGGAGAAAAAGGTCATCAGGCCAAGAATTATCCTAAAAAGAAGACATGTGAAGGAAGTAGACGAAAGAAAGATTAAGTCAGAAGGATACGAACCTTTAAAAGTAAGATAATATGTTAGTAATATAGTATCATAGACGATGGATATGTATATTTATAAATATATCTATATGAATATAATTCTCGCTTTTGTATGAATATCGAGATAACCTCTGTAGATTTCAACTTTTGTAAAAGTTGTAGCAGTGATTCCCAACTTTTGTTGTCGAAAAGGGATATTAAAGGATTGTAGCAGTATGTGTTATGTGATGTAAAGTACTATGAACTAGTTGAATGATATGAATATAGGTTTGATTAAGTAAATAAGTTTTAAGAATAAAGATAGAAAGCCGTCTAATTGAGAATCGGTTAATTCAAAGAAATCGAATGCATTAATCCAAAGAAGTGAATTGTAAATTCAAAGAAATGGAATTGTAAAATCCAAAAAATTTGAATTGGTCGGAGTTTAAAACTTTGTGTTAAAATTTTTATGATAACGCTAATAAGATATGACATATAATGAAACTTAAAGTAATATTTTAAGGTTTTGTTTAACCAGATAATGTCGCCAAGAAGACAAACCTGAAACCAAAGAGCAGAAGAATCTGTTAACAATGCAGAAGGTCAAGCAAACCCGATGCAAGATTTTGTGAATGTGTTAGCTCAAGCTATGCATATTAGAGCGCCAGCAGCAAGAAATAGGCCAGATAATAGATTGGCAAACTTTAAAGACTTTAAGGTAGTAGGTCCACCAAAATTTAAAGGAACAACAAACCCAATTGAAGCTCAAATGTGGATAAAGGAGATAGAGAAAGCTTTCGCAATTGCGAGGGTTGTGGAGGAGTAAAAGACGGTTTTTGCAACCTATTTAATGAAGGGTGAGGTGAATTATTGGTGGGAGTCAAACCAGACTAGAGCTGAATTAGAAGCGGTAAAATTGATAAGGTTCAAAGAACTGTTCTTCGAGAATTATTTCTCATCAAGTATGCAAGGAAGGTTGGAGGTTAAGTTTCTACAGTTGAAGCAAAAGAATATGTCAATTTTGGAATACGCCGCTAAGTTCAATGAGTTCGGTAGATTCGCTCCACATCAAGTGGACATTGAGGTATGAAAGGCGCAAAGGTTTGAGAACGGACTGAAGCCAGGTATATTTAGCAAAGTAGCTATGTTGCAGATCAATTCATTTCTGACCCTGTTGGAAAAAGCCATCATCGCCGATGGAGGAAGTGAAGCAATGTCAAAGTACCACCAAGACCAAAAGATGAAGAATATGAATAAAGGAGGTAGTAGTGGAGGACGTAACTCCAATAAGTGAAAGTGGACTAACAACGCTCAATGGAGAAGTAAATCAGGAGAAAGTAGGAAGAGAGGAGAACCATGTACCAATTGCGGTAAAAATCATCAGGGAATCTGCCTGAAGGGAAAAGATGTATGTCTCAACTGCGGTCAAGAGGGACACATCTCTCCCAACTGTCCCAGTCCAAAGAAGTTACAAGGTTATTTTTCATGTGGATCACTAAACCACCAAAGCCGTAACTGTCCAAGGAAGAATGCTGAAAGAGGAAGCAACAACAAAGGAAATAGTAGTGGAACACTGATGATCAAGGAACCAGCTCAACCAGGAAGATTAACGGCACATACGTTTAACATGACGGTTCAAGATGCAGTCGCTTTGAAGGGAGTAGTGTCAGGTAAAATCCTAATTACTAATATAATTGCGTACGTATTATAGATATCACTGTGAAGTGCTATCCATCTAAGGATATGAGTCACGGGTTGGTATGAAGAATTGATGATACAACTTTAAAAAGTTGTTCGAACGAGAGTATATTAAGTGTTCTATGGTAACCCTTAGAGGTTCCAGAGTATAATGAAAGAAAGCACAAGTTGCTTAAAATATTGCAGGAATACTATTGTGAGTAAGATTTTTTTACTTAAATATAATAGGTAAATATGAGTTATGGCAAGTCAAATGAGACTTGAGTTAAGTAAAAGATTTTCTGCCCTAAATAAGATGCGAAAGAGTAAAAGTAAGAAGAAGCAAAGTAATACCTATATTAGGGTAATAACTTTTCATTAATAAATAAAGGTCTAAGGATAGACATAAATTGATGATAAGGTAATAGTTATGTCAGGGACGAAATCCTTATAAGGAGTGGAGAATGTAAGGACCAAGAATTTTATATGGTTATATATTTAAATTTTTAGGAATAATTTTTTTATATATTATCTTAAGCTTATAAGTGAATATGTGTTATGAGATATAAAGTAAACAAGATAGTTAATTTATTTATTTTTAAATTAACTAAGATAAATACTTAATCAAGTTGATTAAGGAAAGGTAAGATAAGCTTATGATTAACATAGCTTAAGTGTTAGCCTTAAATGGTAAATAGGAGGATTTATAATCTGTAAGTGATTAATTAGTATAACTAATATAAAGTGGATAAAGATGTATAATAATTCAACAAGCCAATTAAGGCTAATTGGATTAGTGAAATAGTGAAACAAAAAGGAATTAATAATGTGGCAAGTAAAAATAATATATATGGCAAGCCATATTTGTAAGACCCCAACTTTTTATGAATAAAGATTTAATTTCTCAAATTATTATTTTGAATAATAAGGTGTTGATTTGATATAATGTTTTAGTTATGGGTGATATGTGTAAATTTTGCAAAGTAAGCAAGTTGTCATATAATATTCGTTTGGTCGGGGAATATTTTTTTGGTCGGAGAATATTCGTACGACGGATCATTGGTGGACCACATAACAGAGTAAATGTCGAATATAGAAAGTGACGGAAATAACTTTTTTATAAAAATAACGACAAAACTTTTACCGTTAACTGTAGAAATACCCGGTGATAAAAGTACAATAATACGCGTGGTTGCACAATAGCACATGGTATTGCATAATATATCTGATTATTGATTCTTACGTAAGAAGTCACTCAGTTTTATTCAATAATTGCCACAGTAATTGTTGCATAGTATCTCATATTATTGATTTAATTATTATCACAGTATCATCTACACAATATTTTATATTATTAAATCAATATTTGACACAACACAATTATTCATATTATTAGTTAGCATTATTGACAATGTCTAGAAAATTATGTCGAGAAAAAAGGTTAGGTTATATAATTATACGTCAGTAAGGATAAATCCTTATTGAAAATCCCCCTTGTTCTTGGGAATGATCTGGTTGTTAATATTACGAGCTTATAATATTAATTGTGAATAATTATTATGTGGTGGATATTGGTTCTATTTTGATATAAATGAAGGAATTTAGCATGAAACATCTGTTAAAAGTTTGGCAATTATCTTCTCCGATAAAATATTCATCTAAATATATTATTATAATACTACATTATAATAGTATAATGTGATAATATAATAGTATAATTTTATAATTTAAATGGTAATATTTTTAATAATTTTTAGCATGTGAATAAAAGTAGAGTGAAGGTTATTATTTTTATTTTGAATTCCTTCCGTGCACTCCTCCTTTGCAAATGGGTGGAATACTTCTCCTGCAATCCTTTGTTTTCCAAATTTTGTGGGCCTCACCTATTGGAAATGATAGGTTAGGCAGAGAAGAATGGAAGTTAGGCGTGAAAGAGAAAGAAAAGTTAGGCATTGTGGAAGAAAAAAAGAAATTAGGCAAACCTGCATAATTTTTCTCCCTCCGTTGCACTGTAAAAGGAAGGTTACCCCACCTTCCTAAACATACCATTACAATATCAAAATTTTATATTCTATAGTATTGTGAGTATTTCTCTTGAGTTTAAGGATACTTTGAGTGTAGCTTTTGTGCATGATTTTCTCAAAATAATATCCGATATTCTAGTCAAATCTAGTTTCTACTAAGATAAATGATATTATTTTATTTCAATACTCGTAAGAAATATCATTTTCTTTCATACTTCATATTATGCAAGATATATTACTTCTTTTCATATTCCTAAATTTAAAGTTACTATGGTAAGTATTACTTCTATAATTCCTGAAATGATTATAAATTCCTTAAGGTTTGCGCTTCATCTAATATCATTTCACTTGAATATTAGTCTGAACTTTCTTATTAAATTTTCATATTTTCATGTTTGGTTAATATTCATGGGTACTATTCATACGAAATTATTCATGGGTACTATTCATACGATACTATTCATAACAGAATTTAATTTTCTTTTTTGTCCAAATTATTTTTGGATACATTAATATCATTCTTGAATTTTTCTTCACAATTAGTTATCATGTTGACAATTTGGACATTTTTGAATTCTGGATAAATTGAATTAGAAATCTCTAATATTTATCCTTGATCTCACTTGATTGATTCTTATATCATTGTCATCATCCTCATGCTTATATTGTGGTGAAAGACATCTTTGGCATGTAGTGCAAAGATGGACTGTTGATTAGTATGATTATGACCAATAATTGTGTATTGGTATAATCATGACCTTAATGTAATAAATAAAGGTTTGTGGTGAAAGTCCTCTTTGGCCCATAGTGTATAGATGGATAGATGTATGACATGATCATGACCACTGGTGATACAAACGATTATCTTTGGCCCGTAGTGCATAGATAGTCCGTTGATTGGAAATAATTATTGATTGGTGTTACAAAGATAAAATATTGACGATGGACTTTTAAATGATAGAAGATAGTAGATATCATGCTCTACTTGACTCTTCTAATGGACTGTTGTTTCCGCTGCAGTTGTTGATCTAAAACTTGTTATCTATTATATTCTATCAGATTTTTCCCTGTTGAGGACTAAGGATAATTTGTTCTACATTATTTTAGTCATAATATTTTTTATTGGGATAGTTGAGCTCACCGTTTTCCTTTTGGTTCCATTGTTCTTCTCAGGAGGCGAGAATGTTGCTGGGACTAGTCGGGGAGTGGAGTAATGGTCCAAGATGGTTAATATAGTCGTCCTCACTATTTTGTAAAATAATGTGACAATAATTGTAATGAGGACTTTATTTGAGTCTGGATATTGTCTATGAGACAATATTTATATTAAAACTCACAGCGTATGTGTTGTCGTATTTTGCACGACAACTGTATTAATGAAGTTTGTATTTGGTTTTTGTACCATGTATTTGACGAATCATTTGGGGGCATCATAATTAGTATCAGATCTTAGGGATATGATCTCTGGCAGATATCTGAGGCTAGAACAATGAGGGGAGAGACGAGTAAATCCTTCGCTAGTGTGTCCTACCCAAGCTTATTTGTTATTTAATTAGTCGATCAGAATATAGGGATAATATGTGACATGTCAATTAACCCTTGTTTTGTGGCAGTGTTTGAGAATGACATCTGAAATTTTTTAGATAAGCAATTGAGCACATGAGACAGTTGAGACACCGCCAATCAATAACCAGGATAATATGCATCAGGAAGGCAATAATTCTCATGTAAACAACAACACCAACCAAATGATGAACGATGGGATGTTTAGGAGCTTTCTATAATTCATGCAACACCAAACGAGAGAGACTCATGTTCATAATGCAGGTGGAAATAATGGCAACTCACGGCTGGTCACTATTAAGCAATTCAAGGAGTTGGGACCGCCGGAGTTTTTGGGAAAGTCAGAGCCACTTAAGGCAAAAGCATGGATTAAGCAGATCACCAAGATATTTGATATCTTGGGATGCATAGAGGAGCAAAAGGTTTCCTTCGCCACCTTTATGTTGCGTGAAGAGGCAGATTATTGGTGAGAATCTATAAAATGCACTCATCTTTCCGCACTTAAGATGTCTTGGGAGAAGTTTCAGGAATTATTCAACGACAAGTACTTTCCAGAAAGTATTCGTCATATAAAGGAAGTGGAATTCATCAAACTGGAATAGAACAATATGACTGTATCGCAATACGAGACCAAGTTTATGGAGTTATTCCGGTTTGCATTCCATTTGGTGGATAATGAGGAGGGAATGACACGAATATTTCTGAGAGGTTTGAAACCCGAAATTCATCAATACCTCATTTGTCACAAACTTTGTTGTATTCAGATGTTGTGAATAGGGCTCAATTATTGAAGCGCGATAATGAGTCAGCTCAACCAAAAGATAACGACCAATAACACGATAATAATCATACCGGTGGCAATGGCCATCCGAACAATGATAACCATCATGTAGGAAATTATCATGCCAGAAATGGTAATCATTTCGGTGGTAATCATGGCCAAGATTACAGGAAAGGTGAACTAAGTGTGAACAAATTTAAGAAGAGAAGATTCAACAATGACAACGGAAAGACATCGGCAGCAGCTCTAGCACCATTTTTAAGGAAGGAGAACGACCACCGATCGTATGCTACAAATGCGGACATGAGGGACACATCAATCCAAACTGTACGCAGCAACCCAAAGTGTGTTTCAATTACAGAAAGGAAGGTCACCTAGCTCAATTTTGTCATACAGTGAAGTTAAGTCCAGCTGGGATGGTGACACCAAAGGCTGTCCCAGACAAGTCAAAGTCGGTGGTTCAAGGGAGAGTGTTTTTTGTGACTTCCCAAAAAGTGAGGAACCCGAACAAAGTTATCAAGGGTAAGTTAATCATAAACTCTTGTGAAGTTTATTCCTTATTCGATACCGGTTCTAACCATTCTTTTATTACACCTGTTTGTGCTCAACGTTTAAACTTGACTCCGGAGAAATTAGACTTTGACTTATCTGTTGAAACTCCGTTGGGAGAAACCTTCGTTACATCCACCATTTATAAATCTTGTTTGATTCAAATCGATACCCTCACATTACCTGTTGATCTCATCTATTTGAAAATACTTGCATTTGATGTGATTTTAGGGATTGAATGGTTAACTACTCTTCATGCTAAAATTGATTATTTTCGTAGGGTCGTTAGCTTTCATATTCCTAACCAACCTATTATGCGAATTCAAGAAACCAAACTACTAAAGTCAATCACTGTCATATAAAGTCATAAAGCCATTCGTTTATTAAAAAATGGATGTCAATCTTTCTTAGCCCATGTCACCGAGTTAAACAAAAATATGTCAAATTTGAATGATATTTCCGTTGTTAATAAATTTCCTGACGTATTTTATGAACTTTCTGGCCTACCACAGAGCATGAAATTGAATTTTATATTGACCATGAACTCGGTACAAAACCCATTTTCAAAACCCCATATCGAATGGCTCCTATTGAACTTCAAGAGTTATAACCCCAACTATAGGAGTTGGTACCCAAGCCTCTATCTGGTGACTTCCTTTGTGGAATACACCGAAACCAGACTCTCTGTAGGGGACGTCATATTTGTGCGGTGAAAAACTGATAGGTGCAATTGTGAGGTGCTATCCAAGGTTGGAATATGAGTTACAGTTAGGAGCAACCTAAGTCAGTAACCAAAATAAGTAGCTTTCTAGGCTTAGTTGGTTATTATTGTTGATTCATGGAAGGATTTTCTCGAATCTCTACTCCATTAACTCAGCTGACTCGAAAAGATACAAAATTCAGCTGGAGCGAGGATTGTGAAAAGAGTTTCCACGAACTCAAGAGGAGACACATTTTAGCACCTGTTCTGATAATACCATCAGGTTCAGAGAGATTTGTCATCTACAGCGATGCTTCAGGTAGAGGTTTAGGATGTGTTCTCATGCAACATTAGAAAGTTATAGCCTATGTCTCTCGATAACTCAAAGAATATGAGAGGAATTATACTACTCATGATCTAGAGTTGGCAGCAGTTGTTTTCGTGCTAAAGATCTGGAGACACTACCTGTATGAGGAGAAAATGGAGATCTACACAGACCATAAGAGCCCCAAATATTTCTTCACCAAAAAGAAACTCAACATGCGGCAACGACGTTGGCTTGAGCTGTTGAAAGATTACGACCATATCATTCAATACCATCCTGGAAAAGCGAGCGTGGTAGCTAACGCGTTGATTAAAAGATCGTATGTGGGTACAAGTACGATATTGTTAACACAAAGACTAATTCTGTATGACTTACAAAGGATGGAAATAGAGTTAAAGACTCCAAGGACCCACGTGAAGATGACGAATATACGATTAGAATCAACTTTAATCGATAAAGTTAAAGTTGCTCAAGCTACAGACCCAGAGCTAATAAATATGAAGAAAAAAGTACAAGAAGGTATTATTCCAGAATCAAGAATCAACATAGAGAAGAAAGCTTAAATCATCGATTAATTGGCCCATTTGAAATCATTGACCGAGTAGGAACTATAGCCTATAGACTTGTTTTACCACCAAGTATGTCTCGTGTTCATAACGTTTTTCACATATCCATGCTACGAAAAATATGTGGAACACCCAAACCACATAATTTAATTAGAACCAGATGAGATAGCAGAATATTTAACTTATGAAGAGGTACCTGTTAAAATCTTGGATAAGAAGGAACATATTTTACGCTCAAAGGTTATACCTCAAGTCAAAGTTTTATGGAGAAACCACGATATTGAGGAAATGACCTGGGAGTTAGAATATGAAATGAAACAAGTTATCCTCACGTCTTCGACATACCAGGTACTTACATCAATTTCAAGGACAAAATTTCATAAGAAAGGGAGGTTGTAAGACCCCAACTTTTTATGAATAAAGATTTAATTTCTCTAATTATTATTTTGAATATTAAGGTGTTGATTTGATATAATGCTTTAGTTATGGGTGATATGTGCAAAATTTGCAAAGTAAGCAAGTTGTCATATAATATTCATTTGGTCGGGGAATATTCTTTTTGTCAGGGAATATTCATACGACGGCGTAATCATTAATGGACCACATAACAGAATAATTTTCGGATATAGAAAGCGACTGAAATAACCTTTTTATAAAAATAACGATAAAACTTTTAGCGTTAACTGTTGAAATACCCGGTGATAAAAGTACAATAATACATGTGGTTGCACAGTAGCACACGGTATTGGACAGTATATCCGATTATTGATTCTTACGTAAGAAGTCACTCAGTTTCATTCAATAATTGTCACATTAATTGTTACATAGTATCTCATATTATTGATTCAATTATTATCACAGTATCATCTGCACAATATTTTATATTATTAAATCAATAATTGACATGACACAATTATTCATATTATTAGTTAGCATTATTGGCAATGTCTAGAAAATTCTGTCGAGGAAAGGGGATAGGTTATATAATTGTGCGCCAGTAAGGATAAATCCTTATCGGAAAGCCCCCTCTTTCCTTGGAATAATCTGGTTGTTAATATTGCGAGCTTATAATATTAATTGTGAATAATTATTATGTGGTGGATATTAGTTCAATTTTGATATAAATGAAGGAACTTAACATGAAACATGTGAGACCCCAGATTTTATGAATAAAGATTTAATTTTCTCGAAATAATTTTTTTTTATATTATGGTGTTGATTTGATGTAATATTATAGTTGTGGGTAATATTTACAGATTTTGCAAAGTAAGCAAGTGGTTGTATAATATTCGATTGGTGGGGAATATTCTTTTTGTGGGGAATATCAAATGCGATGGTACAATCATTGGTGGACCCCACAATAGAATTATTATCGGATAGAAAATAACGGCGGAAGTTTTTAGATTAAGCTAATTTGAAACACCGGTGTTAAAAAAATACGATGTCTGGCGTGGTTGCACAAAGAGTACACAGTATTGATTATTGATGCTTACGTGAGAAGTCACTCGGTTATACTCAATTATTGCTACGAAGAATTCTTTGATCATATCTCTCATATTATTGATTCAATTATTGTTTAAAGATTATCATCGCATAATATGATATATTATTCAATCGGTATTCGGGACACTTTTCGTAGTTTGAGTACTATTCATAAGTTACTATTCACGAGTTACTATTCATGAGTTACTATTCACGAGTTACTATTCACCTCAGTTACTATTCACTCTAGTATTGTGCATTCGGGTATTTGGGTACAATATTATTTCATGAGGAGATGTGCTAATTTTTCGAATAGTTGGTTGAAGATATAATAAAGTAAGTCTATATGGACATTGGTGGAGTTATAATAGTAAATCAATATGGATCATCGATTTAAAGTTTTAATAGTAAATCAGTATGGACCGTTGTTTTAAGTTTTAATAGTAAACCAATATGGACCGTCTGTTTAATAGTAAATCAATCTGGACCGTTCATGAATTAGTTACTATTCATTCCATTTTCCTATAAATAGAAGCTCATTCCTTCATCATTTCTTATGAATTCACTGAAACTCTAGAGAGAGAATTATAAGAGAACCTATAGAAAAGTATTATGTTACTTCCCTACTCTTATATTCAGTTTCTTTTACGGTAAGGGATGTTATTTATTGTACTCATGAAGAGAACTTCGTTATTCCATTATTTATTATTACATTGGAATAACTCAGATCTGTGAGCTACCCTATACATGGTGACATTCTTCTAATATTCCGTTCTTTATTATTACATTAGGAATATCCTGTTTTTGTGCCTTTACGCCTGCACTGGTTCCATTATTTATTATTCGTCGAATATCACATCTGCATGCGTTCTGTGGGACTGGTTCCAAGTAATCGTAGCTCCCCACAAAATGAGGGTAGGTTTGTCTCTCTCAGGCAGACTATTTCTTCCTTTGAGGAAATAGAGTAAGGTCGACCTTCTTCCGGAAAAAGAGGGCTTTGCTCGCCTCGTCTTTTCCTTTTGTCTTTTCGCTAAAACCAAACACCCCACATTCCGGGTATGGAGCCACCTTCTTCACCCCGACATGCTACTTCCATAGGCCTTCGAAAGCCTAGGGGATGGTACCTCGTAACCACCCGGCTTCCACGAAGAGTCCCCTGTGCGCTTACGCGCCGGACACAGTTCCATCCTTTATTATTCTGTTGGAATAACCTGCCTGTGCGGTCTATTGCATGCATGGTGATTTCTTTTGTTATTACATTCTTTATTATACTCAGTTGGTTAAAACTTTGACTTCTATACTCCATGAAATTAGTGGAATATCCTTAATATTTGCGCTTCATCCAGTATCTTTTCATGGAAATATTCTTCTGAGCATTCTTGAATTTTACTCTACAAAGAAGTATCATGTTGACAATTTGAACGTTATCAGTTACTGGATAAATTAATTCTTGAACTTGTTTTATTGAATTCTTATATCATTGTCATCATCCTCATGTTTATATTATGTTGAAAGTCATTTGTGGCCTGTAGTGCATAGATGGACTTAGTATGATTATGACCAGGGATTATTCGGTATAATCATAACCGTAATGTTACAAATGATGTGGAAAAAGTCCTCATTAGCTCGTAGTGCATTGATAGACAGTTTTTGGTATGATTATGGCTATGTATTCTCTTTGGTCGTAGTGCAAAGATAAATTGTTTTATGGCATGATCAGGACCGTTGATGAAAACATGATTATCTTAAGCCAAGTGCATGGATAATTCGTGGTCGTGATACTAAAGAATATCCTTGGTCAGAAAAGTGCGAGGGGTGATTCGATGATGTGGATTATTTATTAAGCTGAGTTCCAGCGATAAAAGTGATGAAAAACCTTTTAAATCATAGAAGATAGTAGATTTTATTCCCTACTTGACTCTTCTAATGGATTGCTTGTTCACTGTGATTAAACTTGATAGTTATTATATTTTATCAGTTTAACACTGTTGAAGGCTAACGATAAATTATTTTGCACTATCTTAGTCATAATATTTCTTACTGGGCTAGTTGAGCTCACCCTTTCTTTCACTGTTCTCTTCAGGAAATGAGAACGTAGCTGGGACTAGTCGGAGAACAGAGTGATGGTCCTAGATGATGCATTAGTAGTCCTCACTATTCTATGAAATAGTGTTATAATAATTGTAATGAGGGCTCCTTTTGAGTTTGTATAATCTCTAGTAGACAATATTTGTATTCAAACTCATAGTTTATGTTTTGTCGTATTGTACATGACAGTTGTATTATTAAGTTGTATTTAAATTCTGTACCATGTATCTGACAACTCAAGATGGGTGATATATACCTAATTTTGGGGGTGTCACAAAACATTTGTTGAAAGTTTGGCAATTATCTTCTCCGATAAAATATTCATCTAAATTTTATATTATAATAGTATAATGTGATAATATAATAGTATAATTTAATAATTTAAATGGTAGTATTTTTAATAATTTTCGGCATGTGAATAAAAGTGGAGTGAATGTTATTATTTTTATTTTAAATTCCTTCCGTGCACTCCTCCTTTGCAAATTGGTGGAATACTTCTCCTGCAATCCTTTGTTTTCCAAATTTTGTGGGCCTCACCTATTGGATATGATAGGTTAGGCAGAGAAAAATTGAAGTTAGGCGTGAAAGAGAAAGAAAAGTTAGGCAAACCTACTTAATTTTTCTCCCTCCGTTGCACTATAAAAGGAAGGTTACCCCTCCTTCCTAAACACACCATTACAATATCAGAAATTCTTATTCTATATTATTGTGAGTATTTCTCTTGAGTATAAGGATACTTTGAGTGTAGCTTTTGTGCAAGATTTTCTCAGAATAATATCTGATATTTCAGTCAAATCTAGTTTCTACTAAGGTAAAAGATATTATTTTATTTCAATACTTGTAAGAAATATCATTTTCTTTCATACTCCATATTATGCAATTGATATTATTTCATTTCATATTCCTAAATTTAAACTTACTATGGTAAGTATTGCTTCTATAATTCCTGAAATGATTAAAAATTCTTTAAGTTTTGCGCTTCATCTAATATCATTTCACTGGAATATTAATCTGAACTTTCTTATTAAATTTTAATCTTTTCATATCTGGGTACTATTCATGGGTACTATTCATACAATGCTATTCATGTGTACTATTCATACGATACTATTTACAATAGAATTTAATTTTCTTTTCTGTCCAAATTGTTTTTGGATACATGAATATCATTCTTGAATTTTTCTGTCCAATTAGTTATTATGTTGACAATTTGGACATTTTTTAATTCTGGATAAATTGAATTAGAAATATCTAATATTTATCATTGATCTCACTTGATTGATTCTTATATCATTGTCATCATCATCATGCTTATATTATGATGAAAGTCATCTTTGGCCTTTAGTGCAAAGATGGACTGTTGATTGGTATTATTATGACCAGGAATTGTGTATTGATATAATCATGCCCTTAATGTTACACATAAAGGTTTGTGGTGAAAATCCTTTTTGGCCCGTAGTGCATAGATGGACACTTGTATGACATGATCATGACCACTGGTGATACAAACGATTATCTTTGGCCCGTAGTGCATAGATAATTCGTTGATTGGAAATAATTATTGATTGGTGTTACAAGGATAAAATATTGATGATGGACTTTTAAATCATAGAAGATAGTAGATATCATGCTCTGCTTGACTCTTCTAATGGATTGTTGTTTCAGCTGCAATTGTTGATCTAAAACTTGTTGTCTATTGTATTCTATTAGATTTTTTTCCTGTTGAGGACTAAGGAAAATTTTGTCAGGAATAAGCATGTGAATGTTATTCCTAATTATATATGATTTGATTATGATATATATGAATGAATATGCAAGTATGCTTGCATTAAGAAAAGTTGTAAAGTCCTTTGATAGATAATAGAAACATGTGTACAAGGACTTAGAATGAATTGATCAAGTATGTTAGGTTGATCCTATATAAGCAAAACAGCTTTGTAAAGTCCTTAAAAAGAAATGATGTACAAGGACTATAAACATAGAAAGATCAAGCATGTTAGGTTGATCTTATGATGTAATAGATAGGCTTGTCTGATCGTCGAGCACTGCACCAGAAATCGTAGTCTGCCAGGAGAGTCAAGGAAAACTCGAGAGCCATCGAGGCAGAATCGTAGTCTGTAAGATAGTAGATCTCGGAGTTCGTAGACTGCCAGGAGAGACGAGGAAGGATCGTAGTGTGTCGAGGAGAACTTCCAAAGGGACGTAATCTGCTGAGGAAGTCATGTTCAGAATCATAGAGACAGCCTGTCTACGAGTCGACCGAGTACCTGCCGAAGCCAAGCCAGAAACGTAGACTACACTCGGAGTCATATAGTCTGCTGATGCCGAAGTCAAGTCAAGGATCGTAGACTACACTCTGAGTCGTAGTCTATTGATTACATGCAGAGATCGTAGTCGAGCAAGATCAGATGAAGACATCGGGCACAAAGACAGAAATCGTAGAGTGTCAAGATCTGATCTCGAAGTCATAGTGTCTGCACAGCCGAAGCTGAATCGTAGAGTGCAGGACTACGACCTCAACCGTTGTGCTCACAATGCCAAGGCAGAATCGTAGAGAAAATAAGATTCTCAATGAATGAGCACTCCCAGAATATCCAAAGGAATGAAGCCTTTGGTTAGTACTGCAAAGATACATTTCATCATGAAGGAAACTAGAGAGCACTCAACGTATGGCATGCAAGCTAATGGCAGATCTAAGAACCAACCCAATCAGTATCCAGATTGAGTTGTGAATCCATTCAGGATGAAGTCTTCCATAAGGAGATCAGAAGAAGACTTCAGTAACTGACTAAGGAAAGTCAGCAAGTGCAATAGCTGTTAAATGACAGAAGACGACGATCTTGGAAGCAACCAGGATTGTAGTGTTTGCCAAATAAAGAAAGAACTGATGGAGTGCATACAGAGATACTAGACAACTTCTGAAGAACAAGGCTAAAGTGATTAAGCATTGGGTCATTCCATTGATGATAAGTGAATGGGAGATCACAAGGAGAAAGTGAGCTGGACACGCCACAAATCTGAAGTGTTTTGCTATTCAGAAGGGGCCAGAACAAAGAAGTCAAGCCATCAGTATCTGAGAGCTGTTGAGGAAAACAGAAGTGTTGAAGCACTGCACAAGAGAAGGAAGAGGTGTTCTACATTGAAGATCCAATCAACACTCTTCAAGATCGTAGTATTGTCTCTACCAGTCAACATGAAACTACGATCTGGTCCTATGAAGACATGCATCAGAATCGTAGAGTTCGAATAGCTGAAGACTAAAGCATTGGCAACAGTTCAATCTGAAGGGTAATATTCAGATAAGAGCTTATTGAGATCATCGATGCAAAAGGACAACCTCTGATCGACAAATCAAAAGGAGGAAATAAAGTCTTCGACCTGCCCAAGACATTAAAGTGACATCTCTGATGGGGTAGGTGAAACAATAGACTGTAGTGTCAGAAAAAGTATGACATGTCACATCAGCAGTCTACCTCAGACAACTCGAGATCTATGAAGATATTTGAATAGCTTTCAACGGCTACTTTCCAACGGAAGGAATTGGGAAGGAGTATAAATCAGCAAGAGATTCAAAGATCGAGGGTTGCTGGAGTTGCCGAGTTTGGAGAAAAGGTGGACTGTTCTAACCATGTGAGATAGTGAGTCTGAAGGCTCACTTTACGATCCACCAAGAACACTTAGAGTCAGACAAAGAAAGAAGTAGAAGTGAGAGTTCTACTACATGAAGAGTGTTCTGAACTGCCGAGAGAAAGAAGTGTGTCATGTCATCTTAATTTCCATCATGGAAAGACTCTAATTACCATAGAGAAGAGCTCACAGTCATCTTAGCAAGTCTATCATGAGAAGGCATCAAGTATTAAGAAGGGAGATCACAAACGCCATCATGGTGGCAAGCATGAGAAAGTTTCTAAGTACCTAGTAGAAGAGCTTACAGTCATCTTAGAAACCAATCATGTGTAGCCATCACGTATCAAGAGGAATGATCTTCAAGGTAGTTCATCAAGGGATCATCAGAGGAGGTTGAGTAACTGAAGAAGCTGAGCATCATGCAACACTCAACTACACTTCAAGGATGATCACGCCAAGATGCTAAGTACAGAAGATGTTCAAAGCATAAAGACATCTTAGCAGCTCAGCACCAACTCCAACCAACAAACAAACAACTCAACAAGAAGCCAGGGCCTGAGGGGTCCTTGTCAGGAGGATTAAACGAAGTTCCAAGCTCTTTGGGCTTGAAGAAGAGTTCCTAGGAACTAGAGAAGTTCCAAGGCTCATTGGCCTTGAAGAGTTCTTAGTGAATCGAAGTCCCAAGTCGTCACTTGAAGGAATCTTAGTGATTGAAGTGCGCCCTTCCTTAGTGGAAATCCTCGCTAGTTGAAAGCGAGAAGAGTGGATTAGGAACTTGAGTCTCTGAACCACTTAAAACCCCTTGTGTCTTTTACATTATATCATTTATATAATGTCTATTAACTGCTATACCTACTATGTATGTTTTAACTACTTACAACTGAACTAACTCTATGAACAATGTATGTATGATTATGAATAAATCAATGAAGGGGATCTTTTACTTATTCCGTTGTGCTTGAAAAGATTCTTATGTTTGTCATATGCTAATTTAATAGCAATACAAAATAAAAGAGAAAAGTATTTGAAATTAAAAAGGATCTATTCAACCCCCCCTCCCCTTCTAGATCTATTGTGCCTACTCGGAACTAATAAATTTGTTCTATATTGTCTTAGTCATAATATTCTTTACTGGGCTAGTTGAGCTCACCCATTTCCTTTTGGTTCCATTGTTCTCAGGAGGCGAGAATGTAGCTGAGACTAGTCGGGGAGTGGAGTAATGGTCCAAAATGGTTATTATAGTCGTCCTCACTATTTTATAAAATAGTGTGACAATAATTGTAATGAGGACTTTATTTGAGTTTGGATATTGTCTACGAGATAATATTTATATTAAAACTCACAGCGTATGTGTTGTCGTATTTTGTACGACAGTTGTATTAATGAAGTTTGTATTTGGTTTCTGTACCATGTATTTGGTGACTCAGAATGGGTTGTGTGGATCTATTTTTGGGGCATCACATTATTTCAAAAGCTTATTGAATGCAACAAACCATATTAGAAGGTCTTACTAAAACATGAGTTGAATAGCCTAATAAATGAATTGAATAAATATTTATCAATGATGATAAATAAGTTATGATTTATGTGGAAAAGGTGTATGATTAAATAAATAAATACATTGTATAGATATGTATATTTACTAATTATGTAATTAGAATTAAAAAGGAAAGCTACATGACCTAATTATACCTTAGGTGTAGTAATTAAATAACATAAAGGTTATGGTATTAAAAATCTTAGTATTAAAATTTATACTAACTTAAGAGATTAATTTTATTATCTCAAAATTATTATTTATTTTAAACCTAATTAAAACAAGTCTAATTGGGTTATAAAGTTAAATGGACATGGGTAAATATTTAAATTCCAAAAGAGTGGGGATAGAAATCCTAAATTAATAATTAGGGTAAGATAGGTTAAAAGTATTGCATTATGTTATTTCCATGGTTCAAGCAATTAATTAGGAAGCCCAAAGGAATTCAATTGATAGCCCAATATTTAACCTAATTATTAAGGAACTTTTTAGATATTTGATTAATCAAATTTGACATTAAAAATAAAGCAAAATGGGGCAAAATAAGGAGGCGGTACCCGGCCATTAAGGAGAAAGAGGGGGGTGAATTTAATCTTTTCTATGCTCCTTATCTCTAAGTTACGTACACACTCAACTTAGGTGTCAAGCTCTCATTTGTCCACCCAAGATTTCATGTATCCTAAAAGATAAGAGACACGGGTAATTACCTAGGGGATAAAAGAAGTGTGGGGGATAATAAGATAGATATAGGATGTGTATCTATACTTTTATACTAATACACTAATTTTTTATTTCATTTCATTTCATTTCTCCTTCATTTCACTTCCTAACAAAGCAAAAAGAAGAGAGAATGAGAGAGAGAGAGGTTGGGGTTTGGAGGAGGAGAAAAGGGAGAGAACTTCATCATTTATGCATCCTTAGTTCCTTAGATACTTAGGTAAATCAAGGAAGGTTGCTAGAAGATCAAGGTGAGGTTCTAAACTACTTTCTTCTTTTCTATTTTGGTTTATTTTGATGAAATAGAGGGGTAATGTTCTAAGACACTAAAACTCCTAGATTTACATGTTTTGTGATGTTTTATGCTTAGATCTAACTATTTAATGTGTTGATGTACTTGGAAATCAAAGTAGAACAAAAACTGTTTTTAGCCCAAAAACACTAAAATTTCAGCCCACTTTGAGGCTCTACCATTTGAAATCTACAAATTCTTTTTGAGATCCATCAAAGGGGTGAGTTAGATACATGAGTTATCTAATGAACCCAAGTGTTATCACTAAAAAATATTAAATCAATTAACCGTAGTGTTATTTTTCCAAAAACTGTCTGAACAACCAAAAATCTGGAAAAACCCTTTTAGTTTCCTAGCCACTTTTTGGAAAGGGCTGTTTCAGAAAATTTAAGAGATTTAAAAATTCTAGAAACATTTGAGAAGATACTTTGATGAGTTATCTGCATTTAGGAAAAAGAATGAACAGTTTTGGATGTGTAGAATGAGAGTTATGACTTTTACAAGAAAGGACTCTTTTAAAAGTAAACATGAATAACTCTTTGTGTGTAACTCTAAAAATGGTGAAATGTTTACTGGAGGTACATATATATAACAGGAGAATTCCCATAAAGTTTCTTAATTTTTGGACAAAAACTCGATTTATTAATAATGTTGCAGGATCCGGCTGTTTTAGGCCTTTTAAAAATAGCAAATCAAGTTGGAAAATTCTAGGAATATTTGGGGATCCTCTAGAGATCATATTCTGTCATATTCCAAAAAATAAAATTTTTTGGAACTGTTTTTGTATTTTTCATGTAAATGATTATGTTATGAATAAATGGGTAAAATAAGTTATGTGATATCATAAATGGTAAAAATGTGATGTTAATGCTTGGAAACCCTAAAAATGTTGTATTCTGATTTATGGAGGGTATTTTGGTAATTTTTTATGAGATTTTATATTTATGACATTTTAGGGTTGTTAAATAAAGTAATTAGTAAAGGTTAAACAATTAGAATAAATTGTTAATTAGTATAATAAATGATTAAAATATTATTAAGAGATTAATAATATTAGATTAAGATATTATTATGTAATTCATAATGTTTAGATTAAAATTGGATTTAAAATATTTTTAAATGATAATAATATTAGATTTGAGTTAAATTAAAATATTATTATATGATTAATAATATTATATAATGATTTAGGATATTATTAAATAATTAATAATATTAGATTAAAGTTAAATTAAAATATTATTAAATGATTAATAATATTAGATAATGATATTATTAAATGATTAATAATATTAGATACTAATTTAAAATATTATTAAATAATTAATAATATTAGATTAAAGTTAAATTAAAATATTATTAAATAATAATAATAATAGATTAAAATATTATTAAATTATTAATAATATTAGTTAAGAATTAAAAATTATTAAATGATTAATAATATTATGAAGTGAATAAGATATTATTAAATGATTAATAATATTATGAAATGATTAAAATGTTATTAATAATTATATTATGAAGTGAATATGATATTATTAAATGATTAATAATATTATGAGTTGAGTGAGATATTATTAAATGATTAATAATACTTGTTAAGGAATAAAATATTATTAAGTGGTTAATAATGTGAAGAAATGAGGAAATGTTATGATAGTTAAGTGATAGGATATTATCAAGCGATAATAATATTACTAATGAGTTAAGGTATTATTTGATTATGTGATTATATGTTAGATAAATTATTATGAAATAATAGTATTATGAGTTAAGATATGTGATGTTAATTGAGCGATCGATTTTATTAATGATAGGTCTTTCAAAAGAAGTTAAATTAAATTGCATAGCAGTAGTCAACCATTTAGGCAAGTTTCCTAACTCAACTTGAGTTATTATTTTTCAAAGCATGATTAATGGATAATTATTATTGATTATTCACATTCATAAAGATTATTGTTATTCGTACAGTGCAATTGATTTCCTATTTTATTATTGAACTGTGAAATAAATTTAAAATTCTTTTATTCATGAACTGTTTATGAACCATGTATCAGCTAATTGTTTTGCCTACACTAACAATTGATGAATCGTTCTATTATTTGAACTAAGTTGTTATTGAAAGATTTATGTCATTTATTTCGGCTAGATCAATATTAATATTATATGTTGAAATCATAGCATTTCTTTAAAAGCAATCCAAACTATATTGTTGTGGTACGGACTCATGATGTAAGAGACTGAGATGAACAACCCTTATAAAAAGGGGAACTTTATTGTCGGGCATCTGACCCTTGAATTGTTATTGAGTATTATGCATAATCAAGGGTACAATGAGGCCTATCCCCTTACATACTTGCATAAGGGTATGATTTAATCTTTACGGTTAACTTATACTCTTGAGGTATTAAATTAGTAAATGAATTGATAATTCCTCGAGTAGCTCATGATCCATTTTTAATCACTTAGCATAAAATCTGGGAATATCCCACCATATTGAATATTATTACAACATTGTAAATTCTTCATAATCAAATTGATATTGTTGAATCTTTGAAAGAATTTAACATCTTTTATTTTTGATATGTTATTCATCATGGAATATAAGAAAATTCTTGATATTAAAAATGATTTATTATTCAGTTACCTCGAAATCTTGTGAATATTCCTGACGTTCTAGTAAGTTAGACTCTTCTATATCCTTTATTGAACGCTTTAACTGTCGAAGCAAAGTAGTTGCTCACCCTTGCTTAAAACAAAATATTTCAGCTAAAGCCGAGGTAGCCGAAAGTTCCAAGAAGAGTAAAGAAAAAGAGAAGGCGAACGAGTAGGGTCTTTGAAGTACTGTTCAATTATGTTATCTTATTATGTAAACCTTTTGTGTATCTAAGGGTATGTATTTAAATTAAGGTTAGATAAACTTGGGATAATGTTATGTTTGTATTAAGAAATGGTATGAATGATGTAATTCATATTGAATGGGTAGTTAGATGTGATGTGCATGATGTATCGTGAGCACTGAATCTAAGGAATGAGTGACCCGGATTTGAGGGCGTCAAAGACGACCTATACCCAACAATTCAATCTCCTCTTTAATGGTAACCCAAATAATAATATTCTTATTTTTGTTCACAAAACCATAAATAGACTATCTATATAGAGACAATCTAATAGTAATAAATTAGTCTGAAACATGGTCTAATAGGCATAACAATTATAACTACAATAAAATGTCTTATTCTAAATATGTACACCGTAAATCATATAAATAACATATTTGTAAAAAGCATTCAAGTCACTGAGAATTTCATGTTTAATTGCAATATGTGACGCCCCCAAAATAGGTATACATCACCCATCTTGGGTCGCCAGATACAAGGTACTGATTACAAATACAAACTAATTATACAACAGTCGTGTAAAATACGATAAAACATAGGCTGTGAGTTTTAATACAAATATTGTCATCTAGACAATATCCACACTCAATGGAGTCTTTATTATCACACTATTTCATAGAATAGTGAGGACTACTAATGTACCATCTAGGACCATCACTCTATTCCCCGACTAGTCCCAGCTACGTTCTCATTTCCTGAAGAGAACAATGAAAGCAAAAGGGTGAGCTCAACTAGCCCAGTAAGAAATATTATGACTAAGATAATGCAGAATAAGTTACCATTAGCCTTCAACAGTATAACAACTGATAGAATATAATAGACAACAAGTTTTAGATCAAAAACTGCAGCGGAATAAGCAATCCATTAGAAGAGTCAAGTAAAGTATAAAATCTACTATCTTCTATGATTTAAAAAGTTTTTCATCAACTTTATCGCTGAGACTCAGCTTAATAAATAAAATCGAATCATCCCTGCTCCACGACCAAGGATATTCATGTAATCATCAATGGTCATGACTATACCGAATAATCTATGGTCATAATCATACCAGCAATTGTCCACCAATGAACTACAGGCCAATGAGGACTTTTACCACATCATTCGTCACATTACAGTCATGATTATACCGAATAATCCCTAGTCATAATCATACCAAGTCCATCTATGCATGTATACCAAGGATGACTTTCATCACAATATAAGCACGAGGATGATGACAATGACATAATAATTCAATAAAACAAGTTCAAGAATAAATTTTAAAGATTTATATATTAATTTATCTAGGAACCAATAACGTCCAAATTGTCAACATGATACTGCTTTGTAGAGTAAAATTCAAAAATACTCAGAAGAATATTTCCATGAAAAGATACTAGATGAAGCGCAAATATCAAGAATATTCCACTAATTTCATGGAGTATAGAAGCCAAAGCTTTAACCAACTGAGTATAATAGAATATATGAAACTGCAAATGTATTTTTGTCCGCCATGCGGTAATCCACGTAGACAGATCATTTCCACAATTTAATAAGGAATTATTACGAAGGATCATTCACCATGCATATGGTAATCCACATAGACAAAGTTATTCCAATGAATAATAAAGAATGGAATAACTGAAGAATTCACCATGCATGCGATAGGCGCATGCAGACGAGGTTATTCCAAGAATAATAAAGAATGGAACCGGTCATGCGTAATCCGCATAGGCGTGATATTCCAACAAAATAATAAAGAATGGAATAACAACGAAATTCACCGGGCATGCGATAGAGGCGCATGCATGAACGAGTTATTCCAATGTAATAATAAAGAATGGAACTAGGTCATATGTAATCGCATGCAGGCGAGGATATTCCAACAGAATAATAAGGAATGGAACCGGTCATACGTAATCCACAAGCGATGGGATATTCCAAGAATAATAAAGAATGGAATAACAACAGAATTCACGGGCATGCGATAGCCGCAGACAAAACAAGCAAGTTATTCCAACATAATAATAAAGAATGGAATAACAGAAGAATTTCATCAGGTATGTGGTACTTCCCATAAACAGGTTATTCCAACATAATAATAAAGAATGGAATAACAACCCTTACGAGTATTGAAAGAAAATAACTCTCTTCATGAATACGAAAGAATAATACCCCTTACGAGTACAACAAATAATATTCCTTACCTTAGAAAAACTGAATTCTGGAGTAGTGAAGTAGCAGAATACTTTTCTTCTTTCTCTCTATAGTTTCTCTCTCTAGAGTTTTAGTGAATTCGTAAGAAATAATGAAGGAATGAGCTTCTATTTATAGGAGAATGGGTGAATAGTAACTAATTCATGAACAGTCGATTGATTTACTTTTAAGCAGACGATCCATATTGATTTACTATTAAAACTTAAAGCAACGGTCCATACTGATTTACTATTAAAACTTTAAACCAGCGATCCATATTGAATTACTATTATATCTTCAACCAATGATCCATATATATTTACTATTATAACTTCAACCAACGGTCTAAAAAATTATCACATCTCCTCATGGAATAATATTGTACCCAAAAATGATTTGGACCGAAAAGAAATATATTTTTTGGGTGAATAGTATCTCGTGAATAGTACTTCGGGAATAGTACACCGTGAATAGTACCCCAACACGAAAAGTGTCCAAAATACCCGAGTGAACAATACTAGAGTGAATAGTAACCGGGTGAATAGTAACCCATGAATAATAACCCGTGAATAGTACTCTGACACAAAAAGTACCCCGAATACCCAATTGGTCAATATAACCTCCAGACATCAATTATTATCGAAATAAATATCGATTTTCACTAACACTAATAATTCTAACACAATAGAACTATCAATTTCATCTTTAATCAACACGAACTTATTTATCATTAATATTATAACGCACAATATTTAACAACTAGGTCGTTCCCATGAAAGATGGGGCTTTCCGATAAGGATTTCTCCTTATTGGCACGCAATTAGGTGACCAAACCTCTCCTTGACAGAACTTCTAGACATTGTCAATATTACAAATAATAATATGAATAACTTTGCCGTCTCAATTATTAATTTAATAATATAACATATTATGCAGATGATATTGTGACAATAATTGAATCAATAATATGAGAGATATGATGCAGCAATTACTGTAGCAATAATTAAGTATAACTGAGTGACTTCTTACGTAAGCATCAATAATCAATACCATGTGCTACTATGCAACCACGCCAGACATCTTTGTACTTTTTACTCTAAGGTAGTTCAACGTTTTTTAACGGTAACACTTTTGTTGTTATTTTTATAAAAGATAATTACATCATTTTCTAACTACGATAATACTCTTGTTGTGGGGTCCATTAATGATTGTCTGCCATCGCATACTAATATTTCTGTTAAAACGAATATTCCCCGACAAAACGAATATTTTATAACAACTTGTATACTTTGCAAAATTTATAAATATTACCCACAACTATAACATTATATCAAATCCACACCATAATATTTAAAAAAATATTTTGAGAAATTTAAATCTTTATTCATAAAATTCGGGGTCTCACAATCTCCCCTCCTTATGAAATTTCGCCCTTGAAATTTATGTACGTACCTGGTATGTCGAAGAGGTGAGGATACCTTGCTTAGATTCTAACTCTTGAGGTATAACCTTTAAGTGTTGAATACGATCCTTCTTATCCAAGATTTTAACACATAGCTCCTCATACGTTAAATCTTCTGCTATCTCGTCTAGTTCTAATTTAATAACGTGGTTCGGGTCATCCACATATTTATGTAACATCGATACATGAAAAAAACGTTATGAACACGCCACATACTTGGCGGTAAACGAGTCTATAGGCCACAGTTCCTACTCGATCAAGGATTTCAAATGGGCCAATTAAATCAAGGGTTGAGATAACTCCTTCTAGAACCTTTTCTTCAAATTCATCAGATTCGGGTGTGTAGCTTGAGCGGCTTTAACTTTATCGATTAAAGTCTATTCTACTCGTATATTCATTATCTTCACGTGGGTCCCTAGAGTCTTTAACTCTATCTTCATCATTTTTAAGTTATATGAAATGGGTCTTTGTGTTAACAACATCGCACTCGTAAACACATACGATCTTCTACTCAATGCGTCAGCTACCACGTTCGTTCTTCCACGATGATATTGAATGGTACGATCGTAATCTTCAACAACTCAAGCCAACATCTTTGGCACATGTTACATTCATTTTAGGTGAAGAAAATATTTGAGGGTTTTAGAAATGGGTTTTGTACTGGGGTCAATACAAAATTTGATTTCACAATCTAGGGGTAGGCTAAGAAGTCTTCAAGAATACGTCAGGAAATTTATTAACAATAGAAATATCATTCAAAACTGTGACCCTCATCCAAGACTTGGATAGTACTTCACATTGATACCTATCAACTTGTCATCGTCATTCATGACGTCGCCTCTGAAAGTCGGCTTGATTGCATTCACACAAGCGAAGTCACCAATGACGATCTCGAGGCTCTTTACTTATGACTTGATATGGCAACGATTGAATTTAGTGGTTTGGTTGCTTGAATTCGCATAACAGGTTGGTTAGCAATATGAAAGCTAACAACCTTATGAAAAGCATGATGAGTGTTAACCAATCAATTCCTAAAACCACATCAAATGCAAGTATTTTCAAAGATATAAGATCGACAGGTAACGTGAAAGTGTCGATTTGAATCAACAAGATTTATAAACAGTGGAGGTAACGAAGGTTTCTACTATCGAAGTTTCAACCAATAAGTCAAAGTCTAATTTCTCCGAAGTCAAATTTAAACATTGAGCGCAAGCAAAAGAGATAAAAGAATGGGTAGAACTGGTATCTAATAAGGTATAGACTTCACAATAATTTAAAATTAACTAACCCGTGCTAACTTCGTTCGGGTTACTCGCTTTTTGAGAAGTCACGAAAAATGCTCTTCCTGAAACCACCGACTTTATTTTGTCTGTATCCACCTTTGGTGCCACCGTCCCAGCTGGACTTGACTTTGCTATAGAGGACATTCCACCATTAATTGCTTTGTCGCATTCCTAATCCATGATTTGAATCATTACTCTCCGATCCATATCGAATTGGGGTTGACCGCTCTGCACAGGGTAATTCCGAACTCGATGTTGGACTCTACCAATTGCTGTCCAAAAAGCGAAATTTATTTCATCTATTTTGGCTTTATTGGATCAAACGTCTTTTTCTATGATATCAACACGTCGTGCGGCTTTTACCCATGCATCCTCCATTCTCATTCGTTTAGTTGTTTCTTCTTTCATCAGAACTTTGATCATAGCATTATTAGATTCCAGCTCTAATATCTTATTCTCTGACAAAGAGTGCTTCTGTTCAAGTATCGCACATCGGGTAACACAATTTTGAATTGTTACATCTCTTTGTTCCACGACCGCCTGTCGTTCTTCAGCCTGCTCTTCTAACTCATGAATACGATTTTATAATTCTAAATTTTGATCATAAAATTCTTCTAATAAATTCTCCTCAGATTTCTCTTCTTCCTCACTCTCAGCTGCTACCTCTGCGACTAGCTCGGGTGCAACTATTAGTTCTTCACTCACCACGTAGATATCTCTAATTTCTTCTTCGTCTGACATCACATTAACGTGGTTGGTGATTAAAGGTGTCTCAATGGTCTCATTCACTCCATTGTTAACATTTTTAGCTACCATTTCAAACACTGCCACAAAACAAGGATTAATTAACATGTCACATATTATCCCTATACTCTGACTAACCAATTAAATACTAAATAAACTTAGGTAGGTCATAATAGCGAAGGAATTCCCCATCTCTCCCCTCCTAGTTCTTGTCTCACATCTCAACCAGGGATCATATCCCTAAGCTTTAATACCAACTGTGACGCCCCCAAAATAGGTATACATCACCCATCTTGGGTCGCCAGATACAAGGTACTGATTACAAATACAAACTAATTATACAACAGTCGTGTAAAATACGACAAAACATAGGTTGTGAGTTTTAATACAAATATTGTCATCTAGACAATATCTACACTCAATGGAGTCCTTATTATATTTAGTATCACACTATTTCATTGAATAGTGAGGACTACTAATGCACCATCTAGGACCATGACTCTGTTCCCCGACTAGTCCCAGCTACATTCTCATTTCCTGAAGAGAACAATGAAAGCAAAAGGGTGAGCTCAACTAGCCCAGTAAGAAATATTATGACTAAGATAATGCAGAATAAGTTATCATTAGCCTTCAACAAAGATAACAACCGATAGAATATAATAGACAACAAGTTTTAGATCAAAAAGCTGCGGTGGAATAAGCAATCCATTAGAAGAGTCAAGTAAAGTATAAAATCTACTATCTTCTATGATTTAAAAGTTTTTCATCAACTTTATCACGAGACTCGAATTTTAATAAATAAAATCGAATCATCCTCGCTCCACTACCAAGGATATTCATGTAATCACCAATGGTCATGACTATACCGAATAATCCCTCGGTCATAATCATACCAACAATTGTCCACCAATGAACTCACAGCCAATGAGGACTTTTACCACATCATTAAATCACATTACGGCCATGATTATACCGAATAATCCTCGGTCATAATCATACCAAGTCCATCTATGCACGTAAGCCAAAGATGACTTTCATCACAATATAAGCACGAGGATGATGACAATGACATAATAATTCAATAAAACTAGTTCAAGAATAAATTTTAAAGATTTATAAATTAATTTATCCTGGAACCAATAACGTCCAAATTGTCAACATGATACTGCTTTGTAGAGTAAAATTCAAAAATGCTCAGAAGAATATTCCCATGAAAAGATACTGGATGAAGCGCAAATATCAAGGATATTCCACTAATTTCATGGAGTATAGAAGTCAAAGCTTTAACCAACTAGGTATAATAGAATATATGAAACTGCAAATGGATTGTCGCCCGCCATGCGGTAATCCACGTAGACAGATCATTTCCATAATTTAATAACGAATTATTACGAAGGATCATTCACCATGCATATGGTAATCCACATAGACAGGTTATTCCAACAGAATAATAAAGAATGGAATAATAGAAGAATTCACCATGCATGCGATAGAATGCACAGGCAGGTTATTCCAACAGAATAATAAAGAATGGAACCAGGTCATGCGTAATACACACAGACAGGATATTCCAACAGAATAATAAAGAATGAAATAACAACAGAATTCACCAGGCATGCGATAGACCACGAGCGACAAAGTTATTCCAATGGAATAATTAAGAATGGAACTGAGTTATCACGTAATCCGCCTTTGGAAGGATATTCTAAATGTAATAATAAAGAATGAAATAACAACAAGAATTCACGTGCATGCGATAAACCACCATGATGCATAAAAGTTATTCCAACAGAATAATAAAGAATGGAATAATGTAAGAATTTCACGGTATGTGGTATCAGATAAACAAAAGTTATTCCAACATAATAATAAAGAATGGAATAACAACCCTTACGAGTATTGAAAGAAAATAATTCTCTTCATGAATATGAAAGAATAATACCCCTTACGAGTACAACAAATAATATCCCTTACCTTAGAAAAACTGAATACTGGAGTAGTGAAGTAGCAGGATACTTTTCTTCTTTCTCTCTACAATTTCTCTCTCTAGAGTTTCAGTGAGTTCGTAAGAAATAATAAAGGAATGAGCTTCTATTTATAGGAGAATGGACTGAATAGTAACTAATTCATGAACGGTCCAGATTGATTTACTTTTTAACGGACGGTCCATATTGATTTACTATTAAAACTTAAAGCAACGGTCCATACTGATTTACTATTAAAACTTTAAACCAGCGATCCATATTGATTTACTATTATATCTTTAACCAACGATCCATATTGATTTACTATTATAACTTCAACCAATGGTCTGAAAAATTATCACATCTCCTCATGGAATAATATTATACCCAAAAATGATTTAAACTGAAAAGAAATATATTTTTTGGGTGAATAGTACCCCGTGAATAGTACTTCAGGAATAGTACCCCGTGAATAGTACCCCGACACGAAAAGTGTCCCAAATACCCGAGTGAACAATACTAGAGTAAATAGTAACCGGGTGAATAATAACCCGTGAATAGTACTCTGACACGAAAAGTGCCTTGAATACCCGATTGGCCAATATAACCTCCAGACATCAATTATTATCGAAATAAATATCGATTGTCACTAACACTAATAATTCTAACACAATGGAACTATCAATTTCAACTTTAATCAACACGAACTTATTCATCATTAATATTATAACGCACAATATTTAACAACCAGGTCATTCTTAAGAAAGAGGGGGCTTTTCGATAAGGATTTCTCCTTATTGGCGCGCAATTAGGTGACCAAATCTCTCCTCGATAGTACTTCTAGACATTATCAATATTACAAATAATAATATGAATAACTTTGTCGTCTCAATTATTGATTTATTAATAATAAATATTATGCAGATGATGTTAGGTTTGTAATATTCATGAACACAATCAAATTGCACAAATTAAGCGGAAACGTGGAAAATAAGAGTTTTAAAATTTTACAAACCATATACCCAGATCATCCTTTATGCACAATTATTAATTAAACGAAAAAATGAAGAACAATAATTATACCCTTAAAGATTTGAGCTTCCTCGGGTACAAGTTCACCATCAATCCTTTTCGCGTTCAATTTGAATCCACTGGGTTTAGTTCCTTTCTTTGATCAATGTTAGCCACCCAAGTGTTTGGCCTCTAGAGGTGATCCACCAAGAAAGAATAAAGATTCAAGAAGATGGGTGTTTGGCAAAACCCTAGTTTTCTATCTTTATAGAAAAAGAGCGTACTCTCCAACAATTGGAATCACGTCTGTTGTTAAAAAGTCAACAACCACCACACTCATAATAATACTCCTCTTATTTATAGATGTGGGCAACCCTCCTTAATAATTAAGGAATTGGGTTTTATTTTAATTAATTAAATTTATTTAATTAATTAGCCTCCTAATCTTATTAGGAATAAATGAGAGTACTTTTATTAATTAATTCCCAAACTCCTTTAGGAATTAAATAATAATAATAGTAATAATAATAATAAGACTCCTCTTATTAATTTATATTTAATATTTCCAAAATATTAAATAATAAATATTAAGCTATTTAATTTATTCTATCACCATAGATTAAATTAAATATACTTAACTTATTATTACGATTATGCCATTAACTTCTTAAATAATTATTCTTCCTTTTATGGTGTGACCCTTTAGGTTCTTCATATTTAACCGGTTGTGAATAAATCAATTAGAACAATTCTAATCTTATTTAAATAAATAAATTAAACTATTAATTTATTTAAATAAATAATATTTATTCTACAATAGGATAAGCCTCCTAGCGATTAACGACTTTCCGAGATAATATAGATTTCAACATTAATCATAAAAGAACCTTTGAGTAAATAGTTACCGTACAATTCAAACCTTCCACCATACAATGTCCCAATTAAATATAAGACATGGAATTACTGTCAAGTCTTATTTTATTTAATTATATGTATTTCGATCCTTAAATGCACAACTCCAAATAATGCAAATTAGAAACTCCTTTCTAATTTCATTCGCTTTAGCCAAGGACTCTTTGGGTTGTCATTTATCGAATCACATAGGATATTTCTCTTTTTTTACTAGAAGCGGTAGATTCTTTATTGATCATACAGTATCTCCATATACAACTTATTATACCCAAGCATACCCTTTGATATACCCTAAGGGTCTTAAGGAATAAGTCAAAGTATAACTCATCATACACAAGATACTATGATGATCTCAAGTTCAAGGATCACTTGTATTACTATCACTATAGGAATTTCTATTGACAAGCAAGTAAAACTCCATTAGGTATTCCTTAGCGAGCCACATTCAGTGAACTTATTCTCTAATAAGCACCTATACACTTGCTTTAGTGTCTCCACACAAATGATCATGAGATCAATCATCATCATCCAATGAGCAAGCAACGTATGTACCAATCTATCCGGATTCACTAATCCTCAATTTAGTAATCCAACGATTAGGAACTATTTTAGTTTTAAGCTTTCTAAGAATTTAGATTTCATTAGAATGATCATCATCATTATTCTAAAAGCATTGCAAAAAACTATGGGTTTATCACATATTATAAAATAACATCATGTAGATAATTAAAAGCCTTTAATAAATTAATATTTTTTATTAATAAATAAAAACGATTGTTACAAAGTATATGATTTATCATCAAACATGATTGGCTTGTGTGCATACTACTTTCAATCTCCCACTTGTACTAAAGCCAATCGCCATGGTATCTCATACCCTTCTTCTCTAAGTGACGATTATCCTGCTGTTGGATAAGCTTTAGTTAGTGGATATGTAATGTTGTTCTTGAGAGTCCACTATCTCTATAGTGATTTCCCATCTTTCATTGATTCCTATAATCAAATGAAAGTGCCACAACACATGTTTAGATCCAAGATGAGACTTAGGAACTATTCCTAGTTCTGTAATGAACTTTTCATCCAAACAATCAACTTGCAGCTTCATTTATAGCTATATACTTTGTCTTTATCACTAAACCAGCAACTCTTTGCTGTTTGAAACCTTTTCAATTCACTGTACCACTATTCAAGGTAACCCTTTACCTTAAAGTGGATTTTTTGTCGTCTTGGTCTGTCTGAAAAACTTGAGTATGTTAAGCCCTCTAGTTTTAATTTAGACCCACCATAAATTTTAATCACATCCTTGGTACCAGTTAAGTACTTTAAGATATTTTTCACTGTCTTACAGTGATCTTCTCTAGAATATGACCGATCAACATCAGGTCTCGTATATTTCATTGCATACATGATAGTCACTCATACGATCTCTCTTTTCAGGAGTCTTTGAGGACTTTTAAGAGAGATACACTCCATAGCTCATCAACATGAGACGTCACTTGGAGTTTGCCATGCTAAACGACTTTAGCATCAAATGAATATATGTTCCTTGGGTTAAGTCGAGCATCCTCTTAAATCTATCTATATAGATTTGTATCCCTAATTAAGATACTCTTCCCAAATCATTCATGGAGGAATGTTTTGACAACTTTATCTTTAACGATTCTAGAATTAGCATGTCATTCCTTATCCATATTATATCAACATGTAGTACTAGGAATGTCACAACACTCCCACTGACCCTTTTGTACACACTAGGTTCATTCTTATTTGTGATAAAATCAAACTCTTTTGATTTGTTTCATCAAAATGAATGTTCCATTTTGAGAAGCTTGTTTCAATCCATTTCTCTGAGTGTCTACAACTCTTACCTCATCGTATGTAACTGGATCATCATCTTTTATGATGTGTACCTCATCATCATCATCTATGATAAATCCATATCTCCCAGGTATCTTCGATACTATTCCAGATTTACAATTCGGTTGTGGTACAATAGGTCTATCTACAGGTTCCTCTTATTTGACTTATAGTGTTTTGTGGTTCTTGAACTCTTTAAGATCTATTATCCTCCCACTAGCCCCTTCAATGATAAACACCTTTATCTTAGAAGGCAGCATGTTTCATAGAAAACACCTTTTGCTAAGTAGGATTATAGAACATATACCCTAAACTTACTTTAGGATGTCCCACAAATCTACACTTGTCAAATCTTGTCCCAAGCTTATCCTTTGAAACCTTTTTCATATAAGTTGGACAACCCCTTATCTTAACATACTTAAGATTAGGAATCCTCCCTGTCCATAACTTTTATGGAGTTTTAGGGCCATATTTTGGTTACCTTTTTGTAGATCTGCAGTCATTTCTAGGACATGACCCTAGAGGGATACTGGAATATCGATAAAATAATTATGGACCGCACCATGTCCAACAAGGTATGATTTTTCCTTTCAGATACATCAATTAATTATTACGTATCAGGAGGTGTCCTTTGTGAGAAAACCATTTGAAATGATCTAGAAACATATTGCACAAGTATTTATTCCCTGATCTAATCAAAGAATCTTAATACTTTGTCAATTTGTTTCAATTCTGAATTCTTTGATCCTTTCAAATAATTCACACTTGTATTTCATCAAATACAAACATTCAACTCTTTGAATGATCATCTCCTTTTTCTTATACTAATTTGTTCAATATGCAAAATTATTTTCACGTAAGTCAAGTACACAAAATGCATTAAGTAATATTCCAGTTCTATATAAAATATTATTATTATAAATAGAACAATAATTGTTCTTAAATATAATACCAAAGATTTCATTGTCCAATAATAAAATGGATATAATTTTTCTAAGAAGAACTGGAATACAATAACAACTTATTGACTTAATAGATTTACCCGTAGGCATTGCTAAACTATAAGTTTCTATGGCTAATGTGGCAACATTTGCTTCATTTCCCACACATAAGATTACTTATATTTGTTTAGCTTTCTACTTCTGCTTGGTCCTTTCATAAATCTATATTTATGATAACCAAAGTTGGTATCCAATACCCAAGTAAAACCTTGACTTAAAAAAAAATTATTTTAAATCATGAACAAATTTTGTATTTGTAACCGAAACTTCACTAAGCTTCTTTGGCTATCCTCTACAAGATGTTTCTTGCAGTTTCTTTCCAGTGTCCAGGCTTATTGTAGTGGAAGCAAACTTATTTGCTATCCGTATCAGTTTTGTTCTTATTATCCTTCGTTTTTGCCTTTTTATTTACCTTCTTTGAATCGTTCTTCTTTTCAGAAGATCCTTTGGCCCTACCAATAAGACTTGGTCTTTCTTGGTTGGAAAGTGACTCTCAATATTTTTCAACATGTTAAGCAAATCAGCGAGGCTGATATCTAGCTTGTTCATATGAAAAATTTACAACAATTGTGAAAGGAGTCCGGGAGTGAGTGCAAGATCAAATCTTGGCTCAACTCTCTATCCATAACAAAACTCGTTGTCCTAAATGATCAATCAAATTGATTATGTTAAGGACTTTTATCTATACTGTAGTGTCATCGGTCATTCTAGATCGGAAGAGCTCTTTAGATATCTAATATATATCAGTCCTACTTTCCTCACCATCAACTACTTGATGTGCAGGAATATAGTAAGAGCATCCATAGTTTCATGCTAACGCTGAAGCTCGTTACTCATGGATGCGAGCATGATGCATTGAGCCAACTGTGCATCATCTTGCCACTTTCTAAAAGTAGCAATCTCTTCCTCAGAGGCATTATCTACAACCATTGCAGGGATAGGCGTATTAAGGACATAAGATAGCTTTTCAGCCATGAGAACTATTCTCAAATTCCTTAATCAGTCTGTTTAATTCGGTCCGATTAATTTAGCATCTAATATGCTACGCAGTGATAGTAATTTAGACATTGTAAAATTCTATAAATGAATTTGTAATTACCAACATTTTAGCATACATTCTTTTATTAATTACCAAAATAAATTAGGTCTTGTTTTCAATTGATATTGTGACGCCCCCAAAATTAGGTATACATCACCCATCTTGAGTCGCTAGATACATGGTACAGAATTCAAATACAACTGTTGTGTACAATACGACAAAACATAAACTGTGAGTTTGAATACAAATATTGTCTACTAGAGATTATACAAACTCAAAAGGAGTCCTCATTACAATTATTATCACACTATTTCACAGAATAGTGAGGACTGCTAATGCACCATCTAGGACCATCACACTATTCCCCGACTAGTCCCAGCTACGTTCTCATTTCCTGAAGAGAATAGTGAAAGAAAAGGTGAGCTCAACTATCCCAGTAAGAAATATTATGACTAAGATAATGCAAAATAATTTATCGTTAGCCTTCAACTGTGTTAAATTGATAAAATATAATAACTATCAAGTTTAACTGCAGCGCAACAAGCAATCCATTAGAAGAGTCAAGTAGAGAATAAAATCTACTATCTTCTATGATTTAAAAGGTTTTTTTATCACTTTTATCGCTGGGACTCAGCTTAATAAATAATTCACATCATCGAATCACCCCTGCACTACGGCCAAGGATATTCTTTAGTATCACGACCACAATTATCCATGCACTACGGGCCAAGAATATTTGTGTATTCATTAATGGTCATGATCATGCCAACAACTGTCCATCAATGCACTACGGGCCAATGAAGACTTTTATCACATCATTTGTAACATTACGGTTATGATTATACCGAATAATCCTTGGTCATAATCATACCAAGTCCATCTATGCACTACAGGCCACAGATGACTTTTAACATAATATAAGCATGAGGATGATGACAATGATACAAGAATTCAATAAAATAAGTTCAAGAATTAATTTATCTAGGAACTGATAACGTCCAAATTGTCAACATGATACTGCTTTGTAGAGTAAAATTCAAGAATGCTCAAAAGAATATTTCCATGAAAAGATACTGGATGAAGCACAAATATCAAAGATATTCCACTAATTTCATGGGTATAGAAGTCAAAGTTTTAACCAACTGAGTATAATAAAGAATGGAATAACAAAAGAAATCACCATGTATGCGATAGGAGCATGGTGCAGTAGGTTATTCCAATGTAATAATAAAGGATGGAACCCGGTCGCCGTGAAGCCGCATGCACAAGATATTTCGATGAATAATAAATAATGGAACCAGTCCCGTAAACGCATGATGCATGTGATATTCCGAAGCCGTAATAATTAAGAAAGGAATATTAGAAGAATGTCACCATGTATAGGGTAGCCCGCGTATACAAGTTATTCAAACAGAATAATAAATAATGGAATAACAGAAGTTCTCTTCATGAGTACAATAAATAACATCCCTTACCGTAAAAGAAACTGAATATAAGAGTAGGGAAATAGCAGAATACTTTTTTATAGGTTCTCTTGTAATTCTCCTTCTAGAGTTTCAGTGAATTCGTAAGAAATAATGAAGGAATGAGCTTCTATTTATAGGAAAATAGAATGAATAGTAACTAATTCATGAACGGTTCAGATTGATTTACTATTAAACGGACGGTCCATATTGGTTTACTATTAAAACTTAAAACAACGGTCCATACTGATTTACTATTAAAACTTTAAACCATCGATCCATATTGATTTACTATTATAACTCCACCAGCGGTCCATATTGACTTACTATTATATCTTCAACCAACGGTCTTAAAAATTAGCACATCTCCTCATGGAATAATATTGTACCCAAATACCCGAATGCACAATACTAGAGTGAATAGTAATCGGGTGAATAGTAACTCATGAATAGTAACTCGTGATTAGTAACTCTTGAATAGTAACTCCTGAATAGTAACTCAAGAATAGTAACTCGTGAGTAGTAACTCGTGAATAGTAACTCATGAATAGTAACTCATGAATAGTAACTCATGAATAGTACTCTTGACACGAAAAGTGTCCTGAATACCCGATTGAACAATATATCATATTATGCATATGTCACTGTAACAATAATTGAATCAATAATATGAGAGATATGATTCAGCAATTACTGTAGCAATAATTGAGTATAACTGAGTGACTTCTCACGTAAGCATCAATAATCAATACCGTAATGCATACCATGCAACCACGCCAGACATCGTACATTTTTAACTTTGGGTGTTTCAACAGTTAACGGTAAAACTTCCACCGTTATTTTCATAAAGTATTTTTGTCGTTTTTCTATCCGACAATAATTTCATTGTGGGGTCCACTAATGATGAGACTGTCAATCGCATCGGATATTCTTCCACAAAAAGAATATTCCCCACCAATCGAATATTATACAACCACTTGCTTACTTTTGCAAAATTTGTAAATATTACCCACAACTATAACATTACATCAAATCAACACCATAATAAAAAAATTTATTTCGAGAAAATTAAATCTTTATTCATAAAATCTGAGGTCTCACAATCTCCCTCCTTATGAAATTTCTCCCTCAAAATTTACGACGCACACGGTATCTTCGAAGAGGTGAGGATACCTTGACTTCATTTTGATTCTAATTCTTGAGGTATAACCTTTGAGTGTTGAATACGATCCTTCTTATCCAAGATTTTAACACGTATCTCCTCATACGTTAAATCTTCTGCTATCTCGTCCGGTTCTAAATTAATAATGTGGTTCAGGTCATCCACTTATTTACGTAACATCGATACGTTAAAAACGTTATGAACATGCGACATACTTGGCGGTAAAACGAGTCTATAAGCCACAGTTCCTATTCGATCAAGGATTTCAAATGGGCCAATAAAATCGAGGGTTGAGATTTCCTCTCTTCATCGATTCTTGCTTCTATAATAACGCCCTCTTGAACCTTCTTCTTCATATTCATCAGCTCTGAGTATGTAGCTTGAGCAGCTTTAACTTTATCGATTCAAGTCTATTCTAATCATATATTTGTTATCTTCACGTGGGTCCCTAGAGTCTTTAACTCTATCTACATCATTTGTAAGTTATACGAAATGAGTCTTTGTGTTAACAACATCACACTCATAAACGCATACGATCTTCTACTCAATGCGTCAGCTACCACGTTCATTTTTCCCATAATGATATTGAATGGTACAATCGTAATCTTCAACATCTCAAGCCAACGTCTTTGGCACATTACACGTTCGTTTTAGGTGAAGAAAATATTTGAGGGTTTTAGAAATGGGTTTTGTACTAGGGTTAATACAAAATTCGATTTCACGCTCTAGGGGTAGGCTAAGAAGTCTTCAAGAGTACGTCAGGAAATTTATTAACAATAGAAATATCATTAAAAACTGTGACTCTCATCCAAGACTTGGATAGCACGTCACATTGATACCTATCAACTTGTCACCGCGTCATTCACGGCGTTGCTCTCTGAAAAAGTCGGCTTTGGTGCATTCCACTCAAGAAAGTCAACAACGAAAGGATCGGGGCTCTTTATTTATGGCTTGATATAACAATGATTGACTTTAGTGGTTTGGTTACTTTGAATTCCCATAATAGGTTGGTTAGGAGTATGAAAGCTAACAACCTTACAAAAAGTACGATGAGTAGTTAACCAATCGTTTCCAAAAATCACATCAAAGGCAAGTATTTTCAAAGAGATAAGATCGACAGGTAACGTGAAAGTGTTGATTTGAACAAGATTTATAAATAGTGGAGGTAACGAAGGTTTCTCCCAACTAAGTTTAAATAGATATATCAAAGTCTAACTTCTCTGGAGTTAACTTCAAACATTGAACACAACTAGGTGCAATAAAAGAGTGAATAGAATTGGTATCTAACACGGTATAGACTTCGCAAGAGTTTATAACTAACATACCCGTGATAATTTTTTTCAAGTTCCTCGTCACGAAAAAAAACGCTCTCTCTTAAACTACTGGCTTTGGCTTGTTTGGGACATCCTTTGGTGCATCCATCCTAGCTGAACTTGTCTTCGGTGAACGACAAAATCGGGCTAAATAACCTTCTCTTCCACAATTATAGCATACTTTGGACGGCATCGCGCAGTTTGGACTGATGTGTCCGTCTCCTCCGCATTTGAAGCATATGATAGGTGGTCGTTCTCCTTCCTTAACAACTGGGTCTTTGGTCTTTGTGGCTTTCCATCATTATTGAATCTTCTCTTCTTGAAATGTCCATTCTTAATATTTTGACTATGATTACCACCGAAGTGGTTACCATTTCTGGCATGTTGATTCCCTCTATGCTTATTGTCACCGCTTTGATGACTGTTATCACCGGTATTATCATTTTTTTGGCTGCTCTCTTTTGGTTGCTTTGACTCGTTATCGCGCTCCACTAACTAAGCCCTATTTACAACATCTGAATACAAACACAGTTTATGAGAAATAAGATATTGACGTATCTCCGGATTCAAACCTCTTAAAAACATCCGTGTCATTATCTCTTCATTATCAACCAAGTGGGACGCAAATCGGGACAACTCGGCAAACTTGGCTTTCGTCTTTGACGACTTGGCCATGTTGTTTTGCTCTAACTTGATAAATTCCACCTCCTTCGTGTGACGAATGCTTTTGGGAAAGTACTTGTCATTGAGCGACTCTTGGAACTTCTCCCAAGACATCTTGAGTCGTCCAGTTGGAGTACGCTTTTTCTGATTCCCACCGTTGATCGCCTCTTCACGCAACATAAAGGTGGCAAAGGAACCTTTGCTCCTCGGAGCATCCCAAGACATCAAATATCTTGGTGATCTGCTTTAACCACGTCTCCGCCTTAAGGGGTTCGGCTTCCCAAAAACTCCGGTGGTCCCAACTCCTTGAATTGCTTAGCGGTGACCAACCGTAGGTTGCCATTGTTTCCTCTGCATTATGAAGCAGGGAGCCTTACTTTGATGTTGCATGAATTCTAAAAAGCTCCTAAACGTACCATCATTCATCAATTGATCGATTGTTGTTGTATCTGAGGAGGATTATCGTCATCCTATTGCACATTGTCACGATTATTCATCCGTGGAGAATCAACGGTCTCCTGTGCTCCATTGCTATTCTCAACATTCTCGGATGTCATTTTCAGATACTGCCACAAAACAAAGGTTAATTGACATGTAACATATTATCCCTATATTCTGACCGATCGATTAAATACCAAATAAACTTAGGTAGGTCATACTAGCGAAAGAATTCCCCGTCTCTCCCCTCCTAGTTCTTGTCTCACATCTCAGCCAGGGATCATATCCCTAAGCTTTGATACCAACTGTGACTCCCCCAAAATTAGGTATACATCACCCATCTTGAGTCTCCAGATACATGGTACAGAATTCAAATACAACTGTTGTGTACAATACGACAAAACATAAACTGTGAGTTTGAATACAAATATTGTCTATTAGAGATTATATAAACTCAAAAGGAGTCCTCATTACAATTATTATCACACTATTTCACAGAATAGTGAGGACTACTAATGCACCATCTAGGACCATCACTCTGTTACCCGACTAGTCCCAGTTACATTCTCATTTCCTGAAGAGAACAGTGAAAGAAAGGGTGAGCTCAACTAGCCCAGTAAGAAATATTATGACTAAGATAATGCAGAATAATTTATCGTTAGCCTTCAACAGTGTTAAATTGATAAAATATAATAACTATCAAGTTTAACTGCAGCGGAACAAACAATCCATTAGAAGAGTCAAGTAGAGAATAAAATCTACTATCTTCTATGATTTAAAAGGTTTTTTCATCACTTTTATCATTTGGGACTCAAATTTTAATAAATAATCCACATCATCGAATCACCCCTGCACTACGGCCAAGGATATTCTTTAGTATCACGACCACAATTATCCATGCACTACGGGCCAAAAATATTTGTGTATTCATTAATGGTCATGATCATGCCAACAACTGTCCATCAATGCACTACGGGCCAATGAGGACTTTTATCACATCATTTGTACCATTACGGTTATGATTATACCGAATAATCCCTGGTCATAATAATACCAAGTCCATCTATGCACTATAGGCCACAGATGACTTTCAACATAATATAAGCATGAGGATGATGACAATGATACAAGAATTCAATAAAATAATTTCAAGAATTAATTTATCTAGGAACTTATAACGTCCAAATTGTCAACATGATACTGCTTTGTAGAGTAAAATTCAAGAATGCTCAGAAGAATATTCCCATGAAAAGATACTGGATGAAGCGCAAATATCAAAGATATTCCACTAATTTCATGGGTATAGAAGTCAAAGTTTTAACCAACTGAGTATAATAAAGAATAGAATAACAAAAGAAATCACCATGCATGCGATAGATCAAGACAGTGAGTTATTCCAACAGAATAATAAAGGATGGAACCAGTCCGGCGTAAGCATACGATACGAGGATATTAAAGCGAATAATAAATAATGGAACTGTGTCCGCGTAGCGCATAGTATGAGGATATTCCGAACGGAATAATTAAGAAGCGAAATATTAGAAGAATGTCACCATGTATATAGGTTAGCAGCGTATCTGAGTTATTCAATAGAATAATAAATAATGGAATAACAGAAGTTCTCTTCATGAGTACAATAAATAACATCCCTTACCGTAAAAGAAACTAAATATAAGAGTAGGGAAGTAGCAGAATACTTTTCTATAGGTTCTCTTGTAATTCTCTCTCTAGAGTTTTAGTGAATTCGTAAGAAATAATGAAGGAATGAGATTCTATTTATAGGAAAATGGAATAAATAGTAACTAATTCATGAACGGTCCAGATTGATTTACTATTAAACGGAAGGTCCATATTGGGTTACTATTAAAACTTAAAACAACGGTCCTTACTGATTTACTATTAAAACTTTAAACCAGCGATCCATATTGATTTACTATTATAACTCCACCAGCGGTCCATATTGACTTACTATTATATCTTCAACCAACGGTCTGAAAAATTAGCACATCTCCTCATGAAATATTATTGTACCCAAATACCCGAATGCACAATACTAGAGTGAATAGTAACCAGGTGAATAGTAACTCATGAATAGTAACTCGTGAATAGTAATTCATGAATAGTAACTCCTGAATAGTAACTCGTGAATAGTAACTCGTGAATAGTAACTCATGAATAGTAACTCGTGAGTAGTAACTCGTGAATAGTAACTCATGAATAGTAACTCATGAATAGTACTCTGACACGAAAAGTGTCCCGAATACCCGATTGAACAATATATCATATTATGCAGATGTCACTGTAACAATAATTGAATCAATAATACGAGAGATATGATGCAGTAATTACTGTAGAAATAATTGAGTATAACTGAGTGACTTCTCACGTAAGCATCAATAATCAATACCGTGTGATACTGTGCAACCACTATACTTTTAATACCGGGTATTTCAACAGTTAACGGTAAAACTTCCGCCATTATTTTCATAAAGTATTTTTGTCGTTTTCTCTATCCGACAATAATTCTGTTGTGGGGTCCACCAATGATTGTACCGTCGTACGGATATTCTCCCACAAAAAGAATATTCCCCGACCAATCGAATATTATACAACCACTTGCTTACTTTGCAAAATTTGTAAATATTACCCACAACTATAACATTACATCAAATCAACACCATAATAAAAAAAATTATTTCGAGAAAATTAAATCTTTATTCATAAAATCTTGGGTCTCACAGATATCTCCCACTATTTTCTTCGAACTATATTACCCTCAATATATATAGTTCGGCAATATCTAATTAAAGATATGCTAGTGAGAATAAGGATCCAATTTTAAATGTATATAGCCTTGTGGTGACACAACAAACTATATATAAATAAATAGGTAGACAACTCTTGTCAATTACATCAACTATGCAACTCCTTGTATTTTGCCTCTTAGATCATAATGGTCAAGTGTGTGTACATCCGAACTAAAATGATTTAAGTTAAGTCCAACCTAGCACTCCATATATTCAAAAAAGAAAAATATTGTCCTTGTGGTGACACAACAAAATAATATTGTTCAATTTTCTTTATAAGCATCAAATGTGATAAAATTAACATCTCAAAGAATTAAGATAAGCCTTGTGGTAACACAACAAACTTATAATAATTAATTGATACTCTATTATTTTTATCATGCTAGAAGGCGACGTTCGATATTCCAAATATCTGTGAACGCTTAGGACTTAATATAAAATTTTGAGGGGTTTGTTATTAATTTGTCTCATCTTGTTTAGCGCGCATACACACACACACACACACACACACACACACACACACACACACACACACATATATATATATATATATATATATATATAAAATACGCGTCATATTAATTAACATGCAAAGCATGTTTGCATAATATATAATATATATAGTATAAGCATGCACACATATAGAATACTATATTCTACCCGGATTGATTATGAACTTTTATTCTAGTTTGGTTCACTAGAGCCACCAAGGGAACCAAAAGGTCAAATCCTAGGGGTGCAAGAATTAATATTTAAATATAACTATTACATTTAAACTCGGGCTTCATTACAAACGGGTCTTCAAGCGCTCCTTGTTCCTTGATCTCCAATTCTTCAAAATAATTCTAACTATTCCTATTACAAAACTATTTGAAATAAATAAAAACATTGATCAGCAATCAAGGGGAAGTACATAGGAGGGAGATAGAATTTACATTAAGAAAAATTAGAGAAGACGAGGTACGCAGACCCCATTTAATAAAACCCATACATTCATGCATCCAACTAAAATAAAATCCAATCACATTGGTCAATAGTCCATAATCAATCTCATTTATTATCATACACATCTATATATGTATCAATAAATAGCATTCATCTCATGAATAATAAACATTCAATATATATATATATATATATATATATATATATATTGATATCATTTAATGGACAAAATTAGTTAGCATAAAATCTAATTTTGAATCAAAATAAACTCCTTTATTTTTAATCCAAATTTAAATCAAAATAAATGTGACGCCCCCAAAATAGGTATACATCACCCATCTTGAGTCGCCAAATACATGGTATAAAGTTCAAATACAACTTAATTATACAACAGTCGTGTAAAATACGACTAAACATATGCTGTGAGTTTTAATACAAATATTGTCATCTAGACAATATACAAACTCAATGGGGTCCTCATTACATTTATTGTCACACTATTTAACAGAATAGTGAGGACTACTAATACTATCATCTGGTCCATCACTCCATTCCCCAGGCCCGTCCATTTATATTCTCATTTCACAGAAGAAACGGTGAAAGAAAGGTGAGCTCAACTAGCCCCATAAAAATATTATGACTAAGATAATGCGAGAATAAATTATCATTAGCCTTAAACAAATGTTAAACCGATACAATATAACAAACATCAAGTTTAAGCTGCGGTAGGAACAAGCAATCCATTAAAAGAGTCAAGTAGAGAATAAAATCTACTATCTTCTATGATTTAAAAGGTTTTCATCGGTTTTATCATTTGGGACTCGACTTAATAAATAATCCACATCATCGAATCACCCCTGCACTACGGCCAAGGATATTCTTTAGTATCACGACTACAACTATCCATGCACTAAAGGCCAAGAATATTTGTGTATTCATTAATGGTCATGATCATGCCAACAACTGTCCATCAATGCACTACGGCCAATGAGGACTTTTACCACATCATTTGTAACATTACGGTCATGATTATACCGAATAATCTCCGGTCATAATTATACCAAGTCCATCTATGTACTACAGGCCACAGATGACTTTCAACAAAATATAAACATGAGGATGATGACAATGATATAAGAATTCAATAAAACAAGTTCAAAATTAATTTATCTAGGAACTGATAACGTCCAAATTGTCAACATGATACTACTTTGTAGAGTAAAATTCAAGAATGCTCAGAAGAATATTTCCATGAAAAGATATTGGATGAAGCGCATATATCAAGGATATTCCACTAATTTCATGGAGTATAGAAGTCAAAGTTTTAATCAACTGAGTATAATAAAGAATGGAATAACAAAAGAAATCACCATGCATGCGATAGACCGCACAGGCAGGTTATTCCAATAGAATAATAAATAACGAAATCAGGTCCGGCGTAAAACGCAGAGACAGGATATTCTAACAGAATAATAAATATTAGAACCAGGTCCGGTGTAAAACACACAGATAGGATATTCCAACAGAATAATAAAGACTGGAACCAGGTCCGATGTAAAACGCACAAACAGGATATTCCAACAAAATAATAAAGAATAGAATAACAAGAGAATTTCACCAAGTATAGGGAAGTCTGCGTATACAGGTTATTCCAACAGAATAATAAAGAATGGAATAACAGAAGTTTTCTTCATGAATACAAAAGAAATAATACCCCCTACCTTAAGAAGAAGAGTACTAGATATATAAGTAGTGAAGTAGCAGAATAATTTTCTTCTTTCTCTCTATAGTTTATCTCTAGAGTTTCAAGGTGAATTCGTAAGAAATAATGAAGGAATGAGCTTTATTTATAGAAAAATGGATTGCATAGTAACTAACTCATGAAGCGGTCCAGATTGATTTACTTTAATCGTGATTATCCATATTTAAAGCAAAATCTTTTAAATAAAATATAATATATTCTATTTATAATCAAATAAAACGAATAACTTTATAAAAGATTTTACTATGCAAATACTATGTAAGCCTTATCAAACACTATGCATAATAAAATATAATATATTCTAATTATTGTCTAATAAAGCGAGATAATTTTATAAAAGTATTACATTTTATATAAAAGATTTTACTATTAGCCTAATAAAACGAATAACTTTATAAAAGTATTACATTTTTATATAATAAACTTTTACATTTTATTACATTAATAATACCAATAAAACAAAAGCGGAGTGACTTATCACATAAGCATCAATAATCAATATCTTTGTGTTACTATGCAATCACAGCAGACATCTTGTATTTTTTACTACCGAGTAGTTCAACAGTATTAATGGTAAAACTTCCTCTGTTATTTTCAATAAAATATTTTTGTCGTTTTTCTCAATCCGACAATAATTTTGTTGTGGGGTCCACCAATGATTGTGCCGTTGTACGAATATTTCCTGTTAAAACGAATATTCCCCGACCAATCAAATATTATATACAACTTGTGTACTTTGCAAAATTTATAAATATTACCCACAATTATAACATTATATCAAATTTACTCCATAATATTCAAAAATGATATTTATAGAAAATTCATCTTTATTCAAAAAGTTGGGGTCTTAAAACCTCCCCTTCTTATGAAATTTTGCCCTCGAAATTAGAGTGTACGTACACTGGTATGTCGAAGAGGTAAGGATACCTTGATTTCATTTGATTCTAACTCCAAGTCATTTCCTCAACATCGTGGTTTCTCCACAAAACTTTGACTTGAGGTATAACCTTGGAGCGTAGAATATTTTCCTTCTTATCCAAGATTTGAGCGGGGAACCTCTTCATACGTCAAATCTTCCGCTATTTCATTAGGTTCTAACTCAATAATGTGGTTTGGGTCTTTCACATATTTATGTAACATGGATATGTGAAAACGTTATGAACACGAGACATACTTAATGATGAAAGCGAGTCTACATAGGCCATAGTTCCTACTCGATCGAGGATTAAAAATGGGTAGATGAATCGAGGATTGAGTTTTTCTCTTTCCAAATCTCGTAACTCCTTTCCATGGAGCAACACGTAACAACACATGATCTCCTATATCGAATTCCACGTCCTTTCGATGAAGATCAAAGATAACTCTTTTATCGATCTTGTGAGATTTTTATACGTTGTCGGATCGTTTGAATCTTTTCCGTAGTCATACACGCGTACCAACCGGTCCCAACAACGTTACTTCACCCACCTCATCCCAACATACCGGAGAGCGACACTTTCTTCCATACAACGCTTGAATGGAGCCATGCCGATACTTGTTTGATAAGCTGTTGTTGTAGGAAAACTCCACCAATGGTAAGAACTTGTCCCAACTTCCCTTGAAATCAAGGACATAGAGTCTTAATAGATCTTCAAGAGTTTGAATAGTCCTCTCCGACTGTCCATCCAAATCGAGGATGATATGCCGAAGCTAAATCGTAAGTCTGTGCCCATAGCTTTTTACAAACTAACCCAAAATCGTGAAGTGAATCTTGGGTCTCGATTAGAAACTATGGATACCTAAGCATACCATCTTGATCTTACAATCTCGTTTATGTACACATCTGAGCAAGGCGTTCAAGTGTATAAGTTTCTCGTATCGGTAAGAAATGGCGGACTTGGTCAATCTATCAACAATGACCCAAATCGCATCTATGCCTTGAGAAACCTTAGGAAGACCGAGAACTTGAAATCCATGGTAATGTGCTCCCACTTCCATTACGGAATTTCAAGTGGTTACAATGGACCTTTTGGTACTTGATGCTCCGCTTTAACTCGTTGACAAGTTAGACACCTTGAGATACTTGGTATTTATCTCTCTCTTCATATTGCTCCACCAAAATGTATGGCGAAGATCGTGATACATTTTGGTACTCCCAGGATGGATTGCAAACGGTGTGTTGTGCGCCTCCATCATGATTTTAGACTTTAAATCAGGGTCGTTAGGAACACAAAGTCTAGAATTGACTCGAAGTATTCCTTCTTCATCGATTCTTGCTTCCGGCATAGCACCTTCTTGCACTTTCTTCCTCATACGCATCGGCTCCAGTGCTGCAGCTTGCAAGCGACTTTAACTTTATCAATTAAAGTCGGTTCTACTCGTATATTCGCCATCATCACATGGGTCCCTGGAGTCTTTAACTCTATCTCCATCCTTTGAAAGTCACACAAAATGGGCCTTTGCGTTGACAATATCGCATTCGCACTTGTATATGATCTTCTACTCAATGCGTCAGCTACCACGTTTGCTTTTCCAGGATGGTATTGGATGGTATGATCATTATCTTTCAACAGTTCAAGCCAACATCATTGTCGCATGTTGAGTTCCTTTTGAGTGAAGAAATATTTGAGGCTTTTATGATCCGTAAAGATCTCCACTTTCTCCCCATACAAGTAATGCCTCCAAATCTTTAGTGTGAAGACAACAGCTGCCAACTCTAGATCATGAGTAGGATAATTCCTCTCAAATTCTTTGAGTTGTCTTGAGGTATAGGCTATGACTTTCCTATGTTGCATGAGAACACATCCCAACCCTTTGCCCAAAGCATCACTGTAGATGATAAATCCCTCTGAGCCAGATGGTATTGTCAGAACAGGTGCTGAAATGAGTCTCCTCTTGAGTTCTTAAAAACTCTTCTCACATTCTTCGCTCCAACCGAACTTTGTATCTTTCCGAGTCAGCTGAGTTAATGGAATAGCTATTCGAGAAAATCCTTCCACGAATCTCGATAATAACCAAATTGACTAAATCGAGAAAGCTACGTGACTTGATCCATCGATTTAGGTTTCTCCCACTTTGAATAGATTCAATCTTTCTTTGGGTCAACAGATATTCCATGACTTGATACCACGTGCCCAAGGAATGCTACTTCCTCAAGCCGAAATTGCATTTCTTCAACTTGGCATAAAGCTTATATTCACGAAGCTTTTAGGTATCGTCACCTCAAGTGTTGCTCATGATCTTCACGGCTTTTGGAATAAATAAGGATGTCATCAATAAAGACGACCACAAAGTGATCCAAATATTCCTTGAATACTCGGTTCATCATATCTATGAAGGCAGTAAGAGAATTAGTCAATCCAAAGGACATGACTAGGAATTCATAATGCCCGTCACAAGAAGTTCGAAAGCCGTCTTTGGAATGTCATCGGTTCTAATCTTCAATTGGTGATATCCGGAACGAAGATCAATCTTTGAAAAGAATTTGGCTCCTTCCAACTGGTCAAACAGGTCATCAATACGTGGCAATGGGTACCTATTTTTGATGGTGACATGATTCAACTCCCGATAATCAATACAAAGTCGCATACTCCCATCTTTTTCTTCTTCACGAATAGAACAGAGCACCCCAAGAAGAAGTACTAGGACCGAATAAAACCAATGTCTAACAATTCCTGCGGTTGGGTCTTTAACTCCACGAAGTTCAATAGGAGCCATTCGATATGGGGCTTTGGAAATAGGTTTTGTACCGAGTTCAAGGTCGATACAAAATTTAATTTCACTCTACGGGGGGTAGGCGGGGAAGTTCTTGAGAATACGTCGGAAATTCATTAACAATAGAAATATCATTCAAAAGCGGCGTATTTTTGTTTAGATCCGTGACATGAGCTAAGAAAGCTTGATATCCGTTTTTCAATAAACGAATAGCTTTATGGCTTGAGATGACCGTGATTGACTTTAATGGTTTTGTCACTTGAATTCGCATAATAGGTTGATTAGGAATATGAAAGCTAACAACCTTACGAAAATAATCAATTTTTGCATGATGAGTAGTTAACCAATCAATCCCTAGAATCAAGTCAAATGCAAGTATTTTTAATAAAATAAAATCGACAGGTAATGTGAGGGTACCAATTTGAACCAAACAAGACTTATAAAGCGGTGGATGTAATTATGGTTTCTCCCAGCGGAGTTTCCACGAGATAAGTCGGCGTCTAATTTCTCGAGTCAAATTTAATCGTTAGCAAGTAGGAGAAATAAAAGAATGGGTTGAACCGGTATCAAATAAAGTATAAACTTCGCTAGAGTTTATGATAAGCTTACGTGATGATCTCATTCGGGTTCCTTACTTTACGGGAGGTCACAACAAAGCGCTCTCCCTTGCCACTCTGGCTTTGACTTTTTCGGGGATGGCTTTTTATCGCCTCCATCCTATTTGAACTTGTCTTTGGTGAGCGACAAAATCGGGCTAGGTGACCTTCTCTTCCACAATTATAACATGCTTTGGGCGAGATCGCTGTGCTTTTGGTGATGTGTCCTTCCTCCGTATTTGAAGCATATGATAGGTGGTCGTTCTTCTTTCTTAACAACGGGTCTTTGGTCTTTGACGTCTTTCCATCATTATTGAATCTCCTCTTCTTGAAATGTCCATTCTTATTATTTTGGCCTTGATTACCACCGAAGTGGTTATCATTTCTGGCCTGTTGATTCCCTCCATGCTTGTTGTCACCGCTTCGATGACTGCTCTCATTGGTATTATCATTTTTCCAGCTGCTCTCTTTTGGTTGCGTTGACTCATTATCGCGCTCCACTAACTGAGCCCTATTTACAACATCTGAATACAAACACAGTTTATGAGAAATAAGATGTTGATGTATCTCCGGCTTCAAACCTCTTAAAAACATACGTGTTATTCTCTCTTCATTATCCACCAAGTGGGACGCAAACCGGGACAACTCGGTAAACTTGGCTTCGTACTGTGACACGGTCATGTTATTATGCTCCAACTTGATGAACTCCACCTCCTTCATGTGGTGAATACTTTCGGGAAAGTACTTGTCGTTGAATAGTTCTTAGAACTTCTCCCAAGACATTTTCAGTGTGGCAGGTTGAGTACGCTTTACCGATTCCCACCAGTAATCTACCTCTCCTCACAACATAAAGGCGGCAAAGGGAACCTTTTGCTCCTCGGAGCATCCCAAGACATCAAATATCTTGGTGATTTGCTTTATCTATGCTTCCGCCTTAAGTGGTTTTGGCTCTCCAATAAACTCCGGTGGTCCCAGCTCCTTGAACTGTTTAGCGGTGACCGTCCGAGAGTTTCCAGTGTTTCCACCTACATTTTGGATAGGAGCCGCTCTCGCCTGTTGTTGCATGAATTGCATAAAGCCTCTGAACATTCCATCATTCATCATTTGGTCAGTGTTATTGTTTGCATGAGGATTGTCGCCTTCCTGATTCACATTATCCACGATTATTGATATGTGGTGAATCAACGATCGCTTTGTGCTCCATTGCTATTCTCAACATTCTCGGATGTCATTTTAGAATCATCGCCACAAAACAAAAGTTAATTGACATGTAACATATTATCCCATATTACGTGACTAATTAAATACAAAAAAAAAAAAACTTTAGGTAGGTCATACTAGCGAAGGAATTCCCGTCTCTCCCTCCTAGTTCTATTCTCACATCTTAGCAGGGATCATATCCTAAGCTTTGATACCAACTGTGACGCCCCCAAAATTGGTATACATCACCCATCTTGAGTCGCCAAATATATGGTACAAAATTCAAATACAACTTAATTATACAACAGTCATGTAAAATACGACTAAACATATGCTGTGACTTTTAATACAAATATTGTCATCTAGATAATATACAAACTCAATGGGGTCCTCATTACATTTATTGTCACACTATTTAATATAATGGTGTGGACTACTAATACTATCATCTGGTCCATCACTCCGTTCCCCGACTCATCCCATCTATATTCTCATTTCCTGAAGAGAACAGTGAAAGAAAGGGTGAGCTCAACTAGCCCAATAAGAAATATTATGACTAAGATAATGCAGAATAAATTATCATTAGCCTTAAATAGTGTTAAACTGATACAATATAATAAACATCAAGTTTAACTGCAGCGGAACAAGCAATCCATTAAAAGAGTCAAGTAGAGAATAAAATCTACTATCTTCTATGCTTTAAAAGGTTTTTCATCACTTTTATCGCTGGGACTCAGCTTAATAAATAATCCACATCATCGAATCACCCCTGCACTACGGCCAAGGATATTCTTTAGTATCACGACCACAACTATCCATGCACTACGGGCCAAGAATATTTGTGTATTCATTAATGGTCATGATCATGCCAACAACTATCCATCAATGCACTACGACCAATGAGGACTTTTACCACATCATTTGTAACATTACGGTCATGATTATACCGAATAATCCCTGGTCAGAATCATACCAAGTCCATCTATGCACTACAGGCCACAGATGACTTTCAACAAAATATAAACATGAGGATGATGACAATGATATAAGAATTCAATAAAACAAGTTCAAAATTAATTTATCTAGGAACTGATAACGTCCAAATTGTCAACATGATATTGCTTTGTAGAGTAAAATTCAAGAATGCTCAGAAGAATATTTCCATGAAAAAATACTGGATGAAGCGCAAATATCAAGGATATTCCACTAATTTCATGGAGTATAGAAGTCAAAGTTTTAATCAACTGAGTATAATAAAGAATGGAATAACAAAAGAAATCACCATGCATGCGATAGACCGCACAGGTAGGTTATTCCAACAGAATAATAAATAACGGAACAAGGTCCGGCGTAAAATGCACAGACAGGATATTCCAACAGAATAATAAATACTGGAACCAGGTCCGGCTTAAAACACATGAGTATGGATATTCCAGCGAATAATAAAAGATTTGGAACCGGTCAGTAAAAAACACATGCATGAATATTCCAGCGTAATAATAACTAATAGAATAACAGGAGAATTTTACCAAGTATAGGGAAGTCCGCGTATACAGGTTATTCCAACAGAATAATAAAGAATATAATAACAGGAGAATTTCACCAAGTATAGGGAAGTCCGCGTATACAGGTTATTCCAACAGAATAATAAAGAATGGAATAACAGAAGTTCTCTTAATGAATACAAAAGAAATAATACCCCCTACCTTAAGAAGAAGAGTATTAGATATATAAGTAGTAAAGTAGCAGAATAATTTTCTTATTTCTCTCTATAGTTTATCTCTCTAGTGTTTCAGTGAATTCGTAAAAAATAATGAAGGAATGAGCTTCTATTTATAGAAAAATGGAATGCATAGTAACTAACTAATGAACAGTCTAGATTGATTTACTTTAATCTGACGGTCCATATTTAAAGCAAAATCTTTTAAATAAAATATAATATATTCTATTTATAATCTAATAAAACGAATAACTTTATAAAAGATTTTTACTATGCAAACATTATCACGAGCACTATGCAAACACTATGCATAATAAAATATAATATATTCTAATTATTGTCTAATAAAATAGATAATTTTATAAAAGTATTCTGTTTTATATAAAAAGATTTTACTATTAGCCTAATAAAACGAATAACTTTATAAAAGTATTATGTTTTATATAAAAAGCTTTTCTGTTTTATTACATTAATAATACCAATAAAATAAAACTAAGTGACTTATCACATAAGCATCAATAATCAATACCGTGTGCTACTATGCAACCACGCGTATTACTGTACTTTTACTACCGAGTAGTTCAACAGTATTAATGGTAAAACTTCCGCCGTTATTTTCAATAAAATATTTTTGTCGTTTTTCTCAATCCGACAATAATTTCGTTGTGGGGTCCACCAATTCTCTATTAAAACGAATATTCCCCGACCAATCGAATATTATATACAACTTGCGTACTTTGCAAAATTTATAAATATTACCCACAACTATAACATTATATCAAATTTACTCCATAATATTCAAAAATAATATTTATAGAAAATTCATCTTTATTCAAAAAGTTGGGGTCTTACAATAAACTTCCTTTATTTTAATTTATCAAATTTTGAATAAAATAAACTATTTTAATTTAATCAAAATCTTTAATCAAAATAAACTTCTTTATTTTAATTAATTATGGAATCTAATTCCAAGTAAAAAAAACTCCTTTATTAAAGGAAACACAAATTTTCTTTCCTATTCAGAAATAAACTCTTTTATTTTGAATAATATGAAATCTTATTCCATATATAAATAAACTCCTTTATTTAAGGAAATTAGGATTCTCTTTCCTATTCACAAATAAACTCTTTATTTTGAATAATATAAAATCTTATTTCATATCTAAATAAACTCTTTTATTTAAGAAAACATGTAATCCAATTTCAACTCCAATTAGTTATCATGGAATCTAATTACAACTTTAATTAGTTAGCATGAAATTCAATTTTAAAATTAAAATAAACTTTTTATTTTAAAATTAAAATAAAACTTTTATTTTAAGATTAAAATAATTATGAATATATATATATATATATATATATAAATCATATATCATATATATAAAATATATAGCAACACGTGAATACCAAAAAAAACGTTCACATGAAACATCCCTTAACATGAATTCAAAAACAATAACATGAATCATCCTGAATTCCTGATGTAGTAGTACTCACCTGCTTGCATTATATATTACTAAGATATCTTATTAATATATAACTATTATATATATTAAAAGATAACATGAGATCCCACAAAAAGATTCATGATTACCATGTATAACCGACGTGAATCAGCATTGTTTTTAAAACAGCGGTATTGAAATCTCGCGAGATTTTTTATTTTTTTTAAATAAATTTTATACAACAAAATTATGTCCAATTAAATTGTTCTAAACACATATCAATATACATATCAAATTAAAATAATTAATAATTCGCATAAAGATTTGGCTCTGATACCACTGTTAGGTTTGTAATATTCATGAACGCAATCAAATTGCACAAATTAAGCGAAAACGTGAAAAATAAGAGTTTTAAACTTTTACAAACCATATACCCGGATCACCCTTTATGCACAATTATCAATTAAACGAAAAAATGAAGAACAATAATCATACCCTTAAAGATTCGAGCTTCCTCAAGTACAAGTTCACATCCAATCCTTTTCGCGTTCAACTTGAATCCACCGGGTTTGATTCTTTTCTTTGATCAACGTTAGACACCCAAGTGTTTGGCCTATAGAGGTGATCCACCAAGAAAGAATAAAGATTCAAGAAGATGGGTGTTTGGCAAAACCCTAATTTTCTATCTTTATAGAAAAAGAGCGTACTCTCCAACAATTGAAATCACGTCTGTTGTTAAAATTAACAACCACCACACCCATAATAAGACTCCTCTTATTTATAGATGTGGGCAACCCTCCTTAATAATTAAGGAATTGGATTTTATTTTAATTAATTAAATTCATTTAATTAATTAGCCTCCTAATCTTATTAGGAATAAATGAGAGTATTTTTATTAATTAATTCCCAAACTCCTTTAGGAATTAAATAATAATAATAGTAATAATAATAATAATAAGACTCCTCTTATTAATTTATATTTAATATTTTCAAAATATTAAATAATAAATATTAAGCTATTTAATTTATTCTATCACCATAGATTAAATTAAATATACTTAACTTATTATTACGATTATGCCATTAACTTCTTAAATAATTATTCTTCCTTTTATGGTGTGACCCTTTAGGTTCTCCATATTAAACCGGTTGTGAATAAATCAATTAGAACAATTCTAATATTATTTAAATAAATAAATTAAAGTATTAATTTATTTAAATAAATAATATTTATTCTACAATAGGGATAAGCCTCCCTAGCGATCAACGACTTTCCATATAATATAGATTTCAACATTAATCATAAAATAATATTTGAGTAAATAGTTACCGTATAATTCAATCCTTCCACCATACAATGTCTCAATTAAATATAAGACATGTAATTACTGTCAAGTCTTATTTTATTTAATTATATGTATTTTGATCCTTAAATGCACAACTCCAAATAATGTAAATTAGAAACTCCTTTCTAATTTCATTCTGCCTTGGCCAAGGACTACTGGGTTTTCATTTATCGAATCACATAGGATATTTCTCTTCTTTTACTAGAAGCGGTAGATTCTTTATTGATCATACAGTATCTCCATATACAACTTATTATACTCAAGCATACCCTTTGATATACCCTAAGGGTCTTAAGTAATAAGTCAAAGTATAACTCATCATACACAAGATACTATGATGATCTCAAGTCCAAGGATCACTTGTACTTACTATCACTCTGAGAATTTCTATTGACAAGCAAGTAAAAACTCCATTAGGTATTCCTTAGCGAGCCACGTTCAGTGAACTTATTCTCTAATAAGCACCTACACACTTGCTTTAGTGTCTCCACACAAATGATCATGAGATCAATCATCATCATCCAATGAGCAAGCAACGTATGTACCAATCTATCCGGATTCACTAATCCTCAATTTAGTAATCCAACGATTAGGAACTATTTTAGTTTTAAGCTTTCTAAGAATTTAGATCTCATTAGAATGATCATCATCATTATTCTAAAAGTATTGCAAAAAACTATGGGTTTATCACATATTATTAAACAACATCATGTAGATAATTAAAAGCCTTTAATAAATTAATACTTTTTATTAATAAATGAATAAGATTGTTACAAAGTATACGTTTTATCATCAAACGTGATTGGCTTGTGTACATACTACTTTCAGATGATATTGTGACAATAATTGAATCAATAATATGAGAGATATGATGCAACAATTATTGTAGCAATAATTGAGTATAACTGAGTGACTTCTTACGTAAACATCAATAATCAATACTGGTAATGCTCTTATGCAACCACGCCAGACATCTTTTCTTTACTACCGGGTAGTTCAACAGTTTTAACGGTAACACTTTCGCCGTTATTTTTATAAAAAGATAATTCTGTCATTTTCTAACTACGACAATACTTTCGTTGTGGGGTCCACCAATGATTGTACCGTCGTACGAATATTCCCTATTAAAACGAATATTCTCCGACCAAACGAATATTTTATAACAACTTGCATATTTTGTAAAATTTATAAATATTACCCACAACTATAACATTATATCAAATCCACACCATAATATTTAAAAATATATTTTAAGAAATTTAAATCTTTATTCATAAAATTCGGGGTCTCACACAATATACTATTTAAGATTCAGAAAAGAAAAATCATTACACCAATCATAATTTATACTCTATATGAAATCTTCACAAGAAAATTGCAACAAAAAATCGATATTCAAGAGAAGGTAATGCAGATAAGCAAAGTCATTTACCTGAATCGTTCGTGGAAGTCTGAGAACTCGTTCGCGACAACAAAGAAGTCGTTCGCGCCAAGAAGTCTTTTTCTCTTTATCAGCTTAGGTTTAGTAGATAAAAATAAAGTGGGGACATGAGTTGTAATTTAAAATTTATTATATTGAAAGTTGAGGATAAAATGAGAATTATAAAAATATTACTTATTCTAATTTCTTTTCTGCCCAAATAAAGTCAAATTTGGACAGAAACTTTGGTAGGAAAAGTGACCAAGTTTTCTATCCATTTCATTTATTTTCTATTTATTAAAAAACTCATAAACATAAAAATTGAAAAGAAAACTTAGATTTTTCGTTCATGTTTTTTGTGCATTTAAAAACTCAAAAATAGAGTTCTTCTTGAGACAGTTAGATCGTCAGATTCATACACCAAAGTAGGACCGAATAATGTATTAAGCACTATGTTTAACAAATGCATAAATGTTTTGTACTTCATGATTTACAAACAGGGACGAAACTGACTAAGGGCTGCAGGGGGGCCATGGCCCCTCCCCCCCCAAGATCTGAATTTTTTTTTTTTCGCCAAGTGATGTGAACAATTTTTTAGGCCCACTTGTTCAATAATATATTTTATTGTTCAAGGCCTGGCCCAATATTCTTCCCTCAGATACTTCTGATCTCGGTTAGTCATCCACACACATATACATACATATTTTTATAAATCAATTTGCAATGATTAAGGTTTGATGTCTGACAATTTCTAAGGTGTATTGAAATTCAGATATGGCACACTTAGAAGGGGGGATTGAATAAGTGTGGGAGCAAACTATGACCAATTTTTAAACTTTAAATTCAAACTATTGAATACAGCCTACTGTATCAAATAATGCAGCTTGCTGAATGAATGCAGTCTACCGAATTGAATTTTTGTTTAAGAAAATATCTTGGTGAATTTATAAGTCAGATACTTGATGTAAATACACTATCTCAAGATGAAGCAAAAGTTTATATTTTAAATATTAAGAAAACTAATTATCTTGAGAAATATTAAAGAAAATCAAGCAATAAAATAACACCAAGATTTTTTACGTGGTTCAGCTATTACCCTCTATAATAATAGTCTAGTCCACGTCCAATACCAACTAGTCTTGGAGACTCACTTTTATTTCTTTAAAAATGACCCTTATTACAAAACAGATTCTATCAAATTGAATTACAATAATTCACTAGAGCACACTTGCTCCTTGTGCACCGATGCACCCCTTAAGCACCTATGCTTCCTTAAACTTGTTTGTAAACAAACCTTAATCCACCTGAATTAAATTCCTTTAGACAATACTTAGTCTAAAAATATAAGATTACAATTTATAGAGGTCTAATGATCAAAGCAAATAAATAATTTAACAATGCAAGGCTCAACTAATGTATGCAATGATCAATTAATAATAGAAAGATATTGGATTTATAGCCCACTTAAAATATTTGAAAATAATCGTAATTATAATATCACAAAGAAATTTGAAAAATTTGCACAGAAGATAAAATTGCTTTTCAAGTATATGAGTGCAAATAATTGATTCAAGTGTTGTAAATTATCACTGACATCAATTTCTTTTATAGCCCAATATAATTACCGTTGCTTCATAAAAGTTTACGTTGTAAAATGCAACGTTCCAAAAGATATTCCGTTGAAAACATAACAAAATCCAATAATCTTCGGAAGTAAAATTTGTGTTGAACTCTATCCAATACTCTAGAAAGAGACCCAGTCAAATAGGATTAGACTTTTAAAACACTATAGAAATTATGATTTCACAAAGTCAGCCGCCACTATAGCAACTAAAGCAAGGAATTAAAAGATAGGAGAGAGATATGAATAGACTATACAAGATAATGATTATCCTTCATTTCCAAGATATACATGTAACTCAACTTTTGAGATAAATCATATCTTTACCAATATACTCCAACAACTTTTAATTTTCCAACACATAAATTCTTTTACACACGTAAAACTCAATTCATTCGGTCAATATTTTTTACGCATGCATGCTAACAAAAATCAGTTCTCTTAATAATAGTTAGCAAAAATATATTTTAGTCATGCACAAAATATTGAATCATTTTAATGCACACATATAAAATGTCCTAGAGCCTTGTATCGAAAAATTCGAATATTTATAATGATTTTACATATTTTTCTTAGGACTCAAATCTTCAAAGTCTTTCAACAAAAATCTTTCATCAATTTCCTGAAAAGATTAGAATATTAACAAATTAGTCTGTAATATTAAGTCATCATCAAAACAAAAAGATTAGAATATTAACAAACCAACATGTATATATGGATTAGCTTAACATTTGTGGTTTTGATGTCATCTTTTTGCAGTTTTCATTTTCAAAACTAGAAGAGTACTAAAATACAAAACTTTTTGTGTGACTGTGTGACGTTTTCATTCATGAATTTAATTAATTAACAAATTTCTCCCTTAAACTACAATTATTAATGAAAAATTGTACCTTTTAAAGTATAATTAACCGTAAAAAAAAGACATATTTTACACTATTAATTATACCATGAGATATTATTACCTCTGTACTAGTCTACTAGGTTTTCTAAGTGTTTAAGAGCTCTAGCACGGTTGATACTAATGAGTGAATATCTTAGTACCACACAGACAATAAAAATGTTATGTATATTCTAAAGTTGAATTTTTTTTATTTTTTGTTTTAGAATCATGGGAAAATCACATACTATGTTCTAAAAGACGTTTTTTTGTTATGTTTTGTTGTCTTTGGTAAAGCAAATCTATTACTATATTATCTTTGTTTTAGTAAAAATATGTTTTGTAATGGTAGAACTTTATTTTTTAATGATAAATATATATTATGTTATTAAAAAAAAATTTAACCCCCCGCAAAATTAAATCCTAATTTCGTCCCTGTTTACAAATTCGATGCGGTCTTTCCTTGCTAATTTAATTTAGAGTTATTTATTAGTTATTTTACCCGCTTGCTCCAACAAGCTTTCAAGGTATTGGTTTTGTCTTCCTACAAAGGTTTTTCTACGGATAGACTTGCTTAATTTGCAACTAATTGTGATATAATATAATTTTCTATTTGTGTAATGTGTATTTTTGGCTTCTTAAAAGAATTAATGACTGAAAATGTAGAGAGAGTATTTTATTTTTTTAATTAAGTTAAATCATATTTTAATACAGTCAAACCTTATTAAACAAAATGGGTATCAAAAATTGACTGTACGTATTTTGGTCAAATTTTGTTAGAAATTGATTTTAGAGTCGACATTGTAACAAATTTGAAATTTTATATATCAATTTGTAAGCTCAATTATTTTAGGTACCATATGAATTTGATAAAATTTCGTATAACAGAAGTATATTTAGCTTTTTCAAAAAATATGAATAACATACTATTATTTATATTAATTTATTATCATTATAGATTATTTTATTTTATGATTAGCTTTTTATTTAAGTTTATAAATCATATTTTGTTACTTTGAAGATTATTTGATGATAAATTGTAATTCTAAGTAAAAATGGTATTATATATATTCCTCTTTATCAGATAATTTTAAAAATGATAACAAATAATTTATAGAATTAAATAAATAAATAATTATAGAAAAATTGTACCTATATACCTAGTAATGTAAATTTAATACAAACAATTATATCCCATTATTTCTCTATTTTGCAAAATCAAACGTAACTAAATACTACTATAACACAGGCCTTATAAATTATAACTTCGACTAGTATTAGTAGTATATCTCGTATTAATTCCAGCCCTTCTTCTTTTTAATATAAATTTGTTTTTCACTCGAGAGACATTGTTTTGAGGAGGGATGGAGTATAAAAGAAATGACAGTATGAGACGGACACATAAAGACAAAGAAAAAAACTATTTTGTTTATTTTTTGAAGTACTTCTTTGCATGAAAGAGGAATATGATTGGTTCAACTTGCAGTCAACGTTATTCTCTATTAATTGGATCCAATTGAGGGAACAGATTCGTTCTAGCTTATCAACTATACGAGCATCTGTCATCCATCCCGTAACTTGTAAGCGGAGTGGGTTGGATTCATTTCTCCTTTCCGTAATTTTTGTCGGTAAAAAATATGTTTAAAATGGACTATTTATTTTAATTTAATGTTATTTTAATTTTTTTTATCTCATATGGAAGATTAATATATTTTAAATAATCTTATAGACTTTTTTTTTATCATTCGTAAGACTTACAAAGAATTATATAATCTCATGATATATGTGAGATTAATAGTTCCTGTTGGGCATGATTATTTGGGTCCAGATGATTCGGTGGGACATGATTCACGTGCAGAAAGTCTCACCATGTAGGAACCTGTTTGGGCAATTAGAGACCTTTAATGAATCTAAGATTGCTAATTATATTTGATTTCTAACTCATAAAAAAAGTGTCAGGATAGAATCAGACTTCCTTCCTTTAAGGAGATTCAGTTCAAGAATCTGACCTAATGAGGAATCTTATTTCCATACGGGGAAGAACATGTAGAGGAGGTGTGATCACTATAAATACAAGGCTATACTTTGGTTATCAGGTATACACAATTCATTATTATTTTCCAGCACTAAATACCTCCATTGTTAAACCTTATTCAACTTGTACTTATTCTTACACCGAAGCTATCCCTCGGCGGCCTGCCATCAAGTTTCTTTGTGTGATTTTATTTTTGTGCAGGATTGAACGCCCTTTAAGTGATTGAGGCGCGTGAATGAATCTTGGAGTTAACATTGGTGCTAGAAGGAGGGGTTAGTGCTAGGAGTTTTCAATTACAAAGGAATATGATCAGGAGTAATGGCAACAAGTAAGACAGTCTCTAGACACGAAAAATCGACTATCAACCTATCTACTCGGCCTAAGGGTTAGGTCACGTACAGATTGAGACTATCGAAAGAAATCATGGATATGCTCGGGCCCAATAATCATTCAGTGGGTCAAAAGAATACTCAAACGACTGCAGTCAAACGTCAATTGTTCTCAACGGTAAGAAAGGCAAAGGGACATGTTGGTCGCGTCGAGGATATCCCATCCTGAACGTGTACTTAGAAGGATCGGGACTCCAAGCGAGACAGCCAGAACACTAGGCAGTTGAACTTAGCCAAAAAGGTTCAGGAGAATGAGGATGTCGCGGAAGCCCGCCGTACGTCTCCAACAAAAGGAGTTGGATGCACAGTTGGCATTGCTGAACGGGGAGGAGGTTTCTTTTACACATAATCACCGTCGGGAAGTATCACCCAGGAATGGATTTAGGACATCGTTTAGATGATTTTTGGTAGGAAAGGAGCAGGCTCCAAAGTCGCTCTTAGGAGAGAAGTAGGGATAAAAGTCGCTTTCAGGACAGGAGTAGGCGCAAGAGCTGCTCTCATGAAGGAAGAAGTGAAGGCAGAGGAAGGACCAAACAGAGAAGGCAAGAAGCCTCTCCAGAGCCTAGAGATCGGGATAGGCGAGAGTTGTAACACTCCAACTTTTATGAATAAAGATTTAATTTCTCAAAATATTTTTTTAATAAGGTGTGGATTTGATATAATATTATAGTTGTGGGTAATATTTATAAATTTTACAAAGTAAGCAAGTTGTTATAAAATATTGGCTTAAATATGAATTAGTACCCTAAACTATAGGGCATATTCCACTTCGGTGATCCACCTTTCAATTTTGTCAATTAGGTTATTAAACTATCAATTTTTTCCAATTACACAAATTGAGGCTGCCACGTCAGAAATTGCTGACGTGGCTCGCTGATTGAGGCACACTTAAGCTTATGTGTAAATAAAAAATATTATTTTAATATTTATTTATATATTTATTATACATTAAGGGCAAATTCGTCAAATCACTTTATATTAAACATTAAAATTAAATAAAAACAACAAACTAATCCTTTTCCCTTTTTCCAGATTGAATCAACTGGTAAAAAAACTTGAATAGATTGAACCAATCCAAGATGGAGCCTTGATTTCTCTTACTATTCCGCCTCATATTCCAAATCCACTCATCTACTGCTTTTATTCAGTAAAAAAGTTCCCAATTCAAATCTAATAGCATGCCCATACTTCTGAATAAATCCTAATCAGAAAAACCCTAACCAAGAAATCTCTCTCCTCTCTACTTCAAACCCTCTGCTTCACCGTTTCTACAACAATGGAAGCTCCATTTTTTTGCTGTATTCACCTCCGAAACCCTCAAAATTGAGCGGCGCACTCTCACCTTCCAACTCAATTCGTTCACTACATCGTTCCCACCCTAGAGTGGATAGAACCCTTCAATGACCTCAATCACTCTCTGATCTCATCATAGATCCTAAGAACATCCAACCCTCCCCATGGGGCTTTTTCTGGACTGGGGCTTCTCCGTTGGAAAGAGGCCAGATTTCTAGGGTTAGGAGTTTGGGTCCAGATTGAGGTCTAAGGTTTTTTTATCAATCGATTTTAGGAATAACATGATGATAAATTTTAGGGTTTTGTTATGTTTATGCTGGTGTTGGGGTTTTGAAGGATGGATTTCACCGGAATCTGGGTCGAAATTATTGTTCGTTGTTTGTTCTTCATTTTTTATTTTTGTTCGCCGGAATCTGTGTTTGAATCTGTGTGTTTTTCTCTTGAACAAGAACTTTTGATGTGTTTGAACTCATGGAGCTTGATTCAGATTGGGTTTTTTTTTCTTTTGATTAATTAATTAGTTTTGTTTAGTTCGACTAAATGGGTGAGAAATTGATTTGGTTTGATTTTATTAAATTATTATAATGTTTTATTATGTTTTTGACATATTTACCCTTGATGGTTAGAAGAGATAATTAAAATAATATTTTTTTTATTACACATAAGCATTAATTTATCTAGTCAGCGGGCCACATCAGCAATTTCTGACGTGGCAGCCTCAATTGAATGAAATTGAAAAAAATTGATAGTTTAATCACCTAATTGACAAAATTGAAAGGTGGATCACCGAAGTGGAATATGGCATATAGTTTAGGGTAGTAAATCATATTTAAGCCTAAAATATTCGATTGGTCGGGGAATATTCATTTTATCAGGGAATATTCGTACAACGGCGCAATCATTAGTGGACCCCACAATAAAATTACTGTCGGAGTTAGAAAACGACATAAATATCTTTTTATAAAAATAACGGCGAAAGTTTTACCGTTAACTGTTGAAATACCTGGTGATAAAAGTACAATAATACGCGTGGTTGCATAGAAGCACACGGTATTGATTATTGATATTTACGTGAAAAGTCACTCAGTTATACTCAATTATTGCTACAGTAATTGCTGCATAATATCTCACGTTATTGATTCAATTATTGTCACAATATTTTATATTATTAAATCAATAATTGAGATGACAAGTTATTCATGTTATTATTTGTATTATTTGACAATGTCTAAAAAATTCTGTCGTGAAAAGGGGTTTGGTCACCTAATTGCGCACCAATAGGGAAAAATTCTTATCGGAAGCCCCCTCTTTCTTGGAAATGATTTGGTTGTTAATATTGTAAGTTATATTATTGATGAATAAATGTTGTTAAAAATATTGATGGGATTTTTATGAAGTATTTATTGTAAATGTTGCTTATTATTTGGACTCCCATTTACCCATTTTTCAAAACTGTCGGTAGAAGTTATCTCAGTTTTGTTATATATATATATATATATATATATATAAATTATAATAAGTTTTATTTTTTTATGAAAAATAGAATATATTATTTTTTATTATGCATAGTATTTGCACAGTAAAATTAGAAAATTTTCAACCGATCGGTGCACGCCCGTGAATGATTTCATGTGCAGTCCGTGATTATTTCCTAAATAATGTCATTCCATTCTCTTATACGTAGGATGCTCAGTTTAGAAATGAAAATCACACCAGAATCAGAGAATTCTTCTTCTATAATATTGAGCGTATTTTTTTTGAGTTTAAAGAAACTTTGAGTGTAGAAAATAGTGAAAGTTTTCTTCAAGAATATATCTGTTATACCAGTCTGAAATACTCTTCTTTTGAGGTAAGGGGTATTATTTATTTTATATTCGCTTACGATATTATTTTTTGTATTCGTAAGAAATTTTATTTCGTTCAATATTCGCAAGAAATATTATCTTCGTTTAATTTCGCAAGGAATATTATCTTCGTTCAATATTCGTAAAGAATATTATTTTTGTTCAACAGTTGTAAGGGATGTTATTTTTGTTCAATATTCGTAAGAAATAATATTTTCTTCCATACTCTGTAGTATGTAAGTACTATTATTTCGTTTCAGATTCTGAATTCTACACTCATTTTGTTAAGTATTGCTTCTATACTCCTTGAAATTAGTAGAATATCCTCGAAATTCGTGCTTCATCTAGTATTGTTTCACAAGGATATTTTTCTGAACATTCTTGTTTATTTTTAAGCTTTTTATGCCGGAGTACTATTCATGGGTACTATTCATTTATACGTCATTATTCATACATACAAAATTATTCATACGTACATGTACTATTCACGAGGTACTATTCACGGGATACTATTCACTCGGGTACTATTCACCCGAGGTACTATTCATGACAAAAATTAATTTCTTTTCTGTCCAAATTATTTTTAGAATATTATTCTTGAATTTTACTCCACAAAGCAGTATCATGTTGACAAGTTGGACATTATTGAATTCTGGATAAATTGAATTATAAATCTTTAAAATTTATCCTTGCTTTCATTTAATTGAATTATTATATCATTGTCATCATCCTCATGCTTATATTGTGATGAAAGTTATTTTTGGCCCGTAGTGCATAGATGGACTGTTGATTGGTATAATTATGACCAGGAATTATTCGGTATAATCATGACCTGTAATGTTACAAATGATGTGGTAAAAGTCCCCATTACTGTGACGCCCCCAAAATAGGTATACAACACCCATTCTGAGTCGCCAAAATACAAGGTATAGAAAGCAACTACAACTTTGATAATCTGAGATGTCGTGGTAGAATACGACAATACAACCTGTGAGTTTAAATACAAATATTGTCTTCTAGACAATATACACACCCAAATAAGTCCTCATTAATTATTCATACACTATTTTACGAAATAGTGAGGACAAACTAAAACATCTTCCTAGAACCATCACTCCATACCCCGACTCGATCCTCTTTATGTTCTCACCTCCCGAGAAGAAAAATGGAACAAAAAGGAAAAGGGTGAGCTCAACTAGCCCGAAGAAGAATATTATGACTAAGATAATATACAACAAATTATCGTTAGTCTTCAACAGGAAAAATCTAATAGAATACAATAGACAACAAGTTTTAGATCAACAAATGCAATGGAAATAAAGAATCCATTAGAAGAGTCACGTAGAGAAAGAATTCTACCGTCTTCTAAGGTTTAAAAGTCCATCATCAATATCTTATCCTCGTAATAATAATCAATATTCATCTTTGCACCACAGTGCCAAAGATATTCTTTTAAATCACCATTGGTCATGTTCATCTCAACACTTGTTCATCTTTGCACTACTGTGCCAAAGATATTCATCGATTAATCGTTCATCTTTGCACTCTGTGCCAAAGATATTCATTTATATCATCATTTAAGACTGAGGATGATGAAAAATACTTTTAAAGAAACGAATCCAATTGAAACAAAATGACAAGGATTAAGGATTAAGTACTTTGTTTTTACCCATGTCCAAAAAATACCTCGAAAATAATCATATTAGTGTAAAATTCAAGAATGATCAAAACATGGATACAATCAAAGCTAGTATCCGAATAGATATATTTTGGGCAAAAAGAAAATTTTTATTTTTGGTGAATAGTGCAGTGATTCGTGAATAAGGTCAGATATCGTGAATAAGGTCAGTATCGTGAATAGTAACCCCAAACACAACAAGTTCCAAATTTGATAAAAAAGTTCACCGATACTTGGTATAATGATATTGAAGAAAAAATATCATTTAAGAAGAAAATAATACCCTTACCTCAAAATAACCGTACTTACATTTGAATTTAGATATAGTCTTTTGTGAACCCCATAGTATAGCAACACTCAAAGTATAGTCACAAGAATACGCTCGATAATTTAGAGAGAGAAAGAGAGAAAACTTAGTTTCTGGTGTGATTTTCAATTCTAACTTAGCCCTCTATTTATAGGAAAATGTTAGAGCCAAAGGAGACTAAATAATAAAATAATATTATTATTAATCAAAATTTCTCGATGCTATATAGACCATGACAGTACCACCACCTTGGAAAAATTTCCAGTGACCCATGGGAATTACTCACCAACCAAAAAGTGGGTCCCACCCATTAATTTAATAAAATTATTTTATTTTCCGAAACTTCAACAATTGTAGAAAATAGCTCTCAGTTATCGAGAAAAATTCAAAACTCATGAATTTCCATGGGAAATTCAATTCTCTACAACTTTGCGTAAGAAAGTTTTCAAAATTCCAAAATGTAAATTGACCAAAATCCATAAGCAAGCGATTTTATAGTTTATAATAAATTTTTAGGTCAAGAATTGTGTCCACCGACACACAAAACATGTGTTAAACATTTAATGCCACAAAATACTCTACCTCCTCATATACTCATATATCCCACATTCATTATAAAAATATCACTTAGTTAATATATTATTAAAATAATATATTTAAATGAATTATTTTAAAAGATAAAATATTAATTTTCAACAATTGTCGCATTAAAAATTTTCTCCATCTATATCCACATAAAATAAATATTTTCTTTATCATAATAATCAATAATTAATTATTTTAAAATAATATTACGGAATCACGATCTTCGACAACCGGTAGTTCCGGGAAGAGGGGCTTTCAATAAGGATTTCTCCTTCTTCAATGCAAGCATTAGGTGACCAAACCTCTCCTTGAGCGAACTTTCTAGACATTGCCAATAATGTTATCGATAATATTATTCAAATAATATGAATTATTGATTTGATAATGGAAAATACTTGTATAATGACAATTATTGAAACAACAAATGATACAAAATATCAACGCAAACAATTATTGAATCAATATAATATTGATAAGTAACTCTCGTAACAATTATTGAGTAGTGCCTTCTTACGTAAGGATCAATAATTCAACAATCATCTGCAATCTGAAGTAATGCCTCTTGTGCAACCACGCATATTCGTATTTTAACCACGTGTAACCCAATAGTGTTAACGGTAACAATTTACGCCGTTATTTATAAAACTCAATCTTTGTCGTTTTCTTTCATCCAACCGTTTTCCGTTATGGGGCCCACCAATGACTGCGCCGTCGTACAGAGATTCCTAACAAAAAGAATATTCCACGACCAAACGAATATTCCCCGACAATAATGAATATTTTATAACCACTTGCTTATTTTGTAAACTTTGCACATTTCACCCATAACTAAGGAATTATATCAAATTAACCCTTATTAATTTAGAATAATGAATAAAGGAAAATTCAATTTTATTTATAATAAGTTGGGGTCTTACAATTAGCCTGTAGTGCATTGATGGACATATGTTGGTATGATCATGACCATGCGTTCTCTTTGGCCAAGGGTGCACAGATGAATTGTTGTTTGGCATGATCGTGACCATTGGTGATAACATGAATATCCTTGGCCCGTAGTGCATGGATAATTCGTGGATGTGATACTAATGAATATCCTTGGCCCGTAGTGCATGGATAATTCAGTGATGTGGATTATTTATTAAGTTGAGTCTCAGCGATAAAATTGATGATACACTTTTAAATCATAGAAGATAGTAGATATTATGCTCTACTTGACTCTTCTAATGGATTGTTATTTCCGCTGCAGTTGTTGATCTAAAACTTGGTGTCTATTGTATTCTATCAGTTGTTATACTGTTGAAGGCTAACAATAAGTTATTCTGCAGTATCTTAGTCATAATATTTCTTACTGGACTAGTTGAGCTCACCCTTTTACTTTCATTGTTCTCTTCATGAAATGAAAACGTAGTCGAAACTAACCGGGGAATGGAGTGACGGTCCGAGATGGTGGTTGTAGTAGTCCTCACTATTTTATAAAATAGTGTGATAATAATTATAATGAGGACTCCATTTGAGTTTGGATATTGTCTAGAAGACAATATTCGTGTTAAAACTCTCAGCTCATGTTGTATAATTAAGTTTGTATTTAAATTCTGTACCATGTATTTGGCGACTCAGAATAGGTGATGTATACCTATTTTGGGGGCGTCACAGTTGGTATCAAAACTTAGGGATATGATCCCTGGCTGAGATGTGAGGCTAGAACTAGGAGGGGAGAGACGGGTAAATCCTTCGCTAGTATGACCTACCTAAGTTTATTTGTTATTTAAATGGTCGGACAGAATATAGGGATAATATGTCGTATGTCAATTAACCCTTGTTTTGTGGCAATATTTGAAATTGACATCTAAAAATGTTGAGATAAGAAATGAAGCACGTGAGACCGTTGAGTCACTGACGATCAATAACCAAGATAATGTGCATCAGGAAGGCAACAATCCTCGTGTAAACAACAACACCGATCAAATGACGAACGATGGTACGTTTAGGAGTTTTCTAGAATTCATGCAAAACCAAACGAGAGAGGCTCCCGTTCATAATGTAGGTGGAGTCAATGGCAACTCACGGCTGGTCACCGCTAATAAATTCAAGGAGCTGGGACCGCCAGAGTTTTTGGGAAAGCCAGAACCACTTAAGGCAGAGACGTGGATTAAGCAGATCACCAAGATATTTGATGTCTTGGGATGCTCTGAGGAGCAAAAGGTTCCATTTGCCACCTTTACGTTGCGTGAAGAAGCAGATTACTGGTGGGAATATGTAAAACGTACTCAACCTTCCGTACTAAAGATGTCTTGGGAGAAGTTCCAAGAATTGTTCAACGACAAGTAATTTCCTGAAAGTATTTGTCACATGAAGGAGGTGGAATTCATCAAGCTGGAACAGAACAACTTGACCGTATCGCAATACGAGGCAATTTGCGGAGTTATCCCAATTTGTATCCCATTTGGTATATAATGACGAGCGAATGATGCGAATGTTACTAAGAGGTTTGAAACCCAAAATACATTAATACCTCATTTCTCACAAACTTTGTGTTAGGAATAAGCATGTGAATGATATTCCTATTTATATATGATTTGATTATGATATAAATGAATGAATATACAAGTATGCTTGCATTAAGAAAAGCTGTAAAGTTATTTGCTAGATAATAAGAACATATGTACAAGGACTTAGAATGAATTGATCAAAAAATTTAGGTTGATCCTACATAAACAAAACAACTTTGTAAAGTCCTTAAAAAGAAATGATGTACAAAGACTATAAATATAGAAAGATCAAGATTGTTAGGTTGATCTTATAATGTAATAGATAGGCATGTCTGATCGTAGAGCACTGCACCAGAATCGTAGTCTTCTAGGAGAGTCAATGAAAACTCGAGAACTATCAAGGCGGAATCGTAGTCTGCAAGATAGTAGATCTCAAAGTTCGTAGACTGCCAGGAGAGACGAGGAAGGATTGTTGTGTGTCGAGAAGAACTTTCTCGAAGCCGTAGTCTGCCGAGGAAGTTATGTTCAGAATCGTAGAGACAACCTGTCTAAGAGCCGAACGAGCATCTACCAAAGCTAAGTCCATAATCGTAGAACACAGTCGTAGTCGTAGAGTCTACTGATTATATAAGAGGCAGAGATCGTAGTCAAGCTAGATCAGATAAAGACATCAAGCTTAAGGATAGAAATCGTAGAGTGTCAACATCTGATCTTGGAGTTGTAGTGTCTGCAGAACCAAAGCTAAATCGTAGAGTGCAGAACTAAGACATCAACAGAGGTGCTCACAACGCCAAGGCAGAATCGTAGAGTAAACACGATTCTCAATAAATGAACACTCCCAGAATATCCAAAGTATAAAGCCTCTGGTCTGAGCTGTAAAGATACAGTCCACCTTCAGGAAACCAGAGAGCACTCAACGAATGACATGCAAGCAAAAAGAAGATCTAATCACCAACCCAATCAACATCCAGATTGAGTTGTGAAGCTATTCAAGATGAAGTCTTCCATAAGTTGATCAGAAGAAGACTTCAGTAAAAGTGACTGACTAAGGAAAGTCAGCAAGTGCAGTAGCTATTAAGAGAATAGAAGACCATGATCTTGGGGTCAACCAAGATCATAGTGTTTGCCAAATAAAGCAGGAACTAATGTAGTTTACACAGAGATACTGGCCAGCTTTTGAAGAACAAGGAAAAAATGATTAAGCACGGGTCAGTCCATTGATGATAAGTGAACGAGAGATCACAAGGAGAAAGCGAGATGGGCATGCCACAAATATGCTATGTCTTGCTATTCAGAAGAGGTCAGAACAAGAAGTCAAGCTATCAGTTCCTGAGATTAGTCGAGGCAAATAAAAGTGATGAAGCACTACACAAGAAAAGGAAGATGTGTTCTAAATTGAAGATCCAATGAACACTCTTTAGAATCGTAGTGTTGTCTCAACCAATCAATGAGTAATATTCAACAAGACACACTACGATCAGGTCCAAGAACATCTGCATCAGATCGTAGAGTTCGGTCATCTGAAGATTGATGCATTGGCAACGATTCAATCTGAAGACTGATATTCGAACATTGCTAGTTGAGAGCATCGATGCAAAAGGACACCTCTTGACGTTCTAATCAAGAAATCAGAAAGGAGAAATAAAGTTGACTACCTATCTGAGACACCAAAGTGACATCGCTGACAGGGTAGGTGAAATAATAGACTGCAGTGTCAGAAAGATGAAAAAGGGGATGTCATGTCACATCTGTAGTCTGCACCAAATAACTCGAGATCTACGAAGCAATTCAAATAGCTTTCAACGGCTATATTTCAACGGGAAGATTGGGAAGGAGTATATATCAGCCAGAGCTTCAAAGATCAAGAGTTGCTGAGTTGAAGGATCGTAGAGTTGTTGGAATGCTATATTGTTGACTCTATGAGTTCCACCAGAGCTGAACAGAATAAGTCTCAATGGCAGTGAGACTATGAAGGTGGAAGTGAAGTAGATTTGAAGAAGGACTTAAATAGACTAAAGCTTCACTCAACAAAGAAAAGAATGCCATTGAAGATGGCAGCAAAGCTGAGAGTCGAGAAGGCCAAGAAAATAGTGTAAGACCCCAAATTATTAATAAATAAAATTTAATTCCTCTATTTATTTTTTTGAAATAGTAAGGGTTGATTTGATTAATGTGGTTAGTTATGGGTAAAATGCGCAAATATTATAAATAAGCAAGTGGTTATAAAATATTCATTTTTATCGGAGAATATTCGTTTGGTCGTGGAATATTCTTCCAATAGGGAATATTAAATGCGATTTGGCGTAGTCTTTTGTGGGCCCCATAACGGAAAGCGATTGTATGAAGAAAGCGACAAGTATAAGTTATTTATAAATAACGGCATAGTTATTACTGAATTATCTTGTTGGAATTCCGGTGGTTAAAACCACGATGTCTGCGTTGTTTTGCAAGTAAGATATTAATATTGCACCAATTATTGATTCTTACGTAAGAAGACACTACTCAATAATTGTTACAGTAATTTCTGTTCAATATTTTATTTTATTGATTCAATAATTTCTATTTGATATTTTATATTACTGTTGTTTTAATAATTGTCACTACACAATATTTTCCATTATCGAAGCAATAATTCATATTATCTGAGTAATATTATTAGATAACATTATTGGCAATGTCTAGAAAGTTATGTCTAAGGAGAGGTTTGGTCACCTAATTGCGCGCCAGTAAGGAGAGATCCTTATTGGAAAGCCCCCTCTTTCATGGGAACGGCCTGGTTGCCAGTACTGTGATTCTGTAATATTATTTGTGAATAATTAATTATTAATTTATATGATGAGGAAAATATTAATTTTATGTGGATATAGATGGAGAAAATTTTTAAAGTGACAATTGTTGAAAAATTGATATTTTATCTTTTCTGATAAAATAATTCATTTAAATATATTATTATATTTTAATAATATAATAATGGTGATATTTTACAATGAATGTGGGATATATGAATAAATGAGGAGGAATAGTATTTTTGTTACAAAAATTGTTTAAAACATGTTAAACATGTCGGTGGACCCCATTTCTTGACTGAAATTTGATTATAGCCTGTAAAATCGCCCGTTTGTGGATTTCGGTCAATTTATGTTTGGAATTTGGAAAAACTTTCTTCTGTAAAGTTGTAGATAATGGAATTTCCTATAGAAAGACATAAGGTTCGAATTTTTTTGACAAAAGGACTCTTTATTATGAATTATTGAAGTTCCAGATTAATTAATTATTATTATTTGGAGTTTTAAATAAATTAATTGAGAAAAACGTTTTTGTGGTTGTTATTGAGGTGTGGCTGATGTCTAGACTATATTGGTGTGCGTAGGAAATTTGAGAAAAATAAATTATTATTTTATTAAATTTTCTACTTTGGTGTTCTAAGCATTTTCCTATAAATAGGGTGCTTAGGTTAGAATTGAAATCACACCAGAAACTGAAATCTTCTCTCTCTTTCTCTCTCTCTCTCGATATATTGAGTGTATTCTTGTGAGTATTTTGATACTTTAAGTGTTGTTATACAGTGCAATTTCCCTTCACCACTATATTCAGTATTCCAGCCAGAAGTACTATTCTTTCGAGGTAAGGGATGTTATTTTCTTCGTAAATGATATTATTTCTTTCAATATCATTATGCCGAAATATTGGTCTGAACTTTTTTATCAAATTTGAAACTTTTTATGTCGGGGTTACTATTCACGTATACGGCACTATTCACGAATACGACACTACTCACAAAAAAATTAAATTTTTGTTTTTCGTCCAAAATATCTATTATGGATACTAGCTTTGATTGTATCCATGTTTTGATCATTCTTGAATTTTACTTCACTATGATTATTTATGAGGTATTTTTGGACATGGAATAACTGAAATACGAATCCTTAATATTTATTCTTTTGTTTCACTGGATTCGTTTTTTTAAAAATATTTTTCATCATCCTCAGTCCTAAATGATGATATAATTGAATATCTTTGGCCTGTAGTGCAAAGATTAATGATTTTATAATGAATATCTTTGGCCCGTAGTGCAAAGATGAACAGGTGTTTAGATGAACATGACCAACTGATGAATATCTTTGGCCTGTAGTGCAAAGATGAATATTTGATTCCAGATATATGTTGATTGATATTACAGGGATAAAATATTGACGATGGACTTTTAAATTCATATATAGAAGATAGTAGATTTTATTCTCTATTTAACTCTTCTAATGAATTATTATTTTTCCGCTGCGAATATTGATTTAAAACTTGTTGTCTATTGTATTCTATTAGATTTTTCCCTGTTGAGGACTAACGATAATTTGTTCTATATTATCTTAGTCGTAATATTCTTTACTGGGCTAGTTGAGCTCACCCTTTTCCTTTTTGTTCCATTTTTCTTCTCAGGAGGAGAGAATGTAACGAGTACTAGTCGGGGTATGGAATGAAGGTTCTAGGAAGTTGTTTTAGTAGTCCTCACCATTTTTGTAAAATATTGTACCAATAATTATAATGAGGACTTATTTGGGTATGAATATTGTCTAGATGGCAATATTTGTATTTAAACTCATAGTTTTTATGTTGTATAAATAAAGTTGTAGCTGTTTCTGTACCATGTTATTGACGACTTAAAATGGGTGTTGTATACCTATTTTTGGAGCGTCACAGTTGGTATCAGAGCTTAGGGATATGGTCTCTGGCGAAGATCGGGGAATAGAACTAGGAGGGGAGAGACGAGTAAATCCTTCGCTAGTGTGTCCTACCTAAGCTTATTTGTTGGTTGGTCAGTATATAGGGATATTATGTGATATGTTGATTTCTTTAATTAACCCTTATTTTATGGAAGTATTTGAGAATGTTGATTGAGAATGTTAACAGTGGAGTAAATGAGATCGTGGAGACACCTTTACACACCAACGAGGAGAACGTGCAATAGGCTGGCAATGTTCCTCTTGTGAACAACACCACTGAGCAGATGATGAACGATTGGATGTTTAGAAGCTTTTTGCAGTTCATGCAAAATCAGACGAGGGAGACTCGTGTTCAAAATACAGGAGGAAATGATAGCAATTCACGGTTTGTCACAGCTAAGTAGTTCAAGGAGTTGGGACCATCAGAATTCTGGGGAAAGCCGGATCCGATTAAGGCGGAGACGTGGGTCAAATAAATTACCAAGATATTCGATGTCTTGGGATGCACGGAGAGAACGAAGGTTCCATTCGCCACCTTTATGTTTTGTAATGAGGATTCTTTGGTGGGAATCATGAAGCGTACTCCATCCGGCCGCGCTTAACATGTCTTGGGAAACATTTTTGAAATTGTTCAATGACAAGTACTTTCTCGAAAGTATTCATCATATAAAGGAGGTAGAGTTTATTAGGACCGAGCAGAATAACATGGCGGTGTCCCAAAGACGAGGCTTAAGTTTGCAGAGTTATCCAGTTTGCACCTCATTTGGTGGAGAATGAGGAATTATTTACGCGGATGTTTCGAGAGGTTTGAAACCCAAGATACGTCAATATCTCATTTCTCATAAATTTTCTCTCTATTAGGATGTTGTCAATAGGGCTCAATTATTAGAGCGAGATAATGAGTATATTCAACCGAGGGACTGTGGGTACATCTAGGTGGCGGCCTGATCAATGAAAACCAAAGGAGGGAGGAAAACATTGAACAAAAGCGGTAAACACTGGGTGGTAATCGTGGCCAAGAAAATAGAAGAAGCGAGTCGGGGAGATTTTAAAAGAGGAGATTCAACAATGACCTGCTTTGTGAAGGCGTCGACCAAGAACAGCATGCTTGGTTTTAAGGGAGGAGAACGACCACCGGTCGTATACTATAAATGTGGAAAAGAGGGACACATCAGCCCAAACTGGCCACAACAGTTCAAGGTATGGTATAATTGTGGAAAGGAAGGACATATCGCTCGAGATTGTATGGTAGCAAAACCAAGTCCAGTGGGGATGGTGACTCAAAAGGCTGTCCCAGAAAAGTCAAAGTCAACGGTTCCTGGAAGAGCATTTGTCGTGACTGGTCAAAGTGCAAGAAACCCAAACGAAGTGATCACGGGTAAGCTAATCATAAACTCTTGCGAAGTTTATACCTTATTAGATACTGGTTCTACCCATTCTTTTATCTCTCCTGCTTGTGCTCAACGTTTAAACTTGACTCCAGAGAAATTAGACCTTGACTTATCTGTGGAAACTCCATTAGGAGAAACTTTCATTGCATCCACTGTTTATAAATCTTGTTTGATCTAAGTCGGTACCATCACATTACCTGTTGATCTTATTTCTTTGAAAATACTTGCATTTGATGTGATTTTAGGGATTGATTGGTTAACCACTCATCATGCTAAAATTGATTATTTTTGTATGGTTGCTAGTTTTCATATTCCTAACCAACCTATTGTGCGAATTCAAGCAACCAAACCTCTAAAGTCAATCACTGTCATATCAAGCCATAAAGCTATTCGTTTATTGAAAAATGGATGTCAAGCTTTCTTTGCCCATGTCACAGACTTGAACAAAAACACGTCAGATTTGAATAATATTTCTGTTGTTAGAGAATTTCCTGACGTATTTCCTGAAGAACTTCCCGGTCTACCCCCAGAACGTGAAGTTGAATTCTTTATTAACCTTGAACCTGGTACAAAGCCCATTTCTAAAACCCCATATCGAATGGCTCCTATTGAACTTCAGGAGTTAAAGGTCCAACTACAGGAGTTGTTGGACATCGGTTTCATTCGTCCTAGTACATCTCCTTAGGGTGCTCCTGTGTTATTTGTAAATAAGAAAGACGGGAGTATGAGACTTTGTATTGACTATTGAGAATTGAACCATGTCACCATCAAGAATAGGTATCCACTACCTCAGATTGATGACCTATTTGACCAGTTGCAAGGAGCACAATTCTTTTCAAAAATTGATCTTCGTTCATGATATCATCAGCTGAAGGTTAAAACTGAGGATATTCCAAAGACTGCCTTCAGAACTCGGTACGAGCATTATGAATTCTTAGTCATGTCTTTTGGATTGAGTAATGCTCTTGCTGCTTTCATGGATATGATAAACTGAGTATTCAAGGAATATTTGGATCAGTTTGTTGTCATCTTTATTGATGACATCCTCATATATTCCAAAAGTCGTGAAGATCATGAACACCATTTGAAGCTGGTACTGCAAAGGCTTCGTGATAACAAGCTATATGCCAAGCTGAAGAAATGCGAGTTCTAGCTTGAGGAAGTAGCATTCCCTGGGCACGTGGTGTCAAACATGGAGTATTTGTTGACCCGGCGAAGATTGAAGCAATACAAAGTTGGGAGAAACCAAAATCGGTGACCGAAGTACGTAGCTTTTTGGGCTTAGATGGTTATTATTGGAGATTTGTGGAAGGATTTTCTCGAATCGCTACTCCGTTAACTCATCTGACTCGTAAAGATACAAAATTCGTATGGAGCGAGGAATGCGAGAAGAGTTTCCAAGATCTCAAGAGGAGACTCATTTCGGAACCTGTTCTGACAATACCATCTGGTTCGGATGGATTTGTTATCTACAGCGATGCTTTAGGTAAAGGGTTAGGATGTGTTCTCATGCAACATGGGAAAGTCATAGCCTATGCCTCGCGACAACTTAAAGAGTATTAGAGGAATTATCCTACTCATGATCTAGAGTTGGCAGCAGTCGTTTTTGCGCTAAAGATCTGGAGGCACTATTTAAATGGGGAAAAAGTGGAAATATATTCAGACCATAAAAGTCTCAAATATTTCTTCACCCAAAAGGAACTCAACATGCAGCAACGACATTGGCTCGAGTTATTGAAAGATTATGACCATACCATCCAATACCATCCTGGAAAAGCAAACGTGGTAGCTGACACATTGAGTATAAGATCATATGCGGGTACAAGTGCAATGTTATTAACACAAAGGCCCATTTTGTATGACTTGCAAAGGATGGAGATAGAGATAAAGGCTCCAAGTACCCACGTGATGATATCAAGCATACGAGTAGAACCGACTTTAATTGATAAAGTTAAAGCTGCTCAAGCTACAGACATGGAGCTGATGCGTATGAAGAAGAAAGTGCAAGAAGGTGCTATTCCAGAAGCAAGAATCGATGAAGAAGGAATACTTTGAGTCAACTCCAGACTTTGTGTTCCTAACGATTCTGACTTGAAGCATAGAATCATGATGGAGGCACACAACACACCATTTGCAATCCATCCTGCGAGTACCAACATGTATCATGATCTTCGACATACATTTTGGTGGAACAATATGAAGAGAGAGATCGCGAAGTTTATCTCGAGGTGTTTAACTTGTCAACGTGTAAAGGCGGAGCATCAAGTGCCAAAGGATCCATTGCAACCAGTTGAGATTCCAAAATGGAAGTGGGAACACATTACCATGGATTTTGTTACGGGTCTTCCCACGGTTTCTCAAGGCATTAATGCGATTTGGGTTATTGTTGATAGATTAACCAAGTCTGCTCATTTCTTGCCGATACGGGAGACTTATTCCCTTGAACGTCTTGCTCTTATGTACGTAAATGAGATTGTGAGATTACATGGCATGCCAGTATCCATAGTTTCGGATCGTGACCCAAGATTCACTTCATGATTTTGGATTAGCTTTCAAAAAGCTATGGGCACGGATTTACGATTCAGTTGGGAAAACCATCCTCAAACGGACGGGCAATCAGAGAGGACTATTCAAACTCTTGAAGATCTATTAAGACTTTATGTCCTAGATTTCAAAGGGAGTTGGGATAAGTACCTACCATTGGTGGAATTCACCTACAACAACAGTTATCAGGCAAGTATAGGTGTGGCTCCATTTGAAGCATTATATAGACGAAAGTGTCACTCTCCAGTATGTTGGGATGAGGTGGGAGAAGCAACGTTGTTGGGACCAGAGTTGGTACGAATGACTACAGAGAAGATCCAAACGATTCGACAACGTATACAAACGACACATGATTGACAAAAGAGTTATGCGGATCTTCATCGAAAGGACGTGGAATTTGACATTGGGGATCATGTATGGTTACGTATTGCTCCATGGAAGGGAGTTACTAGATTCGGGAAGAGAGGAAAGGTCAATCCATGATTTATTGGTCCATTTCAGATTCTTGACCGAGTAGAAAATGTGGCCTATAGACTCGCATTACCTCCAAGTATGTCTTGTGTTCATAATATTTTTCATATATCTGTGCTACGTAAATATATGAAAGACCCAAACCACATTATTGAATTAGAACCGGACGGGATAGCCGAAGACTTAACGTATGAAGAGGTAACTGTCAAGATTTTGGATAGGAAGGAGCATGTCCTACGAACAAAGGTCATACTACAAGTCAAAGTTTTGTGAAGGAACCATGCTATTGAAGAAATGGCCTGTGAGTTGGAAACTGAAATGAAAGCGAGGTATCCTCATCTTTTCAAAACACCAGGTACGTACGTCAATTTCGAGGACGAAATTTCATAAGGAGGGGAGGTTGTAAGACCCCAAATTATTAATAAATGAAATTTAATTCCTCTATTTATTATTTTGAAATAGTAAGGGTTGATTTGATTAATGTGGTTAGTTATAGGTAAAATGCGCAAATATTTTAAATAAGCAAGTGGTTATAAAATATTCATTTTTATCGGAGAATATTCGTTTGGTCGTGGAATATTCTTCCTGTCGGGGAATATTCGTACGACGGCGTAGTCTTTTGTGGGCCCCATAACGGAAAGCGATTGGATGAAGAAAACGACAAGTATAAGTTATTTATAAATAACGGCGTAGTTATTCTGAATTAATATTGTTGGAATACCAGAATTGGTTAAAACATAGTAATACGCGTTGTTGCACAAGAAGTAGACAAAGATTGCACCAATTATTGATTCTTACGTAAGAAGACACTACTCAATAATTGTTACAGTAATTTCTGTTCAATATTTTATTTTATTGATTCAATAATTGCTATTTGATATTTTATATTACTGTTGTTTCAATAATTGTCACTACACAGTATTTTCCATTATTGAAGCAATAATTCATATTATCTGAATAATATTATTAGATAACATTATTGGCAATGTCTAGAAAGTTATGTCTAAGGAGAGGTTTGTCACCTAATTGCGCGCCAGTAAGGAGAAATCCTTATTGGAAAGTCCCCTCTTTCATGGGAACTGCCTGGTTGCCAGTACTGTGATTCTGTAATATTATTTGTGAATAATTAATTATTAATTTATATGATGAGGAAAATATTAATTTTATGTGGATATAGATGGAGAAAATTTTTAAAGTGACAATTGTTGAAAAATTGATATTTTATCTTTTCTGATAAAATAATTCATTTAAATATATTATTATATTTTAATAATATAATAATGATGATATTTTACAATGAATGTGGGATATATGAATAAATGAGAAGGAATAGTATTTTTGTTACAAAAATTGTTTAAAACATGTTAAACATGTCGGTGGACCCCATTTCTTGACTGGAATTTGATTATAGCCTGTAAAATCGTCCGTTTGTGGATTTCGGTCAATTTTTGTTTGAAATTTGGAAAAACTTTCTTCTGCAAAGTTGTAGATAATGGAATTTCCTATAGAAAGACATAAGGTTCGAATTTTTCTGACAAAAGGGCTATTTATTATGAATTATTGAAGTTCCGGATTAATTAATTATTATTATTTGGAGTTTTAAATAAATTAATTGAGAAAAACATTTTTGTGGTTGTTATTGAGGTGTGGCTGATGTCTAGACTATATTGGTGTGCGTAGAAAATTTGAGAAAAATAAATTATTATTTTATTAAATTTTTTGCTTTGGTGTTCTAAGCATTTTCCTATAAATAGAGTGCTTAGGTTAGAATTGAAAATCAAACTAGAAACTGAAATCTTCTCTCTCTTTCTCTCTCGATATATTGAGCGTATTCTTGTGAGTATTATGATACTTTGATTGTTGTTATACGGTGCAAGTTCCCTTCACCACTATATTCAGTATTCCAGCCAGAAGTACTATTCTTTCGAGGTAAGGGATGTTATTTTCTTCGTAAATGATATTATTTCTTTAAATATCATTATGCCGAAATATTGGTCTGAACTTTTTATCAAATTTAGAACTTTTTGTGTCGGGATTACTATTCACGTATACGACACTATTCACGAATACGACACTATTCACAGAAAATTAAATTTTTGTTTTTCGTCCAAAATATCTATTATGGATACTAGCTTTGATTGTATCCATGTTTTGATCATTCTTGAATTTTACTCCACTATGATTATTTATGAGGTATTTTTGGACATGGAATAACTGAAATATGAATCCTTAATATTTATACTTTTGTTTCACTGGATTCGTTTTCTTTAAAATATTTTTCATCATCCTCAGTCCTAAATGATGATATAATTGAATATCTTTGGCCTGTAGTGTGACGCCCCCAAATCCAGGTTCTCTAACCTCAGATTCAGTGCTCACGATCCTATCATCATCATAAGCATTCTATAACTATTTCGAAATAATAAACATACATTGTTCATTATACAAAAGTCTCAAAATATGGTCCCAAGGTCTCTCTAACCTTAACTTTAAATACACCATTTATAATACAAATAGTTTACTCAAGAAATTCCATTAGATAATAACTAATGTAACATTCATTCTAAAATTACTCCTGGATCTTGCCCTTGCCCTTGTCCTTCGCATTAGATCCTTCGGGCTTAACTGAAAATAGAGGTCATGATATAGCAAAAGTAAGCAACTAATTTGCTTCACAAGTTTATAAAGATAAAGGAGATATATCATGACGTAGAAAGAAATATTGCCTTCAATGTTCAACAATAATATAAGATTGTGAAGGAACATGAATTAATAATCAACAATTGAATATTCGATAGTTGAATAACATGAACCGAAAGTGGTTTTGAATAACCATGAACATTTGCCAAGGTGCTCAAATGATTTAAATGGACCTTTTAATAAATTTTGGTATTCAAGGATCGAATTTTCATACCCCGTGATTTATGCATAAACACTTAATAATCCGACATTGATATCATGCCTTAATCAAATTTGTTCATTTCTCTACCAAGAGTTCTTACCATATCAATTAATAAGAACAGCTTATTTAAAATCCATTTGATTTAACAAATTTAGACATGCTTGATCTAAAGGCGATACAATTAGCATAGATCTATCCCATAAACAGTTCATAAATGAAGAACTTTAATTTAATTCACAGTTCAATGGCAGTAGAACGGAATTCAATTGCACAAAGTGGGAATTTCAATAATCAATAAAGACGTGAATAATCATCAATAATTATTCACTGATATGCTTTGAAAATAATAACTCAAGTTGAGTTAGGAAACTTGCCTCGATCAGAGGTTACATTTACGAAATAAATTTCTATCCACTATGTAGTTAAATTATCTTCCTTTGAGAGACCTATAATTAGCCTTTCAATTAGTCATTGCATAACATCAGATTATGTAATCACATAGATATCATACATTACAATAAGTTCTTATAAACATTATCATGTCTAGATAGTGTTATTAACGACTACCTTTAATTCACATAATATTATTAACTTAGATAATATTAATTCACCTTCTAGTATTATTGGTTCACTAATAATACTTTAAATCATTTACCAACATTTTATTCACTTACTAATATTATTAATCATTTAATAATATTTTATCCCTTTACTAATATTATTAATCATTTAATAATATTTTATTCACTTACTAATAGTATTAATCATTTAATAATATTTTATTTAATCTCGAATATTATTATTTAATAATAATACTCTAATCTAATATTTTATTTACATAACAACATCATATTATAATATTATTAGTATTATAATAATATTCCAATGATTTATTAAATTAATAAACAATTTATTCTAATTGTTCATCCTTTAATAACCTCTTATTTAATATCCATAAAAGGTCATAAGTAATATTTATTATTATAAATTACCAAAATGCCCTAAGATAGTCATGATATATAATATATTATGAGCATTCAAGCATAAAAATCATATTTTTCTCATTAAAGACATCATTTAACTATTTATTTCCTTTTATTTACAACCTAATCATTTTTAGGAAAAATAGCAAAATAATTCCAAAAATTCTCAGCTTCTGGATTTTAACAGAATATGAACCAACAATGATCCTCTAATTTTTCTAGAATTTTAGAAAATGATTTACTATTTTTAAAGTGCTCAAAACACTCAGATCTTGCTCTATTTTTAAAAAATTAAGTTTTACTCAGAAATATCTGATATTTTCAGGGTATGCTCTCTTAACCTATATGAAGCTACTGTAAAAATTTTGGAATTTTCCAGTGTATACACAGTGAGATTTTCGCAGGATAATATTTATGGAGTCCTTTACGGAAATAGTCATTACGCACAATATATAACTCGAAACGTGTCCGTTCTTTTTCCTACGTGTAGATAACTTCATAAGGTACCTCTGTATTATTTTTCCAGATTTTTATAAGACAAGGAACTAGCCAAAACAGCCTCATGAAAAACAAGTCAGTAGCTGATTTTGGATTTCAAGGCTTTAGCATATAAAGTGGACTGTTTTTGTAAAAAAATCTCAAAGGTTTCAAAACATGCTAGATTTGTGATCTACCACTTGGGTTTACTAGATAACTCATGTATCTAGAACCCCCCTTCGACGGATCATAATTTCAAGTTGTAGAACTTGAGTTACACAAGATTTAGTGGAAGAAAAACAAGAGTTTTCACCCTTGGAGAACATATGCTCATTTTCTTCCTCTAAGTCTTTGATCTAACACTCAAGATACTTAGTTCCATGCATGATGGTATGTATAACTAGTGTATCTTGAGTAGTTGTACATAACCCCATCAAAACTCAAGCTATCAAAACAAGGTAAGAGAAGAAGATGAAGGTACATTATACCTTGACTTAGTGGCTACCTTCCTTGATTTTCCAAAGTAACTAATAAACTTAGGGGCATAAACCACTAGAACTCCTATAATTCTTCTTCCTATGGCTGAAATTCTCTCTTCTTTTCTCTCTTTGAAGTTGGCTAGCTTGGGAGCAAGAGGTAGAAGAAGAAGATGAAGAAGATGGAGAGAAAATGAGATGTTGGAAGAGTGAATTGTGTTTACAACATGAAATGGCCAATTCATTAATAATTCTCCCACAATTATTTTGTTGCCCATTAGGTAAAAACTTTGTATTATTACTTACCTTAGGTTAAACATGATTAAATGTGCATAATGGAGTGGAAACCAATGAGAGCCTTACCACATTGTCCTTATGTTTATTCATGTCTACTAATGGACAAGCTAGATTAATTATTCCACTTAGGATCCTCATAATATCCACCATTTAGCTTTTATTTTAAATGCCCAATTTTGATTAATCAAATGTCTAGAATACCCCCAATCAAGTGGGCTAAGTATTGGATTACAATTTATTTTCCTTGGGCTTCTCTTTTAATTGATTTGGGCTAGATAAAAACATAGTCCAACAATTTTAATAATGTTACCCAATTTGATAATTTAGGGCTTTCATCTCCAATCATATGAAGTTTAATTACTTATACATATAATTTTATCTCATAACCTAATTAGATTTACAAGAATTAGGTTTAAAATTATTAATCACTTGAAATACTAAGTTTACCCACTTAAGTTAGTATAATGATAAAATACTAACTTTTTCGTGTTACCATAACCCTTAGGTTATTTAATATCCTTACCTAATGTATAATTAGGTCACAAGGCTTTCATTTTTAATGAAATCCATAAATGTATGTATCCATATATAATACAAAGTTTAAAAAAATGTACATACATACATGGTGACTTAAGATTCACGGTTATTACATCCTCCCCCTTATAAGAATTCCGTCCCCGGAATTACATATAAGGTTACTCAAAAAGGTGTGGGTAATTTTCTCTTATCCTTTCTTCAAGTTCCCACGTAGCTTCTTCAAAGATTGTGGTTCCTCCAAAGAACTTTTTACTGAATGTATAACCTTATTTCGCAATTTCATTCCTTTCTATCTAAAACTTGGTGGAATTTCCTCGCACGATAAATCTTTTTCGACTGAATTGGCTCGCACGATATCACATGCTTGTAATCGAGGCTTATATGGTCGTAGTAGATCGACACATGAAACACATTATGAATATGTTCCGATTCAGGAGGTAGAGCTACCTCATACGCCACTTCTCACTATCTTCTTCAAGATCTCAAAAGGTCCAATAAATCTCGGACTCAATTTTACCTTTCTTTCCAAACCTTATCTTTCCTTTCCAAGGAGATACTTTCAAAATGCATGGCTTCCCACCTCAAAATCTCGCTTCGGCGATGTAAGTCTGCATACTTCTTCGGCGATCTTGAGTCGCTACAGTCGGGCTCTAATCACCTTAATGGTCTCTACTGATTCTGCCGCATTTTGATTCTGGTCCCAACAGTTGACGTTCACCCACTTCATCCCAAAGATGCGGGCGTTCTACATTTCCTCCCATACATTGCATGCGGCGGCATTCCGATGTCTTTGGCGTGGTAGCTATTGTTGTATCGCGAACTCTACCAATGGAAGATGATCCTCCCAACTACCCTTGAAGTCCATCACACAAGCTCGAGCATGTCTTCAAGTGTTTGAATCGTTCTCTCGCTTTGCCCATCGATTCATAGATGATACGCGGTGCTCATCCGTAGTGCGTCCCCATTCTTTCCTCGAAAACTCTTCCGAAGTTTGACGTGAATCGCGGATCCCTATCCGGCACAATAGATAATCTTGATACGCCATGTCTCGATATAATTTCTTTGATGTATAGTTTGGCCATTAGGTGGTCCAGACTATACCGATCTTGATCGGCAAAAGTGAGCCGACTTCGTAAGACGATCTACGATCACCCATATGGCATCGTGTCCCTTTTGCGTTCTTTGGAAGTCCCACCACAAAATCCATCGTGATGTGCTCCCATTTCCACTCTGGAATCTCTAAAGGTCGTAATAGTCCACTCGGCCGTTGATGTTCGCTTGACTCTCGACAAGTTAGACATTTCTTGACACATTCTCGCAACATCTCTCTTCATGTTTGGCCACCAAAAGTGTTGACGTAAGTCTTGATACATTTTGTGCTTCTGGGTGTATCGAGTACCTCGTATGTATGTGCTTCTTGCGAGAATCTCTTCTCTTAGTTCGTATTAATCTGCATCCAAATTTCGTCCTTCAAATCTTAGCAATCCGGTGCCATCAATCTTGTATTTCAATTCATCCCCTTCAGCCTAGCTTCTTGATCTTGATTCGTGTAATCTTCGTCCTTCTCTTGAGCCTCTTTAACCTTATCTAATAAAGTAGGGCTCACGCCACGATAAATAATTTCTCATTGACTCGTCGGTACTTAACCTCTAAGTCAAGTCGTTCAAATCCTTCACCAATTCCTCTTGAATGGTTAACTTCAATAACTTCTCTCTCGCTTTTTTCGCTTGTGGCATCACCACTACATTTGCTTTTTCGGATGGTACAGAATCTCACAATCATAATCCTTGATCAATTCTAGCCATCGTACCGCCTCATATTTAGCTCCTTCGGGTGAAGATATACTTTAGACTCTTATGATCCGTATATATCTCACACTTCTCTCCATACAAATAGTGCCTCCAAATTTTCAAGGCAAAAACATCTTTGCTAACTCCGTGTCATGAGTCGGATAACCCTTCTCATAGTCCTTTAGTCGACGTGATGCGACGAATGACCTTGCCATGCCGCATCAAGACACGTACCAAGACCCTTGTGTGACGATCACTATACACTACAAATCCTCCCGTGTTGTCTAAGAAAGTTTAACACGGTGTGCTTGATCGAGCCTCTTCTTCAATTCCATGAAACTCGTTTCACATTTTTCCGTCCAAACGAACTTCACCGCCTTTCTAGTAAGGTTGGTCAATGGCGATGCTACCTTTGAAAAATCTTGGATGAATCTTCGACAAGATCCTCGCTAATCCCAAGAAACTCCTAATTTACATGGTGTCTTTGGTCGTTCCCGATTGATAACCGCTTCTACTTTTCTTTGGATCTACCGAAACACCATCTTTGTCGATAACGTGACCCAAAAATTGCACCCTCCGCAACAAAATTCACACTTGGAGAACTTTGCATACAACTTCTCCCTCCTTAACGTCTCCAACACTTTCCTTAGATGTTCAACGTGATCTTCCTCTCGTCTTTGAATATACCGTAATGTCGTCGATGAACACGACAACAAACTTATCCAAATATCGCTTAAACACTCTGCTCATCAAATCCATGAATGTGCATTGGTGCATTAGTTAACCCAAAAGACATTACCGTAAACTCAAAGTGTCCATACCGAAGTTCAATGCCGCCTTTTGAACATCCTCATGTCTCACCTTCAGGCTTGGTGATAACCGGTCCTCAAGTCAATTTTTGAAAAGTATTTTGCCCCCTTCAACTGATCAAACAAATCGTCGATCCTGGGCAATGGGTATTTATTCTTAATGGTGACCTTGTTTAACTCTCGGTAGTCGATACAAAGTCTTAATGACCCATCCTTCTTCTTTACGAATAAGACTGGTGCTCCCCATGGTGATACGCTTGGTCGAATGTATCCCTTATCTAACAACTCTTGTAGTTGAACCATCGGGCCTTCATTTCTCTGAAGCCATACGACACGGCCGCTTTGGATACCGGTGATGTCCTCGGTGCCAAATCGATAACAAACTCTATCTCTCTATCGGTGGAAATCCGAATTTCATCTGGGAAAACGTCAACGAATTCCCTTATAATAGGTATTTGACCCAGTTCACCCTCGATTCTGCGGGTATCCACAACGTGAGCCAAATAACCTATACAACCCTTCCTAAGCAACTTCCTTGCTTGCATCATCGTCAGACAACAAGATTGTCTTGGCGATTTACTGCCATAAAATACCACCTTTGACTTATTCGGAGTCTTTAGGTGTACGCACTTTTTCTTACAGTCAATGACCGCTTCATGACTTGATAACCAATCCATCCCAAGGATTACATCAAACTCTCCAAGACGAATCGGTATCAAATCCATGTTAAGCTTAAAACCTCTTACATTAGCACAACAGTTCCTATAGATGTAGTCTACAGGGATAATTTCTTTGTTTGCTACTTCTACATTCATTGGGTGTTCTAATAGTTCATGAGGTAAACTTAATCTTTGAGCAAATTCATCAGATACAAAAAGAACATGAAGCTCTTAATCGAATAACACATAGGCATTTATATCATTGATCGAATTATACCGACACCACCTCCCCGGATGCCACAAAGATCTTGCACTTTATCATATTGAATGTCCGTGGTTGTTGGCTGCTTCGGGTCAATTGGTCCTCCACCGATTGTCTTTGTGTTATTGCCCTCGCCGCCATTTACGCCATCCATGCTTTTCTTCTTGGGCAATCCTTGATCCGATGTCCCACTTCACCACAATTAAAGCAACCTCCTTTCTTCACCTTAGTACAATTGGGTGAGGTATGCCCTTCTTGCCCACATGTATAACATATCATTTTTCCTTTCCAAAGACTTCGAGTGACCCTTTCCACAGTTCCCACACACCGGCTTCTTTTTGTTGCACGCTTCCCTCTTTGCATCTCCAGATTACTACCCCCACCGCTTCCATTTCCGCTTCTTATTATTACCGCCATCGCCGACATTTTGATTCCCACCTTCCGATTTCTTCTTATTCTTCTCCGATCATTATCTTGAGACCGCTTCGCTTCCTCCTTCGCTATAAGAGCTTTTTCCAATGAGTTGAGAATGATGGGATTTGTAAAACCGCTACCTTACTATAAATCCACGGCTTTAGTCCATTTTCAAACCTTCTCGCTTCTCACCTCTCTGTGTCCACGATGTGGAGCGAATCGCCAATTCATTGAATTTCGCAAAGATACTACGACATCGACATATCTCTCTTGTTTCAGCCCAAGAACTTGATCTCCATTCTTGCTTGAACACTCGTGGAAGTAGTTCTCAAGAACAACTTCTTGAATGCTTCCCAAGTCACGACTCCGATTCCGGCTTTGTTACGGTTGGCATCCCACCAATAGCTAGCCTCCCCTTCATTAAGTAGGTAGCAAAATGGTCTTCGTTCTTCTCCTACTCTAGCAATAACGAAGGCCTTCTCAATCTCCTTTACCCACATTTGGGCTTCTATCGGGTCTGTTGTTCCTCTGAACTCTGGCGGTCCTACTGCCTTGAAGTCCTTAAAGTTTACTATTTGGGTGCCTCGCTTCGATTTCTGCAGTTGAGCTTGATTCCTCATGGCTTCAACCATCATGTTAATAAAATCTTGCATTGGGTTTTGTTGAGATCCATTTGCATTATTAACTGACTCTTCAATATCTTGGTTCCTGAGTCCACGTCTGCGCGCCATTATCTAGTGAAACAAAAATTCTAACACATTACTCGAATTTATTATCATATGATTACTTAGTATGTAATACGCTATTTATTTAAACAATCAGATGATCATTATGTGAGAGTTTTAAGTTACCGAGATTTGGAAGTCTTTCTCCCTACTTAGTGGGTTAAGTTTGTTTTTAAAGAACATTTTCCAAATCAGTCTACTGAATTCACATAACATTAAATAGAAAATTTACTATTTCAAATTTTCTAACACATATCATAATAATACTGCATTTATATTCATACACCAATCTTCAAAGGACTTACACGATTAATCTGGGTATATTTTATAAATGCTACTATCCCATTTTAACACAAAAGATGGGATTAACTCATAATGATACCTCCCTACAAACACAATTAGGGAAAGTACCTAACCATTTACTACCTCACACCTGTTGAGGTTTACATCAACATAAAACCTTATTACACAACAAGAAAGGTACTAATGCATCTATTTACAATGGCCATCACATCATCACCATCGGTGGCCCCGCCAGTCACCGTGACAGCTCCTAGGGAAGCAACTACTCCGTAACTCTCTACGAATCGGATTGACTAGACTCTCCTATCTCGAGTGGACCTCCTAGCCCCTACCGGCTGGCCCTCATATGTCGTGATCAAGGGCCACCCTAAAGTTTCTACTCGACCTTTACTACCTGCAGATTCGATCTTTAATTGGCCCACCACTCATCCGACTCATGGAATGCCTCTTCCACCCGCATCTTATCGGCAATTTCTACGTCAAACTCAAACTGATCTCCAGATGCTTCATGCTCGCTCTCCAAACTTTGCCTTTTCATTCTCTAGTTGTACCCTCAAGATCTCCACTTGCAAATGGGACTCATCAAATTTTTCCTTCTTCGCTCGACTTTCTCCATCCGGGCTTGATGAGCCTCATCCTTGTATTGTTCTTCAAGAATTGGAGGGTGTGGTTTTCACTTCTAATTCCTCCACTCGCCTTCTAATCGATCGATTCTCCTCAACAAGTCCCCAATGGAGGACCATGAGGGACATCTTGGGTGGCCTCATGCTCAATGGGTTCCTCGCTCAACTCGAGTAACTACTGGCTCACAAATCACGACATCCTACAAACACCATAAAGTCAACGTCAAGATACCACAATAAAATATATTCATTGATGAAATGAAATAATATTTTATTAAGTACAACACAAACTTGATGAATTTCCATAATCCATCTCCTAACATACTCCATAAGAGTTTTCTACTAAGGTTATAACCTAGGTTTCGCAGCCCTAATGTTTATAACCTACATGACTTTGATACCAACTCGTGACGCCCCCAAATCCGTGTTCTCTAACCTCGCATTCAAAGGCTCACGATCCTATCATCATCATAAGCATTCTATAACTATTTCAAATAATAAACATACATTGTTCATTATACAAAAGTCTCAAAATATGGTCCCAAGTCTCTCTAACCTTAACTTTAAATACACCATTTATAATACAAATAGTTTACTCAAGAAATTCCATTAGATAATAACTAATGTAACATTCATTCTAAAATTACTCCCCGGATCTTGCCTTGCCCTTGTCCTTCGTGATTAGATCCTTCTGGGCTTAATCGAAAATAGAGGTCATGATATAGCAAAAGTAAGCAACTAATTTGCTTCACAAGTTTATAAAGATAAAGGAGATATATCATGACGTAGAAAGAAATATTGCCTTCAATGTTCAACAATAATATAAGATTGTGAAGGAACATGAATTAATAATCAACAATTGAATATTCGATAGTTGAATAACATGAATCGAGTGGTTTTGAATAACCATGAACATTTGCCAAGGTGCTCAGTGATTTAAACTGGACCTTTTAATAAATTTTGGTATTCAAGGGGATCAACCTTTCATACCCCGTGATTTATGCATAAACACTTAATAATCCGACATTGATATCATGCCTTAATCAAATTTGTTCATTTCTCAACCAAGAGTTCTTACCATATCAATTAATAAACAGCTTATTTAAAATCCATTTGATTTAACAAATTTAGACATGCTTGATCTAGCTGATACAATTAGCATAGATCTATCCCATAAACAGTTCATAAATGAAGAACTTTAATTTAATTCACAGTTCAATGGCAGTAGAACGGAATTCAATTGCACAAAGTGGGAATTTCAATAATCAATAAAGACGTGAATAATCATCAATAATTATTCACTGATATGCTTTGAAAATAATAACTCAAGTCGAGTTAGAAACTTGCCTCGATCGTAGGTACAGCCATTTACGAAATAAATTTCTATCCACTATGTAGTTAAATTATCTTCCTTTGAGAGACCTATAATTAGCCTTTCAATTAGTCATTGATAACATCGATTATGTAATCACATAGATATCATACATTACAATAAGTTCTTATAAACATTATCATGTCTAGATAAGGTTATTAACGACTACCTTTAATTCACATAATATTATTAACTTAGATAATATTAATTCACCTTCTAGTATTATTGGTTCACTAATAATACTTTTAAATCATTTACCAACATTTTATTCACTTACTAATATTATTAATCATTTAATAATATTTTATCCCTTTACTAATATTATTAATCATTTAATAATATTTTATTCACTTACTAATAGTATTAATCATTTAATAATATTTTATTTAATCTCTAATATTATTATTTAATAATAATACTCTAATCTAATATTTTTATTTACATAACAACATCATATTATAATATTATTAGTATTATAATAATATTCCAATGATTTATTAAATTAATAAACAATTTATTCTAATTGTTCATCCTTTAATAACCTCTTATTTAATATCCATAAAAGGTCATAAGTAATATTTATTATTATAAATTACCAAAATGCCCTAAGATAGTCATGATATATAATATATTATGAGCATTCAAGCATAAAAATCATATTTTTTCTCATTAAAGACATCATTTAACTATTTATTTCCTTTTATTTACAACCTAATCATTTTTAGGAAAAATAGCAAACTAATTCCAAAAATTCTCAGCTTCTGGATTTTAACAGAATATGAACCAACAATGATCCTCTAATTTTTCTAGAATTTTAGAAAATGATTTACTATTTTTAAAGTGCTCAAAACACTCAGATCTTGCTCTATTTTTAAAAAATTGAGTTTTGCTCAGAAAAATCTGATATTTTCAGGGTATTCTCTCTTAACCTATATGAAGCTACTGTAAACATTTTGGAATTTTCCAGTGTATACACAGTGAGATTTTCGCAGGATAATATTTATGGAGTCCTTTACGGAAATAGTCATTACGCACAATATATAACTCGAAACGTGTCCGTTCTTTTTTCCTACGCCAGAGATAACTTCATAAGGTACCTCTGTATTATTTTTCCAGATTTTTATAAGACAAGGAACTAGCCAAAACAGCCTCATGAAAAACAAGTCAGTAGCTGATTTTGGATTTCAAGGCTTTAGCATATAAAGTGGACTGCTTTTTGTAAAAAAAATCTCAAAGGTTTCAAAACATGCTAGATTTGTGATCTACCACTTTGGTTTACTAGATAACTCATGTATCTAGCACCCCCCCTTCGACGGATCATAATTCCAAGTTGTAGAACTTGAGTTACACAAGATTTAGTGGAAGAAAACAAGAGTTTTCACCCTTGGAGAACATATGCTCATTTTCTTCCTCTAAGTCTTTGATCTAATGATCAAGATACTTAGTTCCATGCATGATGGTATGTATAACTAGTGTATCTTGAGTAGTTGTACATAAACCCATCAAAACTCAAGCTATCAAAATAAGGTAAGAGAAGAAGATGAAGGTACATTATACCTTGACTTAGTGGCTACCTTCCTTGATTTTCCAAAGTAACTAATAAACTTAGGGGGCATAAACCACTAGAACTCCTATAATTCTTCTTCCTATGGCTGAAATTCTCTCTTTCTTTTCTCTCTTTGAAGTTGGCTAGCTTGGGAGCAAGAGGTAGAAGAAGAAGATGAAGAAGATGGAGAGAAAATGAGATGTTGGAAGAATGAATTGTGTTTACAACATGAAATGGCCAATTCATTAATAATTCTCCCACAATTATTTTGTTGCCCATTAGGTAAAAACTTTGTATTATTACTTACCTTAGGTTAAACATGATTAAATGTGCATAATGGAGTGGAAACCAATGAGAGCCTTACCACATTGTCCTTATGTTTATTCATGTCTACTAATGGACAAGCTAGATTAATTATTCCACTTAGGATCCTCATAATATCCACCATTTAGCTTTTATTTTAAATGCCCAATTTTGATTAATCAAATGTCTAGAATACCCCCAATCAAGTGGGCTAAGTATTGGATTACAATTTATTTTCCTTGGGCTTCTCTTTTAATTGATTTGGGCTAGATAAAAACATAGTCCAACAATTTTAATAATGTTACCCAATTTGATAATTTAGGGCTTTCATCTCCAATCATATGAAGTTTAATTACTTATACATATGATTTTATCTCATAACCTAATTAGATTTACAAGAATTAGGTTTAAAATTATTAATCACTTGAAATACTAAGTTTACCCACTTAAGTTAGTATACGTATAAAATACTAACTTTTTCGTGTTACCATAACCCTTAGGTTATTTAATATCCTTACCTAATGTATAATTAGGTCACAAGGCTTTCATTTTTAATGAAATCCATAAATGTATGTATCCATATATAATACAAAGTTTAAAAAAAATGTACATACATACATGGTAACTTAAGATTCACGGTTATTACATGTAGTGCAAAGATTAATGATTTTATAATGAATATCTTTGGCCCGTAGTGCAAAGATGAACAGGTGTTTAGATGAACATGACTAATCGATGAATATCTTTGGCTCAGTAGTGCAAAGATGAATATTTGATTCGTATATATGTTGATTGATATTACAGGATAAAATATCGACGATGGACTTTTAAATTCATATATAAGATAGTAGATTTTATTCTCTATTTAACTCTTCTAATGAATTATTATTTTTCCGTCATGTAATATTTATTTAAAACTTGTTGTCTATTGTATTCTATTAGATTTTTCCCCGTTGAGGACTAACGATAATTTGTTCTATATTATCTTAGTCGTAATATTCTTTTATCGGGCTAGTTGAGCTCACCTTTTCCTTTTTGTTCCATTTTTCTTCTCTCGAGGAGGAGAGAATGTCATGCAGTACTAATCTGGGTATGGAATGAAGGTTCTAGGAAGTTGTTTTAGTAGTCCTCACCATTTTGTAAAATATTGTACCAATAATTGTAATGAGGACTTATTTGGGTATGAATATTGTCTAGATGACAATATTTGTATTTAAACTCTCACGCTTTTATGTTGTATAAATAAAGTTGTAGTCACATTTTTCAGACCATGTTATTGACGACTCAAAATGGGTGTTATATACCTATTTTGGGGGCGTCACAAATAGCATTCAGAAAAGTGGCAGAGCACAAAGAAGATCCAGAGAGTCACTCTACGAATCACCATGAACCTAAAGCTAAAACAGAACAGATGCAGAACCATGTCTTCAAACCATTCAAGAAGGGTTGGGGAATGCTAAGTGCCAGACGAAGTCTACCAAAAGCTCAAACTCTTAGAAAACCTAAATTATGATGGTGCCGAGCTGACATCGGATGAAGATGAGCAGAACATATTGAAGATCAGCTGCACCAGACAAGATATGGTCCAGACTCTACGCAGAATGCAAAGAGGACCACACTAAGCTGCTAAGTATAGAAGATGTTCAAGCTGAAAGACATCTTAGCAACAAGGTACCAACAACAACAACTACAACAACAAGTAGCCAGGGCCTGAGGGGTCCTTTTCTGGTGGGACTAAATAAAGTTCCAAGCCTGCTGGGCTTGAAGAGTTCTTAGTGAACTGAAGTTCCAAGGATGCTGGCCTTGAAGGAATCTTACTGATTCAGGGTGCTGCCCTTCCTAAGTGGAAATCCTGCTAGTTAAAGCAGAAGAGTGGATTAGGAGCTTGAGTCTTTAAACCACTTAAAATCCCTTGTGTCTTTTATATTCAGTCATTTACTTTCTGTCATATACATTATGTACCTAACTCCCATAAATGTTATATATGTATTAACTGCTTACAACTTAACTAACTCTACGCATAATGTATGTATGTTCATGAATATATCAATGAAGGAGATCTTTTACTTATTTTGCTGTGCTTGAAAAGATTCTTATGTTTATCATATACTAATTCATTAGCAATACAAAATAAACGAGAAAAGTATTTGAAATTAAAAAGATCTATTCAACCCCCCCTTCTAGATCTATTGTGTGCCTACTGGGAACTAACAATTGGTATCAGAGCAGGTTCTCATGCTATATTCAAAAGTTAATCGCTTTGAGTCTAATACTAGACACAAACATTGTTCTAAACTTAGTTTAGTAGTATGTCACTTGTAAATGCAGATTAGCACACACGTTAGAAATATTGTGTACAGGTAAATGTGTATATACACCTGAAGCTGCTCAGATTTGGTCCATGTTCTTAAATTCCATAATAACAAGACCAATCCTTGGCTACAGTCAATCTTGTAGTCTGAAGACCAGACAAGGAAGCTCAATAGGCATCAACAGCAAAGAGTCAAGCATCCACCAGTTTGAAGATGAAAAGGCCATATATGCTAAGAAGTATTTATCCAGAGAAGAAAGAAGAATTTCTCAAATATGTATTTGGCTAACCAGAAGCTGGATGTGAACCTTGAGGACTCAAGGTTGTCAAAGAACTAAAGATGCCAAGATTTTCTTAGCTTACATCTTCAAGACTATGACTAATGGATCGAAGGACAACTGGAGCAACAAGCTGTCAGAAATGAATGTAAAAATATGCACATCAGTGCCTAGCCTCATTATATCAAGATAAATGATTGTCAAGAAACTGACAGTGAAAAGGTACAGTTCCTCATTAATATAAATGTGTACATCATGTTGCATCACCTTATGCACTATAACAGTATTCTATCAAGAGACCATACTCCACCTAAAAAAAGGGAAGAGAGAAAGTACACTAAGGTTGGTAACTCAAATGCTAACAAACTTTCTCTCCATCCAAGTTTTAGGTTGAAGATAACATCTTGAAAGAAGTCTGAAATAGGTCATAAGCATATCAAGATTTAAGTAATCGTAAGTGAAGTAATCCTTGCTGATGGGTTAGTATGTACAAACCTATGTTCTAGGTTTTTGATAATACATAGAGTTTGATCAGTTCTACAAGAGTATCATAAAGATTCGTAAAAATTGATTACCTCCATGAATCAACTAGATACAAATATGTGATAGAGTTGATTCTCACTCTGTGAACATTTAAAATCTGTGAACATAACCAAGTAAATGATGAACCATCAAAGAAAAAGAGTGTGCTATTAAAGTGGTTAATCTTACACACACTCATCATCATGTATCTTAAAATGTCATATCTAATTTGGTTATATACATGAATATGATTGTTGATGTTCAATGTGATGAAAATTCAAGTATATGAGAAATAGGGATTTTGAAAACTAACCTAGCAGGACCCATTTAACCATGGGTACCAAAACTAAAAATCTATCTAACCTGCAGGTACTTGGTCTATCTGACCACACTAAGGAATGCTGAAGCAGATGACTTCAGTCGAGAAGATTCAACCAGCTGGAGGCTTAAGACAGTTCAGAAATGTTTCTGACAAAATCTTTATTTGTCAAAGCCTTTCCTTGAAGACTTGCTGAGCTAAAATGAATGAAGCTCACATGGTTGCTGATCTCCATATGAAAGAAGACCATTCATCCTAAGATAAAAAGGGTCTTATATGCTCAATCATGCAGAGCATATCATCTGAGAAGAACCCTCGAGGAACTCATTATAGAAGCAGAACTCCACAAGTACAAACTATAAAAGAAGACTACGTTCGTAGTTATGTCAAACTATCATAGAGTGATCAGTCCTGAAGATATTTATTTCTATGATCCAAGGAGGTTTAAATGATAGTGATAACTTCAGTCAGAAAGAGGTATGCAAGGCTGCGTTCTGATGAACATAAAGAATAAGAACTCACACCTCTTTGAGAAAATAGTATCAACTATGGGGGAGCAGTGATCTGGTAAAGAACAACAATACTAAAAATATCAAAAATACACTATGAAGCAATATACCAATTACAAAGTCCCAAAACTTTACGACTGATGAACCAAATGAAGATCCATAGTTGGTAGAAACATCTCAAAAAGTTCCACTGATAACCTTGTCAACCACTCAACTCAAAATTATGGAGTGCCTACGATCAAACATATGATCGTAGTGCAAGAGCAAGATGACACCACGATTACAGCCAACGCAAATGTCTAATGTCGATAGAAGAACTCCCCAGCAAAAAAGGTCAAATGAGATATCAGTGCTAATCACTTCTAAAGTTTTTCATCTGGAAAGCGCCTTATGGACAAAATGGACCCTTAGTTCACTCTAAGAGGTTGGCCCTTCATGAGCTACCTTAACCCAGAAGGAATGCTAAGTCAAGTTCATCTCGAGGACCAGGATAGACAATGTTCGTAGAGTAGATTCTGAAGTGAATTCGACGATCGTAGTGCAACCTCAATGATCGCAGAGTTGGCTCAATGATCGTAGTCTTCCAAGAGGATACACTAGCTCATGAGGAGCTCGGAAGAACTAGACACTTGCTCAACTATTCAGATCGTGTGGAGATAAGTTTGAATACAATTTGGAAAGATGCCCTACAAACTAACCTCAGAATTCCAATGCCTGAACTATCTCGGAGTACATCAGTGGTTAAGCCATGCAACTTCAATATGAGGATTAATGTCAAATCGTCCACTGAAGCATCTCTCAGAAGACAATCATTGAGTTGACAAAGAAAATCGCAGAGTCCATAGCTACCTCACAAAGCTACTCTACGAACTGAAAAGGTCAACGGTCAATCTACGTCAGTAATCTTATTTTCTTAAAAGAAAATTAAAACTGAAAAAATGTTCAGTTTATGGGGAGTTACAGTTTCTTACTAGGCATCGTGCGACCAATGACTTATTGACACATCACAGTTTATGCAGAGTCAAAAGGAACTATCAGAAAGATAAATTCAAAATATCCAAACAGTTATCAGAAGCTATCGAACCTCTCTCCCTCCCTTTTTCAAACCCTAAAATCCTCTTCAAAGCCTGAATCCATTAAACCTCTAGATTCGCCTAAATCGCATTCAACTATCTCTCATAACAAGTCTGAAACTAAATACCCATATATTTCGAACCCTCAAAATGGAAGAATGACGTGTTATAACCGGAATCCAACTCGGCTTCAAGAAGTTCGAGAGATCAGAAAAGAAGTTTAAGGATATACTTGAGCTTGTAAAGAATGCTGGGTTTTCTGAGTGCTTGGAAGCTGACACTTCAGTCTATACCGAGCTAGTGAAGTAATTCTACTCCAATGCAACAATAGATTTTGGGCTTCTGTCCACAAAGGTCAAAGGAGTAAGCTTGAAGATAAGGGCATCAGACATCAACCAATGTCTAGGGTTTCCCAACCAAGGTCTAATAAACCTTGAGGAAGTTGACATTGAAGAAGGCAAAAAGTTAATGCGTTACAGGAGGAACTTAAATCTGAAAGATATGAAGAAGAAGGAGTTTCCTGAAGAGTTTGAATTTTTGACTGAGATTACAGGAAAATGTATCTTGTGCAAGGACACTGCACATGATACTGTCAGTGATCTGCAATTGGGAGTTATGAATGCAATCTTCATGAAGCAGCAAATGAACTTCAGAGCCCTTATAATTGATTGGTTAACCAAATGGCTGGAAAAGGCTGAGATGAAGAAGTCTACAGATAAACCACTCACAAAGGTATTTCATGGAAGACTCTTGAGTATTGTACTAAAGAAGAAACTGCAAAACAAGATAAAGGATGATGAGGGAGAACCACTGAATGTTCATAAAGTGATGTCCCCACAACTGTTTGAAAACTAGAAGAAAAATCCTAAGGAAAATAAGAGGCTAATAACTTCTGGCAGTAGCAGCAAGGTCTCGGTAAAGAAGAGAAAGGCACAAGAAGTGAAAAGAAATCCGTCTCAATCTGATGACTATGTATCTGTAGTAGCCACTCCAGCAAAGAAGAAATCTAAGAGTGTGAAGAATACAGAGGCTCCACCAACCAGTCTCTCCACTGACAAGAAGAGGCATGAAGCAGAAATAGAAAAAGCATCAACTGCAGAAACCCCAAAAGAAGGAGTAACATATTACTCCAAGGATCATCCAAGAAGAAAGTAAAGGTGATGAAGAAGTCAGTCCCAGTTCCCCAAGGAAGTCTATCTACCAAAGAAGAGAACGTAGAGTCAGAAGATGAGAAGGGAACTGAAAGCTTCAAGGATGAATCCTCAAGGAGTAAGTCCAATAATGAAGAAGAATGTACAAGTCTTGTGGCTTACACTCAGAGTAGCCACTCTGTTGATAAAGAAAGGATGAAAGATGAAACAATTGCATATTCAACTGCTAATGCTCCAACAAGTTCATTTGATGGCTCAAAAGATGTTGAGTCTGAGGAAGAAGGACATGTTCCTACTGATGCTGAACATCAAGGAAGCTTATCTGATGATTTAGAGGCTTCAAAATCTGAAGATGATGAAAGGACTAACTCTCCTATAGCTAACCCTCCAAGGAGAAGAAAAAGCAACAAACTGCTTACTAAATCTGTCCCAAAGAAGCAAGTAGAACCCTCTACTGCAATCATTGAATTGAGCGATGATAAGTCTGAATCTAAGGGAGAAGATGCTAAAGAAGGTACTAGTGATGAAAATTAGCATGAATGATTTATTGATGAATCAGATGAAAGAATTCAACATGATTCAAGCTCAGAAGGTGAAGAGATGGAAAAAGATTCCAGTTCTACAGATCAGGAATCAAAAAAATTGACAAATTATCCTGTTCTTTCTCCAGCAAGAGTTTGCAGAAGAATAGTGGTGGAAGTCTTTGATGAACCACCAGATGTACCTCCAGAAAGATGGGTAAGCTATGGAAATGAACAACTCAAGGTTGTAATGATGACTGCATAAGATGTGTTTAACAACTGGAACAATATAGAGTTAGACTGCACTACAATTCTGTACAATCCTGATGATCTTCTGATGAGATGGTTCTTCCCATGGATGCCCTGGTTAAATGCATATACTAAGAAAGATGGAAGTTACTTCAGCTGGTGTTACTCATAGTTTCTGAATTTAGAGCTGGTATCTCACAACTTCCCAAGGGTAAAGAAGTTTGCAAAACAATTGATTAAATACCAGTCTCACTTTAAGGTCTATCGACATGCTGGCAACCATTACTTTCCCTACGATTTTAGAGTGGGTTCTGATGGCAGAAGGGTTATGCCCAAGTATATGATCATAGAGTCCCTTCACTCTTCCACTAAAGATGATCAAGTTCAGTTTGAGAAGCTTCCCTCTGTCCAAGCATAATTGTCTGATATTCCTTCATCCTCCAATAGTGATTGGCAGTCAGCGATTTATCAGATTCTCACTGCTTTTAAAAAACTATCCAAGAATGAAAATCGTGGAGTCCAATCTGGTGTTCAACAAGAGCCTACCAAACCACATGACCAAACTCCTACGGAGAAGGAGTTACTGAAGAATTCTAATGAGTTGGTTGAGCAGATATCTATCATCACTGAAGAGGTAAAGATGTTGTCAGAAGAAGGAGAGAATATGTTTCAAGACAGACTCTAAGCCACTATATTTGATATATCTCTCAAAATCAAAGAGAGAGATCAAATCTATTTGAAGGCTATAAATGATCAGAAGGCAGAAGTTTTACGAGCACAGAGGGCTCATGAAGAGCAAATTCTATCTCTTTCTGACAAGATTGACAATCTGAATCACTCTCTCTCTACAACTTGAGCTGGGCCAACAAGAACTCAAGATTGAGGTTGGTAACTCATCTTACCTCATGGAGCAACTTATTTCAAACCTGGAGCAACTTTCACAAGTGATTAATGACAAAAAGGGGGAGAAAAAGAGACATAGAAAGAGGCACTCAAGGAAGAGCAAGGAGAAAAGAATGAAAGAAGAAAAGAAGGCCAAGAGAAAGGCAAATGAACAAAAGAAGAAGACAGCAGCAATAAAAGCAGCATAAGTAGAATCATCATCTGAGGGGGAGCCAAAAGATGATGATCCCATGAATACAGAGTCTGAGGGGGAGCCAGAAAAAGAAGAAGAACATGAATCTGAGGGGGAGAAGAGAAATGAAATGAAGTCACCATCCCAAGGGGAGCAGAAGCAAAAAGATGAGTAGATGAGTAGCTTATCAACAGACGTCCTAGAGACACACATGGAGCCAAAAATGTACATCTCTATCTAGTTAGGTATGTTCTGGATCCAGGATGTAGAGTGTCAAAGTTTATGTAATTTCATATTATTATCAATGACATTCATGTTTATCTATTTTAGAAATACAGCTACTCACTGTATATAAGATTCATTCATCTCATGCATATGCACTAATTGTTTTTGTCATAATCAAATACGGGGAGATTGTTAGGAATAAGCATGTGAATGATATTCCTATTTATATATGATTTGATTATGATATAAATGAATGAATATGCAAGTATGCTTGCATTAAGAAAAGCTGTAAAGTCATTTGATAGATAATAGGAACATATGTACAAGGACTTAGAATGAATTGATCAAAAATGTTAGGTTGATCCTACATAAGCAAAACAGCTTTGTAAAGTCCTTAAAAAGAAATGATGTACAAGGACTATAAATATAGAAAGATCAAGCTTGTTAGGTTGATCTTATAATGTAATAGATAGGCATGTCTAATCGTAGAGCACTGCACCAGAATCGTAGTTTGCGAGGAAAGTCAAGGAAAACTTGAGAACTATCAAGGCGGAATCGTAGTTTGCAAGATAGTAGATCTCGGAGTTCATAGACTTCCAGGAGAGACGAGAAAGGATCGTAGTGTGTCGAGAAGAACTTCCTCAAAGCCGTAGTCTGCCGAGGAAGTCATGTTCAGAATCGTAGAGACAGCCTATCTAAGAGACGAACGAGCATCTGCCAAAGCCAAGTCCAAAATTGTAGACCACACTCGGAGTCGTAGAGTCTACTGATCATGTAAGAGGCATAGATCATAGTCGAGCCAGATCAGATGAAGACATCAAGCTTAATGACAAAAATCGTAGAGTGTCAACATCTGATCTCGGAGTCGTAGTGTTTGAAGAACCAAAGCTAAATCGTAGAGTGCAGAACTAAGACATCAACAGAGGTGCTCACAATGCCAAGGTAGAATCATAGAGTAAACATAATTCTCAACAAATGAGCACTCCCGAAATATCCAAAGTATGAAGCCTTAGGCCTGAGTTGCAATGATACATTCCACCTTTAGGAAACCAGAGAGCACTCAATGAATGACATGAAAGCTAACAGAAGATCTAAGCACCAACCCAATCAACATCTAGATTGAGTTGTGAAGCTATTCAAGATGAACTCTTCCACAAGTTGATCAGAAGAAGACTTCAGTAAATGTGACTTACTAAGGAAAGTTATCAAGTGCAGTAGCTTTCAAGAGAACAGAAGACAATGATCTTGGGGTCAACCAGGATTGTTGTGAGGCCCCCAACCCGATATATGGGGCTACACGGTGCTACAGTTCACACAAACATTCAATTGAAATGCCTCAAAAGAACGAATATGTCTTATAAATATTCCAAAACAATACTACCATACCCCAGGTTCTTGATAACTGTTACATTTGTTCTTGTCATAATATCAAATATTATCATTACAAACCTATACTATTACATAGGTAATCTACAGGTTTGCCTTAGCCTTCTCTTTTATCCTTGTCGGATCCTTCGGTCCGTTCGGTCTAAGTTGCATTCATATAGTTCAAGCAAAAGTGAGCATAACAAACTTAGCAAGTAAAACAATTTCATTTAAACGACATGCTTGAAACATAGGAATCATATATCTTCAATAATTGAACAATAGTTATGAAGTACTATCGATAATTCAAAATAGCACTTCTTTTCCTTCAAAATATTTTACAATGATAATATTCAGTAAAACATCAATTCTGGTCCAAGACCATGAGCATTTCATAATTTCTTTGAAAAGGACAACTCGACACTAAGTCTGTAAGTTTGGCATAGCATACGAGCACTTTTAGGTGATCAACCTATAGTACTCTATGTTGATCAACACTACATTCATTAAACATGTGTACGTTTAAGTTGTGGAAACCTCACGTGCCCATCGAATAATCGATGAAAAATACATTTGTTTATTCATACTCAGGCTTACCTTGAATCCGTACCAAACAATTGACATAGGATAGCGTTAACAATTTTATAATGAAACACTTGTATTAAAATCAATCAACTCTTCAAGATTAGTCTAGCTGAGGTAAAACTGGCATCAACCCTTTTGTAAAACAATTTATGCATCTCATAACATGAATCACTGAAAAACCTGGCTAACACGAAGGTTAGACAAACGATAAGAAAAACTTGCCTTCAACGTCTGCTATAGTAAAATTACTTTTCCTTTGAGTCTTTACAGTCTCTATAACACATAACCACATAACATACCACATTAGGTCATGAATGAATATACATGGTTCCTAATGAATCTTACCCTTCTTCTCAATCTAATCACGTATTAGATTTGTTATTATTGGTTCCGGCTTGCCTTCGTTCTTTTACATCGTTCTTACCAACTTCTTTCTCTTTTATAACTTAACTAAAATTATTTCATTAATACAACTCGGTTCGAGTTAATCATTCTTCCTCACGGCTTACTAACGTCCTTACATTATTAATCAAAACTCGATCGTCATTGGTTAAGTACGCTTATTACATACCGTTCACGTTTACGTAATATTCAACAACTTTTAGTTGTAACTTTCCACGTTATTTTCATCATCGAATATTCTACTTTAAGTTAATTAATTCATCATCAAGTAACTATCTTTCATTTCGTATACTTAATCATACTTATTCCATTAACAAAACTCGTTTCAAGTATTTATCTGCCCTTACGGCTTATTTATCGTTCATCGTTTCACTATTAATAACTTACGTTCAATTTATTTTTCCTTCAACCTTAAGTCGTTAACTTAAGGTTTTCAACATCTTAATTGATGTTACCTTAGGTTTAGCATGGATATAATTTACCAACTTCCTCTTTATATTTAAAAAAATTCCTCTATATACTTCATTTAGTGATGCGTTGCAAGACCAACTTTTTTCTTCATAACTCACATGTTGCTTGTACGGGTGTTTTGTACTTAGGACTCGCTTCATATGCATGATATGCATTTCATCTCCTTCGATATTAGCCAGTCATTCAACTAACTAAAAGTGGACTATGGCTCACCGCAAGATCATGATGTAAAGCCCCCAAATCCGGATACTTGAAACCCGAAATCGGTTCTTCACGATACCATTTCTATGAGCGGAATAATAATACTAATAATAATAATAATAATAATAATATAAAGATCAACTTAATATGCATATCATCAGATCTAATCCCCAGGTACGAGACCTTTAAACATTCATTACATATCATGATAGATAATATATATCATATTTGTCTTAATAAAGTTAACTATTACATAACATAGCATTGCATTCATTCAGCAACCTTTCTCTTTCCCTTGTTCTTAGCAGAGCTCTCTAGTTGTTTACACTTAGCTGAAAACATTTAAATTAAGCAAGGATGAGCATTTGAGTGCCTAGCAAGTAATAACAATTATATATATAAGCTGAAAGAATTAAATGTTTTCTTTATACTACCCTTCTACAACGATTCAATAGTTGTGAAGTAATCTGTACCAATGATAATAATATATCAATTCTCTTTCAAATTTTTGAAACTATATATTGACTATATATAGGGTTTAGGTGACATGCTATGAACATTGTTTTCATTTTTGAAAAGGTTAAACAGAACTTCATCTGTAAACCGTCATAACTTACGGGCACGGGGGGTGATCAGCTCGTTATGCCCTACATTGATCAATACTACATGCAAGAACGATATGATCGTTCACTCTGTCCGCCTTGGGCGCATAAAAGTTTTCCCTTGATCGGGATGTTCATAATTAGTCTGGAGTCAGAACCAAAATAATTTGATTGGATACAAAAAGGTTTATCTTGTTCAACAATAACTTATAATTCAACATATATATATATATATATATATATATATATATATATATATATATATATATATATATATATATATTGAAGAATATGTATCAACATGTGATTAAATACAATGATTATCCAAGTGGGGACACTTGTATAACCATTTATAGAAATTAATGAACAGAATATATATCTGAATTTACCATATACTAACATGTTGATAATCAATGAGTGTATATAATATAGGGTTAATAATCTGTACAGTAATAATATAATTCAAAAACATTCTTACTCATATCCATTGCATAAAGGAAATGCAAAGGTAAAATACTTGCCTGATGCGCTGCTTACAATTTGTAACTTAGTTTTATCTTTTATATAACCACCTATCAGTAATAAGATCATTTTACTGATTAGAATAACATATTTTAACACATAACACTGCTTATTGCAGTCAGCACATAACCTAATCACATTGCTACTTATGTTCAACAGTCATTGGATCACAAATAAACATATATCTTATCAAATTATCTAAGTCCGGATCAATTTTACGAAACATGTTGAAAAAACGCGAATGGCTTTATCGAGTAATTATCGAGTCTAAGACTCTATTCTATAACTCAATATTCGTAAGTATCACTCATATTATTTTTAAACGACTTATAATAATTTTTAAACATTTATTATAATTTATCATAAATGTTCAAACACCGTAATTATTATTAAATGATTTAAATATTAAATAATTTAATTATCATTAATATTTAATTAATATTAAACTATTAATGAAATCATTTCCAAATTGTCAAAGTTATTTTTAATAACTTAAAATACTATTAAATTATTGATATTAAACTTAAATGATTTTTAAAACATTTAAAATCATTTTTAAATAATTACCATTAATATTTAAATATTAATGTACTATTTATCAAAATATTAAAAGTCATTAATTATAACTTAAAATATTTTTTTAATTCATTTATATCCTTTTTAAATGATTTTAAATTAATAAAACCATTTTAAAACTATTTATTTAATATAATTATTAAATAAATTTAATATCATTAATAATAAATTAATTAATGAAATTTACCTTTAAATATTGAAAGTTATATTTTATAACTTAAAATATTTTTAAATACCTTATTATTATTTAAAATGATTTTAATATAATAAAATCATTTTTATTTAATTTATTTAATTCCTTTAGTAATTAACTTAATTATCATTAATATTAATTTATTAATGAATTTCATCATAAAATATTAAAAGTTATTAAAATAACTTAAAATATTTTCTTATATCATAATATAATTTTAAATGATTTTTAAAGTAGTAAAATCATTTTAAACTAATTTATTTAATATTATAATTAAATAAATTAAATACCATTAATATTTCAAAAATATTAAATATTTATGAAATATACTTAAAATAATTAAAAACTAATTTTCAGACTTTATAATAATTTATTATGTATTTTTAATAATTTAAAACTATTTTTTTCTATTAATTTAATTAAAATAATTAATTTCTGAAAATATTTATCGCTAAAAGGGCCCTATAACGACGAAACTATCGCTATAGGTGTTCTTGAGCTGTTCTTGGCCAACCCAGAAATTCATGTCAGTGAATGAGTGGGCATGTTTGACCAAGAATCAATTACTGAGTGTTGTGTTTCTGGGCATGTTGTTGGTCAGATCGTGTAGTGCTAGTGTAGGACTACATTATCCAACAACAAACATAGTCATAACATGCATAACAAAGGAGATCAAGGCCTTCAAAGAAGCTGTCAGAGCTGTTCTTCATTTCTGGGTTACCCATAAATGAAGAACAGTTCGACTGTTCATATTTGGGCCTCCACAACTTGTAATTCGTGTATTGTTTTTGTGATATTAGAGTTTCAGTATGTAGACCATATGTAAGACAATAGATCCATGACAAAAAACAGTTTAACAACATCACATCAAGCAGATATATGTCGAAACGCTTATGAAGGTTTCAAGTTACCCAAAAAGTCATCAAAATTGCTTATGAAGGACCCAAAAACTTCATCTAGAGGTATAGACAACAACATTACAACAATACAGTGGTCTAAAATGTAAACACGCAAGATCTAAACGCATGAACATGCTGTCAGACTTTCTGGGCACGTTTTGGGTTACCCAGAAACGTTCGGTCAATGCCGGTCATCGTGGTTTGACCACTAATTACTTTCAACCGGCTTATGATCTGACTTTGATTCCAGTTTCAGATCAAAGATCTCATAGCATATTAGCAGATCAAAGCTTAAAAACATAAAACTACAAAACAGACTGACATCTACAAGGTCTGACATTCATTGTCAGACAACACAAAATTATTTTTCCAGATTTTGAAGAACATCAAATCCGAGCCTATAGATGTTATGGATCTAACATCTATCAACCCAGATCATCATTATACACTACATACAACATATTTAACACAAAAAAACTAACATCTAAAATAGGATCAAAAGTCAGATTTCGTTTTAGGGTTTATACCTCTTATGAACAATCCTTTGATTCTTGGCTTTCTGATTTGTTAAGAATGCTACTAGAATTCGTGGCTTGGAGAGAGAGAGAGAGAGAGAGTTTGTCTAGGTGTTAACACTCAAATGAGCCAATCTTTAACATTTCACTTACTTTAATTTCCCACTTTTTACTCTTGTGGTTAAAATTGGTGTTATGTGGCTTATGTTGGCTGATGAAAGGTGTTTGATAATGGCTCAAGAGATGTGGCACAATTTTTGGCAACAACTATAATTAACTCTAAAATTTAAGAAAAGGGTAATTTGGTCATTTGCCTTGTTATTTTAAGGGTATTCTTGTCCATTGTACTTGAATCTAGGGTTTAATCACTAGATTTTAAACCTTAAGGTTTCCCAAATAATTTCTAGGGTTTGAAAAATTAAGATTAAAGTTTAATAAAATTTTAATTATAACTTACTAATTAAAATTAGGGTTTTTAATAGAAAATTAGGGTTTTAAAAAATACATAGAGTTTCTTGATATTATTAGGGTTTCCCAAATTATGAATTAGGGTATCCTAATTAACATAATTATTTACTAAATTAATAATTAGAGTTACCATTTGAGCAATTAGGGTTTTAAATTGAAAATTAGGGTTTTTAATTTATAATTAGGGTTTCTAGAATTTTAATTAGGGTTTATCTAATCAAATCCTTAAAATTAATATTAATCACATAACACAGTTTTATAACAGTCTTAAATTTCTCATTTGAATTTAAAAAAATAGGGTTACACAATTAATGCTAGGGTTTTGACATTATACACCATAATTGACCAACCCTCATCAATACGTACATACAATACATATTTATAAAGATCGAAAAATCAAAATATAATTAATATTATATTATTATTCTCATTCCTTGATAAAATCCAAAATTAGGGTTTGAATTCCATATCTCGATTTATTCTTCATATATAACATTATTAATTAAGTTAAAATAATTAATTTAATTAATCTAGCATAAATTCATATAATAAAATAGATTAATTATTATAATAATTCTAAAAATCAATTCATATATTATTTAAATAATATATGATTGTATTTTCATGAAAATAATTAATAAAATATTTCTACCTTAAAATTAATTATTATAAGAATACAATTTATAATAATCAATAATTCTAAAATAAAATTATTTGTAAACATTAATGTAATAAATATATTTTTATTTATCACATAAATACGTATACACCTTATCTTGTACAAATCCTCATCTTTAAAATAATAATAAAAAAAATTATATGCAAAATTTCTGATTTATTTATATAGAAAATATCGGGTTGTTACATTCACCCTCCCTTATAAAGATTCATTCCCCAGAATCACTGTTTTAAAAACTATACATACAAGAGTACACAGCATACACAATCATTGCAAGTGGATCTCGTTCATAATTTGATCGAACTGATCTTTATCTATTCACATAAAGCTTGTCTATCTGATTAAACAGAAATTTGATTTCTAAAAGAACTCAAATTCCTCCTTCAAAGTTTCTTTATAAAATAATTTACTATAAATAGGAAAATCATGTACAATAAAATAACAGTTGTATGAATAATACCTGGAGTTCCATTGCCAGCTGCCATCGTATCCTGGACCGTCATATTGTAGACCCTTGTTGTTGATTTTGTTGGCTTGCTCGATGACGTAGGTCCCGTGATTGCTAAAGTCCCGCTGCCAGTGCCAATATTCACACTTCCTGCCTCTGTCCTCCTCTTCGGACAATCCTTCACCTTGTGCTCAGTCGATCCGCACAGAAAACACCCACTATTCATCCTAGGATTAGGACAGTTGGGAGAGATATGGCCCTCCTGCCCGCACTTATAACATATAAATTTCCCCTTCAAACACTCCCAGAGTGGTTCTTTCCACAAGTCTTACACGGCACCATCTGCTTCTTCGTACCTTCTTGTTTTACCTGCACACTTCCAAAATTGCTCCCCTTCCTCTTGCTACTACCACCCCTATTTCCACTATTAATTTCCGTCTTTCCAGCTCCTTCGAACTTACCTTTATTCTTCCTCTCCTTGTTGTAGAGGTTCATGGCCTCACTCCCCTCCTCAGCAATAATAGCTTTCTCCATGAGTGCTGCAAATGTAGGAATCTGCAACACCGCCACCTTGTTATAGAGCCAGGGCTTTAATCCCAGCTCAAACCTTCTAGCTTTCCTAGCCTCCGTACCAACTTGATGCGGAGCGAACCTAGCTAACTCATTAAATTTTGCGGCGTATTCTGACACCGTCATATTCTCCGGTTTCAACTCTAAAAATTTAACCTCCATCTTAGCCTGCATACTAGATGAAAAATAGTTTTCGAAAAATAGTGTTTTGAACCTATCCCAATTAAGTACACCTTCTCCTGCCCTCGCCTGATTCGCCTCCCACCAAAAATTTGCCTCTCCCTTCATCATATAGGTGGAAAAAGCGGTCTTTTGCCCCTCAGCTACCCTAACTATTATAAACGCCTTTTCAATCTCTTTAACCCAAGTTTGGGCTTCAATAGGGTCATTTTTACCTTTGAATTCTGGCGGTCCTACCGCCTTAAAGTCTTTGAAGTTCGCTAAGCGTTTGTCCAGCTGGTTCCCTGCGGCTGGTATTCCTTGTTGTATAGCCTGAGCTACCATGTTCGCAAAGTTCTGCATCGGGTCTGCTTGTTGTTGTCCCTCAGCGTTGTTGATAGATTCTTATGCCCTTTGATTTCGAGTTCGACGTCTTGGCGGCATTATCTAATTAAATAAAATCATAAATTTAACTTACATTCTAAACCTTTTTACATTAGATGAGTATGTTAAACTTGTTTCATTGCTCTTACATAGATTCATATTCATTTAGCAAATATTTTACATAGCATAACATATAAAGCTTTAAACATCAGTTATCCCTTTGTGACTACAAAAGTCGGGATTTACAACCTTGATCATTACAGAAGGTGAGAACATAAAGTTACACATACATACTTATCCTATATATTACATTAAACACACCTACACCACAGAACCTATACTACCTATTCACTATGCCTTCTTCCTTGGACAACTTTTCGCCTGATGACCTTCTATCCCACAGATAAAACATGCACCTGGTTTATAGTCGGGACAATACAGAGTAGTATGTCCTCCATAACCGCAAAGATAACATATTCTTTTCCCTTTCTTCTTATCGAATTTTCCTAAGTCATGGTCTTCTATCTTTCTTTTCCCCTTCTTGCTCGGAGCTGCACACGATGTGTTGCTTGTGGCTCCCATCTGATCAATTTGGATTTTAAGCTTATCTTGTTCTTCCATTGTTTCTATTAACGCCTGACGCAATTGACTATTTAATAGCTTTTCTATTTCCCACAGCTTTTCCAGAGAAGAAACCTTGTTCCTCAGATCCTGCACCTCCGTTGATGCTTGTTCAGCTTCAACTTTAGTGTCCGAATCACTATCTGTCAGCTCCACCATCTCCGGATCTGGTACTACGTTTTCTAAAATAACCACCTCGTCTGAGTTGTTTTCATTGTGAGCCTTTATTTCAGCTATTGGCTTCGATATTAGCTCGGGTGTGTGAATTTGATCCTTCTTCATGCTATAAGCATATAACAAGCCTTTTCCACCAAACATCTACACACATAAATTATCCTGATTAGCATATAATATATACACACATCAATTAAGAGTTTTATATAAGTTATCTTTTATTTTGTTTGACGATGAATTTATTCAATTCATCTCTTTTTACACTCTATATGAGTTATTTATATTTTCAACGTTTCCCACTGTTCTAAGGTTATAGCCTAAGGTCTATCCCACCTAAGGTTTTTAACCCTAAGCTCTGATACCAACCTGTAAAGCCCCAAAGTCCGGGTACTTGAAACCTGAACTCGGTGCTTCACAATACCATTTCTATGAGCGGAATAATACTAATAATAATAACAAAAATATAAAGATCAACTTAATTTATATATCATCAGAGTCTAATCCCCAGTTACGAGACCTTTAAACATTCATTACATATCATGATAGATAATATATATCATATTTGTCTTAATAAAGTTAACTATTACATAACATAGCATTGCATTCATTCAGCAACCTTTCCCTTTCCCTTGTTCTTAGCAGAGCTCTCTAGTTGTTCACACTTAGCTGAAAACATTTAAATTAAGCAATGATGAGCATTTGAGTGCCCAGTAAGTAATATCAATTATATATATAAGCTGAAAGAATTAAATATTTTCTTTATACTACCCTTCTACAACGATTCAATAGTTGTGAAGTAATCTGTACCAATGATAATAATATATCAATTCTCTTTCAAATTTTCGAAACTATATATTGACTATATATAGGGTTTACGTGACATGCTATGAACATTGTTTTCATTTTCAAAAGGTTAAAATGTAACTTCATCTCAGAAACTGTCATAACTTTACGAACACGGGGTGATCACTAGATTATGCCTCCATTGATCAATACTACATGCAAGAACGATATGATCGTTCACTCTGTCCGCCTTGGGCGGATAAAAGTTTTCCCTTGATTGGGATGTTCATAATTAGTCTGGAATCCGAACCAAAATAATTTGATTGGATACAAAAGGTTTATCTTGTTCAACAATAACTTATAATTCAACATATATATATATATATATACTGAAAAATATGTATCAACATGTGATTAAATACAATGATTATCCAAGTGGGGGCACTTGTATAACCATTTATAGAAATTAACGAACAGAATATATATCTGAATTTACCATATACTAACATGTTGATAATCAATGAGCGTATATAATATAGGGTTAATAATCTGTATAGTAATAATATAATTCAGAAACATTCTTACTCATGTCCATTGCATAAAGGAAGCAAAAGTAAGATACTTGCCTGATGCGCTGATTACAATTTGCAACTTAGTTCTATCTTTTATATAACCACCTATCAATAATAAGATCATTTTACTGATTAGAATAACATATTATAACACATAACACTGCTTATTGCAGTCAGCACATAACCTAATCACATTACCACTTATGTTCAACAGTCATTGGATCACAAACAAACACATATCTTATCAAATTATCTAAGTCCAGATCAATTTCTGAAATATGTCGGTGTACCGATAGCTTTATCGGGTAATTATCGAGTCTAAGACTCTATTCTATAACTCAATATCTATGACGTCCCTAAAACAGGTATACATCACCCATCTTGAGTCGCCAGATACAAGGTACTGAATACAAATATAACTTAATTATACAACAGTCGTGTAAAATATGACAAAACACAGGTTGTGAGTTTTAATACAAATATTGTCATCTAGACAATATCCACACTCAATTGAGTCCTTATTACATTTATTATCACATTATTTCACAGAATAGTGAGGACTACTAATGCACCATCTAGGACCATCACTCTGTTCCTCGACAAGTCCTAGCTACGTTCTCATTTCCTGAAGAGAACAGTGAAAGAAAGGGTTAGCTCAACTAGCCCAGTAAGAAATATTATGACTAAGATAATGCAGAATAAATTATCATTAGCCTTCAACAATGTTAAACTGATAGAATATAATAGACAACAAGTTTAACTGCAGTGGAACAAGCAATCCATTAGAAGAGTCAAGTAAAGTATAAAGTCCACTATCTTCTATAATTTTAAAAGTTTTTCATTAACTTTATCGCTGAGACTCAGCTTAATAAATAAAATCGAATCATCCCTGCTCCACGGCCAAGGATATTCATGTAATCATCAATGGTCATGACTATACCGAATAATCCCTGGTCATAATCATACCAACAACTGTCTACCAATGAACTACAGGCCAATGAGGACTTTTACCACATCATTCGTCACATTACGGTCATGATTATACCGAATAATCCCTGGTCAGAATCATACCAAGTCCATCTATGCACGTAAGACAAAGATAACTTTCAACATAATATAAGCATGAGGATGATGACAATTCAATAAAACAAGTTCAAGAATAAATTTTAAAGATTTATAAATTAATTTATCCCGAACTCAATAACGTCCAAATTGTCAACTTGATACTGCTTTGTGAAGTAAAATTCAAGAATGCTCAGAAGAATATTTCCATGAAAAGATACTGGATGAAGCACAAATATCAAGGATATTCCACTAATTTCATGGAGTATAGAAGCCAAAGCTTTAACCAACTGAGTATAATAGAATATATTAAAGCGTAAATGGATTTTTCATTTCGCCATGCGGTAATCCACGTAGATAGATCATTTCCACAATTTAATAAGGAATGAATAGGAAGGATCATTCACCATGCATGTGGTAATCCACATGACAAAGTTATTTCAACAGAATAATAAAGAATGGAATAATAGAAGGATTCACCGTAAATGCGATATCGCGCAAGCGAGGTTATTCCCAATGAGAATAATAAATAATGGAACCGGTCCGGCGTAAACGCACGCAGACAAGGTATTAAAGCGAATAATAAATAATGGAACTAGGTCCCCAGAACGCGCATGTGAGGATATTACGACGAATAATAAATAATGGAACCAGGTCGGTAATAAATAAATGCACAGATACATGATATTCGACGAGAATAATAAAAAAGCGAAATATTAGAAGAATTTCACCATGTATGCGGTGCCCAAGATAAACAAGTTATTCCAACAGAATAATAAGAATGGAATAACAATAGAATTCACTAGGCATGCGATAGACCGCACAGCAGTTTATTCCAACAGAATGATAAAGAATGGAATAACAGAAGAATTTCACCATGTATGCAGTACTTCGCATATACAAGTTATTCTAACATAATAATAAAGAATGGAATAACAGAAGTTCTATTCATGAATACGAAAGAAATAATACCCCTTACGAGTACAACAAATAATATTCCCTACCTTAGAAAAACTGAATACTGAAGTAGTGAAGTAGTAGAATACTTTTCTTCTTTCTCTCTATAGTTTCTCTCTCTAGAGTTTCAGTGAATTCTTAAGAAATAATGAAGGAATGAGTTTCTATTTATAGAAGAATGGACTGAATAGTAACTAATTCATGAACGGTCTAGATTGATTTACTTTTAAACGGACGGTCCATATTGATTTACTATTAAAACTTTAAACCAGCGATCCATATTGATTTACTATTATAACTGTGACACCCCCAAATCCCGGTACTTCATTTCCTCAAGATTTGGTGTTCACTTAATCAAAACATTCATTTCTAATTACCCAATCATAATAAAAATGAATAATGAAAACCTGCCCATACAAGATTAAACTTAAATACAAAAAGATCTCCCAGGTTATCTAACCTTTAGTTACAAACATTCAAATGCGGAAATTAAATAAACTTCATTACAATCTTTAAACCAAAGTCTGATAATAAAACTATCAAAACTATTACAAGTCTTCAGTATTTGGTCATCTTTCCTTTTCCCTTACTGGTGCTAGGTACGTCACCCTTTTCAGCTTTAGCTGTAAGAAATTTTACAGGCAAGAGTGAGTAAACAAGGCCCACTTGGAATAACAACAATTTATTCTTTATACTTTTACATCAATTGCTAATACTAGGCTCAATAGAACTGAACAATGTGTTCTATTAACTTTCTGAAAATTATAACACTCATTGAGGGTCTAATGACCATGAATCATGTCCACAGTTATAAGTAATCTTTCAACTTTAACTTTAACAATCATAAGACTATAAGGACTCCACGTACTTAGGGGGATCAACCCTTCGTATAATATATTGTGCACAACCATTTTAACGCTAAGCGTAAACCTCTAATAAAAGAGTTGTTCATCTCAGTATTTAGAATACACGTCCGCACCAAATTAAGTTTGGTTTGGATACATTACAAGGTAATTTAGAATTCAACGGTCATCAACTAAGGATTAGTTGAATATAAAAGAAATAACTGTATGCTATGGAATAATCATAACTGAATCGATATTTGTAAATTAATATCATGCTTTAGGAATAATCTAATAGCATAAACATTGAATAATCATAACATAATTTTCTTTGAACAATATTAAGTCAAAGTTATTGATAATTGGATACCAAGCATGCATAATGACTAGTAATTTGAACAATAAAGTTGTTCAACACTAGAATATTAAAATATAGCGATTTTCATGCTAAATAACAAGTTACATATAAAAGAAACTTGCTCAATACTAAATATACGATTTAGAATACTTGCATCCTATGAACAATTAGATACAAGAGCTTTCTCAATAATAAACCATCTAGCTCTACGAGAGTGTAGAGTTAGCCACTTGTATAATTGAATTTGAATTAAAAATAATAATGTACTCAACGAAATTGAACTTGCACAATGATGTTTTTAGAGTTAGAAAACTTGCATAACAACTAACTCAATGAAAGTATGGAGTTAGAAAACTTGCTTAAAGGAGTTTAAATATTCGCACAATTATAAAAGTAGAGTTAGAGAACTTGCCTTTAGCACAAGTTAACCCTTACCACTTGAATCTCAATACCCTATATATATGTCATCATAACATAATTAGTTATTACCAACATTTTATATCTATATAAACAAGTATATACATCATATAGGTTGAATTATTAATTCACATAATCGAATTACGTTAATACTAGTTAACCCTTGATAACATGCTCATTCTTAGTTTAGTACTACTGAATTCATCATTTAACAGTCTTATTATTAACACAACATTTATTTTCAAAATTTGTGTAATAAACTAAAAGCTATCGAGACCATTACGCTAACTTTCATGACTGTATTTCATAGTTTACTTTATGTGGTTGGTATGTATATGTATGGAAATTGAATTGGCCATGCATATTGAGTCGCGAAGCCAACGATTGGTCTTTCTTGACATGGCATGGCGTTAGTAGTTACACGAAACTTATCTTCTTTTGGGCGCCTTTCTTGGTGCAAAGTCTAGAAACTCGGCGACTAAGCTTCATGCAACAACATGAACAGAAAGCCAAATTAGCCTACAAGCTCTAATCTAACAAGCTAATTAACAAGTAATTCATACAGAGACTTCATGTAAACATATTATAAAGACTCCTAACATGATTCTACCCATAAAATAACATAAACATCAATTTTACAACACCCAATTTCAATGTTTTTGGCAAAAACTCCATTTTTGACATTTTTAATAAAAATCAACACTATGATTTTGTTTTTCAATCAAAACAGTAAATTCAAAATACCATAGTTATGATTATACATACTCTATCAAATTCAATAGTCAATTTATCAATTTAACAACTAATTAAACCTTAAGTTTTACTTTAAACTAAGCCATATTCATATATATTTTCATATGAACTCACTGTGATATTTGTTTTCTTCACAATTTACATACATACCTAAAGAAATTGATTATAATCATACATAACCTATGAAAAATAGTTTTACAACAACAATCATCATCTAAAGCTATATACAAAAGAAATTCATCATCCATAATTATTTACAAAGAACTTTTTGGAGAAGAAAACTAAACTTTAAAAATAAATTACAAGGATTAATATCCTACCTTTGATTAAGAAGATGATGGCTATCCTTTTGATTATCAAGCTTCTTTTCCCCAATTCCTTTCTTAAATTCTCTAGCCTTCCTTCCTCTATTCTTTTCTCTCTGTAAACTCTCTTCTTCTTCTTCTTCTTCTGAGTTCTTTCTCCCTAACTCTAACTACGTCTACAACATAATATAGCATATAATAATAATATAGGTATTAAATATATAATATAATTCTAACTTTAACTGACATCAGTTATATTTTATTTGAAAATCAAAAGCCATAAGGCTTGTTTGGCTAACCACTAAAAATAATCAATTAATCCTTATGCCCTGTTTGGTAAAACACAATTAGATTAAAGACTTAATAGGCATTAGGCCTTGTTTGGCAAAACTGAATTAAACTTCTTTAATTTATTGTAATAACTCCTTTATAGCAAGGTTATTTGTCACACTTCTAATAAATTAAATAATCAATTTAATCAATTCAAATACTAATCTATTAAATTACTTTAACACATAAATCACTCCCACATAATTATAATTTTCTTTATAATTATAAATTTATTTAACCAACTAACACCTTATTTTAATTATAAATTCTAATTAAAATATTACAATTCATTTAATCATTATTAGCTCTCTAACCTAATTATTAAATTAAATTAGTATATAATCTCATAACAATTAATTTTCTTAGCTCTTTAATTATTTATTCAACAAATAATTAATTAAACCACACCACACCTCAACTCAAATTGAATAATTATTTATTCAACAATAACATATCCATTAAATACTTATATAAATCAATAATCTCCTTAATTATTTATTCAACAAATAATTAACTAAACAACATCAACTCAAATTGAACAATTATTTATTCAACAATAAACATATCCATTAAATACTTATATAAATCAATAATCTCCTTAATTATTTATTCAACAAATAATTAACTAAACTACATCAACTCAAATTGAACAATTATTTATTCAACAATAAACATATCCATTAAATACTTATATAAATAAATAAATATTTAATATTATAATTTAAAAATTCGGAATGTTACATCATTCCCTCCTTACAAGATTACATCCTCGTAATCACAACTCAAACAATATATTTCGTTACATTATTCCCTACTTTACAAAGATTACATCCCCGAATCGAAGACCTGATTAAACAAATAACTCGGGGTAATCTTTCATCATTTTATCCTCGAGTTCCCACGTAGCTTCTTGACGTTGTGGTTCCTCCAAATCACCTTTCAGAAGGTATAACCTTATTCTTGAGCACCTATTCTTTTCTGTCAACTATACGGATAAGAATCTCTTCATAAGACAAGTCTTTATCAAAGCGCAGCGGTTCGTACTTTCGATCACGTGTTTGTAATCGGGTTTATCTGGTCGTAACATCAAAATGTGAAAAACATTGTGAATGTTTTCCCAACTCGAGAGGTAGAGCTACCTCATAAGCCACTTCTCCCACTCTTGTGACACTTCAAAGGGTCCAATAAACCTCGGGCTTAGCTTTTCCCTTTTACCAAAATGAATTTTCCCCTTCCAAGGAGAAACTTTTAGGAATACATAACTTCCTACGTCAAATGCACGATCTTGCCTATGTTTATCAGCATACTTCTTCTGTCGGTCTTAAGCTGCTACCAATCTTGTCCTGATGAGTTTGACAACGTCAGCAGTTTGTTGCACTAGTTCCGGTCCTAGCAATTGACGTTCACCGACTTCATCCCAACACAGTGGAGTTCTGCACTTTCTGCCGTACAATGCCTCGTAAGGTGGCATGCCGATGCTCGCGTGATAACTATTGTTGTAAGCAAATTCTACCAACGGTAAATGTTCTTCCCAACTTCCTTTAAAGTCCATGACACATGCTCTTAGTATATCTTCCAATGTCTGGATTATTCATTCGCTTTGGCCATCTGTTTATGGATGATAAGCCGTACTCATTCGCAACTGTGTTCCCATACATTCTTGTAGTCTCTTCCAGAAATTAGACGTGAATCGCGGATCTCTATCGAACACAATTGATACTGGCACTCCGTGCCTCAAAACGATCTCTTTAATGTACAATCTTTTGGTGATCAATATTGAATCTAATCTTTATTGGTAGAAAGTCTATTTGATTTCGTCGGTCATCCACTATCACCCAAATCGCATCACATCCTCTCTGAGTGGTTGGAAGACCCACCACAAAATCCATCGTGATGTGTTCCCATTTCCATTCTGGTATTTCTAACGGTTGAAGTAATCCGCTGTGTCTTTGATGTTCAACTTTTACTCTTTGACATGTCAAGCATTTTTTGCTCGCGATTACGCAACGTCTCTTTTTATATTGACCACCAAAAATGTTGGCAAATCTTGATACATTTTTGTGCTTCACGGATGAATTGAATATCTTGAAATTTGTGAGCTTGATCAAAATTTCTTCTTTCATCTCGGTGTTCTTGGAACCAGATTCTTCCCTCAAACCGTAGTAGTCCTTGGTGATCGATCTTGTATTTTATATCACTACCCTCAATGATTCTCTTTGATTTTCCTACACTCTTCATCTTGTAGTTGAGCATCCTTCACTTTGTCCACTAAAGTTGGACCGACTTCTATCTGGAATAGTTGTTCGTCGATTCTTTTGGAAATTTGATTTCCAACTCCGGTTTTTGTCATTCTTTGAAATGAGCTCCTCCGAGTTGTTATCGGCATCAACTTTTCCGAGCCTTTCTCGCTTAAATCATCTGCAACCACATTCGCTTTGCCCGGATGATAAAAGATCTCATAATCGTATTCTTTTATTAATTCCATCCACCTTCTTTGACGCATGTTCAAATCCTTCTGAGTGAAAATATACTTCAGACTTTTATGATCTGTGTATATTTCACATTTCTCTCCATAAAGATAGTGTCTCCATATCTTGAGAGCAAATACTACTGCAGCCAATTCCAAATCATGAGTCGGATACCCTTTTTCATAATCCTTCAGTTGTCTTGATGCATAGGCAATAACTTTGTCGTTCTACATAAGAACACAACCCAACCCTTTGTACGAAGCATCACTATACACCGCAAAATTTCCAGTATTATCTGGTAATGTCAACACAGGTGCCATACTTAACTTTTTCTTCAAATCTTGAAAACGTTCTTCACACTTTTCCATCTAAACAAATTTTACATCTTTCCATGTCAAATTTGTTAGCGGAGTGGCTATCTTAGAAAAATCTTGAATAAATCTTCTATAATAACCGGCTAGTCCCAAGAAACTCCTCACTTCTGACGGTGTTCTTGGTTGTTCCCAATTGATTACAGCTTCCACTTTTGATGGATCCATTGAAATCTCATCTTTGTCAATCACATGACCCAAAAATTGTACACGGTCTAGCCAAAATTCGCACTTAGAGAATTTTGCGTACAACTTTTCCTTTCTTAGTGTCTCCAATATCAAACATAAATGTTCCACGTGTTCTTCTTGAGTTTTGGAATACACCAGAATGTCATCAATAAATACCACTACAAACTTGTCTAAGAATGGTTTAAACACCACATTCATCAAATCCATGAATGCGGGGGGCATTAGTTAAGCCAAAGACATCACCGAAACTTCGTAATGTAAATGCAGGAGTTACGAATGCCGTTCTAGGTATATCCTTCTTTCTTACCTTCAATTGGTGATACCCACTTCTCAAATCAATTTTGAGAAATATTTAGCACCCTTGTTGATCAAACAAGTCATCTATTCTAGGCAACGGATACCTGTTCTTAATAGTGACCTTATTTAACTCCCTATAATCAATGCAAAGACGCATTTATCTGTCCTTCTTCTTTATGAATAAAACTGGCGCTCCCCACAGCGATACGTTTGGTTGAATATATTTCTTGTCCAGCAGCTCTTGCAACTATACCATCAGTTCCTTCATTTCTACCGGAGCCATTCTATACGGGGCCTTCGATATTGGTGCTGTTCCCGGCGCCAAGTCGATCACGAACTCTATTTCTCTGTCAGGCGGAAGTCTTGGCAAATCCTCTGAAAACACATCTTCAAATTCCCTCACCACTGGTATCTCTTCTAATTTCACACCCTTCTTCTGAGTATCGACTATGTAAGCTAAATAGCCCACATAAGCTTGACTCAACAATTTCTTGGCCTGCATAGTCGTCAGACATTTCATTTGTCTAGGCGACTTGCTACCATAAAATACTACCTTTGACGAAGTCATAAGGTTTACACACTTCTTGTGACAATCAATTACCGCTCCATATTTGAACAACCAATCCATTCTTAAAATAACATCAAACTCTCCAAGTCTAATCGAAATCAAATCTACCAACAAGTTATTCTCTTTAATATTCACCCTACAGTTCTTGTATATGAATCTAACATGGATTACTTCCTTATTCGCAATTTCTATGTTCAAAGGAAAATTCAGTTCTTTTCTAGGCAATTCTAACCTCATAGCAAATTCATTAGATATAAATGAATAAGTAGCACCCGAATCGAATAATACGTAAGCATTTATATCATTGATTGGGATAATACCTGACACTACATCTTTTGATTGCACAGCATCTTGCACAGTCATGTTGAAGGTTTTGGATGTGGGTTTGTTTAATGCTGCAGGTCCTGCAATGGCCCATGTACCTCCATTGTTACCTCCATTGCTTCTGGTAGTCACTCCATCCTTCTTCTTAGGGCATTCACGAGCAAAGTGATCCTTGGATCTGTACGTGAAGCACACATTCTTCTTTGGTTGAGTACAATTTGGGGCGATGTGACCCTACTGGCCACAGTTGAAGCAAACTCGTTTCCCCATCAAGCACGCACCCTTGTGAAATTTCCCGCGTATCGCACATGCTTCAAACTTTTTGTTTTGCTAGTTACCCTGCTGGTTTCCAGCACCCATGTTTCCATTCCACTTCCTCTTCAAACTGTTGTTGTTGTTGTTTCCACCACCACCACCTCCATTCTTAATCTCGTTCTCATTCTTCTTCTTCTTCTTCTGTTCCTGATTGAACTTTGTCACTGCCTCGCCTCCACATTCAGCGAGTACTGCCTTCTCCATCACTGCTTCAAACGTCTTCAATTGGAGCAGGAAACCCTCTTGTCTGACTGGGGCTTGATCCTTGTTCAAATCTCTTCACCTTACGCACAAATGCATCTTGACACGATATGGCGCAAACCTCGCCAATTCGTTGAATTTTTGCGGCATACTCGAGATCACATCATCGTTCCTGCTTTAATTCCAGAAACTACACTTCTAACTGACTCTTCGAACTCTCCGAAAAATAGGTCTCGAAGGACAACTCCTTGAACCTATTCCAGGTCATCACTCCTGGCCCTTCACGAGTTTTATTGGCCTGCCACCAATAACTAGCTTCTTCTTTCAACATGAATGTTGAAAGCGATCTTACGGTCATCCCCTACCCTAGCGACATCGAATACCTTTTCTATCTCCATAATCCGGGTTTGTGCTATTTGGATTCATGGATCCAGAATTAGGTGGTCCAACCGCCTTGAAATCCTTAAACGTTGTACCATGGTTTTATGGTTGATTCTGCGGCGCTCACATCGATGCGTCACTAGTTGTTGAGCAGGGGTTACCATCAACATTGTCGTTATTGGTTCCTTGGTGGTTCTCTGTCGTGGTGGTTGGCGTCAGGAGGCATTTTACATTAAAATACATTCATTAGATTATTATTCAACTTTTTTAAGAAATTTCTACTTAACTTACCTCCAAAAGAAATAAACACATAATACATAACACTTTGAATAAAGTTACAACTTTTATTTATTCATAATCTTTTTGAAAACATAAAACAATAGCATCACTGCTATTTACATTACTTTCCTGAACTACAAAAGTTTCAGGAAAACATCATAGTCATATCCCATAGGTTGCATAGCACTTGAGATTTACAATTTATTTAACCTCTCACTCATCGTACAACAACTACGATGTTCTATTAAGATACTTCTTAGCCCTATCACGTTCTTCCTCCATGACCCGAAACATTGTTCTGCGATCTAATACATATGATGGCAGCGTCTCGAACTAAATCGGATATCCCATGACCCAATCTTGAGCTCTATTAATTACGGTGTTAAATACTTTATCCATCTCTTCCATCTTCATCCTCTTTGCTTGCGTGTCTCTTGCTGCTAATCTGGTTCGTTGAAAAGCTTCCTCGTAGGCATCTTCAGCTCTTGCCCTCTTAGTAGCTTCTTCTCTCAGCTTGTTCTTCAGTTCAGCAACCATTTCGATCAATTGTTCTTTTTCTCCTTTAGTCTGTACTAGTTTCTCCTTAGCGTTTGTCAATCGTTCCTCACGATCCTGGATCTCGCCGTCTTTTTGTGTCATTGCAGTTTGTTGTTCAGCTACTATCTCCTGCAACCTCAATTGTATCCTGAAGTTGCACATTACGGTCGTAGACTTCATCGTACATACAAGCAACCATCGAGGTTAGTGGAGTCTCCTCCTCCTCGTCCTCGTCATTCTCATCCTCCTGTGGCAACTCAACGAGATCCTCCTCATCCGTCTCCACATCATCATCCTCATCTTCAATTACTGTGACCAACGGGGCTGACTCCCATGACAGTAGTTGTTCCCAAACTACCTAAATGTCGCGAGGCTCCTCCTCTATAGGCATTTGAGGTCCCTCCTCCCTAACTTTGGTTGGATTCTCAGGCATTAGTCATCCCGACAACAAAGTTTTAAAGTTTTAATTATTAATCATTACTACTCGACACTCACGAGTACATAAACTATAAACACATAAGCACGTAAGTGTTTTATTATTTCTTCCTTAAAACTCGATAAGAGTTATCTCCACTATCTTTTCAAAGGTTACTTCCTAAGGCTATTCCCCCCCACCTAAGGTTCATAACCTAAAGCTTTGATACCAACTTGTGACACCCCCAAATCCTGGTACTTCATTTCCTCAAGATTTGGTGTTCACTTAATCAAAACATTCATTTCTAACTACACAATCATAATAAAATTGAATAATGAAAACCTTCCATATAGGATTAAACTTAAATACAAAAAGATCTCCCAGGTTATCTAACCTTTAGTTACAAACATTCAAATGCGGAAATTAAATAAACTTCATTACAATCTTTAAACCAAAGTCTGATAATAAAACTATCAAAACTATTACAAGTCTTCAGTATTTTGTCATCTTTCCTTTTCCCTTCTTTGGTGCTAGAGTCGTCACCCTTTTCGACTTTTAGTTGTAAGAAATTTCTGAGCAAGAGTGAGCAAATAAGGCCCACTTGGAATAACAACAACTAATTCTTTAAACTTTTACATCAATTGCCAATACTAGGCTCAATAGAACTGAACAATGTGTTCTATTAACTTTCTGAAAATTATAACACTCACTAAGGGTCTAATGACCATGAATCATGTCCACAGTTATAAGTAATCTTTCAACTTTAACTTTAACAGTCATAAGACTATAAGGACTCCACGTACTTAGGGGGATCAACCCTTGGTACAATGTATTGTGCACAACCATTTTAACGCTAAGCATAAACCTCTAATAAAAGAGTTGTTCATCTCAGTATTTAGAATACAAGTCCTCACCAAAGTAAGTTAGGTTTGGATACATTACAAGGTAATTTAGAATTCAACGGTCATCAACTAAGGATTAGTTGAATACAAAAGAAATAACTGTATGCTATGGAATAATCATAACTGAATCGATATTTGTAAATTAATATCATGCTTTAGGAATAATCTAATAGCATAAACATTGAATAATCATAACATAATTTGCTTTGAACAATATTAAGTCAAAGTTATTGATAATTGGATACCAAACATGCATAATGAATAGTAATTTGAACGATAAAGTTGTTCAACACTAGAATATTAAAATATAGCGATTTGCATGCTAAATAACAAGTTACATATAAAAGAAACTTGCTCAATACTAAATATACGATTTAGAATACTTGCATCCCTATGAACAATTAGATACAAGAGCTTTCTCAATAATAAACCATCTAGCTCTACGAGAGTGTAGAGTTAGCCATTTGTATAATTGATTTTGAATTAAAAACAATAATGTACTCAACGAAATTGAACTTGCACAATGAAGTTTTTAGAGTTAGAAAACTTGCATAACAACTAACTCAATGAAAGTATGGAGTTAGAAAACTTGCTCAAAGGAGTTTAAATATTCGCACAATTATAAAAGTAGAGTTAGAGAACTTGCCTTTAGCACAAGCTAATCCTTACCACTTGAATCTCAATACCCTATATATATATGTCATCATGACATAATTAGTTATTACCAACATTTTATATCTATATAAACAAGTATATACATCATGTAGGTTGAATTATCAATTCACATAATCGAATTACGTTAATACTAGTTAACCCTTGATAACATGCTCATTCTTAGTTTAGTACTACTGAATTCATCATTTAACAGTCCTATTATTAACACATAACATTTATTTTCAAAATTTGTGTAATAAACTAAAACTGTCAGACCACACATCAACTTAAATTGAACAATTATTTATTCAACAATAACATATCCATTAAATACTTATATAAATCAATAATCTCCTTAATTATTTATTCAACAAATAATTAACTAAACCACATCAACTTAAATTGAACAATTATTTATTCAACAATAAACATATCCATTAAATACTTATATAAATCAATAATCTCCTTAATTATTTATTCAACAAATAATTAACTAAACCACATCAACTCAAATTGAACAATTATTTATTCAACAATAAACATATCCATTAAATACTTATATAAATCAATAAATATTTAATATTTTAATTTAAAATTCTGGAATGTTACAATAACTTTCCACTAGCAGTCCATATTGATTTACTATTACAACTTTCCACCAGCGGTCCATATTGATTTACTATTATATCTTCAACCAACGGTCTGAAAAATAAGCACATCTCCTCATGGAATAATATTGTACCCAAAAATAATTTGGACAAAAAAAAAAATATTTTACGGGTGAATAGTACTCCGTGAATAGTAACTCGTAAATAGTAACTCGTGAATAGTAACTCATGAATAGTAACTCGTGAATAGTAACTCATGAATAGTAACTCATGTATAGTACTCCGACACGAAAAGTGCCCCGAATACCCGATTGAACAATATAACCTCCAGACATCAATTATTATCGAAACAAATGTCGATTTTCACTAACACAAATAATTCCAACACCATGGAACTATAAAATTCATCTTTAATCAACACGAACTTATTCATCATTAATATTATAATTCACAATATTTAACAACCAGGTCGTTCCCAGGAAAGATGGGGCTTTCCGATAAGGATTTCTCCTTATTAAGCGGCTTGATTAGGTGACCAAACCTCTCCTTGTGAACTTCTAGACATTGTCGATATTGTAAATAATAATATGAATAACTTTTGCTTAATCTCAATTATTGATTTAATAATATATCATATTATGCGGATGATCTTTGTGACAATAATTGAATCAATAATATGAGAGATATGATCGACAATGATTTGTAGCAATAATTGAGTATATAACCGGTGACTTCTTACGTAAACATCAATAATCAATACTGGTGTGCTACTATGCAACCCGCGTATTCATCTTTTACTTTTACTAAGGGTAGTTCAAGCGGTTTTAACGGTAACACTTTGCAGTTATTTTCATAAAAATATTTTTGTCATTTTCTCAATCAAACAATAATTCCGTTGTTGGGTCCACCAATGATTGTCTTCTGTCATCATACGGATATTCCCCAACAAAAAGAATATTCCGGAACCAATCGAATATTATACAACAACTTGCATACTTTGCAAAATTTATAAATATTACCCACAACTATAACATTATATCAAATCCACACCATAATATTAAAAAAAAATATTTCGAGAAAAATTAAATCTTATTCATAAAATTTAGGGTCTCACAATCTCCCCTCCTTATGAAATTTTGCCCTCGAAATTTACGTACTTACCTGGTATGCTGAATAAGTGAGAATACCTTGACTTCACTTCAAATTCTAACTCTTGAGGTATAACCTTTGAGTGTTGAATACGATCCTTCTTATCCAATATTTTAACACGTAGCTTTTTATACGTTAAATCTTCTGTTATTTCGTCTAGTTTTAATTCAATAACGTGGTTCGGGTCATCCACATATTTACGTAACATCGATACATGAAAAAAAACGTTATGAACAAGCAACATACTTGGCGGTAAAACGAGTCTATAGGCCACAGTTCCTACTCGATCAAGGATTTCAAATGGGCCAATAAAATCGAGGGTTGAGATTTCCTCTCTTCATCTATTCTTGCTTCTAGAATAACGCCTTCTTGAACCTTCTTCTTCACATTCTTCAGCTTTGAGTATGTAGCTTGAGCAAACTTTATCGAGTAAAGTCGATTCTAATCGTATATTCGTTATCTTCATGTGGGTCCCTAGAGTCTTTAACTTTATCTCCATTATTTGTAAGTTATACGAAATGGGTCTTTGTGTCAACAACATCACACTCGTAAACGCATACGATCTTCTACTCAACGCGTCAGCTACCACGTTCGCTTTTCCCACGATGATATTGAATGGTATGATTGTAATCTTCAACAACTCGAGCCAACGTCTTTGGCACATTACACGTTCGTTTTGGGTGAAGAAAATATTTGAAGGTTTTATAAATGGGTTTTGTACTGGGGTCAATCCAAAATTCGATTTCACGCTCTAGGGTAGGCTTAAGAAGTCTTCAAGAATACGTCAGGAAATTTATTAACAATAAAATTATCATTCAAAACTGTGACTCTAATCCAAGACTTGGATAACACGTCACATTGATACCTATCAACTTGCCACCGTTATTCACAACGTCCCCTACGAAATGTTCGGCTTCGGTGCATTCCACCCAAGGAAGTCACCAACGAAAGGCTCGAGGCTCTTTACTTATGACTTTATATGAAAATGATTGACTTTAGTGGTTTGGTTGCTTGAATTCGCATAACAGGTTGGTTAGGAATATGAAAGCTAACAACCTTACGAAAAGCATGATGAGTAGTTAACCAATCGATTCCTAAAATCACATCAAAGGCAAGTATTTTCAAAGAGATAAGATCGACAGGTAACGTGAAAGTGTCAATTTGAATCAACAAGATTTATAAATAGTGGAGGTAATGAAGGTTTCTACTATCGAAGTTTCAACCAATAAGTCAAAGTCAATTTTTTGAAGTCAAATTTAAGCGTTGGTATAAAACAAGAGAGATAATGAGAATGGGTAGAACCGGGGTATCTAATAAGGTATAGACTTGCAAGAATTTATAATTAACTAACTTGTGCTAACCGTTCGGGTCACTCGCTTTTTTTTGAGAAGTCACGAAAAACGCTCTTCCTGAAACCACCGACTTTGTTTTGTCCGTATCCGCCTTTGGTGCCACCGTCCCAGCTGGACTTGACTTTGGTGCACGACAAAATTTGGCTAGGTGACCTTCTTTTCCACAATTATAACATGCTTTGGACTGTATCATGCAGTTTGGACTGATATGTCCCTCCCCTTCGCATTTGAAGCATACGACCGACGGTCGTTCTCCTTCCTTAATAGGTGTTGGTGATGTTATCTTTCCATCATTATTGAACCTTCTCTTCTTGAAATTTCCACTCCTATTATCTTGACCATGATTACCACCGAAGTGGTTACCATTCTTGGCGTGATAATTTCCCGCACGATGGTTATCATTGTTTCGATGGCCGTTGCCACCGGTACGATTATTATCGTGTTGTTGGTCATTGCCTTTTGGTTGCGTTGACTCATTATCGCGCTCCAATAACTGAGCCCTATTCACAACATCTGAATATAAACAAATTTTGTGAGAAATGAGGTATTGACGTATATCGGGTTTCAAACCTCTTAGAAACATTCGCGTCATTCGCTCCTCATTATCAACCAAATGGGATGCAAACCGGGATAACTTCACAAATTTAGCCTCGTATTGCGACACAGTCATATTGTTTTGCTCCAACTTGATAAACTCTACTTCCTTCATGTAACGAATACTTTTGGGAAAGTACTTGTCATTGAACAGCTCTTGGAACTTCTCCCAAGACATCTTAAGTCGTCGGTTTAGAGTCGTTTCTGATTCCCACCGAATCGCTTCTTCACGCATAACATAAAGGTGGCAAAGGAACCTTTTGCTCCTCGGAGCATCCCAAGACATCAAATATCTTGGTGATGCTGCTTTAACCACGTCTCGCCTTAAGTGGTTACGGTTTTCCCAAAAACTCCGGTGGTCCCAGCTCCTTGAAGCCTTAGCGGTGACCCGTAGTGGGTTGCCATTGTTTCCCTGCATTATGAGCAGAGTCTCTCTCACACGATGTTGCATAAATTGCATAAAGCCTCGATCATCCCATCATTCATCATTTCGCCGGTCTTTATTGTTTTGCGAGGGATTATTGTCTTCTGTTGCACATTATCCTGGATATTGATCGTTGGTGACTCAATGGTCTCATGTGCTTCATTGTTGATCCCAACATTCTCGGATGCCATTTTCAAATACTGCCATAAAACAAGGGTTAATTAACATATCACATATTATCCCTATACTCTGATCGACCAATTAAATACCAAATAAACTTAGGTAGGTCATATTAGCGAAGGAATTCCCCGTCTCTCCCCTCCTAGTTCTTGTCTCACATCTCAGCCAGGGATCATATCCCTAAGCTTTGATACCAACTGTGACGCCCCCAAAATAGGTATACATCACCCATCTTGGGTGCGCCCGGATACAAAAGTCTTGAATACAAATATAACTTAATTATACAACAGTCGTGTAAAATACGACAAAACATAGGTTCTGAGTTTTAATACAAATATTGTCATCTAGACAATATCCACACTCAATTGAGTCATCATTACATTTATTATCACACTATTTCGCAGAATAATGAGGACTACTAATGCACCATCTAGGACTATCACTCTGTTCCTCGACAAGTCCTAGCTACGTTCTCATTTCCTGAAGAGAACAGTGAAAGAAAGGGTGAGCTCAATTAGCCCAGTAAGAAATATTATAACTAAGATAATGCAGAATAAATTATCATTAGCCTTCAATAATGTTAAACCGATAAAATATAATAGACAATAAGTTTAACTGCAGTGGAATAAGCAATCCATTAGAAGAGTCAAGTAAAGTATAAAGTCTACTATCTTCTATGAGTTAAAAAGTTTTTCATCAACTTTATCATTTGAGACTCGACTTAATAAATAAAATTGAATCATCCCTGCTCCACGGCGAGGATATTCATGTAATCATCAATCGTCATGACTATCTACCGAATAATCCTGGTCATAATCATACCAATTTGTCCACCGATGAATTACGGGGCCGATGAGGACTTTTACCACATCATTCGTCACATTACGGTCATGATTATACCGAATAATCCCTGGTCATAATCATACCAAGTCCATCTATGCACGTAAGCCGAAGATGACTTTCAACATAATATAAGCATGAGGATGATGACAATTCAATAAAACAAGTTCAAGAATAAATTTTAAAGATTTATAAATTAATTTATCCTGAACTCAATAACGTCCAAATTGTCAACTTGATTCTGCTTTGTGAAGTAAAATTCAAGAATGCTCAGAAGAATATTTCCATGAAAAGATACTAGATGAAGCGCAAATATCAAGGATATTCCACTAATTTCATGGAGTATAGAAGCCAAAGCTTTAACCAACTGAGTATAATAGAATATATGAAGCGTAAATGGATTTTTTCGCCGTAGATGCGGTAATCCACGTAGACAGATCATTTCCACAATTTAATAAGGAATGAATACGAAGGATCATTCACCATGCATGTGGTAATCCACATAGACAGGTTATTCAAACAGAATAATAAAGAATGGAATAACAGAAGGTCACCATGCGTCACTACAAGAAAAAGGTCTATCGGTGATCGTGTCGTGACCGCGCATTTGCTCGTAGATAGCTATTAGCGCGCGAAAGTGCGATCGGCGATAGTCGTCGCACAAAATCTGGTCGCTGGGATGCACATCAGCGACCACTATTAACGACCAATATATCTGCGACCGCGAATAGCGACCGAATTCATCATATCGGTCGCTAAAGGTGAAGTCGACATGTCTCGAGCCAAAGGTCGGCGTGGTCCACATAAATCTGCGACCATTATCGGTGACCGTGGTGATCATCGATACCCACAAATGCTAGCTGTCGCTAATATATATCAATGACGCATGCGATCATTGATTCTAAAAAACTTAAAAAAATGACTTTTTTATTTTTTTACATAATTCCCAAAAAATTGTACCTATTTTGTACCTGCTATATCCCAACACACATACACAATAATATAAACATCCATCGTCCACCAAATTAGCTAGTATACAAACAACCACAAATCTAATGTTTAAAAACCGCTATGAATTGAATAAATAACCACAAATCTAATGTTTAAGTAACATATAGACATCTAAAGAATGAATATACAAGTACAAGCTTATACTATAACTACAAAACTGATCTAAAGCAGGTACGTCAAGCATCATCGCCTCCTTGATCACCCTCTAATTAACAAAATAATAAAACAAGTTACAAATATAGTAACTATGTTGATACTGATATATATTACGATAATATATACAACAAATTGATTTTATACCTCGTCGCCATCCCCATGTCTTGTCTCCTGCTGCTTTGCCATCTCTTTGCTTGACTAACTCCTCAGGATCAAGAGCCCCCAGATGCCCGCCTAGTATCTACAAAAGATTTCGATCTCGACATATAGCTCTCACACACGGTCGGTAGGAGTATGAGCAATTTGGATGACTCGATTCATTGTGAAGATTGGGTGGCAATTTTGCTGAGCCCTTTGAAGGATGGGCGTCTTTGTTGTCCTTGACCTTTAATGTAGTTTTTTTCTTCACGATGGCGCCCTCTCCCACTCTTCTTGATCAATAGTGGGGCGTGGAGTGCCTTGAGGATAACGCTCATTCAATAAGCGCTTATAAGTATCACTGTCATCATGTTAACAATTAAATAGTTAAAAATAAATTATGTAAGCATTGATAAACAAGATCAAGTTGTTAAAACTTATTACCGCTATCTGGATAGCATCAGACAGACCATCACGGGTGGCCACGTACACATCCAGCTAATAGATAGGTGTACCTTGAGACTGAGACTCCTATACAAAAAATAGGACAATATTACTAAGTAAAAATGTGATATATTTTCTAGAATTCATGATTGTAAACATATTAAAACTTGTAAATCGTACCACAGCGTTGATATCTTTTGCAGAATGTGAAATCTTGTCGTCTTGTATGTCCCTTTAGCCTTTTAAGCCATCGAGGTATTTTTAGAGGATACATTGGTGGAGGAAGTCTTTCGTCTTTTCACCCTTGACTCTCAACTCTTCATTGGGCACACATCTCATTTATATGGATTTGGGGGTGCCACTAGGGGGCTATGCTTTCGTGCATATAATCCCCTCCACAGCACGGATGGTCGATCTCGGCATTGTGAAGGGCTTTTATCTTTCTTTGTTCAAATTGTCTTTGAGTGCGGATAGCGAACTTACGCTCGAGAATAATGTCTTTATCTTTGAAGCCTGCGCGTCCTCCCATCTATACCTTTTCTGCAAATAAAACAACAATAATAACATTACTAAACAATTATCCTTTGAATATTATATTATATGTCATAATTAAAAAAACATACACGAAAAATTCAAACAAAGCATCCTTGTGGGCTATAGGGTGTGCTTTCATACGTAATCACGGTGTGTAGGCCAATTTTGTAAACACAATTTGTGATATGCACTTGACGATCTTATTATCTGAAAAATCACTATAATATACAACAATTTACATCAGCGATAAGTAGATATATTAAAGCAATTTACATCTAAGTTATAATACTTATAATTACTTAAAAAAAATTCGCCAGAGTCTCCCCTACAATATAGACTAGCCGCATGCACGACAACATGCACATATGGACATTTCTAGGCACCCAAGACACAAACCAAGAGAAATATACAAATTTTCAATACAATAAGCATATTAACATCAATTAGCATATTAACATCAATTTACATCAACGATAAGTAGATATATTAAAGCAATTTACATCACAGTTCTATATATCTTGTATAAATGGAATCTTAAATGCTTATATATAAATGATATATCTTGAACGATACGTCTTTATTAGGAGGAGGCGAATCTAAATAAGAATCCGATCATCCAGGATTAGTAGGGGCCTTGGGCACATGATTAAGCCCCTACCCATGCCAAGCACTTTTTTTCATATTTGCTTGAAGCATTATACTATATATTACAAATTTTAAGATGTTATTATGAGTCATATTTGATTACATGTATATATGACAATAGACATGACAGTGATATAAACATGTATATATATGAATATAAAATGACAATAAACAAAAGCAATTTACATCTAAGTTCTATTTAAATAGTTTAGTACATAAACATGACAATGATATAAAAAACATGTAATGCTAAACATACATTTCATTTGTTCAAGTGTCGATGTCGATTGAGAATCATCCTCTATCGTGTCATGATTCATAACCATCATCCGCTTGATTAGATGTCGATTCGATCAATAACTCTTCCTCCTCGATTATCAATGTCATCCGACACAAGTATTGACTCAGGATCTAATTCATGTGGTTCATCTCCACCATCTAACTGGATTACTTCATTGTCGTCCTCCACATTTATTATAGTTTGACTATGAAGCATCTGCTCTTGGTAAATCTCCCCATTAACTACTTCTACACAGTGTTAAACACATTATCAAACACATTCTTCTGAATATGCATCACATCTAGATTATGATTGAATCAAATTTGTGAGACCAATAAAGGCGGTTCCCAAAGATGCTTCTCCGAACCCGGTTATGAGATTCGCCAAACCCATTGATTATGTTTGTGGCATCAATCTTACCAAATGGGATAAAGCAATCTCATCACACGATCTCGCATCTCCGTTCCGACAATGTGATGCGAGGCATATCATTATCTACTTTCCATTTCACGAAGTGTTCTCTATTTCTTCGAAATGGGTGATTATCCGTAATAACCGACGATAACAGTTAAACCAACAAGGTTTTCGACCTTTTGATAGATTAAACGACTTTGTATGCTCCATACAATACGAGCAAGCCAACTTCCCGTGTGTACTCCATCCATTAACATACCATAAAATTTGGGAAGTCACTTATAGTCCACATAATGCATTGCTTAAGGTTGAAATTTGTTTTCTTTGTAACATCCCAAGTCTGTACTCCATCCTCCCACAATACCTTCAACTCGTCTATAAGAGGTCTCAAGTAAACATCTAAGTTCTTTCCGGGACTCCTAGGACCGGGAACCACGAGTGAAAGAAACAAGTATGCATTTCGTTTCATACACATCCAAGGAGGCAAGTTATGCGGAGTAACAATCACGAGCCAACATGAGTGCGGAGCAATTTGAGTGGCCAAGCGGTTGAAACCATCGGTGGACAATCCAAGCCTCACATTTCTAGGTTCCAATGCAAACCCAGGATGTGCTATGTTGAAATCTTTCCATGCACCTACCATCTCGGGATGATTTAGTTCTCCATCTTTATTTGGAGATTTCGCGTATGCCAACTCATATGTTCAATTTGTTCTTGAAGACATGTACAATCATTTTTAATGACGTGTTATTGGAAAATACCTTAAAATGTTAAACGGTATACTTGATTTTTTTGTAGTCACACCCTCTTTATTAGGTCTAAACCGATCATGACTGCAAAATGTGCACCTTGTCATCTGTTCATTTTCCTTATAAAATAACATGCAATCGTTGGGACATGCATCGATCTTTTGGTATCCAAGACCTAACTTCTTCACCATTTTCTTACAAAAGTAATAGTTACCAGGAAATTTCTCACCGTCAGGCAACATACTCTTAATGGCCTTCAAGAGCGACTCAAAACACTTATGGCTCATGTTGTGATCAGCCTTGATGTTAAGTAATGTCGCCACTGCAGACAATGTAGTGTGTTTGGTGCAACCATGCCACAATGGCTAGCTACCCTCGTCTAACAACTTAAGGAAGTCTTTGGCATCAGAATTCATAGGTTGCTCTCTGCCTTGTTCCCAATCAAAATCTAGCCCTGCAATATCATGAACCATTTCATTCATACGTTGAGTACTATTGCCCGAATTGTGTACTTCTGTGATGCCACCATTTCTTCTCTGCCCATGTGCCCACCAGCATTCTTCGTAATTTCTCATGAACCCAGAAACAAGTAAATGATAGTTTATCACGTCTCTATCCATATAATTTACATTCTTACACTTCAAACATGGACATCGTATCTGCGACTTACCATTCATACATTCCGGGTGACTATACGCATAATCCAAAAACACTTGGCAACCAGCTCTAAATTCAGCTGTATCACCTATCTGGGCACTTGACTTTCGTCGTGCCATCCAACTACGGTCTGAATAGAGGTCCATGATACCACGGTACCTACTACAGACAACATTATAAATGTTAACATATAACTTGAGCATACTTGTAACCATATGACTTGAGCATACTTGTAAGCATGCATATGATTAACATTTAAGCATACTAGCTTGTAAGAATACTCCTTGAGCATACTTGTGAGCATATGACTTGTAAGCATATGATTAGCTCGTTAATATTATAAATATTCGCAACTACCCGACCAACAAAAAAATTTCGCCAGTCTCCCCTATAATATGGACTAGCCACATGCACGACGGCATGTATATATGGTCATTTCTAGGCACCCAAGACACAAACAAAGAGAAATATATAAATTCCCTATATACAAATATAGAAGAGACTACAAATATACAAATTCCCTATATAACACATTACGAGCCTACAAATATATACCCCCGTCAATTTGATCAATATTTTACATGATTTGTTGTTTCAAATAGTATGTAAAATATATCATATAATAAGGTGAACTACATTTTTCCTGAACTATAACTCAACTGTTGTTTCTCTGTGACGACATTTCCTATCTGAACACAACTCAAAAACCCTTGTACAGAAATTCAGTGTCAAATAATTCACATCACCCAATACCCTTCAAGATAAAACTACTACTGCAATTAACCTAATAAAAAAGGGAGAGGAGTACCTCCGAAAACGAGGCGATGGGTGAGGTGGTGGTGGAGTGGGCGAGGTGGTGGGTGAGGCGGTGGTGGAGTGGATAAGGCGTTGGTGGCTAATGGCGGCTGGAGGCAGCTAGTGGCGACTGGTGGTGTTAGCTGCCTTCTTCTATTTCTCCTATCCTCCCTTTCTCCCTCTTCTCTCTATTTCGGACCTCCCTCTTTTCTTTTTTCCTTCTCTGTTCTGTGTCGAGCGAATGCCTGATACTGATTTCATTTAGGTTGATCAGCGACCGCTATCTGCGACCAAATGCGGTCGCTGACATTTAATGACTTGGACTTATCAGCGACCACCTGCGGTCGCTGATTAGAAGTGGTCGCAAAAAACCTACGCGCCAACATTTCCAACCAAATTTTGGGTGGGAAATTTGTTCTAGCGACTGGACTATATATTGGTTGCTGATGTTGGTAGCTAGTATGAATATCATCGACCAGCTATGCGGTCGCTGATATAATTGGTCGCCGATAGACCTTTTTCTTGTAGTGCGTGCGATAGATCGCTGCCAAGCGGAGTTAATCAATGAGAATAATAAATAATTGAACAGTCCCACAGAAGCGCACAGATAGGATATTCGCGAATAATAAATAATGGAACCAGTCCGGCATAAAGCGTCTGCAGACGAGGATATTACGAATAATAAATAATGGAACCGGTCCCGTAAGAACTTACGAACAAGATATTACAGCGAATAATAAAGAAGCGAAATATTAGAAGAATTTCACCATGTATGCGGTACTTCGCATAAACATGTTATTCCAACAGAATAATAAGAATGGAATAACAATAGAATTCACCAGGCATGCGATAGACTGTATAGACAGGTTATTCCAACAGAATGATAAAGAATGGAATTATAGAAGAATTTCACCATGTATGTGGTACTTCGCATATACAGGTTATTCTAACATAATAATAAAGAATGGAATAACAGAAGTTCTCTTCATGAATACGAAAGAAATAATACTGCTTACGAGTACAACAAATAATATTCCCTACGTTAGAAAAACTGAATACTGAAGTAGTGAAGTAGCAGAATACTTTTCTTCTTTCTCTCTATAGTTTCTCTCTCTAGAGTTTCAGTGAATTCATAAGAAATAATGAAGGAATGAGCTTCTATTTATAGGAGAATGGACTGAATAGTAACTAATTCATTAACGGTCCAGATTGATTTACTTTTAAACGGACGGTCCATATTGATTTACTATTAAAACTTTAAACCAGCGATCCATATTAATTTACTATTATAACTTTCCACTAGCGGTCCATATTGATTTACTATTATAACTTTCCACCAGCGGTCCATATTGATTTACTATTATATCTTCAACCAACGGTTTGAAAAATTAGCGCATCTCCTCATGGAATAATATTGTACCCAAAAATAATTTGGACCGAAAAGAAATATATTTTACGGGTGAATAGTACCCCGTGAATAATAACTCATAAATAGTAACTCATGAATAGTAACTCGTGAATAGTAACTCATGAATAGTAACTCATGAATAGTACTCTGACACGAAAAGTGCCCCAAATACCCGATTGAACAATATAACCTCCATACATCAATTATTATCGAAACAAATGTCGATTTTCACTAACACAAATAATTCTAACACCATGGAACTATAAAATTCATCTTTAATCAACACGAACTTATTCATCATTAATATTATAATTCACAATATTTAACAATCAGGTCGTTCTCAGGAAAGAGGGGGCTTTCCGATAAGGATTTCTCCTTATTGGCGCGCAATTAGGTGACCAAACCTTTTCTTGACAGAACTTCTAGACATTGTCAATATTGTAAATAATAATATGAATAACTTTGCCGTCTCAATTATTGATTTAATAATATATCATATTATGAGGATGATCTTTGTGACAATAATTGAATCAATAATATGAGAGATATGATGCAACAATTCTCAGAATAATAATTGAGTATAACTTGAGTGACTTCTTACGTAAGCATCAATAATCAATCTGGTGCTTCTTATGCAACCATGCCAGATTACTTTACTTTTACTACCGGGTAGTTCAACAGTTTTAACGGTAACACTTTCGCCGTTATTTTCATAAAAATATTGTTGTCGTTTTCTCAATCCAACAATAATTCCGTTGGGGTCCACCAATGATTGTACCGTCGTACGGATATTCCCCGACAAAAAGAATATTCCCCGACCAATCGAATATTATACAATAACTTGCATACTTTGTAAAATTTATAAATATTACCCACAACTATAACATTATATCAAATCCACACCATAATATTAAAAAAAATATTTCGCAAAAAAATTAAATCTTATTCATAAAATTCAGGGTCTCACAATATCCGTAAGTATCAGTCATATTATTTTTAAATGACGTATAATAATTTTTAAATATTTATTATAATTTATCATGAATTTTCAAAAACCGGAATCATTATTAAATGATTTAAATATTAAATAATTCAATTATCATTAATATTTAATTAATATTAAACTATTAATGAAATAATTTCCAAATTGTCAAAGTTATTTATAATAACATAAAATACTATTAAAGTATTGATATTATCCTTAAATAATTTTAAAATATTTAAAATCATTTTAAATAATTACCATTAATATTTAAATATTAATGTACTATTTATCAAAATATTAAAAAGTCATTAATTATAACTTAAAATATTTTTTTAATTCATTTATATCCTTTTTAAATGATTTTTAAATTATTAAAACCATTTTTAAACTATTTATTTAATATAATTATTAAATAAATTTAATATCATTAATAATAAATTAATTAATGAAATTTACCTTTAAATATTAAAAGTTATATTTCATAACTTGAAATATTTTTAAATACCTTTTATTATTATTTAAAATGATTTTTAATATAATAAAATCATTTTTTATATAATTTATTTAATTCCTTTAGTAATTAACTTAATTATCATTAATATTAATTTGTTAATAAATTTCATCATAAAATATTAAAAGTCATTAAAATAACTTAAAATATTTTCTTATATCATAATATAATTTTAAATGATTTTTAAAGTATTAAAATCATTTTTAACTAATTTATTTAATGTTATAATTAAATAAATTAAATACCATTAATATTTCAAAATATTAAATATTTATGAAATATACTTAAAATAATTAAAAACTAATTTTAGGACTTTATAATAATTTATTATGTATTTTTAATAATTTAAAATTATTTTTTCCATTTATTTAATTAAAATAATTAATTTTCAAAATATTTGTCATTTAAAGGGCCCTATAGCTACTGAAATTGTCGCTTATAGGTGTTCTTGAGTAATTTCGCCAACCTGTAAATTCATGTCGTTGAGCGAGTGGGGTGAGTTTGACTCAAGAATCAATTCATTGAGTGTTGTGTTTCTGGGCATGTTGTTGGTCAGATCGTGTAGTGCTAGTGTAGGACTACATTATCCAACAATAAACATAGACATAACATGCATAACAAAGGAGATCAAGGCCTTCAAAGAAAGTTGTCAGTTTTGTCATTCTTCATTTACAGGTTACCCAGAAATGAAGAACAGTTCGACTGTTCATATTTGGGCCTCCACAACTTGCAATCTGTGACGTCCCCAAAATTAGGTATACATCACCTGTCTTGAGTCGCCAGATACATGGTACAGAATTCAAATACAACTTAATAATACAACTATCGTGTACAATACAACAAAATATAAACTGTGAGTTTGAGTACAAATATTGTCTACTAGAGAGTATAAAAACTCAAAAGGAGTCCTCATTACAATTATTATCACACTATTTCACAGAATAGTGAGGACTACTAATGCAAACATCTAGGATCATCACTCTGTTCCCCGACTAGTCCCAGCTACGTTCTCATTTCCTGAAGAGAACAGTGAAAGAAAGGGTGAGCTCAACTAGCCCAGTAAGAAATATTATGACTAAGATAATGCAGAATAATTTACCGTTAGCCTTCAACAATGTTAAACTGATAAAATATATATAATAACTATCAAGTTTAACTGCTGCAGAACAAGCAATCCATTAGAAGAGTCAAGTAGGGAATAAAATCTACTATCTTCTATGATTTAAAAGGTTTTTCATCACTTTTATCATTTGGGACTCGATTTTAATAAATAATCCACATCATCGAATCACCTTACACTACTTCTGACCAATGATATTCTTTAGTATCACGACCACAAATTATCCATGCACTACGGCTAAAGATAATCATGTTTTCATCAACGGTTCTGATCATGCCATAAAACAATTCATCTTTGCACTACGGCCAAAGAGAATCCATAGCCATAATCATACCAAAACTGTCCATCAATGCACTACGGGCCAATGAGGACTTTTTCCACATCATTTGTAACATTGCGGTCATGATTACAATGAATAAACCTTGGTCATAATCATACGAAGTCCATCTATGCACTACAGGCCACAGATGACTTTCAACAAAATATAAACATGAGGATGATGGCAATGATATAAGAATTCAATAAAACAAGTTCAAGAATTAATTTATCTAGGAACTAATAATGTCCAAATTGTCAACATGATAGTGCTTTGTAGAGTAAAATTCAGGAATGCTCAGAAGAATATTTTCATGAAAAGATACTGGATGAAGCGCAAATATCAAGGATATTCCACTAATTTCATAGAGTATAGAAGTCAAAGTTTTAACCAATTGAGTATAATAAAGAATGGAATAACAAAAGAAATCACCATGCATGCGATATCCGCATGAGCAAAAGTTATTCAATGAGAATAATAAATAACGAAGCGGTCCCGTAAAACGCATGCGACGGGATATTCCAATAGAATAATAAAGAATGCGGTCCCGGCAAAAGCGCATGCATGTGGGATATTGAGCGAATAATAAAGATCGGAACCAGTCCCGCCAAAAGCGTATGAGATAGGATATTCCAATGGAATAATAAATATGGAACCAGGTCCAGAAAACGCATGCAGACGGGATATTCCAATGTAATAATAAAGAATGAAATAATAGAAGAATTTCACCAAGTATAGGTAGCGCAGATATACTGAGTTATTCCAATGTAATAATAAATAATGGAATAATGAAGTTCTCTTCATGAATACAAAAGAAATAATACCCCTTACGAGTACAACAAATAATATCCCTTTACAGTAAAAGAAGCCGAATATAAGAGTAGGAAGTAGCATAATACTTTTCTATAGTTTCTCTATAATTTCTCTCTCTAGAGTTTCAGTGAATTCGTAAGAAATAATGAATGAATGAGCTTCTATTTATAGGAAAATGGACTGAATAGTAACTAATTCATGAACGGTCCAAATTGATTTACTTTTAAACGGACGGTCCATATTGGTTTACTATTAAAACTTAAAGCAACGGTCCATACTGATTTACTATTAAAACTTTAAACCAGCGATCCATATTGATTTACTATTAAAACTTTCCACTAGCGGTCCATATTGATTTACTATTAATACTTCAACCAACGGTCTGAAAATAGCACATCTCCTCATGAAATAATATTGTACCCAAAAATGATTTGAACCGAAAAGAAATATATTTTACGGGTGATCAATAGTACCCCGTGAATAGTAACTCATGAATAGTAACTCGTGAATAGTAACTCATGAATAGTAACTCGTGAATAGTACTCCGACACGAAAAGTGTCCCGAATACCCGATTGAACAATACTGAGTGACTTCTCACATAAGCATCAATAATCAATATCGTGTACTACTATGCAACCACGCCAGATATTCTTTACTTTTAACACCGGGTGTTTCAACAGTTAACGGTAAAACTTCCGCCGTTATTTTCATAAAGTATTTTTGTCGTTTTCTCAATCCGACAATAATTCATTTGCGGGGTCCACCAATAATTGTACCGTCGTACGGATATTCCCCGACAAAAAGAATATTCCCCGACCAATCGAATATTATATAAGCACTTGCTTACTTTGCAAAATTTATAAATATTACCCACAACTATAACATTACATCAAATCAACACCATAATAAAAAAAAAAAATTATTTCGAGAAAACAAATCTTTATTCATAAAATCTAGGGTCTCACACAATCCATGTATTGTTTTTGTGATATTAGAGTTTCAGTATGTAGACCATATGTAAGACAATAAATCTATGACATAAAAACAGTTTAACAACATCACATCAAGTAGATATGGACCGATCAAAGTAGTGGTCAGAAACTTCTTATGAAGGTTTCTAGGTTACCCAGAAACTTCATCCGCAGTTTTGTCCACACCACAAGCAAGATCTAAACGCATAAACATGCTGTCAGACTTTCTGGGCACGTTTTGGGTTACCCAGAAATGTTCGGTCAATGCCGGTCATCCTGGTTTGACCACTAATAACTTTCAACTGACTTATGATCTGACTTTGATTCCAGTTTCAGATCAAAGATCACATAGCATACTACCAGATCAAAGCTTAAAAACACAAAACTACAAAACAGACTGACATCTACAAGGTCTGACATTCATCGTCAGACAACACAAAATTATTTTTCCAGATTTTGAAGAACATCAAATCTGAGCCTATAGATGTTATGGATCTAACATCTATCAACCCAGATCATCATTATACACTACATACAACATATTTAACACAAAAAAACTAACATCTAACATAGGATCAAAAGTCAGATTTCGTTTTAGGGTTCATACCTCTTATGAACAATCCTTTGATTCTTGGCTTTCTGATTTGTTAAGAGTGATAGTGGGGCTTGCTTTTGGGACTGAAATGCTACTAGAATTCGTGGCTTGGAGAGAGGGAGAGAGAGAGAGAGAGAGAGTTTGTCTAGGTGTTAAAACTCAAATGAGCCAATCTTTGACATTTCACTTACTTTAATTTCCCACTTTTTACTCTTGTGGTTAAAATTGGTGTTTGTGGCTTATGTTGGCTGGTGAAAGGTGTTTGATAATGGCTCAAGAGATGTGGCACAATTTTTGGCCACAACTATAATTAACTTTAAAATTTAAGAAAAGGGTAATTTGGTCATTTGCCTTGTTATTTTAAGGGTATTCTTGTCCATGGTACTTGAATCTAGGGTTTAATCACTAGATTTTAAACCTTAAGGTTTCCCAAATAATTTCTAGGGTTTTAAAAATTAAGATTAAAGTTTAATAAAATTTTAATTATAACTTACTAATTAAAATTAGGGGTTTTAATAGAAAATTAGGGTTTTAAAAAATACATAGAGTTTCTTGATATTATTAGGGTTTCCTAATTGACATAATTATTTACTAAAATAATAATTAGAGTTACCATTTGAGCAATTAGGGTTTACCTAATCAAATCCTTAAAATTAATATTAATCACAGAACACAGTTTTATAACAGTCTTAAATTACTCATTTGAATTTAAAAAAATAGGGTTACACAATTAATGCTAGGATTTTGACATTATACACCATAATTGACCAACCCTCATCAATACGTACATACAAAGTACATATTTATAGCACTGAAAAATCAAAATATAATTAATATTATATTATTATTCTCATTCCTTGATAAAAATCTAAAATTAGGGTTTGAATTTCATATCTGATTTATTCTTCATATATAACATTATTAATTAAGTTAAAATAATTAATTTAATTAATCTAGCATAAATTCATATAATAAAATAGATTAATTATTATAATAATTCTAAATATCAATTCATATATTATTTAAATAATATATGATTATATTTTCATGGAAAATAATTAATAAAACATTTCTACCTTAAAATTAATTATTATAAGAATATAATTTATAATAATCAATAATTCTAAAATAAAATTATTTGTAAACATTAATGTAATAAATATATTTTTATTTATCACATAAATACATATACACCTTATCTTGTACAAATCCTCATCTTTAAAATAATAATAAAAAAATTTATATGCAAAATTTCTGATTTATTTATATAGAAAATATCGGGTTGTTACATGCGGCGCGGGCCTTTCTGCCTTGAGTCGCATTGCGGAACGGACTCTGTGTCTTAGAAAAATTTGACAGATTTTCTTTTAGGTGAGATTAACGGGCTCATAACTTCTTCGTTATAAGTCCGAATTGACTCATTCAAACGTCGTTAGTTCACAAATTACATACTCTATATGTTCATGCAAGAATTTTATCTATTAGACTTCATTAACTAATAATTCACCTATTAGTCCATTTTTAACAAAAACGATAAACGTTCGTGAACGTTCAACACTCGTTTCTTCGTTCTAAGTCGGAATTCGGTCATTCTCTAGTCTGCAACTCTATAATGCCAAATAATACTTAACTCCATTGAAAACCAATGTTTCCAAGTTCAATATCAAAATTTGACTTCCATTTCGAGAATTTCACGAATTCGACGATTATCGTCTAATCGTGTTAATTCTGGCTTAACTTCGTTTCTTATGATTTGTTCATCATTTCAAACAGATTCAATCCATCATAATAACATCTTAAAATACATTTTACATTAACTTATTTACATGATAAGTTATTACTTGTTCTTCATGAGTTCATTACTTACAAAAATATAAACTACATAATATTTCATTTCTCATGACTTATAATGGATTAAATCTTCTAACCACCATTCTCACATCTCCTTATCAAACTTACTTCATTAATGTAAACATATTACAAGTTCTTCTTTAGTTCATAACTTATATGATTACGAATAGCTTATTCATGACTTATACAGCTTAAGTCCCTTGATTTAATCATTCTTACTACTTCTTAGCCTACAAATCCCACCACTACTCACTTCTCTAACAAATGAAGAGAAAGAGATTCATGGTTCAAGATCTTACCCTTGAAGATCACTTGGTTAATCTTTGATCTTCTTCTTGCTTCTTGAAATATGAAAGATGAGCTTATTCTCACTTATTCTCTCTAACCAATAAGTTGCAAAGTGTTGGATGAAATGAACAACCAACAAAATGAAATCCAAGGCTCTCTATTTATAGGACATCCTAAGTTAGGGTATAATGGTCATAAAACCACTCAACCTCCTTACTATTCTTGTGACGCCCCCAAATCCAGGTCTCTTTCAACCCGACATATGGTGCTCCACGGTGCTACAGTTCACACAAACATTCAATTGAAATGCCTCAAAAGAACGAATATGTCTTATATATATTCCAAAACAAGACTACCATTCCCCAGGTTCTTTATAACCGTTACATTTGTTCTTGTCATAATATCAAATATTATCATTACAAACCTATACTATTACATAGGCAATCTACACGTTCACTTTAGCCTTCTCTTTATCCTTGTAGAATCCTTCGGTCCATTCGGTGTAAGCTGCATTCATATGGTTCAAGCAAGAGTGATCATAACAAGCTCAACAAGTACAACAATTTCATTTTAAAAGCATGCTTGAAACACAGGAATTATATATCTTCAATAATTGGATGATAGTTACGAAGTACTATCAATATTTCAAAATAGCTTTCCTTTTTCCTTCAAAACATTTTACAATAACAATATTCATCAATTCTGGTTCAAGACATGAACGTCTTATAGTTTCTTTGAAAAGGACAACCCTAGCACCAAGTAGTAAGTTAAGGCATAGCTTACGAGTACATCTAGGTGATCAGCCTATAGTACCCTATATTGATCAACACTACATCCATTAAACGTGTATACGTTTAAGTTGTGGCAACCTCACGTGCCCATCGAATAATCGATGAAAATATATTTTTTTATACATATTCAAGCTTACCTTGTATCCGTACCAAAGAGTTGGCATAGGATAGTGTTAGCAATTCTATATTGAAAGACTTGTAAATAAATCAATCAACTTATCAAGATTAGTCTAGCCGAGTTAAAATGGGCATCGACTCTTTCTTTAAAACCATACATGCATCTCATAACTTGAATCATTTGAAAACCTGGCTAACACGAGGGTTAGACAAGCATTTAGAAAAAACTTGCCTTCAGCGTCTGCTACCAAATAATTACGTTTCCTTTGAGTCTTTACAATCTCTACAATACATAATCACATAATATACCACATTAGGTCATGAATGAACATACATAGTTCCTAAAGAATCTTACCCTACTTCTCAATCTAATCCCGTATTAGATTTGTTATTATTGGTTCCGGCTTTCCGTTATTCTTTACATCATTCTTACCGACTTCTGTCTCTTCCATAACTTAAGTGAAGTTATTTCATTAGTACAACTCGATTCAAGTTAATCAACTTTCCTTACGGCTTATTAACGTCCTAACGTTATTAATCGAAACTCGATCGTCATTGGTTATGTGTACTTATTACGTATAGTTCACGTTCATAATAAATTGACCTTCTTTAACCCTAAGATATCATACTTGGGGTTTAATTATAACATAACAATGTTTGATTAAGTTCCTTAACTCATTGTTAATAATTCCCATTCATTTCCACTTGTAACCATTCTTCATTGTCTAGCTTTTAAGACTGGTATTACTGTTACGGTGATCCTTTGTTGTCTTCTTGCTTCTGGCGTTGCCCATTAGGGCTTGAGATCGGACTGGACTCGTATTGTTGCTGATGAGTCCTTTGTTAACTATCTCACTGCGCTTGCCCTGAGTTTTCTGATGTCTGGAGCTCACTTTGGCCACTGCTGGGCCGGTCATTTAAGCTTGAGTCGTGTGGCAGCTGACTCGAGCCACAGATAGTTTTGATAGATTTTCAAGTTTGCGACATTCCTGGACTCGTAACTTCTTCGTTATAAGTCCGAATTGGCTCATTCAAGAGCCTACGGTTCACAAATTACGTACTCTATGCGTTCATGCAAGAATTTTATCTATTCAACTTCGTTTGCTAAAATTTCACCTATTAGTCCCTTTTTAACAAAAACGATAAACGTTCGTGAATGTTCAACGCTCGTTTCTTCGTTCTAAGTCGGAATCCGGCCATTTTTGAGTCTGCAACTCTATAATGACAAATACGACTTGTCTCCATTGAAAACCAATGTTTCCAAGCTCAATATCAAAATTCGACTTCCATTCCGAGAATTTCACGAATTCAACGATCGTCGTCTAATCGTGTGAATTCCGGCGAAACTTCATTACTTGAGATTTTTAAACCATTTCAATTGGATTCAATCCATCATACTATCATCTTGACATACATGCTTTGTTAATTTATAAACATGATAATTTATTACTTGTTCTTAATAAGTTCAAAACTCATAAACTTATAAACTACTTATTAAAGTATAACATACTTGATTTCATTGCTTATGACTTATTAATAAGTTAAGTCCTTTAATCCTTATTCTTACATCTTATTAATCATGCTAGCTTCTTAATGTAAACATATTACCACTTCTTACAAGTTCTTATACTTCCATTATAAGTTCATAACTTATTTATGAATGAATTACTTATTCATGACTTATCCGGCTTATTAAGACTTAAGCCCTTTGGTTTATCATTCCAACTTCTTCTTAGCATGCTATTCTACCAATACCCCCTTCTCTACAAAAGGAAGAGAAAGAAATCATGGTTTAAGTTCTTACCCTTTGATGATCACTTGACTAATCCTTAATCTTCTTCTTGCCTCTCGAAATAAGAACTCTAGCTTTCTAGCTTTTTCCCTCAAGCCACTAAGCTCTCAACTTATAAGTGGTTGGTGGAAAATCTAACAAGGAAAGTCTAACTTATATGTGCTTATTCTCTCAACCAAATAAGTTGCTTAGCTTGAGAGGAAATGAACAACCAACAAAATGAATTGAAGCTCTCTATTTATAGGCATTCCAAAGTGAGGGTAAAAGGGTCATAAGGCCACTCCACCTCCTTAATCACCTCCTTAATATTCACTACTTCCTCATTAAGTTACTTGGCCTCCACACATCTTGCTTGGCCATCACAACTCTTGCTCACCACTCCTCTTAGCCATTAAGTCACCTTACTTGCTCACCACCACACTTGGTCATCACACTTACTGAATTATTAAGTATACTTGATCATTACTACACTTAGCCCTTAAATTTCTTTGTTAATCACATTAATCACTTTGTGTGCTCACCACACTTACTTAGCCTCTAAGTTTACTTGCTCCCTAATTTGGATCATCCATGGTTTGCCTCATAGGTTTAAACCAACTCTTAACCCATTGGATATTTACTTTGGGCCTTAGATTAATTAACTTACTTAACTCATTTGGGCTTGCATTATCAAACACTTGGGCTTTGATCCTTAACTTATTTTGGGCTTCACATTAATTTACATTGGGCTTCACATAATACTTAACAAATCCTACCAATTCTACAAATTCAATACATTGAGCTTAAAGCCTTATAACGTATAATCACGTATTCATCTCGTATTCCCCTCGTATATTTATTACTCATATACGATATATCATCATTCATACATTCTCGTATACTACCTCATGTAGTATTCGTATTCATTACCTCATACAATACATACGTATAATACGATCATCGCTTTACTTTATCAATCGTATTATATTTCCTTCTCGTAAATCATTTTCCCTAAACGTTAGGTTTTGAGTCCCGCAGTGAAATATTACGTTTTCCATAACTGAAATATTATTGGATATTCCATCTCACATCGATATTTTATCGTTACGTATTTCTCGAAAGTTCAAAAATAATTCCCGAGCAGAAATGTGTGAATAGTGTTTTTCAAAAAATTTCTCGGAAAGTTTTTATTTTCGTCTTGAAATTCAAACACTTTAATTCTACCACGTATCCAAAATACAACAACGTTCTGACATTTCTAGGTCATAGAACGACCTTCGATTAGCTTGCTCCATAAATAATCAATTAAATTCATTTAATAAAAATAAAAATTTAATTCTCAAAAATCCGATTTTCTCGGGGCGTTACAATTCTTAGCTTAAGCATTAAGTAAACTTGCTCCTCAAATTAATTACTTGGCCATCACAACACTTAGCCCTTAAGTTACTTTACTTGGCTACCACAACACTTAGCCATTAAGTTTCTTTACTTGGCCACCACTTTGGGTTATCCATGGGTTTCCCCATGGCTTTAAACCATCCTATAACCCATAGGTTCATACTTTGGGCTTCTAGCTTAATTAGCTTAACTTATAATTTGGGCTTGCATTAATCCACATTGGATTATACATTACAAACACTTGGGCTTTAACATAGGGCTTGCACATTACTCCTTATTGGACTTACATTCCCTACACATATCCACAAGTCCATTTCATTTGGCTTAAAGCCTTATAACATATACTATACGTATAATTCTCATTTTCTAACTCGTATACTTGTTCAACATATATGACATACCATCATTCATACATACTCGTATAATACCTAGTATCGTACTCGTATTCATTACTTTGTATAATACCTACATATTATATGATCATCACTTAATTCATTAATCGCATTTCATTTTCTTCTCGGAACTCACTTTCCCTAACCGTTAGGTTTTAAGTTCGCAGGCGAAAAACTGTGTTTGCCATAACTGAAATATTATTGGATAATCAATCTCACCTTGATATTTATCGTTGCGTATTTCTCGGAAGTTCAAAAATAATTCCCGAGCAAAAATGCGTGAATAGTGTTTTTCAGAAAATTTCTCGGAAAGCTTTTATTTTCGTCTTGGAAATTCAAACACTTTAATTCTACCATGTAGCCAAAATACTACGACGTTCAGACATTTTTAGGTCATCGAACGACCTTCAAATAGCTTACTCCATAAATAATCAATTAAATTCATTTAATCCACATAATCAAATAAAAATTTAATTCTGAAAAAAATCCAATTTTTCTGGGGCATTACACTTTTCCCCCTTATAAGGATTCTGTCCCCAGAATCTCGCTAATAATTATATAAACAAATGAGGAAAAGTTTTCTTCATTTTAATCTCGAGTTCCACAATGCTTCTTCGGCATTGTGGTTCCTCACATTCATCTTCACCGAAGGTATTATCTTAATTTACATGACTTGTCACTTCCTATCAATAATTTGAGTTGGAAGTTAAACACTTATTAACATATTATGCTATCTTTCTTTTATTAGTCTTTCTTTTAACTCGAAATTTATTTGGAACTCAAATTCCTCCTTCAAAACAAGATTATACTTACTCTTCTTTTCATCTTGCATCATTTTCTTAATTCGCTTGTACTCCTCGTTACTTAGTTGTACTTACTTAACTTGTTCCATTTTCATGGATTGAGTCTATATTGTGAATAATATTTCTACCACTGCATTCCGTAATTTATCTTCTAACTCTGTTCTTGCCATCTCCGTTATTAACTCATTCTGAGTCGTTAACATTGATAGCTTTTCCTTACCTTTCCTACTTAACGCGTCAGCTTCTACGTTTAACTTCCTTGATTGATATAACATATCACAGTCGTAATCCTTTATCCATTCTAATCACCTTCTCTACCTCATATTTAATTTCTTTTGTGTTAAAATATATTTCAGACTCTTAGAGTCCGGGTATATGTGACGCCCCCAAAATAGGTATACATCACCCATCTTGAGTCGCCAAAAACATGGTACAAAATTTAAATATAAACTTCTTTTATATAGTACGATAAAACATAGCTGAGAGTTTCAACACGGATAATGTCTCATAGAGAGTATCCAAACTCAAATAAAGTCCTCAGTACAATTATTATCACACCATTTCACTAAATAGTGAGGACTACTAATGCAAACAGCTAGACCATCACTCCGTTCCTCGACTAGTCCCAGCTATATTCTTATTTCCTGAAGAGAACAATGAAAACAAAGGGTTAGCCCTTCAACATTGTTAAATTGATAAAATATAATAAACATCAAGTTTAACTGCAGCGGAACAAGCAATCCATTAGAAGAGTCAAGTAGAGCATGATATCTACTATCTTCTATGATTTAAAAAGTTTATCATCAATTTTATCGGCGAGACTCAAACAATAAATAAACCACATCATCGAATCATCCCCGCACTCTGTGAGGATATTTATGTAATCATCAATGGTTATGATTATACTAGAATAATCCTTGGTCATAATCATACCAACAAGCTTGTCCATCAATGCACTATAGGCCAATGAGGATTTTTACCACATCATTTGTAACATTATGGTCATGATTATATCGAATAATCCCTGGTCATAATCATACCAATCAATAGTTCATCTATGCACGTAAGCCACATATGACTTTTATCACAATATAAGCATGAGGATGATGACAATGATATAAGAATTCCATTAAAAGAAAGCAAATGATAAATTTTTAAAGACTTATAACTTAATTTATCTAGAATTCAATAATTTCTAAATTGTCAACATGATACTGCTTTGTGGAGTAAAATTCAAGAATAATATTGTATCAAAAATGATTTGGACAGCAAAAAAATCAATTTTTGTCATGAATAATTCCCTGGGTGAATAGTACCTGAGTGAATAGTACCCCGCGAATAGTACTTTGGGAATAGTACCCCGTAAATAGTACTTTGTGAATAATACTTGTGAATAGTACTTTGTGAATAGTACCCGTGAATAGTACTTTATGAATAGTATCGTAAAAATGAATACTACTCATAGACAGTACTCCAGCATGAAAAGCTTAAAATTTAACAAGAATGTGCAGAAAATATCCTTGTTAAACGATACTAGATGAAGCACAAATTTCAAGGATATTCTACTAATTTCACGGAGTATAGAAGCAATATTTTAAGAAAATGAGGGTATAATTAGGAATACGAGACGAAATAATATTACTCACATACTACAGAGTATGGAAGAAAATATTATTCCTATGAATACTGAACAAAATAATATCCCTTACCTCAGAAGAAGACTGGATACTAGAATAGTGACGTAGCAGACTTCTCTTCTACGTTCTCTCTAAAGCTTCTCTCTCTATAATTGCTCTTGTGAGTCTTAGTGAATTGGTGAGAATGAAATGAAAGAAGAATGAGCTTCTATTTATAGGAAAATATAGTTTCGATAATTGCACATTTTGGGGCTCGAAATATTACAGTATAATACCTTCATCTTTTCTTTCATTTTTAATTTAGTCCTGCAAGTATTATCAAACTTGAACCGCCTCCCCTAATAGTACATCATGTGAATCAATAGTACAATCATGTGAATAAATAGTATAATCATGTGAAAAAAATTAATTACAGTATAGTACCTTCATCTATACCTCTATTTTTAATTTAGTCATGCAATTATTATCAATCTTGCACCACCTCCCCTAATAGTACATGCATTTGAATCAATAGTACACCCATGTGAACAAATAGTTATAAGTATGTGAATTACTAGCAATTAATTGCTCATTTATCCGATTAATTACCCGATTGGTCTATATAACCTCCAGACATCCATTATTATCGAAATAGATGTCGATTTCCACTAACACTAATAATTCCAACACAATGGAAATATCTAATTCATCTTTAATCAACACGAACTTATTCATCATTAATATTATAACTCACAATATTTAACAACCAGGTCATTCCCAGGAAAGAGGGGGCTTTCCGATAAGGATTTCTCCCTATTGGCGCACAATTAGGTGACCAAACCTCTCCTTAACATAACTTTCTAGACATTGTCAATATTGCAAATAATAATATGAATAACTTTGTCATCTCAATTATTGATTTAATAATATAAAATATTATGCAGATGATATTGTGACAATAATTGAATCAATAATATGAGAGATATTATGCAGCAATTACTGTAGCAATAACTGAGTGACTTCTCACGTAAGCATCAATAATCAATATCGTGTGCTACTATGCAACCACGCGTATTATTGTACTTTTACTACCGAGTAGTTCAATAGTTTAACGGTAAAACTTTTGCCGTTATTTTTATAAAAAGTTAATTCTGTCATTTTCTAACTACGACAATACTTCCGTTGTGGGGTCCACCAATGATTGTGCCGTCGTACGACTATTCCTTGTTAAAACGAATATTCCCCGACCAATCGAATATTATATAACCACTTGCTTACTTTGCAAAATTTGTAAATAAGACCCACAATTATAACGTTATATCAAATCCACACCATAATATTCAAAAATATATTTCGAGAAAAATTAATCTTTATTCATAAAAGTTGGGGTCTTACAGTATATCTCACACTTCTTCTCGTATAAATACTATCTTCAAATTTTTAATTAAAAAACTACAACTGCTAATTCTAGATCATAAGTAGGATAGACCTTCTCATAATCCCTTAACTGGTGTGATGCATACGCAATGACCTTTCCATGGTACATGAGTACACAACCTTGTCATCTATGCGAAGCATTGAAATACACTACAAAATTCCCTGTATCATCTGATAAAGATAATATAGGTGCCTCAATTAACCTTCCTTTTAGTTCCTGAAAACTAATTTCTCACTCCTCATTCCCAACATACTTATCAATAACAAATCTGTCAATCTCTTAAGCTACAATTCACACGTAGTGAATTCTGTATCCAACTTCTCCATCCGTAGTGTTTCTCATACTATTTATAATTGTTCAACGTGATCTTCTGACGTCTTAAATTAGACTAAAATATCACCAATGATCATTACGACACCCTCGTCCAAATATTATTTGAACACTCTGTGAAGTTAATGGTATTTCAACCATAACACCTCACAAGAGAACCTATTAGCTTACCACCGACTTGCTCGGCGCCTCTTACGAAAAGTCTGACTTCCGCACATTAGTGAACCTAAATGACATAACCAAAACTTGTCATAACTATAACACTATAACGAGTTCTGAACACCATCTTAGGTACCTCGTACTTCCTGACGTTCCAACGACAATACCCCGTACACAAATCTATCTTAGAAATTTTTTTTGCCATCCTCAACTGATCAAATAGATCATCGATCCTGGGCCATGGGTATTTATTCTTAACCGCTAACTTACTTCTCCTATGATAGTCGATACGCAAATGTAACAACTCATCCTCTTCCTTAACATCCTCCTAACTTGCGTTATGGCTAGACAACAGTGTTCCGGTGATTTATTATCGTGAATTTACTACCTTGGGTTTTCTGAGAAATCCAAAGATTTACAATTTTCTTATAAAAAATTATTAAAGTTATATGGTTAAATAACTCATTCATATCGAGAATTACTTCAAATTCTCACAACTTTATTGGTACTTATCTACTGATACTTGCTTACCTTTATTATCCATGAAACCACTTCCACGAATATAACCAACGAGAGTTATTTCCTCCTCCTCTACCTTAATGTTTAAATGTACTTATACCCCCCTTTTAGACAGACTCCTAGATGAGTCTTTCCATATGTCTTACACGCTTCGATCCTACGCTTAGGATCCCCTTGTCCCTCTCCAGTATTTTCGGAGTTAAAATTCTTTCTTTTTGGCATACTGCCACAACCACTGGCACTCTCTGCCTTGGTTCTTCCCTCTCCTTTGCTCTTATTCTTTCTCACTTTGTGGTATTGGGTTAACGCCTCACTACCACCCTCTGCTATAGTCGCCTTTTCCAGAATGGTCCCATAGGAAGCATTCTGGAACACAAAAATTCTACTATAGAGCCAGGGTTTCAGGCCTCGCTCATACCTACGAGCCTTCATCTCCTCAGTGTCCACTTGATGTGGAGCAAACCTTGCCAATTCATTGAATTTGGTCGCGTACTGGGGAACCGTCATGTCCTTTTGCTTAAGTTCTAAGAACTTAATTTCCATCCTACCCTACATGCTTGTAGGAAAATAGTTCTCAAAGAAAACCTTCTTGAATTGTTCCCATATTACCGTATCTGTTCTAGCCCCACCCTGGTGAGTCTCCCCCCAAAAGTTGGCTTCCCCTTTCATCGTGTAAGTCGCAAAATAAATCTTGTGTGCCTCACCTACGTTTGTAATAACAAACGCCTTCTCTATTTCCTTTACCCCTGTCTGGGCCTCTAATGGGTCCGTCGTTCCTTTGAACTTCGGCAGACCTACGCTTTTAAACTCTTTAAAGGTAGTCATTTTGGCTACCCTAGGTTCTGCGGGTACTCTACCCCCGGTTTGGTTAAATGCAGCCGTTAATAAATTAACAAACTCGTACATAGGGTTGTTCTGACCCCCCCCCCCCCCTTGGTTATCATTACGTGATTCTGCTTCCTGATTATGTTGTCTTCTTCTAGGCGGCATTATGTTGATTAAATAAATAAAATTTCATTATTATCTATTTACTTACTTCGTTATTATTTGCCACATACCAACTCATACCATAACAAAGCATATTAAAAGAAAACATTATTATATTCATACGCTTCTTCATAGTTTGAAACTATTTACAATTTACTTTCATAGCCAAAAGCTATTACATTTTCTATCCCGCAATTGAACTCCACAAAAGTTGTGATTTACAAAAAGACTACCCTTTTTATACAAAAGAGGGTTTTACGTCACTACACACATATTTATAACTCCAGACTTCTAATAATGCATAACAACGTCCTCGTGTTTCTCATTCGCAATCTTTGATACAGTATCCCGGTTAATCATATGACGGGTTTGTCCTGACTCCATGAAATAACAAGCAACTTTCAGCTTGAAATCCTTATGAGCACTCTCATGGATGTAAGATATCTGTGCTATCTTCCGGTCCTTCTCCCCCACTTCCCTACGAAGCTCATCGGCCTCTTTCTTATAGTCCCTAGCCTGCTCTGTCATAAGCACCTGTTTATCGTGCTCTGACTCAAAATTTCCTTCTGCAGACATCTTAGCTTCATGGAGATAACTAATCTCTTCACTCGATTACGCACTGCGTATTTCGATTGTACATTCTTGTCGAAGCTTTGCTAGATACAATGCTCTCATTGCATCTGGAGGTGATGACTCTTGTATAGGTACCACCATATTAACCGATGTTACCTCCATTTCTTCCTCCACATCGTTCATGATACTAAGGTATTATGCGATATCCATATCTCCCTCAGAGTAGTCTTCCTCAGAAAATTTGTGACACCCCCAAAATAGGTCCACACGACCCATTCTGAGTCGCCAGATATCACACTACAGAAATCAAATACAAACTTCATTTATACTGTTGTTGAAGCGTAAATGTGAGTACAACAACACATAAGTTGTGAGTTTTAATAAAAATATATGTAACTCTCATGGTGCCTCAACCACAACACCTTACAATGGTACTTTACATAAAAGTACAATCAATAATTGTTTTAGAAATTAAAATCTTTGGAAAATACTCAAGGAAACCTTCGTACATGGGAGGCCATGCATCTAAGTTATGATAGATATCATATGACTCGAGAATTATCCTTGGTTGACCCAATAGTCCCCAAAGAAAACGCAAGCGGACATCATCATGTTGTTCTTTCCAATGGTGAGTCTTCTCTTGACATATAATTATCTCCATTGTCTCCAATTGAGAAATATACTTCAACCAAACTCCAAGATTATATAGGTAGTGCTCGTAGATATACTCAACAAGTAGATGTGCATAACCATGTCTTATGATAACACGAAGTCGTATGTCATTAGACATCTCATATGATAGTGGCAAAACACCCTTCCAAAGTTGGGTTCACCTCACCCTATTTGATTCACCAAATATAACTATTAAATGTCGTATAAAAATACAACACTTATCTAAAGCTCTTAATAAAATTATTTCCATACTATTTAAGGAGAACCTCAACAGCTATAGACCACCATTCTAATCCCCTGTTACCTCCGCTCAACCCAGCTACACTCTTATTACCTGAAAGGAATTATGAAGCAAAAGGGTGAGCACAACTAGCCCAGTAAAGAATATCATGACTAAAGATAATTAAATTTTCAATAGCCTTCGTTAGTAATAAATCAAAAATTTAGAACATATGGTAGATGATAAAACTTTTCAACCATAGTTGCAGTGGAACGAGCAATCCATTAGAAGAGTCAAATAGACCATAAAGTTTATTATCTTCTCCATGTTAAAAGTCCACCAACAATGTTTTATCCCTGTAACATCAATCAACAATTCATGTCCACAATCATGTGAATAACTCATAATCATAATTGTGGTTCTAAATTCCTCTTCGCACCCAGGACGAAGATAATTTTAATCATGTCTTTACCTGAAACATCAAAGATCATGGTTATACCAAATCACAGTCCTCATTCATAATCATACTAATAAATTCATCTTTGCACTACTGGTGAAGATATTCATTAATGATTCATCCTTGCACTCTGGTGCCAAAGACATGTTGTATTTTAGAAAAGTCAAGTAGAGCATGATATCTACTATCTTCTATGAAATAAAAGTTTATTATCAATATTTTATGGCTGAGACTCAGCACAATAAATAATCCACATCACCGAATTTACCATGCACTACAGGCCAAGGATATTTATTAGTATCACGACCACGAATTATCCATGCACTACGGGCCAAGGATAATCGTGTTTTCATCAACGGTCATGATCACGCCATAAAACAATTCATCTTTGCACCCTTGGCCGAAGAGAACGCATGGTCATGATCATACCAAAAACTATCCATCAATGCACAACGGGCCAATGAGGACTTTTACCACATCATTTCCAACATTACGGTCATGATTATATCGAATGATCCCTGGTCATAATCATACCAATCAACAGTCCATCTATGCACGTAAGCCAAAGATGACTTTCATCACAATATAAGCATGAGGATGATGACAATGATATAAGCATTAATCAAACGAAATCAAGGATAAATATTAAAGACTTTAAATTTATCCAGAGTTTAAAAATATCCAAGTTGTCAACATGATACTGCTTTGTGGAATAAAATTCAAGAATAATATTCATATATCAAAAATAATTTGGACAGAAAAGAAATATATTTTTCGTGTGGATAGTACTTCGTTAATAGTACCCTGTGAATAGTACTTTGGGAATAGTACCTCATAAATAGTATCTCGGCATGAAAAGTGCCCCAAATACCTGAGTGAATAATATTCTAGTAAATAATAAATGGGTGAATAGTAACTCATGAATAGTACTCCGGCACAAAAAGTGTCCAGAATACCCGAGTGAATAATATTCGAGTGAATAGTAACCAGGTGAATAGTAACCCATAAATAGTAACTCATGAATATTACTCCATGACTAGTACTCATAAAAGGAAAATACAAAAGAAAACAATATTCCATGACGAGTACAAAAAACTGATATCTCATACGAGTATAATAGAATATACGAAATTGTAAATAGATTTTCACCCGCCATGCGGTAATTCACGTAGATAGATCATTTCCACAATTTAATAAATAATGAATACGAATGGTCATTCACCATGCATGCGGTAGTCCGCGTAGACATGTTATTCTAACAGAATAATAAAGAATGGAATAACAGAAGAATTTCACCATGCATACGGTAGTTCGCGTATACAGGTTATTCCAATAGAATAATAAAGAATGGAATAACAGAAGAATTTCACCATGCATACGGTAGTCAACGTAGATATGTTATTCCAACAGAATAATAAAGAGTGGAATAACAACTATGACGCCCCCAAAATAGGTATACATCGCCCATTCTGAGTCGCCAAATACATGGTACATAAATCAAATACAAATTTCTTTTATACAATACGACAAAATCGTAGCTTAGAGTTTTTACACGAATATTATCTCATAGACAGAATTCAAACTCAAATGAAGTCCTCATTACATTTATTATCACACTATTTTATAAAATAGTGAGGACTACTATAGCCACCATCTCGGACCGTCACTCTGTTCCCCGACTAGTCTCAGCTATATTCTCATTTCCTGAAGAGAATAATGAAAACAAAGAGTGAGCTCAATTAGCCGAGTAAGAAATATTATGACTAAAATAATGCAGAATAAATTATCGTTAGCCTTCAACAGTATAACAACTGATAGAATACAATAGACAACAAGTTTTAGATCAACAACTGCAGCGAAACAAGCAATCCATTAGAAGAGTCAAGTAGAGTATGATATCTACTATCTTCTATGATTTAAAAAGTTTATCATCAATTTTATCGCTGAGACTCAGCTTGATAAATAAACCACATCATCGAATCATTCCTGCTCTACAGGCCAAGGATATTCATGTAATCATCAATGTTCATAATTATACCGAATAATCACTGGTCATAATCATACCAACAATTTTCCATCAATGCACTACGGGCAAATGAGGACTTTTACCACATCATTTGTAACATAACGGTCATAATTATACCGAATAATCCCTGGTCATAATCATACCAATCAATAGTCCATCTATGCACGTAAGCCACAGATGACTTTCATCACAATATAAGTATGAGGATGATGACAATTATATAAGCATTAATCAAACGAAATCAAGGATAAATATTAAAGACTTTAAATTTATCAAGAGTTTAAAAATATCCAAATTGTCAACATGATACTACTTTGTGGATTAAAATTCAAGAATAATATTCATTTATCAAAAATAATTTGGATAGAAAAGAAATATATTTTCCGGGTGAATAGTACCCCGTGAATAGTATCCTGTAAAATAGTACTTCATGAATAGTACCCCGGTATGAAAAGTGCCCCAAATACCCGAATGAACAATATTCTAGTGAATAGTAACTGGGTGAATAGTAACCTATGAATAGTAACTCATGAATAGTACTCTGACATGTAAAGTGCCCCGAATACCCGAGTGAGTAATATTCGAGTGAATAGTAACTGGGTGAATAGTAACCCGTAAATAGTAACTCATGAATAGTAACTTGTGAATTGTATTCCGACATGTAAAGATCAATAATTATCAAGAAATCTCAGAATAATATTTTCATGAAAAGATACTTGATGAAGCGCAAATATCAAGGATATTCTACTAATTTCACGGAGTATAGAATCAATAATTCAATAAAATGAGTGTAGAAGTAGGAATACAAAAAGACATAATATTACTTACATACTACAGTGTATGGAAGAAAATATTATTTCTTACGAATGCTGAACAAAAATAATATCCCTTACGAATACGAAAGAAATAATACCCTTTACGAATATTGAATGAAAATAATATTCATACGAATACGAAAAATAATATCTCTTCAGAATATGAAATAAATAATACCCCTTACTAATACAACAAATAATATCTCTTACCTCAAAAGAAGACTGAATACTGGAATAGTGAAGTAGCAAGATACTCATCTTCTTTCTCTCTATAGCTTCTCTCTCTATAAATGCTCTTGTGAGTCTTAGTAAATTGGTGAGAATGAAGGAAGAATGAGCTTCTATTTATAGGTAAAAATAGTTTCGATAATTACACGTTTTGGGGCTCGAAATATTACATTATAATACATTCATCTTTTCCTTCATTTTTAATTTAGTCCTGCAAGTATTATCAAACTTGCACCACCCCCTCTAGTAGTACATCTTGTGAATAAATAGTACAATCATGTGAATAAATAGTACAATCATGTGAAAAAATTAATTACAATATAGTACCTTCATCTATACCTCTATTTTTAATTTAGTCATGCAAGAATTATCAATCTTGCACCACCTCCCCTAATAGTACATGCATGTGAATCAATAGTACACACATGTGAACAAATAGTTATAAGCCTATGAATTAATAACAATTAATTGCTCATTTATCCAATCAATTACCCGATTGGTCAATATAACCTCCAGACATCAATTATTATCGAAATAAATGTTGATTTCAACTAACACTAATAATCCCAACACAATAGAACTATCAATTTCATCTTTAATCAATACAAACTTATTCATCATTAACATTATAACTCACAATATTTAACAACCAGACCATTCCCTTGAAAAATGGCTTTCCAATAAAGATTTCTCCCTATTGGCGCGCAATAAGGTGACCAAACCTCTCCTCGACAGAACTTTCTAGACATCGTCAATATTACAAATAATAATATGAATAATTTTGTCGTCTCAATTATTGATTTAATAATATATAAAATATTGACAATAATTGAATCAAATAACGTGAGATACTGCAGTAATTACTGTAGCAATAATTGAATATAACTGAGTGACTTCTCACGTAAGCATCAATAATCAATACCGTGTGCTACTATGCAACCACGCCAGACATCGTTTTTTTCTTCACGGATAGTTCAACAGTTTAACGGTAAAACGTTTGTCGTTATTTTTATAAAAAGATAATTCAGTCGTTTTCTAATTATGACAATACTTCCGTTATGGGGTCCACAAATGATTTTGCCATCGTACGAATATTCCTTGTTAAAATGAATATTCCCCGACCAATCGAATATTCCTCGACACAATGAATATTCTATATCAACTTGCTTACTTTATAAAATTTTCAAATATTACCTTTAACTTTAACTTTTATCAATTTAACCATTTACTAAATAACATAATAATTATAAGAAAATTGAATACCTTCATTTCATAAAATTCGGGGTCTTACAATCTCCCCTCCTTATGAAATTTCTCCCTCGAAATTTACGTACGTACCTGGTATGTCGAAGAGATGATGATACTTCATCAGATTCTAACTCTTGAGGTATAACCTTTGAGTGTCGAATATGATCCTTCTTACCCAAGATTTTAACACGTATCTCCTCATACGTTAAATCTTCGTCTGGTTCTAATTCAATAATGTGGTTCGGGTCGTCCACATATATATTTACGTAACATCGATATGTGAAAAACGTTATGAACACGCAACATACTTGGCAGTAAAACAAGTCTTTAGGCCACAGTTCCTACTCGATCGAGGATTTCAAATGGGCCAATTAAATTAACGCCCTCTTGAACCTTCTTCTTCACATTCATCAGCTCCAGGTGTGTAGCTTGAGCGATTTTAACTTTATCGATTAACGTCGATTCTACTCGTATTATTTGACATCATCACGTGGGTCATTAGAGTCTTTAACTCTATCTTTATCATTTGTAAGTCATATGAAATGGGTCTTTATGTTAACAACGTTACAATCGTAAATGCATGCGATCTTCTACTCAATGCGTCAGCTACCACGTTCGTTTTTCTAGGATGGTATTGAATCGTATTATCGTAATCTTCAACAGCTCGAGCCAACGTCTTTGGCGCATGATACGTTCGTTTTGGGTGAAGAAATATTTGAGGGTTTTGTACCGGGTTCAAGGTCGATACAAAATTTGATTTCACGCTCTGGGGTAGGCTAGGAAGTTCTTCAGGGAATACGTCAAGAAATTTATTAACAATAGAAATATCATTCAAATTTGACGTATTTTTGTTTAAATCAGTGACATGTGCTAAGAAAGCTTGACATCCATTTTTAAAAAAATGAATAGCTTTATGGCTAATATGACAGTGATTGACTTTAGTGGTTTGGTTGCTTGAATTCACATAGTAGGTTGGTTAGGAATATGAAAGCTAACAACCTTACGAAAATAATCGATTTTAGCATGATGAGTAGTTAACCAATCAATCCCTAAAATCACATCAAATGCAAGTATTTTCAAAGAGATAAGATCGATAGGTAACGTGCGGTTACCGATTTGATTCAAACAAGACTTATAAACAGTGGATGTAATGAAGGTTTCTCTCAACGGAGTTTCAACAGATAAATCAAAGTCTAATTTATCAAGAGTTAAATTTAAACGTTGAGCACAAGTAGGAGAAATAAAAGAATGGGTAGAACCGGTATCAAATAAGGTATAGACTTCGCTAGAGTTTATGATTAGCTTACCCTTGATCACCTCGTTTGGATTCCCCTCTTTTTGGGAGGTTACGACAAACGCTCTCCCTTGAACTACCGGTTTTATCTTGTCTGGGATGGCCTTTGATGCCTCCATCCCAGCTAGACTTGCCTTCGGTGCATGACAAAATCAGGCTAGGTGACCTTCTCTTCCATAATTGTAACATGCTTTGGACTGTTGCGTACAGTTTGGAATGATGTGTCCCTCCCCTTCGTATTTGTAGCATACGACCGGTGGTCGTTCTCCTTCCTTAACAACAGAAGTTGGTTCTAACGTCCTTCCATCATTATTGAATCTCCTCCTCTTGAAATTCCCACTTTTATTCTCTTGGCCATGATTACCACCGAAGTGGTTACAATTTCTGGCATGTTAATTTTCACCACATTTGTTGTCACCGCTTCGATGACTGCTACCATTAGTATTATCATTTTGTTGGCTGCTCTCTCTTGGTTGGGTTTGACTCGTTATCGCGCTCCAATAACTGAGCCCTATTTACAACATCTTAATACAAACACAGTTTGTGAGAAATTAGATATTAACGTATCTCGAGTTTCAAACCTCTTAGAAACATCCGCGTCATTCTCTCCTCATTATCAACCAAGTGGGACGCAAATCGGGACAACTCAGCAAACTTAGCTTCGTACTGTGATACGATCATATTGTTTTACTTCAACTTGATAAACTCTACCTCCTTCATGTGACGAATACTTTCGGGAAAGTACTTGTCGTTGAACAGTTCTTGGAACTTCTCCCAAGACATCTTCGGTCTGCAAAGAGGTTGAGTACGCTTCTGATTCCCACCAATAATCGCCTCTCCTCATAACGTGAAGGTGGCAAAGGAACCTTTGCTCTCTGAGTATCCCAAGACATCAAATATCTTGGTGATCTGCTTTATCAACGTCTCCGCCTTAAGTGGTTTTGGCTCTCCCAAAAACTCCGGTGGTCCCAGCTCCTTGAACTGCTTAGTAGTGACCATCCGAGAGTTGTCAGTGTTTCCACCTGCATTTTGAACATGTGTCTCTCTCGCCTGATGTTGCATGAATTGCATAAAGCCTCTGAACATCCCATCAATTATCATCTGGTCGGTGTTGTTATTTATCTGAGGATTATTGCCTTCCCGATGCACATTATCCTAGGTATTGATCGTTGGTGACTCAACGGTCTCATGTGCTTCATTACTTATCTCAACATTTTCAGATGCCATTTTCAAACACTGCCACAAAACAAGGGTTAATTGACATACCACATATTATCCCTATATTCTGACCAACCAATTAAATAACAAATAAACTTAGGTAGGTCATACTAGCGAAGGAATACTCGCCTCTCCCCTCCTAGTTCTAGTCTCACATCTCAGCCAAGGATCATATCCTTAAGCTTTGATACCAACTGTGACGCCCCCAAAATAGGTATACATCACCCATTCTGAGTCGCCAAATACATGGTACATAAATCAAATACAAACTTCTTTTATACAATACGACAAAAGCGTAGCTTAGAGTTTTTACAGGAATATTATCTCATAGACAGTATTCAAACTCAAATGAAGTCCTCATTACATTTATTATCACACTTTATCATAAAATAGTGAGGACTACTATAGCCATCATCTCGGATCGTCACTCTGTTCCTCGACTAGTCCCATCTATATTCTCATTTCCTGAAGAGAACAATGAAAACAAAGGGTTAGCTCAACTAGCTCAGTAAGAAATATTATGACTAAGATAATGCAGAATAAATTATCGTTAGTCTTCAACAGTATAACAACTGATAGAATACAATAGACAACAAGTTTTAGATCAACAACTGCAGCGGAAAAAGCAATCCATTAGAAGAGTCAAGCAGAGTATGATATCTACTATCTTCTATGATTTAAAAAGTTTATCATCAATTTTATCGCTGAGACTCAGCTTAATAAATAAACCACATCATTGAATCATCCCTGCATTACGGGCCAAGGATATTCATGTAATCATCAATGGTCATGATTATACCAACAATTGTCCATCAATGCACTATGGGCCAATGAGGACTTTTACCACATCATTTGTAACATTACGATCATGATTATACCGAATAATCCATGGTCATAATCATACCAATCAATAGTCCATCTATGCACGTAAGCCATTGATGACTTTCATCACAATATAATCATGAGGATGATGACAATGATATAAGCATTAATCAAACGAAATCAAGGATAAATATTAAAGACTTTAAATTTATCCAGAGTTTAAAAATATCCAAATTGTCAACATGATACTGCTTTTTGGAGTAAAATTCAAGAATACTATTTATGTAGCAAAAATAATTTGGATAGAAAAGAAATATATCTTCTGGGTGAATAGTACCCCAGCATGAAAAGTGCCCCAAATACCCGAATGAATAATATTTGAGTGAATAGTAACTCGTGAATAGTACTCTGGCACAAAAAGTGCCCTGAATACCTGAGTGAATAATATTTGAGTGAATAGTAACTGGGTGAATAGTAACCCATAAATAGTAAGTCGTGAATAGTAACTCGTGAATAGTATTCCAGCATGAAAAGATCAATAATTATCAAGAAATCTCAGAACAATATTTCCATGAAAAGATACTAGATGAAGCGAAAATATAAAGGATATTCTACTAATTTCACGGAGTATAGAATCAATACTTCAACAAAATGATTGTAGAAGTAGGAATACGAAACGACATAATATTACTTACATACTACAGAGTATGGAAAAAAATATTATTTCCTACGAATGTTGAACAAAAATCATATCCCTTACGAATACGAAAAAAATAATACCCCTTATGATTATTGAACAAAAATAATATTCATACGAATACGAAAAATAATATCTCTTCAGAATATGAAATAAATAATACCCCTTACCAATACAACAAATAATATCTCTTACCTCAGAAGAAGACTGGATACTGGAATAGTGAAGTAGCAGAGTACTCTTCTTCTTTCTCTCTATAGCTTCTCTCTCTATAAATGCTCTTGTGAGTCTTAGTAAATTGGTGAGAATGAAGGAAGAATGAGCTTCTATTTATTGGAAAACATAGTTTCGATAATTGCACGTTTTGGGGCTCGAAATATTACAGTATAATATCTTCATCTTTTCCTTCATTTTTAATTTAGTCCTGCAAGTATTATCAAACTTGCACCACCTCCCCTAATAGTACATCTTGTGAATCAATAGTACAATCATTTGAATAAATAGTACAATCATGTGAAAAAATTAATTACAGTATAGTACCTTCATCTATACCTCTATTTTTTAATTTAGTCACGCAAGTATTATCAATCTTGCACCACCTCCTCTAAGAGTACATGTATGTGAATCAATAGTATACACATATGAACAAATAGTTATAAGCATGTGAATTAATAGCAATTAATTGCTTATTTATCCGATCAATTATCCGATTGGTCAATATAACCTCCAGACATCAATTATTATCGAAATAAATGTTGATTTCTACTAACACTAATAATCCCAACACAATGGAACTATCAATTTCATCTTTAATCAATACTAACTTATTCATCATTAATATTATAACTCACAATATTTAACAACCAGATCATTCCCAGAAAGAGGAGGCTTTCCAATAAGGATTTCTCCCGCGCAATTAGGTGACTAAACCTCTCCTCGACAGAACTTTCTAGACATCGTCAATATTACAAATAATAATATGAATAACTTTGTTGTCTCAATTATTGATTTAATAATATCTAAAATATTGACAATAATTGAATCAAATAACGTGAGATACTATGCAGCAATTATTGTAGCAATAATTGAATATAACTGAGTGACTTCTCAAGTAAGCATCAATAATCAATACCGTGTGCTACTATGCAACCACCCATATTACTGTACTTTTACTACCGGGTAGTTCAACAGTTTAACGGTAAAACATTTGCCGTTATTTTTATAAAAAGATAATTCAGTCGTTTTCTAATTACGACAATACTTCCGTTGTGGGGTCCACAAATGATTGTGCCGTCGTACGAATATTCCCTGTTAAAATGAATATTCCCCGACCAATCGAATATTCCCCGACATAATGAATATTTTATATCAACTTGCTTACTTTACAAAATTTTCAGATATCACCCTTAACTTTAATCTTTATCAATGTAATCATTTACTAAATAACATAATAATTATAAGAAAATTAATTACCTTCATTTCATAAAATTCGGGGTCTTACAACAACCCTTACGAGTATTGATAGAAAATAACTCTCTTCATGAATACGAAAGAAATAATACCCTTTACGAATATTAAACGAAAATAATATTCATACGAATACGAAAAATAATTTTTCTTCAAAATATGAAATAAATAATACCCCTTACCAATACAACAAATAATATCCCGTACCTCAGAAGAAGACTGGATACTGGAATAGTGAAGTAACAGAATACTCTTCTTCTTTCTCTCTATAGCTTCTCTCTCTATAATTGCCCTTGTGAGTCTTAGTGAATTGGTGAGAATGAAAGAAGAATGAGCTTCTATTTATAGGAAAATATAGTTTCGATAATTGCACGTTTTGGGGCACGAAATATTATAGTATAATACATTCATCTTTTCCTTCATTTTTAATTTAGTCCTGCAAGTATTATCAAACTTGCACCACCTCCCCTAATAGTACATGCATGTGAGTTAATAGTTATAAGCATGTGAATTAATAGCAATTAATTGCTCATTTATCCGATTAATTACCCAATTAGTTTATATATTACCTCCAGACATCAATTATTATCGAAATAGATGTCGATTTCCACTAACACTAATAATCCCAACATAATGGAAATATCAATTTCATCTTTAATTAACACGAACTTATTCATCGTTAATATTATAACTCACAATATTTAACAACCAGATCATTCCCAGGAAAGAGGGGGCTTTCCGATAAGGATTTATCCCTATTGGCGCGCAATTAGGTGACCAAACCTCTCCTTGACAGAACTTTTTAGACATTGTCAATATTGCAAATAATAATATGAATAACTTTGTCATCTCAATTATTGATTTAATAATAATAAATATTACGCAGATGATATTGTGATAATAATTAAATCGATAATATGAGAGATATTATGCAGCAATTACTGTAGCAATAATTGAGTATAATTGAGTGACTTCTCACGTAAGCATCAATAATCAGTACATTGTGCTACTATGCAATCATGCGTATTATTGTACTTTTACTACCGAGTAGTTCAACAGTTTAACGGTAAAACTTTCGCCGTTATTTTTATAAAAAGATAATTATGTCGTTTTCTAACTTCGACAGTTATTTCATTGTGGGGTCCACCGATGATGGTGTTGTCGTACGTATATTCCCTGATAAAAATAATATCCCCCGACACAACGAATATTTTATATCAACTTGTTTACTTTGAAATTTTTTCAAATATCACCCTTAACTTTAACCTTTTATCAATTTAACCATTTACTAAATAGAATAACAATTATAAAAAAATTGAATACTTTTATTTCGTAAAATTTGGGGTCTTACAAAAGTACTCCTCTGTCTCCGACTCCTCTAGAATCACTAATGGTACCACCGCCACTGGCATAGGTACAGGCTCTACTCTATTCACAAGCTCTTCGCTCACCACGTGTATATCTCTATACATCAAGCTATCGATCGACATCCTACACTAACACATAACATGTTTATTAGTACATAATACGCAATAGTATAAGCATAAATCACATTTAGTTTATTTAGGGTTAATTTCCCTCTTTTAAATCTCTCGATACTGAGTTTCCTCAATACCTTATTGACTCATTCAACTCAAGTAAAGCTCGAGTTTACTTCCTTTGGATTTTTTTCCTTCCATAATGAGGTTATTAGCCTAAGGTTCTTCCCCCCTTAAGTTTTATAACCTAATACTTTGATACCAACCTGTGACTCCCCCAAATTCGGGTCTCTTCCAACCCGACATATGGTGCTACACAGTGCTACAGTTCACACAAACATTCAATTGAAATGCCTCAAAAAGACGAATATGTCTTATAAATATTCCAAAATAATACTACCATACCCCAGGTTCTTGATAACTGTTACATTTGTTCTTGTCATAATATCAAATATTATCATTACAAACCTATACTATTACATAGGTAATCTACAGGTTCGCCTTAGCCTTCTCTTTTATCCTTGCCGGATCCTTCGGTCCGTTTAGTCTAAGCTGCATTCATATGGTTCAAGCAAGAGTGAGCATAACAAGCTCAGCAAGTACAACAATTTCATTTAAAAGACATACTTGAAACATATGAATCGTATATCTTGAATAACTGAACAATAGTTATGAAGTACTATCGATAATTCAAAATAGCACGTCTTTTCCTTCAAAATGTTTTACAATGACAATATTCAGTAAAACATCAATTCTGGTCCAAGACCATGAGCATTTCATAATTTCTTTGAAAAGGACAACCCGACACTAAGTTCGTAAGTCCGGCATAGCTTACGAGCACTTCTAGGTGATCAACATATAGTACTCTATGTTGATCGACACTACATTCATTAAACGTGTGTACATTTTAGTTGTGGCAACCTCACGTGCCCATCGAATAATCGATGAAAAATACATTTGTTTATTCATACTCAGGCTTACCTTGAATCCGTACCAAACAATTGGCGTAGGATAACGTTAACATTTCTATAATGAAAGACTTGTAATAAAATTAATCAACTCTTCAAGATTAGTCTAGCCGAGGTAAAACTGGCATCAACCCTTTTGTAAAACAATTCATGCATCTCATAACATGAATCACTGAAAAACCTGGTTAACATGAAGGTTAGACAAGCGATAAGAAAAACTTGCCTTCAGCGTCTGCTACAGTAAAATTTTTACTTTTTCTTTGAGTCTTTACAGTCTCTACAACACATAACCACATAACATACCTCATTAGGTCATGAATGAACATACATGGTTCCTAATGAATCTTACCCTTCTTCTCAATCTAATCACGTATTAGATTTGCTATTATTGGTTCCGACTAGCCGTCGTTCTTTTACATCGTTCTTACCAACTTCTTTCTCTTTTATAACTTAACTAAAAGTATTTCATTAATACAACTCGATTGGTTAAGTACACTTATTACATACCATTCACGTTTACGTAATATTCAAAAACTTTTAGTTGTAACTTTCCACGTTATTGTCATCATCGAAGATGTTACTTTAAGTTAATTAATTCATCATCAATTAACTATATTTCATTTCGTATACTTAATCATACTTATTCCATTAACAAAACTCGTTTCAAGTATTTATCTGCCCTTACGGCTTATTTATCGTTCATCATTTCACTATTAATAACTTACGTTCAATTTATCTTTCCTTCAACCTTCAGTTGTTAACTTAAGGTTTTCAACATCTTAATTGATGTTACCTTAGGTTTAACATGGATATAATTTACCAGCTTCCTCTTTACATTTAAATACATTCCTCTATATACTTCATTTATTCTTTCAAAATACATATTTCAACTTTTTGTTTCTACAATTTATTTGCAGTTGGGGTGTTTTAATACCTAGGACTCGCTCACGGCGATGCGACGCCATCTCCTTCGATATTATTGGCTGCAAGGCTAACTAACTATGGATGTGGTGGTTTCACGGCCTCATGATGCGGCGAGCCCTTTCGCTTTTGAGTCGTATTTGCCGCACGGACTTTGTGTCTTAGAAAAAATTGACGGATTTTCTTTTAGGTGAGATTCCCGGGCTCATAACTTCTTCGTTATAAGTCCGAATTGACTCATTCAAATGTCGTTAGTTCACAAATTACATACTCTACATGTTTATGCAAGAAATTTATCTATTTGACTTCATTAACTAATAATTCACCTATTAGTCCATTTTTAACGAAAATGATAAACGTTCGTGAACGTTCAACGCTCGTTTCTTCGTTCTAAGTCAGAATTCGGTCATTCTCGAGTCTGCAACTATATAATGCCAAATAAGCCTTGACTCCATTGAAAACCAATGTTTCCAAGCTCAAGATCAAAATTTGACTTCCATTCCGAGAATTTCACGAATTCGACGATTATCGTCTAATCGTGTGAATTTCGTCTTAACTTCATTTCTTATGATTTGTTCATCGTTTCAAACAGATTCAATCCATCATACTAACATCTTAACATACATATTACATTAACTTATTTACATGATAAGTTATTACTTGTTCTTCACGAGTTTATTACTTACAAAAATATAAACTACATAACATTTCATTTCTCATGACTTATAATGGATTAAATCTTCTAACCACCATTCTCACATCTCCTTATCAAACTTACTTCATTAATGTAAACATATTACAAGTTCTTCTTTAGTTCATAACTTATATGATTACAAATAGCTTATTCATGACTTATACGGCTTAAGTCCCTTGATTTAATCATTCTACTACTTCTTAGCCTACAAATCCCACCACTACTCACTTCTCTAACAAATGAAGAGAAAGAGATTCATGGTTCAAGATCCTACCCTTGAAGATCACTTGGTTAATCTTTGATCTTCTTCTTGCTTCTTGAAATATGAAAGACTAGCTTATTCTCACTTATTCTCTCTAACCAATAAGTTGCAAAGTGTTGGATGAAATGAACAACCAACAAAATGAAATCCAAGGCTCTCTATTTAAAGGACATCCTGAGTTAGGGTATAATGGTCATAAAACCACTCCACCTCCTTACTATTCTTAGCTTAAGCATTAAGTAAACTTTCTCCTCAAATTAATTACTTGGCCATCACAACACTTAGCCCTTAAGTTATTTTACTTGGCCACCACAACACTTAGCCATTAAGTTTCTTTACTTGGCCACCACTTTGGGTTATCCATTGGTTGCCCCATGGGTTTAAACCATCCTATAACCCATAGGTTCATACTTTGGGCTTCTAGCTTAATTAGCTTAACTAATAATTTGGGCTTGCATTAATCCACATTGGATTATACATTACAAACACTTGGGCTTTAACATTGGGCTTGCACATTACTCCTTATTGGACTTACACTCCCTACACAAATCCACAAGTCCATTTCATTTAGCTTAAAGCCTTATAACATATACTATACGTATAATTCTCGTATTCTAACTCGTATACTTGTTCAACATATACGACATACCATCATTCATACATACTCGTATAATACCTCGTATCGAACTCGTATTCATTACTTCATATAATACCTACGTATTATACGATCATCACTTAATTCATTAATCGTATTTCATTTTCTTCTCGGAAGTCACTTTCCTTAACCGTTAGGTTTTAAGTCCGTAGGCGAAAAACTGCGTTTTCCATAACTGGAATATTATTGGATAATTCATCTCACCTTGATATTCTATCGTTACATATTTCTCAGAAGTTCAAAAATAATTTCCGAGCAAAAATATGTGAATAGTGTTTTTCAGAAAATTTCTCAGAAAGCTTTTATTTTCGTCTTGGAAATTCAAACACTTTAATTCTACCACATAGTCAAAATAATACGACGTTCTGACATGTTTAGGTCATCGAACGACCTTCAAATAGCTTACTCCATAAATAATCAATTAAATTCATTTAATCCACATAATCAAATAAAAATTTAATTCTCAAAAAAAATCCAATTTTCTGGGGAGTTACAATCGTAGGTTTTGCCAAACAAAGCCGCAACTGATGTAATTTACACAGAGATACCGGCTAGCTTTTGAAGAATAAGGCAAAAGTGATTAAGCATGGGTCAGCCCATTGATGATAAGTGAACGGGAGATCACAAGGAAAAAGAGATTTGGGCATGCCACAAATCTGATGTGTCTTGCTATTCAGAAGAGGTCAGAACAAGAAGTCAAGCTGTCAGTTCCTGAGATCAGTCGAGGCAAACAGAAGTGATGAAGCATTGCACAAGAAAAGGAAGAGGTGTTCTACATTGAAGATCTAATGAACACTCTTCAGAATCGTAGTGTTGTCTCAACCAGTCAATGAGCAATATTCAACAAGACACACTACGATCAGGTCCAAGAACATCTGCATCAGAATCGTAGAGTTCGGTCATCTAAAGATTGATGCATTGGCAACGATTCAATCTGAAGACTGATATTCGAACATTGCTAGTTGAGACCATCGATGCAAAAGGACACCTCTTGACGTTCTAATCAAGAAATCAGAAAGGAGAAATAAAGTTGACTACCTGTCCGAGACACCAAAGTGACATCTCTGACAGGGTAGGTGAAATAGTAGACTATAGTGTAAGAAAGATGAAAAAGGGGATGTCATGTCACATCTGCAGTCTGCACCAAATAACTCGAGATCTACGAAGCAATTCAAATAGCTTTCAACGACTATATTCCAACGGGAAGATTGGGAAGGAGTATATATCAGCCAAAGCTTCAAAGATCAAGAGTTGCTGAGTTGAAGGATCGTAGAGTTTTTGGAATGCTATATTGTTGACTCTATGAGTTCCACCAGAGCTGAACAGAATAAGTCACAGTGGCAGTGAGACTACGAAGGTGGAAGTGAAGCAGATTTGAAGAAGGACTTAAACAGACTAAAGTTTCACTCAACAAGGATGAGAGTGCCATTGAAGTTGGCAGCTAAGCTGAGAGTCGAGAAGGTCAACAAGATAGCATTTAGAAAAGTGGCAGAGCACAAAGAAGATCCAGAGAGCCACTCTACGTATCACCATGAACCTAAAGCTGAAACATCACAGATGCAGAACCATGTCTGCAAACCATTCAAGAAGGGTTCAGGGAATGCTAAGTGTCAGACAAAGTCTACCAAAAGCTCAAACACTTAGCAAACCTAAATGGTGATGATGCACAGCTGACATCGGATGAAGATGAGCATAATAGAATGAAGATCAGATGCACCAAAGAAGATATGGTCCAGACTCTACGCAGAATGCAAAGAGGAATACGCCAAGCTGCTAAGTACAGAAGATGTTCAAGCTTAAAGACATCTTAGCAGCAAGGCACCAACAATAACAACTACAACAACAAGTATCCAGGGCCTGAGGGGTCCTTGTCTGGTGGGACTAAATGAAGTTCCAAGCCGGCTGGGCTTGAAGAGTTTCTAGGGAACTAGAGGAGTTCCAAGCCTGCTGGGCTTGAAGAGTTCTTAGTGAACTGAAGTTCTAAGGCTGCTGGCCTTGAAGGAATCTTAGTGATTCAGGGTGCTGCCCTTCCTTAATGGAAATCCTACTAGTTAAAGCAGAAGAGTGGATTGGAGCTTGAATCTCTGAACCACTTAAAATCCCTTGTGTCTTTTACATTCATTCATTTACTTTCTATCATTTACATTATGTACCTAACTACTATAAATGCTATGTATGTATTAACTGCTTATAACTTAACTAACTCTACAAACAATGTATGTATATTCATGAATATATCAATGAAGGGGGTCTTTTACTTATTCCGATGTAATTGAAAAGATTCTTATGTTTGTCATATGCTAATTCATTAGCAATACAAAATAAATGAAAAAAGTATTTGAAATTAAAAGGATCTATTCAACCCCCCCCCCCTTTCTAGATCTATTGTGTGCCTACTAGGAACTAACACTTTGTTTATATTCAGATGTTGTGAATAGGGCTCAGTTATTAGAACACGATTATAAGTCAGCTCAACCAAAAGGCAACAACCAACAACACAATAATAATCGTACCGGTGGCAACGACCATCGGAACAATGATAACCATCATGGAGGAAATTATCATGCCAGAAATGGTAACCATTTCGGTGGTAATCATGGTCAAGATAATTGGAAAGGTGAACTAAGTGGAACAAATTTAAGAAGAAAAGATTCAACAATGATGTAAAGACGTCGGCAGTAGCACCAGCACCCATTTTTAAGGAAGAAGAACGACCATCGGTCGTATGTTACAAATGCGGATAGGAGGGACACATCCGTCCAAAGCGTGTTTCAATTACCGAAGAGAAGGTCACCTAGCTCAATTTTGTCGTGTAGTGAAGTAAATTCCAGTTGGGATAGTGACGCCAAAGGATGTCCCAGACAAGTCAAAGTCGGTAGTTTAAGTGAGAGCATTTTTCGAGGAACCCAAATGAAGTTATCACGGGTAAGTTAATCATAAACTCTTGCGAAGTCTATACCTTATTCGATACTGGTTCTACCCACTTTTTTTTCTCCTACTTGCGCACAACATTTAAATTTAACTCCGGAGAAATTAGACTTTGACTTATCTATTGAAACTCCATTAGGAGAAACCTTCGTTACCTCCACTGTTTAGAAGTCTTATTTGATTCAAATCGGCACCCTCACATTACCTGTCAATCTTATCTCTTTAAAAATACTTACATTTGATGTAATTTTAAGAATCGTCTGGTTAACTACTCATCATGCTAAAATTGACTATTTTCGTAAGGTTGTTAGCTTTCATATTCCTAACCAAACCTATTATGCGAATTCAAGCAACGAAACCACTAAAGTCAATCACTGTCATATTAAGCCATAAGTAAAGAGCCTCGAACCTTTCGCTGGTGACTTCTTTGTGTGGGATGCACTAAACCCAGACTCTCTGTAGGGGACGCCGTGAATAACGGCAGCAAGCTGATAGGTATCAATGTGAGGTGTTATCCAAGTCTTGGATGAGAGTCACAGTTTTGAATGATATTTCTTTTATTAATAAATTTCCTAACGTATTCCCCGAAGAAATTCCTAGCCTACCCCCAGAGCGTGAAATCGAATTTTGTATCGAACATGAACCCGGTACAAAACCCTCAAAGATTTCTTCACCCAAAACAAACGTAACATGCACCAAAGACGTTGGCTCGATCTGTTAAAAGATTACGATAATACCATTAAATACCATCTTGGAAAAATTGAACGTAGCAGTTGACACGTTGAGTAGAAGATCGTATGCGGTTACGAGTGTGACGTTGTTAACATAAAGACCATTTCGTATGACTTACAAAAGATGGAGATAGAGTTAAAGACTCCAAGAACCTATGTGAAGATAGCGAATATACGATTAGAATCGACTTTAATCGATAAAGTTAAAGCCACTCAAGCTACAGACTTAGAGCTGATGAATATGAAGAAGAAGGTGTATGAAGTCACTATTCCAAAAGTGAGAATCGACGATGTGAGGAAAGCTCAAACCCTCGATTCTATTGGTCTATTTGAAATCCTCGATCGAGTAGGAACTGTGGCCTATAGACTCGCTTTACCGCCAAGTATGTTGCGTGTTCATAACGCTTTTCACGTATCGATGTTACGTAAATATGTGCACGACCCGAACCACATTATTGAATTAGAACTAGACGACATAGCAGAAGATTTAACGTATGAGGAGATACCTGTTAAAATCTTGGATAAGAAAAAACATATCCTACGCTCAAAGGTTAGATCTCAAGAGTTAGAATTTGAAATGAAAACAAGGTATCCTCACCTCTCCAACATACCAGGTACGCACGTCAATTTCTAGGACGAAATTTCATAAGAAGGGGAGGTTGAAAGACCCCAACTTTTATGAATAAAGATTTAATTTCTCGAAATATTTTTTTTAATAAGGTGTGGATTTGATATAATATTATAGTTATGGGTAATATTTATAAATTTAGCAAAGTAAGCAAGTTGTTATAAAATATTCGATTGGTTGGGGAATATTCATTTTATCAGAGAATATTCGTACAATAGCGCAATTATTGGTGGACCCCACAACGAAATTACTGTCGAAGTTAGAAAATGACAGAAATATCTTTTTATAAAAATAATGGCGAAAGTTTTACCGTTAACTGTTGAAATACCCGGTGATAAAAGTACAGTAATACGCGTGGTTGCATAGTAGCACACGGTATTGATTATTGATGCTTACGTGAGAAGTCACTCAGTTATACTCAATTATTGCTACAATAATTATTGCATAGTATCTCACATTATTGATTCAATTATTGTCACAATATTTTATATTATTAAATCAATAATTGAGATGACGGTAGAAGTTATCTAAGTTTTGTTATATATATATATATATATATATATATATATATATATATATATATATATATATATATATATATATATATATATATATTAAATGAATTGAAATGGGGGGGAGTTACCTTTGTCGAGAGAGAGTATCATCATCATCATCATCATCATCATCATCATCATCATCATTATTATTATTATTATTATTATTATTATTATTATAATTTTTTTTATGAAAATAAAATATAATATATTTTATTATGCATAGTATTTGCATAGTAAAATCAAAAAAAATTCAGCCGATCGGTGCGCGCCCGTGAATGATTTCCTATGCAGTCCGTGATTATTTCCTAAATAGTATCCTTCCATTTTCATATAAATAGGATGCTCAGTTTAGAAATGAAAATCACACCAGAATCATAGAATTCTTCTTCTGTAATATTGAGTATATTTCTTTTGAGTTTAAGGAAGCTTTGAGTGTAAAAAATAGTGAAAGTTTTCTTTAAGAATATATTCGTTATACCAGTTAGAAATATTCTTCTTTTGAGGTAAGGGGTATTATTTATTTTATATTCGCTTACGATATTATTTTTCGTATTCGTAAGAAATTTTATTTCGTTCAATATTCACAAGAAATATTATCTTCGTTTAATATTCGTAAGGAATATTATTTTCGTTCAATATTCGTAAGGAATATTATTTTCGTTCAACAGTTGTAAGGGATGTTATTTTTGTTCAATATTCGTAAGAAATAATATTTTCTTCCATACTCTGTAGTATGTAAGTAATATTATTTCGTTTCAGATTCTGAATTTTACACTCATTTTGTTAAGTATTGCTTCTATACTCCTTGAAATTAGTAGAATATCCTTGAAATTTACGCTTCATCTAGTATCGTTTCACAAGGATATTTTTATGAACATTCTTGTTCATTTTTAAGCTTTTCATGTCGAAGTATTATTCATTTATACGGCACTATTCATACGTACGACACTATTCATATGTACAACACTATTCATACGTACAAGTACTATTCATGAAGTACTATTCACCCGGGATACTATTCATGATAAAATTAAATTTTTTTCTGTCCAAATTATTTTCAGAATATTATTCTTGAATTTTACTCCACAAAGCAGTATCATGTTGACAATTTGGTCATTATTGAATTATGGATAAATTGAATTATAAATCTTTAAAATTCATCCTTGCTTTTATTTAATTGAATTCTTATATCATTGTCATCATCCTAATGCTTATATTGTGATGAAAGTCATCTTTAGCCCGTAGTGCATAGATGGACTGTTGATTGGTATGATTATGACTAGGGATTATTCGGTATAATCATGACCTATAATGTTACAAATGATATGGTAAAAGTCCTCATTGGCCCGTAGTACATTGATGGACATATGTTGGTATGATCATGACCATGCGTTCTCTTCGGCCAAGGGTGAAAAGATGAATTGTTGTTGGCATGATCATGACCATTGGTGATAACACGAATATCCTTGGCCTGTAGTGCATGGATAATTCATGGATGTGATACTAAGGAATATCCTTGGCCCGTAGTGCATGGATAATTCAGTGATGTGGATTATTTATTAAGCTGAGTCTCAACGATGAAATTGATGATAAACTTTTAAATCATAGAAGATAGTAGATAGCATGCTCTACTTGACTCTTCTAATTGATTATTATTTCCGCTGCAGTTGTTGATCTAAAACTTGTTGTCTATTGTATTCTATCAGTTGTTATACTGTTGAAAGCTAACGATAAGTAATTCTGTATTATCTTACTCATAATATTTCTTATCGGGCTAGTTGAGCTCACCCTTTTACTTTCATTATTCTCTTTAGGAAATGAGAACGTAGCCGGGACTAGTCGAGAAATGGAGTGATGGTCTGAGATGGTGGTTGTAGTAGTCCTCACTATTTTATAAAATAGTGTGATAATAATTGTAATGAGGACTCCATTTGAGTTTGGATATTGTCTAGAAAATAATATTCGTGTTAAAACTCTCAGCTCATGTTGTATAATTAAGTTTGTATTTAAATTATGTACCATGTATTTGGCGACTCAGAATGGGTGATGTATACCTATTTTGGGGGCGTCACATACACAACCTTTTGATCACATCATCCAAATTATAGCTTCGGACACCTCAGCTAGGTAGTCCTTGTCGTAGTCCGGCAACTGGAAACATGCATTTATAGTTTTCTTATCAAACACCACTATATTTCCCCTGACTTAAACTACCAAATCGCCCTCTGGCGAGGTGTTGGTATAGAACTCCCGTACTAGAGCTATGACTGCGAATAATGGCTGCCAAGTGAAGTGGACCCATTTGAGCTCGGCTAGTATGACACTCATTTCTCTGCCAGGTCTCACATCAGGCTTTAGACCCCTCTCTAGCACTAAGTTCTTATTCGATAGCACTTTATGATACTTCTCGAATGCCTCGAAGCTAACAAATCTAGTTGTGTCATATTACAGCACGGCATGAGAAGTGCTTGTTCTAGGTCTCTTTGGAGCCATTTCAGAAATTTGAGCAAAGACAATTCACAAATGTCAAATATTTGGCCAAATCACACCAAGCTAAAACTAAACCAATTATTGACCCAACTGAATACAAATTAGTAAGCCAAATGCTTGGGTGCCTAACGTTGATTAAAGAAATGAATTAAATTCGATGGATTTAAGTTGAACGTGAAAAGGAATTAGAGGTGAAGTCATACCTGGGGAAGCTTGTTTCTTCAAGGGTATGAATCTAATCTCCATCTTTTTCATCTAATTAATAATTGCACATAAAGGATGATTCGGGTATATGGTTTGTAAAATTTTAAAATTCTAATATTTCACGTTATCGCTCTATATATGTAATTTTTTACATGTTCATGGATATTACAAACCTAACACAAGCTTGTTAGGTTGATCTATCAAAAGAATTAAATGTATAGATGATAAGAAATAAAATGATCGTAGATTTGATTAAATGATCGTAAAGTTGCTTTATGAAATTGTAAACCTTAATTAAAGATCACAGAGTCAGTCAGTCTATCGTACAACATTCAGTTCAAAGATCGCATGGTTTGTCATGAAATCGGAAAGCTAAATCAAGATCGCAAAGTCTACAGAAGTATCGTAGATGTCGACGCTGGGGAATTTTCTGATTTCCTCGTTCTCTACCCTTTATGTTTTGCTATATCGATTGATTTATTAAAGGGTGAGTTTTTAGGAAAAGATCGACATGATTGTCGACGAATTTGAAAAGTTTGATTTTAACGATTAATTTTGATGATTGGGTCGAATGAGACACAGTCGCCAATTGGTATGAGTTCAAAAGGATGTACCAACTCATTTGGGTTTTAATAGTTTTCACAATATGGCCCAATATGTGATTGTTGATCGATTTTGCAATCAATAAAACACGTGCAAGTATACACGGTCCACAACTAATAAAGAGTAAGAAAGTTGTCAATCCCACGAAGAATTATCACTAATATTTACCAAGTACCAACCTTATATCGCCTCAGTCTTATTTAAATAGTTGAATAAAAGATAGTTAATTAAACTAATTAGTTCTAATTAAGAAAGCAAGTAATTGGCTAATGACTGGTATCTAAAGTGCTACAAGTTAAAATCATAATTTTCCTCCCACACAAGCATTTTTTTCAAACACTTGGCGCACAATGTTTCATTTAAATATCCTAACTCTCCCCCCCCCCCCTCTCTCTCTCTATGATTATAGTGGTCATGACAGATTGTCAACCGAGAATTCACAAGTGCTCATACACCTCTTCCGAAGCACATATAAACCTATCATCTCTAAATCTACCCAAAAGGGAATAGAACGAAAAGGAACATCCTAGCTAAATAATTCCACATATTCTTATGCAAATTAACCACAGACAAGGAATTCAAGCTTAGATTCTCAATTATGTCACACATAGCATATAGGTATATTCTTATCCTATACATAATTTATGTAATCTATTTATGTAGACAAATATAATCACATGCCAAAATATTCAAAGTAATAATCTACAATCCATTTCTCAATTTCTCATAGATTACCAATTTAACTACTAATTCATTAGTAATTAACATTAAGCATAAATATATTGGGCCAATCCATATGGTGCCAACCAAAGAGACAAGGAAGTCAATTCAAATTAACAGTAGGTTCCATTATAATCTTAGAACAATGTTTAATTCATAGATTTTAAAGTAAACATCAATAACAAAATAAACAACATTTATAGATTACAAAATTAAAGGAAATAAATATAGAAGAATAAAGTTTATTAAGGCAATCTTCAATCTCCAAGAACTCCCTTCAATTCATGCTCTACATTCCTTGTTGCTAGCTTACTCTTGAGCTCCCATGGAGTCCCATTCATTTGCCTCAATCTCTGTTGTTGCTTGGTTTCCTAAAACTCTCTTGACTTCTAGCTCCAAAGAACTCTCTCTATGCTCTGTCTGTACAGTGTATGTAGTCTTCCTCCAAAATAGAGTAACTGATGTTCAAAAAGGAGGCTGAGTTGTGGATCCAATCCTTACTTATTAGGTCAACCCACTAAGCCTTGTTGTTTGCTTGATTTTTAGTACCGGCGCTGCGGCACTGGGTTAGACGCTTACTCAATCATTGTTGCGCCCGTGCTGAAAGAATTGTGTAATGACAGGCATTGCAGCGCCGATTTTATGCTAGAGAAGAGGCGCTGCAATGCGACTAAGAGATGAGTTGGCAATCAAGAGGCGTTGTGGTGCCAGATTTCAAAGGGAAACCGGCATTGTGGCGCCGGCAATGAAAAATTGATCTTTTTTCCCCTAAAAGTTAGAAAGACCAATAAACCCTTGCAAAGCACTTTTATACAGAATAATGACAAAATACTATATAAAAGATATATAAATCATGACGAACATGCAATTTCTTAAGGATTAAAGTATCCAAATTTATGGGTATAAAACCCACTCTCCAGTGACTCCGTCACATTGGTCTAGAAATTTGAGATTCATAGAGTTTGGAGGCTTGCTTAAGTAGGAGGAAGGTGTTAGGCACCCCCCGACTTTTGTGAAAATACGGTTACCATGTCTTATTGATTACCTATGCATAAAGTGTGTGTTTGTGTGTGTGTTTTATTTTTAGAATTTATTCTAGGCCTTATTTTAAATTATTTGAAAGTAGTGTTGTACCTCTTTGGACCTATGCACGAAGGATTCGATTTAATTAAAGTTCATTTTTAGATAAAAGTATATTGAAATGACATCTTAGAAAATAAGGTTTTTAAATCATTCGTCAAATAAGAATCGAGATCATTTGATATTTCCAATTATTAATCTTTAAGCTTATGATGCTATCCTGAAAGTAGTATTGTACCTCTTTGGACCTATGCACGAAGGATTCGATTTATATAAAAGTTCATTTCTAGAACACAATATATATAGCAATGACGTTTTGGAAAATAAGGTTTTTTCAAATCCTACTCAAATAGGAATTGAGGTCCTTTGATACTTCCATTTATTCATCTTAAGTAAATCTATCTTAACCCGCTTTATTTTTGATGAAAGCTCTTTGCAGTTTTGACTTGAAAATCATTCTTTTTGTGATAATGCATGCTAGAAAGCGCTAAAAAAGGGTTTATCATCATAGGGCATGAAAGTCATCTCAATGAACCTGAACACCCACAATCATAATTTTCACTATCACGGGATCTTAAATCTGACTTCTCGGGACGAACCCCTCGAACTCATTTTAAGATCCATTATTACATGTACAATAATTTTGCGTTATTTAAATATTACATAATAAATGAAAAATCCATCGTGGGAATCTGGTCGAGATCCGATTGTTAGATCTCAACCTCGAGATTCCTAGGCTCACATTAATATACTTAAACATATATATACAACATATCCTAAACTCGAGATTAGGTGATTTATCGATTGGAATCCCTATCACGAGCCATCAGGATCCCCTCACCTCTAGATTTAGATCTAGGGCTCTATGGGGTGACCGGGACTGATCGAAAGCATTAAAAAATCTAGATCTACCATGGATCTAAACTGATCTAACATATAGGTTAGAGCTTCAAGCTCCGTAACCATTCAGAGGGGCTAGATCCGGCTTAGATCTAAGTAACTCTAGTCTCTAGACTTGATTTCCAACTATATATGCACAAAATAACCAGTACAATATCTAGATCTACCAACTAATATGCAAAATATGTACAACATATCAAGTCTCACTAGATATAAACACTATATGAAATAGATCTAGTACATTGAATAAGGTTTACAAAGGAAATGAACAAAAGTTAGCCCTTTACACCTTGGGGGATGCGTGAACAAGCTTCTTTTGGCTTAGGATCACTCTATATCCCTCTAGACACTCAATGTGTATAATATAGATGATCAAATAACTAAAATTTGGTAAAATAATGCAAGATCTGAGCCTTTCTCTCTCTAGAACTACTTTCTCTCTCTAATATTTCTTTTTTTCTAAATGAGTTGTTGGTTGCTAGTTAAAGGCCCCGAGGACAGCCGTAGGTATACATGCGGTTAACCGCAGGTGTACTTGCAGCTAGGCCCCATGGGTCCTGCCATCTCGAAGTTTGTTCCTTTAGTCTCGATCTGGTGAAAGTTGAGCTCCGTACCCAAAAATTCCAGAAAGTCCTTATAGAAGGTTGCAAACTAAGGTCGAGTCTGACTGAATTCGAGTTCGGAAAGATGATGTAATTAGTTGAAAGGAATCTTTAGTTTCCCGAGGGTCGTCAATTGGCTTGTCTTGGATAGCTCGCAGTTCAATGGTTGTTGAGGTAACTTCTTATGGCCATATTCTCAGCTTTATGATCTTCGTTCGGTTCACGTCATGTTTGGGCATCATTGCACTTTGATTTCTCTATGGGGTTGCCTCTAGGGTGAAATTGTAATGACCTGAGAAATCGGATAGACTTATAAATTAAGTTTAAAGAAATATTATTTAATAAAATAAGTTTTTATTAATAATATTATGTGTTATGTGTTTAAAGATCATTTTATGACCTTTGATGCATATTAAACATTAAGATTTTGGTTATGTATAAGAATAAACGAGTAAGAATTTTTAACATGAAAATAAAAAATTTCTTAAAAAATTTGTGTAAAAATACTATTCACCTGAAGAACGATGAAATCTAAGGGTCAAACCCTAATGATTTGGATAACCTAAATCTTTTAGGGAGATTGGTATATCGTAATGACATTCTATTTTAAGATTTGTCGGTAATATGTCTTGAAAAGTCATATTAGCCAATAAAAGTTTTTTCTCAAAAAACGTGAAGAAATCGGACAAAATTAAAATGACGAAAAATATTTTTATCGACTTTTAGATCGTTTAACCATATTCTGGAAAAACATCACCAAAAACACTATTTACTAAAAAATATTTTTCAACTTTTTTAGTTTTCAAAGAACGCGCTAATGTTAGAATGACGAGGAAAGACGAAATATCAAATAAAATTTGAAGAACGAGAAATGCAGTTTTTCGAATGTGTATTAAATTTAAGAAGAGTAAAAGAAAAGAATATTAGTATAATATGAATGATTATACAAGAAGAATACGAGTATAATATGAATTATTATATGAGTATAATACGAAAATAATACGACGTATAATATGAAAATAATACGAAGTATAATACAAAAATTATACTGTATAAATACAAAAGTCAAAGTCAAGGAAACAAAAGTGGCTAGATTTTTCTACTTTCCCACCAACTAACCACACACGAGTTAACATCTAACCATGGGTAGTTATGTGTGGTTAGGTTAAGCAAATATCAAACATGGAATTTAATGCAAGTCACACAAAAGTCTTGGTTGAGTTAGTTTAACTCAACCATGGTTAAAGTGTGGAGGTTGATGAGGGGGTGGTTTGTAAGTTATGCAAACCTAAGGGTGTTGACTAATCAAGACCCTAAGTTAAGTGACCAATTCGTAAGGAAAGCAAAGTTGTCTTAATTAATGACCAAAGTACCCCAACTCTTGCTTTTTCTATAAAAGGCATGTCATTTTTTTCAAAGTGTTAGATTATTTCATCCAACACATTGAAGAGCAAAGGCAAAATATTGAGAGAGAAGTGAGAGCTAAAGGAAGAATCAAGAAGGATTAGCAAGATAAATTTATCACGTCACCAAGTAATCAAGAGGTAATAAACTTTGAACCATAAATCTTCACCTTTTTTAAGTTGTAGATTTGATAGGAAGTGTTTTATTGGTGGCTTTTGAAAGATTCACTTGAATTATAGTATGTTCTGGTGAAATAAGGAAGAATTAGTAGACTTAAAACACTAATATTCATGTTAAAGTGGAATCGTAGTTAAAATAATGGTTTAAACGAAGAACACGAAGAACGAGTACCTGTAAGAACCCAAATTTCTAGAAAATATTAAAATAAGAATTTAGTAAATAAAATTCTTAAGGCATGTGAAGGGTTCAAATATATATATATATATATATATATATATATATATAGTTATGTGTTACGAGGTATGTGATATTGTGTTACACAGGGTAATATGAGCTATGTAATAAGTGATGTGGTGTTTAATAAATATATATCGTTATTATGTATTTATTATGCATTGTAGAGATGAATTAGTAAGAAGATGGATAAGATTTATCTATCAATATTAAATAATTTATGTGAAATTATTTTATCATAGTAGTTGGTGACATTAAATATCTTTGATAATCACCATACCCTTTAATGATGGATGTATAGGAGCTGGGCTAAATGATTCCTTCAGAGAGAGGAGGTATATACGAATTAGTAATCGATCTAACTCATTGTGAAAAAAGTGTAGACGAGACGGAAACTATTTTGTTGGTTGTTTATGGGAAAACACTCAGTGTACTATATTGAATATCATTAAAGATTCGATGTGTGCTAGGTTTGGACTTGTATATATGTACGTTGTTGACGAGAGAAGAAAATCGATATATCTTTAGATAAATATTGGTTAGAGATTTATTGACTAATATTGGGATATGGTTAAAGGTATAGATTAAAGAAAGAAGAGTTGAACTTAAAGTTTAATCTCTAAATTATTGAAGAATGTAGAAATTGATATTGTAAAGTCAAAAAGGAAATTGATTTTGGTTAGTATAATAAGATAGCATGTAGGGAGCATGTTAAAGGAATTGCGAGTTAAGTTATGTTTTGATTTAAAGCATAGCATGTTCAAGCGTCTAACTTGAGGTGGTGGCGGTAGCGCCACCACCTCAAGCCTAAGACCATAAAGCAATTAGCGTTGGCACGTGGATCTGCTCATAATGAGTTTGTAATCTAAACTTTAGGATTTGTGTATTAGTAACTAATATGTTATAATAAGGACCATAATTGGTGTTCCAACCGTCCATGAATGGATTGAGATAACGAATCATGAATTGAATGAGAAGTTATTTATGGAAATTAATATTGGTTAATTAAGTTATATTATGTAATATTATAATATAATCTGAGTATAAAGCCTTGTGTGGCAGTGGCGTGATAGTAAATCAAATAAAAAGAGTTAATTCCCTTAAATAGAATGGTGAATTAATATATGTGTTAACATAAAGAAAATAGAATGAATATGTAAATTAAAAAGGAATTTTAATACATTACATAGTGTAATAATATATAAAAAGATTTGATAGTTGAGATATGTTATGGATAATAAGTGTCTAATAAAATAAGGGGACCAATACATTTAAATATTGGTTAGAGATGTAATGTTAAGAATATTATTATGTTGAGAGATTATATTATTATAAGCTTGTGGACTATTAATTACTAAGTTCACATAATAATGTCTTGTGTGACATAACTAGGGATGTTAAATCAAAAGGAGATTTAATGGGAAGTATTAAAAGAAAATAAATGGTGAGTTAATAAATAATTGATATTAATTATCATTATGATAATTGGATATATTTGAGATGATAAATTTTACGGAAAATGATGGATTGAGAATATCCAACTATTTTATAATTAACCCAATTACAAGATTTTTGGATTAAAACAATGTACATGAGATATAAGATTATAAATTGGTGTATATTTAAAATATAAAGTATACTTCTTATATGTGGGTAGGTACATATATGTTTGTGTATATGTGTCCCTAACTTAACACATGTAGCAATATTAAACTATTAGAGATAAACTTGCTAGTCCAAAGGGGAATAAACCCAAGTGTGCAAGTCACATTTTACAAATGCTGAGTTATAAGCTTTTTCTCAATTTGAGAGTCTCATTTCTCTCATATACGTGACTAGGCCATTGGCATATCATACTCTTCTATCGCTTAAGCTCGGTAAAGGCTAGATAGCTACTAATGATGGAGGAAGGTGGAGTTGGTAACCAACTCTTCTCAATCCACTAGACTCTTCTTCTTCCTTTTGGTTTGAATTATTGGGAAAAGCTATTGCTTGGTTATTGATTCCTCTATAAATAGAGACTCTCCTTCTTCTTTTCCCGTTTGTTAAAAGTCTGAGCATTTGCTAGAGAGAGTAAGTTGAATTGAGGAGCAATTGGAGGATTGGAGAGTGATAGTTAACAATTTCAAGCATTAAGAAGGAACACACGCAGTGCAGATAAGCTTTAAGTAGTTAAGTCGTAGTTGATAAACTACGAATCAGGCAAGTCTTTCAGTTCCTATTTGATATATGAATTCTATAACTATTTATTGAGTGAAATTTTGCTATGATAATGTTGATGTATATATATGAAATGCATATGAGATATGTATGAAAGTTAAAAGTTGATCTTTGATGATATGCTTGTGAAGTAAATCTCTATGCTTGTTATGTGAGAAGTAACATACGTAGTAAATATTAATTGATTATGAATGCATGAACTGAATATGCTATTATGTGTTATGTGTTGCATGAAAACTGTTAGAATTGCTGGGTTGTCGAGCTCACCCTTGCAAACAACCACTTTTGCAGGTTAAGGACACACGGTAAAGATTACATGCTACTTTATTGATAAAGTTCAATCACATCAAAGGAGATTGATTTGTTTAATTAAATATATGCTCTTGAACCATGTTTAGGTTCTAGTAGATATACTTGATAGTAGTTTACGATGTGTAATATATGTTAGCTTGTAAAGTTGTACTAGGCAGTACATAGAGGAGTTCGAATTGAGATGTAATAATTTATACATAAATTGAATAGAGTGAATCATAGCATAATTTGATTCAAGGATTTGTAATTGATTCAAGTTAAGACATCAATAAAAGATTTATTTCAAAGGAGATTGAAAAAGTTAAAATTATTCTGCATATTTATATAACATCGAATGTGATGTAATACAGAATAATAAATGACCAAGATTAGAAACTTATAAAAGTTTAGGGTCATTGTGCAGATCCTGGTAATGGAAAGAATTTATATTCTAAATTGTAATAAGTAAAGTTTATTCATTAAGTTATGAATGAAAAATATAAATAGTTTGACGATAGTAGTATCGTGATGGACCGGATTTATGGTTTGAAGGGACCTGGATTTGGGGGCGTCACAGTACCCGGGTAGTTAGATGTAATTATTTTGGATAATGAGCACCAAATCCCATGGAAATGGAGTACCCAGATTTAGGGGTGTCACAGGTTGGTATCAAAGCTTTAGGTTATGAACCTTAGGTGGGGAAACCTTAGGAAGTAACCTTTAAGGAGACAAAAAATATAGAGGTGTCTAACTCTTATCGAGTTTTAAGGAATGGATTAAGGCATCCTGTGACGGCCCCAAAATAGGTATACATCACCCATTCTGAGTCGCCAAATATATGATACAGAAACAAATACAACTTCATTAATACAATTGTCGTGCAAAATATGACAACACATATCTTTGTGAGTTTAAATACAAATATTGTCTAATAGGCGTGATTCAAACTCAAAAGGAGTCCTCATTACAATTATTGATACATTATTTTACAAAAATAGTGAGGACTGCTAAAAACAACTTTCTAGAATCATCACTCCATACCCCGGCTAGTTCCTGCTAAATTCTCACCCCATGAGAAGAAAAATGGAACAAAAAGGAAAAGGGTGAGCTTAACTAGCCCAGTAAAGAATATTATGACTAAGATAATATACAATAAATTATCATTAGTCTTCAACAGGGAAAAATCTGATAAAATATAATAGACAACAAGTTTTAGATCAACAACTGCAACGGAAACAACATTCCATTAGAAAAGTCAAGTAGAGAATGAATTATATTATCTTCTAAGATTTAAAAGTTCATCATCAATATTTTATCCCTGTAACATCAATCAATATATATCTTGAATCAAATATTCATCTTTGCACTACAAGCCAAAGATATTCATTTGTATCACCAGTTGGTCATGTTCATCTCAACACATGTTCATCTTTTCACTACGGGCCAAAGATATTCATCAGTTAATCATTCATCTTTGCACTACAGGCCAAAGATATTCAGTAATATCATCATTTAGGAATGAGGATGATGAAAAATATCTTAAAGAAAATGAATCCAATGAGATAAAAGATCAAAGATTAGGAATTCATACTTTAGTTTATCCAAGTTCAAAAATACCTTATAATAATGAATTTTAGAGCAAAATTCAAGAATGAAGATCAAAAAATGGATACAATCAAAGATAGTAACCATAATAGACAACTTGGACAAAGAAAAGAAAATTTTATTTTTTCTGTGAATAGTGTCATATTCGTGAATAGTGCCATATACGTGAATAGTAACCCCGACACAAAAAGGTAAAAATTCCACAATAAAACTCATATCAATATTTTGGCATAATGATATTGAAGAAAATAATATCATTTATGAAGAAAATAACATCCCTTACCTCAAAAGAACAGTACTTCCGGCTGAAATATCAGGTATAAGGCTGAAGGAAACTTGCACTGAATAGCAACTCTCAAAGTATCTAAATACTCACAAAACACGCTCGATAATATATATAAAGAGAGAGAAAAAAAAACTTATTTCTGGTGTGATTTTCAATTCTAACTAAGCATCCTATTTATAGAAAAATGTTTAGAACGCCAGAGGAGACTAAATTAATAAAACATTAATTTCCAAAATTTTCAAGCACGCCACTTTTGCTAAGATTTTAGCACACCGCAGTGGGGCTCACAAAAATTAGCCAATTCCATACCAACCAAAAGTGGGGCCCACCCATGTTTTAAATAAAAACATTTATTTCCAGAACTTCAATAATTCATAATAAATAACCTTTTATCAGAAAAATACGAATTTTATGTCAATTCCATAGGAAATTGAATTCTCTACAACTTTGTAGAAGAAAGTTTTTCCAAATTCCAAATAGAAAATACCCGAAATCCACATACATACGATTTTTAATACCTTCATTCTGACAAAATACTAATAAAACACCTCAACATTAACTCCTTCATTTATATCCACACAAAATAAATATTTTCCTATCCATCTATCGACGTCAGGATTTTTGGATGTCCCTTTCCGTTACTTGTTCTTTGGTGTTCTCATTTTAGGTGAGATTTGTTTGAAAAAACAAGTGAAAAAGGTCCGACATGTATAATGTCGACGATGGACTATTAAGAGTCGCCAGTTGGTTTTTTAAATGATTGTACCAACACAACCGAGAAAATGTTTGCACATTGACCCAGTGATGTGACACTGCTAAACGGGTCGGTGAAACCGAGATTCATTAGGGTCCGAGGAGTTGGTTATGCGGAGGGAAGGTGTTAGGCACCCCCCAACATCCGTGTTACCACGGTGACCGCCTCTTTTCAAGAAACTATTATCTGAATGTGTGTGTGAGAGTCAATGTGCTGTTATTTGGAAGTAGTGCGATGCCTCGTTCGCACCTATATACACAGGGTTTGAATTTATGTAAAAATTCAATTTTAAGCAAGATATGACAGTGATTGTAAGACCCCAACTTTTTGAATAAAGATGAATTTTCTATAAATATTATTTTTGAATATTATGGAGTAAATTTGATATAATGTTATAGTTGTGGGTAATATTTATAAATTTTGCAAAGTACACAAGTTGTATCTAATATTCGATTGGTCGGGGAATATTCGTTTTAACAGGGAATATTCGTACAACGACACAATCATTGGTGGACCCCTAGCGAAATAAATTATCATTCGGATTGAGAAAACGACAAAAATATTTTATTGAAAATAATGGCGGAAGTTTTACCATTAATAATGTTGAACTACTTCGGGTAGTAAAAGCAAAGAATGTCTGGCGTGGTTGCATAGTAGCATACGGTATTGATTATTGATGCTTATGTGATAAGTCACTTTCCGGTTTTTTTTTTATTAGTATTATTAATATAATAAAAGCGTAAAAGCTTTTTTATATAAAATAGAATACTTTTATAAAGTTATTCGTTTTATTAGGCTAATAGTAAAATCTTTTATATAAAATGTAATACTTTTATATAGTTATCTCTGTTTTATTAGACATTAATTAGAATATATTATATTTTATTATGCATAGTGTTTGCATAGTTACCAGATAGTGTTTGCATAGTAAAATCTTTTATAAAGTTATTCGTTTTATTAGATTATAAATAGAATATATTATATTTTATTTAAAAGATTTTGCTTTAAATATGGACCGTCAGATTAAAGTAAATCAATCTGGACCATTCATGAGTTAGTTATTATGCAATCCATTTTTCTATAAATAGAAACTCATTCCTTCATTATTTCTTACGAATTCACTGAAACTCTAGAGAGATAAACTATAGAGAGAAAGAAGAAAATTATTCTGCTACTTCACTACTTATATATCTAGTACTCTTCTTCTTAAGGTAGGGGGTATTATTTCTTTTGTATTCATGAAGAGAACTTTTGTTATTCCATTTTTTATTATTTTGTTGGAATAACTTTGATATGCTGGACTTCCCTATACTTGGTGAAATTCTCTGTTATTCTATTCTTTATTATTCGTTGGAATATCACATGCATGCATTTCTGTAGGACTGGTTCCGATCTTTATTATTACATTGGAATATCCTCGCCTTTTGTGCGTTTTCTATTTGGACACAGTTCAAAGATTTATTATTCATTGGAATATCCTATCATGCGTTTTTACGTGGGACCGTTCAGATTATTTATTATTCTGTTGGAATAACCTGCCTGTGCGGTCTATCGCATGCATGGTGATTTCTTTTGTTATTCCATTCTTTATTATACTCAGTTGATTAAAACTTTGACTTCTATACTCCATGAAATTAGTGGAATTTCCTTGATATTTGCGCTTCATCTAGTATCTTTTCATGGAAATATTGTAGCATCCCCAAATCCGGGTACTTTTTACCACGAATCTGGTGTACTAATTCTATAATTATTGCGGAAGATATAAACATAATTTGTTTATACAATAAACTTTTACACATCATTCCCAAGGTCTACAACCTTAAATAAATACATACCTTCAATATCTGAAAAGGTTTACAATACTATTTTCGTCAGAAATTTAATAAATCTAACTGCACTATAATTAAATCTTGAACTTTGCCTTTGTTTCTGTCTTTACTCGAGCTTTCCTCTAAATCTGAAAATTTTATCATGATATAGCAAGGGTGAGCAATAAATTTGTCCAGCAAGCATAAGTTTAATTAAGGATATATCATGATTGAAAGAATTGAACAATAAACTAGCTAACTTTTAACAATATAAACATTGTGAAAGAGCATGAACAAATTTTCTTAGTAGAACGACCAAGTCAATAAAAATGAATGGTCAATAATGAACATGAACAGATTAACTGAACCAAATGGTAATGAAGATGATCAGCCTTTCATACCTGATTAACATTTACAACATGCACAACATTCGAATCAATAACCAGTATAGACGTGAATAATCAACAATAATCATTCACTAACATGCTTTGAAAATACAACTCAAGTTTGAGTTAAGGAAACTTGCATGTACCATTGATTACCGCTAAGTAATATAATGTAATCTCTTATGAAAGACCTATCAATTATAAGATTGATCTTTTAATTAGTATAACATACCTTATTTCATAATACTATCTAACACTTAATCACATAGTCAAATATTAGATAATCTTAACACCATATTCATTTACTTACTTATAAACTCATCATCTTATATTAACTTGTCTAACATTCACTCCCAAAGTTAAGCATTAGACATTACACCTTAGTATGAGCATTATCATTATACTTTGATAATCTTTTCATTATGTCATAACTTATACTCATAAGTTATCCCTTTATATGTTATCTTAGTAATCTAGACAACCTTTGATGAAATTGAAATATCATTTGAGAAAGCAGGATTACATTTGGTATCCACGAAATCACTATTTGACAAACCAAAATCAGATTAGCAGACTAAATTCAATTTCAGCAACCTGAATTCAAAATCTTCAATTTCAGCAACCTGAATTCACTATTCTTTTACACGAAAATAACAAATCAACTTATTATTTCTCAATCTTTTGGCCAATCATATATACATGTATTTCATACACAAAAAGATTTTTCCGTAATTTTTCAACTCCCTTAAGTATTTTTCAAAAATCAATTTCTAGTTAATTTCTTAAGAAATTAGCTATCTCGTGCTTAACTCCAAAAATTCCCATCTCTTTGCATAATGTTATACATGTTAACGTGACCCTCCAGTTTAAATTTCGTGGCCATCGGAGTTATAGAACTCCGGTTATAGCGATTTTCGTTCGAAAAACCCAAATATTGAAATGGCCATAACTTGCTCAATTTAACTCGGAATGAGCTCATTTTTGGACAGGAACTACCTTATACCATATATATTCATTTCCCAAAAGGCCAGAATTTTTCGCACAAACTAAGTGGCCGAAACAGGCCCTGGAAAGTTCTTCGCATCTTGTTTTTGTCATTTTGCAGCTTTGGAGTCCTTTGCTAAAAATAGTCCATACGGAAATCTACAACTCCTTTTGCAGTGATTCCACTTGGAGATGTTAGATAACTTATAGATCTTACTCTAGGACTTGACCACACTCAAAAATTCAAAATATATTAGGAGATATGGTCATTTGAATTTCGTGTTCCGCTTTCACAAAAATCTAATTTTTAACTCTTGGTGAGTTCTAAGAAAACTTTTATGTTTTCACATAATATCAACATAACTCATCATAATACTTAATAATACCTCATACACCCACGGATCTACCATGATGAATGATCTATTCCATCAAACAATCATAAAACACAAGGTTAAACACCATCAAGGCTAAAAATTAGGATTTTCCACCCTTTGAAAAACTAGTTTCCAATTCATACTTTAGATCTAACTTTTGACACACAATATGGATAGATCCACACATAACACACTCTAGATCATGTAGATCTAGATTTTTGAAGTTTGAAATCATCAATCCAAGTTTTGGATTGAACATAACTAAAAATAATCAAAAATACATAAACAAAAGGGTTTATACCTTTGATTTATGGCTACTCTTCCTTATTCTTCCAAAGTGAAAGGTGATTTTGGATAGAAAGAAGATCAAAACCTCTTCCCCTTGATTTCATACTCTAGCCGTCCCTCTCTTCTCTCTCTCCTCTCTATATCTTGTTTGCTTTGATTACTAAGTAAGAAAATAGAAAAGATGAAAGAGAAAATGAAAGAATATAATTTGATTAGTAAATATATTTGTTATAACTAATCTACCAAGCTCATACTTTTCCTCTCCCTCATTATTTTTTTACCAAGTGGCCTTGTCAAATCCACCCATATCTTTACTTGCTCTCTCATAATTACTTAGAAGGTTGCTTGGAAGAAACAACAAAGTGTTGTCTCCATTAAAAACATGCCACCTATTAAAGTAATCTACCAACTAAAGTAACATGATTATCAAATTCCTCCCCCCTTTCTCCTTCTCTTAAGTGACCGGCCATGTGGCCTTAATATCTTCATTATATCTCTTTTGATGTTACTTGTAAGAATAGCCAAGTGTTGTCTCCATATAATGGTTGACACCTAGCAAAAGTAGTTTACCTAATAAAGTGATATAATCATTACATGTTCTCCTCCTTCCTCCACATAATCTTAGCATATCTAATCATACCTTACCAAATCCACATGGCCTTTCATCCACTCCATCTATTGTTTTATTAAATGCTTTATATAATGACAATAATGCCCCTCCTTAAGTGGATTTTAATTGGGCCAAGCTTGGGCTCCATTTTTATTTCTTTTTGGGCTTGCACTTTCTTATTCAATTGCCTACTAATTAAAATGAGCTTGGGCTCCTCCACCAAATAAATTGGGTCATCACTAAACTTGCCCTTTATATTAAATATTGGACTAGCTCAATAATTTAATTGTTCTTAAATTAATTAACTACAAGTCTCATACTTAAATAAACACTTGGCTACCAATTAATTCTTTGAGCCTAAAAATCAAATTAGTTCTATACTTATTAATTTTTATTCATTCCCCATTATTTAATTAGGGTTCCCTTACACACATTAGTAAGTTAATTTCTTACTCATACACATTTATTTCCTTAACCCAATTAGACTTGCTTTAATTAGGTTATAAAATTAATTAATTGCGATATATAAATTAAATCTCTTAGACTTAGTATATATATTTATATACTAATATTCTCCCATATTATAACCTCTTAGGTTATTTAATTATCACACCTAATACATATATATTAGTTCACATAACTTAATTCGTAATTCACTTACTCCCACATTCATACAAAATAATTTAATAAATTGAGACACGGTCCACAATTCATAGATTAGGTCACTAGTATATAATTAAAATACTAGAACTACATACACATAATCTTATGAACTCATACACTAAATATACCTCATTATCAGACTATCACTTATAGTCTATCAAATCATTCAAATTCTTCTCCAAAAATTTTGAAATCCTTAAAATTCCTTTACAGAAACGTCCAATCCATTTTATGTCTAGATTTATTATTTAACCTTTACTCAATATTTTAAGATTTTATAAAATTGTCCAAATTTTTGGGTTGTCCCAAATATTCTTCTGAGCATTCTTGAATTTTACTCTACAAAGTAGTATCATGTTGACAATTTGGACGTTATCAATTCCTAGATAAATTAATTCTTGAACTTGTTTTATTGAATTCTTATATCATTGTCATCATCCTCATGTTTATATTTTGTTGAAAGTCATCTGTGGCCTGTAGTGCATAGATGGACTTGGTATGATTATGACCAGGGATTATTCGGTATAATCATGACCGTAATGTTACAAATGATGTGGTAAAAGTCCTCATTGGCCGTAGTGCATTGATGGACAGTTGTTGGCATGATCATGACCATTAATGAATACACAAATATTCTTGGCCCATAGTGCATGGATAGTTGTGGTCGTGACACTAAAGAATATCATTGGCCGTAGTGCAAGGGTGATTCGATGATGTGGATTATTTATTAAGCTAAGTCCCAACGATAAAAGTGATGAAAAACCTTTTAAATCATAGAAAATAGTAGATTTTATTCTCTACTTGACTCTTTTAATGGATTGCTTGTTCCGCTGCAGTTAAACTTGATGTTTGTTATATTGTATCAGTTTAACACTGTTTAAGGCTAATGATAATTTATTTTGCATTATCTTAGTCATAATATTTCTTACTGGGCTAGTTGAGCTCACCCTTTCTTTCATTGTTCTCTTCAGGAGATGAGAATATAAATTTGGACTAGCCTGGGAGAGCGGAGTGACGGACCAGATGATAGTATTAGTAGTCCTCACTATTCTGTTAAATAGTGTGACAATAAATGTAATGAGGACCCCATTGAGTTTGTATATTGTCTATATGATAATACTTGTATTAAAACTCACAGCATATGTTTAGTCGTATTTTACACGACTGTTGTATAATTAAGTTGTATTTAAATAGTATACCATGTATTTGGCGACTCAAGATGGGTGATGTATACCTATTTTGGCGGCGTCACAATTGGTATCAAAGCGTAGGGATATGATCCCTCGCTAAGATGTGAGAATAGAACTAGGAGGGGAGAGACGGGGAATTCCTTCGCTAGTATGACCTACCTAAGTTTTTTTTTTGTATTTAATTGGTCGGTCAGAATATAGGGATAATATGTTACATGTCAATTAACTTTTGTTTTGTGGTAGTATCTGAAAATGACATCCGAGAATGTTGAAAATAGCAATGGAGCACAGGTGACCGTTGATTCACCACATATCAATAATCAGGATAATGTGAATCAGGAAGACGACAATCCTCATTCAAACAACAACACTGACCAAATGATGAATGATGGAATGTTCAGAGGCTTTATACAATTCATGTAGCAGCAGGCGAGAGCGGCTCCTATCCAAAATATAGGTGGAAACACTGGAAACTCTCGGACGATCACCGCTAAATAGTTCAAGGAGCTGGGACCACCGAAGTTTATTAGAAAGCCAAAACCACTTAAGGCGGAAGCATGGATAAAGCAGATCACCAAGATATTTGATGTCTTGGGATACTCCGAGGAGCAAAAGGTTCCCTTTGCCGCCTTTCTGTTGTGAGGAGAGGCAGATTACTGGTGGGAATTGGTAAAGCGTACTTAACCTGCCACACTGAAAATGTCTTGGGAGAAGTTCCAAGAACTATTCAATGACAAGTACTTTCCCTAAAGTATTCGTCACATGAAGGAGGTGGAGTTCATCAAGTTGGAGCAGAATAACATGACTGTGTCGTAGTACAAAGCCAAGTTTGCCGAGTTGTCCTGGTTTGCATCCCACTTGGTGGATAATGAAGAGAGAATAACGCATATGTTTTTAAGAGGTTTGAAGCCGGAGATATGTCAACATCTTCTTTCTCATAAACTGTGTTTGTATTCAGATGTTGTAAATAGGGCTCAGTTAGTGGAGCGAAATAATGAGTCAACGCAACCAAAAGAGAGCAGCCGGTAAAATGATAATACCAGTGAGAGCAGTCATCGAAGCAGTGACAACAAGCGTGGAGGGAATCAACAGGCCAGAAATGGTAACCACTTCGGTGGTAATCAGGGCCAAAGCAATAAGAATGGACATTTCAAGAAGAGGAGATTCAATAATGATGGAAAGACGTCAGCACTAGCACCCGTTGTTAAGGAATGAGAACGACCACCTATCATATGCTTCAAATGCGGAGGGGAGGGACACATCAGTCCAAACTTCGCGATGTCGTCCAAAGCATGTTATAATTGTGGAAGAGAAGGTCACCTAGCCCGATTTTGTCATTCACCGAAGACAAGTTCAGCTAGGATGGAGGCACCAAAGGCCGTCCCAGAAAAGTCAAAGCCGGTAGTGCAAGGGAGAGCGTTTGTTGTGACCTCCCAGAAAGCAAGGAACCCGAATGAGATCATCACGGGTAAGCTTATTATAAACTCTAGCGAAGTCTATACTTTATTTGATACCGATTCTACCCATTCTTTTATTTCTCCTACTTGCGCTCAACGATTAAATTTAACTCTGGAGAAATTAGACGTTGACTTATCTGTGGAAACTCCGTTGGGAGAAACCATCATTACATCCACTGTTTATAAGTCTTGTTTGGTTCAAATCGGTACCCTCACATTACCTGTCGATATTATTTCATTAAAAATACTTGCATTTGACGTGATTCTAGGGATTGATTGGTTAACTACTCATCATGAAAAAATTGATTATTTTCGTAAGGTTGTTAGCTTTCATATTCTTAATCAACCTATTATGCGAATTCAAGTGACTAAACCATTAAAGTCAATCACGGTCATCTCAAGCCATAAAGCTATTCGTTTATTGAAAAACGGATGTCAAGCTTTCTTAGCTCATGTCACGGATCTAAACAAAAATACGTCAGTTTTGAATGATATTTCTATTGTTAATGAATTTCTTGACGTATTCCCTGAAGAACTTCCTGGCCTACCCCCAGAGCGTGAAATTGAATTTTGTATCGACCTTGAACCTGGTACAAAACCTATTTCCAAAGCCCCATATCGAATGGCTCCTATTAAACTTCAGGAGTTAAAGACGACCCAACTGCAGGAATTGTTAGACATTGGCTTTATTCATCCTAGTACTTCTCTTTGGGGTGCTCCTGTTCTATTCGTGAAGAAGAAAGATGGGAGTATGCGACTTTGTATTGATTATCGGGAGTTGAATCATGTCACCATCAAAAATAGGTACCCATTGCCACGTATTGATGACCTGTTTGACCAGTTGCAAGGAGCCAAATTCTTTTCAAATATTGATCTTCGTTCCAGATATCACCAATTGAAGATTAGAACCGATGACATTCCAAAGATGGCTTTCAGAACTCGGTACGGGCATTATGAATTCCTAGTCATGTCCTTTGGATTGACTAATGCTCCTGCTGCCTTCATGGATATGATGAACCGAGTATTCAAGGAATATTTGGATCACTTTGTGGTCGTCTTTATTGATGACATCCTTATTTATTCCAAAAGTCGTGAAGATCATGAGCAACACCTGAGGCTGACACTCCAAAAGCTTCATGAATATAAGCTTTATGCCAAGTTGAAGAAATACGAGTTCTGGCTTCAGGAAGTAGCATTCCTTGGGCACGTGGTATCAAGTCATGGAATATCTATTGACCCAGCAAAGATTGAAGCTATTCAAAGCAAGGGAGCAACCTAAATCAGTGACCGAAGTACATAGCTTTCTCGGTTTAGCTGGTTATTATAGGAGATTCGTGTAAGGATTTCCTCGAATTGCTACTCCATTAACTCAGCTGACTAGGAAAGATACAAAGTTCAGTTGGAGCAAAGAATGTGAGAAGAGTTTTCAAGAACTCAAAAGGAGACTCATTTCAGCACCTATTTTGACAATACCATCTGGCTTGGAGGGATTTGTCATCTACAGTGATGCTTCAGGCAAAGGGTTGGGATGCGTTCTCATGCAACATGGGAAAGTCATAGCCTATGCCTCAAGACAACTCAAAGAATATGAGAGGAATTATCCTACTCGTGATCTAGAGTTGGCAGCTGTTGTCTTCGCACTAAAGATTTGGAGGCATTACTTGTATGGGGAGAAAGTGGTGATCTTTACGGATCATAAAAGCCTCAAATATTTCTTCACTCAAAAGGAACTCAACATGCGACAACGATGTTGGCTTGAACTGTTGAAAGATTATGATCATACCATCCAATACCATCCTGGAAAAGCGAACGTGGTAGCTGACGCATTGAGTAAAAGATCATATACAAGTACGAATGCGATATTGTCAACGCAAAGGCCCATTTTGTGTGACTTGCAAATGATGGAGATAGAGTTAAAGACTCCAGGGACCCATGTGATGATGACAAATATACGAGTAGAACCGACTTTAATTGATAAAGTTAAAGCTACTCAAGCTACAGACCTGGAGCTGATGCGTATGAGGAAGAAAGTGCAAGAAGGTGCTATACCGGAAGTAAGAATTGATGAAGAAGGAATACTTCGAGTCAACTCCAGACTTTGTGTTCCTAACGACCCTGATTTAAAGTATTAAGTCATGATGGAGGCGCACAACACACCGTTTGCAATCCATCCTGGGAGTACCAAAATGTATCACGATCTTCGTCATACATTTTGGTGGAGCAATATGAAGAGAGAGATAGCGATGTTTATCTCAAGGTGTCTAACTTGTCAATGAGTTAAAGCGGAGCATCAAGTACCAAAAGGTCCATTGCAACCACTTGAAATTCCAGAATGGATTTCGTTACTGGTCTTCCTAAGGTTTCTCAAGGCATAGATGCGATTTGGGTCATTGTTGATAGATTGACCAAGTCTGCTCATTTCTTACCGATACGAGAAACTTATACACTTGAATGTCTTACTCGTATGTACATAAACGAGATTGTAAGATCGCATGGTATGCTTAAGTATCCATAGTTTCTGATCGAGACCCAAGATTCACTTCACGATTTTGGGTTAGTTTGCAAAAAGCTATGGGCACAGACTTACGATTTAGCTCGGCATATCATCCTCAGATGGACAAACAGTCGGAGAGGACTATTCAAACTCTTGAAGATCTATTAAGACTTTGTGTCCTTGATTTCAAGGGAAGTTGGGACAAGTTCTTACAATTGGTGGAGTTTTCCTACAACAACAGATATCAAGCAATTATTGGTATGGCTCCATTCGAAGCGTTGTATGGAAGAAAGTGTCGTTCTCCAATTATCTTTGCTGGATGAGGTGGGAAAGCAACGTTGTTGGGGACCGGAGTTGGTTCATATGACTACTTAAAAAGATTCAAACGATCCGACAACGTATAAAAATCTCACAAGATCGACAAAGAGTTATTTGATCTTCATCGAAAGGACGTGGAATTCGATATAGGAGATCATGTGTTGTTACGTGTTGCTCCATGGAAAGGAGTTACGAGATTTGAAAAGAGAGGAAAACACAATCCTCGATTCATCGGCCCATTTTTAATCCTCGATCGAGTAGGAAGCGTGGCCTATAGACTCGCTTTACCGCCAAGTATATCTCGTGTTCATAATGTTTTTCACATATCCATGTTACGTAAATATGTGAAAGACCCGAACCACATTATTGAGTTAGAACCGGACGAAATAGCGGAAGATTTGACATATGAAGAGGATCCTGTTCAAATCTTGGATAAGAAGGAACATATTCTACGCTCCAAGGTTATACCTCAAGTCAAAGTTTTGTGGAGAAACCACGATGTTGAGGAAATGACTTGGGAGTTAGAATCTGAAATGAAATCAAGGTATCCTTACCTCTTCGACATACCAGGTACGTACCCTAATTTCGAGGGTGAAATTTCATAAGAAGGGGAGGTTGTAAGACCCCAACTTTTTGAATAAAGATGAATTTTCTATAAATATCATTTTTGAATATTATGGAGTAAATTTGATATAATGTTATAGTTGTGGGTAATATTTATAAATTTTGCAAAGTACATAATTTGTATATAATATTCGATTGGTCTGGGAATATTCCTTTTAACAGGGAATATTATACAAACGCACAATCCTTGGTGGACCTTATTAACGAAATTATTGTCGGATTGAAAGCGACAAAAATATTTTATTAAAAATAACGGCGGAAGTTTTACCATTAATCTTTGTTGAACTATTCGGTAGTAAAAGTACGAGAATCTGGCGTGGTTGCATAGTAGCACACTGTATTGATTATTGATGCTTATGTGATAAGTCACTCAGTTTTGTTTTATTGGTATTATTAATGTAATAAAACAGAAAAGCTTTTTATATAAAATAGAATACTTTTATAAAGTTATTCGTTTTATTAGGCTAATAGTAAAATCTTTTTATATAAAAATGTAATACTTTTATAAAGTTATCTGTTTTATTAGACAATAATTAGAATATATTATATTTTATTATGCATAGTGTTTACATAGTGCATGTGTGACGCCCCCAAAATTAGGTATACATCACCCATCTTGAGTCGCCAGATACATGATCTGTAATTCAAATACAACCTAATAATACAACCGTCGTGTAATAATACGACAAAACATAAAGCGTGAGTTTGAATACAAATATTGTCTACTAGAGAGTATACAAACTCAAAAGGAGTCCTCATTACAATTATTATCACACTATTTCACGAATAGTGAGGACTACTAATGCACCATCTAGGACCATCACTCCGTTCCCGACTCATCCCGGCTATATTCTCATTTCAAGAAGAAAAAAGTAAAGAAAGGGTGAGCTCAACTAGCCCAAGAAGAAATATTATGACTAAGATAATGCAGAATAATTTATCATTACCCTTAAAAGCGGTGTTAACTGGCGATACAATATAATAAACATCAAGTTTAACTGTAGCGGAACAAGCAATCCATTAAAAGAGTCAAGTAGAGAATAAAATCTACTATCTTTTATGATTTAAAAGGTTTTTTATCACTTTTATCATTTGGGACTCAAATTTTAATAAATAATCCACATCATCGAATCACCCCCGCACTACTGACAAGGATATTCTTTAGTATCACGACCACGAATTATCCATGCACTACGGACTAAAGATAATCATGTTTTCATCAAGCAGTCTGATTATGCCATAAAACAATTCATCTTTGCACCCTTGGTAGAAGAGAATCCATAGCCATAATCATACCAAAAGCGCCCATCAATGCACTACGGGCCAATGAGGACTTTTTCCACATCATTTGTAACATTACGGTCATGATTACACCGAATAATCCCTGGTCATAATCATACCAAGTCCATCTATGCACTACAGGCCACAAATGACTTTTAACAAAATATAAGCATGAGGATGATGACAATGATATAGGAATTCAATAAAACAAGTTCAAGAATTAATTTATCCAGGAACTAATAACGTCCAAATTGTCAACATGATACTGCTTTGTAGAGTAAAATTCAAGAATGCTCAGAAGAATATTTCCATGAAAAGATACTGGATGAAGCGCAAATATCAAGGATATTCCACTAATTTCATGGAGTATGGAAGTCAAAGTTTTAACCAACTAAGTATAATAAAGAATGGAATAACAAAAGAAATCACCATGCATGCGGATTAGCATGACAAAAGTTATTCAACAAGAATACCAATAAAGCGGAACCGAAGTAAAGGCGTAAAACGCACCAGACAGGATATTCCAATGGAATAATAATAAAGATGGAACCTGGTCCGGCGTAAACGCGTCTTGTGAGGATAATCCAATGTAATAATAAAGAATGAAATAATGTAAGAATTTCACCAAGTATAGGGTATCCCACGTGATACAAAGTTATTCCAATGAATAACAAAGAATGGAATAATGTAAGTTCTCTTTATGAATAAGAAAGAAAGAATACCCCTTATGAGTACAACAAATAATATTCCCTACGAGTACAACAAATAATATTCCCTAGCTTAAAAAAAATTGGATACTGGAATAGTGAGGTAGCAGACTTCTCTTCTTCTTTCTCTCTATAATTTCTCTCTATAATAATTGCTCTAAAGCTTTTGTGAATTGGTGAGAAATGAAGGAAGAATGAGTTTCTATTTATAGGAAAATATAGTTTCGATAATTGCACGTTTTAGGGTTCAAAATATTACAGTATAATACCTTCCTCTTTTTCTTCATTTTTAATTTAGTCCTACAAGTATTATCAAACTTGCACCAACTCCCCTAATAGTAAATAATATGAATCAATAGTAAATCATGTGACTCAATAGTACAATCATGTGAATAAATAGTATAATAATGTGAATAAATAGTATAATCATGTGAAAAAATTAATTACAGTATAGTACCTCCATCTATACCTCCATTTTTAACTTAATCATGCAAGTATTATCAATCTTGCACCACCACCCCTAATAGTATAAGAATGCGAATCAATAGTTCCTCGTGAATAGTAACTCATGAATAGTAACTCGTGAATAGTACTCCGACACGAAAAGTGCTCCGAATACCCGAGTGAACAATATAACCTCCAGACATCAATTATCATCGAAATAAATGTCAATTTCGACTAACACTAATAATCCCAATACAATGGAACAATCAATTTCATATTTAATCAACACAACTTATTCATCATTAATATTATAACTCACAATATTTAACAACCAGGTCGTTCCCAGAAAAGAGGGCTTTCAGATAAGGATTTCTCCTTATTGGTAGCCGCAATTAGGTGACCAAACCTCTCTCTTGTCGAACTTCTAGACATTGTCAATATTGCAAATAATAATATGAATAACTTTGCATTGCCTCAATTATTGATTTAATAATAATAAATATTATGTAGATGATGATCTGTAACAATAATTGAATTAATAATATGAAAGATATGATGCAAAGAATTATTGTAGTAATAATTGAGTATAATCGAGTGACTTCTCACGTAGTTAAAGAATAATCAATACCGTGTACTACTATGCAACCATGCGTAGACATCGTAGATTTTTTACTACCAAGTAGTTCAACAGTTTAATAAAGAATACTTTCGTCGTTATTTTTATAAAAGATAATTACATCATTTTCTAACTACGATAATACTTACATTGTGGGGTCCACTAATGATTGTGTGTGTCAGTCACGAATATTCTCCGACAAAAAGAATATTTTTCGTCCAATAGAATATTTTATAACAACTTGCATACTTTGAAAAATTTATAAATACTACCCACAACTATAACATTATATCAAATCCACACCATAATATTCAAAAAAATATTTCGATAAATTTAAATCTTTATTCATAAAATATGGGGTTTCACAATCTCCCCTCCTTATGAAATTTCGCCCTCGAAATTTATGTACGCACTTGATATGCCAAAGAGGTGAGGATACATTGACTTCATTTCAGATTCTAACTCTTGAGGTATAACCTTTAAGTGTTGAATACGATCCTTCTTATCCAAGATTTTAACACGTATCTCCTCAAACGTTAAATCAGCCGTTATCTTGTCCGGTTCTAAATTAATAATTTGGTTCGGGTCGTCCACATATTTACGTAACATCGATACATTATGAACACGCGACATACTTGACGGTAAAATGAGTCTATAAGCCACAGTTCCTACTCGATCGAGGATTTCAAATGGGTCAATTAAATCGAGGGTTGAGATTTCCTCTCTTCATCGATTCTTGCTTCTAGAATAACGCCCTCTTGAACCTTTTCTTTAAATTCATCAAATTCGGGTGTGTAGCTTGAGCGGCTTTAAGTTTATCGATTAAAGTCTGTGACGCCCCGAAATCCGGTCTATCTTCACACCCGGATTCCGTACGTCACGAGTACATAATTCATCCAACATGCATCATTATATACTGAAATATAACGGCATACACTCTCAAATCCCAGGTTCTGGAAACCTTATAACCTTTTTCATTATAAATAATAATAAATACATTATTCATTTCATCTTACAAGAGTGACTTTTATCCGCCACCAAGGATACATAATAGTTCCTTAAACTAGTCTAAAGTTCAATTCATCTTTCTAATTTACAAGTCTTCACTTGATCTTCTCGCTACCTTCACACTCTGAATGATAATTCATCTGGATACCGTCAGCTTGATCTTTACGGGATCCTTAAGTTCTTCTAACCTTGTTCGCTGAAAATAGTTTTTCATTTAAAGAAAGTGTGAGCATTCAATTGCCCAGCAAGTCATAACAGTTGAACAAACAACTTAAGAATAAAAACATTTCTTTATAACTTCTATAACCGAACAAAGGTTATGAAGCAGCTTAAATAATAGGAATAGTCTCGATTCCTATCATCTTAAAACATCAATTATTTTCACTTTGAAATACTTTCATCCCTCTACCTTTTTCATACACATCCTGTCTGGCTAGAATCATTAGTACAGACTTAACAATAATGGTTCATGTATAAACAGAACATACTTATATTGAACAGCTCAATCATAGAACAATTCATATCATAGAAACATCGAAGTGTTCAAATTGTGGCTCAAACCCTCATACATTCTAACACCTTGTACAAATATCACGCATTCGCACATAGACAGAACTTCTCAAGTACAACATCTGAGAAGTTTAAAAAACTAGCATTCATGTAATATGAATGAAGTTAGGAAACTTGCCTTACGCCCAGCTACAGTTTACGTCGAACTGTTCATTTCAATTCCTATATAACACATAAGGAGAAAACATAAACACCAATTAGTCATATATTTAACTTACGCATTGTTTTACGTAGCTTTACTTCTTAGGGTTCGCGTTCTTGCAATAAAAGTTACGCGACTAACTTCCTTTACCGATTACTGCTTTTATGACATCTGGAGATGTCTTACTCATACGTTCCTCATCTTGGATGATTTATATTCTTATCTTATTCTTATAACTTCTCTAGGACTCAGCACACATCGCATCTCTGCTAGTAGTCCATATGGTACTCTAAGTGGTTTCCCACAAACAACCAACAAACAAGTTCCCGTGTCATCTACATCGCCATCATAATTGAGTTAGATCGGTTGTTGGTTTCAGTATATACCTTCGCTCTCTGAAGGAATTGTTTAGCCCAGCTCCCATATGTCAACCATCAAAGGTTACGATTTTACCACAACCTAACTTCTCTTAACTTATACGAACTATTAAACTATAATGTTCGATTAAGTCAATTTCTTATTCCTAACGGCTTTCTGACAACTAAATGTCATCCTTCCGGATTCATTCTTTCTCGAATCACATTCGGCTTCCATTAATCTTATTACTGTTTGTTACGGCTTTCTTGATAATGCATATACTATTTATTACTTTCGTTATCCATTATATGAACCCCATGTTCATTACTCGTTCTTAGTGTCAAAGCCATACTGATCATTGTATGCTAAGACCAAGCGTCCATCGCAACGACGTTACGTTCACAGCGTCTATATGCTTCACACTTATCTCTCATTATCATGATATAACATCGAAATGTTATTCATTACCCTCGTCACTCAACGTCTAAGGAATCACAACCACAGCAATTCCTCACATTCGTTCATCCCGACTACGGTCCCCGGATATCGGTTACGTAACCCGCGATTATATTCTTTGTCATTTTATCTTGTTTAATCAATACGTTCAACCTTTAATAAAGGTTTACATCACTTGATTAAGTGTTACATTAGTTGAATATTATGTTCATATTTCTTTCTTGCACATCCTCCAGTAACTGAGAACTAAAAATATCATTTCTAGGCATTACTCGCACTTGCCGGTACGTATGTATGGCTACCATCCCTTCTCTCTCTCTCTCTGCCATTGTCACGACCTACTTCTCTCTCCTCTCTTCCGGATTGGCTATGCATGGCCATTAAATTGTACTACGGTTCTGCTCACATGTGGTGAACTCTCGCAGCTTTCTTTCGGACATCATTATATGTCATGGGCGCCGGCCTCAAGGCACTACTCAAGTCAAGGTGTACGAGCATAAAACCTAGAAAAATTTTCTAAGTCTTTTACAAGCTTGAGATACTGATTTCAAAATCTCATAACTTCTTCGTTATAACTCAGAACGAGGTCGTTCCAAAGCCATTCTCTTCCTTATCTTACGTACTTCAATACCCCTCAGACAGAACTGTGTTCTGAATTCGTTAACGTGCCATTTGATTGGCTTGATCTTCACCCTTTGTTCATTTTTTACGTTTTTAACGCTCTTCGTTTGTTCGTCCGTAATTCGATCATTCGACCTCGAAACTCGTTCGTTCTTAAGTCCACGACTCATGTTTTCTATGTTCTATTACTTTCTTATGAAACCCTATATATTCAGGTTCATTTACTAACTTTCTAATTCTCGTTCGTCTTTTACGAAAATTTCGCCATAACCTCGTTATAGCTAAGTTTTAATCCATTCTTCATGAACGTTTCTACTGTTCTTAACCAACAAATATGCATCAAACTTATACGCGATGGTTTTAAACTTGTCCATCGACAATAATTATCCTACGATGGTTTTAAATTTGTCCATCAACAACGTTCTTCGTGTTCTTCGCGTGTTCTTCGTTCGTTCTTCATTTTAATCGATATTTTGGATTACGATTCCACTTTTTATTGGAATTTGATGTTATAGAACATTATTCCTTACTTATTTTACCTACTTATTCATATAATCCATTCGGATCGTTCTGTCATTACGAATCTTATACTTCCTTAAGAAATTTATTTAGTAAACTTTAAATTCTTATTTCTTTGTTTTCTCATGATTTCAATCATATGAAATCATTTCTAACATCATCTACTTCTTATCTTCATTAAGTTATGTTTTTAAACATAAAAACTTAAAGAAAATTTAAAAGAGATTAGGTTAGGACACTGTTCTTCTTTAATCTTCTCCCGTCGGACAAAGTTTGTACACGGGCTAGCCTTTCCTCTTCCTTCTCCTCCCATCCGAACTCTCTCTCTCTCTCTCTCAAAGTTGTAGGATTTTCAAAATCCAAAACAAATGAGCTTAAGCTTCCTATTTATAGAAAACTAAGGCCAAGGGTATTTTAGTCATTTCTCCCCCCAACCTCCTTACTATTCACACCTCCTCAATATACCTCCTTGGAAGCTTCGTGGTTCCGTCTTTCGGGTTTCGTCCGACAGTTCGAAAACTACGATTCTCGGAATCCAAATTTTTTTTGATATTTCATCTTTCCTTTACCGACTAATTTTTACGTATTCTTCGGATCTTCGAAAAAATTGAAAAACACTTTTCGACGTTAAGCGTTTTCCTTCACAATTTACCCTAACGTAGCTAATCTAGTGAAAAGTACATAACAGTACTTTTCATCATTTTTATTTCGTCCGATTTCTGCACGTTTTTTGAGAAAAACTTTTAACGGCTTACTTAACTTTTCACAATATATTATCGTCAAATCCTTCGACGGAATGTCATTTTGGCATACCGAACTCTCAGAACGGCCTAGGTTATTCAAACCCTAACCCTTAGGGTTTCGTCGGGTGAATAGTGCCTATTTCGCCTTTTTCCCCAAAAATATTTTGTTAGGAAAAATTTCATTTTTTAAGTCTTGAAAATTCTTATTCGCTCAATCTAGCTCGTGAGCGAATACTCGACTTATAATCATCCTAGGTTATAGAACGAGTAATAAACACATAACACAGAATAGTATTAATAAGAATTCATTTTATTAATAACTAATTCTTTAAACTTAAATTCTGGACAACCCGAATTTTCGGGTCATCACAAAATCGATTCTACTCGTATATTCGTTATCTTCATGGGGTTCGTATATTCGCACTTGTAAATGCATACGATCTTCTACTCAACGCGTCAACTACCACGTTCGCTTTTCCACGATAGTATTGAATGATATGATCGTAATCTTCAACAGCTCGAGCCAACGTCTTTGGCACATTACATGTTCGTTTTAGTTAAAGAAATATTTGAGGGTTTAAGAAATGGGTTTTGTACTGGGGTCAATTCAAAATTCAATTTCACGCTCTAGGGGTAGGCTAAGAAGTCTTCAAGAATACGTCAGGAAATTTATTAACAATAGAAATACCATTCAAAACTGTGACTCTCATCCAAGAATTGGATAACATGTCAAATTGATACCTATCAACTTGCCATCGTCATTCACGACGTTGCCTATAGAAAGTCTGGCTTCGGTGCATTCCACACAATAAAGTCAACAACGAAAGGATCGGGGCTCTTTATTTTTGGCTTGATATGGCAATGATTGACTTTAGTGGTTTGGTTACTTTGAATTCGCATAACAGGTTGGTTAGGATTATGAAAGCTAACAACCTTACGAAAAGCATGATGAGTAGTTAACCAATCGTTTCCAAAAATCACATCGAAGGCAAGTATTTTCAAAGAGATAAGATCGATAGGTAACGTGAAAGTGTTGATTTGAACAAGATTTATAAATAGTGGAGGTAACGAAGGTTTCTCCCAACCGAAGTTTAAATAGATATATCAAAGTCTAACTTCTCCTGAGTTAACTTCAAACATTGAACACAACTAGGTGCAATAAAAGAGTGAGTAGAACCAAGATTCAACACTCAGTATAGACTTTCGTAAGAGTTTATGACTAACATACCCGTGATAATTTTATTCGTGTTCCTCGTCATGAAAAAAAATGCTCTCTCTTAAACTACCAGTTTTGGCTTGTCTGGGACATCCTTTGGTGCCTCCATCCTAGCTGAACTTGTCTTCGGTGAACGACAAAATCGGGCTAAGTGACCTTCTCTTCCACAATTATAGCATGCTTTGGACGACATCACGCAGTTTGGACTGATGTGTCCCTCCCCTCCGCATTTGAAGCATATGATAGGTGGTCGTTCTCCTTCCTTAACAACGGGTGTTGGTGCTGACGTCTTTCCATCATTTTTGAATCTCCTCTTCTTGAAATGTCCATTCTTATTGTTTTGACCATGATTACCACCGAAGTGGTTACCATTTCTGGCATGTTGATTCCCTCCATGCTTATTGTCACCGCTTTGATGATCAAGTATCACCCGGTATTATCATTTTGCTTACCGCTTCTTTTGGTTGCGTTGACTCGTTATCGCGCTCCACTAACTGAGCCTTATTTACAACATCTGAATACAAACACAGTTTATGAGAAATAAGATATTGACGTATCTCTGGTTTCAAGCCTCTTAAAAACATTTGCGTCATTCGCTCCTCATTATCGACCAAATGGGATATAAACTGGGATAACTCCGTAAATTTACCCTCGTATTGCGACACTGTCTTATTGTTTTGTTCCAACTTGATAAATTCCACCTCCTTCATGTGACGAATGCTTTCGGGAAAGTACTTGTCATTGAACAGCTCTTGGAACTTCTCCCAAGACATCTTGAGTGCGTTAGGCTGGGTACGTTTTACAGATTCCCACTAGTGATCTGCCTCTTCACGCAACATAAAGGTTGAAAAGGGAACCTTTTTCTCCTCGGAGCATCCCAAGACATCAAATATCTTGGTGATCTGCTTTAACCACGCCTCCGCCTTTAAGTGGTTCTCGCTTTCCCAAAATTTTGGTGGTCCCAAATCCTTGAATTGCTTAGCGGTGACCAACCATGGGTTGCCATTGTTTCCTCCTGCATTATGAACAGGAGTGGCCTTCGCCTGATGTTTCCATGAATTCTAAAAAGCTCCTAAACGTACCGTCGTTCGTCAATTGATCGGTGTTGGTGTTTACAAGAGGATTATCGCCATCCCTGTTGCACATTGTCCCGATTATTGATCATTGAGACTCAACGGTCTCTCGTGTCCTCCATTGCTATTATCAACATTCTCGGATGTCATTTTCAAATACTGCCACAAAACAAGGGTTAATTGACATCACATATTATCCCTATACTCTGACCGACCAATTAAATACCAAATAAACTTAGGGAGGTCATACTAGCGAAGGAATTTCCGCTCTCCCTCCTAGTTCTAGTCTCACATCTTAGCCAGGATCATATCCCTAAGCTTTGATACCAACCGTGACGCCCCAAAATTAGGTATACATCACCCATCTTGAGTCGCCGGATACATGGTACGTAATTCAAATACAACTTAATAATACAACTGTCAGTGTACAATACGACAAAACATAAACTATGAGTTTGAATACAAATATTGTCTACTAGAGTATACAAACTCAAAAGGAGTCCTCATTACAATTATTATCACACTATTTCACGAGATAGTGAGGGACTACTAATGCACCATCTAGGACCATCACCCGCTCCCCGACTCGTCCCAATATATATTCTCATTTCACAAGAGAACGGTGAAGGAAAGGGTGAGCTCAACTAGCCCAAGAAGAAATATTATGACTAAGATAATGCGTAATAAATTATCATTAGCCTTAAAAAAATGTTAAAGCGATACAATATAACAAACATCAAGTTTAACTGTAGCGGAACAAGCAATCCATTAAAAGAGTCAAGTAGAGAATAAAATCTACTATCTTTTATGATTTAAAAGGTTTTCATCACTTTTATCGCTGGGACTCAGCTTAATAAATAATCCACATCATCGAATCACCCCCTACACTACGGCCAAGGATATTCTTAAGTATCACGACCACGAATTATCCATCCATGCACTACTGACTAAAGATAATCATGTTTTTATCAACAGTCCTGATCATGCCATAAAATAATTCATCTTTACACCCTTGGCCGAAGAGAATCCATAGCCATAATCATACCAAAAACTGTCCATCAAGGCACTACGGGCCAATGAGGACTTTTTCCACATCATTTGTAACATTACGGTCATGATTACACCGAATAATCCCTGGTCATAATCATACCAAGTCCATCTATGCACTACAGGCCACCGATGACTTTCAATAAAATATAAACATGAGGATGATGACAATGATATAGGAATTCAATAAAACAAGTTCAAAAATTAATTTATCCAGGAACCAATAACGTCCAAATTGTCAACATGATACTTCTTTGTAGAGTAAAATTCAAGAATGCTCAGAAGAATATTTCCATGAAAAGATATTGGATGAAGAGCAAATATCAAGGATATTCCACTAATTTCATAGAGTATGGAAGTCAAAGTTTTAACCAACTGATTATAATAAAGAATGGAATAACAAAAGATATCACCATGCATGCGGTACTTCGCATAGACAGATTATTCCAACAGAATAATAATTAATGAAACAAGGACATGCGTAAAGCACAGACAGGATCTTCCAACAGAATAATAAAGAACAGAATAATAACATAAATCACCATGCATGCGGTATCAGATAGACAAAGTTATTCTAATGAATCACCAATAAAGATGGAACCGGTCGGCATAAAATGCATGCATGTGATATTCCAATGTAATAATAAAGAATGAAATAATTGAAGAATTTAACCAAGTATAGGGTATCCCGCGTATACAGGTTATTCCAACAGAATAATAAAGAATGGAATAATAGAAGTTCTCTTCATGAATAAGAAAAAAAGAATACCCCTTATGAGTACAACAAATAATATTCCCTACGAGTACAACAAATAATATTCTCTACCTTAAAAAAAACTGGATACTGGAATAGTGATGTGGCAGACTTCTCTTCTTCTTTCTCTCTATAATTTCTCTCTATAATAATTGCTCTAAAGCTTTTGTGAATTGGTGAGAAATGAAGGAAGAATGAGCTTCTATTTATAGGAAAATATAGTTTCGATAATTGCACGTTTTAGGGCTCGAAATATTACAGTATAATACCTTCCTCTTTTTCTTCATTTTTAATTTAGTCCTACAAGTATTATCAAACTTGCACCAACTCCCCTAATAGTAAATAATGCGAATCAATAGTAAATCATGTGACTCAATAGTACAATCATGTGAATAAATAGTATAATCATGTGAATAAATAGTATAATCATGTGAAAAAATTAATTACATTATAATACCTCCATCTATACCTTAGTCATGCAAGTATTATCAATCTTGCACCACCACCCCTAATAGTATAAGAATGTGAATCAATAGTACCTCATGAATAGTAACTTGTGAATAGTACTCTGACACGAAAAGTGCTCCGAATACCCGAGTGAACAATATAACCTCCAGACATCAATTATCATCGAAATAAATGTCAATTTCGACTAACACTAATAATCCCAATACAATGGAACAATCAATTTAATATTTAATCAACACAACTTATTCATCATTAATATTATAACTCACAATATTTAACAACCAGGTCGTTCCCAGGAAAGAGGGGGCTTTCTGATAAGGATTTCTCCTTATTGGCACGCAATTAGGTGACCAAACCTCTCTTTGACAGAACTTCTAAACATTGTCAATATTGCAAATAATAATATGAATAACTTTGTCATCTCAATTATTGATTTAATAATAATAAATATTATGCAGATGATACTGTAACAATAATTGAATCAATAATATGAAAGATATGATGCAAAGAATTATTGTGTAGCAATAATTGAGTATAACTGAGTGACTTCTCACGTAAGCATCAATAATCAATACTATGTGCTACTATGCAATCACGCGTATTACTGTACTTTTACTACCGAGTAGTTCAACAGTTTTAACGGTAACACTTCCGCCGTTATTTTTATATAAAGATAATTCTATCATTTTTTAACCACGACAATACTTCTGTTGTGGGGTCCACCAATGATTGTGTCGTCGTACGAATATTCTCCGACCAATAGAATATTTTATAACAACTTGTATACTTTGAAAAATTTATAAATACTGCCCAGAACTATAACATTATATCAAATCCACACCATAATATTCAAAAAAATATTTCGATAAATTTAAATCTTTATTCATAAAATCTGGGGTTTCACAGCCTGCATAGTGTTTGTATTGTAAAATCTTGTATAAAGTTATTCGTTTTATTAGATTATAAATAGAATATATTATATTTTATTTAAAAGATTTTTCTTTAAATATGGACCGTCAGATTAAAGTAAATCAATCTGGACCGTTCATGAGTTAGTTACTATGCGTATCCATTTTTCTATAAATAGAAGCTCATTCCTTCATTATTTCTTACTTAATTCACTGAAACTCTAGAGAGATAAACTATAGAGAGAAAGAAGAAAATTATTCTGCTACTTCACTACTTATATATCTAGTACTCTTCTTCTTAAAGTAGGGGGTATTATTTCTTTTGTATTCATGAAGAGAACTTCTGTTATTCCATTCTTTATTATTTTGTTGGAATAACCTGCATACGCAGACTTCCCTATACTTGGTGAAATTCTCTTGTTATCTGTTCTTTATTATTCTGTTGGAATAACCTGTATACGTGGACTTCCCTATACTTGGTGAAATTCTCCTATTATTCTATTCTTTATTATTCTGTTAGAATATCCTCGCATGCATGCGTTTTACATGGGACACAGTTCCGATCTTTATTATTCTGTTGGAATAACCTACATGTGCGGTCTATCGCATGCATGGTGATTTCTTTTTCCATTCTTTATTATACTCAGTTGATTAAAACTTTGACTTCTATACTCCATGAAATTAGTGGAATATCCTTGATATTTGCGCTTCATCTAGTATCTTTTCATAGAAATATTCTTCTGAGCATTCTTGAATTTTACTCTACAAAGCAGTATCATGTTGACAATTTGGACGTTATCAGTTCCTAGATAAATTAATTCTTGAACTTGTTTTATTGAATTCTTATATCATTGTCATCATCCTCATGTTTATATTTTGTTGAAAGTCATCTGTGGCCTATAGTGCATAGATGGACTTGGTATGATTATGCCCAGGGATTATTCTGTATAATCATGACCGTAATGTTACAAATTATGTGGTAAAAGTTCTCATTGGTCGTAGTGCATTGATGGACAGTTGTTGGCATGATCATGACCATTAATGAATACACAAATATTCTTGGCCCGTAGTGCATGGATAGTTGTGGTCGTGATACTAAAGAATATCCTTGGTCGAAAAGTAGTGGGTGATTCGATGATATGGATTATTTATTGTCGAGTCCCAATGATAAAAGTGATGAAAACCTTTTAAATCATAGAAGATAGTAGATTTTATTCTCTACTTAACTCTTTTAATGGATTGCTTGTTCCGCTGCAGTTAAAATTGATGTTTGTTATATTGTATCAGTTTAACACTGTTTAAGGCTAATGATAATTTATTATGCATTATCTTAGTCATAATATTTCTTACTGGGCTAGTTGAGCTCACCCTTTCTTTCACTGTTCTCTTCAAGAAATGAGAATATAGCTGGGACGAGTCGGGGAATTGAGTGATGGACCAGATGATAGTATTAGTAGTCCTCACTATTCTATTAAATAGTGTGACAATAAATGTAATGAGGACCCCATTGAGTTTGTATATTGTCTAGATGACAAAATTTGTAATAAAACTCACAGCATATGTTTAGTCGTATTTTACACGACTGTTGTATAATTAAGTTGTATTTGAATTTTGTACCATGTATTTGGCGACTCAAGATGGGTGATGTATACCTATTTTGGGGGCGTCACAGTGATGTTTTATAAAAGAGGTTTTTTCAAACCCTGATGCTCAATAGTAATTGAGACCTTTTACACTCCCATTTTATTAAGTGTTCGGCTTGATTGATTTTATTTAACAGATGTGAGGCATCCGTACGAAAATAATGTACAAAATAATGTCGACTTCCTCGTGGGTATGAAAACCATCTGGGGAAATTCAGACAATGCAGAAGAATTTACAAGCTACTTACAGCTGAAAATGTCCATCACGGGAACCGAATCTAGATCCAATGGGATGAATCTGTGATCACATGATTCCTAAAGCATGTAGAATCTTGTAATTTGTATGAAAGTCGTATGGCGGTATATATATAAAAGTCAGTATATATATATATATATATATATATATATATATATATATATATATATACGTATATGATCACCAACCACGAAGCACCTCCATGGGAGATCGAAATGTAAATAAATCAGTAAAAGTATCAACCATACTTGAGGAAACTCCAAAGTGATTTAAACATAAATAAAGTCAGAATACGGCCAACCGCCACGTAAAGAAACTCAAAGTGGGACAAAATGTAAATAAAGTCAGATAAGCGATCAATCGCCACTTAAGTAAACTCCAAAAGGACAAAACGTAAAGAAAGCTATAAGAGTTTATCAACCACCACGTAAGTAAACTGTGTGGGACAAAATATATATATATATATATATATATATATATATATATATATATATATATATATGTAAAAGCAATAAACGCACTGGATGTGAAATCTGTGCTTATCGAACAAAGTTCGACCACGCTCATATATATAGTATATATATATAAAAGTTTAATAAACGCACTGGATATAAAATCTGTGCTCATCGAATGTAGTCCCACACATAGTTAATATATATATGTATATATATATATATATATATATATATATATATTAAAGCAAAAGAACGCATTCGGATATAAAATCGTGCTCATCGAATGTAGTTCGACACACACGCTAATATATATAAATGTATATATATATATATATATATATATATATATTAAAGCAAATAAACGCCCATCAAGTTCAGGCTCAATCGAGGCATAACTCGATAATGTTAGTCAAATATATATATATATATATATATATATATATATATATATATAATATATGTATATATATAGACTGAAATGAAACCATGGACCGAAGTCCGGGCAAAAGCAAGCAACACGACTCTCAACGTGTAGAAGGGTGTGTGCAGAGATGAAGAGAAAGACTCTAAAGTGTGTGAGAAGGCTTATAGCTGACTGCCAAAGAAGACTTCTATAACTTTAGAGTGGGTAAACACTGGCTTTTGTAAGTACAAAAGAGACTATATATGAGCTCACAGGTGTTTAAAAGGGGAAAGTACACTGCATGAGGTGAGTGAAGAGCAAAATCAAGGGGCTTCCTCGCCATTTTCTCTTGAAAATGGGCAGCCCAAGCCTTCTATTTATGATTTTAAGTAGTCAGCAGTGTACCTGGAGAGGCAACCCGGGTGGGCACGGGTTTTTCAGTCGGGTCGTCTCAAGCACGTGCACTCAAGAATCAGAATGTCCACTCAAACTTTTAGAAGTACAATCTGGGCATCAGTTTGAGGTATACAGGACCTATTTCGGACCTCCGTTGTTGAGAGTTATACGATGGCATGGGTTTAGAGTTTGTACAAAGTCATTGAAGATGGGACTGTGCCCTCCGGTCTTCAAGCTTCAACTTCCATCTGTTACCCCGTACAATAGTCACTCGGGATTGGTTAGTCTTGTGGGACATCATTGTGTTGAGACGACGTGGCGTGGCATCGCGTTTGGCTAGATGACGATGTTGCCCCTCACCGGTGTTATCGTCGGATTGGGCTGATAAAGCAGACGTTGCTCAGGCTTCGCTGAGATTGGACTGCTGCAATTGTTGAAGGTCCTCATTGTCATCTTTGAGGTGTGTTTGTCCCCCTGGTGTTATCATCGTGTTGGTATAGAGTCTCTCATTGTGAGTGCCGAGATTGAAGCTGGTCGCATTTGAAACAAGCATTTCTGGGGTTATCGCTGAAACTACATTCCTTGGGGTTATCACCAAGGTTGGTGGCTATTCCCATGGTAGGGGCTGAGACAGGATATCTCGGGGTTATCTCCGAGATTAATCGGTCTTCTCCGGTGTGTGTTCCGGTATTGGATCTGCATGCCTTGGGGTTATCTCCAAGATTGGAATCGTTACTCCGAGATTGCGATCCGGGGTTGATCTTTGAACTTCCCAGAGTATCCTAGATGGGTATGGATTGTCTTTCGTGGTTCCCTCTTAAAGATTTAATCATCCTCCCGCAATGTTAGTGTGATGAGTAGAGAAAATTTCGAGTGTCTACAGATGCCCCTCTTTATCATACTAATGCATGGGTAGGATAAAGAATCCTAGACACTTGAAACGCAATAAGACAAAGTAGCAACATGATACAAATGTATGATGCATGTGTACGGGGTTGTAGCCCAACATACCGGGGATGATTGATGGCTCCCTGTTGCTTCAACTAGGGATTGGCAATGATGACCAGATTTGATGTGTAATCCGAATCTGTTAGGATGTTGATGTTGGAGTTATCACCAAATTCATGTGTCTTTGATACTGACTTGATCCTGAAGATGTACCTCTTATGTGTAAGAGATCTATGGGGATAAAGCTTGATCTGTTTGAGGATGTGTATAACATATTCCATCATCTATCCTCTTTGATAACATTGACCTCTCCGGTCAAGACGCTGTAATATGTCATGATTCTCGTTGATTTATCGCCAACAAAGACAAATGCCGTCGTCGGGGATGCTCGACCTTCGTTGACGTGTACTTCACTGTCATGTGAATCAACGACTAAAAAATTCTGTGGGATATACGGTCAAGCTTGCTTGACCTTCGTTGACTTGTGAATCAACGGTTGACACTCTGTGGGTAGATTGTCAAGGTTGCTCGACTTTCGCTGACGTGTGAATCAACAGAGCATTGCATTGTGACCCCCGCCAGGGATCCACTGGGGAATATGAGTAATCCAGTATGAAATCCTCGAATAACTCTAGAGCTCTGATAGGTTTAATCGCTATTGGCTGAAATAACGTCAAGGCTGCTTGACCTTCGTTGATATATGTGTCAACGGCTTGAATTCGCGTTGTAATCCCCTGCCGGGGATTTACGTTGTAACCCCCGTCGGGGATCTACGTTGTAACCCCCGTCGGGGATCTACGTTGTAACCCCTGTCGGGGATCTAAGTTGTAACCCCCGTCGGGGATCACGTTGATCTTTAAGGTGATGACCCGGAGTTGGCGGCATTGGACCTGTACAAGGTATTGCCGGACGTGATTTGTGACAAATGAGATCATTGGCAGGGTATACCTCGTGTTCGGGTGACTACTAATGAGCGATGTACAGACTCAAAGTTTCATCTGAGAAGACCAGGATTGCATGCTATTTTGCTCAATTGCGTGGCATTTTTATTCCCGATTTGACTTTTCTAGTCCGCAATAACTCCTTTACAACTCGAACTGGACCGAACCGGAGGGGTGAGGCCCACATATGGGTGCCACAGTGCACCTGCTTTAGCCGCAGATGTGCCTGCGGCCGACCGTGGATGATAAAATCCAGCAGGTTGGTCTTCATAAGTCATTTTCAACTTGTCGCGCGAAGAGAAATCCGTGAGCCTTCTTCAGATCTGCTGAGCTCAGGCTATTTTTTGCAAATTCTGTCACTGTACAAGTGTTCTACACTATCCTGGTAACGTATGCATGTATTTTTGCAAGTTTTTATCCGTTGGATTGTGAGTTATCGCATGACATGCATCTAAACACATAGTAGTGATTATGTATGCACAAATGACTTGATAAAAAATATTCAACATAGTAAATGTTAGTATTAAACCATGCTAAACATAATGATGTGAAAAAATTTGACTTTTGAGACAGTCAAATTGGCACCTCTTTCTGCTATTTTTTGTCCTATTTGAGGTCCAATGAGCAAAAGGTAGAAAGGCAAAGTACTCCTAGTATTGAGGTTGACCTTATGCATGATGATTTTGATTTTTAATGCATATATTATGTATATGACTTTGGGGCAGGTGTGCTACTGAATGGCCACCTAGACATGCCTATGTGCATGTGGATAGTCCTATTTTCAAAGGGGACTATGGCAAAAATTTTCAAAATGTAGGCATTGGTAGTCAAGCATTTTAACTCTATTGTATGTTAAAGTAAATGCATGCATGCATATAGTCATAAAATGCATTAGAAATCTCCAGGTAAGGAAATACCACACCCTTTCTGAGGTGATTTGGAGACTTATTGTCCAGATATTATGGATCCGGATCACCATAGAGAGCAGTTCCTGCGCAGACCACTTCGTATAATGAGGAGGGCTTCAAGTACCTCGCCTCTGCGCTCGCGTGAGACACCTCGTAGATTGGTGGAGGTCGTGATTCGCCCAAGTCCGATCAGAAGCGTGGCGTGCGACGTTGAGGACATGAAGGAGGATATTCCTATTGAGGATCCCGCTCCTGCTGCACCTGTTCCTCATAGGGAGTTACCTTGTATTTAGGTGGAAAACCCAGAGCTGCTGGGTGATTTGAGCAGACATCCATCGATGTATTTGCATGCTAACGAGGTATGGCGTTAGACTTTGATCTTCCTTCTTTCCTATTGATGAGGAGCAAAGGGTTTTGATGTTGATCTGCATTTCATGCAGGTTCCAGGTTTTACACAGCCTCGAGGGAACTAGTTCAATAGACATTCCATGTATCAGGCTCTTCATCCTGATTACCGAGTTGTAGTGCATGACTAGGGATTCGGGGCATTCGTCCCCATCCTTCCCCGTCGTTGTCCCTGGGGTTATCTCAGGGCTTTGTCTGAGCGATGGTTTCATCAGACTCAGTCACTCCATCTGCTGGATTGCGAGGTGATGATGATGCTGATGGATTGGCGATTTATCACAGGTATGGAGTTTGGAGGGGAGCCAGTGCCTTGCATGGCGAATATTACCCCTACTGCCGTCAGATCCTTGTTAGGAGTTCCGGCAGAGGCGCTCAAAGGTAGGACTATCCGTTCAGGTCCTTTGAGCATAGATGCTATGAGTGGGCTATTGAGTGAGCCTATGCCTGATGATGTCAGAATCAGGGATTGCATTCTGCTATGATTATTCCTGATGATCATTAGAGGCTGCTGCATAGCAGATAACTCTTCTACGGTTTCTTTCGTATTGATCAGCGCTACGCGTGATGTGGACCGTATTGGAGAGTATGATTGAGGCTCCTATACCTTTGCCTATTTCCTCCGAGGCATGCGCATGCGCTCACAGGGTTTGACCGAGGCTAGGCTAGGCTTTTACTTATTTCTGCTGGTGAGTATTTCTCTTGTCAATTCCCATTTATAGGTAAAGAGTGTTTATTGATAGTAGATGTTTTGCCATTGTGTTGGCAGTTTTGGGCTTATGAGAGGCTCCAATGCTTGCATCCTATGAGTGTGTTAGGTTTGGATACCTATCCACGAGGACGATGATGGCATCATTCCATTTTTTTGGAGGTCTCTGTAGCTGAGGGATTCACTCACTGCCGTATGCAGCTAGAGTTGCTGAAAGTTGATACCATTACATGGATTCCCTATTCAAGGGAACACTTGACCATCGGCTTTGAGGATGGATACCCGACTGGAGTCAAGTACTTGATTTCCACCAGGAGAGTTCCTCTCTTCACAGATGGAGGCTGGGAGCTCTATTTAGGAGAGCGTGCTATTAGGAGCACCACAGGGGAGATTCGCATGCCGATCTTGCCTCCCTGTCAAGCGCCATTGGCACTCAGATCGCGATACCACCCATCACCGACATCCCATTGTTGGGGTTGATGGTTTTGCATTATCGTGAGGGTCCTTGCACTCGGGAGATGTTCCGGCGTTGGTGGTTCCTCGCACTATTGGAGCCCGGCCCCGCGCCACACGCTTTTATGGGGATATGGTTCCGGATCCGTGATGATGACGAATGGATAACCAGGTGTCCGAGATCCCACTCATATGACACATGATTGATAGCTTGACTTCGTCGGGTTGGACTAGGAACATGTTTTTATCCGGCATTTGGGCAGAGATCCGGCAGAGGCGGCTTCATTTGATCCTTCCAACTCAGGCGCTGACCCATCAGATGACCCATTCGGTTTTGCCGGCGCAGATCCTCCTCTATATAGGCCTGACATCCCTGTTGATAGAGATCCAGTGACTCAGGAGGAGTTACATCAGGTTGACAGGATTGATGATGTGGACATCGACACCTTGACCTTCTTCTGATGTGTATTCTCGTTATATCTTTTGATAGGCCTCTGTTAGATATTGGGAGGTTGTTCCCCATTCTCGCTATATCTTTTGATAGGCCTCTGTTAGTAGTAGGGTATCTGTGCCCCATTTCCCTGTATTTGTAGCTGTACAGAGATGATGTATTAGATGATGATATACTTAGGAATGTATGCACAGTTTTTCCATTCCCTATATTATATTGCCATCTATTATCTACTATGCATGTATCATGTTATGCATATGTATGTATGTCCGAGAGATATTCTAGCATTGACCTGGATGGTCTTATGACACGGCCCGCATGTATGTCTTCTTCTTCGACGATTAGTCAGATAGATCATACCCCACCGTCATTGGTGGCATTGGGTATGCGATCGTGGTACGATAGCATGTCACCGCCAGACAGGGTGACTATAGATCAGTTGCTGCAATATACCATGAGCTTTTTGACTTTTTAGGTTCCCGTAGGGTTTGTGGACGGGATACTAGAGCATTAACTACCGGATAGGCAGGTATTCCGATTCGGTACCCATGAGTTGACTCCTACTCTGGAGGAGTATGCACGATTGACGATGCTGCCTTTAGACAGACCTTGCGTGCACCTGGCTTTGGGAGACATGAGTAGACGATTCATGACTCTCACTTGATTGCTGCTCAGAGTGGTACAGGATGAGCTAACGTCTGGCCACGTGATATCCCAGCATTTTCTGTATGAAAGATTTGGCTCGGAGGATAGCTATTCACGACATTCCGGGGATTTCACCGCATTGCAGAGGATTCTTGGCGTTTGGCGTGGTTGATGTATCGATGTTGCGCGATCGTCAGACGCCCATATGCCACGGTACATAGATGAGATAGACATAGGTGTCATCATGGCCGTGAGAGCTCTCAGGGAGGGTCGTACCATTGTACCAATGATTGTAGCAGATACCCTGCGGTCAGCATCCTACTTATGTACTTACCCGTCAGGAGTGTTCACAGGTAGTTCGGTCATGCTGTATGTGTGGTTTATGTCACACTTGAGACTGATTGGTACCTTTAGATGGCATGGATATTGGTTTACCCATGATGTAGCCATGTCATACTCCTTTCAGCCATCGGAGTGTATAGATGCTCTGTCTTGGTCCGCATTTTTTGCAGATATCAGAGATCCTTTTAGTATATTGCCGTGTTCGGGGCTTAGCTCACCATATAGCTTCATTACTCACGCTCTGGGCATGGACTTCCTCCCTCTGGCTGGTTTGAGGGGCGTGACTACTTATCACCCACTGGCCGTGATGTCACAGTTTGACCAGTTCCAGGATTTTCATCCTTTCGAGGGGGCGATAGGTCAGCGTTCAGCTTCTCGATATCTCTTAGCAGAGGACCGATCTCGTGTGTACACTTATTGGGATCAGCGTGAGATAGCTCATTTTTATGTGAGCCATTCGGTTTGTTCTGCAGAGTATTCCGCATGGATGGAGACATATTTTATCGGCTGCAGCAGTATCTACAGTACCGGATAGCGAGTCAGACGATGTAGAGCCAATGGAGGACATCGATTCCTACATCGAGGAGGAGCCCACTGCTGGGTTACCAGTATTTCCTCTGGATTCTCCCCATTCAACTAATGTTGTGATTCAAAGACTCAACACAAAGATTTTTTAAGCGAGTCTTCATTTGATGACCTTTGAGAGAGATCAGGCTCGATCTATGATGTTGGCTGCCCTTGAGGGGAGAGACGCAGCTCTATTAGAGAGAGACGAGGCATTAGCTCGCAGAGATATCGCTGTTGTTGAGCGGGATGAGGCTAGATTAGCTAGAGATGCAGTGATAGTTGAGCGGGATAGTGCTATATCTGCCCGGGATGTATCCGTCATAGATAGTACTGCAATGAGGTCCCTTACCACTGGCATGATCGCAGAGATGAGCGCATATATTGATGATCATATGGTCACCATGCAGATGGCTGCAGATCTGTTGGGTCGTGTGGATATTCTCGTACAGGAGACCACAGCTTCACCTCCATCTTCTGAGAGGGACGCCATGTTAGGCTTGTTAGCTCGCATATACCCTGACTTGTAGATGAGCTTATATTTTCCTGCATAGACTAGCTTAGTCATGTACAGTTAACATTGTATATTTTTGGATCACTTCCCTTTTAGATATGCTTTGCTACTTGCTTGATATTTTGCATGCTGCTTCAGGGCTTGTGATCCTGATGTATTCTGAATTCCTCCTGGGTGGATGGACATTGAGTTATCTCTGGATATTTCAGAATGGATCATCGATCTGTATGTATCCTTACCATCTTTGGTGTCTTGGGACTGGTTTTTGTATGGAAATGTAGAGAGGAGTGCAGTTTTCCTCTCTGAGATTGACCGCACCACAGATGGTCGCCAGTACTTCTATTTAGGAGAAGCCTAGTTAATTCCATCTCTTATGGATTGATGTTTCTCTTCAAGGTATGATCGCAGCTTAGATGGTCGCCGAATCTCCTATTTAGGAGGAGTTCAGGTAATTCCATCCCTTTGGTCTGAAGCCGAATGAAATGTAGTGGTTTCAAGGATGATCCCAAAGATCAGATGACAATGGTTTGTGTTTTGGTAGGGGTGAGACCGCACCATGAATGGCTGCCTACGTACTCCTATTGAAGAGGAGATTAGGTCTGCGTAGTTCGAACCTGGTGTAAGAGGTTCAACGCGGTATATGGCAGAAATGGTGTAGGAATTTGTTTTTTATTTTGTAAGGAGAAGAGGGTAGAAATATTTTTGTTGTTTTTGTTTTATTACGACCAGGCCATATAAAATGGTTGTCTACGTACTCCTATTGAAGAGGAGATCAGGTCGACGTAGTTCGCGCCTCAGGGCGAGTGGAAAAGCGTAATCCCATGTGCAAAGTCAGTCGAAAAGGGAGGAGAAAGTTTAATCCTAGGTTGAGGATAAATCGTAGGTATGAGAAGTTTGATCCTGTGTATGGATATCCAAATCAGAACGCAAGAGGTTCAATCCATGGTGGGATGACCTAAGTTGTAGGAACGCAAAGGAGAGCCAGGCTGCTGACTTGAAAAGTATGTTTCCCTGAGGGGCAAAGTGTGGAAGAGTTGTATGTGGTAAAGGGTTAAAGAACCGGAATGATCTGGTGATCTCGATGGTCCAACACTGTGGTGTTCTTTGGTTACTTCGGTATATAGTACCGCTTTTCTGATTGTCCGAAGTTGATGAGTTGTGGAAATTCATTGTTGTCCATTTCTTGTAATCTGAGAGTGCCTCCGTCAATATTTCCTTGACAATAAACGGGCCTTCCAGTTAGGAGCTTAATTTTCCTTAGATCGATCTTGGTTGTCGAGGATTTTCTTCAAAACCAAGTCATGTTGTTTGAATCGCCATAAGCCGGACTTTTTGTTGTAGGATCCGCAATCCTTTGTTGATATAATCGACCATGGAAGATAGTCTGCGGTTCGCTTTTCATCTATCGTAGACAATTGGTGATACTTGTCTTGTACCCATTGGTCTTCATCCGGTTGGCGCCTATCAAGACTCGAGGATTCCATTTCAACTTCTATGGGGAGCAACCGCTTCCATCCCATAGGTTAATGCGTAGGGGGTTGTCCCAGTGGAAGTGCGCATTGAGGTTCTGTAGGCTAACAGAGTAAGAGGCAATAGATCCAGCCATTCTTTGTGGTTAGCAGAAATCTTTTGCATAATCTTCTTGATATTTTTGTTAGCCGCTTCAACAGCACCATTCATCTTCGGACGATAGATGACAGAGTTGAGATGTTTGATGTGGAACTTACTGCATAATTCCTCCATCATTCTGTTGTTGAGGTTCTTAGCATTGTCTAATACAATCACCTCTGGTTGTCCATATCGACAAACGACATTGTTTTTTATGAAAGCAATGATGACTTCTTTGGTAACCCGGGGGAAGGAGGCTACTTCTACCCACTTGGTGAAGTAGTCGATCATGGTGAAGATAAATTGATGACCATTACTAGCTTTAGGCTCAATGGGCCCGATAACGTCCATTCCCCACATTGAGAAGGGCCAAGGTGAACTCATATTGTGGAGTTCCCGTGGAGGGGCGTGTATGGCATTCCCATGAATCTGGCACTGATAGTATCTTCGGACGTGGTCATTGCAATCAGCTTTGAGAGATAGCCAATAATGTACCGTCCTGAGGACTTTCTTGACATGGAGGGGGCCACTCATGTGGGGGCCACAAACTCCGCCATGGATTTTATCCATAAGCCTTTGGGCTTGATCTTTATCTAAACACCTGAGGAGACTTAGTCCTGCATCTCTTTTGTAGAACGCATCTCCACTCAGGTAGAATTTCATAGCAAGTTGATGGATCCGCCTCTTCTCAGGCGGGCTCACTTCCGCGGGTGTAGATCTATCTCGTAGATATTCCTTGATATGCTGATACCAAGGATGCTGGATGGGAGGTAGCTCATCCGATACTTCTCCAATGTAATTCCCATAGGCTGGGCCCTTGTGCAGGGAAATTATGATGCTTGGCAAGTGTTCCTTATCTGATATTCGAATCAAGGAGGCCAAAGTTGCTAACGCGTCCGCAAAGTCATTCCTATTATGAGGAACATATAGAAAGGAGATTTCTTCAAACTCCAAAGACATCTTCAAAACCTGCCGATGGTAAGGCAGCAAATGTAGTTCCTTGGTTTGATAGATTCCGATGGATTGTCTGATTACCAACTCTGAATCTCCAAGGACAGTTAACCGTCCGATGCCCATCGAACGGGCAAGTTTTAGCCCCGTGAGACAGCTTTCATACTCACCGTTTGTGTTGTTGTCGTCGATAAACCGCAATTGACGGGCGATATCGCTTCCGTGTCGACGATACTAGAACTGCTCCAGCTCCAGAACCTTCCAGATTAACAGCTCCATCAAAATACATCTTCCATGCTTGGAGTGTATCACATTGATGATGTTGCTGAACTGTCATTACTCCTTCATCAGGGAAATATGTTTCCAAGGGTTTGAAATCCCCTAAAGGAGCGGCGGCCAGTTGATCTGCAATTCCTTGACCTTTGATGGACTTTTGAGTCACATACACGATGTCAAATTATGGTAGGATCAACTGCCATCTGGACAGCCGACAATTTAACATGGGTTTGTTGAACACGTATTTGAGAGGATCCACGCGGGATATGAGATGGGTTGTGTGACCATGGAGATAATGATGTAACCTCATGGAAGCCCATGCTAAAGTACAACACGTCTTTTCAATCAAAGTGTACTTGTGTTCACTGCTGCTGAATCTTTTGCTGAGGTAATAGATAGCTCGTTCTTGGCCTCTATCGTCCTTCTGTCCCAACATGCATCCCATGGCATTGTCACTTATGGACAGGTACATGAACAGGGGAACATTATCCCTGGGTGGTACCAACACGGGAGCTTTGACTAGCTGTTTCTTGATTGTGAGGAAGGCATTTTGACACTCACCATTCCATTTCATGGAGAAGTTCTTCCTTAATAGCTTGAAGATTGGCTCACAGGTTGCTGTGAGTTGAGAGATAAACCTGCTAATGAAGTTGATTCTTCCCAAAAATCCCCGTATTTCCTTTTCTGTCTGAGGAATGGGCATTTCCGTGATGGCTTGGATTTTGGCAGGATCCAGCTCAATCCCTTTGTGGCTGACTACAAATCCTAGCAATTTGCCTGATTTAACGCTAAAGGCGCATTTAGCTGGATTCAACTTCAAGTTGTACTTACGCAACCTATAGAACAACTTTCTGAGATGGTCTATATGGTCATCCTCCTTTCGGGACTTGACAATGATGTCATCCACGTAGATCTCGATCTCTTTGTGCATTAAGTCATGGAAAAGAGCTATCATAGCTCGTTGATAGGTAGCTCCGGCATTGATGAGGCCGAATGACAACCGTCTATAGCAAAAGGTTCCCCAAGGTATGATGAAAGCAGTTTACTCACGATCTTCCTCAGCAACCATGATCTGATGATACCCCGCGAAGCAATCAGCAAAGGAGTACATATCGTATTGCGCAATATTGTCAATGAGAATGTGGATAAATGGCACGGGAAAGCTATCTTTTAAGCAAGCTTTGTTCAAGTCCCGATAATCCACGCAAACTCGCACCTTCCCTCCGGGTTTAGGTACGGGAACAATGTTGGATATCCACTCAGGATATGTAGACACCATGATGATGTCAGCTTGAAATTGTTTCATAATTTCTTCTTTTACTTTTAAACTCCACTCAGGTTTCAATCGCCTAGGCTTCTGCTTGACTGGCTTAAATCCCTCTTTAATGGGAAGGCGATGAAGGACAATGTCAGTGGACAAACCCACCATGTCTTCATGAGACCATGTAAACACATCCTGGAATTGGGTTAATAGCGTAACCATGTCATTCCGTTGGTTTGGGGTAAGGTCTGAACCAATCTGGATTAACTTAGGGCTTTCTAAGGTTCCGAGATTGAAAGAAGTGGTTTGATCAAGGTTGGGTTTAGGTTTGTCTTTGACCCATTCTTGAATTTCTGGAGGCACCTCAATGTCATCCTGTATATCCATCAAGGCTGAATTCATCTCTATATCAAAGGTACAATCCTTGTGTAGAAGAGGCACCGTATCAGCAAGTACAGGCACATCTAAATTCAGAGTCCTGAAATAAAATATGCTTTCACTTAGTATATATGAAACGTGTTTGATCATACTGTAGGGTTTCGACACAGAAACACACAGCGGAAATAGAATAATTTAAACCACATTCGAAACCCTAAACAGGATCCATGCGAAAAACAGTTAATTCAGTGGTTAGAAATTATACCGATTATGAAAGCGATTAAACGATGCGGTCGAATCTCCAACGCCTTTCGAATCTAAGCTGCGTCTCTACGATATCACACTAACGCTCCACGAATCATCCTACGATCTCATAGTTAGAAGGAATCGCGGTACTAGCCACCAAGGATAAGGATTTTTGAAACTATTTTCTCTAGTCTCTCTCTAAGAGTGGCTAGGGTTTTTGTTTTGATTAACTTTCCAAAGATGTTGATATATCATATATATATATATATAGCAATAAATCGTAATTAATCAAAACCCTAATCAAATTAAAATAAAATCCTAATATATATATATATATATATATATATATATATATATATATATATATATTATATCTTAATTAAGTCTTACTTAATTAATATATATACATATACTAAAGCATCCTTTTAATTTAAATTCGTGATTTAAATATTATCAATCATATTGATATATTTAAATTCTTACAATTTAAATTAATTCCCTTTTAATACGTTCTTTGTGTGTGACCCTATAGGTTATTATTACGTTGGCAATAATTTTAAAATCATATTATAAAATTATAAACAGTGAGCGGCATCTAGTAATGCATCACTGCTACCCAAGTAATAATAAGATCGATGATTCGATGCAACCTTTTCGTGACCAATGTTTTAATGTAATTTAATCCTTTTAACCTTAATATCCTAAATTAAACTCGAGTCATGGAATGTGTCATATTCATCATAATTTAATCTGAGTTTTCTTGATCAATGAGTAGACTATATGAAACAAATCAATATTTGAGCATGGCCATGCATTTCATAGTCCTACTCAATCAAGAGGCCTATGGATATCACCCCTAATATATAGGATGGTTAAATTCCATCTAGATCACTCATATTCCTCACACGATTCATGATGTACCCAATAATCACCTTTATAGTCCACCCTATTAAAGGTGACATTTGATGATATCAAAGTACATAAGTTCTCGTGTAGAAATATAGTGATTTCAGGTCGGAGGACCATTACATCATTGTCACTATGAGAATCGCTAACGACACTTAGATGCTCCACATAGAATTCTCATGGTGGGTCTGTCCAGTACATCGTTCTCTAACACATACCTATGCATTAACTTAATATCTCATATATTTATGACCAATGAGATTTGGTCATCATCGATCCACATACTAGTCTCAATGCATCATTGTTGTCCTATCAACAATGGTACTTTCGATTAGGGACATTTAAAGCAATGATACTAATTGTAATTATATAATCTCATGTTCAAGTCACATACTTGAAACTATATAAATTGTATCACTATTCTAAGGAATTTAATTATGTTAACATTTATATAACGCAGTAAATAAAACCATAATAAAATCATTCATTTATTTAATCAAATATAATATCAAAATATTAAGCAATTATATCAAATAATTGACCTCTAGGGCATAAACTCTAACACATACACAGTGTTAGCATATACTGGAAAAATAAACTGCTAATATTGTACAGAAAAGTAAGCAGTTATTATATCTACAGGTCATAAAGAGTTTCTGCCCGCTTTACCCTTGACGACCAATGCAAGGAGTGTTGTTCCAATTGGCAAGGGCAAAGTCCGGGTGGACCACAGTGATGGAGGGATTGTCATCATCCTCCCTATCCCGAATGATGGCCATTATGTCTGGGCAATCATCGTCTGGGGTGTATCTATTAGTATGTTCATCATGAACGATGATGCGTATGCCTGACATCATTCGGATGACGTCTTGCTTGATTCTTTGTTCCTCTTCTTCCACTGCGGGATTTGGAACAAAGACTTCTTTCTCCTTTACGGGTACCAGTTTGGGAAATAACATAGCCATTACATTGGTCGGCACCTTTACAGGAGGTTGTGCGGACTCAGAGTTAGAAGGCGAGGATAAACGCCACATGGTTGAAGCTGAAGGAATCTGCTAATGCTTATGAGGATTCTTGTGGCTAGAACTGGCATAATATCCTAGCCCAGCTGTTCTAGTTTTCTTGGTTAATTGAATTGGGTATTTGATACCCTGGCAATCTTTACCCAGCCCTTGTCCCAGTTTATGACCAAATGACATCATTTCTTGAGTGGAGCATTACCTCGGCAAAAATCTTGGGTTTGGTAATTGGCATCCCAATAGCATGGTATTGGGTATTGCTTACTTCAAGGCATGGCCCGGATCGGTTCAACGTCTGCGTTGGCATTGATGAACGGCATGATCCCGTGTTGAGGATACTCTGGTTCAGCGTTGACCGTGACCAGGCTATTGTTGATAATGTATTTCAATTGTTTGTGAAGAGTGGAGGGGACTGCCCCTGCCATGTGAATCCATGGTTATCCCAAGAGTAGGTTGTATCCCGAATCTATCTTGAGCACATGGAAAGATATGCAGAATGTGTGAGGACCAATTTTGATTGGCAGCTCAATTACTCCAACCGAATTTCGGCGGGCTCCATCAAAAGCTTTGATGATAGTATGGCTACTCCGAATTTGGTTGAGATTAATATTCATCTTCACCAAGGTAGCGTATGGACAGATATTTAGAGATGAACCTCCATCTATCAAGACTCTAGCTAGTATGTATCCGGAGGACAAGACCGCAATGTGTAACGGCTTGCAATGACCGGTCCCCTCGGGAGGTATATCATCATTAGTGAAGGATATCACATTGTTGTTGAAAATGTGATCAACCAGATATTGAAATTTCTCTGTATCCACTGATGTTGGTAGATAGGCTTCTTCTAAAACCTTCAACAAGACCTTCCGGTGATTTTCGGAGGTTAGGACCAAGTCCAAAATTGATATTTGATGTGGAGCTTCTTTTAAGCTTAAAACCACTGTGGCTTCGTTATGACCCATAGTGCGGAGGAATTTTTCAATCTTCTCCATGGGTATTTTCCCCTTGGATTTGATGGTAGACTTCATCACCCGTTGGGGAAGATACAGTGGATTTTTCTTCGACACTGTAGCAGTTGTATGTGAGGTGGATCCTTCACCTTCTCCATAATTCCACGGAATTGTGCGCAAGCTAACAATAGGATATTGGGCTCTGCACGACAAGTTGATTGGCTCGGGAGCGGCCACTTTCAAAGGATTGTTCCTTCCCTTGAGTTGAATTGTTGGCATTGTGAGTGATTTGTTAACCCCATCATTTTCAGCGGATATGACTGCTACCACACTCTTCCACTTAGTAGGGCCCGAATTCTCACTTACACGTAACACAGTATCGTCATCTACTAAGTGCAGGACACCACTGTCAATTAGATTTTGGATAAGATGGCGGAGTGCCCAGCATTCTTCTGTGTTGTGACCGCGAGACTGGGAGTGATATTGGCATACTCCATCAGAGTTTTACCATCCTGAACGGGGGTTGATTGGAGGTAAAAGGGAACTGATCCTTCCTTCATTGATTAACATATGAAGAAATTCCTCCATAGGTTGGCCTAAATAGGTGAATTCCCTTTTGTTGGCAAAATCCCGACGGGCTTTGGCATTTGCTCTCTTTGTCACTTTGTCTTCCAGCATTTCATTTTTTGAAAGTGACGAGGGAATATTCATGACAAGAGGTAGGAGACTGGCATGCTCCTGGATGATTAATTGACGTGAAACTTGATGCTGATAAGTCACCAGTTCTGCCAATTGCTCAATTTGTTTGCATAGAGCTTTCATCTTTCGTTCCATTGTGAACTGGAACTTGGCATAATCCCATCTGTCATTACCGTCTTTGAGGGTTTGGGAGGATTCACAGATGAAATTGGAACTCTGTCCGTTGCTCCAATTGATCATGTTGACCTCTTCTTCTTTGTGTTGAGGAAGAGGGTTGTCTTGAACGTGAGGCTGATCTGGTTTGGTGACCATGATCTCCCTGTTGTCTATTAGGTCCTGGATCTTGTGTTTCAAGGCCCAACAATCCTGAGTATCATGTCCAGGTGCCCCGGCATGATAAGCACATTTCCGAGCAGCATTGAAACCCCGTCCATTAGGGCTGGCTGGTGGAAGAAGATGTGTAATTTTCTTTTGTGTTGTCAGAAGAGTGAGAATGTTCTCGAGGGTATCCCCTATGGGTGTAAACACTCGAGGACGTTTGACTTCTCCACCTTTTGGTATTGGAGGGTTTACAGACTGTGCTTGAAAGGGAGTGTAGTTTCTCCTTTGAATAGGCATGTTCTGATTGCCTTTTTCCCCTGTAGTATCAGGGAAACATCTTCCTCTTTCTTTTTATGGACCCTCCGGGGGTTGTTCCCATAATTTCGGATGGATGTGATCAACAATGACTTTGAGTACTGCCTAGGTCTTGAATCTTTCTGGACTTTAATCCCATCTCAGCCATCTCCCCATGTTTGACCATTTCAGAAAATGGTTTGTGTAGAGTCCCCGAATTCGGATACTTAAAACCCAAACTCGGTGACTTTTACGATACCATTTCTATGAGCGGAATAATACTAATAATAATAACAATAATATAAATTATAAACTTAACTTACATTTATCGAGTCTAATCCCAAATACGCAACCTTTACTACATTCTTTACATGATATATAATACATATCAATATCTTAATACAATCTATCTTTTACAAATGATACCAATAACATATTCTCGCTTTGCTTTCCTTTTCACTTGTTCTGGCCGAGCCTTCTAGCTTTTCATACTTTAGTAAAAACATTTAAATTAAGCAAGGATGAGCATTTGAGTGCCCAAACAAGTATTATATATATATAATTTGAAAGAATTTAAATGTTTTCTTTATAATATTCTTCTACAACCAACAAGAGTTGTGAAGTAATCTGTACCAATAATAATAGCATAACAACCCTCGTTCAAGTTTTTTTTGAAACTGTATTGTCTATTTATAAGGTTTCGTGACATATCATGAACATTGTTTTCATTTTCGAAAAGGTTAAGCAGAAATTCATTCATAAAAATGGCATTGCTTACTTGCCCGAGGGTATACAATCCATGGGCCCTGTATTGATCAATACTACATTGCTAAACGATATTATCGTTTCATCCTTTGTCCGTAAAAGCGCATAAAAATTTTCCCATTATCGGGATGTTCATTTTCGCGGGTTTTCGTAATAAAGGTCTTATATAATCCAACATATATGTATATCAAAGGTGTATCAACATGCGATGAAAAACAATGATTGTCCAAGTAGGGACACTTGTATAATCATTTATAGAAATTATCGAAGCAGAATATATTTATCAGAATTATCATATACTAGCATGTTGATAATCAATGGGCATATATATAATATAGGCTTAACAACTGCATAATAATAACAATAATTCTTCAAAAACATTCTTACACTTGTCCATTGCATAAAGAAAATGCAAAGTTAGGATACTTGCACGATCAATGTACGCTACACTTACACGCAACTTAGATTTATCATTTCTATCACGACCTATCATTAATCAAATCATTTTACTAATTAGTATATCATAACGTAACACATAACACTGCCTATTGCAGTCAGAGACATAATCTAATCACCTTATCACACATGTTCAACATCATTGACTCACAAACAATCATTAACACCTTCCTAATCACATTGTCATACAACCTTAACCACCATTGAATCACAAATAAACACATATCTAATTAAATTATCTAAGTCCAGATCAATTTCTGAAACATGTCGGTCTACCGACAGCTTTTTCGGGTAATTATCGAGTCTAAGACTCTAAACCGTAGTTCAATATCCATTTGGATAACTTAAACATTAGTCACACTATTTTTCATGGCCTTATAATAATTATTAAATAATTATTATCATTTATCATAATTTTTTTTTGAAATATCAGAATCATTATTAAATGATTTAAATATTAAACAATTCTATTATCATTAATATTTAATTAGTATTAAACTATTAATGAAACCATTGCCAAAATATTAAAGTTATGAATAATAACTCAAAATATTCTTAACATATTTATATTACCCTTAAATGATTTTTTAAAATAATTAAAATCATTATTAAATAATTACCATTAATATTAAAATATTAATGAACTATTTATTCAAATATTAAAAGTCATTAATTATAACTTCAAATATTTTTAATTCATTTTTTATCCCTTTTAAATGATTTTTAAATAAATAAAACCATTTTTAAACTATTTATTTAATATAATTATTAAATAAATTTAATATCATTAATCATTAAATACATATCATTAATATTAATTTATTAATGAAATTATCCTTTAAATATTAAAAGTTATAGTTTATAACTTAAAAAATATCTTTAAACATTTTATCTTCATTTAAAATGATTATTAAAATATTAAAATCATTTTAAACTAAATTAGTTAATATAAATATTAAATAACTTTAATATCATCATTAATCATTAATTAATGAAATTAACTATTAAATATTAAAAGTTATATCTTATAACTTAAAATATTTTTAAATACTTTATTTTTATTTAAAATGATTTTTAATATAATAAAATCATTTTTAATTTCTTTATTTAATTCATTTAATAAATAACTTAACTATCATTAATATTAATTTATTAATGAAAATTATCACAAAATATTAAAAGTTACCAAAAATAACTCAAAATATTTTCTAACACAATAATATAATTTTTCATGATTTTTTATGAATTAATACTATTTTTAAATAATTTATCTAATATTGTAATTAAATAAAATAAATACTTCTTACATTCCAAAAATATTAAATATTTTGAAATATGCCCAAAATAATTAAAACTATTTTTAGGACTTTAAAATAATTTTTCGTAATTTATTATATATTTTAATAATTAAAACCATTTCTATTAATTTTTTATTAATTTAGGAAATTATAAATAAAGCGTCATTAAAGGGCTATAGCGACACTTTACGTCGCTATATAGGTGTTCTTGAGGATTTCGAAATGCATGCGAGTGTGCTAGGGGGTGGTTTAATGGGGTTATATCTCTTAGGATAATGTGTTTCTGGACTTCCAATTGATTCCATGTTGTAGTATTCATGTAATACTACAACTACATAACAAGTTTCGTGGCTAACCATCATCAGATCAGAGAGATTTAAGCTCTCCAAAAACCTGACAACGATGTTCTTCAACATTCTGGGTTTAACAGATTTCGAGGTACCTACTTTGAGTCCTTATAACTTGGTGATCGAGCAACGTTTATGAGATCCATCAATTACAGTGTGTATATAACATGTAGTACTACAACTATAAAGCAAAATAACACAAAACATCACATGAATGAACAAGATATGGCCACAAAGTAGGACACGGACACTTTGTTTCTCTATTTTACGGGTTCGCGGTTTTAGTCATTTATTACCAAACGGTTTTTGACCCATTTATAACTTCCGATCTACAATTGATCCGGCCTTGATTCTTTTTGCTTCTTAAAGAGCACATTCTGAGACTACATGTTACAACCTTTAAACATCAAAACGATAAACACGCATTGCGGATTCATAGGATCGACATTTGGTCAGAAAGCGAAAATTTTCCCATTTCGGTTGCTAAAAATTCAAAATCATGAACATTGATGTTATGGGTCATGGATTTAACAACCCGAACATCAATTGACACCCAATTACACAACTTTCAACGATCAATTGCAACATTTAACAACAAATCGAAGGATTTCTAGAATTAGGATTTTATACCTTTCTTTGATCCAATCTTTGATTTTCTAATTTTCTTTGTTTACGATTTGATATGGGTAAGCGTGGGGCTTGATAATGGATCTAAAACACTTCTATATTTCGTGGGTTTGAGAGAAAAATGGACTTGGTTGAGTGTTGTGAAATTTTAGTAAACAAAATCATTTCTCTCTCCTCCAATCTATATATAGGCCACAAGATTCATGAATTGGTGAGATTTTGTCTTGATCTGCTTGGAATTGGTCACATGGGGTGGTTAGATTTGGTCACCAACTTCCCCAAGGTCAAAACCTACACATTCTAGCTTAATAATACAAGAGAGGCAAAATGTCATTTCCTTAAATTTCTAAAAAATTGCCTTAGGGTTTAGGGTTTAGACATTTTAGTGTTTAGGGTTTAACATTTAACCCTTAAAGATTTAGCAACTAGGATTTCAAAAATTTCCAAATTTAGGATTTAACAATTAGGGTTTTAAAGAAAATAAAATAAAATAATTTTAGTTTCTAAAATTTTGAAAATAATAACTTTGTTAATTAAAGTAAGTTTGTAATTATCTTATACATGGATATTAGGGTTTATTAACCTTAATCACAATTAACCTTGCTAATAAAGCAATTAGGGCTTATAATATCGATAATTAGGGTTTCCATAATATAATTAGGGTTTCTAGAAATTAATTTAGGGTTCTAGGTTTTAGGGTTTTAATTTACTAATTAGATTTATTTTAATTAGCAATTAAAGTCTATCACACGTGTTATTAATCATAGTAACACAATTCTTGACAGATCAAACCTCCGGTTTAGGTTTCCGGATTAGGGTTTTCATTCATAGTTTGGGTTTTCTAATATCTAGAAAATACAAATATAAACTAGGGTTTTAAATTTAATAATTAGGGTTTCCTAATTAGCATACCATGAAGTAACACACAACATATATCATATATCTTAATTTTATATAAAATCTTAAATTCCCATTTAATTTGAAAAAGCAGATTAAATCAATTTATGCTAGGGTTTTTAAATCTATTGCACCATTATTCATCATAATTGACCAACCATTGTCAGTCCACATACAATACATATATATATATATATATATATATATGGCACTGAAAATTCAAAATATTATAATATAATAATATTATTATCATTATTCCTTATCTTAGAACCAAAATTAGGGTTTATTAGACTAGTATTTAGGGTTTATAAAAATATTATTAGGGTTTAGTTGTAATATAATAAAACCTATTCCACACATTAACATTACACGCATAACCATACTTATCTATAACAACTAAAAATAATAATATAATATTATTATTCTCATTCCTTGATCAAAACCCAAATTAGGGTTTGGATTCCATATCGATTTATCTTTCATATATAACCTTAATAATTAAGTTAAAATAATTAACTTAACTATTTCGAAATAATTTCATATAATAAAATAAGTATTGTAAAAATTCTATAATCATATCATATAAAATAATATAATTATCCTATTTCCTTGGAAAATAAACATTAAAAACATTTTTACTATAAAATTAATTAGTATAAAAATATAATTGATAATTATCAATAAATTCTAAAATAAATTTATTTGCAATACTTAATGTAATAAATAAATTTTATTTATCACACATATAATAATAATTACACATTACCTTGACACATATCATTCATATTTATTTTAATAAATAAAAAAATTTATACATAAAATTTATGATTTATTTATATAGAAAATATCGGGTTGTCACGGTTATTTGGATGTCTTGGCTAAAACTCTCTCATAGAAGCAGAGCTTCTTGTATGTCTATGAAAGTCATGAACATTTTTATTCATCATGGAAGGACTAACTTGGGCAAACCAAAGGCGTCTCCACCTCTGAAAGCATACTCTCCGAAAGACTCGTTAGATTTCTTGATCTTGGTAATTTGATACCGATCAGAGCCATCGAGGACCGAAAAGTTGTATTGAGTGAGGAAAGCATGTGCTAGCTCTTCCAAACTATGGATGTTAGAGTTGTCTAATCTTGTGTACCACTAATGTGCTTCTCCGGTTAGACTTTTTTGGAACAATTGCATTCTAAGCTTTTCGTCCTCTACATAAGATCCAAGTTCTCCAATAAACACCTTTAAATGTGTGTAAGGATCTCTAACTTTGTCATATTTTTCAAAGTCGAGTTTTAAACTTTTTCGGATATTAACACCGGAAAAATGCAAAAAACGAGATATGAAACACTCCCCCGTGTGTTCCAATTCCTTTGATAAGACGAAGGTCTCTTCCATTTGGAGGACTTTTCTTTTGATGTCACCAAAGGTGTCGGATCTCCGGTGGGATGGGTAGAATCATGAGTTTTGTTGGTCGTATCAAGCGCAGATTCAGTATTGTAATTTTTTGGGTTCCCCCTTGTGTGGAGGATTCAGCATGTATGGGTATTTTTGGACCCTGATTGGAGTGGTATAGTTCTTTAATTAGAACAACCAAATCTGTAATTTGTTTGCTTAATCCAGGGTGTAATTCTTTAAGAGAACTGGATTAAGCTCAGTCTGGTCGGATGACGACATGATTGACTGTAGGCCAGTTGCCTTTTTGGACTTTGACCGGGTAGTAGGTCCAATTGGTTCCCTACGAAAGACTTGCATAGTTTAGTCTTCAGGGAAAGTGTGTAAATAGCATGATATGTGATGTGTCCATTTTAGGAATTTTATCATGCACAACAGATGTCAGCTGTTTGTAGCATGTTAATTAAAATATGTATGTGTACACATTTCTTCATATTTCACATTACATGGAGATAGATATAGAATGAAATTATAAGTAATTGTGTTTACAAGTAATTAAAATGAGAGAGAATGAAGAGACTTTCCTCCGTTTTGGGTTTATCAGAGGTTAACCTATCTTATGTTACTCTCGCGGCTTTTTGGCATAAAGGTTCCCAAATCATTGCAATCTACTTGACGGGAAGTTAATCCGGTCTTTCAGCTGGAGCGAATTTGGGGGGTGCCTTTCCTGAGCCTCAAAGAATTAGTCTTCTCACGAGTCCAGTAATTAAACACTGACATGATAGTCTCCTGTTGGAGGGACCACATAACATACATTCACATGCATCGCGTCTCACCGTATGAAAATGATGACATGTGCGAAGCACTAATATCACAAGCAGATATGGTGCGAAGCACTAATATCACAAGCAGTTATGGTGCGAAGCACTAAGTGCAATAAGGAAATGCATTCGTACACATTCATCAAATGTAAATGCAACATCCACACACAAGCTGTGACGCCCCCAAAATTAGGTATACATCACCCATCTTGAGTCGCCAGATACATGGTACAGAATTCAAATACAACTTAATAATACAATTGTCGTGTACAATACGACAAAACATAAACTGTGTGTTTGAATACAAATATTGTCTACTAGAGAGTATACAAACTCAAAAGGAGTCCTCATTACAATTATTATCACACTATATCACATAATAGAGCTATATTCTCATTTCCTGAAGAGAACAGTGAAAGAAAGGGTGAGCTCAACTAGCCCAGTAAGAAATATTATGACTAAGATAATGCAGAATAAATTATCATTAGCCTTAAATAGTGTTAAACTGATACAATATAACAAACATCGAGTTTAACTACAGTGAACAAGAAATCCATTAAAAGAGTCAAGTAGAGAATAAAATCTACTATCTTTTATGATTTAAAAGGTTTGTCATCACTTTTATCATTGGGACTCGACTTAATAAATAATCCACATCATCAAATCACCTACAGTACTTTACGACCGAGGATATTCTTTAGTATCACGACCACAATTATCCATACACTACTGGGCCAAGAATATTTGTGTATTCATTAATGGTCATGATCATGCCAACAATCGGTCCATCAATGCACTACTGAGGCCAATGAGGACTTTTACCACATCATTTGTAACATTACGGTCATGATTATTGCCGGATAATCCTCGGTCATAATCATACCAAGTCCATCTATGCACTACAGGCCACAGATGACTTTCAACAAAATATAAACATGAGGATGATGATAATGATATAAGAATTCAATAAAACAAGTTCAAGAATTAATTTATCCAAGAACCAATAACGTCCAAACTGTCAACATGATACTGCTTTGTAGAGTAAAATTCAAAAATGCTCAGAAGAATATTTCCATGAGAAGATACTGGATGAAGCGCAAATATCAAGGATATTCCACTAATTTCATGGAGTATAGAAGTCAAAGTTTTAACCAATTGAGTATAATAAAGAATGGAATAACAAAAGAAATCACCATGCATGCGATAGGCCTTGACAGCAAATTATTCCAACAGAATAATAAATAACGGAACGGTCCAACAGTAAAAGCGCCTATGACGAGGATATTCCAACAGAATAATAAAGAATGGAACCAGGTCCGGCGTAAAATGCACAGACAGGATATTCCAACAGAATAATAAAGACTGGAACTAGGTCCGGCATAAAATGCACAAACAGGATATTCCAACAGAATAATAAAGACTGGAATAACGAAGAATTTCACCAAGTATAGGGTAGCCCGCGTATACAGGTTATTCCAATAGAATAATAAATAATGGAATAACAGAAGTTCTCTTCATGAATACAAAAGAAATAACACCCCTTACATTAGTAGGAGATTGAATACTGCAGTAGTGTAGTAACATAATACTCTTCTTCTTTCTCTCTTATTCTCTCTATACTTTCTCTCTCTATAGCTTTAATGAATTCGTAAAAAATAATGAAGAATTTGGCCTCTATTTATAGAAGATTTCTAGCTTAGCACTTGCAATGTGAAAAGGCAAGCGGCTTGACGACTGGTGATGTGAAAAGAAAAGTGGTTTGACGCCTGTAATATGAAACACCAAGTGGTTTTACGCCTGTAATGTGAAACACCAAGTGGTTTGATGCCTGTAGTGTGAAACGACAATTGGTTCGACGCCTGTAATGTGAAACGAAAATTGGTTCGACGCCTGTAATATGAAACGGCAATTGGTTCGACGCCTGTAATATGAAACGGCAAGTGGTTTGACGTCTAGTAAAGGTAATTACTATTGGCGAAAGAGACTCTTAGATGATGACATATGGGCCCCCATAGAATAACCAAATTTACCACAAATGTCTCATAATAGACTCTTTATATACATCAAGGATTGAATAAATATTACCATAAATCATTTTATTTTTAATTAACACATATTTAATCTTTCAACAATTATTAATCATTAATATTATAACTTGTCGTCTCAATTATTGATTTAATAATATAACATATTATCTGAGATAATCTTGTGATAATAATTGAATCAATAATATAAGAGATATGATCGACAATTACTATAGCAATAATTGAGTATAACTGAGTGACTTCTCACGTAAGCATCAATAATCAATACAGTGTGCTACTATGAAACCATGCAGTATCTTTGTACTTTTACTCTTTGGGTAGTTCAACAGTTTTAACGGTAACACCTCCGCCGTTATTTTTATAGAAAGATAATTTTGTCATTTTCTAACTACGACAATACTTTCGTTGTGGGGTCCACCAATGATTGTGCCGTCGTACGAATATTCCCTGACAAAAAGAATATTCCCCGACCAATCGAATATTATATAACCACTTGCTTACTTTGCAAAATTTGTAAATATTACCCACAACTATAACATTATATCAAATCAACACCATAATATTCAAAAATATAATTCAAGAAAATTATTCTTTATTCATAAAAGTTGGGGTCTTACAACCTCCCCTTCTTATGAAATTTTGTCCTCGAAATTAGGGTACATACCTGGTATATCAAAGAGATGAGGATACCTTAACTTCATCTCAGATTCTAACTCCCAAGTCATTTCCTCCACATCGTGGTTTCTCCACAAAACTTTGACTTGAGGTATATTCTTGGAGCGTAGAACATGATCCTTCTTATCCAAGATTTTAACAGGTAACTCTTCATACGTTAAATCTTCATCTATCTCATCTGGTTCTAACTCAATAATGTGGTTCGGGTCTTTCACATATTTACGCAACATAGATATGTGAAAAACATTATGAACACGAGACATACTTGGCGGTAAGGCGAGTCTATAGGCCATAGTTCCTACTCGATTGAGGATTAAAAATGGGCTGATGAATCGAGGATTGAGCTTTCCTCTCTTTCCAAATCTCGTAACTCCTTTCCATGGAGCAACACGTAACAACACATGATCTCCTATATCGAATTCCACATCCTTTCGATGAAGATCAGTATAACTCTTTTGTCGATCTTGTGAGGTTTTTATACGGTTTCGAATCATTTGAATCTTTTCCGTAGTCATACGTACCAACTCCGGTCCCAACAATGTTGCTTCACCCACCTCATCCCAGCATACTGGAGAACGAGACTTTCTTCCATACAACTCTTCGAATGGAGCCATGCCAATACTTGCTTGATAACTATTGTTGTAGGAAAACTCCACCACTGGTAAGAACTTGTCCCAACTTCCCTTGAAATCAAGGACACAGAGTCTTAATAGATCTTCAAGAGTTTGAATAGTCCTCTCCATTGTCCGTCAAATTCGAGGATGATATGCCGAAGCTAAATCGTAATTCGCATTCCTATAGCTTTTTGCAAACTAACCCAAAATCGTGAAGTGAATCTTGGGTCTCGATCGAAACTATGGATCTGCGGCATACCATGCGATCTTACAATCTCATTTTACATACATCTGAGCAAGGCGTTCAAGTGTATAAGTTTCTCGTATCGGTAAGAATGAAGCGGAGACTTGGTCAATCTATCAACAATGACCCAAATCGCATCTATGCCTTGAGAAACTTTAGGAAGACCGGTAACGAAATCCATGGTAATGTGCTCCCACTTCCATTCTGGAATTTCAAGTGGTTGCAATGGACCTTTTGGTACTTGATGCCCCGCTTTAACTCGTTGACAAGTTAGACACCTTGAGATAAATAGTGCTATCTCTCTCTTCATATTGCTCCACCAAAATATATGACGAAGATCCTGATACATTTTGGTACTCCCAGGATGGATTGCAAACGGTTTGTTGTGCGCCTCCATCATGATTTTATACATTAAATCAGGGTCATTGGGAACACAAAGTATGGATTTGACTCGAAGTATTCCTTCTTCATCGATTCTTGTTTCCGGCATAGCACCTTCTTGTACTTTCTTCCTCATACGCATCAGCTCCAGGTCTGTAGCTTGAGCAGCTTTAACTTTATCGATTAAAGTTGGTTCTACTCGTATATTCGCCATCATCACATGGGTCCCTGGAGTCTTTAACTCTATCTCCATCCTTTGCAAGTCACATAAAATGGGCCTTTGCATTGACAATATTGCACTCGTACTTGCATATGATCTTCTACTCAATGCGTCAGCTACCACGTTCGCTTTTCCAGGATGGTATTGGATGGTATGATCATAATCTTTCAACAGTTCAAGCCAACGTCGTTGTCACATGTTGAGTTCCTTTTGAGTGAAGAAATATTTGAGGCTTTTATGATCCGTAAAGATCTCCACTTTCTCCCCATACAAGTAATGCCTCCAAATTTTAAGTGCAAAAACAACAGCTGTCAACTCTAGATCATGAGTAGGATAATTCCTCTCATATTCTTTGAGTTGTCGCGAGGCATAGGCTATGACTTTCCCATGTTTCATGAGAACATATCCCAACCCTTTACCCGAAGCATCACTGTAGATGACAAATCCCTCCGAGCCAGATGGTATTGTCAAAACAGGTGCCGAAATGAGCCTCCTCTAGAGTTCTTGAAAACTCTTCTCAAATTCTTCGCCCAACTGAACTTTGTATCTTTCCGAGTTAGTTGAGTTAATGGTGTAGCGATTCGAGAAAATCCTTCCACGAATCTCCGATAATAACAAGCTAAACCGAGAAAGCTACGTACTTCGGTCACTGATTTAGGTTGCTCCCAGCTTTGAATAGATTCAATCTTTGTCGGGTCAATAAATATTCCATGACTTGATACTACGTGCCCAAGGAATGCTACTTCCTTAAGCCAGAACTCGCATTTCTTCAACTTGGCATAAAGCTTGTATTCACGAAGCTTTTGGAGTGTCAGCCTCAAGTGTTGCTCATGATCTTCACGGCTTTTGGAATAAATAAGGATGTCTTCAATAAAGACGACCACAAAGTGATCCAAATATTCCTTGCATACTCGGTTCATCATATCCATGAAGGCAACAGGAGCATTAGTCAATCTAAAGGACATGACTGGGAATTCATAATGCCCGTACCGAGTTTTGAAAGCCGTCTTTGGAATGTCATCAGTTCTAATCTTCAATTGGTGATATCCGGAACGAAGATCAATCTTTGAAAAGAATTTGGCTCCTTGCAACTAGTTAAACAGGTCATCAATACGTGGCAATGGGTACCTATTTTTGATGGTGACATGATTCAACTCCCGATAATCAATACAAAGTTGCATACTCCCATCTTTCTTCTTCACGAATAGAACAGGAGCACCCCCAAGGAGATGTACTAGGACGAATAAAGTCAATGTCTAACAATTCCTGTAGTTGGGTCTTTAACTCCTGAAGTTCAATAGGAGCCATTCGATATGGGGCTTTGGAAATGGGTTTGGTACCAGGTTCAAGGTCGATACAAAATTCAATTTCATGCTCTGGGGGTAGGCCAGGAAGTTCTTCAGGGAATACGTCAGGAAATTTATTAACAATAGAAATATCGTTCAAAACTGATGTATTTTTGTTTAAATCTGTGACATGAGCTAAGAAAGCTTGACATCCATTTTTCAATAAACGAATAGCTTTATGGCTTGAAATGACCGTGACTGATTTTAATGGTTTGGTCGCTTGAATTCGCATAATAGGTTGGTTAGGAATATGAAAGCTAACAACCATACGAAAACAATCAATTTTTGCATGATGAGTAGTTAACCAATCAATCCCTAGAATCACGTCAAATGCAAGTATTTTTAATGAAATAAGATCGACAGGTAATGTGAGGGTACCAATTCGAACCAAACAAGACTTATAAACAGTGGATGCAATGAAGGTTTCTCCCAACGGAGTTTCCACAGATAAGTCAAAGTCTAATTTCTCCGGAGTCAAATTTAATCGTTGAGCGCAAGTAGGAGAAATAAAAGAATGGTTAGAACCGGTATCAAATAAAGTATAGACTTTGCTAGAGTTTATGATAAGCTTACCCGTGATGACCTCATTCGGGTTCCTTGCTTTCTGGGAGGTCACAACAAATGCTCTCCCTTGCACTACCATTTTGACTTTTCTAGGACGGCCTTTGGTGCCTCCATCCTAGTTGAACTTGTCTTCAGTGAACGACAAAATTGGGCTAAGTGACCTTCTCTTCCATAATTATAACATGCTTTGGACGGCATCGCGCAGTTTGGACTGATGTGCCCCTCCCCTCCGCATTTGAAGCATATGATAAGTGGTCGTTCTCCTTCCTTAACAACAGGTGTTGGTGCTGATGTCTTTCCATCATTGTTGAATCTCCTCTTCTTAAAATGCCCATTCTTATTATTTTGGCCATAATTACCACCGAAGTGGTTACCACTTCTGTCCTGTTGATTTCCTCCACGCTTGTTGTCACCGCTTTGATGACTGTTCTCACTGGTATTATCATTTTTTTCATTTGTTGCTCTCTTTTGGTTGCGTTGACTCGTTATCGCGCTCCACTAAGCGAGCCCTATTTACAACATCTCGAATACAAACACGGTTTATGAGAAATAAGATGTTGGCGTATCTCGACTTCAAACCTCTTAAAAACATCCGCGTCATTCTTTCTTCATTATCCACCAAGTGGGGACGAAACCGGGATAACTTCGTGCAAACTTTGCTTCGTCTTCGCGACACGGTCATATTATTTTGTTCCAACTTGATGAACTCCACCTCCTTCATGTGACGAATACTTTCGGGAAAGTACTTGTCGTTGAATAGTTCGTGGAACTTCTCCCAAGATATTTTTAGTGCGGCAGGTTGAGTATGCTTTACCGATTCCCACCAGTAATCTTCCTCTCCTCGCAACATAAAGGCAACAAAGGGAACCTTTTGCTCCTCGGAGCATCCCAATACATCAAATATCTTGGTGATCTGCTTTATCCATACTTCCGCCTTAAGTGGTTTTGGCTCTCCAATAAACTCCGGTGGTCCTAGCTCCTTGAACTGTTTAGCGGTGACCGTCCAAGAGTTTCTAGTGTTTCCACCTACATTTTGGACAGGAGCCGCTCTCGCCTGCTGTTGCATGAATTGCATAAAGCCTCTGAACATTTTATCATTCATCATTTGGTCAGTGTTGTTGTTTGCATAAGGATTGTCGTCTTCCTGATGCACATTATCCTGATTATTGATATGTGGTGAATCAACAGTCGCATGTGATCCATTGCTATTCTCAACATTCTCGGATGTCATTTTTAGATACTACCACAAAACAAAGGTTAATTGACATGTAACATATTATCCCTAAATTCTGACCGACCAATTAAATACCACATAAACTTTGGTAGGTCATACTAGCGAAGGAATTCCCGTCTCTCCCTCCTAGTACTATTCTCACATCTTAGCAGGATCATATCCTAAGCTTTGATACCAACTATGACGCCCCCAAAATTAGGTATACATCACCCATCTTGAGTCGCCCGGATACATGGTATGTAATTCAAATACAACTTAATAATACAATTGTCGGTACAATACGATAAAACATAAAATGTGTGTTTGAATACAAATATTGTCTACTAGAAAGTATACAAACTCAAAAGGAGTCCTCATTACAATTATTATCACACTATATCACAGAATAGAGCTATATTCTCATTTCAAGAGAAAAATTTTGAAAGAAAGGGTGAGCTCAACTAGCCCAATAGAAGAAGAAATATTATGACTAAGATAATGCGAATAAATTATCATTAGCCTTAAAGCAGTGTTAAAGCGATACAATATAACAAACATCAAGTTTAACTGCAGCGAAACAAGCAATCCATTAAAAGAGTCAAGTAGAGAATAAAATCTACTATTTTTTTATGATTTAAAAGGTTTTTCATCACTTTTATATTTGGGACTCGACAATAAATAATCCACATCATCGAATCACCCTCGCACTACTTCTGCCGAGGATATTCTTTAGTATCACGACCACAATTATCCATGCACTATGGGCCAAGAATATTTGTGTATTCATTAATGGTCATGATCATGCCAACAACTGTCCATCAATGCACTACGGGCCAATGAGGACTTTTACCACATCATTTGTAATATTACGGTCATGATTACACCGGATAATCTCTGGTCATAATCATACCAAGTCCATCTATGCACTACAGGCCATATATGATTTTCAATAAAACATAAACATGAGGATGATGACAATGATATAAGAATTCAATAAAATAAGTTCAAGAATTAATTTATCCATGAACCAATAACGTCTAAACTGTCAACATGATACTGCTTTGTAGAGTAAAATTCAAGAATGCTCAGAGGAAAATTTCCATGAGAAGATACTGGATGAAGCTCAAATATCAAGGATATTCCACTAATTTCATGGAGTATAGAAGTCAAAGTTTTAACCAACTGAGTATAATAAAGAATGGAATAACAAAAGAAATCACCATGCATGCGATAGACCGCCATGGTGTGTGTTATTCCAAAGAATAATAAATAACGGAACCAGTCCGACGTAAAATACATGGATGGATATTCCATCGTAATAATAAAGAATGGAACCCGGTCCGGCAGAAACGCATGATGGGATATTCCAACAAGAATAATAAAGGCTGGAACTGGTCCCGTAAAAGCGCACAGACAGGATATTCCAACAGAATAATAAAGACTGGAATAACAGAAGAATTTCACCAAGTATAGGGTAGCCCGCGTATATAGGTTATTCCAACAGAATAATAAATAATGGAATAACAGAAGTTCTCTTCATGAATACAAAAGAAATAACACCCTTACATTAGTAGGAGATTGAATCTTACTTGATAGTGTAGTAGTGAGAATACTCTTCTTCTTCTTTCTCTCTTATTCTCTCTATACTTTCTCTCTCTATAGCTTTAATGAATTCGTGAAAATAATGAAGAACTAGGCCTCTATTTATAGAAGATTTCTAGCTTAGCACTTGCAATGTGAAAAGGCAAGCGGCTGACGAATTTGGTGATGTGAAAAGAAAAGTGGTTTGGCGCTTTTGTAATGTGAAACACCAAGTGGTTTGGCGCTGTAATGTGAAACAACAATTGGTTCAACGCTCGTAAAGCGACTAAGTTAGTATGGAAGAAGCTCATACCACGGGAAATCCTTCTCTATACAAGTTCTCGGTGAAACGCGACAATTGGTTCGGACCTTTTGTAATATGAAACGCAAGAATTGGTTCGGCCTCGTAATAATATTAAACGGCAAGTGGTTTGACGTCTGGTAAAGGTAATTACTATTGGCGAAAGAGACTCTTAGATGATGACATATGGGCCCCCATAGAATAACCAAATTTACCACAAACGTCTCATAATAGACTCTTTATATACATCAAGGATTGAATAAATATTACCATAAATCATTTTATTTTTAATCAACACATATTTAATCTTTCAACAATTATTAATCATTAATAGTATAACTTGTCGTCTCAATTATTGATTTAATAATATAACATATTATACAGATGATACTGTGATAATAATTGAATCAATAATATAAGAGATATGATGCAGCAATTACTGTAGCAATAATTGAGTATAACTGAGTGACTTCTCACGTAAGCATCAATATTCAATACCGTGTGCTACTATGCAACCACACGACATCTTTGTACTTTTACTACTAGGGTAGTTCAACAGTTTTAATTCGGTAACACCTCCATAGTTATTTTTATAGAAAGATAAGTTTGTCCTTTTCTAACTACGACAATACTTCCGTTGTGGGGTCCACTAATGATGTCTGCTAAAGTCGTATGAATATTCCCCGACAAAAAGAATATTCCCAGACCAATCGAATAATATTATATAACCACTTGCTTACTTTGCAAAATTTGTAAATATTACCCACAACTATAACATTATATCAAATCAACACCATAATATTCAAAAATATAATTCGAGAAAATTATTCTTTATTCATAAAAGTTGGGGTCTTACACAAGCAGATAAGAGTTTTGAAATGATTGTAATAGCGGCTTAAGTCCTCTTACTGGAGTCCCCAGCGGAGTCGCCACCTGTCGACGTCGGGATTTTTGGATGTCCTTTTCCGTTACTTGTTCTTTGGTGTTCTTATTTTAGGTGTGATTTGTTTGAAAAAACAAGTGAAAAAGGTCAGACATGTATAATGTTGACAATGGACTGTTAAGAGTCGCCAGTTGGTTTTTTAAATGGTTATACCAACATAATCGAGAAAAGGTTTGCACATTGACCCAGTGATGGATGTGACATCGCTAAACTGCCTAAATTGAAACCGATATTCATTAGGGTCAGGGGACTTGGTTATGCGGAGGGAAGGTGTTAGGCACTTCAGACATCCGTGTTACTACGGTGACCGCCTCTCTTTTCAAGAAACTATTATCTGAATGTGTGTGTATGTGGGTCAATGTGTCATTATTTGGAAGTAGTGCGAGGCCTCGTTAGCACCTATATACTGTGGTTTGAATTTATGTAAAAATTCAGTTTTTAGCAAGATATGGCGTTGATGTTTCATAAAAGAGGTTTTTCAAACCCCGATGCTCAATAGTAATTGAGACCTTTACACTCCCATTTTATTAAGTGTTGGCTTGATTGGTTTTATTTGACAGATCTGAGGCATCCAAATGCGAAAATAATGTACAAAATAATGCCGACTTCCTCGTGGGTATGAAAACCATCTCGAGGAAATTCGCATAATGCGAGAATAATTTACAAAGTCGCCATAATTTGAAAATGTCCATCACGGAACCGAATCTAGATCCAATGGGATGAATCTATGATCACATGATTCCTAAGCGCACAGAATACTACAATTTGTATGAAAGCAGTAAGCAAGTATATATATAAAAGCTATAAATATAAATATACAGACATGATCACCAACCAGAAAGCACCTCCATGGGGGATCAGAAATGTAAATAAAGCTATAACAGCTATCAACCGCCACGGAGGAAACTCTAAGGCGGGACGAAACGTAAATAAAACTGAATACGGTCAACCGCCACGAAGGAAACTCCAGGTGGGACAAAATGTAAATAAAGATGTACAAGCGATCAACTGCCACGAAGTAAACTCCAGGCAGGACAAAACGTAAAGAAAGTTGTAAGAGCGACCAACCACCACGAAATAAACTCCAGGTGGGTCGAAATATATATATATATATATATATATATATATATATATATATATATATATGTGTGTGTGTGTGTGTGTGTGTGTGTGTGTGTGTGTGTGTGTGTGTGTGTGTGTAAAATCAATAAACGCACCGGATGTGAAATGAGGCTCATCAATGTAGTCGACCACGCTCATATATATAAGTATATATATATATATAAAAGCGAATAAACGCACAGGATATAAAAATCGTGCTCATCGTAATGTAGTCAGACACACAGTTAATATATATAAATGTATATATATATATATATATATATATATATATATATATATATTATTAAAGTAACGCATTCTGTGACGCCCCTGAATAGGTATACATCACCCATTCTGAGTCGCCAAATACATGGTACAAAAATAAATACAAATTCAGTAATATAATTGTCGTGAAAAATACGACAACGCCAATACTGTAAGTTTGAATACAAATATTGTATACTAGAGAGTATACAAACTCAAAAGGAGTCCTCATTATAATTATTCAAACACTATTTTACAGAAATAGTGAGGACTGCTAAAATATCTTTCTAGAACCATCACTCCGCACTACCACAGACTAGTTCTCGCTATGTTCTCACCTCCCGAGAAAAATGGAACAAAAGGAAAAGGTGAGCTCAACTAGCCCAATAAAGAATATTATGACAAAGATAATATACAACAAATTATCGTTAGTCTTCAACAGGAAAAATCGATAAAATATAATAGACAACAAGTTTTAGATCAACAAGCTGCAATGAACGAAAGAATCCATTAGAAGAGTCAAGTAGAGAAAGAATTCTACTATCTTCTAAGATTTAAAAGTCCATCATCAATATTTTATCCTCAGTAACATCAATCAATATACATCTTGAATCAAATATTCATCTTTGCACTATGAGCCAAAGATATTCATTTGTATCACCGGTTGGTCAGTGTGCATCTCAACACTGTTCATCTTTGCACTACTGGGCCAAAGATATTCATTAGGTAATCATTCATCTTTGCACTACAGGCCAAAGATATTCATTTGTATCATCATTTAGGACTGAGGATGATGAAAAATCTTTTAAAGAAAACGAATCCAGTGAGATAAAAGATCAAATACTAAGGATTCGTATTACAGTTTATCCAAGTTCAATAATATTCCAAATAACCAATTTTGAAGCAGAATTCAAAAATAATGTTCAAAACATGGATACAATCAATGATAGTAACCATAATAGACAACTTGGACAAAAAGAAGAAAATTTCATTTTCCGGTGAATAGTGTCGTATTCGTGAATAGTGCCGTATACGTGAATAGTAACCCCGACACAAAAAGTTCCAAATTTGATAAAAAGTTCATACCAACATTTCGGTATAATGATATTGAAGAAAATATCATTTTAAGAAGAATATAACACCCCTTACCTCAAAATATCAGTACTTTTGATCGGTATATCGGTATAAGGCTGAAGGAAACTTGCACCGATGAATAAAAACTCACAAAGTATCTAAATACTCACAAAATACAGTCAATAATCTAGAGAGAGAGAGAAAAAAAACTTGTTTCTGGTGTGATTTTCAATTCTAACTTAGCCCTCTATTTATAGGAAAATGTTAGCACGTCGAAGCAGACTTAACCTGCAACCTGATGGCTTTACCTGCTACTATTCCCACCCACCACATTTGAATAAAAATCTCATCACATTTTCACCAACCAAAAGTGGGGCCCACCAATTCTAGAATTTTCTACCAAAATCATTTATAACCTAATTTCCGAATCAGTCACCTCTTAAAATTCATAACAAATCATACGTTCATTTTTGACGGTTCAAAATTTGTGGACATTTACTCAACTTATATATGTATAACATATCCAAAAATCACAACGATCCAACGGTCGGATTAAAAATTATAACTCCTGCAATATATCTCAAAAACCACTGGTTTGATTTTTAATACCTCCAATCTGACAAAATACTGATAAAACACCTCAACATTAATTCCTTCATTTATAACCACATAAATAAATCCATTATTTATATCCACATAAAATAAATATTTCCTTATCATATAAATCAATAATTAATTATTCACAAATAATATTACAGGAATCACAATAATGACAACCAGGCAGTTCCCAGGAAAGAGGGGCTTTCCGATAAGGATTTCTCCTTACTAGCGCGCAATTAGGTGACCAAACCTCTCCTTGACAAAACTTTCTAGACATTGTCAATAATGCTATCTAATAATATTATTTCAAATAATATGAATTATTGATCTAATAATGGAGATGATGTGCAGTGACAATTATTAAAACAACAATAATATAAATATCAACGTAGCAATTATTGAATCAATAAAATAAAATATTGAACAGTAACTACTGTGACAATTATTAAGTAGTGCTTTCTTACGTAAGGATCAATAATTCAGCAATAATGTGCAATCCGTGCTACTCACGCAACAACGCCAGACATCGTATTTTTAACCACCGGGTATTCCAACAGTGTTAACGGTAACAACTACGTCGTTATTCAATTTTGTCGTTTTCTTTATCCGACAGTTATTCGTTATGGGGCTCACAAATAGTTGCGCCGTCATACAAATATTCCCCGACAGAAAGAATATTCCACGACCAAACGAATATTCCCCGACAACAATGAATATTATATAACCACTTGCTTATTTTGAAAATTTGCACATTTAACCCATAACCAAAGTATTATATCAAATTAATACCTTATTATTCACAATAATAAATAAAGGAAATTTGATTTTATTCATTAAAAAGTTGGGGTCTTACAATTTTGAGATATAAAATCTGAGCTCATCTAATGCAGTCCTAAACATACGTTAATATATATAAATGTATATATATATATATTAAAGCGAAGAAAACGCACTAGCCAAAGTCTAGGCTCATCGAACAAAGTTACACACGATTAATATATATATAAAATGTATATATATATATATATATATATATATATATATATATATATATATATATATATATATATTAAAGCAAGAAACGCACTTGCAGATCAAGTTCAGGCTCATCGAACAAAGTTCGACACACGATTAATATATATATAAATGTATATATATATATATATATATATATATATATATATTAAAGCAAGAAACGCACTGCAGACAAAGTCTAGGCTCATCGAACAAAGTTCGACACACGATTAATATATATAAATGTATATATATATATATATATATATATATATATATATATATATATATTAAAGTAAATAAACGCTCTAGACCGAAGTTTATGCTCAATCGAGGCATAACTCGATAATGTTAGTCAATATATATATAAATATATATATATAATATATGTATATATCTGATCGAATGAAACCACAGAATCAAGTCCAAGCAAAAGCAAGCAACACGACTCTCAGCGTGTAGAAGGGTGTGTGCAGAGTTGAAGAAAAAGACTCTAAAGTGTGTGAGAAGGCTTACAGCTGACTGCCAAAGAAGACTTCTATATCTTTAGAGTGGGTAAACATTGGCTTTTGTACGTACAAAAGAGGATATATATGAGCTCACAGGTGTTTAAAAGGGGAAAGTACACTGCATGGGGTGAGTGCAGAGCAAATTGGGCAGGGCTTCCTCGCCGTTTTCTCTTGCAAGATCTTTGCTGTGAAACACCGTGCCTCCCTTCTGACCCTTTATCCATGTTGTTCCCGGCTTGGTCATTTCCTTGAGAACCTCCTCATAGTCAGGGTCGAAATGCCTCAAATGAGCATACTGACACTATCTAGGCATCCTCAACTGATAATATGTGTTGATGGCATCGGCACTGGATGGAACCATTCGAACTCGCATAAAAGCATTAAACGGTGCCTTGTCATCAGCATTCGCATAGAACTCCTTGACTACATTCACATCGGCGGGCTCGGGCTCCTCAGTGAACTTGACCCACCCTTGCTGATAAATTTGTTGCATCATTTCACCGTCATGAGCCTCCGATGCCAACCCCCGCTCCGGTGTAAGAGCCTTTGTGACCATGTAATCGTACCGGTCGGCGGCGATGGCACTTTTAAACTTTCGGCGGTCGAATATACGGGTCGGTTGTGCGGGCCTTGAAATCTCTCATCTTTGTCGTTTGGATGTAGGTTGAGAAGTCATTGAATCCGAATGTCGGAACTCACTGTCAAACACACTACCTTCCCCTCAAACTTGGTTCACACAAATTCTCAAACACTTGGTGTGCACAGAAGTTACTCCCCCCAAACTTGTCAATTTTTGTGGTAGAAATTGAAGGAGAAGAAGAAGAATGTGTAGGATTGTTACTCAGTTGTAGGTACAAGCTTAATTCTCCCAATAGAAACCCTAATTTGAGACTGTGTGATATGTATGTGCAATGTTGTGAGGAAATTAGGTTGAGAGGGTGTGAATATCTATATAGATGGTGGTGTGGAGAGAAGGGATAGAAGTAATGGAATGGGCAGATGGAGTGTTCGTTGAGAATCGTGGGTATATAATGGGGTTTAAGAGATGGAGGTTCTAGGTGTAATGAAGGAATAAGGATAGTCAAATACGGAAGTGAGGTTGTGGTGTGTCTTTGGGAAGAAGAAGGAGGCAGCGTGTGTAACTGGCAAAAATTAGTGCCCAGATTTGGGACCCGCTTCTACGTGGGGGTAAGGTAGGCCAAAATAGCTGGCCCATTTGGGTGTCCCCTGACTTCGATTTTTTTTGTGACTTGCATTTAACCTTGAAACTTGTTATTTTCTCTACTTTTCTTACTTGTTTCTCCTCTTACGCACAATTTAACCCTCCTGCAAACCATAATACACATACATGAGTAGATTATTGATCGATTTGAGCATGATTGAGAGATTTCCAAGAATCATAGAACGAAATGACTACCGAATGATACTAATATCCTAAGCTATAATCTAAATAGTACGAATATTAATAAAAAAAATATAAAATAATAAAAATAAAAATAAAATAAACTACAAAGAAATGATTGGGTTGCCTCCTAATTAGCGTTTTAAGTCATTAAGCCGAACTATTCCCTGTTTCATCCAGGATCGGTTGGGCTATCTGCGACATGATTTTTATTTGTCGCATAACACCAACACTGTTGTAATGCGTGTCCGTGCACTTGAATATCAGGTGATGAATTTGAAATTATATCCTCAATTAACGCTTTTAGACCATTATCCTCCTTGCAATCCCTGAACTTGACGCGTGTAGCTTTTTCGAGCAACTCGCACTCTTCCTTATCAGTCGGGATTGGGATTTCTTTAAACACCTTCACCGTTACTACTTGATCAAACACTTTCATTATCAGTTCTCTATTAGGTACATCAATCAGTGTTCGTCCTGTCGCCAGAAATGGTCGTCCCAAAATAATGGGGATGTTCTTATCTTCCTCAAAGTCTAGTACCACGAAATCAGCCGGAAAAATCAATGAGTCAAACTTAACCAATACATCTTCAATTATTCCTATTGGATATGTTAATGATCTATCTGCAAGTTGTAGGCTAATATTGGTCGGTTTTGCTTCCCTTAACCCCAGCTTTCGGTAAATGGATAGTTGCATAAGATTTATACTTGCTCCTAGATCGCATAGTAATATAATAGTAAGTAGAGTATCGTTCCCTCAGAGACTTAGTAAGAATTAAAACCTCACAATTACTAATTTCCTATTAATCCTAATTTCATCAAACTATCAAATTCAATGATTAAAATTATAAAAACTAAATTATTAATAAATATTTTATCACAAAACAAATGCTAATATCAAAACCGAATTTTCAAACAATTAATGGATTTTTAGACTTATGATTTCACCCTAAGTTCCACTCTGATTTTTTACACCTCTATTTCAATTCAAATTACTATACCAATTTATTAATCAAGAACACAAGCGTAGTACTAGTCACCTCTCGATGCACTTTCTGGCCTTTGAGGAAAGGGTACAGGTGGTGTAATTTTAATTTGGTTGTCTTTCTTTCCTTTTTCCACCGTTTTCTCTATAGATTTCGTGTTTAAGTCATTCTCTGCATCCTCACATTCATCTCTTGTACTGGCTTGCTCATAAAAATTAGGACCCAGCTCCTTACCACTCCTGAGCGTGATTGCATTACACTGTTCATGATTTCCCTTTGGATTCTTTTCGGTGTCACTAGGTAGAGTCCCTTGTGGTTTGTTGTTCAATGCTAAGGCAATTTATCCCATCTGATTTTCCAAATTCTTGATGGCCATTGCTTGGTTTTTCATCGCTGCCTCATTACTTGTTATATACTTTGCGAACATTTCCTCTCTTGATGTTGAGCTGGTTGTTGTTGATTCTGAAACCCTGGGGGATACGATGGTCGTAGAGCTTGCTGATTCTGATTATTATTCCACGACTGATTGGAATGATTTTTATTCCCCTGATTATATGTATTATGGTATGTATTATGTGGGATTCTGTTGTAGCTACTCATGAATTGTACTGACTCTGGGTTGATTGTGCATTGATCCATCGAATGTTCACCCGTGCACAATTCACAAATTACTGCAACTTGCTGTGTCTTTCCCCTGACCAAGCGTCAAACTTTTTAGAGAGTGCTGAAATCTGTGATGTTATTGCCGTCACTCCATCTGCCTCTAACACCCCAGCGACTGTAGGTTGTGTCATTCTTGCCATGTGCCACTGGTAGTTATTAGCAGCCATGGTTTCTATCAACTGATATGCCTCCTCATAAGTCTTTGCCATAAACGCTCCCCCCGATGCTATATCAATACTCGTCCTGAGATTCCCATGTAGTCCGTTGTAAAATGTATTCATCTGCAACCACTTGGGCAATCCGTGCTTTGGGCATTTTCTGAGCAATTCTTTGTATCTCTCCCATGCCTCATATAGCGACTCCCCATGTTGCTGATCAAACATGGTAATCTCGTTCCTCATCTTTGCAGTTTTCACTGGCGGGAAGAATTTTGCTAAAAATTTCTGAGCCAGGTCTTCCCATGTCGTTATCGAACCTGCTGGTAGAGAATATAACCAACTCTCCCATAGAGTGAATGGGAACAAGAGAAGTCTAATCGCCTCATCCGACACCCCCATTGTACTTGAAAGTGTCGCAGATTTCCAGAAAACTGATTAAATGCTCGTTAGGATCGTCATTTGCCATTCCCCCAAACTGAACTGAATTATGCATCATCTGAATTGTCCCAGGCTTGATGTCGAAAGTATTCACAGCTATTGCAGGCCTGGTGATGCTCGACTGCAGTTCAATCACCTTGGGTGTGGCGAAGTCCCTAAACGCTTTTTGATCTTTAGCTGTCATTTCTTCTTCTATGTCAGAGTTTTCGAATTATTTCCTTGTTTCCTTGATCCACTTACTTAACCTCTAAAATCTTCTTTCAATGTCGTCCTCAAAAGGAAGCAAGTCTGAATTTTTGGATCGTGTTTACATAAACCAATGTCAAAAACCTAAAATAAGGAGAACAAAACAAAAACAAAAAGTGTTTAAGTAAAACTGGACTAATTAAACTGATATTGTAAAATAATAAAATCTATACTAAAATCCCTGGCAACGGCGCCAAAAACTTGTTGGGTAAAATCTATATACGCACAACACGCAAGTATACGTGGTCAACAAGTAATATAATAGTAAGTAGAGTATCGTTCCCTCAGAGACTTAGTAAAAATTAAAACCTCACAATTACCAATTTCCTATTAATCCTAATTTTATCAAACTATCAAATTCAATGATTAAAATTATAAAAACTAAATTATTAATAAATATTCTATCACAAAACAAATGCAAATATCAAAATCGAATTTTCAAACAATTAATGGAGATTTAGACTTATGATTTCACCCTAAGTTCCACTCTGATTTTTTACACCTCTATTCCAATTCAAATTACTATACCAGTTTATTAATCAAGAACACAAACGTAGTACTCGCCACCTCTCGATGCACTAATACCGTATTAACTTAAATCCATAATTTAGATAGAAACAAGTTAAACACCTTAATCAACTAACTCACTATATCTCTATGTGAATTAAACCTAAAGAAGGTTTAAGATTAAGTTCTGTATCTGATTACATGCGATGTCAAGCATATTTCTACCTTAACATTCATCAAGATTCTGCTATTCACAAAATTCAAGAACACATGTTATATTAACTAAGTCTAGATTGTATTTCATCTCTCGAGTTCATACAAGTCCACAAAGAATCGTTGATCAGGAAATTCACAAATTCACGCTCAAATTAACATAGATAAACTGGGAAATATTTTATTGAACTGGAAATCAAAGTTATAAAATCATCGTTTCACTAAAAGATCCATCATAAGCCTAAAAAGTGAATTAGTTCATAATGAATGAAATAAAAACTGAATAATTCAAAGGAAACATCCTTTCAATTACAAATATATAACTAAGATGAAGAATAATGCAAAACCACCCTTCACGTAGCCTTAATCTGCAATCATCACGAAAATCTCTTCAAAATACTCCTCCAAAGCTCGCTATGCAAAACTGGAATTAATCTTTGTACTTTGGCTTCCGTGATGCTTGATTCGTTGTTTTTAGAGAAATATTTATATCCCATAGTATTCTAGCCGAAATCCCATGTCAAAAAGAGTCCATGAGCCATCCCAATGCTAACAAACCATGTTCCAGTAGAGTTATAAACGAAACAGGACTACTAGAATCATACCCACTTCCTACGGGGTATATAATAATTGAGCGCTACGGCTAGTAGTCCCCTGTTAGGCAGATTTTCTTATTTCATGTATTTTTCCAAAATTACTCCAAACGACCTCCTTTCTTCACGACTTGCCACAACAACCACCTTGCACATAAAAGAACACAAACCGAGTAAAAACGAACACAAAAACAAGAAAGTAACAACGAATTAAGCTTGAAATGGACATCAATTCGTGGATATAAAATCCACTTATCATTAGTCAATCCAAAAGACATGACTAAGAATTCATAATGCATGTACCGAGTTCTGAAGGCAGTCTTTGGAATATCCTCAGTTTTAATCTTTAGCTGATGATATCCAGAACGAAGATCGATCTTTGAAAAGAATTGTGCTCCTTGCAACTGGTCAAACAAGTCATCAATGTGAGGTAGCAGATACTTATTCTTGATGGTGACATGGTTTAATTTCTGGTAGTTAATACAAAGTCGCATACTCCCATCTTTCTTCTTTACGAATAACACATAAGCACCCCAAGGAGATGTACTAGGACGAATGAAACTGATGTCCAACAACTCGTGTAGTTGGACCTTTAACTCCCGAAGTTCAATAGGAGCCATTCGATATGGGGTTTTAGATGGGCTTTGTACCAGGTTCAAGGTCAATAAAGAATTAAACTTCACGTTCTAGGGGTAGACCAGGAAGTTCTTCAGGAAATTCACTAACAACAGAAATATTTTTCAAATCTGACGTGTTTTTGTTCAAGTCCGTGACATGGGCTAAGAAAGCTTAACATCCGTTTTTCAATAAACGAATAGCTTTATGGCTTGATATGACATTGATTGACTTTAGTGGTTTGGTTGCTTGAATTCGCATAACAGGTTGGGTGGGAATATAAAAACTAACAACCTTACGAAAATAATCAATTTTAGCATGTTACGTGGTTAACTAATAAATCCCTAAAATCACATCAAATGCAAGTATTTTCAACGAAATAAGATCGGCAGGTAATGTGATGGTTCCAACTTGAATCAAGCAAGATTTATAAATAGTAGATGGAATGAAAGTTTCTCCTAACGGAGTCTCAACAGATAAGTCAAAGTCTAATTTCTCCGGAGTCAAGTTCAAACGTTGGGCACAAGTAGGAGAGATAAAAGAATGGGTAGAACCGGTATCTAATAAGGTATAAACTTTGCAAGAGTTTATGATTAGCTTATCCGTGATCACCTCGTTCGGGTTCCTCGCGTTTTGGGCAGTCACGACAAACGCCCTTCCAGGAACCACCGACTTTGACTTATCTGGGACAGCCTTTGGAGTCACCATCCCCGTTGGACTTGGTTTCTCTACAAGACAATCTCTAGCTATATGATCATCATTTCCATTGTTATAACACACCTTGGATTGTTATGGGCAGTTTGGGCTGATGTGTCCCTCTTTCTTACGTTTATAACAAACGACCGATGATCGTTCTCTTCCCCTAGAAACAGTTGATGTTTGTGCTGACGTCTTCACGTTATCATTGGTGTACCTTCTCTTTTTGAAATCTCCCCCGACTCGCTTCTTCTACCATCATGGCCACGATTACCACTAGAGTGGTTACCGCTTTTATCCGAATGTTTTCCTCCCCGTTGGTTGTCATTGCTTTGATGCCTGCTACCACCGGTATGACCCTGGTTGTGGTCCCTCAGTTGAACATACTTATTATCTCGCTCTAATAATTGAGCCATGTTTATAATATCTGAATATAAAGAAAATTTATGAGAGATAAGATATTGTCGAATCTCGGGTTTTAGACCTCTCAGAAACATCCGCGTCATTTGTTCCTCATCAAATGAGGTGTAAACCTAGATAACTCTGCGAACTTTGCCTCGTATTGGGACACCGTCATGTTGTTTTATTCCAGTCTAATATACTTTACCTCATTCATATGACGAATACTTTCAGGAAAGTACTTGTCATTAAACAGTTTCTGAAATGTTTTCCAAGACACGTTGAGTGCGGCAGGCTGGGTACGCTTCACAGATTCCACCAGTAATCTGCCTTACCACGGAACATAAAGGTGGAGAATGGAACATTCTGTTCCTCCGTGCATCCCAAGACATCAAATATCTTGGTAATTTTCTTAACCCACGTTTAAGCCTTGATCGGATTCGGCTTTCCCACAAATTCTGGTGGTCCTAACTCTTTGAACTGCTTTGCTGTGACAAGTCGCGCATTGCTATCATTTCCACCCGTATTTTGTACACGAGTTTCCCTCGTCTGATTTTGCATGAACTGCAAAAAACTTCTAAACAACCCATCATTCATCATTTGTTCGGTAGTGTTGCTTACAAGAGGAATATTATCTTCCTGTTGCACGTTTCTCTAGAAGGTGATTAAAGGTGTCTCCACGGTCTCATTCACTCCATTGTTAATATTTCCAGCTACCTTTCTCAAATACTGCCACAAAACAAGGGTTAATTATCAAATTAACATATCACATATTAACTATATGCTCTGACTGACCAACCAAATAAGCTTAGGTATGACACACTAGCGAAGGATTACTCGTCTCTCCCCTCCTAGTTCTATTCCCCGATCTCTGCCAGAGACCATATCCCTAAGCTCTGTTACCAACTGTGACGACCCCAAAATAGGTATACATCACCCATTATGAGTCGCCAAATACATGGTACAGAAACAAATACAACTTCATTAATACAATTGTCATGCAAAATACGACAACACATATACTGTGAGTTTAAATACAAATATTGACTAATAGACAGTATTCAAACTCAAAAGGAGTCCTCATTACAATTATTGATACACTTTTTACAAAAATAGTGAGTACTGCTAAAACAACTTTCTATAATCATCACTCCATACCCCGGCTAGTTCCTGCTAAATTCTCACCTCCTGAGAAGAAAAATGGAACAAAAAGGAAAAGGGTGAGCTCAACTAGCCCAGTAAAGAATATTATGACTAAGATAATATACAATAAATTATCATTAGTCTTCAATAGGGAAAAATCTTATAGAATATAATAGACAACAAGTTTTAGATCAACAACTGTAGCGGAAATAGCAATCCATTAGAAGAGTCAAGTAGAGAATGAATTCTACTATCTTCTAAGATTTAAAAGTCCATCATCACTACTTTATCCCTGTAACATCAATCAATATATATCTTGAATCAAATATTCATCTTTGCACTACAGGCCAAAGATATTCATTTATATCACCAGTTGGTCATGTTCATCTCAACACCTGTTCATCTTTGCACTACAGGCCAAAGATATTCATCAGTTAATCATTCATCTTTGCACTACAGGCCAAAGATATTCAATAATATCATCATTTAGGACTGAGGATTATGAAAAATATCTTACAGAAAACTAATCCAGTGAGATAAAAGATCAAAGATTACAGAATCGTACTTTAGTTTATCCAAGTTCAAAAATACCTTATAATAATCAATTTTGGAACAAAATTCAAGAATGAAGATCAAAACAAGGATACAATCAAAGATAATAACCATAATAGACAACTTAGACAAAGAAAAGAAAATTTTATTTTTATGTGAATAGTATCATATTTGTGAATAGTGTCGTATACGTGAATAGTGTCGTATACGTGAATAGTAACCCCAACACAAAAAGGTAGAAATTCCATAATAAGATTCATATCAATATTTCGGCATAATGATATTGAAGAAAATATTATCATTTACGAAGAATATAACATCCCTTACCTCAAAAGAACAGTACTTCCAGCTGAAATAGTAGGAATAAGGCTAAAGGAAATTTGCACCGAATAACAACTCTCAAAGTATCTAAATACTCACAAAATAAATTCGATAATATAGAAAGATAAAAAACTTGTTTCTGGTGTGATTTTCAATTCTAACTAAGCATCCTATTTATAGGAAAATGCTTAGAACGCCAAAGGAGACTAAATTAATAAAATATTAATTTCCAAAATTTTCAAGCACGCCACTTTTGATCAGATTTCAGCACACCACAGTGGGGCCAACCCATGTTTTAAATAAAAATATTTATTTTTGAAACTTCAATAATTCATAATAAGCCCTTTTTATCAGAAAAATACGAATTTTATGTCCATTCCATAGGAAATTAAATTCTCTACAACTTTGTAGAAGAAAGTGTTTCCAAATTTAAAATAGAAAATGCCCGAAATCCACATACGGACGATTTTTAATACCATTATTCTGACAAAATACTGATAAAACACCTCAGCATTAATTCCTTCATTTATATCGACACAAAATAAATATTTCCCTATCCATCCACATAGAATAAATATTTTCTTATCATATAAATCAATAATTAATTATTCATAAATAATATTACAGAATCACAATTATGACAACCAGGTCGTTCCCAGGAAAGAGGGGGCTTTCTGATAAGGATTTCTCCTTATTGGCGCGCAATTAGGTGACCAAACCCCTTTCCTAGACAGAACTTCCTTAGACATTACCAATAATGCTATCTAACAATTTTATTCAAATAATATGAATTATTGATATGATAATGGAGATACTATGCAGTGACAATTATTGAAACAACAATAATATAAAATATCAACATAGCAATTATTGAATCAATAAAATAAAATATTGAACAATAATTACTGTAACAATTATTGAGTAGTGCCTTCTTACGTAAGAATCAATAATTCAAAAATACTATGGAATACTGTGTGGTACTGTGCAACCATGCGTATTACTGTAATTTAACCACCGGGTATTCCAACAGTGTTAACGGTAACAATTACGTCGTTATTTATAAAAGTTCAAACTTGTCGTTATCTTCATCCGACCGTTTTCCATTATGGGGCCAACAAATGGCTGCGCCGTCGTACGAATATTCCCTGACAGCAAGAATATTCCACGACCAAACGAATATTTCCCGACAACAATGAATATTTTATAACCACTTGCTTATTTTGTAAAATTTGCACATTTCACCCATAACCAAAGCATTATATCAAATTAACACCTTATTATTCACAATAATAAATAGAGGAAATTTGATTTTATTTATAAAAAGTTGGGGTCTTACACATCCATTGAAGCTAAAACAATAAAAGACATTATGTGTTATGTGTTAATAACTTATGTGCTCGCGAGTATCGAAGAATGTTATATAATAAATAAACTTAAAAGTATTTTGTTGTCAGGATGTCTAACGTTGGAGGAACCAGTCCATCTAGGGAAGTGATACCTCAGATACCTAGAGATGAGGAACCCTGAGTTGTTCACGTTGTGCGGGAACAGTTGATTCAGGAGGACGAACATGTGTCTGATCCCGAGGAGGATAGTTCTTAGGAGATAGAGGAGGATGATGAGGAAGAGGATCATGTGGAGTGTGACGGTCCCAAAATAGGTATACATCACCCATTCTAAGTCGCCAAATACATGGTACAAAAATAAATACAACTTCATTAATACAATTATCGTGCAAAATACGACAACACATATACTATGAGTTTAAATACAAATATTGTCTAATAGATAGTATTCAAACTCATAAGGAGTCCTCATTACAATTATTGATACACTATTTTATAAAAATAGTGAGGACTGCTAAAACAACTTTCTAGAATCATCACTTCATACCCCGGCTAGTTCCTGCTAAATTTTCACCTTCTGAGAAGAAAAATGGAACAAAAAGGAAAAGGGTGAGCTCAACTAGCCCAGTAAAGAATATTATGACTAAGATAATATACAACAAATTATCATTAGTCTTCAACAGGGAAAAATCTGATAGAATATAATAGACAACAAGTTTTAGATCAACAACTACAGTGGAAACAGCAATCCATTAGAAGAGTCAAGTAGAAAATGAATTCTACTATCTTCTAAGATTTAAAAGTCCATCATCAGTATTTTATCCCTGTAACATCAATCAATATATATCTTGAATCAAATATTCATCCTTGCACTACAGGCCAAAGATATTCATTTGTATCAACAGTTGGTCATGTTCATCTCAACACATGTTCATCTTTGCACTACGGGCCAAAGATATTCATCAGTAAATCATTCATCTTTCCACTACAGGCCAAAGATATTCAATAATATCATCATTTAGGACTGAGGATGATGAAAAATATCTTAAAGAAAACGAATCCAGTGAGATAAAAGATCAAAGATTAGGGATTTGTACTTTAGTTTATCCAAGTTCAAAAATACCTTATAATTATCAATTTTGGAGCAAAATTCAAGAATGAAGATCAAAACATGGATACAATCAAAGATAGTAACCATAATAGACAACTTGGACAAAGAAAAGAAAATTTCATTTTATCTGTGAATAGTGTCATATTTGTGAATAGTATCGTATACGTGAATAGTAACCTCGACACAAAAAGGTAGAAATTCCACAATAAAATTCATATCAATATTTCAGCATAATGATATTGAAAAAAATAATATCATTTACGAAGAAAATAACATCCATTACCTCAAAAGAACAGTACTTCCGACTGAAATATCAGGTATAAGGTTGAAGGAAACTTGCACTAAATAACAACTCTCAAAGTATCTAAATACAAATAAAATACGCTCGATAATATAGAGAGAAAAAAAAAACTTGTTTCTGGTGTGATTTTCAATTTTAACTAAGCATCCTATTTATAGGAAAATGCTTAGAACGCCAAAAGAGACTAAATTAATAAAATATTAATTTCCAAAATTTTCAAGCACGCCACTTTTGATCAGATTTTAGCACACCACAGTGGGGCCCACCAAAATCAGCCAATTCCACACCAACCAAAAGTGGGGCCAACCCATGTTTTAAATAAAAATATTTATTTCTGAAACTTCAACAATTCATAATAAATAGCCCTTTTTATCAGAAAAATACGAATTTTATGTCCATTCCATAGGAAATTAAATTCTCTACAACTTTGTAGAAGAAAGTGTTTCGAAATTTTAAACAGAAAATGCTCGAAATCCACATACGGACGATCTTTAATACCATTATTCTGACAAAATACTGATAAAATACCTCAGCATTAACTCTTTCATTTATATTGACACAAAATAAATATTTCCCTATCCATCCACATAGAATAAATATTTTCTTATCATATAAATCAATAATTAATTATTCATAAATAATATTACAGAATCACAATTATGACAACCAGGTCGTTTCCAGGAAAGAGGGGGCTTTCTGATAAGGATTTCTCCTTATTGGCGCGCAATTAGGTGACCAAACCCCTTTCCTAGACAGAACTTCCTTAGATTTTGCCAATAATGTTATCTAACAATATTATTCAAATAATATGAATTATTGATATGATAATGGAGATCTTGTCTGCGTTGACAATTATTGAAACAACAATAATATAAAATATCAACATAGCAATTATTGAATCAATAAAATAAAATATTGAGCGATAAGAATTACTGTAACAATTATTTAGTAGTGCCTTTACGTAAGAATCAATAATTCAAAAAAATACTATGAAATACCATGTGCTTTCTTTGTGCGAACCACGCGTACATCGTATTTTAACCTTTGGGTATTCAACAAAGTGTTAATTAGTAATAACTACGCCGTTATTTATAAAAGTTCAAACTTGTCGTTATTTTCATCCCAATTTTTTCCATTATGGGGCCAACAAATGGTCTGCTTTCCGTCGCATTTAATATTCCCGACAAAGAAGAATATTCCACGACCAAATAAATATTCCCCGACAACAATGAATATTTTATAATCACTTGCTTATTTTGCAAAATTTGCACATTTCACCCATAACCAAAGCATTATATCAAATTAACACCTTATTATTCACAATAATAAATAGAGGAAATTCAATTTATTTATAAAAAGTTGGGGTCTTACAACCTCCCATCCTTATGAAATTTTGTCCTCGAAATTGATGTACGTACCTGGTGTTTCGAAAAGATGAGGATACCTCACTTTTATTTCTGATTCCAACTCCCAGGTCATTTCTTCAATAGCATGGTTCCTCCATAAAACCTTAACTTGTGGTATAACCTTGGTGCGTAGGACAATGCTCTTTCCTATTCAAGATTTTACAGGTACCTCCTCGTACGTTAAATCTTCGGCTATCTCGTCTGGTTCTAACTCAATAATGTGGTTCGGGTCTTTCACATATTTACGAAGTATAGATATTTGAAAAACATTATGAATACGAGACATGCTTGGAGGTAATGCGAGCTTATAGGCCACATTTCCTATTCGGTTAAGAATCTCAAATGGACCAACAAATCTTGGATTGAGCTTTCCTCTCTTCCCAAATCTTGTAACTCCCTTCCATGGAGCAATACGTAATAATACATGATCCCCAATATTAAATTCCACGTCCTTTCGATGAAGATCCGCATAACTCTTTTGTTGATCCTGTGCCGTTTGTATACGTTGTCAAATTGTTTAGATCTTTTTTGTAGTTATGCGTACTAATTTTGGTCCCAATAATGTTGCTTAACCCACCTCGTCCCAGCATACTGGAGAATGACATTTTCTTCCATACAATGCCTCGAATGGAGCCATGCCTATACTTGCTTGATAACTGTTGTTGTAGGAGAATTCCATCAATGGCAAGTACTTATCCCAACTTCCTTTGAAATCTAGGACACAGAGTCTTAATAGATCTTCAAGAGTTTGAATAGTCCTTTCTGATTGCCCGTTCGTTTGAGGATGGTATGCCGAACGGAATCGTAAATCCGTGCCCTAGCTTTCTACAAGCTAACCCAAAATCGTGAAGTGAATCTTTGGTCACGATCTAAAACTATGGATACTGGCATGCCATGCAATCTCACAATCTCATTCACGTATATACGAGCAAGACGTTCAAGGGAATAAGTCTCCTGTATAGGCAAGAAATTAGCAGACTTGGTTAATCTATCAACAATAACCCAAATCGCATCTATGACTTAAGAAACCTTAGGAAGACCCATAATGAAATCCATGGTAATGTGTTCCCACTTCCATTTCAGAATCTCAAGTGGTTGCAATGGACCCTTTGGCACTTGATGCTCTGCCTTTACACGTTGACAAGTTAAACACCTCGAGATAAACTCCGTGATCTCTTTCTTTATATTTTTCTACCAAAATGTATGTCGAAGATCAAAATATATTTTGGTACTCCCACGATGGATTGCAAATGGTGTGTTGTGTGCCTCCATCATGATTCTATGCTTCAACTCAGAATCGTTAGGAACATAAAGTCTGGAGTTGATTCAAAGTATTCCTTCTTCATCGATTCTTGCTTCTGGAACAACACCTTCTTGTACTTTCTTCTTCATACGCATCAGCTCCATGTCTGTAGCTTAAGTAGCTTTAACTTTATCGATTAAATTCGGTTTTACTCGTATGATTGATATCATAACGTGGGTACTTGGAGACTTTACCTCTATCTCCATCCTTTGCAAGTCATACAAAATGGGCCTTTGTGTTAACAACATTGCACTCGTACCCGCATATGATCTTCTACTCAATGCGTCAGCTACCACGTTTGTTTTTCCAGGATTGTATTGGATGGTATGGTCATAATCTTTCAACAACTCGTACCCGCATGTTGAGTTCCTTTTGGGTGAAGAAATATTTAAGGCTTTATTGATCTGTATAAATCTCCACTTTTTCCCTATACAGGTAGTGTCTCCAGATCTTCAATGCGAAAATGACTGCTGCCAACTCTAGATCATGAGTAGGATAATTCCTCTCATATTCTTTGAGTTGTTGTGAGGCATAGGCTATGACTTTCCTATGTTGCATGAGAACACATCCTAACCCTTTGCCTGAAGCATCGTTGTAGATAACAAATCCATCCTTACCAGATGGTATTGTCAAAACACGTGCCAAAATGAGTCTTCTCTTGAGCTCTTGGAAACACTTCTCGCATCCCTCGCTCCATACAAATTTTGTATCTTTCTGAGTCAGCTGAGTTAATGGAGTAGCGATTCTAGAAAATCCTTCCACGAATCTCTGATAATAACCAGCTAAGCCCAGAAAGCAATGTATTTCGGTCACCGACTTTGGTTGCTCCCAACTTTGTATTGCTTCATATTTTCGTCGGGTCGACATATACTCCATGTTTGACACCACGTGCCTAAGGAATACTACTTCCTCAAGCTAGAACTCGCATTTCATCAGTTTGGCATATAGCTTGTTATCACAAAGCCGTTGAAGCACCAGCTTCAAATGGCACTCATGATCTTCACGGCTTTTGGAATAAATGAGGATGTCATCAATAAAGACAACAACGAACTGATCTAAATATTCTTTGAACACACGGTTCATCATATCCATGAAAGCAGCAGGAGAATTAGTCAATCCAAAAGACATGACTAAGAATTCATAATGCCCGTACCGAGTTCTGAAGGCAGTCTTTGGAATATCCTCAGTTTTAATCTTCAGCTGATGATATCCAGAACGAAGATCGATCTTTGAAAAGAATTATGCTCCTTGCAATTGGTCAAATAGGTCATCAATGCGAGGTAGCGGATACCTATTCTTGATGGTGACATGGTTCAATTCCCGATAGTTAATACAAAGTCACATACTTTAATCTTTCTTCTTTACGAATAACACAGGAGCACCCCAAGGAGATGTATTAGGACCAATGAAACCGAGGTCCAACAACTCATGTAGTTAGACCTTTAACTCCTCAAGTTCAATAGGAGTCATTCGATATGGGGTTTTAGAAATGGGCTTTGTACTAGGTTCAAGGTCAATAAAGAATTCAACTTCATGTTCTGGGGGTAGACCAGGAAGTTCTTTAGGAAGTTCTTCAGGAAATACGTCAGGAAACTCACTAACAACATAAATATTATTCAAATCTGACGTATTTTTGTTCAAGTCCGTGATATGGGCTAAGAAAGCTTGACATCCATTTTTTAATAAATGAATAACTTTGTGGCTTATATGACAATGATTGACTTTAGTGGTTTGGTTACTTGAATTCGGATAACAGGTTGGTTAGGAATATAAAAACTAACAACCTTAAAAAAATAATCAATTTGAGCAAGATGCGTGGTTAACCAATCAATCCCTAAAATCACATCAAATGCAAGTATTTTCAACGAAATAAGATCGGCAAGTAATGTGATGGTTCCAACTTGAATCAAGCAAGATTTATAAATAGTATATGTAATGAAAGTTTCTCCTAACGGAGTCTCAACAGATAAGTCAAAGTCTAATTTCTCCGAAGTCAAGTTCAAAAGTTGAGCACAAGCAGGAGAGATAAAAGAATGGGTAGAACCGGTATCTAATAAGGTATAAACTTCACAAGAGTTTATGATTAGCTTACCCGTGATCACCTCGTTCGGGTTCCTCGCGTTTTGGGCAGTCACGACAAAAGCCCTTCCAGGAACCACCGACTTTGACTTGTCTGGGACAGCCTTTGGAGTCACCATCCCTGTTGGACTTGGTTTCGCTACAAGACAATCTCTAGCTATATGACATTCATTTCCATAGTTATAACACACCTTGGATTGTTGTGGGCAGTTAATTTGGGTTGATGTGTCCCTCTTTCCCGCATTTATAACAAACGACCGATGATCGTTCTCCTCCCCTAGAAACAGTTGATGTTTGTGCTAACATCTTCACGTTATCACTTTTGTACCTTCTCTTTTTGAAATCTCCCCCCGACTCGCTTCTTCTACCATCATGGCCACGATTACCACCAGAGTGGTTACCACTTTTGTCCGAATGTTTTCCTCCCCGCTGGTTGTCATTGCTCTGATGACTGCTGCCACCGGTATGACCCTGGTTGTGGTCCCTCGGTTGAACATACTCATTATCTCGCTCTAATAATTGAGCCCTATTTACAACATCTGAATATAAAAAAATTATGAGAGATAAGATATTGCCGAATCTCGGGTTTTAGACCTCTCAAAAACATCCGCGTCATTCCTTCCTCATTCTCTACCAAATGAGGTGCAAACCTGGATAACTCTGCGAACTTTTCATCGTACTGGGATGCCTTCATGTTGTTCTGTTCCACTCTAATAAACTCTACCTCCTTCATATGATGAATACTTTCAGGAAAGTACTTGTCATTAAACAGTTTCTGAAATGTTTCCCAAGACATGTTGAGTGCGGCAAGCTAGGTAAGCTTCACATATTCCCACCAGTAATCTGCCTCACCACGGAACATAAAGGTGGCGAATGGAACCTTATGTTCCTCTGTGCATCCCAAGATATCAAATATCTTGGTAATTTTCTTAACCCACATTTCCGTCTTGATCGGATCCGGCTTTCCCACAAATTCTGGTGGTCCCAACTCTTTGAACTGCTTGGCTGTGACAAGCCACGCATTGCTATCATTTTCACCCGTATTTTGTACACGAGTCTCCCTCGTCTGATTTTGTATGAACTTTAAAAAGCTTCTAAATATCCCATCATTCATCATTTGTTCGGTAGTGTTGCTTACAGGAGGAATATTGTCTTCCTGTTGCACGTTTCCCTGGGTGGTGATTAAAGTTGTCTACATGGTCTCATTCACTCCATTGTTAATATTTCCAGCTGCCATTCTCAAATACTGCCACAAAACAAAGGTTAATTAACAAAATAACATATCACATATTAACAATATGCTCCGACTGACCAACCAAATAAGCTTTGGTATGACACACTAGCGAAGGATTACTCGTCTCTCTCCTCCTAGTTCTATTCCCCGATCTCCGCCAAAGACCATATCCCTAAGATCTGATACCAACTGTGAAGGCCCAAAAATAGGTATACATCACCCATTCTGAGTCGCCAAATACATGGTATAGAAACAAATACAACTTCATTAATACAATTATAGTGCAAAATACGACAACACATATACTGTGAGTTTAAATTCAAATATTGTCTAATAGACAGTATTCAAACTCAAAAGGAGTCCTCATTACAATTATTAATACATTATTTTACAAAATAGTGAGGACTGCTAAAAAAACTTTCTAGAATCATCACTCCATACCCCGGCTAGTTCCTACTAAATTCTCACCTCCTGGGAAGAAAAATGGAACAAAAAGAAAAAGGGTGAGCTCAACTAGCCCAGTAAAGAATATTATGACTAAGATAATATACAATAAATTATCATTAGTCTTTGATGAGTGCATATTATTCATTTATTTTGATTCCATTATATTTAGTTTTATTGCATGTTTCAAGTGTATATGAACTTATTAAGGTGTTTAATGATTTCACGAAGAATTGGAGCTGAAATGAGGAAAAAGAGAAAATTACAGGGTTTTTAGCATTAAGTTGGATGCATGGTCTAGGCTTGGGACTTGAATTTTATTGTAGATCTCTTCTTTAGCTTTCCGGAACATCTTGAATTGTCCCAATCGGAGTTCATATGAAAAAGTTATGATCTTTTTACTAAACAGACGTTGAACCTCAAAGTTTGGAAGTTGTAATTTACACAGCAGTCCGTTGGAGCCTCATTTCAACCTTTACTCAGCCAAAATCGGTCAATTCTCAAAGCAGGAAAGTTGTAGATCTCGTCGATATCTTTGTTTTGATAGGTATTAGGCCCCGTAACTCCTCCAACATCAAAAGTTATACTCGTTTTACCAAAGGACGTCGCAGCAGGAAATAGAAATTCGCCCCAGCGAATTTGAGCGGGAAAATTGGGAAATCTTGGATTTTTGGAAAGTTTCTAAATGCATATTTTGATAGATTTTTATATGGAATTGGATTGGTATTTCTATTAGAATTAGGATATCTTTAATACTAAGATTTATTTCCAAAGTAGATTCTATTTATTTATGAAAACTAGTTATGATTTGTAATTCCTTTTAGGATTTGGATTTCTACTTCCTATAGGATTTAGGACTTTGTCTAGCACTATAAAGAGAGGATTAGAGTCCGGGTTTTAGGGATTCAAGCATCTACTACATTCTCTCATCTACAACATTAGAGGATTGAAGACATGAGCTAAGTTCTTTTTATTCAGTTCTAAGGGATGTTGAACCTTATTTATAATTAATGGTTAATTGAGTATTCCTTATTTATTCCTTCTCACATGAAATTCATTCTTGATAATCTGATTTAATTTACGAATGCTATTTGGCTTAAGCGATTTGATTTACGCAGGATTGAGTTGGTTAACAAATATCATATGCTAGATCAAGGAATAATAATACGTGTAATTGATATTGTTTCTAATCACAAGTAGTAATTAGTAATATCTGATTGTGGACAAGCTTTTGAGTATTGCTATGATTATCAGAAGACAAGTTAAACAATCTGAGCTTATGTGTTTGTTGCTTGGAATAGTCTAATTCCCTAGTTCTTAATGCTGCTATTATATTAAATCTAGAGAGCTTATTAAAGGTTATATAATTGTTAGAATCTTGTGAAGAGCTTGTTTCATTGATTGACAATCTAAGGGGAGTTTCGGGTAGCAAGGCTTGTTGTTACCTAGGGCTATTAGTTTCATTGAAAGGTAAATAATGTTACACTTGATTAATCTATTATTGTAAAAAGGTGATACTGAACTGAAGAACTGAAGCTTTTTATTCATTGTTTATTCTTATTAGTTTATTCTTGTTAATTTAGTTAATTAATTCAAAATCCCCTTTTCATTAGAAATCATAGGATAAATATAAAATAAATCACTCTCTGTGGGATCGATCCTTACTTACTATTCTGCTAATTGTTTGAATTTGTAAAGTGAAAGTGAGGTTAATTTAGGAGTGTAAACGTCTGCTCCCAGTCTTCAACAGGAAAAAATCTGATAGAATATAATAGATAAAAAGTTTTAGATCAACAACTACAGCTGAAACAACAATCCATTAGAAGAGTCAAGTAGAGAATGAATTCTACTATCTTCTAAGATTTAAAAGTCCATCATCAATATTTTATCCCTGTAACATCAATCAATATATATCTTGAATCAAATATTCATCTTTGCACTTCTGAGCCGTAGATATTCATTTGTATCACCGATTGGTCATGTTCATCTCAACACTGTTCATCTTTGCACTATGGGCCAAAGATATTCATCAGTTAATCATTCGTCTTTGCACTACAGGCCAAAGATATTCAGTAATATCATAATTTAGGACTGAGGATGATGAAAAATATCTTAAAGAAAACGAATCCAATAAGATAAAAGATCAAGGATTAGGGATTCGTACTTTAGTTTATCCAAGTTCAAAAATACCTTATAATAATCAATTTTGGAGCAAAATTCAAGAATGAAGATTAAAACATGGATACAATCAAAGATAGTAAACATGATAAACAATTTGGACAAAGAAATTAAAATTTCATTTTTTCTGTGAATAGTGTCATATTCGTGAATAGTGTCGTATACGTGAATAGTAACCCCGACACAAAAAGGTAGAAATTCCACAATAAAATTCATATCAATATTTCGGCATAATGATATTGAAAAAAATAATATCATTTACGAAGAAAATACATCCCTTACCTCAAAAGAACAGTACTTCCGGGTGAAATATCAGGTATAAGGCTAAAGGAAACTTGCATTGAATAGCAACTCTCAAAGTATCTAAATACTCACAAAATACGCTCGATAATATAGAGAGAGAAAACATGTTTCTGGTGTGATTTTCAATTCTAACTAAGCATCCTATTTATATATTAAAATGCTTAGAACGCCAAAGGAGACTAAACTAATAAAATATTAATTTCCAAATTTTTCAAGCACTCCACTTTTGATCATATTTCAGCACACCACAGTGGGGCCCACCAAAATCAACCAATTCCACACCAACCAAAAGTGAGGTCCACTCATGTTTTAAATAAAAATATTTATTTCTGAAACTTCAATAATTCATAATAAATAGCCCTTTTATCAGAAAAATACGAATTTTATGTCCATTCCATAGGAAATCAAATTTTCTACAACTTTGTAGAAGAAAGTTTTTCCAAATAGAAAATGCCCGAAATCCACAAACGGATGATTTTTAATACCTTCATTCCGATAAAATACGGATAAAACACCTTAGCATTAATTCCTTAATTTATATCCACACAAAATAAATATTTCTCTATCCATCCACGTAAAATAAATATTTTTTTATCATATAAATCAATAATTAATTATTCATAAATAATATTACAGAATCACAATTATGACAACCATGTCGTTCCCAGGAAAGAGGGGGCTTTTCGATAAGGATTTTTCCTTATTGGCGCGGAATTAGGTGACCAAATCCCTTTTCTAGACAGAACTTTCTTAGACATTGCCAATAATGCTATCTAACAATATTATTCAAATAATATGAATTATTGATCTGATAATGGAGATATTGTGCAGTGACAATTATTGAAATAACAATAATATAAATATCAACATAGCAATTATTGAATCAATAAAATAAAATATTGAATAGTAATCACTGTAACAATTATTGAATACTGCCTTCTTACGTAAGAATTAATAATTCAAAAATACTGTGAAATATCGTGGTCTCTTTTGTGCAAACCACAGCGTATTCTTCGTATTTTAACCATACGGGTATTCCAACGGTGTTAATTAATGAATAACTACGCCAATTATTTATAAAAACACAAACTTGTAGTTATCTTCATACGACCGTTTTTCGTTATAAGGCCCACAAATGGTTGCGCCGTCGTACGAATATTCCCCGACAGCAAGAATATTCCACGACCAAACCAATATTCCCCGATAACAATGAATATTTTATAACCACTTGCTTATTTTGCAAAATTTGCACATTTCACCCATAACCAAAGCATTACGTCAAATTAACATCTTATTATTCATAATAATAAATAGAGGAAATTCGATTTTATTTATAAAAAGTTGGGGTCTTATAACCTCCCCTCTTATTAAATTTTGTCCTCTAAATTGACGTATGTACCTGGTGTTTCGAAAAGGTGAGGATACCTCGCTTTCATTTCTGATTCTAACTCCAAGGTCATTTCTTCAATAGCATGGTTCCTCCACAAAACCTTAACTTGTGGTATAACCTTGATGCGTAAGACATGCTCTTTCCTATCCAAGATCTTAATAGAAACCTCCTCGTACGTTAAATCTTCGGCTATCTCGTCTGGTTCTAACTTAATAATGTGGTTCGGGTCTTTCACATATTTACGAAGTATAGATATGTGAAAAACATTATGAACACGAGACATGCTTGGAGGTAATGCGAGCTTATAGGCCACATTTCTTATTCGGTCAAGAATCTCAAATGGACCAACAAATCTTGGATTAAGCTTTTCTCTCTTCCCAAATCTTGTAACTCCCTTCCATGGAGCAATATGTAACAATACATGATCCCCAATATTAAATTCCACGTCCTTTCGATGAAGATCTGCATAACTCTTTTGTTGATCCTGTGCCGTTTGTATACGTTGTCGAATCGTTTGGATCTTTTTTGTAGTTATGCGTACTAATTTTGGTCCCAACAATGTTGTTTCACCCACCTCGTCCCAGCATACTGGAGAATGACATTTTCTTCCATACAATGCCTTGAATGGAGCCATGCCTATACTTGCTTGATAACTGTTGTTGTAGGAGAATTCCATCAATGGCAAGTACTTATCCCAACTTCCTTTGAAATCTAGGACACAGAGTCTTAATAGATCTTCAAGAGTTTGAATAGTCCTTTCTGATTGCCCGTCCGTTTAAAGATGGTATGCCGAACTGAATCGTAAATCCGTGCCCATAGCTTTCTGTAAGCTAACCCAAAATCGTGAAGTGAATCTCGGGTCACAATCCGAAACTATGGATACTGGCATGCCATGCAATCACACAATCTCATTCACGTACATACGAGCAAGACGTTCAAGGGAATAAGTCTCCCGTATAGGCAAGAAATGAGCAGACTTGGTTAATCTATCAACAATGACCCAAATCACATCTATGCCTTGAGAAACCTTGGGAAGACCCGTAACGAAATCCATGGTAATGTGTCCCACTTCTATTTTAGAATCTCAAGTGGTTGCAATGGACCCTTTGGCACTTGATGCTCTGCCTTTACACGCTGACAAGTTAAACACCTCGAGATAAACTCCGCGATCTCTCTCTTCATGTTGTTCCACCAAAATGTATGTCGAAGATCATAATACATTTTGGTACTCCCAAGATGGATTGCAAACGGTGTGTTGTGTGCCTCCATCATGATTTTATGCTTCAACTCATAATCGTTAGGAACATAAAGTCTGGAGTTGACTCGAAGTATTTATTCTTCATCGATTCTTGCTTCTGGAACAACACCTTCTTGCACTTTCTTCTTCATACGCATCAGCTCCATGTCCGTAGCTTGAGCAGCTTTAATTTTATCGATTAAAGTCGGTTCTACTCGTATGTTTGATATCATCATGTGGATACTTGGAGCCTTTACGTCTATCTCCATCCTTTGCAAGTCATACAAAATGGGCCTTTGTGTTAACAACATTGCACTCGTACCCGCATATGATCTTCTACTTAATGTGTCAGCTACCACGTTTGCTTTTCCAAGATGATATTAGATGGTATGGTCGTAATCTTTCAACAACTCAAGCCAACGTCGTTGCCGCATATTGAGTTCCTTTTGGGTGAAGAAATATTTAAGGCTTTTATGATCCGTATAAATCTCCACTTTCTCCCCATTTAGGTATTTGATAAGTAGGTTTTATATCTACTTATCCGGTATCTATTACTTGAATTAGTTGCTTAAACCTATGTTTCTTAGTTACTTTTCATACATTTTGTGTTATTTTGTAGGCGATGACACGACATTGGCATGAAGAAGCAAGGGAAAGCAATTTGGACATCTTTTGGACTAAAATACGCAAGCAAATGCAAGAAGGAAATATTGAAGGACTTTTAACACCAAGTTGGATGCATGTTCTTAGCTTGGAACTTGGATTATACTGTAAAGCTTCTTTTTAGCTTTCCGGAACATCTTGAATCGTCCCAATCGGAGTTCGGATGCGAGAGTTATGGCCGTTTTATCCACAAAGATCAAAGTTAAGAGTTGTCATGCTTGCCATTTACACAACATCTACTTCAAGATCGCTTTTAGCCTTGATTCAGCCCGAATCTGTCAATTATTAAAGAATGAAAGTTGTAGATCTCGTCGATATCTTCGATTTGATAGGTGGCAGGCTCCGTAACTCCTAGCGGATCAAATGTTATGCCTGTTTGACCAAAGGACGTCGCAGCAGGAAACAGGGTAGCGCGGACCGCGCTATACATACCGCGGGGCGCGCTGGGTGACCAGATTTTCTGTCATTGTAGCGCGGGCCGTGCCCAAAAAGGCCTTGGGGCAGCATGGGGCGCGCTAGGCGGCGAGGGGACAGTTTTTTTGGGTTATTTGGTGTCCAATTTGAGCTAGAATAGGATTCTTAGTTGCCTAACTTGCTAGGATATCCATTAGAACTATAAATACATGATGAGAGACATAAAAGGAAGGAGATATAGATTAGTTTTAGAGGATTCCATTAGATTAGATTAGAGTAGATTAGATCAAAACTCTAGTTCTTATGAGATTGGGGGATTGAAGCAACTTGGAGACCATTGAAGATTCAAAGTAGGAGCAAGGAGGGAGCATCAAATCTACAGACAAGATATTCTATCTTCTCAACTTCTTCTATCTTTGTCTTTTAATGATTATTCAATTGTGGATTCTTAGTTTTAATTCAATAATCATGAACTAATTCTTTGTTTGAGATTACAACGGATCTTATTGTGTAATTTATTTTAATATGCTTCGCTATCAATTATTATGTTCTATTGTGAAGATTGTCTATTGTGATTTAGACTTAATTGCTTAATTGTCTAGCTAACAATTACCGTGATAATCTATATGAACTCGAGAGATGAAGTTTAGATTTAGATATGATCATGATAGCATGTGTTTGTGATTTCTGCATAGATGGAATTCATGATTTGTGTTTAGGATAGAGATATGCCTTTACGCCATATGTAATCTTATAGAGAACTTGTGCTTTAAATCCTGTTTAATTGTAATTCACATAGAGATATAGTGGATTAGTTAATTAGGGTGTCTTGCTTTATTCTATCATCTGTGGATTTAAGTGAGTATGGGTATTATGCATCGAGAGGTGATTTTATCTGCTTTAGTGTTCTTGATTAACAATTCAAGATAGAGAATAATTGATGAGAAGTGTGTTAACTTAAATGAAGCAATAAGTGAAGTTGTGATCTTAAATCTCCGTAATCTTAGTTTAACTAGTGGAATTTAATAGTAGTTTAATTTATATAATTTGAAATTCATTCGTTTAAATAAGATTGAGTTGGTTACGGGTTAGTACTTGGTGATTTTTTATTAAACAATTCCTCGTGGGAACGATACTCTACTTTCACTTTATTACTTGTTGACCACGTATACTTGCGTGTTGTGCGTAATTAGATTTTACCCAACAGTAGTGTCTCCAAATCTTCAATGCGAAAATGATGTCTACCAACTCCAGATCATGAGTAGGATAATTCCTCTTATATTCTTTGAGTTGCCGCGAGGCATAGGCTATGACTTTCCCATGTTGCATGAGAACACATGCTAACCCTTTGCCTGAAGCATCGCTGTAGATAACAAATCCATCTGAACCAGATGGTATTATCAGAACAGGTGCCGAAATGAGTCTCCTGTTGAGCTCTTGGAAACTCTTCTCGCATCCCTCGCTCCATAGGAATTTTATATCTTTCTGAGTCAGCTGAGTTAACGGAGTAGAGATTCTAGAAAATCCTTCCACGAATCTCCAATAATAACCAGCTAAGCCCAAAAAGCTACGTACTTCGGTCACCGACTTTGGTTGCTCCCAACTTTGTATTGCTTCAATTTTTGTTGGGTCGGTAGATACTCCATGTTTTGACACCACGTGCCCAAGGAATGCTACTTCCTCAAGCCAGAACTCGCATTTCTTCATATTAGCATATAACTTGTTATCACGAAGCCTTTGAAGGACCTGCTTCAAATTGTGCTCATGATCTTCACAGCTTTTGGAATAGATGAGGATGTCATCAATAAAGACAACAATGAACTGATCCAAATATTCTTTGAACACACGGTTCATCATATCCATGAAAGCAGCAGGAGCATTAGTCAATCCAAAAGACATGACTAAGAATTCATAATGCCCGTACCGAGTTTTGAAGGAAGTCTTTGGAATATCCTCAGTTTTAATCTTCAGCTGAGGATATCCAGAACGAAGATCGATCTTTGAAAAGAATTGTGCTCCTTGCAATTGGTCAAATAGGTCATCAATGCGAGGTAGTGGATACCTATTCTTGATGGTGACATGGTTCAATTCCCGGTAGTCAATACAAAGTCGCATACTCTCATCTTTCTTCTTTACGAATAACACAGGAGCACCCCAAGGAGATGTACTAGGACGAATGAAACTGATGTCCAACAACTCCTGTAGTTGGACCTTTAACTCCTGAAGTTCAATAGGAGCCATTCGATATGGGGTTTTAGAAATGGGCTTTGTACCAGGTTCAAGGTCAATAAAGAATTCAACTTCACGTTCTGGGGGTAGACCAAGAAGTTGTTCAGGAAATACGCGAGAAATTCACTAACAACATAAATATTATTCAAATCTAACGTATTTTTGTTCAAGTACGTGACATGGGCTAAGAAAGCTTGACATCCATTTTTTAATAAACGAATATCTTTATGGCTTGATATGACAGTGATTGACTTTAGTGGTTTGGTTGCTTGAATTCGCATAACAGGTTGGTTAGGAATATAAAAACTAACAACCTTACGAAAATAATCAATTTTAACATGTTGCGTGGTTAACCAATCAATCCCTAAAATCACATCAAATGCAAGTATTTTAAACGAAATAAGATCGGAAGTTAATGTGATGGTTCCAACTTGAATCAAGCAAGATTTATAAACAGTAGATGTAATGAAAGTTTTTCCTAACGGAGTCTCAACAAATAAGTCAAAGTCTAATTTCTCTGGAGTCAAGTTCAAACGTTAAGCACAAACAGGAGAGATAAAAGAATGGGTAGAACCGGTATCTAATAAGGTATAAACTTCGCAAGAGTTTATGATTAGCTTACCCGTGATCACCTCGTTCGGGCTCCTCGCGTTTTGGGCAGTCACGACAAACGCCCTTCTAGGAACCATCGACTTTGACTTGTCCGGGATAGCCTTTGGAGTCACCATCCCCATTGGACTTGGTTTCGCTACAAGACAATCTCTAGCTATATGACCTTCCTTTCCACAGTTATAACACACCTTGGATTGTTGTGGGCTGTTAATTTGGGCTGATGTATCCCTCTTTCCCGCATTTATAACAAACGACCGATGATCGTTCTCCTCCCCTAGAAACAGTTGATGTTTGTGCTAACGTCTTCACGTTATCATTATTGTACCTTCTCTTTAACTCGCTTCTTCTACCATAATGGCCACGATTACCACTAGAGTGGTTACCGCTTTTGTCCTAATATTTTCCTCCCCACTGGTTGTCATTGCTCCGATGACTGCTGCCACCGGTATGACCCTGGTTGTGGTCCCTTAGTTGAACATACTCATTATCTCGCTCTAATAATTGAGCTCTATTTACAACATCTGAATATAAAGAAAATTTATGAGATATAAGATATTGTCGAATCTCGGGTTTTAGACCTCTCAGAAACATCCGCGTCATTCGTTCCTCATTCTCTACCAAATGAGGTGCAAACCTGGATAACTCTGCGAACTTTGCCTCGTACTGGGACACCGTCATGTTGTTTTGTTCCAGTCTAATAAACTCTACCTCCTTCATATGACGAATACTTTCAGGAAAGTACTTGTCATTAAACAGTTTCTGAAACTTTTCCCAAGACATGTTGAGTGTGGCAAGCTGGGTACGCTTCACAGATTCCCACCAGTAATCTGCCTCAACACGAAACATAAAGGTGGCGAATAGAACCTTATGTTCCTCTGTGCATCCCAAGACATCAAATATCTTGGTAATTTGCTTAACCCACATTTCCGCCTTGATCGGATCCGGCTTTCCCACAAATTTTGGTGGTCCCAACTCTTTAAACTGCTTGGTTGTGACAAGTCGCGCATTGCTATCATTTCTACCCGTATTTTGTACACGAGTCTCCCTCGTCTGATTTTGCATGAACTGCAAAAAGCTTCTAAACATCGCATCATTCATCATTTGTTCGGTAGTGTTGTTTACAAGAGGAATATTGCCTTCATGTTGCACGTTTCCTTGGGTGGTGATTAAAGGTGTCTCCACGGTCTTATTCACTCCATTGTTAATATTTCCAGCTGCTTTAGCAACCCCGAATCCGGGCCCCAAATCGCCGTGGATCCGGTACACTATTTCTATTACTAATTGCGGAAGATATAAACATAAATTGTTTATACATTAAACTTTACACACTATTCCCCAAAATCGAGTAACCTTAACTTATACACAATTCATAAACTATCTAACATACAACACATTTATCAAACTATACTATTACAAACTAGCCGCACATATTATCCCAAGTTGAACTTGGCATTAACCTTTTCCTGTATCCGAACGCATTCGCCTTATCTGCAATGTTTTATCATGATATAGCAAGGGTGAGCATGAAAGTTGCCCAACAAGTTTAAATACAATTTCAGGATATATCATGATTGAAGAGTATGAATAATAAGCTGGCTATAATTCATCAATATAATTGAGAACTAGCACGAACAAATTTTTAACTGAACAAGTTTTAAACATGAACAAACATTTCTGAACCAACCGGTAATGAAGGTGATCAGCCTTTCATACCTGACTTATACATGCAAGATGTACAGAGTACAATTTTCATGGCAATCAGCAATGATTAACCATAAGCTTGAATAAAACACTCTTAGTAGAGTTAAGTAAAAACAACTTGCTCGAGGCTGATTGACCGCAACGCAATTTATAATGCTTTATCCAAGACCTAATATTAATAATATAGATCTCCAATATTAGAATAATATCATCACAATATAATATTTGTTATATTTATATACACGTAATAACCTAAACACATAACACATAAGCCTATCACCTATCTGAGACATATACATATAGCATCAAGTCAAACTATTTAAGTCTGAGTTGAAACTGACACAATTTAATCATCCCGACGGTCTAGTCGGACGAATATCGAGTTTAAGTTCAATTAAACTCTGCCTAAACACTTAACAATTATCACAGATAATTTCTTATCAGTCAAAACATTTTTCCTAGGCTCGTAATAATTTTTGGATAATTATTACCATTTATCATGATTTTCCAATCATTAATATCGTATTTATATGAATTAAATACCACATAATTCATTAATCATTAATATTTATTTAATATAAAATATTAATGAAAATCATAACATAATATTATAATATAATTATAATATATCAAAGTATTTTTAATACATTAAAATCATAATTATATGATTTTTAAACACTTAAATCCATTATCCAGATAATTGATATTAATATTAAAATATTAATATTTTTATGCCAAAATATCAAAAGTTATATTTTATAACTTAAAATATTTTTATAACACTTAAATCATTTTTATATGATTTTTAAATCATTAATTTATTTTTCTATTTAAGCCTTAGGTGTTCTTGAGCCTCAAGAACACCGACAAGGCAAAGGATGAAGGTGGTAGGTTTGACCTGCTATAATTTTCAATCCATGAAGTTTCGGGCAATCTAACACATAGGTCCCAGTAGTACTCATGCAACACTACAATTATTAACAAACATCATGGCTAAAAAACATCGATCTAAGAGTTATTAGCCATCAAAAGTCCGACAACGTTGTTCTTCGCTTTTTTGGAATTTCCGTAATTGAAGATACCTATTTTGAACCATTCTAATTTTATGCCTCGTGTTCGATTTGGTTGATATAAAGGTTCCATGTTATAGTAAAAATGACATGGTACATACATATAACATCACCCAACCTAAAAACTTAACCTACGAAAAATATGGGCCTACCAAAGTAGCCCTGAAAATCTGTTTTGAACAACTGGGTTTTCCTGCATTTCTTCAAAGTCGGTGGTCAACGATGTTCGACCTATTATAACTTTCATCCCGGTTATGATCTAAGTGATCTAAAAGCTTATTTATGTAGTCCATATAACAAAGAAACAACATCAAAACCACCACTTCGCCCAAAACTTAAACCACAACAAGATCAAGAGCATGTATAACGTTGTCAAGCGATCCGGGTTTCGGGTTTGCCTGTAAATCCAGAAAACGTGATCGGTCAACACATTTTCGACCGCTTGTAACTTACGATCTAGACATGCTATAAGGTTGATTCAAGTTGGAAATGAAAGACCACATGGCATAGAAATGATTTATAACATCACATACACAAATCATCAAACACACACGGATCTAAAGCCTCCGACATTCGAATCGTCAGTCACTTTTTTCCACTTTTCCGCATTTCATAAAAATGCAATTTCGTGAACTTTTTGATGTTATGAATCTAGGTTTTTACAACCTGCATCATCAAATGACACCCTAATACACAACTTTAACCAATCAATTATAACATATAACATCAAATCAAAGGATTTCTAGAATTAGGTGTTTATACAACTTGATTTTGATTTCGTCCTTTGATCCGATCTTGTACATGTTAAAAGTCGATAATTTCTTTGTTTCTCACCCACTCTCACTCTCATACATGAAATTCTAGAGAGAGAAGAGGTTGGCAAAAAAATGAAATATAGAATGAACTTTTCTCTCTCTTTTAGTCTTATATATTTATGGAATTCAATGAATGTGGCTGATGGGAGTTGTTGTTAGCTGATTTGTATGGATTTTTAGTCACATGTTAGTTCTAGGGTTTGGTGAGCAACTCACCATAGGTTTAGATCTACAAGTAACATAATAAATAATGCACAAAGGGCATTTTGGTCTTTTTTGATTTTTATTTTAATGGCATTCTTGTAATTGGCCAAACCCTTAGGGTTTAGGGTTTGTTAGGGTTTAGGGTTTGGAGCATTTAGCATTTAGAGTTTAGGGTTTAACCCTAAGATTTTTAGGGTTTAGGTTTTAACCCTAAAGAATTTAGCAATTAAAATTCTAAGATTTTTTAATTAGATTTTAAAATAGAAAAAAAATCATGATTTCTAAATTATAATTAGGGCTTCCAATTAGATTAATATTTTGGTACACTCATATAACCATAAACACGAACATATTCACATAAACACTTAATCTGAATAATTCACCTAAATCCTTCATGTAAATTTTGAAATCCTCAAAATTCCATCCCAATAACATCAAATGCATACACTTATTTTCTGTCTAGGTCTATTATTTGACCTTAAATCAATCATTTAAGATTTTAATAAATTGTCTAAATTCTCGGGTTGTCACAGCTGCCATTCTCAAATACTGCCACAAAACAAGGGATAATTAACAAATTAACATATCACATATTAACCATATGCTCCGACTGACCAACCAAATAAGCTTAGGTATGACACACTAGCGACGGATTACTCGTCTCTCCCCTCCTAGTTCTATTCCCTGATATCTGCCAGAGACCATATCTCTAAGCTCTGATACCAACTATGACGGCCCCAAAATAGGTATACATCATCCATTTTAAGTCGCCAAATACATGGTACAAAAACAAATACAACTTCATTAATACAATTGTCGTGCAAAATACGACAACACATATACAGTGAGTTTAAATACAAATATTGTCTAATAGACAGTATTCAAACTTAAAAGGAGTCCTCATTACAATTATTGATACACTATTTTACAAAATAGTGAGGACTGCTAAAACAACTTTCTAGAATCATCACTCCATACCCCGGCTAGTTCCTGCTAAATTCTCACCTCCTGGGAAGAAAATAGGAACAAAAAGGCAAAGGGTGAGTTCAACTAGCCCAGTAAAGAATATTATGACTAAGATAATATACAACAAATTATTATTAGTCTTCAACAGGGAAAAATCTGATAGAATATAATAGACAACAAGTTTTAGATCAACAACTGCAGCTGAAACAACAATCCATTAGAAGAGTCAAGTAGAGAATGAATTCTACTATCTTCTAAGATTTGAAAGTCCATCATCAATATTTTATCCCTATAACATCAATCAATATATATCTTAAATCAAATATTCATCTTTGCACTACAGGACAAATATATTCATTTGTATCACCAGTTGGTCATGTTCATCTCAACACTTATTCATCTTTACACTACGGGCCAAAGATATTCATCAGTTAATCATTCATCTTTGTACTACAGGCCAAAGATATTCAGTAATATCATCATTTAGGACTGAGGATGATGAAAAATATCTTTAAAAAACGAATTCAGTGAGATAAAAGATCAAAGATTAGGGATTCGTACTTTAGTTTATCCAAGTTCAAAAATACCTTATAATAATCAATTTTGGATCAAAATTCAAGAATGAAGATCAAAACATGGATACAATCAAAGATAGTAACCATAATAGACAACTTGGACAAAGAAAAGAAAATTTCATTTTTTCTGTGAATAGTGTCATATTCGTGAATAGTGTTGTATATGTGAATAGTAACTCTGATACAAAAAGGTAGAAATTCCACAATAAAATTCATACCAATTCGGCATAATAATTTTGAAGAAAATAATATCATTTACCAAGAAAATAACATCTCTTACCTCAAAAAAATAGTACTTCTGGCTGAAATATCAGGTATAAGGCTGAAGAAAACTTGCACTGAATAGCAACTCTAAAAGTATCTAAATACTCACACAATATGCTCGATAATATAGAGAGAGAGGGAAAACTTATTTCTGGTGTGATATTCAATTCTAACTAAGCATCCTATTTATAGGCAAAATGCTTAGAATGCCAAAGGTGACTAAATTAATAAAATATTAATTTCCAAAATTTTCAAGCACGCCACTTTTGATCATATTTCAGCACACCATAGTGGGGCCCACCAAAATCAGCCAATTCTACACCAACCAAAAGTGGGGCCCACCCATATTTTAAATAAAACATTTATTTCTGAAACTTTAATAATTCATAATAAATATCTTTTTTATCAGAAAAATATGAATTTTATGTCAATTCCATAGGAAATCGAATTCTCTACAACTTTGTAGAAGAAAGTTTTTCCAAATTCCAAACAGAAAATGCCCGAAATCCACATACGGATGATTTTTAATACATTCATTCCGACAAAATACTTATAAAACGCCTCAACATTAATTCCTTCATTTATATCCACACAAAATAAATATTTCCCTATCCATCCACATAGACTAAATATTTCCTTATCATATAAATCAATAATTAATTATTCTTAAATAATATTACAAAATCACAATTATGACAGCCAGGTCGTTCCAAGGAAAGAGGGGGGCTTTCCGATAAGGATTTTTCCTTATTGGCGCGTAATTAGGTGACCAAATCCCTTTCCTAGACAGAACTTCCTTAGACATTGCCAATAATGTTATGTAATAATATTATTCAAATAATATGAATTATTGATCTGATAATGGAGATACTGTGCAGTGACAATTATTGAAACAACAATAATATAAAATATCAACAAAGCAATTATTGAATCAATAAAATAAAATATTGAATAAATAATTCTTCGTAACAATTATTGAGTAGTGTCTTCTTACGTAAGAATCAATAATTCAAAAATCTTGTGAAAATGGTGCATATTTCTTGTGCAACCACACGTATTCGTATTTTAACCACCGAGTATTATTAACAAAGATTAATTCAGTAACAACTACGCCGTTATTTATAAAAACTCAAACTTGTCGTTATCTTCATCCGACCGTTTTCCGTTATGGGACCCACAAATGGATGCTGGCCGCATGCGAATATTTCCAAGACGGCAAAGAATATTCCACGACCAAACGAATATTTCCCGACAACAATGAATATTTTATAACCACTTGCTTATTTTGCAAAATTTGCACATTTCACCCATAACCAAAGCATTATGTCAAATTAATACCTTATTATTCACAATAATAAATAGAGGAAATTCGATTTTATTTATAAAAAGTTGGGGTCTTACAATGCTTCCTAGAAGAAGACAACCACGTTAACAACCACCTCCTGAGGGGTCTACTAATAATAATAACGAGGCTAACGTTAACCCGGTTCAGCAGTTGGTGACCTTGTTGACGGGTGCACTTGCGAATCAACCGCAAGCTTAAGTCACGACCTTCAAGGAATTCAAATTTCTCGATCGTTACAAAATGAGCATAACTTTTTCATACGAACTCTGATTTGGATGATTCAAGATGATTCGAAAATATAAGGAGTAGACCTATTCTTTAAGTTTTTAAATTGAAGGTCGGGAGCAGGGTCCAAAATGGTCATTTTTAGGGCTGTTGTGAAATCGGAGGCAAACCGTGGTGGTTTCTTCGAAGCGACTTGATGCCAAGCCATGTTTATTGAAGATCGTAAGGCAAGACAAAGATCGTAGAGAACATCAAGAATCGTAGAACAGATTGAAGAGAGAGAAGAATCGTAGAGTCAATTTAGTCGAACACTCTATTATTATAATTGGAGTCTACGATCATCATTGAAATCTACGATCAGGAAAATCATAGAGCATGTCAGGTCTGACATTGGACTGACATTAGGAAGACTTGCAGAGTGAAGATTTCGAGATGATTACTGATCATCCTAAGTTTAAAATGAAGATCAAATTATGTTGTGTCTAACAACTAGTTTGACGATGTGACATCACCCACATGGTTGGTGTTGCAGCAGTTTGATGTGACATATCATAGTCGAAAGTAAGCTAACACATTAACCTTGAAAGTTAACATCAAAGATCTTCTAGGATCAGAGCATATAATAAAGTAACGGTAACTTTTTAACGGGAACATCTCGAGGTCGTCTATAAAAGAGTATGAGGATTCAATCCAGCAGTACGAATCACGAATTACAAGTTGAACATTTCCCAAGTCTAAAGAACTCCACTCTACGAAAATAGAAAGATTTGTTCTACTACTAAGTATTTCAGAAGCCGAACTTAATATTTCTTAGTAACACCTTAGAAAACAATATTATCTTATTGTGATTTGTTGGTCTTAGTGACCCATTGTACCAAGTCTAAGTGACTCAAAGAGTTCTAAGTGAACTTGTCTAAGTGACACTGTCTTAGTAAGATCTGTCGAGTGTAATTGACTTGAATGAATCTTAGTGATTCATTATTGTACTAGATCTTAGTGATCTGATCTTAGTGACCCTCAAGCATCCTTAGTGGATGTTCTACTCATAAAGTAAAAAAAGTGGACTAGGAGTTATTTGTACTCCAAATCACTTAAAATCTCCTCAGGGGTCTACTAATAATAATAACGAGGCTAACGCTAACCCGGTTCAGCAGTTGGTGACCTTGTTGACGGGTGCACTTGCTAATCAACCGCAAGCTTAAGTCACGACCTTCAAGGAATTCAAATTTCTCGATCGTTACAAAATGAGCATAACTTTTTCATACGAACTCCGATTTGGATGATTCAAGATGATTCGAAAATATAAGGAGTAGACCTATTCTTTAAGTTTTTAAATTGAAGGTCGGGAGCAGGGTCCAAAATGGTCATTTTTAGGGCTGTTGTGAAATCGGAGGCAAACCGTGGTGGTTTCTTCGAAGCGACTTGATGCCAAGCCATGTTTGACTAGTATTCCTGAGTTCTAATCATTTGACTTTGGAAATATAGTCTACAGGAATGTAAACCAAAAAATTATAGTTTATATTGGACGTGTTAATTGTATGCAATGGCGTGTCGGTTAAGCGTTCGGCGTAGATAAGTTGGGTGTACGACGTACGAACGTCAAAACATCGTGTTAAGTGTTTATAAATTTCAAAAGTGTTTCGATTCAAAAGTTGAGTTAATGTAAAACCATCATGGAGGATGATTATAAGGGTTGTGACGTTCCCGAACGTCGTAATGCCAAAAGACGATAAATAAAGTTTGGCCACGTAAACTAATTTAACGTGGACCATATAAAATGAAATGAAGATGATAAGACCAAAAGAAGAGAATTTGAAATTTAAGTCTTGTCAATGAACAAAACTAAGAGAAGAATATACCAAAGTGTATAAAGTTGAATACGTTGCTTCGAGTTATAAAACCCAAGCATCGTAAAGTATAAAATAAGTAATTTAAATCAATGTGTAAGTCAAATATATGACTAATTGGTATGTGTTATCCTAATGTGATATATAGGGATTTCAAAGAGTAGTATAGCGTAAACTGTAAGCAGAGCTTAAGGCAAGTTTTCTAACTTTATTCATATTCTGAATTGAATGCTAGTTTCTTTAACTTACTCAAACGTTGTATTTGAGTAAGTTATAATCTATGTGCAAATATGTTATGTTTGTGCAAGATGTGTATCATGAATTGTGCTACGTTCCAATTGTTTGCACTTCTGTGCTTTTGAGATGTATTGTTCTATGATTGAACTGTTCAATTTGTAAGAGTCTTGCTTAGACATGAACTGTATAAGGAATGAGTCTATGTTGAATATTTCAGCAAGACAGAGGTAAAGATGGTAAGTTAGGTTAAGTTATTTGTACAATTATATTTTTCAAACGTTGATGTGCAGTATCTGAGTTAAACGACTCCTTTGTTATGGGAAAAGGTTGAAGATGAACTACTAACCGATCTAACTCGCTGTGAAAGACAGTGTAGATGAGATGGGAAACTAATTAATTAGTTTTTTGTTGGGAGCCACTCAATTTACTATATTGATAACTGTTGAGAACTCGATGTGTGCTATATAATGTGTTTTGTAAATGTATGTCGAAAAGGTGATTCTTTTCACATATATTGTCGTGTAGGATGAGTTAAGTCGTAGAAGTGGTAAAGAATATATTGTTGTTAATGTGTTATGTAAAGATAAATGTTGTTGATGTTTTAAATGATAGGAATCAAAAAAATTCATGTTATTCATGCTACTTCATAGCTCTTGTTTCGTTATTGAAGTTTTATAAGAAAAGAATATTTGATTCATGATTTTATTTTTATTCAACTGCTAGAACTTGTTGAGCAATCGAATGCTCACACTTGCTTAAAATAAAAATATTTTCAGCGAAGATATAAAGAACTGAAGGATTCATTGAAGATTAGAAAGAAGATCAAATCGAGTCTTGAAGAGTAGTTAGTTAAACTTTTATGTATCTGTTGTGGCGGATTAAAATCACATGTATATAAAAGGAAAAGAATAATGTAATTAATTGTCATTATTTATATTGTAATGAAGATTCTAAGGTAATAGAATATGGGATTTGAAGAAACATGTTGTTATATTTTGGAGTTATAATTATAACTCGAGTAAATATGAATGAGCGTTACAAGTTGTATAGAATGAGAAGCACTCGTGACGCACCGAACTCGGGTTTGCAGATAGACCGAGTTTGGGGGCATGACAGAAATGACGCTTTTGCCCTCCCTCGAGGTTGTCTCTGAAATTAAATTACTCTTTTACCCTCCTGCAAGGTTAGTCCAGGGAAAACAAAATTTCAAGTGTCTACAGTAGAGTTTGCCTAAGGATCATAAAGTTTATTGAAGATCGTAAGGCAAGACAAAGATCGTAGAGCACATCAAGAATCGTAGAGCAGATTGAAGAGAGAGAAGAATCGTAGAGTCAATTTAGTCGAACACTCTATTATTATCATTGGAGTCTACGATCATCATTGAAATCTACGATCAGGCAAATTGTAGAGCATGTCAGGTCTAACATTGGACTGACATTAGGAAGACTTGCAGAGTTAAGATTTTGAGATGATTACGGATCATCCTAAGTTTAAAATGAAGATCAAATTATGTTGTGTCTAACAACTAGTTTGACGATGTGACAGTACCCACGTGGTTGGTGTTGCAGCAGTTTGATGTGAAATATCATAGTCGAAAGTAAGCTAACATATTAACCTTGAAAGTTAACATCAAAGATCTTCTAGGATCAGAGCATATAATAAAGTAACGGTAACTTTTTAACGGGAACATCTCGAGGTCGTCTATAAAAGAGTATGAGGATTCAATCCAGCAGTACGAATCACGAATTACAAGTTGAACCTTGCCCAAGTCTAAAGAACTCCACTCTACGAAAATAGAAAGATTTGTTCTACTACTAAGTATTTCAGAAGCCGAACTTAATATTTCTTAGTAACACCTTAGAAAACAATATTATCTCATTGTGATTCGTTGGTCTTAGTGACCCATTGTACCAAGTCTAAGTGACTCAAAGAGTTCTAAGTGAACTTGCCTAAGTGACACTGTCTTAAGATCTGTCGAGTGTAATTGACTTGAATGAATCTTAGTGATTCATTATTGTACTAGATCTTAGTGATCTGATTTTAGTGACCCTCAAGCATCCTTAGTGGATTTTCTACTCATAAAATAAAAAAAGTGGACTAGGAGTTATTTGTACTCCAAATCACTTAAAATCTCCTGTGTTATTTACTTTTCTGCATTTACATTTTTTCTATTAATTGTTATAACTGTTTGTGACTTATTTCCATGTGAACTAAATTTAGAGTTGAGATTTTATTTAAATCTTTGAAGGGTTTTTCGAACTAATATTCTGTTGTGTATAATTAACTTTGTTTAATTAATTATCTGTTAATAATTTCTTAAGAAGAATTTTTTTTTAAAAATCTATTCAATCCCCTTTGGAAAATAATAGTATAGTCACAAATTCTTTTAAAACACTGATAAATTATGCTATACAGATACAAGAATATTCAAATCTATGATTACAAATTTCCAATGGAACACTATTAGTATAACTATATAAAATAAATATGTTATTATATGGTTGAAATTTGTTTATTTTTTATTATTATAAAGTCTATGAAATATATAACAAAACTGAATAAAAATTACTATTCTCATTTTTTTTATGTATGTTTTTGCACTCGTAACGTCAAGTTTATCTAAATTTACAGAAAAAATTATGAATACATTTCTAATCATATAAAGCATTAACTTTTTTATTTATAAACTATAAAGTATCAAATTTAGATACCTAACCAAAATAGCACCAACTTTTTAACATATTGGAGTCCGTTCGAGAGAGTTTTTGGATGGAGTTAAAAGCATTTCTAAATTAAATATGAATTGTTTTAGTATTTGGTTACTCTGTAAAAGCACTATTAAATAGCAGAGATTTGAATAAACATATGAATGATATTCCTATATTATATATGATTTGATTATATATATATATGAATGAATGAATATGCAAGTATGCTTGCATTAAGAAAAGTCAGAAAGTCCTTTGATAGATAATAGAAACATGTGTACAAGGACTTAGAATGAATTGATCAAGTATGTTAGTTGATCCTACATAAGCAAAAAACAAATTTTTGTAAAGTCCTTAAAAAGAAATGATGTACAAGGACTATAAATATAGAAAGATCAAGCATGTTAGGTTGATCTTATGATGTAATAGATAGGCTTGTTCGATCGTCGAGCATCGCACTGTAGATCGTAGTCCGCCAGAGAGTCAAGGATAACTCGAGAGCTATCGAGGCGTAATCGTAGTCCGCAAGATAGTAGATCTCGAGTTCGTGAGATCGCCAGAGAAACGATGAAGGATCGTGGTATATCGAGAAGAGCTTCTCTGGATCGAAGTGTGCCGAGGAAGTCATGTTCGTAATCGTAGAGACAAATTTCGCCACGAGCCGACCGAACATCCGCCAAGCCAAGTCGTAAACGTAGACTACACTTTGAGTCGTAGAGTCTCACCGATGCCGGGCCAAGTCAAGGATCGTAGACTACACTCGAGATCGTAGAGTCTCATCGATGCCGGGCCATGTCAAGGATCGAGACTACACTCGAAGTTCGTAGAGTCTATTGATTACATGCAGAGATCGTAGTCGAGCAAGATCGATGAAGACAACAAGCACAAGGTAAACCGTAGAGAGTGTCAAGATCTCGATCTCGTGGATCGTAGTGTCTCGTGACAACCAAGTCAATCGTAGAGTGTAATCTACGACTCAATGTAAGTGCTCACAATGCATAGGCGTAATCGTAGAGCAAGTACGATTCTCAACTAATGAGCACTCCCCATAATATCCAAAGGAACAAAGCTCTCCGTTGGCACGCAAAGATACATCCCACATGAAGGGAACCAGAGAGCACTCAACGAATGGCATGCAAGCTAACAGAAGATCTAAGCACCAACCCAATCAAGATCAAGATTGAGTTCAGAAGTTATTCGAGATGAAGTCTTCCACAAGATGATCATAAGAAGACTTCAAGAATCGACCAAGGAAAGTCGCAAGTGCAAGAGAGTCGTCAAGTGAATAAGACAACGATCTTGGAAGCAACCGAGATCGTAGTGTTTGCCAAACAAAGAAAGAACTCGATGGAAAGTGAACCGAGATACCGTTAGTCTCCTCAAGAACAAGGCTAAAGTGATTAAGCGTAGGGTCACCCATTGATGATAAGTGAAACGGAGATCACAAGGAGAAAGCGAGTCGGACGCTACACAAATCTAAAGTGTCTTGCTATTCAGAGGGGACCAGAGCAAAGGAGTTAGGCCATCATCTCCGAGAGAAAAATGAAGCAAAAATGTAAGTGTTCAAGCATCGCAGACAATAGAAGGAAGAGGTGTTCTACATTCGAGATCCAATCAACACTCTTCAAGATCAGAAGTGTTAACTCTACCAAACCAATGAGCAACACTCAACAAGACACTACGATCAGTCCTCAAGACATGCATCGTAATCGTAGAGTTCGAACAATTCAAGATCAAGCATTGGCAACGGTTCAAATCAAGGATGGTATTCTGACAAAAGCTTATTGAGAGCATCGATGCAAAAGGACAACCTCTCGATCGAGAAATCAAGGAGGAAATAAAGTCTTCAACCCGCCCAAGACATTAAAGTGACAACTCGATGGGTAGGTGAAACAAAGAGATCGCAATGTCGATAAAGTATGACATGTCACATCGCTAGCCTACCCGCTAAACTCGAGATCTCGTGGAAGATATTTGAATAGCCTTCAATGGCTACTTTCCAACCAAGGATTGGGAAGGAGTATAAATCAGAAGAGCTTCAAAGATCGAGGGTTCATTGGAGTTGCTGCGAAGTTTGGAGAGAAGGTGGACTATTCTAAACCATGTAAGATAGTGAGTCCGAAGGCTCACTCTACGATCCACCAAGAACACTCAGATACATGCAAAGGAAGAAGTAGAAGTGAGAGTTCTACTATGTAGAAGTGAGAGTTCTACTACAAGAAGAGTGTTCTGAACTGCCGAGAGAAAGAAGAGCATCATGTCATCTTGGTGTCCATCATGGGAAGACTCTAAGACACAATAGAGAAGAGCTCATAGTCATCTTAGCAAGTCCATCATGAGAAGACATCAAGTATCAAGAAGGAGATCGCAAACCCATCATGGTGGCAAGCATGAGAAAGTTTCTAAGTACCAAGAAGAAGAACTTACAATCATCTTGGAAACCTATCATGTGCGTACCATCATGTATCAAGAGGAAAGATCTTCAAGGTAGTCATCAAGGATCATCCAAGTGGTTGAGTAATCAAGAAGTCGAGCATCATGCAACACTCAACCGCACTTCAAGGATGATCACGCCAAGTCGCTAAGTATAGAAGATGTTCAGAGCATGAAGACATCTTAGCAGCAGCCAAAGACCAACTCCAACAAACAAACAAACAAACAAACAAAAAAAGCTGTGTGGCCTCGAGGGGTCCTTGTCTCAAGGGACTAAATGAAGCCAGGGCTCGAGGGGTCCTTGTCCGAGAGGGACTAAACGAAGTTCCAAGCCTCATTGGCTTCAAGAGTTCCTAGGAACTAGAGGAGTCCCAAGGTCGCCGGGCCTCAAAGAGTTCTTAGTGAATCAAGTCCCAAGGTCAGCCGGCCTCAAGGAATCTTAGTGATTCTGTAGTGCCGCCTTCCTTAGTGGAAATCCTCGCTAGTTGAAAAGTAAGTGGATTAGAGCTCGAGTCTCTCGAACCACTTAAAACCCTTGTGTCTTTTTTACATTATGTCATTTACATTATGTACTATAATCGCTATAATCTGCTATGTATGTTTTAATCGCTACAACCAAACTAACTCTACTTAACAATGTATGTATGATTATGAATATATCAATGAAGGGATCTTTTACTTATTCCACTGTGCTTGAAAAAAGATTCTTATGTTTGTCATATGCTAATTTAATAGCAATACAAAATAAAAGAGAAAAGTATTTGAAATAAAAAGGATCTATTCAACCCCCCCCTTCTAGATCTATTGTGCCTCATCGAACTAACAATTGGTATCGAAAGGTGTTCTCATGCTATATTCAAAAGCTAATCGCTTTGAGTCCGATCCTGTGCACAAACATTGTTCTAAACTTAGTTTAGTAGTAAGTAACTTGTTATATGCGATGAGCTCACACGTTGGAAATATTGTGTATAGGTAAATGTGTATATACACTGAAGTCGCCAGATTGGTCCATGTTCTCGATTGCTACATCAACAAGACCAATCCTCGCCTCGCAATCAATCTTGTAGTCTCAAGATCGACGAGAGCTCAAGAGACATCAATGACAAAGAGTCAAGCATCCACCACCAAAAAAGATGAAGAGGCCATACATGCTAAGAAATGCTTATCAAAGAGAAGAAAGAAGATCTTCTCAAACTTATGTCCGCCAACCAAAGAATTGGGTGCAAACTTTGTAAACTAAAGGATGTCAAAGATCTTAATGTTGAGATTCTCTTCGCCTACATCTTCAAGACCACCACGATCGATTGATTAAAGGTCAACAAGAGCAACAAGTCGTCAGAGCAAATGTAAAGCTATGCACATCAATGCCTAAACTCAAAGATATCTAAGATAAATGATCGTTAAGAGACCGACAAAAAAAAAAGGTACTGCCTCACTATTACATGGTTCATCATAAAAGCACCTTCTTATGAACCATAACAAGATTCTCGTCAAGAAGTCATAATCTACCTAAAAAGGTGAAGAGAGAAAGTACTCGAGGATGGAAACTCAAATGTCTATAAACTTTCTCTCCATCCAAGTTTTAGGATGAAGATGACATCTTCAAGGAAATCAAATGGGTCATAAGAGCATCACAGTCAAATTAATTTATGTGAAGTAATTTTGCCGGTGGGTTTAGTATGTATGTACAAATCCTTGTTCTAAGTGTTTGATAACACACATAGTAGTATGATCAGTTCTACAAGAGTATCTTGATGATGTGTAGAAACCGATCACCCATGAATCAACTAGATACTCTTAAATCGTAGAGTTGATTCTCACTCGTGAACACTTAAACATTGTGAACATAACCCAAAGAAATGATGAAACCATCAAAGATAAAGAGTGTGTTATTAAATGTCAAATCTACACACACTCACCTTCATGCATATCAAAATGTATTATCTAAAACTAGTCTTATGCATGAATATGATGTTGGTGATAAATGTGATGATTATCCAAATAAGAGGAACAGGGTTTAGAAAACTAAACCAAGCAGACCCATTTAATTATGGGTACCAAAAATAGAAATATATTTAAACTCGCAGTACTTGGTCAATTCGACCACACTAAGGAATGTCAAGTAAGACTTCAACCAAGAAGACTCAACCAACAGAAGGCTAAGGACCTGCTCAGAGATGATTCTCGATAAAGTTCCTATATGTCCAAGCCTATCCTGAAGACCCTCCCGAAGCTAACCGTAATGGAGCTCACATGGTCGCTAATCTGTGTATGGAAAGCCATTCAACCAACTAAAGGATCCTATATGCTCAAGAGCAAGCAAAGAATGCTATATGAGAAGAATTCTCAAGGAAGCTCACAACAAAGGATCATCGAGCATCGCCAAGAGGAACTCATCGTGGAAGCAGTAACTTCACAAACACAAGATCACAAAGGAGACTCGATCGAGTAGTGCCGCTAAAAGATCGTAGAGAGTGATCAGTCCCCAAGATATCCATGCCTCATTTATACAAGGAGATTTATGTGATAATGATGATTCCAAATGTAAGGAGATATGCAGGTCGCCTTCAAATGAGTCTAAAGCAAAAGGAATCACATCTATCCGGAAGACAACTTCAACCATGGGGAGCAAAAGGATCTCGTTGAGAAACAACAACACCGAAGTTATATACGAGGAAATATACCACCTACAAAGTCCCAAAACTTTGTGGTCGATGAACCAAATGAAGATCCATAACAAGAGGAACGTCTCAAAACGTACTCACCGATAACCTTTCACCACCCAACTCAAAATCGTGGAGTGCCTACGATCAAACATCCGATCGTAGTAAGTAAGCAAGAGGACACCACGATTACAAAGAAATGCAATTGTCTAAAGTTGGTAGAGGATCTCCCCATCGTAAAAGGTCGAATGAGATGTCATTGCAAATCACTTCTATAGCATTTCATCTAGAAAGCGCCTCAGGGACAAACCTAACCCTTAGCTCACTCTAAGAGGTTGGCCCTTCCTGAGCTACCTTGTCCCAGAAGAATTGCTTGATCAAATTCATCTCAAGGACCAAGTCACCAACGATCGTAGAGAGTCGAGGTCAAGAGAACTCCACGATCGCAGAAGCAAACCTCAACGATCGTAGAAGACAACTCGACGATCGTAGTTCTACCAAAGTGTACTCCAGTTCACAAAGAGCTTGGAAAATGAGACAATTGCTCAACCATTCAAAATGAGGAGATAAGTTCGAGTATATCGTTGATCAAACTATGCCGCATCAAAATGAGGATAAGTCAAAGCCATCCATCGCAAAGATCTCTCAAAAGTTGATCGTTGAGTCAACAAAGGAAATCGTAGAGTCCATAGTCGCCTTTACCATGCTACTCTATTAATCAAAAGGTCAATTCACAAAGCCACGCTGCCTAAACGTCTACTCTTCTAAAAGGAAATATCTAACTAAAAAGTTATGGGGAGTTACAGCTCATTACTGGGCATCGTGCAACCAATGGTCGGTTGACACATCACTGGTTATGCAGAGTTAGAAGGAACTGCCATAAAGATAATTTCAAATATGCAGACAGTTATCAGAAGCTATCGAACCTTTCTCCCTCTCATTTTCAAACCCTAAAATCCTCTCAAGAGCCAGAACAGATTAACACTCCAAAGCTTTATCAAATCACAATCAGCCATCTCTTATAAACCTCTCTGAATCAAATACCCATATTCTTCGAACTGATCAAATGGAAAATCAAGAAAGTAATCACCGGCATTCAGCCTAGAACCAAGTCATTCGAGAAACCAAAAGAAGTTCGTAGACATTCTCGAACTTGTGAGGAAAGTCGATTCTCGTAATGTCTCGAGGCTAGCACTCGAGTATACGCCAATCCGTAAAAGAGTTCTACTCAAACGCCTCCATAAACTCCGAACCCTTTCTACCAAGGTCAAAGGTCAAGATCTAAAGTTGAAATCTTTCGACCTCAATCAATGCCTAGGTTTTCCTAACCAAGGGTCAAGAACCTTGATGATGTCAAATACGAAACAAGCAAAGGAGTTCATGGGGTACCAAAGAAACCCTAGTCCGAAAGACATGAAGAAGAAGGAGTTTTCAAGAGTACGAAGTTCCTTGGTCAAATAGTTGGAAAATGCATATCGTGTAAAGGACACCGCATGACATGACACATGTTGCTTGACCAACAGCTTGAAGATAATGTCAAGAATAGTTCAAGAAACAAATCAACTTTGAGCTATCTTGTTCGATCAAATCTCCAAGTGGGTAGAAAAGTCGAGATGAAGAAGTCCACCAAAAAACCCCCGACTAAGGTGTTTCATGGCAGATCACGAGTATTGTGATGAAGAAAAGCTAGGAGGGAAGATCAAGGATGATGAGGGAGAGCCTTTGAATGTTCACAAAGTGATGTCTCCACAATTATTTGTGAATTGGAAGAAGAACCCCAAGGAGAATGGAAGGTCGACTAACAACAGCAAAGCAGCAGCAGTAGGCCTCTCGCAAAGAAGAGAAAAAAGAAGAGGTAGAAAGCTCGAGTCCGATGACTCAGACAACAAAAAATCACACCAAATGTAAAGAAATCCAGAGGTGTGAAGAAAAGTCGGTGATGTGAAGAAAGCCTGCACCCCACCAAGGAGTCTCTCCATCAAAGACAAGATGAAGAAGAAAGAGCCCTAAATCATAAACAAACAAAGAGAGAGAAGCAACAGTCGCTTCAAGGGCCATTCAAAGAAGAAAGCTAAGGTGGAAAACAAACCAAACCTCAAATTTCCCAAAAAAAATAGTACATCCATCAAAGAGAAGGACGAGAGTCAGCAGAAGAAAAGGAGATGATGTCAAGGCCGAGTCCTCTCAAACCAAATCAAGAAAGAAGGTGAAGTGATTATGATGAATCAAAAATTCAAAGATCTCAAAGAAGAAGAATGCTCAAGCCCCATGGCTAATTCTCAGAGTAGTCACTCTGCAAATGAAGAAGAGATTCAAGATGACCAAACTCAATCCCCAAATGCAACTGCCCCAACAAGCCCAGATAATGGGTCAAATGATGTCGATTCTAAAGAAGAAGAACGAGCCCCTTCCAATCCCTCGAAAGCCCTCAAAATGACTCAAAGTGATGAAGAAGAAGAAGGGACCGCCTCGCCCTTGTTGAACCTGAAGGAAGTTCTTCTGATGAACCAGAGGCTTCCAAGTTTGAAGAGGAAGAAGAGTCTGACTCTCCCAAAGCTGAACCTCCATGAAGAAGGAAGAGCTACAGACTGCAAACCAAATTTGCCTCCAAAAGGAGAAGTGATCAATCAAATTCCCCCATTGAATTAAGTGATGATGAGTCTGTATCATAGAAAGAAAGTGCTAAGGATAGGACCAGCAATGAAGAAAATGAATCAGAGGAAGATCCTGCTGAAGAAAGTTCTAAGAATGAAATACAACAAGAAGGATTCTCTGCTGGAAATGATCAAGATGGTTCAGGCTCCGAGAGAGAAGAGATTGAAAAAGATTTCGTTTCTCACAACACAGAAGCAGTAAGAACAAGAAGATTATCCAGCTTCTCTCACCGCAAGAGATTTAATGTAAGAATAGTGGTGGAAGTCTCAAATGAACTACCAGATGCTCCACAGAGAGATGGGGGTGAACTATGGAAATGAGCAGCTCAAGGTAGTAAGAATGACTACCTTGACATATAGCTAAAAACTGGAACAACATGGAGCTAGATCGTCAACCATTCTCTACAATCCTCGACGACTTTGTCGATGAGATGGTTCTTCCAGTGGATGCCATGGCTAAAGGCCCATATCAAGGAGATGGAAGCTATCTCACCGGTGTGCTTCTCACTTTCCAAGCATGGAGTCGGTGGCTCGTAACTTCCCAAGGGTGAAGAAGTTTGCAACCAAAACGATCAAAGACCAAATTTCACTTCAAAGTCTATCGACACCGCAATCACTATATCCCCTACGATCGTAGAGTGGACTCAAGGAAGAAGGAACATGATCAAGGAGATGATCGAGAGTCCGTCACTCTATCGCCGAGACTATTCAAATTCAAATCAAGCTTCCAACAAACCCCCAATCATCGCTCTCTCGACATTCCTCATCCTCAACCAAAGAATTGGTACTCAACGATTGTTCAGATTCTCCAAGCTTTCAAAAATCATCCAAGAATGAAAATCGAGAGTCCAATCCAATGCTCAACCCAAGTCGCCCAACAAGAGGATCAAACTATTTTGGAGCAGAACCATCAAGAGTTCGATGAACTAAGTGAGAAAATATCTCTACTCACCAAGAGTCACGTAAGTCGACAACAAAAGGAGATAATTCTTTCCAAAACAAACTTCAAGTTACTATGGTCGATGTATCTCTCAAACTCCAAGAGAGAGATAACATCTATCGTAAGGCCATACAAGATCAAAAGGCGTAAGTTTCCACGAGTTCGTAAGGCAAAGAAGAGCAGATCCAAGCCCTCTCTCGACAAGATTGACGACCAAGCAAGTTTTTTCAAAGGCAACTTGAGCTAGGCCAACAGAACTCAAGTTTGAAGTTGCCAACTCCTCCTACCTAATGGAGCAAATTTTATGTCCAACATGGAGCAATTTTCTCACAAATGATTAATGACAAAAAGGGGGAGAAAAAGAGGCATAGAAAGAAGAAGAGCAAGAGGAGCAAGAGGCACTCAAAGAAGAGCAGAGGGATAAGAGAGAAGAAGTCAAAGAAGAAGAAGACAACAACAGCAGAAAAAGAATCATCATCTGAGGGGGAGCCAAAAGATGATGATCACATGATCGCAGAGTCTGAGGGGGAGCATGTTCAGAAAGATGCTGAAGGGGAGCAAAGCAAAGATAGAAGGTCATCATCCTAGGGGGAGCAAGAGCAAGAAGAAAGAAGAAGATGATGAGTAATGATCATCGACATCCCGAAACACACATGGAGCCAAAGAGGTACATCTCTAACTAGTTAGGTATGTTCTGGATCCAGGATGTAAAGTGTCTTAATGTATAAATTGCCATATCTTTATAAATGACATTCATGATTATCTGTTTTAGAAATACAAGCTGCTCACTGTATATAAGATTCATTCATAACATGCATATGCACTTATTGTTTTTGTCATAATCAAATAGGGGAGATTGTCGTGAATAAACATATGAATGATATTCCTATTTATATATGATTTGATATATATATATATATATATATATATATATATGAATATATATAAGTATGCTTGCATTAAGAAAAGTCAGTAAAGTCCTTTGATAGATAATATAAACATGTGTACAAGGACTTAGAAATGAATTGATCAAGTATGTTAGGTTGATCCTACATAAGCAAAAAATTTTTTGTAAAGTCCTTAAAAAGAAATGATGTACAAGGACTATAAATATAGAAAGATCAAGCATGTTAGGTTGATCTTATGATGTAATAGATAGGCTTGTCTCGATCGTCGAAAATCGCACTGTAGATCGTAGTCCGCCAGAGAGAAGGATAACTCGAGAGCTATCGAGGCGTAATCGTAGTCCGCAAGATAAGAGATCTCTTGAGTTCGTAGATCGCCAGAGAAACGATGAAGGATCGTGGTATATCGAGAAGAGCTTTCTCTGGATCGTAGAAGTGTGCCGAGGAAGTCATGTTCGTAATCAGAGACAAACCGCCACGAGCCGATCAACATCCGCCAAGCCAAGTCGTAAACGTAGACTACACTTGAGTCGTAGAGTCTACCGATGCCGGGCCAAGTCAAGGATCGTAGACTACACTCGAGATCGTGAGAGTCTCATCGATGCAAGCCATGTCAAGGATCGTAGACTACACACGAAGTTCAGAGAGTCTATTGATTACATGCAGAGATCGTAGTCGAGCAAGATCGATGAAGACAACAAGCACAAGGCGTAAAAATCGTAGAGAGTGTCAAGATTCGATCTCGTGGATCGTAGTGTCGCGACAAACCAAGTCAATCGTAGAGAGTAACTCACGACCTCAACAGTAAGTGCTCTCACAATGCATATAGGCGTAATCAGAGAGCAAGTACGATTCTCAACTAATGAGCACTCCTGTAATATCCAAAGGAACAAAGCCTCCGTTGGCACCGCAAAGATACATCCCCACCAAGGGAACCAGAGAGCACTCAACTAATGGCATGCAAGCTAACAGAAGATCTAAGCACCAACCCAATCAAGATCAAGATTGAGTTGTAAAGTTATTCGAGATGAAGTCTTCCACAAGATGATCATAAGAAGACTTCAAAGAATCGACTAAGGAAAGTCGCAAGCAAGAGAGTCAAGTGAATGTAAGACAACGATCTTGGAAGCAACCGAGATCGTAGTGTTTGCCAAACAAAGAAAGAACCGATGGAAAGTGAACCGAGATATCGGTTAGTCTCTCAAGAACAAGGCTAAAGTGATTAAGCGTAGGGTCACCCATTGATGATAAGTGAAACGGAGATCACAAGGAGAAAGCGAAATGGACGCGCCACAAATCAAGTGTCTTGCTATTCAGAGGGGACCGATCAAAGGAGTTAGGCCATCATCACCGAGAACAATCAAGCAAAATGTAAGTGTCAAGCACATCGCACAATAGAAGGAAGAGGTGTACTACATTCGAGATCCAATCAACACTCTTCAAGATCGTAGTGTTAACTCTACTACCACCAATGAGCAACACTCAACAAGACACTACGATCAGTCCAAGAAGACAAGCATCGAATCAGTAGAGTTCGAACACCAAGATTGAAGCATTGGCAACGGTTCAAATCAAGGATGGTATTCGGACAAAAGCTTATCGAGAGCATCGATGCAAAAAAGGACAACCTCTCGATCGAGAAATCAAGGAGGAAATAAAGTCTTCAACCCGCCCAAGACATTAAAGTGACAACTCGATGGGTAGGTGAAAAAAGAGATCGCAATGTCGATAAAGTATGACATGTCACATCGCTAGCCTACCTCTCACAACTCGAGATCCGTGAAGATATTTGAATAGCCTTCAACGGCTACTTTCCAACCAAGGATTGGGAAGGAGTATAAATCAGAAGAGCTTCAAAGATCGAGGGTCATCGGAGTTGCCGAAGTTTGGAGAGAAGGTGGACTATCTAAACCACGTAAGATAGTGAGTCCAAGGCTCACTCTACGATCCACTGAGAACACTCAGATACATGCAAAGGAAGAAGTAGAAGTGAGAGTTTTACTATGTAGAAGTGAGAGTTCTACTACGAGAAGAGTGTTCTGAACTGCCGAGAGAAAGAAGAGCATCATGTCATCTTGGTGTCCATCATGGAAGACTCTAAGTACAATAGAGAAGAGCTCACAAATCATCTTAGCAAGTCCATCATGAGAAGACATCAAGTATCAAGAAAGGAGATCGCAAACGCATCATCATGGTGGCAAGCATGAGAAAGTTTCTAAGTACCAAGAAGAAGAACTTATACCATCTTGGAAACCTATCATCATGTGTACCATCATGTATCAAGAGGAAAGATCTTCAAGGCAGTCATCAAGGGATCATCCGAAGTGGTTGAGTAACTGAAGAAGCTGAGCATCATGCAACACTCAACTGCACTTCAAGGATGATCACGCCAAGCTGCTAAGTATAGAAGATGTTCAGAGCATGAAGACATCTTAGCAGCTCAGCACCAACTCCAACAAACAAACAAACAAACAAAAAAAGCTGTGGCTCGAGGGTCCTTGTCCAAGGGACTAAATGAAGCTAGGCTGAGGGGTCCTTGTCCTGAGGGACTAAACGAAGTTCCAAGCCTCATTGGGCTTCAAGAGTTCCTAGGAACTAGAGGAGTCCCAAGGTCCGCCGGCCTCAAGAGTTCTTAGTGAATCAAGTCCCAAGGGTCGGGCCTCAAGGAATCTTAGTGATTGTGGTGCCGCCTTCCTTAGTGGAAATCGCTAGTTGAAAAAAGTAAGAGTGGATTAGAGCTTGAGTCTCCGAACCACTTAAAACCCTTGTGTCTTTTACATTATGTCATTTACATTATGTACTATAACCGCTATAATCGCTATGTATGTTTTAAATCGCTACAACCAAACTAACTCTACTTAACAATGTATGTATGATTATGAATATATCAATGAAGGGGATCTTTTACTTATTTCACTGTGCTTGAAAAGATTCTTATGTTTGTCATATGTTAAATTTATTATAGCAATACAAAATAAATAGAGAAAAGTATTTGAAATAAAAAGGATCTATTCAACCCCCCCCCTTCTAGATCTATGAGAGATTCCATTAATGAACATTGTTTATTGATGATTCCTTCCGTTATTTAGGATTTTACAATAGATAGTATTTATAACTACTAATCCTATTCCAACCCTACTTCACATTATGTCTCGATTACCCATAATGTCCATCTAATAAACAACATGTATCAGATTGGCGGAGGGCTTCGCCCCATAACCCCCTCCGACCTTGGGTCAACCTTGATGGGCTAGTGTGTCGCTCATTTAGCTCCTCGCACTAGTCTTTTTCAACGGCTTCCATATTATGAGTCACAAGTTCCCAACAAAATCAATGTTTTTTTAGAGGTCTTAAAATATTTATTTTGAAGGTAGCGAATAGCCGGAAGTGGTTAGCATGAAATTTATTTTTTGGTAAGTTGGTCAATTGAGCAATAGAATGCTGACACGCAGACGAGACTCAATGTATGTCAATATTCTATTGATCAATTGACCAACTTATCAAAAAATAAACTTGATACTAATCGGATCCCAAATCGCCCATGATATTTACTTATTTACTCATCACCCTCCATGGTATATTGACCAAGATTTTGTTAACATTTATATGAAAAATGATGTGTATATTTTATTTATAATATTATTTTTTGTCAATAGTATGGTATCTTGTGTATTATTTGTTGTTTTATGCATTCAGTCCCTTAATTAATCTTTCCGCATATTTCGTTATCAAATTATATATTTTTTTTCCATATTAGTTTTCAAAATATAGCAACTTGTCACCTTTAATCACCGAACGGTAATTTTTTTTTATATAGGTTTAATCTTCAATTTATAGTTGATTTTCATATTTAGTCCACTTTAATTGTATTGTTTTCATAAGATTAAACTGAGATCGCAAAAATATAAATTATAAAGATAAAATACGTGAAAAATAATAATTAAGAAACCAAATATGAAAAACATTTATAGTATGAAAACTACTCCTTAAACAGATTACCCAAAAAAAGTTTAGTAATAGAGTACTATTGTGAATTCTATTTGTGTCACATTTGTTTTACTTGTAGTTTTTTATGATATAATCAATTACAAGAGTTTTATTCAACTAAACGTAATAGTTAGACATCATTTGAAACATTTTTTGAGATAAAAAAAATTGAGACTCGTACCATTGTCTCACAAAGCAAACCAATTTTACAAACATTGCTGATGAAAGCAGGTATTAAAAAAACTTTTTTCACATAATTATAATCTCAATTAATATTAATTAATCTTAATCTGAGTGGTCAAGCATTCAAAGAGCATGGCTTCTCAAAGAACAAGTAGTCACCCCCACCCCAACCCATAAAGCCAAGCTTGTATTATCTTTATTAGATTGTGACAAAATGAATAGACTTGATAACAAATACTTCTTTCACAACTAGAAAAGAGCATAAATAAATAAATAAAAGGGGAATCATGAACAAAGAATTGGTGCAGGTCACCGCGTTTTGTCACCTCTGTTGATAAAAATTTAATTAGTAGATTAACATTAATGTAGCAATCGAGTTACTACCACATGCAGACTCATCAACCAAGGAATTAGAGATTTTTATATTTGTAATTGTTACTAGAAAACAAATAAATTATTTAGATAATAATGTTTTGCCCTACACAGCATAGTGAGGCTGCCTAGAATAGTTTGACATTGATAAAGAACGGGTCTGGTTAGGGTCAAGTTGTCATATCACAAATAACTATGAAGTTCTATAGTTTGGTCCATTAGTTATAGCAAATGTTGCATTTGTGCTGGCCCACAAATAAGATACTAGAGTTAAAATACAACATTTGCTATAAGAAATGTAGCAAAAAAAACACTATAGAACTTCATAGAGTATGTGGTATGATAACTTTACCCTAACCGGATCCATAAGAACCATCCACTTTTGAGAAAAAAAGGTGAAATTTTTACAACTTCAAAAAAAAAAAAAATTAAATAAAAGGAAGAGAAAATCAAGAAAATAGTAGCTAAAAGTACCATTTATTTAAAACGGAGGTTTTATAGATTTCTAGCATTTACAGGCAAAAAGGAGGCAAGGAAGGCATCTATTACAATCTCACTTTTGTTTTGACTTGAGTTGTCCTCCAAGTAAGACAAGTCCAACAGTAGCGAAAGCTAACAGCACAGTTGATGAATAGAAAATTGCAAGTAGAGCTCCTCGCAAAGACTGCATCAAATTGTATTTAAATATCAACATAGAGAGCAAAACAAGTTGAAGATTTGACAACGGTCATTTCAAGCACCTTAGCAAGCAGCAAAGCATTGTCATTTGCATACTGCAATGAGCTCTCTTGTATGCTTTGAACGCCTTGGCTTAGTTCCCATGAAAGAAACCTACATAGAAAGTTTAAAGTTCTCTCGGACCTCCTCTAACTGTAAGTAGGTAAAGCAAAAACAAAACACAAAAACAAAGAAAAAAAATTCACAGAGAAAAAAAAAACTCAAACTTGATCGCGATAGTTACCCAAAACCAAAGGCAATTACTGCTCCAATGTAGGCTTTATCTGGTGTTAGTTCAACCTGAAGATCTCCAAACTGTATTAACCAAAAAGTAGTCAGTTAGACATCTATTTTTATGCATGCAGTAGATAATTTACCTTCACATTAACTGCAGGAAAGTTACCTACCTTGAACATCCGAGTTTCCTGTGTTAGCTCTTCATTTATTGCATTAGATACCGGACTTGCAGATAAAATCTTTCCAGTAGTAATCATAGCTTTGGCAATCTATACTGATTTGAAATTGTTCAACAAGAAGTTAAAGGATACACAAAAGTGGTAGCACTATTACCTTTAAATTTAATCAACAAGTTAAAGAATGAATAGAAGTGGTAGCATTATTACATTCAAAATTGTAAACCTTGCGGTCTTAAATGGTTTAAGCCTAATGTGTCCAGAAAATGAAAAGTAACTCAACTAACATCAGTTTTTCATCCATTACCTGATACCGACTGTTGGACATTGGGTCGGGTCAACCCAATACAGTGCCCATGGAGCAACCGACCCAGTTCATAAACCCATTAGTGTCAATTATCTATCTTGCCCCCTAGCTTAGCTTGTCCCAATGTTATGGGAGTTTCATCAATTTATTAGGGGGATTGCAAATCCATTGTGTTGCACCATAATGGTGGGAGTTACACTTGAAATGTTTTATATCATTTCAAGAAGTGTGGTTTTGTAATAATGGGAAGACTTCTCTCACATGGAGATTGAGACACAAAAAAATGGAAAGCTACGGTATTGAAGATGCAATGGAGGCCAATAGGATGTCGGACATTACGACCGTGTCGTCTAATCACAATTGTAGCTTGGTTACCATTTAGTCACAATTTGTTCATGATGTTCATAATGATCGACGACATAATTCATGTGATCGAGCACCAATCGATATGGTAAAATTGTATACGCTAAACCGGGTTGGGTTAGCTTTTAATCAGTTTGTTTATTCTTTTCCGCACTGTATGCATGTGTGTATGTGTTTCTACATTGGTATGAAAGGTCCTATTGTTAGATTCATGCTATGCATGATGTCCTTACATTGTAAATTCATGTTTTCGATGTTAATTCGTTTAGAATAGCTTGAATAAGCCTTTAATGGTAAAACACATTATGCTTAGAATTTGTGGCTAAAATTCTAGTATGTTATCCTATATCCAGTAGAGATCATCTGGAAAGTTTTGTCCCTAAAGCCTTGTTTTGGAGAAAATTGAAACCCTAACTAGTAACATTGAAACTTTTGAGCTCCATATCCTTTTGTGAAGTGATTTGTTTGTTGTGTTTTTGGTATGGTTTGATAATACTTTTCAATACGAAATCTGTGGTTATATTATTTGCTTATTTGGATAAGAAGTGAGTAAGTTATGGTCCTTTGAAGTTTAGATATCAAATTGTAATTTGCCACTGAAAACCATTGATGAAGGTTGAATGAAGATGATGGTGTGGCAATCACATGGCGTGAGTTGAATGGCGCTATCTAGTCAGCAGGCCATGCCTGCCAAACCACATGTCAGTCACACGGGCATTACGTTGCGTGCACTAGGCGCTGACTAGTCAGACACAAAGTGTTGACCAGGTCAACCTCCATGCATGTCAGCGGTGATGACATCATAGGTGACCGTCAGCAAAGGCCAGTACCATGCCGCTGCTTCAAAGCCAACGTGATGTTCCTCGGTTAGATGAGAAAGATATTGGCGACACCACATGATGACATCAGCAACGTGACGCCAACATGACGTCATGTGAGCCGTTGAAGACCTGTCACGCTATGTGATAGACTTCACGTCACACTTGCGTGAAGTGGTTGCTACCTGGATTGTTTTTAGCAAAGTTGTAGGATGAATTGCTCACAACACCTTAACCCCTCGTCTATATGTAGACGGTAATCTCGGTACAATTGCTCGCATTAGGAATTCTACGTTGAATGGACACCCCGACACCTTGACCCCTCGCTTATATTGAAGCTGTAATCTTGTACTATCAACGATTGATATGGTAGAAGACGCCACACATAACTATGAATTATTGTACGATAAGTCAAATTGAATCTCAAAGAATAACTAAGAAAATAACTTAGGAATTCTTCAAAAAACCAAAAGTAGATAATAGTCTCACAAGTATGATAAATATCTGAATATTATTGAATGTCATGTGAATTACATCCATAATCCTATTTATAGTAGTAATTGAAACCCTAGAATCCTTATAAGGAATTACAATCAAATTGGAATCCAACTCTAATCCAAAAGTATCCTAATTACAATACAAGTCTGAAAAGATACTGGAAACAACTAATTAATAAGGAAATTCTGCGTCCAAATCTGCTAAAAACTCGTTAACAAAAATTACCCTGCGGCGCAGCCACGCCGGAAGTTTGGCTCAAGCAGAGAGGTCTGGGCTTGGGCGAGCTCAGAACGCGTCGGGGCGAAAAAGTACAGAGGCGAACTCGCCGGGGCGAGCTCGCAGGCTTGTTAAGCTTGCCGAGGTGAGCTCCTTTTTTCCCAAATTTGCAAATGACACGGCCACAATGATTTGGCACTGGAACACGATCTTGACTGCTATGAATCTCAATCCTTTAACTTAGCATGCATGTCTTGATTTGATCCACCTGACTTGATATCTTCACTTGGACCATATTAATGAACTTGGACTCTACCTTCAAAGTCTTCGATGTAACAGGTCGAATTTATTGAGTCGTGATTCTGGGGACAAAATCCTTTTAAGGGGGGGAAAGATGTGACGAAAGAGATTTTTGTAATTTAATTTCAATATTTATTGAAGTAAATAAATATTTTCGATGATTTAATTATTAGATTAAATAATTAATTGATGCAATTGTGGTAGATTAATTTAATTATATGTGTTACATTTATTAAATTAATGTGGAGAATTTTTATTATCGAAGTATATCGTTATGTGAGCTTATTGTATTTAAAAAATATTTAATAAGCCTATTGTTATTTTAATTAATTTAATTATTAATTAGAGAATTAATAATTTGACATTATTTATTTATGAGAAATTATTATATTTTATTTAAAGTAAATTAAATAAAATATGGGATTTATTTTATAAGGAGTGTGACATTAATTAAACTATATGATAAAGCTTTATTAAATTAAATGGTTTTATAATCTACTCTTGCTAGCCAAACATGGCCTTAGAGGGAGTTGAGAAGCGATTACCCATGATGGGTAAATCACCACAACAACGTCGATTCATTTGAATACGACGTCTTCTTTTTCTTTCTTATTATTCCTAAGTCTAGAAAACAAGCAGAGCATATTTTCTTAGAGTTCACAGAGAGAAAAGAATTTAGATTGAAAAAAGATTGTGAGTATGCAATCAATCAAATACCTGTAAAAGGATCATCATTGATCATCTTCTAATTTATACTTTACAGGGTAATCTCCTCCTTCCCAATTTCTATTTTTACGTTGTTAACTTTCATGAATATGGGTTTCATAGTTTTTGGTTTAAACCTCTATAATTGGGTTATGAGTAATGATTATGGGTTGTGTATGTGTTATGACATATCACATCGTATTTATTATATATATTATGTAAACCATATCATCAGTTTCATGAAATGTCGTCGTGTATGATTGCTACAAAATTACAGAGTTTGGGTTATGGCCATATGGCCTTATACGTGGTATTTCATGTGTTGATCATATATTATCCCTAAATTTTACACTCGTATATTATTATGCATGTTGATAATGAAGAGACCAAAGTTTAAATGAGCGGATTGATTGTTATAACGAATAAGTAAGTGTCAATTTTCATGTTTTATTTTCAAAACCTTCAAGAACATCAAAGTCAGTGAAATTATAGATTTTAATTCTGTAATTATGTGTTTTAATGGGTTAAAATCACTTTATAGATGTTGGGTAATGATTATGTATAAATCATAGCATGTGGGTATGTTAATTTAGTGAAATTAATGATCATTTTGTGTCCTTTTCGCTGAACTCTGTGTTCTTCGCGAACTGGGAATCAAAGTCTGAGTTTCATGCCACGCGCCAACTCGAATCGAAGTCCCAATCAGCAGCCGCTAAGTCTCGAGTCATAGCGCATCATCGTGCCAAATGTTACAAGATCAAGTATAAAAGTCCAGAAAGTTCAGAAATGTAATTTTTAAAATGTTTTAAGTCTAACAATGTGTTAGTAAATTAATTTAATGAACATGTAAACATGTTAGAAGTATAATGAGATGTTAAAATAGTTGTTTAACATGTAAATAACATAATTGCATGTGGATTGAATTATTGAATACATAATTAGCTTGATATTCATGAAGTACAAATTATGTGACAATGTGATAATTTGACCAAGTATAGTCATAACCAAAGTTTAGACAAAAGAATGATCATTGATGATTAGTTAAGTTATAATTAACTGGTATTGTGAATGTGAATGGTATGTAAGATTTAAATCAAAGAACGAGTTTAGTTAAAGTGTAATCTACGCACGAGGCAAGTTTCCTAACCCTACTTGTCATTATTATTCAAGTTTATTATTTACCTCGAGTAAATTATCAATTCTATTATTCAAGTTTAAATGTTATATAAAGATTGATTATCTTTTCAAAGCATGATTCAGTTATACAATAATTGTTCTATTATATACTTCTTGAGATTATTATTCAAATTGAATATCATTATTGTTGAACCTTATTAGACTAGTGAACTTTATTGATTCAACTAGTCCTTAGTTGATGAACGTTCTAAATTTGTAACCCTTATTGAATTATCCAAACCAAACTTCCTTTCAAGTGCGGACTCGAATGTCAAACCGAGATGAACAACCCCTGCAAAAGGATTTACTTATCGTTTAGCGTTAAGATATTGTGCATGATATGGTACTATGGTGATCCCCTAAGCACGTAGTAGAAAGGTCCATAGTCTTACGATCGTTAAAGGTTTCAAGTATAACCCTTGATAACCTAGGACATAGTTCAAGGTCTTATGACCCTCAGAAATCTTTTGATTCTTGTTATTCATTCTTGATTCAAAAGTTGAGCTTTTATTCAGATGTCTTTGATTTACTCGCATGTTATTATACTGTTATTTGATTGTTATACTTGTGGGCAATAGTGCTCACTCTTGCTTAATAATAACATTGCAGTTAAGAACGAAAGAACCGATAAACCTTTCACTAGTAAAGGCAAGGGCAAAGTTAGCAAGTGATGAAGACTTGTTATTTTATTTGATGATGTATTTATGTTAGACTTGAGTTAATGATGTTGTTTAAGACTTATTTGTTTATGATACCGCACAGATGTTTAAGGTTAGTTTAACCTGGGATTGTATTATTATTATTCAAATGTTGTAACCCTTAAGGGGAAGATTTTTATTCTATCTATTGCATGACTTGCATTTATTATGGGTAGATAGATAGATGATATTTGTACAGTGAACACCAAATCCCGTGGAATTGATGTACCCGGATTTGGGGGTGTCACATTCGATCCCGCACCATTGTCATTCCAGACGTTTCGAATAAGGCCATGTAAACCTTCCTTGAAGCGCTTTGCCCGCGATCTCATCACTGGTCCCACTGGTACTTGCACTAGATCCGTTCCATGATTGCCATTCATTCCTGAGCTAGGGATGTCCTCATCACTATGCGCAGGCATGGGCTAGGCTTAGTCGTAGCCAGACGTATGTGGGCACGCGTGACGTGGCTTCCCGAGGGTAATTTTGTCCAAAAGTTTAATAAGCTTAAAATTTTATTTATAAGTGATTTTTCCAAATTTTTTATTGAACTACTTTTCATGATGTAAGACGGGGTAGGAAGGAATAAGAATATCCATCTTCGCAAAGAATCGGTAAAGAAACACACACAAAAGCACACATCTTTAATCTCAAATCAATTCATTATCTCTAAACTAATGAAGTATTACAAGCTTAAATAGAAAATTCAAAACTTGGGGAATAAGTAAAACCCCTAATTCAAAAAGGAAATAATCTCCTAACTAAAATCTACTACTACAATAAAACTCTCATAATTAAAATCTACTATCATAATTAAAATCTCCTAATTAAAATCTACTACAATAATTAAAACTTCTCGAATATCCTACTAAAATAATGACATTAATAATCCAACATTTATTTTTAAATAACAATACAAAATTGTTGGGTATGACAAGAATCCTTATTGGATTTGGATTTAGGTATTACCTAGAATCCGTTTTGGTTTAGGAAAGTTATCTTTTCTACCCATACTCAATTCTAATCCTATTTGGCTATGGATTTGCCTATGGCCTATAAATATAGGTACTAGGATTTTGGAGAGGGGACATTCAGAAACATTCTAATAATTCTCATAGTTCTCTGTTTATCTTGTACTCTTCAAATGTTTATTTAGTGGATTTCTTCTGCCTTTTCCGAGATTTTTCCTTATTTGAGTTTGCACGTGAAACTTTGTGTTATTGTCTTTATCTTTTTGCGTTGATTTATTGTGTTTGTCATAACAAACTGATATCAGAGCTTGGTTATTATCGATCCATACTATGACGTTGAGTTCGATTTCATCAACAAAATTTGATATTGACAAATTCGATATGAATATTAGTTTCAGTCTTTGGCAGGTTCGGATGAAAGTTGTTCTTACTCAACAAGGCATGAAGAAAGCTATTGTAGGGAAGCCAATGAAGCTTGTAGATATGTTTGATACGGATTGAGAGAGGAAGAAAACTAGCGAGATGTTTGAGTCAGAATGGGAAACTATGGATGATAAAACACTTTCAGCAATTCAGTTGTGCCGTTCGAATGATGTGTTGCAGGAGGTGTTAGCGAAAACTACAACTGCTGATTTGTGGAAGAAATTAGAGTCTCTTTATTTGACGAAGTCTCTCACTAATAGATTGAGACTTAAACAACGTCTCTTACACCTTGCATATGTCAGAAGGTACTCAAATCAAATCTCATATCACTGAGTTTAATTCAATTGTAACTGAGTTACAAAATATTGATGTTAAGATTGATGATGAAGATCAAGCCCTATTGTTGTTAGTCTCATTACTTCCTTCATATAAGCACTTTAGAGACACTATGATTTATGGTAGAGACACTATCTCAATTGAGGATGTTAAGATGAATCTTATGAGTAAACAAAAATTAGATTCTGAGATGACTTTTGGGAAAAGTGACGATCAAGGTGTTGGATTGTTTGTTAGAGGGAGGTCAGTTGAGAGAAATTCAAAAAATGGCAGTACACAAATCAAAATCTCGGAATATGAATTTCAGTTGTAACTATTGTCATGCAAAGGGGCATATAAAGCGTAATTGTCCGAAGTTGAAAAATAAGCAACAGAGATGAGACAATCACGGTCAGATTCATAGTGGATAGAATGTGCAGAACCTACATAATCATGGGGCAAGAAAGCCTGCTCAGGCTAGTGTTGCTGAGGATAGTGACGATCTTTTGTTAGTAGCCGATGACAAAGAAAGACTTGGCAGTGACTGAATTTTGGATTCTGGGTGTTTTTATCATATGTGTCCTACTCGTGATTTGTTCTACACATATGAACCGTTTGATGGTGAAATTATTTTGATGGGAAATAATTCTAAATGTAAAGCAATTGACATTGGTACAATTAAAATTAAGATGCATGATGACATAATCAGGACATTATCAGATGTTAGACATGTTCCAGGTTTGAAGAAGAATCTCATATCTTTGGGTACACTAGATGAAAACGAGTGTAAGTACACAGCTGAAGGTGCAGTTATGAAGATTAGTAGAGGCTCTCTTGTGTGGATGAAAGTTGGTCGGTACTTTATAAAAGTTGGAGGGTTCTACAACTACAAATTCAAATGCAATTTGTTCTTCAGTTACTGCAGATGGCACCACCAGGTTGTGGCATATGAGGTTAGGTCATATGAGTGAAAGAGGCATGGATGCTTTGAGTAAAAGAGGTCTTTTGTCTGGACAGAAATTAGGAAAGCTGGACTTCTGTGAGAATTGTGTCTTGGGGAAGCAAAAACGAGTTAGTTTCAAGAATGCGGTTCATAGAACAAAAGGGACTTTGGACTATATTCATACAGACCTTTGGGGCCCTTCACGAGTTCCTTCCAAAGGTAGCAGTGCACATTATCTGTTAACCTTCATTGATGATTATTCTAGGAAGGTTTGGGTCTACTTCTTGAAACATAAGAATGACGTTTTTGTGACTTTCAAACAGTGGAAGACTTTGGTTGAGAAGTAGACTGAAAAGCAGATTAAGAGGTTCAGAACAAATAATGGCCTTAGTTTTGTGAGGCTGAGTTAAATGAGTTATGTACGAATGAAGGAATTGTTAGGCATCGTACAATAGTGAAGACACCGCAGCAGAATGGAGTTGCAGAACGAATGAACAGAACCTTGATAGAGAAGGCCAGGTGTATGTTGTTAAATGCAGGTTTAGGCAAGGAATTCTGGGCAGAAGCAGTGAACTCAACTTCTTTCTTCGTGAATCGTTCTCCTTGCACAACTATAGAATGTAAGACCCCTGAAGAGGTTTGGTCAGGTAATCCTGCAGATTATTTATCTGTTAAGGTATTTGGTTGTCTTGCATACGCACATGTGAATGAGGGAAAACTCAAACCTAGAACCAAGAAATATATCTTTCTTGGTTATGGTTCTGGTGTGAAGGGTTATAGACTTTGGTGTGCTGATCAGAAGTCAGCAAAGGTCATCATTAGTAGAGATGTTACTTTTGATGAGTCCACTATGCTTCATAAGAACAAGGAATCATCTGTTCCTTGTATTGATAGTTTTGATAATGTTGGTTAGTAGATGGAGCTTGAAATAACTTCTTCTCTGGTTCAAAAATTACAGTATAGCTCGAATCATGTGCCTACTACTACTACTGTTGTAGATGAGAATATAATTCCAGAGGAGGAACATGTGGACAATCAGTACAGTCTCACTAGAGACAGAGTAAAGAGGACAGTGCGACTGATAGACACATAATTCATACATTTTCTTATCCCTAATTTTATCCTTTTAATTATATTAGTTTATTAAATTAATATGCTCTATTTTATTTTGTAGGATTTAATATTTGTTGTAATAAAGTCAAAATCTTGGTGATCAAGCGATATTTAATGCTCTTATTCATGTAATGAATATCCAAGAAGAATCCTGCAAGGAGAAGGAAAGAGGTGAAACAATCTTGGTGTGCAAGTCAAATCCAACAAGAGAAAGGAAAGTCTATCTAAAAGATCTCATCTCTTTGAGAAGTTGATTGTCACTAGGAAGTTGAAATTTACATGGAAAGGGAACAAAAGTGTCCAAGTTCAATGAATCTAAATTAGGGTTCAAAGTTATTTTCGCTATAATAGGTCTTTTGTTTTAGAGAGGATGAAGCATTAGATATTGAATTAGTTTAAATTAGGAGTAGAAGTAGATTAAATTACGTCTTCATTGTACGTTCGTTGGATGATCCTTAATTAAAGGAGTTTTCTTATTTATTTTTAATATTCTTCTTTTCTTTATTTTAGTTAGTTTAACTATTTTCCATGTTTAGCTAATTTCTTTCATCTAGGATGAAGATGAAATTACAGTAGGGATAGGCCCGAAGAGGTCCATATGAAGTAACTCCAAGGGCTTATTAATAGAGTTGACTGATTTGCCTTTGAATGAGCTTCTTGTTTGTTTTCCTTGCTGACAAGCTTTGCAGGGTCTGTCTTTGATTAAGTTGAATCTCAGTAACCCTGCTACAAGGTCTTTGGAGGTCAGTTTTGACATGCTTTTGAAGTTTAGATGAGACAATCTTTTATGCCATAGCCAGCTAAATTCTTCAGAAGCTTTGGCAAGGAAGCATATTGTCTCATCAGAATTTAACTTAGCAAGGTTGACAGTATAGACATTTCATTCTCTGGTCCCTATGAGCTTTAGAGAAGAGGTCTTCAAATCTCTGACTTGACATTAATTGTGGAGGAAGGTGACTTGATGTCCTTTGTCAAAAAGTTGACTGATGCTCAAGAGATTGTGCTTCAGACCTTCAACGTAAGCTACTTTGCTGAAGGACACGACATTGTTTCCAACTGAGCCATATCCTTTGGTTTTGTCAGAGCCGTTGTCACCAAAAATGACTGTTGGACCCTCCTTTTCTTTAAAGTTAGACAAAAGAGCTTTGTTTCCCGTCATATGCCTTAAGCATCCACTATCAAGGTATCAGGTTGTCATAGTGGAGCATTGTACCTGCAGTAAATTTTAGCTTCCATTTTGGTGCCCAGACTTGCTTGGGTCCTTCCCTGTTAGTTCCCTTGAAGACCCAAATCTGTTTGATTTTAGGTCTACGATTTACAGGATTATAATAACATGCTGCAAACTTATGACAATATCCATTGCATACATAACATCTAGTATGATGCATGCTTGTGTGTGTGTGGATTCTTTCTTATCCTGGATGTATGTGGGTGATAGGCAACCTCATCCCTTTTCCATACCGTTCTATGATTCAGAGATTTCGTAGAGTACATTTCAAGTTTACGATCCCTTCTTGGTTAGTTCGTGGAGTTGGTTTTATTTGACCCCACGATCCTTCGAGGTTTGAGAGTAGGAGTTGATTTACTCTTCATTTTTCTGAAACCTAGACCATCATGAGATCCGTTATGTCTAGGGACACTACTTGGATCTGAAGAGCAAGGATGCACTGGCTCGGCACTTTGTGCGGATTTCACAAAAATAATACTTCTATTGAGATTAGAAGCATTGCTAGTGTTAGTTTTCAAGGGTTTTTTCCACATTTGATTTTGAGGGAGAGTCCTCAAAACCTAGACCTGATCGATCAGAAGAATTCCTTTGACTAGAGATCAGGGAGTCCATAGATGAAAAAAACTTGTTCCACATTTGGATCGTCTTCTCTAACTCCTCAACTTTAGAAGCTAGGTCCAACTCTCTTTGTGCACTTAGCTCATTCGTCTGTCTCAAAGTCTTATTCTCAGCTTAAGATTCGAGAGGGAATAAGTACTTAGCAGAACTGTTTCCAGTTCGGCTTGAACTTTTTCTTTCTCTTTTTGAAGAAAAGAATAGTCTTTTGATAAGATTCTGAACCATTTCATGTATTGATGTAGATCAGATGTTACGTCATGTAATGCAGTTCTTAAATCATCAATATTTACGTTAGGAGAGTTGAAGTCAAATACCTCATCAATACTAATATCACTGCTTTTCTTGTCTTTGGATTCCTTGGCCATTAACATAGGTTTGGCCACTTGGGGTTCGTCGTCTTCGCCCTTACTCAGAATTAGTTTCATCTTTTGAGTCACTCCATGATCCTCCAGCTACCAGACCTTTTTCTTTCTTCTGAGGTTTATTATTTCCTTTGAATTCTTTCCTCGGGTTTGACTTCCTCTTTAGTTCTTCTCTAAGAAGTTTGTTGCAATCAGTAATGTAGTGACCTGGCTTTTTGCAGTCGTAGCACAGATCTTTAGTTTACTCCTGGTTGTTGTTGTTGTTAAATCTCCTTGTTACTGTACGCGCTTTTCGCATGAATCTTTTCGACTTCGACCAAAGATATAGCAACATCTTCATCATCTTCTGCTTCAGTGTCAGATTCATCATTGATTTGAGCTTTTGAGGTGGCTCCTGTTGCTTTAAGAGCCATTCCTTTTTCCTTCTTATTTCCTTCTGATACAGTTTCTGCACGTTGAGTCAGCTCCAGTTCATAGGTTAGAAGATTTTCGTACAGTTGTTGCACAGTCATCTCATGAAGATTCTTTGATTCTCTGATCGTTGTTGTCTTTGAATCCTTCTTGCTTGGTAAGGCCCTCATGAATTTGATGATGAGATCTTTGTTGGGATAGATCTTTCCAAAGGATTGGAGAGAGTTGAGCAAAACATTAAATCTTTCATAAGTTGAGGTAATGTTTTCTCCTGATATATGAGTGAACATCTCGCACTGTTGAGTGAGTAGAGAATGTTAGTTCTCTCTTACTTCTTCAGTTCCCTCATGCATGATGAATAGTGCTTCCCAGACTTCCTTTGATGTTTTGCAGTTGACCACATTTTCGAATAGGAAAATGTTTTTGGCCTTTTTGTCCAGTTGGACTGCCCTTCTTTCATTGTCAGTCCATTCAGATTTTATCTTGATCTGCGTTCTGTTTGGATCATCAGGGGTTGGTGCAAGCTTTGTTCGAACGTAGGGCCCGTTCAGTACTGTGTCAAATAGATCATCATCTATTGAGTCCATGAAATCTTGTATTCGAACCTTCCAGTTGGTAAATTTCTCTTTGTTGCACATTGGTGGTTTGTTGCCTCCACCAAGCTTGGATTCGCTCATGATATGTGCCATGATCTACTCAAGCTTTGTGAGCTTTGAGATAAGAGAACCTGCTTTGATACCAATTGTTAGTTCCCGGAGGCACACAAGTTATCTATAAGGGGGGGTTGAATAGATATTATGGATTTTCTTTTTCAAAGAGTAACTTAACAATTTTGTTAATTAAAAAAGATTAACTTAACACAGCGGAATATATGATTTTGTTATCCCCCTTAAGATAAAGACAAGAATATAATTATAGCAGTAAAACAGTTAAAGCGACTGAAAGTAAATGACAGTGTTTTTAAGTGGTTAAGAGTACTCAAGACTCCTAGTACACTCTTCTACTTCACGAGTAGGAAATCCACTAAGGATATTGGTACAATCTTCGAATCACTGAGATTCCTTCAAGACCAGCAGTCTTGGAAAGCTAGTTCACAAAGAACTCTTCAAGCCCAGCAAACTTGGAAAGATAGTACACTAAGTACTCTTCAAACCTAGCAGGTTTGGCAGCTCTACAATGAGTGTAGTTGATGTTGTTGTTGTGCTACTAAGTTGCCTTAAGCTCAGGTACTGATAAACTTAGTAGCGAAGCAAGATATAGTTGAATCGTGGAGTGAAGATTTGTCAGATGTTCTGTATTCTTTTTCGTTCTTGATTCTTGTTTATCTGACATCTTCAATCTGATGGCCTTATATAGAGGCTTCCGTTTGAGCATTTAATGCTTCAGGCATTTTGAGTTCTTTGATGTTGACATCCTGATGATGTGAGAGGTTCTTTTTGACTTGCCTGACACAACAGTCTGCTTTCTCACCAAATACCTCTGAGACGTCAGTATCATCAAACTAGTTGGTAGATACATTTCTCCTTACTTTCTGATTCTTCGATTCAACCAAGGTTGTTTGCTGAGAGCATTGGGTTTCTCAATCATATCAGCGTTCAAGTGTCAGTTGATGATGTCAAACATTTTCATCGATTTTGATGCTTACTGATGAGGACTACGATCGTGGTCTGATGATAAGAGCTTGCACTCTACGACTCTGCCTTGGCTTTGACAGCGCTTGGCAGACTACGATCTTGATGGTTTGAGAACTCCACGATTTAGGTCAGTGCCTACGATTTTGACTTAGCTTGACACACATTCGTTAAACTACTTCACGTTTCTCATAGGCTTGCTCAGCTCACTACGATTCTGCCTTCTGCAAACTCCATGATTTTGTACTGCCTATCTATTACAACTCATAAGATCATCCTAACAAGATCGATCTTTCTATTACAAGAGTTTTTACAGAAAGATAAACATAAAGCTTAGATCAACTTAACAACTTTAATCTTAAATCTAAGTCCTTGCACATATGATCTAATAAGGACTTTACAAACTTTGGAAGGCATGCTTATGTATATATTCCAACATCAAATTTAAATATGCAGTTCCCAATAGGATCGACTCTTGCTTGCACTACTACATAAATATTTTTCGCACTAAGACTTTATTTTTGGTTGCATGCGACAACACACTACTATGAATTAACTTTTAATAAAGATTGCAATGGAACCCGATGTTTACTTTTAATTAATTTATTCTCGTTTTGGTTATTATTGATTATAATTGAATCGTTTACCATATTTTGTGCTTTATGTATGATTGTCTGATCAACAATTAATTTGATAACCTAGATGAAATTGGAAGATGAATTCTAGGGTTAGATCTGAATATGATAGCATTCGTCTTGATTATTCAGATTTTATGCCACATGTAACCCTAGTGAGAATTTGATCAAAATGAATCATATCATAATTATTTTACATAAGAATAAATTATTTAATTTGGAAATATATTTTTATTTGATTATCGGAAGAGGTTAAATAAATAATTCTGAATTCTCGATTAATGATTTCTTATGATTAATATTAAAGGGTAAAATGCAAATGTTGCCCCTGAACTTTAGGTGTTTTTGGGTATTGAGTCCTTTTCTTTTGGTCAACACAAATTAAGCCTCTTTCTGTTCAAAAAATTGGATATTGAGGCCCCAGGTACCACATGGGCGTTGACCTGCTGACGTGTCACTCGTGACACAGTTGATGTGTACTTAAACTCAAATTTCATCAAAAAAATTTGTTGTTCCATGGATTTGATCCCAAAACCTACTATTTAAAATATTAGTCACAAGACCACCCAAGCAACAAAGGCCAAGTTGTTATATACTTAATAAATCGATTCCTCTAATAGAAAAAAGTGATAAAATTTTAATATTAAGATCAATTAAGTTTATAAAATTAGAAAATAAAATAAAATATTTATAATAAAATATGCTAAAAAGGTATAAGAAAATAATGACATTTAAACAAATTAGAAAGTTACAATTAGAAAAACTTATAAAATTATTTACACAAATAAAAAAAAATTACACTTAGAAAAACAAATATAAATATTATTACAAATTAAATAATTACTCTTAGAAAAACTAATAAAATTATTTAGACAAATTAAAAAATAACACTTAGAAAAACAAATAAAATAATTTAAACAAATTAACAGGAAATCAAAAACTGATGATGTAAATACGAAAATGCTATCAACCATCAAACAACAACAAAAATAAGGACATGCATCTTTTCATTAATTATAAATATCACCTTAGCTAATGCTTAGAACCTGATTTATTGGATTTGATTTTCTAATCTTCGCTACCCAGTTCGTCGACATCCATAGATGTTGTTGGGCTGATGCGGATTTTGGTGTTTCCTTCCAATTTTGACTTGATCTACTCCTTTTTGATGCTCTATGGTCAACTTTGGTGTTTTCTGATCGGAGGACCTTTGTCGGTTTCTGGATTTGTTTTCGTAGCAGCTGAGATGCTCATGTTTCCAGTTGATGCGTGTGTTTCACACGCGTGCTTGCAGCTGCAGTCTCAGTTGCTGATGTTCCCACTTTTACAAAACCAGCTGCAGATGATGGATTCAAGTGGGTCTGTCTCAAACATGGGTCCCATCTTATTTCAAATGCAGATCATGTTTAATTCAGAAATCAAATTCAAAATTTAATGTTCAACAACCCCAATTGAAACCCTAATTTGTAGAACCTAAATCAAAACCCAATATCCAGAAATTTGATTATATACATACATATAGAGAGAGAGATCTAGAGAGAAAGATGTATATAGATAGATTTGCCCATCTTGGTTTTCTTATCTTAATCGTTTGCCCAACTTAGTTCTTCCTATTTCAATTGTTTGCTCAAAATCAGAATCTATAAAACTTCTTGCATCTTTGTGGATAATGAAGGAGCTTTTGATGGTGAAGGTGCAAGGGTGATTAGTTCCTCAAAAGAAGATGTGAGAACCAAAAGGAAGATGATGAAGGGGATGTTGTTATATAATTTTTTTAGTTTGTTTAGTTAATTACTTATGTTTCTGTTATGTTTAGTTAGTTTAATTTATATTTTGTTTCTTTACTAAAAAAAAGTAACTATATTTTGCTTCTTTGTTGGGGGAATTGATTGATTAAGTATTAAAGTTATTAGTTTTTCTAAGTGTAATTTTTTGAATTTGTTTAAATAATCTTATTAGTTTTTCTAAGTAATTTTTAATTTGTTTAAATAATTTTATTAGTTTTTCTAAGTGTAATTATTTAACTTGTAATAATATTTATATTTGTTTTATAAGTGTAATTTTTTAATTTATGTAAATAATTTTTATTAGTTTTTCTAATTGAAACTTTGTAATTTGTTTAAATGTCATTATTTTCTTATACTTTTTTAGCATATTTTATTATAATTTTTTTTATTTTCAAATTTTATAAACTTAATTGATCTTAAGATTAAAATTTTATCACTTTTTTCTATTAGAGGAATCAATTTATCAAGTATATAACTTATTTGTTGGGAAAACTAAACAACTTGGCCTTTGTTGCTTGGTTGTCTTGTGACTAATATTTCAAATAGGAGGTTTTGGTATCAAATCCATGGAATAACAAAATTTTTGATGAAATTTGAGTTTAAGTATACATCAGTGGTGCCACGTGTGTGACACATCAACAGGTCAACGCCCAAGTGGCACCTAGGGGCTCAATATCCAAATTTTCAAACAGTTTGCATTGACCAAAAGAAAGTGGCTCAATACCCAAAAAAACTAAGTTCAGGGGCAACATTTTCATTTTACCCATTAATTAATTGAATAGAGAGTAAAGAGATCTAGATGAAGTATTGGGGGAAATTGTAATCATAGCTTTATAAATCTAATTTTAATCCTTGTTAGTAAGTTTTATTTTAATTAATTTAGTTTATAATTCATTTGTTTAGATAAGATTGAATTGATATAAAGTTAGTACTTGGATAATATTATTAGCATATTTCTCATGGTAACGATACTATACTTATTACTTTATTACTTGTTGATCGTGTATATTTACGCGTAATTGTCAATACCTAAATTGGACAACACAAGCCGAGCCTGCCCAGCTAAGCTAAGTTTGACTTCGGAATATACCAACCTACTTTCTTAATCCTAATATCCTAATATGACATATAAGAAGATTAGCCAAATGAACTAGCATGGACAAGGCAACTTATTAAAGGGTATTAAGATTAGCAGAAAACTGGCATGTGAATTGTCCTAAATGGAGAAGTAGGAGAAACAATGCTGTGGCAAGGTATGCTGAGTTGTATCAACTGGCACATCAAATCTTACATCCTTACAACGTAGTAGAATCTGTTTTACCCAGAAACAGATGGAATTAACTTGAATTCGTGTAGCAGGCTTCAACTTAAGTCTACGATTTTGAATTGCAGTTATCCAAAATTTGACTTTTATACTGAACAATATGAAATGACTACAGGATGAGGGAATGGACGTAAATTGACAGGTTATTGATAAATGATAACTGACATGCTATAGCAAATAAAGTTAGTCCATGTAAGCTGATTCTTACTGAAATCAATATTTTTTAAAAATTTCTCGACACAATCGATTTAATGAAAAATATGAAGAAAACAGTCATACAATGCAAGGAAGAGTGGTGAAACTTTTCATCCTAAGCTACACAATCTTACAAAAAAATTGAATTTCTATTTTAAAAATATGACCAGTAAATATAGAATAAGGATTCTGTAGATTACCTTTTGTAGTTCACCCTGCCCATATTGGCCCATAGATTGGAACCTCCTTCCAGAAGATACCAAACGCTTTCCCAATGCTATACCAGAATTAACAATAAATTCAACATGAATTAAAATTGTACACCATTGAGTACTAAACCAAGCACCAAAAGCATCAATTTTTCTCTTGCCTGATTTATTACTGTCTGTAACAGAGACAACTAACACAGGGAGCTTGCTAATTAAAGTGGAAGAAGTTGATGTATCAGCTGCTTCCCATGCCCGAGTTATATTAAGCAAGGTCTCTCCTAGCTCTTGACCACACTGAAAAAGAAAATTCCATGAACTAAATTTCCTCAGATGCATTCAATTAATAAATTTGTCAGTGAAGAGAAGCATCAGGGAAGCTCAAAATAATAATAATAGATCACAAACATGATCATACAAGAAAGTTATGTCAAATAACTCTATTCTACCGGTCATAGTTAATGAGAAAATAGCAGATAATGGTGCTATCATCTTGATTTTGCAAATTTTTTTTTATCTATAGATCTGCTAATAACTAGTTAAGGAGATAAGATAATGGTGGCAACATTTTGATTTTTTTTATCTATAGATCTGCTAATATCTGCATAGATAGAGAGAAACTGAGAGATATAGAAAATTTAGACAGAAATTTGGGAGGAAGAATGTGACGCCCCCAAATCCGGGTCACTCATACCTCAGATTTAGTGCTCACAATACAACATACACATCACATCTAACTACCCATTCAATATGAATTACATCATTCATACCATTTCTTAATACAAACATAACACTATTCCAGGTTATCTAACCTTAATTTAAATACATACCCTTAGATACACAAAAGGTTTACATAATTAATTACATAAGTTAACATAATTAATTAGTACTTCAAAAACCCTACTCGGTCGCCTTCTCTTTTCCTTTGCTCTCCTTGGACTTTCGGCTACCTTGGCTTTAGCTAAAATATTTTGTTTTAAGCAAGGGTGAGCAACCCACAAGTTAAAGCGTTCAATAAAGGATATAGAAGAGTCTAACTTTCTAGAATGTCAACAATATTAAAAAGAGTTCGAGATAGCTGAATAATAATTCATTTTCAATATCAAGAATTTTATTGTATTCTATGTTGAACAATATATCAAAAATGAAAGAGGTTAAATTCTTTCAAGGATTCAACAATATCAATTTGATTATGAAGAATTAACAATGTTGTAATAATATTCAATAGGGTGGGATATTCTCAGTTTCATGCTAAGTGATCACGAATGGATCAAGAGCTACTCGAGTAATTATCAATTCATTTACTGATTTAATACCTCAAGATTATAAGTTAACCGTAAATATTAAATCACACCCTTCTGCAAGTACGCAAGGGAATCAACCTCATTGTACCCGTGATTATGCATAATACTCACATGTGCCGCACGTGTCGTTTTTCGACAATAAAGTTCCACTTTTTATAGGGTTGTTCATCTCAATCTTACATCATGAGTCCGTACCACAACAATATGGTTTGGATTGCTTTTAAAGAAATGATATAATTTCAACATATAATATTAATATTGATCTAGCTGAAATAATGGCATCAATCTTTCAATAACAACTTAGTTCAATTAATAGAACGATTCATCAATTGTTAGTCTAGCCAAAACATTTAGCTGAGACATGGTTCATAAACAGATCATGAATAAAAGAACGTTAAATTTATTTCACATATCAAATCATAAAACAGGAAATCAATTGCACTATGTGCGAATAACAATAATCATTACGGATGTGAATAATCAACAAAAATTATCCACTATCATGCTTTGAAAATAATAACTCAAGTTGAGTTAGGAAACTTGCAATAAATGCGAATATTCAATAATAATCATAGATGTGGAATAATCAACAATAATTATCCACTAACATGCTTGAAAAATAATAACTTGAGTTTGAGTTAGGGAACTTGTCTGATCGGTTGACTACTGCTATGCGTTTTAATTTAACTTCTTTTGAAAGACCTATCATTAATAAGATCGATCGCTCAATTAGCATCACATATCTTAACTCATAATACTATTATTCCATAATAACATATAATCACATAATCAAATAATACCTTAACTTATTAGTAATGTTATCATCGTTTGATAATATTCTATCACTTAACCGTCATAACATTTCATTATTTCGTCACATTATTAACCACTTAATAATATTGTATTCCTTAATAAGTATTATTAATCATTTAATAACATCTTACTTACTCACTCAACTCATAATATTATTATTATTTAATATATATTATTAATTTCATAATATTTAATATTTAATAATATCTTATTCACTTTATAATATTATTAATCATTTAATAATATTTTAATCCTTAACTAATATTATTAATCATTTAATAATATCTTATTCACTTCATAATATTATTCATCATTTAATAATATTTTAATCCAATTATTTATTATTATTTAATAATATTTAATTTTATTTTAATTATAATATTAATTAATATTATTAATCATTTAATAATATTTTAATTTAAATTTAATCTAATATTATTAATTATTTAATCATTTAATAGTATTTTTAATCATTTAATAATTTTTAAATCATTATCTAATATTATTAATCATTTAATAATATTTTAATTTAACTTTAATATAATATTATTAATCATTTAATAATATTTTAAATCCAATTTTAATCTAAATATTATTAATTACTTAATAATATCTTAATCTAATATTATTAATATCTTAATATTATTTTAATCATTTATTATACTAATAAAAAATTTATTCTAATTGTTTAACCTTTACTAATTACTTTATTTAACCACCCTAAAATGCCATAAATATAACATCTCATCAAAAATTACCAACATACCCTCCATAAATCAAAATACAACATTTTTAAGGTTTTCAGGCATTAAAATTACATTTTTGCCATTTATGACATCACATAATCTATTTTACTCATTTATTCACAACACAACCATTTACATGAAAAATACCAAAACAATTCCAAAAAAATTTCTTTTCTGGAATCTGACAGAACATGATCTCTAGAGGATCCCCAAATTTTTCCAGAATTTTCCAACTTGATTTACTATTTTTAAAGGTCCTAAAACAGCCGGATCTTGCAACATTTTTCATAAATCGAGTTTTTGTCCAAAAATTATGAAACTTTCAGGGTATGCTCTTGTTATATATATGTACTTCCAGTAAAAATTTCACCATTTTTGGAGTTAAATACAGAGTTATTCATGTTTACTTTTAAAGAATTCCTTTTTTGTAAAAGTCATAACTCTCATTCTACACATCCAAAACTGTCCATTCTTTTTCCTAAATGCAGATAACTCAACTCATCAAAGTATCTTCCCAAATTTTTTCAGAATTTTTAAAGCTCTTAAAGTGGCCGAAACAGCCCTAGCCAAAAAGTGGCCAGGAAACTAAAAGGGTTTTTCCAGATTTTTGGTTGTTCGGACAGTTTTGGGGAAAATGACACTACAGTTAATTGGTTTAATATTTTTGAGTGCTACCATTTGAGTTCATTAGATAACTCATGTATCTAACTCACCTCTTTGACCGATCTCAAAAATAATTTGTAGATTTCAAATGATAGAGCCTCAAAGTGGGCTGAAATTTTAGGGATTTTGGGCTAAAAACAGATTTTCTTCTACTTTGATTTCCAAGTTCATCAACACATAAAATGGTTAGATCTAAGCATAAAACATCACAAAACATATAGATCTTGTGTTTTAAAGTTTTGAAACATCAACTCTTTATTTTGGTTAACCCATCAAAAGAAGTGAAATTAAAGCTAAAGATTTATGGTTTATACCTTGACTTATGCTATTTCCCTTCTTCTTCCCAAGATGAGATGATCTTTGGATGCATAAAGACTTGGGCTCTCTCCCTCTTCTCCCCTCAAGCCCCCGACCCCTCTCTCTTTTTCTCTCTCTGGGGGCTTTGTTAGGAGGTGAAATGAAGGAGAAATGGAATGAAATGAAAAATTAGTGTATTAGTATAAAAGTATAGATACACATCCTATATCTATCTTATTATCCCCCACACTTCTTTTATCCCCTAGGTAATTACCCTTATCTCTTATCTTTTAGGATTACATGTAATCTTGGGTGGCCAAATGAGAGCTTGACACCTAAGTTGAGTGTGTAAGTAACTTAGAGATAAGGAGCTTGGAAAAGATTAAATTCACCCCCCTCTTTCTCCTTTATGGTCGGGTACCCCCTCCTTATTTTGCCCCATTTTGCTTTATTTTTAATGTCAAATTTGATTAATCAAATATCTAAAAAGTTCCTTAATAATTGGGCTAAAGATTGGGCTATCAATTTAATTCCTTTGGGCTTCCTAATTAATTGCTTGGACCATGGAAATAACATAGTCCAATACTTTTAACCTATCTTACCCTAATTATTTAGGGTTTCTATCCCCACTCTTTTGGAATTTAAATACTTACCCATGTCCATTTAACTTTATAACCCAATTAGACTTGTTTTAATTAGGTTAAAATAAATAATAATTTTAAGAAAATAAAATTAATCTCTTAGGTTGGTATAAATTTTAAATACTAGCATTCTTCAATACCATAATCCTTGGGTTATTTAATTACCACACCTAAGGTATAATTAGGTTATGTAACTTTCCTTTTGAATTCTATTTACATAATTAGTAAATATACATATTCATACATACAATGTATTTATTTATTTAACCATACATCTTTTTCACACAAGTCATAACTTATTTATCATCATTGATAAATAATTATTAAATTCATTTATTAGGCTATTCAACTCATGTTTTAGTAAAACCTTCTAATATGGTTTGTTGCATTCAATAAGCCTTTTTAATATGGATTGCCATATATATTATTTTTACTTGCCACATTCTTATTTCCTTTTTGTTTCACTATTTCACTAATCCAATTAGTCTTAATTGGCTTGATGAATTATTATACATCTTTACCCACTTTATATTAGTTATACTAATTAATCACTTAAAAATTATAAATCTTTCTATTTACCATTTAAGGCTAACACTCAAGCTATGTTAATTTTTTTTTAACATAAGCTTATCTTACCTTTCCTTAATCAAATTGATTAAGTATTTATCTTGGTTAATTTAAAATAAATAAATTAACTATCTTGTTTACTTTATATCTCATAACACATTCATTTATAAGCTCAAGATAAAAAAAAAAATTATTCGTAAAAAATTTAAATATATATAATCGTATAAAATTCTCGGTCCTTACAAAGAAGGATAGAAATCTCAGTGTTCTTCATTGAGATCGTTAGTTCTTCATTGAGATCGTGAGGGAGAAGAGAGAGAAATAAAAAAATAAGAAGAAATCTTAAACAAACTTCTCTACATTTCATTTCATTTACTGATTTCAGAAAGCTTGGAGGTTACTCCTTTTACAACTATTTATAGAAAAGAAAAATTGAAAAGTAAAAGCTACTAACCTACACTACTTTTCTTAATCGTCACTCAAAAACTAACCATCACATGTGCTCACATGTATTCTATTACTACTAGAATCTACCAATAATTCCTTTGCTCCCTAAAATGCCCTCTGTCTGACATTCCCTCTCCCTTAAAAGCAGTCATGTCCTCATGAATTTCATATCAAAACCAGAACAGTTGTAACCCAGGCTACTGTATCTTCCTGAATTCCTCCAGGATAAAAAATGAAACTTTGGAGTGTGCTCATTAAAAATTTTCCATTGCAAGGCATGTCCACATGTTCAATGAAAAGTTTTACTTTACAATTTCCTTCTTGAATTTTCAGCTGTTGTTCCCCATGAATTTCAAGGGATACCCCATAGTTTAAAGGAGAGACTCTGAGGTCATTTGCACATCCTTCTTGCTTCATTTCCATTTGAAGAGTAACCATGTAACATCCCAGTCCCACATCGAAAGATATGGGAAAAATTTGTATGTACTTAAGGAATTAAGTTACTACCAATAGTACCTTCAATCATTACCTTTTGGTTAAGCCTGTGGTGGGCTAAGATAACCCAAGAAGATACTATTGAGTCAGTGGTTTAAGACCTTATTTGGATGGATCTGATTCGATTCGATTCGGACTTGGGATTTGACCCGAGATTTGTTCCGGACTTGGGATTTGACCTAGGTTGTTTTATATGGTATCAAAGCCGACTCTCGAAAGTTTGGGTCGGGTCATCCGATCGAGTTGCCGGAGGTGGGGACACGAAGGCTGGTAGTATTATCCCACAATGAAGGGAGGGAGGTCTGGAGGTGGGGACACGCCTAAGTCAGCCGATATTATCCCAAAATAGCTAGAGAGGCAAAGATCGGTGGACCGTGTATGATCGGTTCTAACGGAGATGTAAGAAATTTAAGTTGGGGGGTTTGTAAAATCCAAGTCCCACATCGAAAGATATGGAAAAAATTTGTCTGTACTTAAGGAATTAGGTTATTACCAATAGTAGATTTAGTCATGACCTTTTGGATGAGCCTGCGGTGGGCTAAGATGACCCAAGAAGATACTATTGGGTCAGTGGTTTAAGGTCTTATTTGGTTGGATTTGATTCGATTCGGACTTGGGATTTGAGCCGAGATTTGTTCCAAACTTGAGATTTGTCCCGGGTTGTTTCAAACCACTTATAGCTGCCAAAGGGTAAATCCCTCCATTCATAGTAACACCAGTTTTGCTATCTTGTATCATTTGCAACCTCTTGACCTTGCTAGAAACATCTACCCTTTGCACGGTAATTTTTGGAAGTACAAATGATGTGTGAAAGATTTTGTCCCAATTTGAATTTGGAAACCTTTGCCCTCATAAGTGGATATTCTTGCTTTTGCAAGCCAACTACTCCACCTCTTTGATGCACTAGTATAACCACTTATCCATAGTGCAACATTTGGTATGAAAATACTCCATGAGCTCATCCTATTGAGATTATTGCTACATTTGAACCTGTTTGAAGAAGATTCAGCTGGTAATAGCCTCCATGAGTTATTTCCTCCTAATAGAATGCTCATTTCCTTTAAGTTCTTCCCAGTTACTTTGACCCCAAATTTACCTATAATGGAATACTTGCTTAAATACCTCAAATAAGTCGACACTACTTCTTGGACCATAAGTGCACATTTTTGTTGTTTTCAGGGCTAAATATCACAAGATAGAAGTGTTACATGACACAAGTTCCCTAAGAATTTTTGTTTTCTTTCATTTTTCACTTGAATAGGGAATATCTTTTGAAGTTACTAAGGGGCAAGATTTCCTCGTTTAAGGCCACCTTTCCTTTGCTTCTACCCGTCAAAACTTTAACTTGATTAACCTCACTGATAGACACGTAATTAATAACTTTTAATATTCCCATATTTATTATTTTATATGCTTATTTTATTTAACTAATACATTTTATTTTGTTTTGTAGGAAATAACATTTATTTTTCTTGGGGAGCAAATAAAGGATTTATATCTAACATTTAAAGATGAAAAAGGACTCTTAGAGGATTACCATATAGAGATGGAAGTTAAGAAGGAAAGAAGAGAATGAAGGGAATAAAACTGTTCAATGAACCTAAATTAGGGTTCAAAGTTATTTTCCCTATAAATAGGCCTATTGTTTTAGCGAGAAAGACCACTTGTTATTTTCTTTTTCTTAGTTTTTCACTAGTGTAGAAGGGAGTAAGATATTTAGAGTTTGTCTTTTCTCTTATTACAATCACGTACTACTGTCAGGGAGTATTTGTAACTTTCTTTTATTGATATAATAGAAATTCTCTTTTTAATATTGTTCTTATTTCATGCAAATAGTAGTACTAATATTATTTGTTTTTGTTTTTAATTCCATGGCTAGCTAAATTTCTAATACCTAGGATTATGATGAAACTAAGTATTTCATAATAATATTTTCTTTCCGTTCCAGAATTAATGCCTAATTATTTTCGCCTTCATATTTTCCTCCGCATAAATTGCATTTGATTTTTATATTGATTGCGAGGTTTTGATAAGTTATAGTTAATCTGTGAATTTTTCATAACTTATGTTTGCCCATATTAATTATATGAATCATTATTTTTAAAGGGAAGGGGAAATAATTTGGGAATTGATTTAGGAAATAAGAAATTATTTATTATGTTAATATTTGGTGGATTCTGATTCATAGGTATCTTTTCTCATCAATAGTTTTCGTTATTAATTAATAGTTTGCATAATTTAGTTAATAAATCTTCTCCTTCATTTTTGTTTCTAATTTGCCTAAAATATTAATTAAGGATATATTAAAGAATTGATCTAGTCTTTGTGGGTTCGACATGTACTTGTCAGTTCTTCAATTTTGACATTGTGCACTTGCAGTTACATATTTTTATCACATCAAGCTTTTGGCGCCGTTGCCAGGAACTAGAATTAATTTTTATTTATTCAAATTAGTTTTAACTCTAATTTTTTTCAGGATTATTGAAGCGGATCGAAGGTGCGAAAAGATAAAGATTTTGTTGTTGCGCTTTCTTCGGTACTTCGTATCTCCATTTTTAAAAAAAATAGTTACGTTTTTATTATTATTATTATTAATATTTTTTTTATTTGCCGCATTCATGCATTCACTCACGTAGAGCACATCCTGTTAGGGTTTTTTTTTTTTGTCGAATATAAACTGTGGTGATTGCTGGAGGATTGAGGTACGTCAAAATTTCTCCTTTTGTAATTCACATAGTTTTAGGACATTTTATTTGTTTATAGTTTTTTATTTATTTGTGCATTTTCATCTTTAATCTAACATTTAGGGCACAACCTGTGACAAGATAAAGTGGAGATTTCATCACCCTTCCTTGGCCCACAAACAACTCAATTTGCATTTTGGATAACCATGACCTAATAAAATCAAGTAGACGTTGGCCCCTAGGACTCTCGAGCTCAATTAAGAAAAGAAACTCCAAGAGGAGTCTGAATTTTAAATTAATCAAACGACTGGTGTCTAGGCTGTGGTTCAAAAGGTATACGCCTTAAGATTGTGTGGTTATTCAATTAGTCACCGTATCTACGGAAAGACTTCCACCTTTCTTACACTTACCTGGCTAGTGGTGTGATTAATTTCGAATTTGGTGGACCTTGCAGTGTAACTTGAAACAGTTATGAGCTATCTAGATTTTTTTATATTATTATTTGTTTTTTTGTGCTTATCTGCTTGTTTGCTAAGTAGTGTATGCAAAAAGTGTGGATTAGGGACGAAACATCTCGATTAGTGAGAAAACTTGATTTTCGAATTTCACTTTAAAAGATCTCACTTCAAGAAAAATGGAGGGCGCACAAACTGTTTATTTAAGGGATCAATGGTATCCTTCCCGCTCCGCCCAACCTTCATGTATCACTCTACCACCGGTAACTGGTAACAATTTTGAACTTAAGCCACATTTTATAAATATGTTACCTAGGTTTACGGGGATAGAAGATGCATATTTATTTATTCAGGAATTTGAGGAAGATTGTTCCTTAATGAAAATTCAACAATTGTCTGATGACTCAATTAGGCTAAGATTTATAACATCTACTTTAAAAGATAATGCTAAAAAGTGGTTATATAGCCTACCAAATAATTGCATATCAACCAGGGAGGGATTTGTTATTACATTTCTAAAAAAATATTTTCCAAATCATAAAACTGCTAAAATTAGGACTGCAAATTCATCAATTTTGCCAACTTGAAAAAGAGTCCTTTTGGAAATATTTTGATAGATTTAAAAAAAAATTATCCCAATGCCCACACCACGGAATTGAGAAATGGAGATTGTGTCAAATAGGTTACGAAGGTTTAGACTATCCCACTAAAACAATGTTAGAGTCAATGTGTCAAGGGGATTATTTGAATAATGATGAGGAAAAAGCTTGGGAGTTTTTAGAAGACTTGGCAGAAAAAACCATGCAATGGGAAACCACCCGAGAGACCGATAAACCTAGTTCATCTAGGGGTGTTCATATAATTGACAATTCAATTTCTATCGAAGCTAAGTTGGTTGGTGTACTTAAAAGACTTGAAGCTTTAGAAACTAGGGGACAATCACACGTGATCCAAGTCTCAACACCAACACCTTTGTGTCTAAGTAATTCACCAAGCCATGTGATTGAGGAATGTTCTAGAGTCATGCCCCAACCTGAAGAGTATGAACAAGTCAATGCAATGTTTCAAAGACCTGGGAATGACCCATTTGCACCCACTTAAAATCCAGGTTGGAGAAATCATCCTAATTTTGCATGGAACCAAGGACCCTACCCAAATAATTCTTCAAATCAAGTCAATCAGTCTCTAAATCAATCTTTTCAACCTTACCAAAAGCCAAATCCTGGTCCGTACCAAAATTCAAGTTCAACAACCCAATATCCACCATGTTTTTCTAATGAAAGTGAGAATAGACTTAATAACACTTTAGAAAAGAGCATAGAAACTTTAATGAAATCTCATAATAATTTCAAAAATTTCATGCAAAACACTAACCAAGTCTTATCTCGTCTAGAGATCCAAATGAGTCAATTGGCCACTATAGTTAGTGAAAGAGAGAAGGGTAAGCTTCCTAGTCAACCCGAGACCAATCCAAAATTTCCAGTCCCTAATCAAAAACCTTATCATGCTAATTCACTTGAAAACAACCAAGTCAATCATGTGAATTCTATAATTTCTTTAAGGTCTGGAAATTATTTTAATAATCATGCTGGCATTAATAATGAAGAGAAAATTTTAAACGTTGAATCTAACTTTCCATCTTCAAAGTCAGCCCAGCCTGAAAAGCCCACACTCTAAGTCAGTAGGTCCATCCACTAAGTTTGTGTCAAAAAATGATCAAACCACATCTTCTGAATCAAATGAAAAAATCTTTAAACCAAAAGCCCCATTCCCTCAAAGACTTATTTCAAACAAACAATCATCCCAGTTGGACAAAATTCTAGAAGTGTTCAAACAAGTGAAAATTAATATTCCCCTTCTAGATGTCATTCAACAAGTTCCCTCATATGCTAAATGTCTAAAAGATTTGTGCACACACAAAAGAATCACTCATGTTCCTAAGAAAGCTTTTCTCACAGCCCATGTTAGTTCTATCCTGTCATGCCAAGTCCCTGTGAAATATAAGGACCTTGGTTGTCCTACTATTTCATGCATCATAGGTGACACCTTAATTGAAAAAGCTTTACTTGATTTAGGAGCTAGTGTGAACCTTTTACCATTTTCTGTGAACATTGGGCTTAGGGGAGCTGAAAAAGACAAGTGTCACACTCCAACTAGTTGATCGCTCTATTAAAGTGCCAAAGGGAATAGTTGAGGATGTACTCATTAAGATTGGCAATTTTGTATTCTCTGTTGACTTTGTTGTTCTTGAAACCCATTTCTTTGTCAATCCTAAGGTCAAATTCTGTCATTTTAGGTAGACCATTACTAGCAACCTCTAATGCGTTAATTAATTATAGAAATGGACTAATGAAATTGACATTTGGAAACATGAAAATTGACTTAAATGTGTTTAATGCATAGTTATTATTGGCTGTCGCGAAAGCGACGCAAAATCGATCGGTGGTGAGAGACACCAAATGCGTGCGACTTGGTCGATGGTGGAAAAGGCGAGCGCTTTAGCAAAAACGAATGACGCCTTTTAGACTACTATGACGACTTGGATAACTATAACTATTCGGCTGGTCGAGCGACTTGGTGGGTATGATCGACCCTAATCTGAACTGGGTTAAAAAAAAAACGTTGCAGATCTCCAAAACATGCCCTAGCCGAGTTGACTCGCAGAGAACACAACAATACCAAAATGGATCGTAGTCGATAGAAGGAATCGAAGTCGAGAGAGAAATTTGTTGTGGACCGAGTCGATCATGAGGCGAGAGATCATGATCGAGGGGAGATATGACGCGAGAGAGAGAGAGAGGCGAGGGCTGCTGCGACTGGGAGGGAGATTGTGAGGGTTTGTTATTCTTGTCGGGAGAGGCTTTGCCTCTGCGTCTTTGCTCAGTTTGCTTGGCTCCATTGTACTTTATTGTCATGTTAACTGATGGAGATGGTTATATATATATATTTATATAATAATTATAATAATAAATATAATAAATAATTATTATTATAATTATAAATATAAACTATTATAAATATATAAATATTATTAATTATTATAATTATATAATTATTATAATAATAAATATAATAAATAATTATAATTATAAATATAATTATTATATTATAATTATAAGTTATAATAATAAATATAAACTATTATAAATATTATTAATATATATAATAATAATATATATTTATATATGTATTTATTTATTTATATTTTATATATGTACTCTTTACATTTTATCCATTCATATGTAACATTTATCTACTTGATGTGGTTTATGGTGGTATAATTTATCTGCTTTATTTTTTAATTGTTATTGCTAAGTATTTACATAATTGTGTTTTTAATGTTATTCCATAGTATTATGTTTTGGGTTTTAATGTATATTAAATTTTATTGCCAACATATTTGTTAAGTAAAATAAATAATATATAAATTGCACATTGTAAACGACTTATCGCCATACGGACGCCATAGCGGTCACCTTGTCGCCTAGGCATCCTGGCAGTCGGCTACCGCCATGACTCACCGTGGCGCCATGACAACTATGGTTTAATGTGGGAGAGCAACCTAGTGATTTGTTTGACCAGTCCGTTGAAGTGAACATGATTCAGAAAATATCGGGAAATGAACTTACGGGAGAAGATGAAATTATTAACTTTTGTCTAAATCATTTTGGTCAAAATTGGGATGAAACTGAATACTTGAATGAGGTCAATGAGATGTTGGACTCCACAACCCAAAAATCTTACTCTAGATTGGAACCTATAGTTAAATCAAGTTTGACACATTTTGAGCATTTTCAATAGAATCAAATTGACCTTAATTCCTCTTATGATCATTTTAAGTCTACCTTTGGTCCATCCGAAGCGCCTTCCAAAAACACTAAATGTGATTTAACAAATGAACCAAAGGTTGCGGACAATGATAATCTTCCATGTTTAGATAATGAGATCATATCTCTCATTTCAGATAATTCATGTGTTAATCCAGTGGCGCCTAAACATCTTGGTATAACAATTATTCAAAATGATGAAAATGTTTTAGTGCTCCTTGGTAACGAATATGGATGGCAAGTTTGGATAGATTTTATGAAGTTAGAATTTTTCAAAATAAACTATCATTTTTCGTTATCATTCCCTGACCCAATTTTAAAAAAATCAATCGGGTATGCTCACAATTATTCTTCTGTTGTAAATTCTAACTATTTTCAATTACCCAGACCTCCTGAAAATCATACGAAATCCACTCTAGGTTCTCTGTTTGTATCATTGATCATTTACAGTCGCATAGTTTTTAGGATGCATAAAATTTGTAGATATGTACATTTGTTTACTTTCTCACCACATTTTCTTGCAGAACACATGCCCCGCATACAAGGTACAATTTTTTCACCTCTTTGTTCTCTTTTCTTCATTGGTATACATTGAGGACAATGCATGATTTAGGTATGGGGGGAGTTTGTTTGTATTAGATTTTTTTTTCTTTTTAGGAAAAATAGTAAAAAACACAAAAAAAAATTAAAAAATTAAAAAAAATTGTTTGACTTTGTTTGGGTTGAATTAATTCTAATAAGTGTTTATGGAGCAAAACTCATGAGTAAGATTGAAAAATTTATAACTCTTAAATTTTTGATAAAATATGAAATCTTAGTTCAAAACACCATCTGGATTAAAATTGATTTCACGAGCATTTTTGCACTTCACGTTTGCACTAATTCTTAGTTGTGGGGTATAAACCATGATTCGAGTAATTTCAAAAAAGAAAGAAAATAAAGAAAGAATGAAAAAAATTGAAAAAAAGAGTTGAAAAAAGAAATAAATAACTGCTTCAATGTCCATTAAACGAAATAACCGGGTATCCAAGCCTCAGGAAGCATCGATATTCACGCTGAAAAGTGTGATGGATAAAAGCAACTTGACTAGTCTAGTTTTGTGACCTTCGTTACTCGAGTAAGTAAGCCCTTAGGGGTGTCTCTACACCTAGTGCCCCTAAAGCCAACTGGTTTGGGAGTCATTGGTCCAACGCTCTACATGGGTAACTCTGAAAAGCCTAAAAAAATTAGACATTGCACAAGTCAAGAATCAAAATTGGAAAAAATGGAAAAAAGAAAAAAAAATGAGCTTACTTGATTTTCATGGTAAAAATCCCTACTAAGAGTTGCATCATATACACAATGCATGCATCACATGAAATTGATTTAATGAAGGATGGTGTCTAAAATAAAGATCGAGTATTTTTGATAAAGTGAAAGTGTTATTTTGAATTTAATCTTGCTTATGTATAATTTCCATAGATATTTAGAAGTTTTCTTTCAATTTCATAATTTGTTGAACCCAAAAATATTTTTGAATTTTGTGGATATATTTACTACAAACCCTCACGAGACACAACTCGTCCACTTGGGGTACCCTTCGGGTTTAAAGACTTGTTGTACATGCCAAGTGCAATCGTGTTTCCTACAAAAATGGGGTAGTGTAATTTTTGTTTTGTTTTTATTTCTATTTTTATGTATTTTACTCGAGGACGAGCAAAAGATAGGTATGGGGGTATTTGATAGACACGTAATTAATATATTTTAATATTCCCATATTTATTATTTTATATGCTTATTTTATTTAACTAATACATTTTATTTTGTTTTGTAGGAAATAACATTTATTTTTCTTGGGGAGCAAATAAAGGATTTATATCTAACCTTTAAAGATGAAAAGGACTCTTAGAGGATTACCATATAGAGATGGAAGTCAAGAAGGAAAGAAGAGAATGAAGGGAATAAAACTGTCCAAGTTCAATGAACCTAAATTAGGGTTCAAAGTTATTTTCCCTATAAATAAGCCTCTTGTTTTAGCGAGAAAGACCACTTGTTATTTTCTTTTTCTTAGTTTTTCACTAGTGTAGAAGGGAGTAAGATATTTAGAGTTTGTCTTTTCTCTTATTCCAATCACGTACTACTGTCAGGGAGTATTTGTAACTTTCTTTTATTGATATAATAGAAATTCTCTTTTTAATTATTGTTCTTATTTCATGCAAATAGTACTAATATTATTTGTTTTTGTTTTTAATTCCATGGCTAGCTAAATTTCTAATACCTAGGATTATGACGAAACTAAGTATTTCATAATAATATTTTATTTCCGTTCCAGAATTAATGCCTAATTATTTTCGCCTCCATATTTTCATCCGCATAAATTGCATATGATTTTTATATTGATTGCAAGGTTTTGATAAGTTATAGTTAATCTGTGAATTTTTCATAATTTATGCTTGCCCATATTAATTATATGAATCATTATTTTTAAAGGGAAGGGAAAATAATTTGAGAATTGATTTAGGAAATAAGAAATTATTTATTATGTTAATATTTGATGGATTCTGATTCCTAGGTATCTTTTCTCATTAATAGTTTTCGTTATTAATTAATAGTTTGCATAATTTAGTTAATAAATCTTCTCCACCATTTTTGTTGCTAATTTGCCTAAAATATTAATTAAGGATATATTAAAGAATTGATCTAGTCTCTGTAGGTTCGACATGTACTTGTCAGTTCTTCAATTTTGACACTGTGCACTTGCAGTTACATATTTTTATCACATCACTCACCAAGTCATTGTTCTTGTAGAATTTCTTAGCATTTAAAACGTCTCGCAATAACTTCTGAACATGGGGACTTCCAGTAGAGTCTCCAACAAGAATAGCATCAGGGAAAATGCAAGTGCTCTTGTTCATCATAGCTTCCTTAAAGCTCTTCCCAATATTCTCCTTATACTTTATAAACAAGTCCATGTTAGTTCATTGTAGCAAATCCCCTTGACAATTCCACCAAGTCTTTGATTTGAAGTATTTTCATACGACAAGTAGGAAGATGTTTTAAGGTTGTTTGAGAAGGTGGAACTGTTAATAAGGAACTGGGATTGATTTACATGTGTACTAGAAGGGAAGCTAGGCTGGTTTGCAAAACTTTCATTGGCTATGATCCTAGGAATGAAGAACTAGGCTAGTGGCTTTTTCAACATACTCAGAATAGGCATAGGAAAAGATATTTGTTGTTCTGGTTTTCTCTGCATATGTGTTCTGACTGGACATCTCCACTTTCTCTCTCCAAGGTTCAAGAGATGCAAACAATTAATTTGGGACTGAATTTCATGACAAACAACACCCCGAGTGCATTCCATTTTATTAAAAAGTTCAGTATAAAGCTTGGGACCATTTGGAGTTCTAATGTAAATGTCTCATCCTCACTTTCTAGCCTGAGTTGCATCATGTGAGGTTGCCTTGACAGCTCCCTTATTAGGAAACTAGCTGCTGGTGTTCAGAAAGTGCTTACCTCCCTTTTTCTTCATGAATCCACTTCAAGGATATTATCAAATACAGGGACTTCATTATAGCATAACTCTTCTTCATATTCTGGTTGTGTAGTACCTTGTTGAATGTTGTAATTGAATTCAAACTTGTCATTGAAGACACAACTCCCTTCATATTGTGGTGGTTCATCATAGGTGGGTGGATCATCACAATATGGATATGGAGCCTCCTCATGCTCAACATAATCTATGTATACATAGGGGTCGTTCCCTCTTCTTCCGCTCTTCATCATGTTTAGGAGTAGCATAATGAAGTGTTGTTCCATCATTGTTTTGTAATTTAGCTTAGGCTTCTTTTATGCAACCCCTTTGCCACTATATTTTCCTAGTTCCTTGAGCTTTGTTAACCTCACCTTCCTTGATGAGAACAAGTTGCCCCTCAATGATAGCAACCTGCCACTCATTACTTGGAACGTCATCAGATGTTGGAGTCCCCTTATCTTCATCATACTTATCATATATGGAGTTCCTTCACAATTTACTTCTTCACAATCCTTTTTTATCCATTTTCTAGCATTGTCACCTTTAATAATTGTCACCTTTAATGAATGATGGGAACGAACAGAAGCTTGAGATGCTTGAGTTTCTTTCCCACCTTGTTCTTCATTAACTCCTCCATTGGACATCATCTCCTTCATTTGTTTTGACCTTAACTTCTCAGCATGGCTGGGATTTCTAAAAAGTCTCTTATCTTCTCTATGGCCCATGTGAACTAGTATCTTGACCTTCCTTTTATCTCCAGGGTTAACAAAATCCACCTCATAATCTGACCTCTTTTATTTCAACAGTTCTTTTATTCCATTCCAGAAATAATCCATTTTTACATTTATGAGCTGCAACTTCTCATTTGTATACATATAACTCAAAAAATCTTGTTGAAACGTTTGGTTGAACACTTGGTGTGCAGGTCCAACCATATTTTTCCCAGGAATTAGAATGAAATAGAATCACAGAACAATGGTGATTCTGAGTTCAATAATATAATCAAGTAGTAGCACTTGAGTTATACTAATTGAACTTGAGTAGCTTTTTAAGTGAGAAATGGACTTCCTCAGTGAAGAAAACTGAGTATCCCAGTAGAACAAAGTTTAAACTCAACTAGCTACTACTTAGTTGAATTTTAGTAGAGTAATTGAGCACACAAACAAGCTATAGCACCAAAAGGATCAAAACTTAGCATAAACACTAATTACCAGGGCATTAACAAGTATTAATACTAATACTAAAGCTGAAACTGTTTGTTTTTGGAATGAAAAAATTAGGTCCTTGGACTTGATATTGATATTTTTTATTGTTTATTGTTTATAACAATGCTAGATATGTTAAACAAGGTAGATCAAGTCGCTTATAAATAAACAATTGCAGATCCCACATAATTATACCATAGAATTTGGTATTTTCTACCGACAGTGAAGAACAAGCAAAACATGGATTGAAACATGTTTGGGTGATGCTATTTATGAGAAATATGGTTTGGGTTATTTGTATTTAACTGAAACGAGTGAGTTAGAAGTGTTTTATATCTGAAAGAAATTGTTGAGTTGCAGGTTCTACATAAAACAGAGCACGAAAGTCCTTTCTCTACTGCTTTGTGGTTGGAATTTGGAGATGTTGCTAGTGTTTCTAGGCTGGTATTAGAGAATCTTAGAAGTATAGAAGAGACTAAAAGAAGTAAATTTTAGTTTGGGTTTATAGAAGAGAAGAAATCAGAACTAGAAAATAGAGAAGAAACAAAGGATTTGAAGGAAGAAAATGATGGGTTTTAAGGAAGAAAATGATGGGTTTGAATAGAACCTAGCTCTAATGCCAATTTGTCAGGCCCAGCTAGGATCCTAACTAGAAATTAGAGATAGAAACAAAGATAGATAGAGATAAACTGAGAGATATAGAGAATTTAGACAGAAATTTGGGAGGAAGGGATAGAAATCTCAGTGTTCTTCATTGAGATCGTGAGAGAGAAAATAAGGACAAAGCTTAAACAAGCTTCTCTTTATTTCATTTCATTTACTGATTTCATAAAGCTTGAAGGTTACTCCTTTTACGACTCTTTATAGAAAAGAAATGCTGAAAAAGTAAAAGCTACTAACCTACATTACTTTTCTTATCCTTCACTAAAAATAACTATCACATGTGCTCACATGTACTCTATTACTACTAGAATCTACCAGTAATTCATTTTCTGTCAAAAATGTCCTCTTCCTGACACTATCCAAATTATCTTCCTCTCCAAGTCTTCTCCATTTTTCATACCTAGTCCCCAACTATTTCTTACTGTTCATCACCGTTCTCCATTGATTGCTACTGTTTTGGTTGATTTCTCTACATAAGCAAACATTGTTGGTTGATGAATAACTCACTAAGCTCGGAATAGTCGGGCCAAACTAGGTTTGGACCCTGCCAGTGCACTCTCAATGTCAACGTGCCACCTCTTAGAAGATGCATATATCTTCCGCCTTGTGAGCCTGTAAATTAGATAGGGTGCTCCTTTCAAATGTGAATCTGTAACCTTTTAGAAGGTGCTATCTTAAATCTGCAAGCCTATTCTTAAAATCTCCAGTTTAATAACTGGGTTAGTTTTCGAAGTTAAAAGCAGAGAATGTGGGTGCTACTTGCCTCGATGAATAACAATTTTACAACCATCTCTAATGACAACCCTGTCAGACTGTCATCATCTCCCACTGGAATTAGCTATATCTACATTGAATGTTGAGACAAACTCCATTAAAAAGAGCATGGTCACCTAAGGGTACATGTCAGGTAGAGGGTATTTTGGACACCAAATGAATAATTAGTATATTCTAGTAGTAGGTAGTACATTTTGAGTGACCATGTGAGCACATGGGCTTTGTTATATTTGAGTTAAAAGATAAGAAAAGTAGTGTAAGTTAGTAGCTATACTTTTCAGCATTCTCTCTATAAATAGTTGTATCTGAGAATTATTCTTCATGCATTATGAATTAAGTGAATTAATGAAATGAAGAGAAGTTTGTTTAAGCTTTCTCCTTATTTTCTCTCTCTCTCTCCTGTCTCATGAACTCAGTAGGAATTACTGAGTTTTCTATCCTTCTTCCTCCCAAAATTCTATCTAATTCTCTCTATATATCTCTGTTTATATCAGTATTTCTGGTCAAGATCCTAGTTGGGCTTGACAAATTGGTATAAGAGATAACGTTCTATCCAAACTCATCATCTTCTTCCTCTAATCCTCTGTTTCTTCTCTATCTTCAAGCTATGATTTCTTCTCTTCTATAAACCAAAACTAAAATCTACTTCTTCTAGTCTCTTCTATCCATCAAACACTACCCAAAAACAGCCTAGACCTCTAGGAGGCTTATCTTCTTCAACCTCATATCCTATTTTCAAATTCTTATTTTACTGTTTCGTCATTGTTCATAAACTAAGAAAACCCAAAAAAAAACAGTCAATTTTCTTAGTTTCTACCATTAAAACACTTTGGGTGGTTCATTACTGCTAACAAACATAAACAACTTCAGATTCCAGCCACAAGGGAATAGAAAATAGGCATCGGAGGCTCTGTTTTCCAGCATACTTGCAACTCAGCAAATTCAAGTGTTAATTCACTTGTTTCAGGTATTAAACACTTCCATCTCACTCATTCCTATCACATACATAGCCCATTCCATAAAACTCATTTACAACGTCACCAACACATATTATAATACATATTTTGCTTGATCTTCTCTATCGATGAATTTTTCCATATTCTATAAATTAGTTTTGTTTAATCTATTTTGGTTTGTGTTAGGTGATTCATATTAAGTTGTTTCAGTCGTAGAGTTACAAATTCTTTCAATCGTAGAGTCTTACAAGTTGTTTCAGTCGTAGAGTTCAATCGTAAAGTCTTACAAGTTTCAGTTGTAGAGTCTTACAAGTTGTTTCAGTCGTAGTCTTACAAGTTGTTTCAGTCGTAGAGTCTTACAAGTTGTTTCAGTCGTAGAGTCTTACAAGTTGTTTCAATCTACGATCGTAGAGTCTTATAAGTTGTTCCATTCTACGATCGTAGAGTCTTTTAAGTCGTTCCATTCTACGATTGTAGAGTCTTATAAGTTGTTCCAGTCCACTATCATAGTCTTCCAATACTAAACTTGTTTGGCCAGGGATGCTCAGTTTGTTTTACTAAGGAAGCCGACTTCTCACTTAAATAGCTACTCAAGCTCACTCTCACTCAAGTAGTAATGCTACTGCTTGGGATTAATTCTCAAACTCGATATCACAATTGTCCTGTGATTCATTTCATTCTAAAACTCTAAGAAACAAGGTTGGACCTGCACACCAAGTGTTCAACCAAATGCTTAAACAAGATTTTTTGAGTTATAGAGATTGTACCATGAGAAGTTGCAACTTATTGATGAAAAAATGAATTATTTCTTGTGTGGTATGAATGAGTTGCTGAAACAGAAAGGTTCAAAGTATGAGAAAGAAATGTTTTGTTAACCCTATTAGAGATAAAAGGATGGGCAAGATGTCAGTTCACATGGGCCATAGAGAAGATAAGGATTTTTTAAGAAATCCAAATCATGCTGAGAAATCAAGGTCTAGAATAAATGAAGAAGATGATGTCCAATGGAGGAGGAAAAACTTTGTTGAAGAAAATGAGGGAAAGGAACTCAAGCATCAAAAGCTTGTGTTCCCATCATTCGCTGAAGGTGATAATGCTAGCAACCGAATCAAGGAATGTGAAGAAGCAAATTGTGAAGGAGCTCTTATATATTGTAACGACCGAGAAATTCGGATTTTTTGTAAAATAATTTTATTTAATTAAATAATGAATAAAATTATATTATTTGTTATTATTATGTGTTAGTAAGATGAATGTCCTTCTATAACCTAGAAACGTCGGAAAGTCGTAGTATTTTAACTACGTGAAGGAATTAAAGTGTTTGAATTTCCAATACGAAAATAAAAGATTTCCAAGAAATTTTCCGAAAAATACTATTCATCGATTTCCGCACGAGAATTATTTTTGAACTTCCGAGAAATACGTAACGATAGAATATCGAGGTGAGATGGATTATGTAATAATAATTCAAGTATGGAAAACGTAATTTTTCGCATGCGGACTTAATTTGAGAACGTTAGGGGAAAATAAAGCTTTAGAAGCTAATGTGATGATCGTATGATACGTATGTATTGTACGAGGTAATGAAAACGAAGTATTATACGAGTATGTATGAATGATGGTATATCGTATATTATGAATTAGTATACGAGTTAGAATACGAGAAGAATACGTAGAGTATACGTGATAAGGCTTTAAGCCAAATGAAATGGACTTATTGGATTATGTAGGAAGTGCAAGTCCAATAAGAATTAATATGCAAGCCCAAGATTAAGTAATGTTAAAGCCCAAATGTTTGTAATGAAAAGTCCAAAATGGATTAATACAAGCCCAAAAGAATAAGCTAAGTAATTAAACCTAAGCCCAAGTTATTGATCCAATGGGTTAGGGTAACCCATGGGGCAACCCATGGCCAAATGGTTAATCTTGGTGACCAAGAACTTTATGTAATGGCCAAGCAAAAGAAGTAGGGAGCAAGTTACTTAGTATGTAAGTAATGAATAGTAAGGAGGTGGGATGGCCTAAATGACTAAACTACCCTAATCTAGCAATTCCTATAAATAGAGAGCTAGATTGTTCATTAGTTGTTTGTTAAATTTCATCCAACAACTTTCAACTTGCAAAGTGCTTATTGGTTAGAGATAATAAGTTAGGAAAAGTTAGACTTTGAAGCAAGAAGTAAGAACAAGAAAGATTCAAGAGATCATCAAGGGTAAGACTCTTGTCCATTAATCTTCCAACTCCTCTATGGTAGGTTGATAAGAGAATGAATAATCATGGACTTAAGTCGTATAAGTCATGAATAAGTAATTCAAACTTAAATAAGTTATGAACTTATGAAGAACATATATGAATTGTCATATGTTTACATGAATGAAGTTAGTATGATAAAATGATGTAAGAATGTTGGATAGAAGACATAATCATAATAAGTCATGAGAAATGAAATTATATGTAGTTTATACTTTGATAAGTTATAAGCTCATGAATAACAAGTAATAACTTATCATGAAAGTAAGTTAATGAAATGAGTAGGTTAAGATGTCAATATAATGGATAGAATCCATTTGGAGCGATGAACAAATCATAAGTAACGAAGTTATGCCGGAATTCACATGATTGGACGATAATCGTCGAATTCGTGAAATTCTCGGAATGGAAGTCGAATTTTGATTTTGAGCTCGGAAACGTTGGTTTTCGATGGGAACAAATCTTATTTGGCATTATAGAGTTGCGGACTCGAAAATGATTGAATTCCGACTTAGAACGAAGAAACGAGCGTTGAACGTTCACGAACGTTTATCGTTTTCATTAAAAATGGACTAATAGGTGAATTTTTAGTTAACGATGTCGAAAATGTAAAATTCTTGCATGAACACGTAGAGTATGCGATTTGTGAACTAACAGCTTTTAAACGAGCCAATTCGGACTTATAACGAAGAAGTTATGAGCCCGGGAATCTCACATAAGAAAAAGTCTGTAAAAATTTTCTGGTGCACAGAGTCATTTGCATAGAAAAAGGCCATAAACTATCGAGTTTTGCGCGCAAATACAAGCACGTACGTATTGGGACTCAGGCCGCAAAGACCAAGTCGGGTGAAAGCCATGGAGTATATGTATCACAAACAGAAGCTTAAGAAAAGGAAGTTAGCGTACACAAATTTTTTAGGGATCGCATGAGAAGGAAAGTTTATAAGTAACGAAAGAAAGTAAAACTGATTAGTAATGAATTACAACTTAATGTAACATTGTTTAAGACGTTAAACCTTAAGTATGATAACTAAAGGTTGAAGATAATCAATCGAACATGAACGTAATGACAATGTAAGCTATAACGGCAAGCCGGAACCAATAGTAACAATTCTAATACTGGATTAAATTGAGAAGAAAGGTAAGATTCATTAGGAACCATGTATGTTATTCATGACCTAATGTGTTACGTTATGTGATCATCTACTATAGAGACCTTAAAGACTTAAAGTGAACGTGTAATAACAGTAGCAGACGCTGAAGGCAAGTGTTCTAACCCATGTTTCAGTTCAATCTGGACAAGCTTTGTGATTCATGTATTCTTACGCATGAATTGATGTATGATGAAGTCAAAGCAAATTCTTTCGGCTAGACTTACGATATGTTGGATTTCTTATAATCTATTGAAGTATTGTCAATGTTTTACCAAACTATGTTGGTGTGGTTTTCAAATGGAGACTGAGTATGCTAAAATGTTTTGTCGTCAAACGACAGGCACGTGAGGTTGCCACAACTTAAACGTACATACGTTTAAAGAATGTAGTATTGATCAATATAGAGTACTATAAAGTCGATCACCCGTGACGCGTTTCGTAATATAGATATGTCGGACTTACGGACTTAGTGTCGGGTTGTCCTTTTCAAAGAAAGTATGAAATGCTCATGGTCTTGGACCGGAATTGATGTTTTACTGAATATTGTCATGGTAAAACGTTTTGAAGGAAAAGAAGTGTTATTTTGAATTATCGATAGTACTTCATAACTATTGTTCAGTTATTGAAGATATACGATTCTTATGTTTCAAGCATGCTATTTAATTGGAATTGTCGTACTTGATGAGCTTGTTATGCTCACTCTTGCTTGAACCATATGAATGCAGCTAAGACCGAACGGACCAAAGGATCCGATAAAGATAAGGGAAAGGCTAAGGCAGACCGTTAAACTGTCTATGTAATAGTATAGGTTTAATGCTGTAATGTATTTGATATTATGACAAAGAACTTATGTATTGGTTATAAAGAACCTGGGATGAGAATATTGTTTTGGAATATATTTATAAGACATTCGTTCTTTTGCGTAATTTCAATTGAATGTATGTGTGAACTGTAGCACCGTGTAGCACCATATGCCGGGTTGGAAGATACCCGGATTTGGGGGCGTCACATATATGACAAGCATGATGAAGATAAGGGGACTCCAATATTTGATGATGTTCCAAGTATGAGTTGCAAACTGTTATCATTGAGGGAACAACCCCTATATACAATGATTATGTTGAGCATAAGGAAGCTCCACATTATAACGATCCACCTACCTATGATGAATCATCACAATATGAAGGAACCCCAATCTTTGATGACTTTGAGAAACCAAGAGGGTTGATCATTTGTGAGACTCCTTAACTTATTAGGGGCCTTAAAAATGACACCAAAAGGAGGAGAAAGCTAATTAAACTTAGGGCATTGTTCCAAACCTACAAGTAAGAAAAATCCTATGAACAACTTGACCCCAAGTTCAGCAACTCAGACCTTAATCCATACACCAGCCCACTACCCTGTAGTTTACTTGGGAAACAAACCCCAAATATTGCCCCATCCACAACTAGCATTACTTTCACCAAACTACTTAACAGACCCCTCATTTCCTACCCCAATACCAATCCAAATCTTACCTTTGTAGACCTTAAAAAGCCTATATTGGGAATTCACCTTCAATGTTTTGAGGCTGACAAAAATGGGCAGCTACTTCAGCAGGATTACTTTAATGGTGAAGAGGTTTGCAAGAGTATTAACCAAGATAAGGCCATTGATTATGGTTTTGACAATAACCTTTTACCAATGATTGTTGAACAGAAACTTCAAGGAAGGAGGTAAAGATTTTCTGCAACGAGAATTGCAGCCATTGAATGTACTAGTTTCTAAGAAAGATACATAGCAAGAGGCAGTCAAGGTTCAAGGAAATCTTAGACTTGAGGCCAATTTAATTTTCAAGAAAAGTATACATACACTACTGGGAACAATTGATGTTGGAGGCAAGTTATCTATAATCAAGGGGGAGTGGTTTGTCAAGACTGTTCCTTGGAGAGACAAAATGGGAATACTCCTTGAGGACTTTTAGTTTGAGAGTTTAGTTACAAGAGAAATCTATATGAAAAATAAAGTTGAGCACAAAAGCTAATTTCAACTTTCTTCACTGGAGATTCTCTAAAGCTAACAAACCCAAATCAGAGGAGTTGGACAACAATCTTGTTTTATGTGAAATTTTTAAGCCCCACTGACCATGGTGTTGTTTGGATCCTAATGAATAATCTAATTGCACTCAAGTAACTAGGCCCTATAGCATAAGTGGATCCCTTGGTGAATGAAGAAACTACAACGATGAGGTTTCAGTTGTTCTATCAAATGATCATAGGATCAATCTGTGATTGGGCTGCAGTTGCCAAGAGCATGAATCTTGCTTTTGAATTAAAATCTGTTTGTTGGTGTGCATTGATGCTCAACAGAAAGATAATAAGGGGTTGTTTGTCCTACTTCACAGCTCAAGAAAGATTGGATCACTTGGGAGATGTGATAGTTGCAATAATAACAATAGACATATTCTTTGCAACAATTGCTAAGATTGTTTTAAAGGGCGACTAACCACAAGGGTGGTATCAATTTCGGAAAATAATTCTTGATATGGCCAATCCACAAAATTTCATCCTAAGAGGAAACATTACAAATCAGCTAGTTATGATGGAGATAAGAAAGTATCAATGGTGGTTGTATTTGAAGGAAAAGAAATTCAAGAACTCAAGTCATGCTAAAGATAATATTGAGACAAACTTTTGCAATGGAGAAGTTACACTAAAACAAAATATGAAGTTGTTGGAGTTAACTTTTGATACAGAAGTTTCAAAGATTTGCTATGGAAAGATTCAACTAAATAAGTTCCTAAGTTTTGATTTTAACACTAGAAAGGTGGTGACAGCTACCAAGACTGGGAAGCAGAAAATCAGCAATATCCATGAGGACATGGATGCTTTTAAGGAGGAGGAAATGTCAGGCAGAGAGTATTTTGGGCACCAAAGGAATAATTAGTATATTCTAGTAGTTAGTACATTTTGAGTGACCATATGAGCGCATGGGGTAGTTTGTTATACTTCTTGAGTGAAGGATAAGAAAAGTAGTGTAAGTTAGTAGTTTTACTTTTCAGCATTCTCTCTATAAATAGTTGTATCTGAGAATTATTCTCCAAGTATTATGAATTAAGTAAATTAATGAAATGAACAAAAGCTTGTTTAAGCTTTCTCCTTATCTCTCTTCTCTCTTCTCTCTTCTCTCTTCTCTCTTCTCTCTCACGAACTCAGTAGGAATTACTGAGTTTTCTATCCTTCTTCCTCCCAAAATTCTATCTAATTCTCTCTATCTATGTTTGTTTATATCTCTCTTTCTGATCGGGATCCTAGTTGGGCCCTACAGTACATCAATTGAGTAAATCTACTCCACTTAAAATGATGATTTCATAAGTAATTTTTAAGTCAAAAATAGCAACATATAATCCGTCTGTGAGATCAATAAAAAAAACCCTATGGTGATTTCTTCTTACTGCTTTCTTCAATAGTCTGGTCAATTTGTCCATTTCCAAAATAATCAAAAGTAAGTGATACTCAGGTTTCTCTTCTTCAAACCTACTAATTCTTAGGCTATCTCACTGTTATTGATTATTGTGCAAAGGCAACAAACGAAAATCAGTTGCATTGAGCCTTATAATAATTCTTTATAATTATTAAAAAGTATTACTCCCGAGTAATGTATCAAATCATCAAACAATATTAAGCTTCTGAGAAGATGATTTCATTCAAAACATAATTTCAGCCCAAAATCAGATTTTAAACACCTACTCAATCAGTTCCAATTTGAATGTAATGGTTAAAGCTATGTACACATGCGTGCATATGCATATTTATATTTACTAACCTCGTCGATGACTTGTCCATTAGAAAGAACAAAAGCCGCATCATTCAGCTAACCAATTTTGAAAAGTAAATGGCCAAACTCAATGAGTATGATACCCAAAAGAATGGGAAATAAAGAATTTAAAATAAATAAATCTCAGAACAAATTCATGAATTATACACGAAACTTGCTATAAAACTGGGAAATCTCACTGACATCAAGACGAAGATCACGAGGCAACTGCTTCAAATAATCGGCAGGAAGATTAAAACTATCCTGCAATAGAAAAATGAATCAAGAGTATAATTTGTATCAGCCACACCCAACTACATAACAAAACTCACTTCATCTCAAAATGATCGCCCCAATTTAAAAATCCATACACTATAAGAAAATACAAATTTCCTATTTAAACTCCTAAGTCAATTTGATACCAATATTAATATTGTATGAAAACTATATTTAACCACTTTTCATTGAGGAAAATCTTCAAACACCATTTCTACATATTTGTTTATTTTCAGAGAGGGGCTCTTATTTTGGTATGGCTAAAATGCAAAATTATACCTGGAGTCTATCATATGGTTGAAATATGGTACTTGACTTTATCGTATAGCAAATTGTTACCTCGTGATACTATTAATAGTGCAAAACTATACTTTTAAGTCAGTTTTACACGGCTAATTATACCCTTAAAAGGCACAATTTTGTACTAATAACTGTACCTGTAATGTAAAATCAGGTACCATATCTCCGGAAGTGATAAATTCAACATCCAGTTTTGCATTTTAGTCTTTTGATAGACCCACAATAATGGGACTTTCATACCGGGACAGCAGGAGTATGTAAGAGAATGGATACTTACAACCAAATCTTGAACGAGTGATCTGGGGTCTGGTGATTCTAGAGATTTGGGAGAGTCTGATTCTGTTAAAGCCAGAGATTTGAATGAGAGGAAGGGTTTCTTGACAGAGATCGACGGCTTGAAAGAGAGGATACGGTGGGGATTTTGGAAGAAGGGAGGGGTAGGATTGGTAATGGAGGTGGGAGGATTAAGGAGAAAAAACGATTGAAGAGAAGCCATTTGGGGCAACCGAGGTCCGAGGGTGATTTTTTTGAGTGCTAGCAACTGAAATCTGAAAATGGTTGAACTGGAAGTTAGTTATTGTGACCCTACAGTAAAAGATATCTGGATTAGGTTGGTCTCTAGTTATTGGCCGGGCTTTTGTAATCCCTTCCCTGTCACTCTTTTAAGAGTTCTTTTTGTTAATAATAATAATAATATAAAATGACACTATACTTTTAAATTCGTCTTTATAATTTCAGTCATGTTATCACTACTTATTAACAATTTACTAGTCTTGTAGATAAATATATAACAAATATATATTTTTAATATTTATAATTTTTGTAATTAAGCTCTCTTTTTTTGTGTAAAAAAAAAAGAATATACCCCGGAGCTTATCTAATTAGTATATCCCAAATGATTAATATGTCAATATTTTAAAAAAATTAGGTAAATCCAACTGTAACAAAATATTTGAACATATTATTTCCATGTAATTTGGTAATGTTTATAGCGATTTATATTAATGAAAGTTCAATAAATTTAAATTGTACAAAATATACTTAGTTTACAAAGTTATAGTCAAGGATGGATCTATATGCAGGCAATTTGCCAACATTGGAATATTGAATTTTTTTTTAGGTATAGTTTAGTATATTTGTTGTACACATCCAAAATTTTTACTTTGTAATAAAAAATAACAAAAATGCTCAAAAAGGAGCAAAATTGAAAGAAGAAAAAAAATACAACATTTTTTGGATTTTAATTGAAAAAACAAGAAGACCTAGGGGAGAAATGAGAGAAAATACCTAAAAAGAGACCCATGTGCAAGCCTTGAGTATAAAATTGTAAATAGCAGAAGTCAGGGGTGGATCCAGCCTGAAAGTTCAGTGGGGTCAAATTCAAAAAAAAAAAATTGCCCCAACTTTCTTCTTTGAGTGTGAGTGGAGTAAAATGAGTGTCAATGAATGTTGTGATTGGTTTGATGGTCTAGCTAGTTGATCTAGTGAGAAATTCATTTTACTATAACAAAAATAGTTTTTTCAACCTCATGTCATATATTAATTTAAATTTTTGAACCACATTTGTAATTTTTAAATAGATTATAATATTCACAATTTATTAGTTTGAATCAAATACATTCGTACTACTTTTTAATTTTAGAATTTTACAAATTGACATCATAATATTAAAATGTGACTTTTTTATGGGACGAATGTAGAATCATAATATTAAGGAGATGAATGCTATAAAATTTTGAAAATAGTAAAAAAGAAAAGAAAAGACATTCGTGTTTATTGTAAGAGTGACAAAAAATTGTGTATTGGTCCAAATTACCATTTATTGGACCCAACCCAAAGTTCTATTATGTAAGATTCAAATGTATTGGTAGGTTGTCTAAGCCTAAAGCCTTGCTCTTTCAGTCCTACAAGAATGTGATCCAAGCTAAAGGTCTTTTCTCCCATCCACCAACCCCAATCCATCCTTTTCAGCTTCAATTTTATTTTCAGATGACTTCCTGAAAATCCAGTGGGGGCATGTGCCCCCCTTGCCCTTGCTTTGGATCCGCCACTGGCAGAAGTTATAACAATGTAAGAAGTATGAATTGTAGGAAGCATATTAATATAACTATTAAATATGCTTGTAATAAGTATGTATTGGCATTAAAATAAGAATGCTTTAAAATAAGAAATGAAATAATAAAAAAAAATCATAAAGAAGGAATGTCATAAAGAAGAAAATATGTAATGAAGAAATGCAAGAAGAAGGAACTCATAATAATAAATGAGTAAAAGGGTTGAAAGAACCCAAAGCAGAAAGTTAGAGACCCCCTAAAGGAGGCATTTTAAAAAAAAAGGAAGGTTTGAGTAGGTGTGGAAACCTTGTGTCGACGCGGGGAAATTTTCCTTATTTCTGTTCTCTACCCTGTATGTGTTCTATGTTGATTTGATCTTGCTTAAAGGATGAGATTTTTAGAAAAGACCGACATACAATGTCGACGATTTGAAAAGTTTGATTTTTTATGATAGGACCAAATTAGACAAGGCCGCCTGTTGATATGCTTTTAAATGGATGTATCAACTCATTCGAGTTTTGAAAGATTTTTTGCAATAGGACCCAATATGTGACTCTATTTAATTGGTCTGGAACTCGAGATTCATAGAGTTCAGGGGCTTGCATAAGCAAGGGGAAGGTGTTAGGCACTCCCCAACTTCCGTGAAACACAGTTATCGCTACTTTTTCATTCCCTATGCATTGTGTGTGTATGTGTGTGTTGAAAGCTTTTGATTTAAAAAGATATTTTGTGCTTTATTTGAAAGTAGTGTTGTGCTTCTTTGGACCTATATACAAAGGGTTTGATTTACATAAAAGTTCATTTTTTACAGATATGAAAGCATATAAAGTGAGGTTTTGAAATATGATTTTCAAACCTTTTTGCTCAAATAAGAATTGAGGCCTTTGATACTTCCATTTTATTCCTTATTCGACTTGATTTGATTTTATTTCTCGAGATGCGAAGCATTACGAGGCTAGATATGAACTATTTACAAGGGTCGGACTTCTGACATTAAAGCCATCGAAGTAAGCCCGAACACCCAAACCACAATTTTCACTATTTTCACGACTTAAAGCTGTATTCCCGTTTTAAGGCTCGATGTTACATATACAAGGGGATAGCAAACTGATTTTACAACTTAAACATGTCCATCATGGAAACCGAATTTAGATTCATTGATTAAATAATCAACCATGCGGTTCCTAGGCTCACATAACGTGATTTGAAAGCTTGCCAAACATATATTTAAACATAATATGTACATTTAATTGAAAACTTAGCTAAACAAAGGATTTTTGATCAATTCCTTGTATGCGAGAAAATAAGCTTCCTATTTCATCTAGATACAGATCTAGGGTCACGTGGTTGCCAAATATTTACAAACTAGAAAGTAAACAAGATTTAACTAAATCTTAGCCATTTTAGCTCAACGGTTCCAGATTTCCAACTTCGGAACCGGTTAACGGTTAAAAGCTAAAGCTGGCTAGATTAAGATAAATCTAGTCAACACACTTTAAATATCAACTATTACACAAAATGAATGGTTAAAAAGCTACATGTATGCAATACTAGCCAATATATATATTAACAACACTTATATATATAAATATATATATATATATATATATATATATATTAAAACAAGAAAAAGACACAGATCTGAAGAGATCTTAAAACCTTGCACGAGATGGGTTATCGAACGAATTTTGGCACCTTTAAACTAGATTTTCACCAGTTAAAACTTAATATGACAAGGTTTATATGTATATGAGGGTTTATAAGTGAGATTTGCAGGTTTAGAAAGCAAGATTTGAGCTATTTGACACTGCAGGGGTCGAATTTCTCTCTTCTGGTCCTTTTCTCTTTCTTTTCTCTTATCAAATGATTGGTGGGGGATGATATTTATAGGCTCGGCCTTCCGCAGGTACACTTGAGGAAGCGCGGGTGGGCCCAGCCGCCTTAAAGTTTGTGCAACTCAATCGCTGAGTAGTGTGCTAAAATGTTCATAACTTGCAATCTAAAAATCCTACGGAGATGTGTCATACCATTTTGGAAAGCTCTATTCAAGAGCTACGCAATGACATAGGGCTTGCCCTTTTTTGAATACGGGAAGATGAGTCCATGAACAAACTGGCATCTTCGGGTCTTCGTAGATAGTTTGTTGAGCTGTTTTACATAGTTTGTGCTTGGAAGTGCTGCAATGGCTCTTTGTGACCCTATCTGTAGCTGTACTGTGGTTGTTGATGTTGTCTTGTCAAAATGACCTTTTTGCCCTCCTGAGGTTATCTTCAGGGTTGATGGGGTTTTTAGCTGTCTCTCGGGGTTGTCTTCGGGGTTTGATTACAGTCGATTCTATTCTTCCTTAGGGTTGTCTCTGAGGTTTATTTGATATCCCCTGGGGATATTCTTGGGGTTTGATTTGATATAGTTTCTCTAGGGTTGTCTCTAGAATGAATGTGTGAACCTCCGGGGTTGTCTCCAAAGTGGGAAAAGATATTTTTGCCCTTCCTGAATGGGTGAGTAATAGGAAAACAAAATTTTGAGTGTCTACAGATGCCCATCTTTATCATGTTTATGCAATGTAATGGAATGAACAAGATAAAGATTACTAGACACTTGAAACTTGGCAAGACGTAATTGTGATAACCCGAAAATTTCTAAAATCTTAAATGATTAGAATAAAGGTTAAAGAATAAAACCTAGATGAGGATTTGAGGATTTATTTAAAATTTTCAAGTAAAACCTATATGGTTTGCTATTCGAATGAGAATAGAGAAAATATGGGATTACAAAATTCCTAAACCCTAGAAATGAATTAATATGTACTTGAAGGAATATCAAGAATAAGGTATTACGATACCTGTAAATTCGATGTGAACTGAATAGTCTAAGAAATGTTATATAAGTACCTATGGAAATTTTATTAGATAAGGAGATAAGATTTTATATATAGGAAGAGATGCTATATATATATATATATATATATATATATATATATATTTTTAGCAAGAGGAATGATGAATCAAGTTAATGATCAAGATAAAACTATGTTAGTAATTAACATAGCTTGAATGTTGGCCTTGATTGGCAAATAAGAATTTAAATAAGTATAAAGTCGTTAGTTAATACGATTAGCAATGAGAAGTGAAATATGTTATGATTATACGAATTATGTGTATGATTAAATAAATATACATTATATAATGTGAATACATTTATTTTGTATATAAAAGTGAAGTAAGAATTAAGTTATGTAACCTAATATATATATTAGGCGTGATAATTAAATAACCTAAATGGTTATCGTTATTTAGTGGTCCTAATATTTTATTTTTATATTAGTGACCTAATTTAAGAGAATTGTGGAACATGTCACAATTTATTAAATTATTTTGTTCGAATAGGTGAGTAAAGGAAAATGAGAAATTTAATAACTTAAGGGTTATGAGATGAGAGAATTATGGTATTTAGAATATATACCAATTATAAGAGATTTATTTTATACATCTCGCTTAATTAATTTTATAGCCTAATTTTAGCAAGTCTAATTAGGTTAAGATATTAAATGTACTTAAGTAAGAATTTTTTTTTATTTCATTTGAGTGAATGTAAACTCTAATTTAATGATAAGGGTAGAATGAAATAGAATTAGAAGTAATGGGCTATAATAATATCATAGCCCAATTAATTTATATAGAGTCCAAGAGAAGTGGATTTAATGGGCTAAGGAGGTTATATTATTTAAACAAGCCCAATTAATTAATTAAGCATGGGAACTTGTAGATAAATGATTAAGGATGATTAAATTATTTAATCTAGCCTAACATATTATGTATGTGACAAGTATTATAATGACGTAATCAAATTTTGGGTGGAAGCCCAAGTTAGTTTTTTTGTTAGTAGTAAACAAGTAAAATGGCTAGCTCAATGGAATTAATTAATGGCCCAAGTTAAGCCACTTGTGGGATAATAATAAATTATATTAAGTTGAGAGATATATTTTATTATCTCAAGTTATTAATTTTATAACTTAATTAAAATAAACTTAATCGAAGTTATAGAATTTAATGTAGTAGAGCAATGATTTAAATTCTAAATATTTGGAATGAGTACCCTAATTAAATATTTAGGATGAGACCAATTGAAAATGATTGGACTATGTAAATATTACATAGCCCAAAGGAATTAAATAAAATGTCCAAGTGTTGGCCAATTATGGAAGGACATTTTAGTCATTTAGGAAGTAAATTAAATTAAGCCCACTTGGATGATTTGGAGGCCACTTGGCCGAATTTTTTCTAAAAAAAAAAAAAAAAAAAAAAGAAGAGAGAATTGGTGGAAAAGTAATGCTACATGACCGGATTCATGTATGAGAGAAAAAGGAGAGTGAGTTTGGATAATGATATAATCCACATTTATTAAAACTCTAGTCTATTTTCTCTTTCATCTTTCATTCTTTTTGTATTCTTCAAGAACAAAAGAGAGAGAGAAAGAGAGTGAGGAGTTCGGAAGCCTCATGGTGGAGAGAAAGGAGAGTTTTTGGTGAGGCATCCAAGCTCCATGATCAAGCTAAGAAGAAGAAGAAGGTTTAGCAAGAAATCAAGCAAAGGTATAATCTCTCTCTCTAATAATTTTTTTTAAAGAAATTGATGATTTGGGTTTTTGATTTGGGAGTTAAAACCCTAAGATCTATGTGATTTATATGGATTCATGTATGGATTTAGCTATTTTGGGTGTTGATTTGGTTTGAAACCAAAAGAAGAGAAAAACAATTTTTCTAATTTAGAAAACTCAAAATTCTATGTACTTTGAAAATCCACCGTTTTAAATCTATGACTTCTTTTTGCGATCCGTCAAAGAGGGGTGTTAGATATATGTGTGTAGTAGTTAACCCAAGTGGTAGCCCTCAAAAATGTTGAGTTTTCATGGTGTAATAATTATTTAAGCCAAAACAGTCCTGTATTTCTAACAAAAATTGGACAGTTTCGGGGCAGACAATGTCAGGGGCAATTTCGTCCAGTTTTTGTGCTTTAAAAATTCTGGGTTTTTGATATGTTGTAGTACTCTGTTTTAGCTTTCCATAGACTCCGGAACGGACTAATTCCGACTCCGGATGAGGTAGTTATGGCGCTCGAAGGTGCGTAGCAAAACTGTTCCTCAATTTCCGAACAGCCTTCTTGATGTAAATTTTTGGACTGTTGTGTTCTGATTTTGAAAAATGTCGTGAGACAAAAGTTGTAGCCCTGGAAGTTATCTTCACGTGGGCTCAAGAATCGCTCAAAATGTTTTAAAACGCGAGAGTTATGGCTGTTTTAGTGAGGCTGGGTAAAAATTTCAAAAAAAATCAAAAGTGTCCAAAAATAGGAAAAATGCGATGTATGAAGTGAGACCCGTGAGCATGGCGTATGTAAGTTTGTAATGAAGTTTTGGGTTGGGTTTAAGGTGTTGTGTTGTTTATGACATTTTAAAATGTTTAAACAAGTTTATTAATTACGGGAAGGAAAACAATTGAAATAATTGTTTATTTAAGTGATTAATGACATAAATTATTCTTATGTGACTAATAATATGGTATTAAGATATTATTAGTAGTATGTGACTGAAATGTTATTAAAAAGGTTAGTAACCTTAGTGTAAATGTTATTACATAATTAATAATATTTGACGGGAGATTTAATAAGAGATTTATGATATTTTGAGGTTTTCGGTGCTCAAAATGAAGTTTTTGAGCTGAGATTTACGTAACGAAGCAAAAATGCGAATAATCGTAAAATGAAAAATAAAGCGAATGTGCTAGTGAGATAAAATGTTTATATATGAGGCAATAGTCAATGTTGACTCATGAACGGACAAACTGAAGTAAAAGTTATTTAAAGTGAAGAAATAATATAGTAAATTGATTTTTACTATAAAAGCTATACATTAGCTGTTTAAACTCCGAATTTGCGAGTAGAGGTAAAAGATATTTCTAAAATGAAATTTAAATGGTTTAAGTTTCAAGGTGTAAAATATTTGCATCTTAAAATGTGTGAGACCTTTATTATTTATGAAACAAGTAAAATATTATTACATGATTAATAATATTAGAAGGTGATTACAATATTATTAAATGATTAATAATATTAGTAGAAGGATTTAAATATTATTAAATAATTAATAATATTTGTAAATGATAAATATTCTATAAAAAGAATATTAGGCAAAAGTTTAAGATAATGGATAATGATAGTAATATTATTAAGGGATAATAATATTACTAATGAGTTAAAGAATTATTTAATGTTTAATTATGTGGCTAAATGTTAGCTAATTTATTATTTGAGTAATAGTGTTGTGGGATAAAATGTATTATGCTAATTGGAGGATCGATCTTATTAATGATAGGTCTTTTATAAGAGATTAAATTGATTGTTTAGCAGAATCAACCAGACAAAAAGTTCCTAAACTTGAACTTCTAATTATTGTACAAGTTTCCTAACTCAACTTGAGTTGTTAATTCAAAGCATGTTAGTGGTTAATTATTGTTGATTATACCACGTCAATAAATTATTGATTCGCACCTTGTGCATGTTGTATATGTTCATCAGGTATGAAAGGCTGATCACCTTCATTACCATATGTTTCAGTTAAACTTGTTCATGTTAATTGTTGACATCCATTATTATTGGTTCAGTCATTCAATCGTTGAAAAAAAAAAAATTGATTCATGTTATTTCACAATTATTATATTGTTGAAAACTTGAAAGCTTATCCATTCTTTTCAATCATGATATATCTCCTTTGTATGTAAAACTTGCTGGGCAAATTTGTTGCTCACCCTTGATATATCATGATAAAATTTTCAGATTAAGATGAAGGCTTGAATAAGGACAGAGGCAAAGACAAAGTGCAAAGTTTCTTTATGTTGTAGTTAAATTTATTAAATTTTCTGATGAAAATAGTATTGTAAATCTTCTACGATATTGAAGGTATGTATTAAGTTAAGGTTGTAGACCTTGGGAATGATGTGTAAAGTTTAATGTATAAACAATTTATGTTTATATCTTCCGTAATATTTGTAGAAATAGCTTAACCGGATCACCATGCGATTCGTGGACGCTTACATTGGTATCAAAGTCAGAGGTTATAAACCTTAGGTAGGTGTACCTTAGGCTATAACCACAAAGATGATAAGTAATAAACTCGAATAGAGTTTGTTTATAAGAGATGAATTTATGGGAATTCATCATTAAGTAAAAGAAGAAGATAAAGAAGATTCAAAGAAGAATCTTCAAGAGATATAAGGATAAGACTTTGGAGTTACCTAACCCAAAGAATAGAGATGAAAAGTGAAAATAAATAGACTATGTCTATAAGATGAAAAGTGTAAATAAAATCATAATATAATATGATTAAAGAAAAGAATAAGAAGATCGTAAAATAAAACGATCGTTAGCATAAGGAGAAATGATTATTAAATAAGATCACCACGTGATCGATTAAATCATTGAATAACATATGATTTGTTAAGTGATTGGAATGATATAGCTTGATGCTATAAAGAGAAGGTACTATGAAATGGTACAATGTAAACTCGTAAATGAGTGGAAAATGTTAAGATACGGGATTAAAGAAAATTCGTATTAAGAAAAGAGAAAGTTAAGATTATATGGGTTTTCAATTGAGGACTCAGGTCAGCAGCTGAGTTGTATGATTCCTTGTTTGGGTGGGGAATTTGTACTTGGTTTTAGAATCACTTAGCTTCCTGGTTGATATAGTGGTTAGTTGACAAATTCTTTTATGGTATGGGCGTGGAATTGTCCGCTTAGCTTCCTATATTGATTAGTGGCCGAGCTTGGTTTGACAACCACTTAGTTTCTGGCACTGATAATCATTGAAATGTTTATGTCGCGCTATTTTCTACATGCATGTTCAGAGGGTGATTCCTTTCTCATGTGTATAACAGGTAGATAGGTCATAGATAGAGAATATAAGATTAAGCACGAAGTTCTTAAAACTCATACTTATGGTAACGCTCGTGACTTATGATTATATGAAATGTTTATGGACCCTCAAATGAATGGACGCCAAAGGTCTCGTTCTAGGAAAGTTCTTAAACTCATATGATTGTGGTAAGTTCTCGAACTCATAAGTGTGGTAAGTTTGATTTAACCGGGTATAGTTATGTGTGAAAGAAGTATTGAGGATTATAAGAATAGATAGATCTATTAAGTAATGGATCAGTAGAAAAAGTGAAGTTGATGATGGAAGCATAGGTATTCCAAATCTTCTAGCTATGCTAGACTTCGAATTTTTGACATCAAGCTAAATACGCATTATGTGCCTTTTGAAAACAAAAATATAGACTCGTAATCATTTTTGAAACGGTTTAAAGTACAAATTTATGCTACTTATTTTGGCTTAGACGCGAATGATTTGAAGTATCAAAGTTGTTTTATTTATCACTTATGTACCATGCAACCCTCAAAAGATGATGAAAAAAAATGATGGAGTCATCAATGCAAAGATTACTTAGTGTTGGATGTGATCTCGTGGATCGCCAACCCACTATGGTATGATGTAGTATGATAAAATCACCAAATGACGGAATCCTCAACAGATCAGTAAATACAAAGGCAAGATCACGACGCCATTCTAAAAAATGTTTTCAAAAGTTTAATTTGCCAACTGGTTTGGCTACATCTAAATAATTCGATTGAATTGAATTATTGATATGAGTCTATGCTATTTGAATCACCTAGACTAATGTTTATGAAAACTCTAAGTGTTCATCGAAAGAAATTTCCCAACCAAATTGTTTGGTGCGTAAATCCTATGATAAGACCGAGGTGAACGATGTTGTTTGGATAAATGATCCAATCTAATAGCGTAAATATTCGCTAGGTATGATTAATAATGCTATGCATGACGTAGGGGTACAATAGGCTAATCACCTAAAGTACTATTAATGGTAGTTTACCTTCTTTGTGATTGTAAACACACTGTAATATTTTGTTTTTATGTATGATAATACCGTTAAAACTATGTGTTCATGGTCTATATGACCCCTCAAAGACAATTTGAAAACTTTTACTCTTGTGAGAGGTGTATTGGGTAAAGATGTGATGATGGATACGAATAGTGTAAACTCGCTATGCATTTAGTAGAATCGAGATGATTAAATAAAGGTTATTATGACAACCTAGTTTTGAAGAATGTTTAGAAGATGTAAAACCCTAGTGAGTAGTTATGGTGAAATGTGATAATAGATGAGAAATCCTCGAATGAGGAAATTGTAAAGGTTAAATTGAAAACCTAGTTTTGATCAAGAGAATGAGCAGAGATTAGATGCTTTAATTTCGAGGACTAAATTCTTAGAAGAAGGGGTGAATGTGATAACCCAAAATTTCTAAAATCTTAAATGATTAGAATAAAGGTTAAAGAATAAAACCTAGATGAGGATTTGAGGATTTATTTAAAATTTTCAAGTAAAACCTATATGGTTTGCTATTCGAATGAGAATAGAGAAAATATGGGATTACAAAATTCTAAACCCTAGAAATGAATTAATATGTACTTCAAGGAATATCAAGAATAAGGTATTACGACACCAGTAAATTGATGTGAACCTAATAGTCTAAGAAATGTTATATAAGTACCTATGGAAATTTTATTATTGGAGATAAGATTTCACAGAAGAGATGCTATGTATGTATATATATATATATATATATATATATATATATATATATATATATATATATTAGCAAGAGGAATGATGAATCAAGTTAATGATCAAGATAAAACTATGTTAGTAATTAACATAGCTTCAATGTTGGCCTTGATTGGCAAATAAGAATTTAAATAAGTATAAAGTCGTTAGTTAATACGATTAGCAATGAGAAGTGAAATATGTTATGATTATACGAATTATGTGTATGATTAAATAAATATACATTATATAATGTGAATACATTTATTTTGTATATAAAAGTGAAGTAAGAATTAAGTTATGTAACCTAATATATATATTAGGCGTGATAATTAAATAACCTAAATGGTTATCGTTATTTAGTGGTCCTAATATTTTATTTTTATATTAGTGACCTAATTTAAGAGAATTGTGGAACATGTCACAATTTATTAAATTATTTTGTTCGAATAGGTGAGTAAAGGAAAATGAGAAATTTAATAACTTAAGGGTTATGAGATGAGAGAATTATGGTATTTAGAATATATACCAATTATAAGAGATTTATTTTATACATCTCGCTTAATTAATTTTATAGCCTAATTTTAGCAAGTCTAATTAGGTTAAGATATTAAATGTACTTAAGTAAGAATTTTTTTTTATTTCATTTGAGTGAATGTAAACTCTAATTTAATGATAAGGGTAGAATGAAATAGAATTAGAAGTAATGGGCTATAATAATATCATAGCCCAATTAATTTATATAGAGTCCAAGAGAAGTGGATTTAATGGGCCAAGGAGGTTATATTATTTAAACAAGCCCAATTAATTAATTAAGCATGGGAACTTGTAGATAAATGATTAAGGATGATTAAATTATTTAATCTAGCCCAACATATTATGTATGTGACAAGTATTATAATGACGTAATCAAATTTTGGGTGGAAGCCCAAGTTAGTTTTTGTTAGTAGTAAACAAGTAAAATGGCTAGCTCAATGGAATTAATTAATGGCCCAAGTTAAGCCACTTGTGGGATAATAATAAATTATATTAAGTTGAGAGATATATTTTATTATCTCAAGTTATTAATTTTATAACTTAATTAAAATAAACTTAATCGAAAGTTATAGAATTTAATGTAGTAGAGCAATGATTTAAATTCTAAATATTTGGAATGAGTACCTAATTAAATATTTAGGATGAGACCAATTGAAATGATTGGACTATGTAAATATTACATAGCCCAAAGGAATTAAATAAAATGTCCAAGTGTTGGCCAATTATGGAAGGACATTTTAGTCATTTAGGAAGTAAATTAAATTAAGCCCACTTGGATGATTTGGAGGCCACTTGGCCGAATTTTTTCTAAAAAAAAAAAAAAAAAAAAAAAAAGAAGAGAGAATTGGTGGAAAAGTAATGCTACATGACCGGATTCATGTATGAGAGAAAAAGGAGAGTGAGTTTGGATAATGATATAATCCACATTTATTAAAACTCTAGTCTATTTTCTCTTTCATCTTTCATTCTTTTTGTATTCTTCAAGAACAAAAGAGAGAGAGAAAGAGAGTGAGGAGTTCGGAAGCCTCATGGTGGAGAGAAAGGAGAGTTTTTGGTGAGGCATCCAAGCTCCATGATCAAGCTAAGAAGAAGAAGAAGGTTTAGCAAGAAATCAAGCAAAGGTATAATCTCTCTCTCTAATTTTTTTTTTTAAGAAATTGATGATTTGGGTTTTTGATTTGGGAGTTAAAACCCTAAGATCTATGTGATTTATATGGATTCATGTATGGATTTAGCTATTTTGGGTGTTGATTTGGTTTGAAACCAAAAGAAGAGAAAAACAATTTTTTCTAGTTTAGAAACTCAAAATTCTATGTACTTTGAAAATCCACCGTTTTAAATCTATGACTTCTTTTTGCGATCCGTCAAAGAGGGGTGTTAGATATATGTGTGTAGTAGTTAACCCAAGTGGTAGCCCTCAAAAATGTTGAGTTTTCATGGTGTAATAATTATTTAAGCCAAAACAGTCCCGTATTTCTAACAAAAATTGGACAGTTTCGGGGCAGCCAATGTCAGGGGCAATTTCGTCCAGTTTTTGTGCTTTAAAAATTCTGGGCTTTTGATATGTTGTAGTACTCTGTTTTAGGTTTCCATAGACTCCGGAACGGACTAATTCCGACCGGATGAGGTAGTTATATGCTCGAAGGTGCGAGCAAAACTGTTCCTCAATTTCCGAACAGCCTTCTTGATGTAAATTTTGGACTGTTGTGTTCTGATTTTGGAAAAATGTCGTGAGACAAAAGTTGTAGCCCTGGAAGTTATCTTCACGTGGGCTCAAGAATCGCTCAAAAATGTTTTAAAACGCGAGAGTTATGGCTGTTTTAGTGAGGCTGGGTAAAAATTTCAAAAAAAAATCAAAAGTGTCCAAAAATAGGAAAAATGCGATGTATGAAGTGAGACCCGTGAGCATGGCGTATGTAAGTTTGTAATGAAGTTTTGGGTTGGGTTTAAGGTGTTGTGTTGTTTATGACATTTTAAAATGTTTAAACAAGTTTATTAATTACGGGAAGGAAAACAATTGAAATAATTGTTTATTTAAGTGATTAATGACATAAATTATTCTTATGTGACTAATAATATGGTATTAAGATATTATTAGTAGTATGTGACTGAAATGTTATTAAAAGGTTAGTAACCTTAGTGTAAATGTTATTACATAATTAATAATATTTGACGGGAGATTTAATAAGAGATTTATGATATTTTGAGGTTTTCGGTGCTCAAAATGAAGTTTTTGAGCTGAGATTTACGTAACGAAGCAAAAATGCTAATAATCGTAAAATGAAAAATAAAGTTTAATGTGCTAGTGAGATAAAATGTTTATATATGAGGCAATAGTCAATGTTGACTCATGAACGGACAAATCAAGTAAAAGTTATTTAAAGTGAAGAAATAATATAGTAAATTGATTTTTACTATAAAAGCTATACATTAATGTTTAAACTCTAATTTGTGAGTAGAGGTAAAAGATATTTCTAAAATGAAATTTAAATGGTTTAAGTTTCAAGGTGTAAAATATTTGCATCTTAAAATGTGTGAGACCTTTATTATTTATGAAACAAGTAAAATATTATTACATGATTAATAATATTAGAAGGTGATTACAATATTATTAAATGATTAATAATATTAGTAGAAGGATTTAAATATTATTAAATAATTAATAATATTTGTAAATGATAAATATTCTATAAAAAGAATATTAGGCAAAAGTTTAAGATAATGGATAAGTGATAGTAATATTATTAAGGGATAATAATATTACTAATGAGTTAAAGAATTATTTAATGTTTAATTATGTGGCTAAATGTTAGCTAATTTATTATTTGAGTAATAGTGTTGTGGGATAAAATGTATTATGCTAATTGGAGGATCGATCTTATTAATGATAGGTCTTTTATAAGAGATTAAATTGATTGTTTAGCCAGAATCAATCAGCATGCAAGTTCCTAAACTTGAACTTCTAATTATTGTACAAGTTTCCTAACTCAACTTGAGTTGTTAATTCAAAGCATGTTAGTGGTTAATTATTGTTGATTATACCACGTCAATAAATTATTGATTCGCACCTTGTGCATGTCAGATATGTTCATCGTGTATGAAAGGTCGATCACCTTCATTACCATATGTTTCAGCTTAAACTTGTTCATGTTAATTGTTGACATCCATTATTATTGGTTCACCATTCAATCGTTGAAAAAAAAAAAAAAATTGATTCATGTTATTTCACAATTATTATATTGTTGAAAACTTGAAAGCTTATCCATTCTTTTCAATCATGATATATCTCCTTTGTATGTAAAACTTGTCGGGCAAATTTGTTGCTCACCCTTGATATATCATGATAAAATTTTCGATTAAGATGAAGGCTTGAATAAGGACAGAGGCAAAGACAAAGTGCAAAGTTTCTTTATGTTGTAGTTAAATTTATTAAATTTTCTCGATGAAAATAGTATTGTAAATCTTCACGATATTGAAGGTATGTATTAAGTTAAGGTTGTAGACCTTGGGAATGATGTGTAAAGTTTAATGTATAAACAATTTATGTTTATATCTTCCGCGTAATATTTGTAGAAATAGCGTAACCGGATCAATGGCGATTAGGGACGCGCTGATTAAGGTCAAAGTCACATGGGTTATAAACCTTAGGTAGGTGTACCTTAGGCTATAACCACAAAGATGATAAGTAATAAACTCGAATAGAGTTTTAGCGATATAAGAGATGAATTTATGGGAATTCATCATTAAGTAAAGAAGAAGATAAAGAAGATTCAAAGAATCTTGAAGAGATATAAGGATAAGACTTTGGAGTTACCTAACTCAAAGAATAGAGATGAAAAGTGAAAATAAATAGACTATGTCTATAAGATGAAAAGTGTAAATAAAATCATAATATAATATGATTAAAGAAAAGAATAAGAAGATCGTGAAAATAAAACGATCGTTAGCATAAGGAGAAATGATTACGTAAATAAGATCACCACGTGATCGATTAAATCATTGAATAACATATGATTTGTTAGTGATTGGAATGATATAGCTTGATGCTTTATAAAGAGAAGGTACTATGAAATGGTACAATGTAAACTCGAAATGAGTGGAAAATGTTAAGATACTGGATTAAAGAAAATTCAGATAAGAAAAGAGAAAGTTAAGATTATATGGGTTTTCAATTGAGGACTCGTGTCGTAAATTGAGTTGTATGATTCCTTGTTTGGGTGGGGAATTTGTACTGGTTTTAGAATCACTTAGCTTCACGGTTGATATAGTGGTTAGGTTGACAAATTCTTTGTATGGGCGTGGAATTGTAAAAACAGCTTCCTATATTGATTAGTGGTCGAGCTTGGTTTGACAACCACTTAGTTTTTCGCATCGATAATCATTGAAATGTTTTATTTTTTCATACATGCATGTTCGGAGGGTGATTCCTTTCTCATGTATATAATGGTGTAGATAGGTCATAGATAGAGAATATAAGATTAAGTACGAGTTCTTAAAACTCATACTTATGGTAATGCGTTCGTGACTTATGATTATATGAAATGTTTATGGACCCTCAAATGAATGGGACGCCAAAGGTTCTGCATTCAGGAAAGTTCTTAAACTCATATGATTGTGGTAAGTTCCACGAACTCATAAGTGTGGTAAGTTTTGTTAACTGGGTATAGTTATGTGTGAAAGAAGTATTGAGGATTATAAGAATAGATAGATCTATTAAGTAATGGATCGATTAGAAAAGTGAAGTTGATGATGGAAGCATAGGTATTCCAAATCTTCTAGCTATGCTAGACTTGAATTTTGACATCAAGCTAAATACGCATTATGTGCCTTTTGAAAACAAAATATAGACTCGTAATCATTTTTGAAACGGTTTTTAAAGTACGATCTATGCTACTTATATTTGGCTTAGACGCGAATGATTTGAAGTATCAAAGTTGTTTTTATTTATCACTTATGTACCATGCAACCCGTGCGGAGATGATAAAAAAAATGATGGAGTCATCAATGCAAAGATTACTTAGTGTTGGATGTGATCTCGGGATCGTCAACCCACTATGGTATGATGTAGTATGATAAAATCACCAAATGATCGGAATCCTCAATGATGTAAATACAAGTGCGGCATCATGACGTCATTCTCGAAAAATGTTTTCAAAAGTTTAATTTGCCAACTGGTTTGGCTACATCTAAATAATTGATTGAATTGAATTATTGATATGAGTCTATGCTATTTGAATCGGCCTAGACTAATGTTTATGAAAACTTAAGTGTTCATTGAAAGAAATTTCCGAACCAAATTGTTTGGTGCGAAATCCTATGATAAGACCGAGGTGAACGATGTTGTTTGGATAAATGATCCAATCTAATAGCGTAAATATTCGCTAGGTATGATTAATACGTTATGCATGGCGTAGGGGTACAATAGGCTAATCACCTAAAGTACTATTAATGGTAGTTTACCTTCTTTGTGATTGTAAACACACCGGGTAATATTTTGTTTTACGGTATGAATACCGTTAAAACTATGTGTTCATGGTTCATATGACCCTCAAAGACAATTTGAAAACTTTTACTCTTGTGAGAGGTGTATTGGGTAGCATGTGATGATGGATACGAAATAGTGTAAACTCGCTATGCATTTAGTAGAATCGAGATGATTAAATAAAGGTTATTATGACAACCTAGTTTTGAAGAATGTTTAGAAGATGTAAACTCCTAGTGAGTAGTTATGGTGAAATGTGATAATAGATGAGAAATCCTCGAATGAGAAAATTGTAAAGGTTAAATTGAAAACCTAGTTTTGATCAAGAGAATGAGCAGAGATTAGGATGCTTTAATTTCGAGGACGAAATTCTTAGAAGAAGGGGTGAATGTGATAACCGAAAATTTCTAAAATCTTAAATGATTAGAATAAAGGTTAAAGAATAAAACCTAGATGAGGATTTGAGGATTTATTTAAAATTTTCAAGTAAAACCTATATGGTTTGCTATTCGAATGAGAATAGAGAAAATATGGGATTACAAAATTCCTAAACCCTAGAAATGAATTAATATGTACTTGAAGGAATATCAAGAATAAGGTATTACGATACCTGTAAATTCGATGTGAACTGAATAGTCTAAGAAATGTTATATAAGTACCTATGGAAATTTTATTATTGGAGATAAGATTTCACGAGGAAGAGATGCTTTATATATATATATATATATATATTTTAGCAAGAGGAATGATGAATCAAGTTAATGATCAAGATAAAACTATGTTAGTAATTAACATAGCTTGAATGTTGGCCTTGATTGGCAAATAAGAATTTAAATAAGTATAAAGTCGTTAGTTAATACGATTAGCAATGAGAAGTGAAATATGTTATGATTATACGAATTATGTGTATGATTAAATAAATATACATTATATAATGTGAATACATTTATTTTGTATATAAAAGTGAAGTAAGAATTAAGTTATGTAACCTAATATATATATTAGGCGTGATAATTAAATAACCTAAATGGTTATCGTTATTTAGTGGTCCTAATATTTTATTTTTATATTAGTGACCTAATTTAAGAGAATTGTGGAACATGTCACAATTTATTAAATTATTTTGTTCGAATAGGTGAGTAAAGGAAAATGAGAAATTTAATAACTTAAGGGTTATGAGATGAGAGAATTATGGTATTTAGAATATATACCAATTATAAGAGATTTATTTTATACATCTCAGTTAATTAATTTTATAGCCTAATTTTAGCAAGTCTAATTAGGTTAAGATATTAAATGTACTTAAGTAAGAATTTTTTTTTTATTTCATTTGAGTGAATGTAAACTCTAATTTAATGATAAGGGTAGAATGAAATAGAATTAGAAGTAATGAGCTATAATAATATCATAGCCCAATTAATTTATATAGAGTCCAAGAGAAGTGGATTTAATGGGCTAAGGAGGTTATATTATTTAAACAAGCCCAATTAATTAATTAAGCATGGGAACTTGTAGATAAATGATTAAGGATGATTAAATTATTTAATCTAGCCTAACATATTATGTATGTGACAAGTATTATAATGACGTAATCAAATTTTGGGTGGAAGCCCAAGTTAGTTTTTGTTAGTAGTAAACAAGTAAAATGGCTAGCTCAATGGAATTAATTAATGGCCCAAGTTAAGCCACTTGTGGGATAATAATAAATTATATTAAGTTGAGAGATATATTTTTATTATCTCAAGTTATTAATTTTATAACTTAATTAAAATAAACTTAACTGAGTTATAGAATTTAATGTAGTAGATCAATGATTTAAATTCTAAATATTTGGAATGAGTACCCTAATTAAATATTTAGGATGAGACCAATTGAAAATGATTGGACTATGTAAATATTATAATAGCCCAAAGGAATTAAATAAAATGTCCAAGTGTTGGCCAATTATGGAAGGACATTTTAGTCATTTAGGAAGTAAATTAAATTAAGCCCACTTGGATGATTTGGAGGCCACTTGGCCGAATTTTTTCTAAAAAAAAAAAAAAAAAGAAAAGAGGAGAGAATTGGTGGAAAAGTAATGCTACATGACCGGATTCATGTATGAGAGAAAAAGGAGAGTGAGTTTGGATAATGATATAATCCACATTTATTAAAACTCTAGTCTATTTTCTCTTTCATCTTTCATTCTTTTTGTATTCTTCAAGAACAAAAAGAGAGAGAAAGAGAGTGAGGAGTTCGGAAGCCTCATGGTGGAGAGAAAGGAGAGTTTTTGGTGAGGCATCCAAGCTCCATGATCAAGCTAAGAAGAAGAAGAAGGTTTAGCAAGAAATCAAGCAAAGGTATAATCTCTCTCTCTAATAATTTTTTTTAAAGAAATTGATGATTTGGGTTTTTGATTTGGGAGTTAAAACCCTAAGATCTATGTGATTTATATGGATTCATGTATGGATTTAGCTATTTTGGGTGTTGATTTGGTTTGAAACCAAAAGAAGAGAAAAACAATTTTTTCTAGTTTAGAAACTCAAAATTCTATGTACTTTGAAAATCCACCGTTTTAAATCTATGACTTCTTTTTGCGATCCGTCAAAGAGGGGTGTTAGATATATGTGTGTAGTAGTTAACCCAAGTGGTAGCCCTCAAAAATGTTGAGTTTTCATGGTGTAATAATTATTTAAGCCAAAACAGTCCCGTATTTCTAACAAAAATTGGACAGTTTCGGGGCAGCCAATGTCAGGGCAATTTCGTCCAGTTTTGTGCTTTAAAAATTCTGGGCTTTTGATATGTTGTAGTACTCTGTTTTAGGTTTCCATAGACTCCGAACGGACTAATTCCGACTCGGATGAGGTAGTTATGGCGCGTTAGGAAGGTGCGTAGCAAAACTGTTCCTCAATTTCCGAACAGCCTTCTTGATGTAAATTTTGGACTGTTGTGTTCTGATTTTGGAAAAATGTCGTGAGACAAAAGTTGTAGCCCTGGAAGTTATCTTCACGTGGGCTCAAGAATCGCTCAAAAATGTTTTAAAACACGAGAGTTATGGCTGTTTTAGTGAGGCTGGGTAAAAATTTCAAAAAAAAAATCAAAAGTGTCCAAAAATAGGAAAAATCGATGTATGAAGTGAGACTCCGTGAGCATGGCGTGATGCAAGTTTGTAATAAAGTTTTGGGTTGGGTTTAAGGTGTTGTGATGTTTATGACATTTTAAAATGTTTAAACAAGTTTATTAATTACGGGAAGGAAAACAATTGAAATAATTGTTTATTTAAGTGATTAATGACATAAATTATTCTTATGTGACTAATAATATGGTATTAAGATATTATTAGTAGTATGTGACTGAAATGTTATTAAAAGGTTAGTAACCTTAGTGTAAATGTTATTACATAATTAATAATATTTGACGGGAGATTTAATAAGAGATTTATGATATTTTGAGGTTTTGATTGCTCAAAATGAAGTTTTTAATTTGAGATTTACGTGTGAAGCAAAAAATGCGAATAATCGTAAAATGAAAAATAAAGCGAATGTGCTAGTGAGATAAAATGTTTATATATGAGGCAATAGTCAATGTTGACTCATGAACGGACAAACTGAAGTAAAAGTTTTTTAAAGTGAAGAAATAATATAGTAAATTGATTTTTACTATAAAAGCTATACATTATTTCATTTAAACTCGAATTTTGCGAGTAGAGGTAAAAGATATTTCTAAAATGAAATTTAAATGGTTTAAGTTTCAAGGTGTAAAATATTTGCATCTTAAAATGTGTGAGACCTTTATTATTTATGAAACAAGTAAAATATTATTACATGATTAATAATATTAGAAGGTGATTACAATATTATTAAATGATTAATAATATTAGTAAAAGGATTTAAATATTATTAAATAATTAATAATATTTGTAAATGATAAATATTCTATAAAAAGAATATTAGGCAAAAGTTTAAGATAATGGATAAGTGATAGTAATATTATTAAGGATAATAATATTACTAATGAGTTAAAGAATTATTTAATGTTTAATTATGTGGCTAAATGTTAGCTAATTTATTATTTGAGTAATAGTGTTGTGGGATAAAATGTATTATGCTAATTGGAGGATCGATCTTATTAATGATAGGTCTTTTATAAGAGATTAAATTGATTGTTTAGCGGTAATCAACGGTACAGGCAAGTTCCTAAACTTGAACTTCTAATTATTGTACAAGTTTCTAACTCAACTTGAGTTGTTAATTCAAAGCATGTTAGTGGTTAATTATTGTTGATTATACCACGTCAATAAATTATTGATTCGCACCTTGTGCATGTTGTATATGTTCATCAGGTATGAAAGGCTGATCACCTTCATTACCATATGTTTCAGTTAAACTTGTTCATGTTAATTGTTGACATCCATTATTATTGGTTCGATCATTCAATCGTTGAAAAAAAAATTGATTCATGTTATTTCACAATTATTATATTGTTGAAAACTTGAAAGCTTATCCATTCTTTTCAATCATGATATATCTCCTTTGTATGTAAAACTTCTTTGGGCAAATTTGTTGCTCACCCTTGATATATCATGATAAAATTTTCGATTAAGATGAAGGCTTGAATAAGGATGAGAGGCAAAGACAAAGTGCAAAGTTTTCTTTATGTTGTAGTTAAATTTATTAAATTTTACGATGAAAATAGTATTGTAAATCTTCTACGATATTGAAGGTATGTATTAAGTTAAGGTTGTAGACCTTGGGAATGATGTGTAAAAGTTTAATGTATAAACAATTTATGTTTATATCTTCCGTAATATTTGTAGAAATAATTAACCTAGGATCGTGGTGACGATTAGGACGCCACTGATTGGTATCAAAGTCATGAGGTTATAAACCTTAGGTAGGTGTACCTTAGGCTATAACCACAAAGATGATAAGTAATAAACTCGAATAGAGTTTAAGCGATAAGAGATGAATTTATGGGAATTCATCATTAAGTAAAGAAGAAGATAAAGAAGATTCAAAAGAAGAATCTTGAAGAGATATAAGGATAAGACTTTGGAGTTACCTAACTCCAAGAATAATAGAGATGAAAAGTGAAAATAAATAGACTATGTCTATAAGATGAAAAGTGTAAATAAAATCATAATATAATATGATTAAAGAAAAGAATAAGAAGATCGTAAAATAAAAGCGATCGTTAGCATAAGGAGAAATGATTACGAAATAAGATCACCACGTGATCGATTAAATCATTGAATAACATATGATTTGTTAAGTGATTGGAATGATATAGCTTGATGCTATAAAGAGAAGGTACTATGAAATGGTACAATGTAAACTCGTAAATGAGTGGAAAATGTTAAGATACTGGATTAAAGAAAATTACAGTATTAAGAAAAGAGAAAGTTAAGATTATATGGGTTTTCAATTGAGGACTCAGGTCAGCAGCTGAGTTGTATGATTCCTTGTTTGGGTGGGGAATTTGTACTTGGTTTTAGAATCACTTAGCTTCCTGGTTGATATAGTGGTTAGGTTGACAAATTCTTTGTATGGGCGTGGAATTGTCCGCTTAGCTTCCTATATTGATTAGTGGCCGAGCTTGGTTTGACAACCACTTAGTTTCTGGCACTGATAATCATTGAAATGTTTATGTCGCGCTATTTTCTACATGCATGTTCAGAGGGTGATTCCTTTCTCATGTGTATAACGGTGTAGATAGGTCATAGATAGAGAATATAAGATTAAGTACGAGTTCTTAAAACTCATACTTATGGTAATGCGTTCGTGACTTATGATTATATGAAATGTTTATGGACCCTCTCGTGAATGGACGCCAAAGGTCCATTACAGGAAAGTTCTTAAACTCATATGATTGTGGTAAGTTCTGAACTCATAAGTGTGGTAAGTTTGATTAACCTGGGTATAGTTATGTGTGAAAGAAGTATTGAGGATTATAAGAATAGATAGATCTATTAAGTAATGGATCGAGAGAAAAGTGAAGTTGATGATGGAAGCATAGGTATTCCAAATCTTCTAGCTATGCTAGACTTGAATTTTGACATCAAGCTAAATACGCATTATGTGCCTTTTGAAAACAAAATATAGACTCGTAATCATTTTTGAAACGGTTTAAAGTACAGTCTATGCTACTTATTTCGGCCAGACGCGAATGATTTGAAGTATCAAAAGTTGTTTTTATTTATCACTTATGTACCATGCAACCTGGTGCAGAGATGATAAAAAAATGATGGAGTCATCAATGCAGTATTACTTAGTGTTGGATGTGATCTCAGGATCGTCAACCCACTATGGTATGATGTAGTATGATAAAATCACCAAATGAGCGGAATCCTCAATGAATTTGTAAATAAAGATCTGCGGCATCATGACGTCATTCTCGAAAAATGTTTTCAAAAAGTTTAATTTGCCAACGGGGTTTGGCTACATCTAAATAATTCGATTGAATTGAATTATTGATATGAGTCTATGCTATTTGAATCAGCTAGACTAATGTTTATGAAAACTTAAGTGTTCATTGAAAGAAATTTCCGAACCAAATTGTTTGATGCGAAATCCTATGATAAGACCGAGGTGAACGATGTTGTTTGGATAAATGATCCAATCTAATAAGCGTAAATATTCGCTAGGTATGATTAATCGTTATGCATGGCGTAGGGGTACAATAGGCTAATCACCTAAAAGTACTATTAATGGTAGTTTACCTTCTTTGTGATTGTAAACACACCAGGTAATATTTTGTTTTGCGGTATGAATACCGTTAAAACTATATGTTCATGGTCTATATGACCCCTCAGCACAATTTGAAAACTTTTACTCTTGTGAGAGGTGTATTGGGTAGCATGTGATGATGGATACGAAATAGTGTAAACTCGTTGCGTACGAGTAGAATCTGAGATGATTAAATAAAGGTTATTATGACAACCTAGTTTTGAAGAATGTTTAGAAGATGTAAACTCCTAGTGAGTAGTTATGGTGAAATGTGATAATAGATGAGAAATCCTCGAATGAGAAAATTGTAAAGGTTAAATTGAAAACCTAGTTTTGATCAAGAGAATGAGCAGAGATTAGGATGCTTTAATTTCGAGGGGACGAAATTCTTAGAAGAAAGGGTGAATGTGATAACCCTTAAAATTTCTAAAATCTTAAATGATTAGAATAAAGGTTAAAGAATAAAACCTAGATGAGGATTTGAGGATTTATTTAAAATTTTCAAGTAAAACCTATATGGTTTGCTATTCGAATGAGAATAGAGAAAATATGGGATTACAAAATTCCTAAACCCTAGAAATGAATTAATATGTACTTGAAGGAATATCAAGAATAAGGTATTACGATACCTGTAAATTCGATGTGAACTGAATAGTCTAAGAAATGTTATTAAGTACCTATGGAAATTTTATTATTGGAGATAAGATTTCACAGGAAGAGATCTTATGTCTATATATATATATATATATATTTTAGCAAGAGGAATGATGAATCAAGTTAATGATCAAGATAAAACTATGTTAGTAATTAACATAGCTTGAATGTTGGCCTTGATTGGCAAATAAGAATTTAAATAAGTATAAAGTCGTTAGTTAATACGATTAGCAATGAGAAGTGAAATATGTTATGATTATACGAATTATGTGTATGATTAAATAAATATACATTATATAATGTGAATACATTTATTTTGTATATAAAAGTGAAGTAAGAATTAAGTTATGTAACCTAATATATATATTAGGCGTGATAATTAAATAACCTAAATGGTTATCGTTATTTAGTGGTCCTAATATTTTATTTTTATATTAGTGACCTAATTTAAGAGAATTGTGGAACATGTCACAATTTATTAAATTATTTTGTTGAATAGGTGAGTAAAGGAAAATGAGAAATTTAATAACTTAAGGGTTATGAGATGAGAGAATTATGGTATTTAGAATATATACCAATTATAAGAGATTTATTTTATACATCTCAGTTAATTAATTTTATAGCCTAATTTTAGCAAGTCTAATTAGGTTAAGATATTAAATGTACTTAAGTAAGAATTTTTTTTTTATTTCATTTGAGTGAATGTAAACTCTAATTTAATGATAAGGGTAGAATGAAATAGAATTAGAAGTAATGAGCTATAATAATATCATAGCCCAATTAATTTATATAGAGTCCAAGAGAAGTGGATTTAATGGGCTAAGGAGGTTATATTATTTAAAACAAGCCCAATTAATTAATTAAGCATGGGAACTTGTAGATAAATGATTAAGGATGATTAAATTATTTAATCTAGCCTAACATATTATGTATGTGACAAGTATTATAATGACGTAATCAAATTTTGGGTGGAAGCCCAAGTTAGTTTTTGTTAGTAGTAAACAAGTAAAATGGCTAGCTCAATGGAATTAATTAATGGCCCAAGTTAAGCCACTTGTGGGATAATAATAAATTATATTAAGTTGAGAGATATATTTTATTATCTCAAGTTATTAATTTTATAACTTAATTAAAATAAACTTAAGCTGAGTTATAGAATTTAATGTAGTAGAGCAATGATTTAAATTCTAAATATTTGGAATGAGTACCCTAATTAAATATTTAGGATGAGACCAATTGAAAATGATTGGACTATGTAAATATTACATAGCCCAAAGGAATTAAATAAAATGTCCAAGTGTTGGCCAATTATGGAAGGACATTTTAGTCATTTAGGAAGTAAATTAAATTAAGCCCACTTGGATGATTTGGAGGCCACTTGGCCGAATTTTTTCTAAAAAAAAAAAAAAAAAAAGAGGAGAGAATTGGTGGAAAAGTAATGCTACATGACCGGATTCATGTATGAGAGAAAAGGAGAGTGAGTTTGGATAATGATATAATCCACATTTATTAAAACTCTAGTCTATTTTTTCTCTTTCATCTTTCATTCTTTTGTATTCTTCAAGAACAAAAGAGAGAGAGAAAGAGAGTGAGGAGTTCGGAAGCCTCATGGTGGAGAGAAAGGAGAGTTTTGGTGAGGCATCCAAGCTCCATGATCAAGCTAAGAAGAAGAAGAAGAAGGTTTAGCAAGAAATCAAGCAAAGGTATAATCTCTCTCTAATAATTTTTTTAAAGAAATTGATGATTTGGGTTTTGATTTGGGAGTTAAAACCCTAAGATCTATGTGATTTATATGGATTCATGTATGGATTTAGCTATTTTGGGTGTTGATTTGGTTTGAAACCAAAGAAGAGAAAAACAATTTTTTCTAGTTTAGAAACTCAAAATTCTATGTACTTTGAAAATCCACCGTTTTAAATCTATGACTTCTTTTTGCGATCCGTCAAAGAGGGGTGTTAGATATATGTGTGTAGTAGTTAACCCAAGTGGTAGCCCTCAAAAATGTTGAGTTTTCATGGTGTAATAATTATTTAAGCCAAAACAGTCCTGTATTTCTAACAAAAATTGGACAGTTTCGGGGCAGACAATGTCAGGGGCAATTTCGTCCAGTTTTTGTGCTTTAAAAATTCTGGGTTTTTGATATGTTGTAGTACTCTGTTTTAGCTTTCCATAGACTCCGGAACGGACTAATTCCGACTCCGGATGAGGTAGTTATGGCGTTCGGAAGGTGCGTAGCAAAACTGTTCCTCAATTTCCGAACAGCCTTCTTGATGTAAATTTTTGGACTGTTGTGTTCTGATTTTGGAAAAATGTCGTGAGACAAAAGTTGTAGCCCTGGAAGTTATCTTCACGTGGGCTCAAGAATCGCTCAAAAATGTTTTAAAACGCGAGAGTTATGGCTGTTTTAGTGAGGCTGGGTAAAAATTTCAAAAAAAATCAAAAGTGTCCAAAAATAGGAAAAATGCGATGTATGAAGTGAGACCCGTGAGCATGGCGTATGTAAGTTTGTAATGAAGTTTTGGGTTGGGTTTAAGGTGTTGTGTTGTTTATGACATTTTAAAATGTTTAAACAAGTTTATTAATTGGGAAGGAAAACAATTGAAATAATTGTTTATTTAAGTGATTAATGACATAAATTATTCTTATGTGACTAATAATATGGTATTAAGATATTATTAGTAGTATGTGACCGAAATGTTATTAAAAGGTTAGTAACCTTAGTGTAAATGTTATTACATAATTAATAATATTTGACGGAGATTTAATAAGAGATTTATGATATTTTGAGGTTTTGATTGCTCAAAATGAAGTTTTGATTTGAGATTTACGTAATTGAAGCAAAAATGCGAATAATCGTAAAATGAAAAATAAAGCGAATGTGCTAGTGAGATAAAATGTTTATATATGAGGCAATAGTCAATGTTGACTCATGAACGGACAAACTGAAGTAAAAGTTATTTAAAGTGAAGAAATAATATAGTAAATTGATTTTTACTATAAAAGCTATACATTAAATTTATTTAAACTCAAATTGCGTAGTAGAGGTAAAGATATTTCTAAAATGAAATTTAAATGGTTTAAGTTTCAAGGTGTAAAATATTTGCATCTTAAAATGTGTGAGACCTTTATTATTTATGAAACAAGTAAAATATTATTACATGATTAATAATATTAGAAGGTGATTACAATATTATTAAATGATTAATAATATTAGTAAAGGATTTAAATATTATTAAATAATTAATAATATTTGTAAATGATAAATATTCTATAAAAAGAATATTAGGCAAAAGTTTAAGATAATGGATAAGTGATAGTAATATTATTAAGGGATAATAATATTACTAATGAGTTAAAGAATTATTTAATGTTTAATTATGTGGCTAAATGTTAGCTAATTTATTATTTGAGTAATAGTGTTGTAGGATAAAATGTATTATGCTAATTGGAGGATCGATCTTATTAATGATAGGTCTTTTATAAGAGATTAAATTGATTGTTTAGCGGTAATCAATGTGCATGCAAGTTCCTAAACTTGAACTTCTAATTATTGTACAAGTTTCCTAACTCAACTTGAGTTGTTAATTCAAAGCATGTTAGTGGTTAATTATTGTTGATTATACCACGTCAATAAATTATTGATTCGCACCTTGTGCGTGTTGTATATGTTCATCGGTATGATGAAAGGTCGATCACCTTCATTACCATATGTTTTGATTAAACTTGTTCATGTTAATTGTTGACATCCATTATTATTGGTTCAGTCATTCAATCGTTGAAAAAAAAAAATTGATTCATGTTATTTCACAATTATTATATTGTTGAAAACTTGAAAGCTTATCCATTCTTTTCAATCATGATATATCTCCTTTGTATGTAAAACTTGCTGGGCAAATTTGTTGCTCACCCTTGATATATCATGATAAAATTTTCGATTAAGATGAAGGCTTGAATAAGGATGAGAGGCAAAAGACAAAGTGCAAAGTTTCTTTATGTTGTAGTTAAATTTATTAAATTTTTCGATGAAAATAGTATTGTAAATCTTCTACGATATTGAAGGTATGTATTAAGTTAAGGTTGTAGACCTTGGGAATGATGTGTAAAAGTTTAATGTATAAACAATTTATGTTTATATCTTTAGTAATATTTGTAGAAATAGCGAACCTAGGATCGTGGCGATTGGGACGCCTTCTGATTAGTATAAAAGTCAGAGGTTATAAACCTTAGGTAGGTGTACCTTTAGGCTATAACCACAAAGATGATAAGTAATAAACTCGAATAGAGTTTAAGCGATAAGAGATGAATTTATGGGAATTCATCATTAAGTAAAGAAGAAGATAAAGAAGATTCAAAGAAGAATCTTGAAGAGATATAAGGATAAGACTTTGGAGTTACCTAACTCCAGTAATAGAGATGAAAAGTGAAAATAAATAGACTATGTCTATAAGATGAAAAGTGTAAATAAAATCATAATATAATATGATTAAAGAAAAGAATAAGAAGATCGTAAAAATAAAGCGATCGTTAGCATAAGGAGAAATGATTACGAAATAAGATCACCACGTGATCGATTAAATCATTGAATAACATATGATTTGTTAAGTGATTGGAATGATATGGCTTGATGCTATAAAGAGAAGGTACTATGAAATGGTACAATGTAAACTCGAAATGAGTGGAAAATGTTAAGATACTGGATTAAAGAAAATTCGTATTAAGAAAAGAGAAAGTTAAGATTATATGGGTTTTCAATTGAGGACTCAGGTCAGCAGCTGAGTTGTATGATTCCTTGTTTGGGTGGGGAATTTGTACTTGGTTTTAGAATCACTTAGCTTCCTGGTTGATATAGTGGTTAGGTTGACAAATTCTTTGTATGGGCGTGGAATTGTCCGCTTAGCTTCCTATATTGATTAGTGGTCGAAGCTTGGTTTGACAACCACTTAGTTTCGCAACAGCGATAATCATTGAAATGTTTATGTCGCGCTATTTTCTACATGCATGTTCGGAGGGTGATTCCTTTCTCATGTGTATAACTTGGTAGATAGGTCATAGATAGAGAATATAAGATTAAGTACTGAGTTCTTAAAACTCATACTTATGGTAATGCGTTCGTGACTTATGATTATATGAAATGTTTATGGACCCCCTCGGTGAATGGGACGCCAAAGGTCATACAGGAAAGTTCTTAAACTCATATGATTGTGGTAAGTTCACGAACTCATAAGTGTGGTAAGTTTATTGAACCTGGGTATAGTTATGTGAAAGAAGTATTGAGGATTATAAGAATAGATAGATCTATTAAGTAATGGATCGAGAGAAAAGTGAAGTTGATGATGGAAGCATAGGTATTCCAAATCTTCTAGCTATGCTAGACTTGAATTTTGACATCAAGCTAAATCGCATTATGTGCCTTTTGAAAACAAAAATATAGACTCGTAATCATTTTTGAAACGGTTTAAAAGTACGATCTATGCTACTTATTTGGCGCTAGACGCGAATGATTTGAAGTATCAAAAGTTGTTTTATTTATCACTTATGTACCATGTAACACAGTGCGGAGATGATAAAAAAAAAAATGATGGAGTCATCAATGCGATGATTACTTAGTGTTGGATGTGATCTCGGGATCGTCAACCCACTATGGTATGATGTAGTATGATAAAATCACCAAATGCGGAATCCTCAACAGATCAGTAAATACTGATGCGGCATCATAGCGTCATTCTCGAAAAATGTTTTCAAAAGTTTAATTTGCCAAACTGGTTTGGCTACATCTAAATAATTCGATTGAATTGAATTATTGATATGAGTCTATGCTATTTGAATCAGCTAGACTAATGTTTATGAAAACTTAAGTGTTCATTGAAAGAAATTTCCCGAACCAAATTGTTTGGTGCGAAATCCTATGATAAGACTGAGGTGAACGATGTTGTTTGGATAAATGATCCAATCTAATAGCGTAAATATTCGCTAGGTATGATTAATACGTTATGCATGACGTAGGGGTACAATAGGCTAATCACCTAAAGTACTATTAATGGTAGTTTACCTTCTTTGTGATTGTAAACACACCAGGTAATATTTTGTTTTGCGGTATGAATACCGTTAAAACTATGTGTTCATGGTCTATATGACCCTCAAAGACAATTTGAAAACTTTTACTCTTGTGAGAGGTGTATTGGGTAGCATGTGATGATGGATACGAAATAGTGTAAACTCGTTGCATTTAGTAGAATCGAGATGATTAAATAAAGGTTATTATGACAACCTAGTTTTGAAGAATGTTTAGAAGATGTAAACTCCTAGTGAGTAGTTATGGTGAAATGTGATAATAGATGAGAAATCCTCGAATGAGAAAATTGTAAAGGTTAAATTGAAAACCTAGTTTTGATCAAGAGAATGAGCGAGATTAGGATGCTTTAATTTCGAGGACGAAATTCTTAGAAGAAGGGTGAATGTGATAACCCGAAAATTTCTAAAATCTTAAATGATTAGAATAAAGGTTAAAGAATAAAACCTAGATGAGGATTTGAGGATTTATTTAAAATTTTCAAGTAAAACCTATATGGTTTGCTATTCGAATGAGAATAGAGAAAATATGGGATTACAAAATTCCTAAACCCTAGAAATGAATTAATATGTACTTGAAGGAATATCAAGAATAAGGTATTACGATACCTGTAAATTCGATGTGAACTGAATAGTCTAAGAAATGTTATATAAGTACCTATGGAAATTTTATTATTGGAGATAAGATTTCACAGGAAGAGATGCTATGTGCTATATATATATATATATATATTTTAGCAAGAGGAATGATGAATCAAGTTAATGATCAAGATAAAACTATGTTAGTAATTAACATAGCTTGAATGTTGGCCTTGATTGGCAAATAAGAATTTAAATAAGTATAAAGTCGTTAGTTAATACGATTAGCAATGAGAAGTGAAATATGTTATGATTATACGAATTATGTGTATGATTAAATAAATATACATTATATAATGTGAATACATTTATTTTGTATATAAAAGTGAAGTAAGAATTAAGTTATGTAACCTAATATATATATTAGGCGTGATAATTAAATAACCTAAATGGTTATCGTTATTTAGTGGTCCTAATATTTTATTTTTATATTAGTGACCTAATTTAAGAGAATTGTGGAACATGTCACAATTTATTAAATTATTTTGTTCGAATAGGTGAGTAAAGGAAAATGAGAAATTTAATAACTTAAGGGTTATGAGATGAGAGAATTATGGTATTTAGAATATATACCAATTATAAGAGATTTATTTTATACATCTCGCTTAATTAATTTTATAGCCTAATTTTAGCAAGTCTAATTAGGTTAAGATATTAAATGTACTTAAGTAAGAATTTTTTTTATTTCATTTGAGTGAATGTAAACTCTAATTTAATGATAAGGGTAGAATGAAATAGAATTAGAAGTAATGAGCTATAATAATATCATAGCCCAATTAATTTATATAGAGTCCAAGAGAAGTGGATTTAATGGGCTAAGGAGGTTATATTATTTAAACAAGCCCAATTAATTAATTAAGCATGGGAACTTGTAGATAAATGATTAAGGATGATTAAATTATTTAATCTAGCCTAACATATTATGTATGTGACAAGTATTATAATGACGTAATCAAATTTTGGGTGGAAGCCCAAGTTAGTTTTTGTTAGTAGTAAACAAGTAAAATGGCTAGCTCAATGGAATTAATTAATGGCCCAAGTTAAGCCACTTGTGGGATAATAATAAATTATATTAAGTTGAGAGATATATTTTTATTATCTCAAGTTATTAATTTTATAACTTAATTAAAATAAACTTAACTGAGTTATAGAATTTAATGTAGTAGAGCAATGATTTAAATTCTAAATATTTGGAATGAGTACCCTAATTAAATATTTAGGATGAGACCAATTGAAAATGATTGGACTATGTAAATATTACATAGCCCAAAGGAATTAAATAAAATGTCCAAGTGTTGGCCAATTATGGAAGGACATTTTAGTCATTTAGGAAGTAAATTAAATTAAGCCCACTTGGATGATTTGGAGGCCACTTGGCGAATTTTTCTAAAAAAAAAAAAAAAAAAAGGAGAGAATTGGTGGAAAAGTAATGCTACATGACCAGATTCATGTATGAGAGAAAAGGAGAGTGAGTTTGGATAATGATATAATCCACATTTATTAAAACTCTAGTCTATTTTTCTTTCATCTTTCATTCTTTTGTATTCTTCAAGAACAAAAGAGAGAGAGAAAGAGAGTGAGAAGTTCGGAAGCCTCATGGTGGAGAGAAAGGAGAGTTTTTGGTGAGGCATCCAAGCTCCATGATCAAGCTAAGAAGAAGAAGAAGGTTTAGCAAGAAATCAAGCAAAGGTATAATCTCTCTCTAATAATTTTTTTTAAAGAAATTGATGATTTGGGTTTTTGATTTGGGAGTTAAAACCCTAAGATCTATGTGATTTATATGGATTCATGTATGGATTTAGCTATTTTGGGTGTTGATTTGGTTTGAAACCAAAAGAAGAGAAAAAATAATTTTTTTCTAGTTTAGAAACTCAAAATTCTATGTACTTTGAAAATCCACCGTTTTAAATCTATGACTTCTTTTTGCGATCCGTCAAAGAGGGGTGTTAGATATATGTGTGTAGTAGTTAACCCAAGTGGTAGCCCTCAAAAATATTGAGTTTTCATGGTGTAATAATTATTTAAGCCAAAACAGTCCTGTATTTCTAACAAAAATTGGACAGTTTCGGGGCAGACAATGTCAGGGGCAATTTCGTCCAGTTTTTGTGCTTTAAAAATTCTGGGTTTTTGATATGTTGTAGTACTCTGTTTTAGCTTTCCATAGACTCCGGAACGGACTAATTCCGACTCCGGATGAGGTAGTTATGGCGTTCGGAAGGTGCGTAGCAAAACTGTTCCTCAATTTCCGAACAGCCTTCTTGATGTAAATTTTTGGACTGTTGTGTTCTGATTTTGGAAAAATGTCGTGAGACAAAAGTTGTAGCCCTGGAAGTTATCTTCACGTGGGCTCAAGAATCGCTCAAAATGTTTTAAAACGCTTAGAGTTATGGCTGTTTTAGTGAGGCTGGGTAAAATTTCAAAAAAAAATCAAAAGTGTCCAAAAATAGGAAAAATGCGATGTATGAAGTGAGACCCGTGAGCATGGCGTATGCAAGTTTGTAATGAAGTTTTGGGTTGGGTTTAAGGTGTTGTGTTGTTTATGACATTTTAAAATGTTTAAACAAGTTTATTAATTACGGGAAGGAAAACAATTGAAATAATTGTTTATTTAAGTGATTAATGACATAAATTATTCTTATGTGACTAATAATATGGTATTAAGATATTATTAGTAGTATGTGACTGAAATGTTATTAAAAGGTTAGTAACCTTAGTGTAAATGTTATTACATAATTAATAATATTTGACGGGAGATTTAATAAGAGATTTATGATATTTTGAGGTTTTCGGTGCTCAAAATGAAGTTTTTGAGCTGAGATTTACGTAACGAAGCAAAAATGCGAATAATCGTAAAATGAAAAATAAAGCGAATGTGCTAGTGAGATAAAATGTTTATATATGAGGCAATAGTCAATGTTGACTCATGAACGGACAAACTGAAGTAAAAGTTATTTAAAGTGAAGAAATAATATAGTAAATTGATTTTTACTATAAAAGCTATACATTAGCTGTTTAAACTCCGAATTTGTGAGTAGAGGTAAAAGATATTTCTAAAATGAAATTTAAATTGTTTAAGTTTCAAGGTGTAAAATATTTGCCTCTTAAAATGTGTGAGACCTTTATTATTTATGAAACAAGTAAAATATTATTACATGATTAATAATATTAGAGGTGATTACAATATTATTAAATGATTAATAATATTAGTAAAGGATTTAAATATTATTAAATAATTAATAATATTTGTAAATGATAAATATTCTATAAAAAGAATATTAGGCAAAAGTTTAAGATAATGGATAAGTGATAGTAATATTATTAAGGGATAATAATATTACTAATGAGTTAAAGAATTATTTAATGTTTAATTATGTGGCTAAATGTTAGCTAATTTATTATTTGAGTAATAGTGTTGTGGGATAAAATGTATTATGCTAATTGGAGGATCGATCTTATTAATGATAGGTCTTTTATAAGAGATTAAATTGATTGTTTAGCGGTAATCAACGGTACATGCAAGTTCCTAAACTTGAACTTCTAATTATTGTACAAGTTTCCTAACTCAACTTGAGTTGTTAATTCAAAGCATGTTAGTGGTTAATTATTGTTGATTATACCACGTCAATAAATTATTGATTCGCACCTTGTGCATGTTGTATATGTTCATCAGGTATGAAAGGCTGATCACCTTCATTACCATATGTTTCAGTTAAACTTGTTCATGTTAATTGTTGACATCCATTATTATTGGTTCAGTCATTCAATCGTTGAAAAAAAAAAAAAAATTGATTCATGTTATTTCACAATTATTATATTGTTGAAAACTTGAAAGCTTATCCATTCTTTTCAATCATGATATATCTCCTTTTGTATGTAAAACTTATTTGGGCAAATTTGTTGCTCACCCTTGATATATCATGATAAAATTTTCAGATTAAGATGAAGGCTTGAATAAGGATGAGGCAAAAAGACAAAGTGCAAAGTTTCTTTATGTTGTAGTTAAATTTATTAAATTTTCTGATGAAAATAGTATTGTAAATCTTCTACGATATTGAAGGTATGTATTAAGTTAAGGTTGTAGACCTTGGGAATGATGTGTAAAAGTTTAATGTATAAACAATTTATGTTTATATCTTCCGCAATATTTGTAAAAATAGCGTACCGGATCAGCGGCGATTCGGGGACGCTACAGTAATGATACAATGCAATACAACATGATGTTATGGATGTTAAATGTTTTAGTTGGAGTTAGTTCCAATGGCTTTCACCATCGGTTTCTCCCGATGTTTCTGCTGGGATTGACTCCACTGATTTTTTTTTTTGATTTCCATTCGTGTTGCCGATGTATGTTTGATGAAGATATACTGAGATGTTTTCTATATATGTGATGGGGATGATGTTCTGAAATTACCAGACCTTCTTGATGTCTATGCTAATAGTTTACAATGGTGCCTACCCTGCTGGTAGTTGACAACGTTTACATCATCGAACTGACTCGATGCCAACTCGAATGGTGGTTTAAAAAGTTCACCTCATTGGGTTGATGTCGATGCCTGCTCGAATGGTAGTTTTTAAGGTTTTATTACCGGGTTGATGTTGATGCTACGCTGGGGCTGTCACCAACGGTTTACAATATCGAATATCCTGATATCTTCACTGAAGTAGTTTTTAATAGTTTACAGTTTCATCAAACATTCTTGATATCTCCGCTGGGGATGAAGTATCAATGGTTGTCACCACCGAATTGTCTCAATGCCTACCGAAATGGTAATTTATAAAGGTTGTTATCACCAAACCTTCTCGATCTTACGCTGGGTTGATGCCAACGGTTTACAATACTAGAGAGACCGATATCTTTGCTGAATTAGTGTTCAACGACTTACATCATCATATCCTTCACGATGCCACGCTGGATTGATGTCAACGGTTTACAATATCAGACAAACCGATATCTTTGTTGAAGTAGTTTTCAATGACTTACATCATCGGATCCTTCCCGATGCCACGCTGGATTGATGCCAACATTTTACAATATCAGATAGACCGATAACTTCGCTAAAGTAGTTTTCATCGACTTACATTATCAGATCCTTCCACTTTGTATATTTCCTCAGTGGGATGCGTTCTACGCTTTGAGGGCGTTATAGAGGCTTGTTTAGGCTTCTACCCATTTCTGTTGCTAACTATAGTCAAATTTTCATTTCCCACCTTGGGGTATTTTTGATATATGGACTGATATAGTTATTTTTTGCCTGTTTCAGTGTTCTGGGATTATGAGAGACTTCCTTGCCTTCGTTCGGTTACTACCTTAGGCTTGGAGACATATCCACGGGGATGCCAATGGCACCATTCTACTATGGCTGAGGTCTCTGTGGATGAGGGCTTTACACATTATCGCTTACAGATAGAGCTGCTAACTACATATGTTATTACGTTGATTCCTTATACCCCTGACCATTTGGCAGTAGGTTTTATGGATGGCTTCCCGATAGGAATGTAGTATGCCTTGTCGACCCGTCGGATTCCCTTTTTAACTGAGGGAGGCTGGGAGCTCTATTTGAGTGATCGAGCAATTAGATGCATCACAAGGGAGATTCGCATTCCATATCTTCCTCCTACTCGACGACAATAGTCTTTATCCCACCTCGTTACGGATATTCTCTTGATGAGCTTGGATGGTTTCAAGTTAGCTGATGGTCCATGCTCTCAGGACGCTTTTTATCGATGGTGGGCTCCCCGCACTATTGGAGCTCAGACCCGTTGTAAGATCCCCAACTTTTATGAATAAAGATTAATTTTTCTCGGAATATATTTTTGAATATTATGGTGTGGATTTGATATAATGTTGTTGTAAGACCCCAACTTATTATAAATAAAATTGAATTTCCTCTAATTATTATTGTGAATAATAAGGTATTAATTTGATATAATTCTCTGGTTATGGGTGAAATGTGCAAATTTTGCAAAATATGCAAGTGGTTATAAAATAATCATTGTTGTCGGGAATATTCATTTGGTCGTGGAATATTCTTGTTGTCGGGAATATTTAAATGCGATGGCCAGATAATTTATGTTCCCATAATGTAATAATTGTCGGATGAAGAAAACAACAAGTTTGAGTTTTTATAAATAACTACAGTAGTTGTTATTCAGTTAACATTGTTGGAATACGGTTGGTTAAAATACAAGAATATGTCTGCGTGGATGCATGAGTATTGATGAATTATTGATCCTTACGTAAAGAAGGCTTTACTCAATAATTGTTACAGAGTTATTGTTCAATATTTTATTTTATTGATTCAATAATTCTTTGCGTTGATATTTTATATTATTGTTGTTTCAATAATTGTCACCGCATGATATTTCCCATTATCGGATCAATAATTCATATTATTTGAATAATATTATTAGATAGCATTATTGGCAATGTCTAGAAAGTTACATCAAGGAGAGGTTTGGTCACCTAATCAAGGCTACCAATAAGGAGAAATTCTTATTGGAAAGCCCTCTCTTTCTGAGGAACTACCTGGTTATCATAAATGTGATTCGTAATATTATTTGTGAATAATTAATTATTGATTCATATGATAAGGAAATATTTATTTTATGTGGATATAAATGTTGGATATATTTCTTTGTGGTTAAAAAATGAAGGAGTTAATGTTGAGGTGTTTTATTAGTATTTTTGCCGGAATAGAGGTATTAAAAATTAAACCGGTGTTTTGAGATATATCATGCGTGAGTTATAATTTTTAATCCGACCGTTGGATCGTTGTAATTTTGGATATGTTATACATATATAAGTTGAGTATATGTCCACAAATTTTGAACCGTTAAAATGAACGTATGATTTGTTATGATTTTTAAGAGGTGTTGGTTCGTAAATTGTGAAGTATCCCAAATTTAGCATTTTGGTGGAAAATTCTAGAATTGAGTGGGCCCCACTTGTGGTTGGTGAAGAAATGTGCTGAATTTTATTTCAAATGTGGTGGGTGGGAATAGTAATAGTGTAAAGCCATCAAAGTTGCGTGTCAAGTAAGTCGCTAACATTTTCCTATAAATAGAGGGCTAAGTTAGAATTGAAAATAACACCGTAAACATAAGCTTTGTCTCTTTTTCTCTCTATATTATCGAGCGTATTTTGTGAGTATTTAGATACTTTGTGAGTTTCTATTTTTTAGTACAAGTTTCACAAAGACTATATCCCAAATTCAAATGTAAGACGGTTATTTTGAGGTAAGGATGTTATTTTCTTCATATATGATATTATTTCTTCAATATCATTACTGCCAAGTATTGATCTCGAATTTTATCAAATTTGGAACTTTTTGTGTCGAGGTTACTATTCAAGTATACGACACTATTCACGTATACGGCACTATTCACGAATACGCCACTATTCACCAAAAAAATGAAATTTTCTTCTTTTTGTCCAAGATGTCTATTATGGTTACTATATTTGATTGTATCCATGTTTTGATCTTTATTCTTGAATTTTGCTTCAAAATTGGTTATTATGGAGTATTATTGATCTTGGATAAACTATTATACGAATCCCTACTATTTGTCCTTCTGTCTCACTGGATTCGTTTTCTTTAAAATATTTTTCATCATCCTCAGTCCTAAATGATGATATTACTAAATATCTTTGGCCCGTAGTGCAAAAGATAAATGATTAATCGATGAATATCTTTGGTAGTAGTGCAAAGATGAGCAGTGTTGAGATGAACATGACCAATTGGTGATATAAATGAATATCTTTGGCTGTAGTGCAAAAAGATGAATATTTGATTAAAGATGTATATTGATTGTTGTTAAAGGGATAAAATATTGATGATGGACTTTTAAATCTTAGAAGATAGTAGAACTCATTTTCTACTTGACTCTTCTAATGGATTGTTGTTTCACCGCAGTTGTTGATCTAAAACTTGTCGCCTATTATATTTTATCGATTTTTCCTCGTTGAAGACTAACGATAAATTGTTGTATATTATCTTAGTCATAATATTCTTTTCTTGGGCTAGTTGAGCTCACCCTTTTCCTTTTTGTTCCATTTTCTCGGGAGGTGAGAACACACAGCGAGGAACTAGTTGGAAGTGCGGAGTGATGGTTCTAGAAAGATGTTTAGCGATTCCTCACTATTTCGTAAAATAGTGTTTGAATAATTGTAATGAGGACTTATTTGAGTGTGGATATTGTCTAGAAGACAATATTTGTATTTAAACTCACAGTATGTGTTGTCGTATTTTGCACGACAATTGTATTATTGAAGTTGTAGTTTGCTTTCTGTACCATGTATTTGGTGACTCAGAATGGGTGTTGTATACCTATTTTGGGGGCGTCACAGTTGGTATCAGAGCTTAGGGATATGGTCTCTGGCAGAGATCGGGGAATAGAACTAGGAGGGGAGAGATGAGTAAATCCTTTGCTAATGTGTCTTATCTAAGCTTATTTGTTGGTCAGTCATAATATAGGGATATTATATGATATGTTAATTTGTTTAATTTACCCTTGTTTTATGGCAGTATTTAAGAATGGCTGCTGAGAACGTTAACAATGGAGTGTATGAGACCGTGGAATAACCTTTAGTTACAGACCAGGAGAACGTGCAACAGGAAGGCAATAATCCTCCTATAAACAACACTACCGAACAAATGATGAATGATGGGATGTTCAGAAGTTTTTTGCATTTTATGAAAAAACCAGACGAGGGAAACTCGTGCACAGAATACGGGTGGAAATGCTAGCAATGCGCGGCTTGTCACAGCCAAGTAGTTCAAAGAGTTGGGACCACCAGAATTTAAGGGAAAGCCGAATCCGATCATGACGGAAATGTGGGTCAAGCAAATTACCAAGATATTCGATGTCTTGGGATGCACGGAGGAACAGAAGGTTCCATTCGCCACCTTTTATGTTCCGCGGTGAGGCGATCACCTGGTGGGAGTCTCATGAAGCGTACCCATCCACCGCACTCAAAGATGTCTTGGGAAACATTTCAGAACTATTCAATGACAAGTACTTTCCCGAAAGTATTCGGGTCATATGAAGGAGGTGGAGTTTATCGACCGAACAAAACAACATGGCGGTGTCCCAAAGACGAGGTAAGTTTGCGAGTTATCCGTGTTTGCACCTCATTTGGTCGAAATTGAGGAACGAATGACAAGGATGTTTCGAGAGGTTTAAAGCCCTGAGATTCAAAGAATATCTTATATCTCATAAATTTTCTTTATATTCGGATGTTGTAAATAGGGCTCAATTATTAGAAGCGAGATAATGAGTATGTGTAAATCGAGGGCCACAAACTGTGGTCATCTTGGTGATAACCCGGGATTTCAAATAATCTGGATTTTTCAAATATTTTTTTTTAATATTAATATTAATATTAATTATCATTATTGTGTTGTGTATCTGTGATACGAGCTGTGAGACTTAGTCAATTTGGGTATTGACTAATAAATTAAGAGTAGAGTTGTGCTTAACGGAGAATAGAAACCCTAACCCTAGTTACGGATAGGGATTCGATAGAAAATATAATTAAAATAATTATATTAATATGTATGTGTTTGTACGGTATAGAATTTTTGATTAATGATAGATCGGATAAGGTTTAAAAATTTATAAACCCTAATAAGAGATTAGAAACCCTAATGTCCGGATTAGAAACCCTAACACGCACTTAGAAACCCTAATCGAAAGCCGGGAAACCCTAATTTTAAATTCGAGAATCCTAAACCCTAGGAAACCCTAATCCTAATTAGTAAGCCTAATGTGATTAGTAAATGTTAATATAATTAGAAAACCCTAATTATACTTTAGAAATATTAATTTCCATTTAAAACCCTAATTTTATTTTAGAAATCTAATTTTTTCTTTTTAGAAACCCTAATTAGAAAATTCTAGAATTGATGTTGTAAAACCTAAGGGTTAGAACCTAAGGGTTAAACCCTAAGGGTTAAAGGTGTGACAAATTCCATGTATGCCATTAAAAATATTTTGCTAATGATAAAATGCCCTTTTAGTATATTTTTAATAGCTAGCTTGCAAATCTAGCAAATATTGGAGTTGGTAACCTAATACTTTGACTTTGGGGCTAAAAATCTGTAGCAAAATTCATCCAAGTGATCAGTCATGTGCTATATATCATAATATATATAGATTAAAGAGAGAGAAATGCATGTATTTGGCTCATTTGATATCTAACTCTCCCACAACTCTCTCTCTCTCTTCACATCTGAAAATAGCAAGTAGATCAGTCCTAAAAAACTGCCCTTGATCAACCAAGATCAGTTAGGAGGATTAAGATCAAAGATTTGAAGAAAGAAGGTATAAACCTAATTTTATTTTTGATCCAAGTTCCTAATTTTTTTTTGTTTATGTGTTTAGATCTTTGCTAAAGGATGTTTTATGTTGATCTGTGATGATCAAACATATATCCATAGCATCAAAATGCTTGAAAATTGAGTTTTTCCAAAACTGTCAAGAACACGATTTGTGGTCTGACAAGCTAATGTCAGGAGCCACAGATCCGTGTCTGTTTATGATTATTGTTGTTTGAGCTTTTGGATTTTTAGTTTGGTATGTTGTCTTTAATCTGCAAGTTGAATCAGAGTCATTTAATGTCTAGATCAGGAGTTATTCTTAGTCAAAACCCATTGACCGGGCATGACTAGTCCATTTCTGGGCAACCCAGAATTTCATGAACACTGTGAGACCCCAGATTTTATGAATGAAGATTTAATTTTCTCAAAATATTTTTTTGAATATTATGGTGTGGATTTGAGATAGTGTTATAGTTGTGGGTAGTATTTATAAATTTTGAAAAGTATGCAAGTTGTTGTATAATATTCGATTGGTCGGGGAATATTCTTTTTGTTTGTAATATCCGGATGCGATGGTACAATCATTGGTGGACCTCAAGAACGAAATTATTGTCGGATTGAGAAACCGATAAAAAATATTTTTATGAAAATAACGACGAAAGTTTTACCTTTAAAGCTGTTGAACTACTTAGTAAAATTACGATGTCTGGCGTGGTTGCATAGTAGCTATTACGGTATTGATTATTGATGTTTACGTGATAAGTCACTCGGTTTTGTTTTATTAGTATTATTAATGTAATAAAATGTAAAAGCTTTATATAAAAATGTAATACTATTATAAAGTTATTCTATAAATAGAATATATTATATTCTATTATGCATAGTATTTTGTATAGTAAAATCTTTTTATATAAAATGTAATACTTTTATAAAGTTATTCTATAAATAGAATATATTATATTTTATTATGCATAGTGTTGCATAGTGCTCAGATAGTGTTTTGCATAGTAAAATCTTTTTATATAAAACAGAATACTTTTATAAAGTTATTTGTTTTATTAGATTATAAATAGAATATATTATATTTTATTTAAAAGATTTTGCTTTAAATATGGACCGTCCGTTTAAAAGTAAATCAATCTGGACCGTTCATGAATTAGTTATTATTCAGTCCATTCATGAGTTTAAGAAAGCTTTGAGCGTAGTGCAAGTTTTCTTCGAGTATATCCTCGCCCTACCAGTCGGAATACTCTTCTTTCAAAGGTAAGAGATATTATTTGTTGTACTCGTAAGGGGTATTCTCTCTTTCTTATTCGTGAAGAGAACTTCTGTTATTCCATTCTTTATTATTCTATTGGAATAACCTGTATACGCGGTCTACCCTATACTTGGTGAAATTCTTTTGTTATTCCATTCTTTATTATTATGTTGGAATAACCTGTCTATGCGAAGTAGCGCATACATGGTGAAATTCTTCTATTATTCCATTCTTTATTATTCTCGTTGGAATACCACCGCTGCAGACGTATTTACCGACTTTGGTTACATTATTTATTACATTGGAATAACTTGCTTTTGTCTGATCTATCGCATGCATGGTGATTTCGTTGTTATTCCATTATTTATTATTCATTTGGAATATCCATGCTGCGTTAACGCACGACTGGTTCCATTATTTATTATTCATTGGAATAACTCGTATGCATTCGGTTTATCGCATGCATGGTGAATTCTTCGTTATTCCATTCTTTATTATTCATTGGAATAACTCATCTCATGTGGATTGTCACACGCACATGGTGAATGACCCTTCGTATTCATTTCTTATTAAATTGTGGAAATGAGCTGTCTACGTGGATTACCGCATGGCGGGTGAAAATCCATTGCAGTTTCTTATATTATATGATACTCTTTTGGCTTCTATACTCCATGAAATTAGTGAAATATCCTTGATATTTGCGCTTCATCCAAGATATCTTTTCATGGAAATATTCTTCCGAGCATTCTTGAATTTTTACTCCACAAAGCGAAGATCATGTTGACAATTTGGGACGTTATTGGTTCTGGATAAATTAATTCTTGAACTTGTTTTATTGAATTATTATGTCATTGTCATCATCCTCATGTTTATATTATGTTGAAAGTCATCTGTGGCCTGTAGTGCATAGATGGACTTGGTATGATTATGACCAGCGATTATTCGATATAATCATGACCGTAATGTTACAAATGATGTGGAAAAAGTCCTCATTGGCCCGTAGTGCATTGATGGACAGTTTTTCGTATGATTATGGCTATGGATTCTCTTTGGCCAAGGGTGAAAAGATGAATTGTTTTATGGCATGATTAGACCAGATTGATGAAAAACACGATTATCTTTGGCTCAGAGTGGCATGGATAATTCGTGGTCGTGATACTAAAGAATATCCTTGGCCTGTAGTGCAGGGATGATTCGATGATCTGGATTAATTATTGAGCTGAGTCTCAGCGATAAAATTGTTGATAAATCTTTTAAATCATAGAAGATAGTATATTTTATTCTCTTTTTGACTCTTCTAATGGATTGCTTGTTTCGCTGCAGTTAAACTTGATGTTTGTTATATTGTATCAGTTTAACACTGTTCAAGGCTAATGATAATTTATTCTGCATTATCTTAGTCATAATTTTTTTTACTGGGCTAGTTGAGCTCACCCTTTTGCTTTCATTATTCTCTTCAGGAAATGAGAACGTAGCAGGGACTAGTCGGGGAATAGAGTGATGGTCCAGATGATAGCATTAGTAGTCCTCACTATTCTGTTAAATAGTGTGACAATAAATGTAATGAGAACTCCATTGAGTGTGGATATTGTCTAGATGACAATATTCTTATTAAAACTCTCAATTATGTCTTGTCGTATTTGATAAGTGGGTTTTATACCTACTTATGGAGTACCGATTCATACGAATTGTGCCCATCTCAAGTACTTTTTAGTAGGTTTTAGCTGCATTTCATGTTAATTTGCATTTCGCATACTTAAAACTCCTTTTGGTGAATAAGTGTGGGAATCAAATTTTATTTTGGTGGTGTTATAGAAGGCGCAGGGGCTAATGGATGAGTGAAGGCAAGGCAAAAGCGGGATATACATGGCATGAAGGTGCAATGGAGCAAGGAGACCAAGCATGGAAAGAGATTAAGCATGAATGAACAAGAAGCAGCAGTAGTAGTAGTATGATGTAATCGTAACAAGAACTAGGATCTTGGAGTGTTGCATGTGGCCAAGGCAAGCAGAAGAGCTTTGAGGTGCGGCGCAGCGTGAGTACCAAAATTGGACCATGGAACCCACTCGCAAGTCATGCGCACCACAGCATGACAAGCCTAGGAGGCGTGCGCCTGCCATGAGAGCTCGGTGAACATAGAACTTCTTGTAAGTCTCGCCGCAGCAAAGTAAAAACTAGAGGAGCGCATTACGGCAGCGAGGCCTCAAGTCTTGATTTGTTTTATTTTAATTTCTAATTTTTAAGGGTTGTAATGTTTTAAAAACGATATCTGACTTGTGTCAGAGCTATCTTTGACAACTTTAGTCGTATTCTTTACATCGTAACTAGGGTTTACTCTCTGGGGGGAGATTCCAACGTAAAAGGAGGCCAAAACTCTACTTGTCTACTTCTTCTTGGGATTTTCTACCAGAGTGAATTATTATTATTATTATTTTGCTGGAATCTTATGAGGATTTGATTATTGATCTATATTCAGCAATTGGGTTTGATTGTTTCTACCTTTCATCTTTCAATTGTTTGTTTATTAATCATGTTTAGATTTGATCCCATAATGGCTTTTGGTTGTTCATGAACTAAACTCCATTATGGGATTCTAACGATTTTAATATGTAGTTTGATTGCATGCTTAAATCTTCGGATTATTTTACATATCATATGGGATGTCTATCATGATTGTTTTGTATGTATGAATGCTTGATCACCATTCGCTTTGAGATTTGTATGGAATTGACAATGAACATGCAAATATGGATTGTAATCATGATAATATACGTATATAGGTCGTGTTATATGGCTTATGTATTTCGTGAACTGGATAGACATATCTTGCTTTCACCGTATAAGTTAGAATAAAGGCTTGAACTTAAAGTCAATATAGTTGCAATTTCATGTATATATAGTGATTTTGGTTATATTGATGATTACATAGAGTCTATCATCTATGGATGCTGTGTAAGTAGGTCTTAGTGCATTGAAAAATGACTAATACTCTTTTAGTGCTCTTGGCTAGTTTCCTGTGATATGTGAACAAGTCATGTATGATAGTGGCGATTGAATGAAGTATTAAATAAAGTTAGGATCCCATTATTTCCAGATTTGATTTATTCCGTGTTATTATTATTTTAGTTGCTATTTGCAACTCGAGAACAAACCAATCTTAGTCATTAACTTGAGAATATAAATATAGTGAATTAATTAATGCATAGCGATTTGAATTAAACAACTTTCTCTGTGGGATCGATACTTTACTTGCTCTATATTGCTTGTTGACGCATGTATGCTTGCATGAGTTAGAGCTCTTTTATTAAGACTAAAAAAGAGGCAACAAGTTTTTGGCGCCGTTGCCGGGTAAAGGTATTTAATTTAGTATTACTATCATTAGTTGTAAACTATATTGTATGACTTAGACAATTCTAGTCTTATATCATTTCAGTTTTTTGTTTTTGTTTCAGGAATTTGGATAAATTTTTATTCGTACGCGGTCATCTAACTCCGATTTAACACCTGTTCAGGATAACATAAACGGGAGAGGTTGGAAAGTGGGTGTTCGTAGAAATTTACAAGCACAGTTAGAAAATACGACAATTAACATGGCAGCCAAGGCACAAGGAGAAGAGCAACGAGAGGAGTATAGGACTCTGAAGGAATATTCCATGCCCAATATAAATTGACTATAGTCTAGCATCGTCAGACCAACGATAACAGCCAATACATTCGAGATAAAAACTGGCACTATTTAAATGGTGTAGAATACAGTTCAGTTTGGGGGTGCTGCTATAGATGATCCGAATGAACACCTGTTAAGTTTCATCGAAATTTGTGATACATTCAGATACAACGGTGTGACAGAAGATGCTATTAGACTAAGGTTGTTTCCATTCTTATTGAGGGATAAAGTGAAAAGTTGGCTTCATTCTTTGCCAGCAGGATCTGTGACTACATGGGAGGACTTAGCACAGAAGTTCTTAACTAAGTTCTTCCCAATGGCTAAGACTGCAAAGATGATGACAACTATCTCTCAGTTTGAGCAACAATAGGGCGAGTCCTTATATGAAGCATGGGAGAGATACAAAGAAATGCTGAGAAAGTGTCCACATCACGGTATGCCAGATTGGATGGTGATCAACACATTTTATAATGGATTGGGATGGCAGTCGAGACCGATTGTAGATGCAGCTGCAGGTGGGGCATTATGGGCAAAGAATTATGAAGAAGCCTATAACCTTATCGAGACAATGACATCCAACGATTTTCAGAATCCTACATCTCGGATGCCACAACCCAAAGTTGCAGGTGTGTTGGAGGTTGTTGCTATTACTCAGTTGTCAGCACAGATGGTAGCCATGGCAAAGAAGATAGATACTTTGGCGGAATGAAAGTAAAAGACTTTGTTGCCTTCGTTTGTGAGATTTGTGTGGGTCACACTTCCGGATCAATGTGCTATCACCGAATCAAAGGCAAGATATGTGAGCAACTTCTGTAAAAGACCAAGGTTAATTTCAGAACACATACCACCCCAACAACCAAAATCATCCAAACTTTAGTTGGTCGACTAATCAAGCGATCACATTGAGATCTGGGAAAGATTTGTCGCATCGCAAGTCGCGCAAGTCGCAGATTGAGATCAGACTGAGAGGAGAAGGCACAATGTAGAGGCAAGCAAATCGATTGCTCAAGAAGAAAATCTGGAAAAGTCTGAGGTTCAGCAGGAAGAGGCTTAGAAAACAGGTTCAGAGGAGAAGCTTAAGAGTCCAGTACCACCAATTCACATTCAAGTTTCAGATATCCAGAGATTAAATAAAAAAGGAAGATAAATAGTTCAAAGAAATTCTTGGAGGTATTCAAAAAGCTGTAGATCAACATATCGTTCGCCGAGGCATTGGAACAAATGCCCAGCTACGCCAAGTTTATGAAGGGTATACTGTCAAGGAAGAGGAGACTAGATGAGTTTGAAACGATAGCCTTGACAGAGGAATGCAGTGCAGTGCTTCAACAGAAATTACCTCTAAAGCTGAAGGATCCGGGCAGCTTCACAATTCCATGCACCATTGGAAAGATGAACTTCAGTAAGTGTTTATGTGATCTTGGGGTAAGCATAAATTCTATGCCCTTGTCAGTGTTTAACCAGTTGGGATTGCCGGATCCAAAGCCAACAAACATTTCTTTACAGCTAGCTGATAGATCCATCATGTATTCACGAGGAATTATTGAAGATGTATTAGTGAAGGTAGAGAGATTTATCTTTTCGGCTGACTTCATCATATTGGATTATGAGGAAGACAAAAACATACCAATCATACTGAGAAGACCATTCTTAGCCACAGGAAAGACTCTGATAGATGTGCAGAAGGGGGAACTCACTATGCGTGTTCATGATCAAGAGGTCACCTTTAATGTCTTCAAAGCTATGAAGTTTCCAGCAGAGGAAGAGGAATGTTTCTTGGTTGATTTGGTGGATCAGGTCGTAAATGATGAAGTACAAAGTCGGGTGGATGACGAACCTTTGAGGAGTGTAATTGCTGAAAATTCAGATTTGGAGGACGAGAAACTTGACGAACTTGTGCAATATCTGGATACCACTCCACAAGTCAGAAAATTCAGAATACCTGTTGAGCCGTTGACAAAAGTAGGAGAAGCCTTAATAAAATTAAAGCCATCTCTTGAGACACCTCAAAAACTAGAATTAAAACCACTTCCACAACATCTTAGGTATGTATTTTTAAATAAAGACTCGAAGCTACCTGTAATTATTTCTTCTGCATTAACATCTTTCCATGAAGAAAAACTGCTACGAGTGCTTCGAGAGTTCAAATCAGCAATTAGCTGGACCATAGCGGATATCAAAGGGATCAACCCTTCATTTTGCATGCATAAAATCCTGATGGAAGATGAAAGTAATCCGTCAGTTGAGCAATAAAGGAGACTTAATCCGATAATGAAAGAAGTGGTTAAGAAAGAGGTACTAAAATGGCTGGATGCAGGCATAATCTATCCAATCTCAGATAGCTCATGGGTGAGCCTAGTGCAGCGTGTACCGAAAAAGGTGGCATGACAGTAGTGACTAATGAGAATAATGAGTTGATTCCAACACGAACAGTAACAGGGTGGAGAGTATGCATGGACTATCGCAGACTCAACAAGGCTACTAGGAAAGATCATTTTCCACTTCCATTCATTGATCAGATGTTGGAGATTAGTAGGTCATGAGTACTATTGCCTATTGGATGGATATTAGGGCTATAATCAAATAATGATAGCTCCGGAAGACCAGGAAAAGACAACTTTCACATGTCCTTATGGCACATTCGCTTTTCGAAGAATGTCTTTTGGGTTGTGCAACGCTCCAGCCACTTTTTAGAGATGCATGATGTCTATATTTTCAGATATGGTAGAGCAGAATGTGGAAGTATTTATGGATGACTTCTCAGTTTTTGGGGACTCGTTTGATTTATGCCTCGAGAATTTAGTGATGGTTTTGAAGCGATATGTTGAAACAAATCTAGTACTGAACTGGGAAAAATGCCATTTTATGGTACAAGAAGGAATCATACTAGGACACAAAGTATCGAAGAAGGGACTCGAGGTAGATAGGGCAAAGTTGGAAACTATAGAGAAACTGCCACCACCTACTTCGGTAAAAGGTGTTTGCAGCTTTTTGGGACATGCAGGTTTCTACCGCAGATTTATCAAAGACTTCTCCAAGATAACTAAACCACTATGCAGTTTATTGGAGAAGGATGCGCATTTTATCTTTGATGAGGCTTGCGTGTCGGCATTTGAGCACCTGAAAGGGAAATTAACATCAGCACCAATTATTACTGCACCATATTGGGAATTGCCATTTGAGCTGATGTGTGATGCCAGTGATTACACCATAGGGGATTCTTTGGGGCAGAGGAAAGAGAAGATGTTTCATGTTATTTATTATGCCAGCAAAACCCTTACAGACGCACAGTTGAACTACACCACCATGGAGAAAGAGTTATTGGCAGTGGTGTACGCCTTTGATTAATTTCGAGCATATTTGATCGGCACAAAGGTGATAGTGTATACGGATCACGCCGCAATTCGACATTTAGTGGCAAAAAAGGATGCAAAGCCTTGGTTGATCAGATGGATTTTATTACTGCAAGAATTTGATTTGGAAATCAAGGACAGGAAGGGCACTGAAAACCAAGTGGCGGACCACTTATCTCGACTTGAGAATTCGGAAAGGGAGACAGATGATAAGGTTTTAATCAATAAATCCTTTCCAGATGAACAGTTGTTTGTGGTGAAAGGGGAAGTGTCATAGTTTTCAGACTATGCAAACTATTTGGTAAGTAAGATACTACCTTCTGATTTGGTGGGTTATCAAAAGAAGAAATTTATGCATGATGTCAAATGGTATATATGGGATGAGCCTTATTTGTTTAAACAGTGTTCTGATCAAGTTATAAGAAGGTGTATTCCATATAGCGAGACTGAGGGGATTCTGCAGGATTGTCACTCTACTGTGTATGATGGACACTATGGTGGTGAAAGAACAGCGGCTAGAATACTACAAGCAGGATTCTATTGGCCGACAATTTTCAAGGATGCATACAATTTTGTCCAGCGATGTGATAGATGTCAGCGAGTGGGGAACATCTCTAAAAGGAATGAAATGCCATTGAATACAATCTTGGAAGTCTTAATTTTTGATGTATGGGGAATTGATTTCATGGGGCCTTTTGTTGCTTCCTGCGGAAATCTCTACATTCTGCTCGCTGTAGATTATGTCTCGAAATGGGTAGAAGTGGCATCTCTTCCGACAAATGATGCCAAGGTCGTCCTCGATTTTTACGTAAGTATCTTCACGAGGTTTGGGACCCAAGGGCTATCATCGATGTGAGGCGGGTCATTTTTGCAATAGGCAGTTTACAACTTTGTTGGCTAAATATGGGGTAAATCATCGCATTGCTACAGCAAATCACCCACAAACGAATGGCCAGGCTGAAGTGTCAAATCGAGAAGTTAAGAGAATCCTGGAGAAAGTTGTGAATCCCACAAGGAAGGACTGGTCATTGAAGTTAGATGATGCAGTATGGGCTTATAGGACGGCATATAAGACACCATTGGGTATGTCACCTTTTCAACTCGTGTATGGAAAAGCCTGCCACCTTCCTATGGAGCTCGAGCATAAAGCATATTGGGCAATTCACAAGCTAAATTTTGATTTGAAATTTGCTAGGGAGAAACGACTACATCAACTCAATGAGTTGGATGAATTCAGATTGCAAGAATACGAGAATTCGAAGCTGTATAAAGAGAAAGTGAAGAAATGGCATGACCAAAAAATCATTGAGAGAGCATTTGAACCAGGACAAAGGGTTTTGCTTTATAACTCCAGACTTAAACTTTTTCCTGGGAAGCTAAAATCGAGGTGGTCAGGACCATTCACAGTGAAAACTGTTTTTCCACATGGTGCTATTGAAATATTCGATACGTTGCTAGACAAGCTTTTTAAGGTGAATGGACATCGCTTAAAACATTACTTTGGTGGTGAGGAAGACAGATAGAAAGTCGCCTCAATTCTCTATTCAACATGAGCATCAGAGACAGTCAAGCTAATTGACTATAACTTAGCGCTTGATGGGAGGCAACCCATTATTTTCTATCTCTAAATTCTCTCTTTCACTCTTTATTTATTTAGTTAAATTATTGCGTTAACTCAATTTCAACTTAAGTTAGGACCTTGCGATTATCTCTTCATAATTCACATACTAGCTGATATTGAAGGGGAGCGTGTATATGCATTGTATAAAATAAGGGTGCTACCATAGACTGTAACGCCCTGAAATTCGGTCTATTTTCACATCCGAATTCCGTACATCACGATCCCATCTTCTTCCAAACATACATCATTATATAACTAAATATAACGACATACATTCTCAAATCCCAGGTTCTATAACCATAAAACCTCTTTCATTATAAATAATGATAATTACATTATTCTTTACATCTTGTACAAGTGACTTTTATCCGCCACCAAGGATACATAATCGTTTATTAAACTATTCTATAGTTTAATTCTATCATTCTATATTATAAGTCTTCGCTTGATCTTCATGCTCATTCATATAATGAATGGCACATCGTCTGGATACCGATCAGCTTGATCTTTACGGAATCCTTAAGTTCTTTCTAACATCGTTAACTGAAAATGTTTTTATTTAAAGCAAGTGTGAGCATTCAATTGCCCAGCAAGTCATACAGTTGAACAAACAACTTTAAGGATTCAACCATTCTTTTAAGACTTCAATAACCGAACAAAGGTTATGAAGCAGCTTGAATAATAGGAATAGTCTTGATTCCTATCATCTTAAAACATCAGTTACATGCACTTTGAAATACATTCATTCTTTACTCTCTTTCATGCACATTCTGTTTGGCTAGAATCAATAGCACAGACTTATTAATAATGGTTCATGTATAAACAGAACAGTTCATATAATAGAAACACCGAAGTGTTCACATTTTGGCATAAGGCCTCATACATTCTACCACCTTGTACAAATATCATACATTTGCACATAGACAGAACTTCTCAAGTTCAACATCTGAGAAGTTTTAGAACTAGCATTCATTTAAAATATGAATGAAGTTAGGAAACTTGCTTACGCATAGCTACAAATTTTATAGTTTACCTTAATCGAATCGCTCATTCCAATTCCTATGCAGCACATAGGGAAATAACACGTGTACCAATTAGTCATATACTTGACTTACGCATTGGTTTACTTTACTTTACTTCTTAGGGTTCGCGTTCTTATAATGTAAGTTTACACGACCAACTTCTTTACCGGTTAACGGATTCATGACATACGGAGATGTCTTACTCAATACATTCATCATCTTCTTCTTATAACTCTCCTAGGACTCAGCACACATCGTGTCTCTGCTAGTAGTCCATATGGTACTCTGAGTGGTTTCCCACAAACAACCAACAAACAAGTTCCCGTCTCATCTACATAGCCCACACAGTGAGTTAGATCGGTTGCCAGTTTTGTATACTCAGAACGATCATTCATATTCATTCTATGCATTTATAGCGTTAATCATTTTACGTTACCTTATTCTTATCTTACAACGTCCGGTTCATTCGACTCGGAGCGTCATCCAAGTTATAAACATTAACTCGGCTTCTTTTACATTATACATACCTCTTTAATTCAAATTTTCTTCTTCACCGATCACAGGTTTAATCAGTAGTCTTCGCTATCCTACGGTTAAACCATACACGGGGTGTAGGTTCTACCCGTTTAATATTTGCGTACACTCAGCCTTCATGTCGGTTAAAGTGTTCAACGCTTACATTTCATTTTAACATTCTCATCCAACTCACAATCGGCTTTCATTAATCTTTTTACCATTCGCTATGGCTTTCTTGATAATTCATATCTTACTTACTACCTTCATCAACGTCTAAGTTATACAACTAGGGTATACTTAGAACATTCGTCCTACGCGAATACGATTCACAAGGATCGTTTATGTATTCAACGTTCACGTTGCTCGTCTCTTACTCTCTCATTCAACCTTTACTCAAGGTTTTAATCGCTTTTGATCGTTAACTAGCCCATGAACCCCATGTTCTTTATTCTTTCTTAATGTCGAAGCCATACCGATCATTGTATGCTAAGATCGATCGTTCATCGCAACAACGTTGCGTACACAGCGTCTATACGCTTTACACTAATCTCTCATTACCATGACATAACATCGAAATGTTATTCATTACCTTCATCACTCAACGTCTAAGGAATCACAATCATAGCAATCCCTCACGTTCATTTCATCACGACTACGGTCCCCGGATATCGGTTACGTAATCTAGCATTTAAATTCTTTTAGTCTCATTTAATCTTTCCGTTCAACCTTTACTAAAGGTTTAACTTGCTTGCTTAAGCGTTATGTTACGTGAACTATATATTCATAATTCTTTCTTGCACATCCCCCAGTAACTGAGAAATAAAAATCTCATTTACGGCATTGTTGCCGCTACTGCCGCTGCGCTGCGTCTCTTCCTTCTCTCTCTCGTGCCGCAGCCACACCTACTTCTCTCACCTTTCTTCCCTAAATGAGCCATGGCGCCAAGTCCTTTGTTATCTCTCGTGCTGCGGCGCCACTCTCCAGAAGATTATGGCTAAGCTCGCGCTATGGCACCACTTCTCACAGTCTATCCGGCGCTGCGGCGCCGAGACAGAACCCTAGAAATTTTTTCTAAGTCTTTCATTAAGTTTGAGATGCGTACATTACGATCTCATAACTTTTTCGTTATAACTCGGAACGAGGTCATTCCAAAGCCATTCTCTTTCTTATCTTATGTACTTAGATTAGCCATGGACAAAATTTCGTTCTGAATCCGTTAACATGCCATTCAATTGGTTTAATCTTCGCTCTTCGTTCATGTTTACGTTATTAACGTTCTTCGTTCGTTCGTCCGTAATTCGGTCATCCGAACTCGAAATTCGTTCGTTCTTGAGTCTATGACTCACGTTTTCAACATTCTCTTACATTCTTATGAAACCCTATGCGTTCGGGTTCATTTACTAACTTTCTAATTCTCGCTCGTCTTTTACAAAAAATTCGCCATAACTTCGTTATAGCTCAATTTTAATCCGTTCTTCATGAAAGTTTCTAACGTTCCTAACCAAGCAATAAGCAACTAACTTATACGCGATGGTTTTAAACTTGTCCATCAACAACAATTACACTACGATGATTTTAAATTTGTCCATCAACAACATTCTTCGTGTTCTTCGCGTGTTTTTCGCGTTCTTCGTTTTAATCGATATTTTGGATTACGATTCTACTTTTTCTTGGAATTTGATGTTATAGAACATCATTTCTTACTTATTTGACCTACTCATTCATAAGATTCACTCGGATCGCTCAAAATCCTTACGAATCTTATACTTCTTTAAAAAATTTATAAACTAAATTTCTAATTCTTATTTCTTCTTTTCTCATGATTTCAACCATATGAAATCATTTATAACATCATCTTCTCCCTATTCTCATTAAGCTATGTTTTAAACATATTAAACTTAAAGAAAATATTAGAAGAAACTAGGGTTCGGATTATCGTTCTTCTTTAATCTCCTTCCGTCGGACAAAGCGTGCACTCGGGCTAGCTTTTCCTCATTCTCTTCCTTCTCTTCCCCCATCTGAAGTCTCTCTCTCTCTCAAAGTTGGTTGAAATTTTCTAACCAAACAAATGAGTTTAAGGCTTGTTTATATAGAAAACCAAAGCCAAGGGCATTTTAGTCATTTTGCCCCCTTAACCTCCTTACTATTCAAAACTTAGCCACCAAGTTTAATTGGTGGCCAAGTGGCCGCCCCACCTCCTTACCTAGCTTCCCTAGGAAGCTTCGTGCTTCCGTAATTCGGAATTCGTCCGACAGTTCAAAAACTGAAATTCTCGGAATCCAAATATTTTTGGATATTTCGTCTTTCCTCTACCGATTAACTTTTATGTATTCTTCGGATCTCCGAAGAACTAAAAAACACTTTTCCACGTTAAGCGTTTTCCTTCACGTTTTCCCCTAACGTAGCTAAACGAATGAAAAGTACACATCAGTACTTTTCGTCATTTTTATTTTGTCTTATTTCTGCACGTTTTTCGAGAAAAACTTTTATCGGCTTACTTAACTTTTCACGATATATTATCGTCAAATCTTTCGACAGAATGTCATTTCGACATACCGAACTCTCGAAAAGGCTTAGGTTATTCAAACCCCAACCCTTAGGTTTCGCTTTCGGTGAATAAGTGCCTATTTCGCCTTTTTTCCCGTAAATATTTTTGTTCTAGAAAAAATTTTATTTTCGCCTTGAAAAATTTTACTCGCTCGGCCTAGCTCAGTAGCTAGAATCCTTCCGATTAATAATCATTCTAAGTTATAGAACGATTAATAAACACATAGCACAGAATAATATTAATAAAAATTCATTTTATTAATAACTAATTCTTTAAACTTAAATTCTGGACAATCCGATTTTCTGGGTTGTCACGTAGACATTCATGTTTATTTGTAAACCATGCGTTGATAAGGTTCATTGATGAATTGTAGGTGTATTGGAGAGCACGCATTTCTGTCTTGCAGAGTCTAACAATAAAAACAGCAGTGCAGGAAGTAAGATTGCGCGACCGCGCGATGAACACAACACATGACAAGCGCTACCGCTGCAAGGCTACATGTACCTCAAACTAATAATGCCAACAAGGCATTACGCTACCGAGAACCACTGAAAGGACGCGCGGGATCGCAGACATGGAAATATTTTTTTTAACAGTACAAAATCCGAGTTTTGGTATAATTGGGTCTCTCCTTTAATATAACAGAAGCATGTTATTCTGTTCTCCTATATTCATAAGGCCAATCAACCCTCATCAAAGTTCATACCCACACATCTCTTTCCTGACATAAATCTAGGGTTCTATCAACGTGGTAGCAAGAAGATTGGGGACGCTCATCAACAGTTCCTCTACATTCTCTCTATCATCCACACATGGGCCCAAAAAGAGCACGTGCAATCTCACTCTCGTCTTCATCAGAATCTTCCTCCGATCACCAAGAAGAGGATGTCTTGGACGAGAGTAAATTTATCAGTTTGGAAGCCCAACACGACTATTATCGGAGTGTGGCTAAATCTTTTGTGAAGGAACGGGGTCTTCTACCTGCGAAGCAGGATGGCCAACTCTGGTATATATGATACACGAACGAGACTGGGTTGGCTTAACTGCATCTCCTATGCCTATCCCCGTGGGGATTGTTAGAGAATTTTATGCAAATGCTAAGGAGATGATAACAAGAGGAATCACGCTAGTTTGAGAAGAGCAGGTGAATTTTTGACCTTCCGTGATTAGAGAAGTATTCAACATATATGATGCACCACCCACCGGGTCTGACAATTGGATAGAAGGTGCATATCTCAAAACGGATCTAGCAGTGGTGATTACTGATTTATGTATATCGGGCACCAAATGGAAGTATAAGGTAGGGACAATTGAACCAAAATTGTTTCCATCGTCAACATTGAATCGATATGCCCAGGCCTGGAACCTGTTTATCTGTGCCAAGCTAGTTCCGTCAGCTCATTACAATGCAATAACCACTGAGCGTGCGCTTATTTTGTGGGGAATCATCAAAGGCAAGTACATTGATGTCGGCCTTTTAATCCATAGAAACATGCTGAGTTATATTCGTGGGAACAGAAATGGGACTATTCCGCATGCATCGGTGGTAGCCATGCTCTGTAATCAACAAGGAGTCTAATGGCATAATGAGCAGCTGCAGTACCCAAACTATGCAATCACTCATGCGACTATTGCAAATTTCAAGGAGTGGACAGGTGGTGTACCACACCCACGCGGACTAGGATTGATCCTTCAGCCCACTTTTCCAGAAATGTCACAGCAACCACCGCAGACAGACGAAGCCGGCCCGTCCACGCACGCACGTGCCACCCATGGCGATCGCCAGCTCCGAAGGTTGGAGCGCAAAGTCGATGCCATGCACGATAATTTGGGCACATTTGCGACGGGACTCACAAGAGCCTTGGACGAAGCTTTTGCGTAACAAGGAACAACACTAGAATGGCCTCAGTTTGGAACCGCAACACCATATCCACCACCAGATTCACCAGCTTTTTCGTACCCTTTACCTTCATTAAATGAGACATTGAATATTTTAAGTTTGGGGGTATTGGGGAGTAGTGTAGTGCATGTAGTTTAGCATGTTTAGTATAATTTTTTATTTTTAAGTTTTAGCATGATTAGTTAATTTTTTTTTATTCTTGCATGTTAGTTTAAATTGTTGCATCATATAGTTTATTTTTGCATATATATTTGCACGTTCATGTTTAGGTTGCATTTTCTCACCATTCTTGCCATATAGAATTTTTTGTCTAGCCAATGATGATAGTGAATTTGTTAAATGATTTTTGAGTATTTTGGATAATTCGAGCTGAGATATAATGTTTGACATAATGAAATTCATAATGTTGTTTAAATGCTTTCGGTTTGCACAAATGTGTTCACAATCGCTTGTAGGTATAAGAAGCATGTGTTACAATGCTCGATAGAAAAATGTAGTTTTAAAAAGGGAAATATGTGAAAAGTGAGTATAGACTGTATTAAACATAAAAAAAAGAAGAATAGCAATAACGTGGCTAGTCTTATTTCGGGGCCCTGGCTACTTGAGTAAGTACGCCCGAGGGGATTGTCTCTACACCTAGCGCCCTAAGGTCTTTCATGGTCTGGGAGTCATTGGTTGAAAGCTCGCTAAGGGGTAGTAGTGTGCCTAATGGAGTAAGACATTGCATAGTCATGTAAAAAAGAAAAAGAAAAGAAAAATAGCAATAAACACCGCGGAGAAGTGCGAAAGTCGCCCTCATGAGTAGAAATAAAGCAGTTAAGCCCAGTGTTGAACCTTAGTTTATTTTAAGATGCTGGAATAGTCTTGGTTGCATATATATACATAAGTCTTGATTTAAGCTGCAAATTTCTGTTTTGAGCAAGATAACATGAGTATTCTATGCCTAAATCAAGTTTTGGCGAACACAACACACACACACAGCATCTTTATAGCATTTTTGAATTATCTGAGTGTATGACATTATGCCTGCAGTATGATTTGAATCTGTATTCTTGAATCTAGAAAAAATCACCGAGGCAAATTGGACTGAATTTCTATGATAGTTGGGACAATGTGAGATTAGTTGCATCACAACTTAGTTGCATAGTAATATAGCTGCATTTTCATTGTTCATTAGTATGCATTCGCTTGAGGGTGTAAATCTGCTCAAGTTTGGGGGTATTTGATAAGTGGGTTTTATACCTACTTATGGAGTACCGATTCATGCGAACTGTGCCCACTCAAGTACTTTTTAGTAGGTTTTAGCTGCATTTCATGTTAATTTGTATTTCACATACTTAAAACTCCTTTTGGTGAATAAGTGCAGGAATCGGCCTATTTTGGTGGTGTTATAGGGCACGGGGCTAATGGATGCGTGAAGGCAAGGCAAAAGCGGGATATACATGACATGAAGGTGCAATGGAGCAAGGAGACGAAGCATGAAAGGAGATTAAGCATGAATGAACAAGTAGCAGCAGCAGTAGCATGACAAAATCAGAATAAGAACTAGGATCTGCAGAGTGCAAGCCGCGCGGCAGGAAGAGCTTGGAGGCGCGCGCCCGCGTGAGTACCCAAATGCACCATGGAAACCATCGCAAGTTCTTGGTACATGAGCATGACAAGCCTAAGGAGCGCGCGCCCGCGCGAGAGCCCGTGCAAGTAAAGAAATTTGGAGGGCGCTGCAGAAGGCTTGCGAGGCCCAAGTCAGCCGATTTGTTTTATTTTAATTTCCAATTTTTAAGGGTTGTAATGTTTTAAAAACGATATCTAACTGGTGTCAGAGGTATCTTTGACAACTTTAGTCGTATTCTTTACATCGTAATTAGGGTTTACTCTCTGGGAGGAGATTCCAACGTAGAAGGAGGCCAAAACTCTACTTGTCTACTTCTTCTTGGGATTTTCTACCAGAGTGGATTATTATTATTATTATTTTGCTGGAATCTTATGAGGATTTGAATATTGATCTATATTCAGCAATTGGGTTTGATTGTTTCTACCTTTCATCTTTCAATTGTTTGTTTATTAATCATGTTTAGATTTGATCCCATAATGGCTTTTGGTTCAGTCATGTACTAAACTCCATTATGGGATTCTAACGGATTTTAATATGTAGTTTGATTGCATGCTTAAATGCTGGATTGTTTTACATATCATATGGGATGTCTATCATGATTGTTTTGCATGTATGAATGCTTGATCACCATTCGTTTCAGTATTTGTATGGAATTGACAATGAACATGCAAATATGGATTGTAATCATGATAGTATACGTATATATGGGTGTGCTATATAGCTTATGTATTTCGTGAACCAGATAGACATATACTGTTTCACCGTATAAGTTAGAATAAGGGCTTGAACTTAAAGTTAATATAGTTGCAATTTCACATAGACATATAGTGATTTTGGTTATATTGATGATTACATAGAGTCTATCATCTGTGGATGCTGTGTAAATAGGTCTTAGTGCATTAAAAAATGGCTAATACTCTTTTAGTGCTCTTGGCTAGTTTCCTGTGATATGTGAACAAGTCATGCATGAAAGTGGCGATTGAATGAAGTATTAAATGAAGTTAGGATCCCATTATTTCCAGATTTGATTTATTCCGTGTTATTATTATTTTAGTTGCTATTTTCAATTCGAGAACAAACCAATCTTAGTCATTAGTTTGAGCATATAAATACAGTGAATTAATTAATGCATAGCGATTTGAATTAAATAACTTTCTCTGTGGGATATATACTTTACTTGCTCTGTATTTCTTGTTGACGCATGTATGCTTGCATGAGTTAGAGCTCTTTTGTTAAGACTAAAAAAGAGGCAACAATTCTACACAACAGTTGTATTATTAAGTTGTATTTGAATTTTGTACCATGTATTTGACGACTCAAGATGGGTGATGTATACCTATTTTGGGGGCGTCACAGTTGGTATCAAAGCTTAGGGATATGATCCATGGCTGAGATGTGAGACAAGAACTAGGAGGGGAGAGACGGGGGAATTCCTTCGCTAGTATGACCTACCTAAGTTTATTTAGTATTTAATTGATCGGTCAGAGTATATGGATAATATGTGGCATGTCAATTAACCTTTATTTTAAAACTATATTCTAGAATGATATCTGAAATACAAGAGATGAGCCATAGGAAAATCATGATACAAAGGAAATAACCGGGAAGGTATAGTCCGAATAGAAAGCAAGGTATCCTCACCTCTTCAGCATACCAGGTATGTAAGTAAATTTCGAGGGCGAAATTTCATAAGGAGGGGAGATTGTGAGACCCCAGATTTTATGAATAAAGATTTAATTTTCTCGAAATATTTTTTTGAATATTATGGTGTGGATTTGAGATAGTGTTATAGTTGTGGGTAGTATTTATAAATTTTGAAAAGTATGCAAGTTTTTGTATATTATTCGATTGGTCGGGGAATATCCGTACGACGATACAATCATTGGTGGACCCCGCAACGGAATTATTGTCGGATTGAGAAAACGACAAAAATATTTTTATGAAAATAACGACGGAAGTTTTACCGTTGAAACTGTTGAACTACTCGGTAGTAAACGTATAGTAATATGCGTGGTTGCATAGTAGCACACGGTATTGATTATTGATGTTTACGTGATAAGTCACTCAGTTTTGTTTTATTAGTATTATTAATGTAATAAAACATAAAAGTTATATAAAACAGAATACTATTATAAAGTTATTCTATAAATAGAATATATTATATTCTATTATGCATAGTGTTGCATAAAGCTCTGATAGTGTTTTTCATAGTAAAATCTTTTTATATAAAATGTAATACTTTTATAAAGTTATTCGTTTTATTAGATTATAAATAGAATATATTATATTTTATTTAAAAGATTTTGCTTTAAATATGGACCGTCCGTTTTAAAAGTAAATCAATCTCGATAGATTCATGAATTAGTTACTATTCAATCCATTCTCCTATAAATAGAAGCTCATTCCTTCATTATTTCTTACGAATTCACTGAAACTCTAGAGAGAGAAACTATAGAGAGAATTCTTCTTCTATAATCTTGAGCGTATTTCTATAGAGTTTAAGAAAGCTTTGAGCGTAGTGCAAGTTTTCTTCGAGTATATCCTCGCCCTACCAGTCGGAATACTCTTCTTTCAAAGGTAAGTGATATTATTTGTTGTACTCGTAAGGGGTATTCTCTCTTTCTTATTCGTGAAGAGAACTTCTGTTATTCCATTCTTTATTATTCTGTTGGAATAACTTTCAGATCATGATTTCACCCTATACTTGGTGAAATTCTTCTGTTATTCCATTCTTTATTATTATGTTGGAATAACCTGTCTATGCGAAGTACCGCATATATGGTGAAATTCTTCTATTATTCTATTCTTTATTATTCTGTTGGAATACCTCGTCAAGTCGTATAATACTACCGACTGGTTCCATTATTTATTATTCTATTGGAATAACTCGTCTGCATGGTCTATCGCATGCATGGTGATTTCGTTGTTATTCCATTATTTATTATTACATTTGGAATATCACGTCTGCGCTAACGCATGACATTCTGGTTCCATTATTTATTATTCGTTGGAATAACTCACATGCATTCGGTTTTATCGCATGCATGGTGAATTCTTCGTTATTCCATTCTTTATTATTCATTGGAATAACTGCATCTATGTGGATTGTCACATGCATGGTGAATGACCCTTCGTATTCATTTCTTATTAAATTGTGGAAATGAGTCGTCTACGTGGATTACCGCATGGCGGGTGAAAATCCATTGTAGTTTCATATATTCTATGATACTCTTTTGGTTAAAGTTTTGGCTTCTATACTCCATGAAATTAGTGGAATATCCTTGATATTTGCGCTTCATCCAGTATCTTTTCATGGAAATATTCTTCTGCGCATTCTTGAATTTTTACTCCACAAAGCAGTATCATGTTGAAAATTTGGACGTAATTGGTTCCTGGATAAATTAATTCTTGAACTTGTTTTATTGAATTATTATGTCATTGTCATCATCCTCATGTTTATATTATGTTGAAAGTCATCTATGGCCTGTATTGCATAGACCAGGGATTATTCAGTATAATCATGACCGTAATGTTACAAATGATGTGGAAAAAGTCCTCATTGGCCCGTATTGCATTGATGGACAGTTTTTGGTATGATTATAGCTATGGATTCTCTTCGGCCAAGGGTGCAAAGATGAATTGTTTTATGGCATGATCATGACCGTTGATGAAAACACGATTATCTTTGGCCCGTAGTGCATGGATAATTCGTGGTCGTGATACTAAAGAATATCCTTGGCCTGTAGTGTATGGATGATTCGATGATGTGGATTAATTATTAAGCCGAGTCTCAGCAATAAAATTGTTGATAAATCTTTTAAATCATAGAAGATAGTAGATTTTATTCTCTACATGACTCTTCTAATGGATTGCTTGTTCCGCTGCAGTTAAACTTGATGTTTGTTATATTGTATCAGTTTAACACTGTTAAAGGCTAATGATAATTTATTCTGCATTATCTTAGTCATAATATTTTTTACTGGGCTAGTTGAGCTCACCCTTTTGCTTTCATTGTTCTCTTTAGGAAATGAGAACGTAGCAGGGACTAGTCGGGGAACAGAGTGATGGTCCAGATGATAGCATTAGTAGTCCTCACTATTCTGTTAAATAGTGTGACGATAAATATAATGAGGACTCCATTGAGTGTGGATATTGTCTAGATGACAATATTCTTATTAAAACTCTCAGTTATGTCTTGTCGTATTCTACACGACAGTTGTATTATTAAGTTGTATTTGAATTTTGTACCATTTATTTGGCGACTTAAGATGGGTGATGTATACCTATTTTGGGGGAGTCACAAACACCGTCTGACAACGTTTTGTTGGCTTGATATCTAACAGTTGTTTTGTGTTTTGATAATGTTATGGTAACCATGTTGTAGCCTGTATAATGGACTATAGATCTGGGTCTTTAGACATCTTAAAACATCAACATAATGATCGGATTAGGTGGTCAAACTAGGCAACTAGACCTGATTTGCAGTTTCTGGAATTCCCAGAAACGGGAAGAGCATTGATTCTGACAGACTTTGACCAAGTGATAAATTATGGATCTGTTATTTTTGGACTGAGATCTTGACATCTCGTTGTTCCCTGTCATGAGTACTACATGTATGAATACTAAAACCACAAAACCAATGATCAGAACCTAGATAAATTTGGATGGATAAGATTGAAGGTGAATCGCACGGGTTTCGGAAACCCAGACACGCCCGATCGTGACTTAGGATGGCCAGAACTTAATGATCTGATGTTTTATGATCGAGTTGTCGATTGGTAAATGTAGTATTACATGTCTACTACATGACCAAAGTTTCAGTTATCCCAGAAACGATTTTAAACCGAGAATTTAAAGCTGGCCAAACACGCCCTTATCAGATCGCTGAAGTGTCGTTGTTCTTGAGCTCAAGAACACCAACAAAGACGCTAAGTGTCGCTAAAGGGCTATAGCGACGGTTTTATTTATTTTATTTTCTGAATATTCCGAAAATTATTTAAAAAAAGAAATAAATTCTAAAAATTACCAAAAATGGTTTTAAAAATTATTTAAAATTATGAAAAATACTTTCTGACTATTTGGAATATTTTCATTAATAATTATAATTATTTGAATATTAATGCTATTTAATTTATTTAATTAGTGTATTAAATAAATTAGAGAAAAATAATTTTAATTATATAAAATCATTTTAAATAAGAATAAAGTATTTAAAAATATTTTGAATTATAAAATGTGACTTTTAATATTTTTAGAGAATTTTTATTAATAATTTAATATTAATGATATTAGATTTATTTAATTATTAAATTAAATAAATAAGTTAAAAATGATTTTATTAATTTAAAAATCATTTCAAATAAGAATAAAGTGTTAGAAAATATTTTGAATTATAAAATATAATTTTCAATATTTTTGGAGAATTTCTCATTAATAATTTAATATTATTATATTAAATAAAGGAATTAAAAATGATATTATTGATTTAAAAAGCATTTAAAAATGAGAAAATGTTTTAAAAATATTTTAAGTTATAATTAATAACTTTTAATATTTTGATAATAATTTTATTAATATTTAAATATTAATGGTGATGGTTTAAAAATAATTTTAATTAATTTAAAATTATTTAAGTAGAATATTGATGATTTAAAATATTTTAAGTTATTAATAATAACTTTAATATTTTGACAAGTATGCTATTAATATTTTATATTATTAAATATTAATAATGATAAGATTATTTGATAATTAAATCATTTAAAAATGATTCCGATGTTTGAAAAATTATTATAAATTATAATAATTGTTTATAAATTATTAAAAGCTTCGAAAAATATTATAAAGTTTATATTTAACTTATCTAAAATAATATTGAAGCTTAGAGACCAAGTTTAATTGACAATCAATGTGTTAATTATCGGACAGGTGACCGTAATAATCGAAATGAGACTAAAGTCCAAACCGCATCGAACTAGTTAGACTTGTTAAGTGTTTATATAGGTTATAAACACTAATGTGACTATAATGGTAATGTGTCTAGGAAAAATATTGACGGTAAATTACAGTATTGTGTGTGGTGAATTATTGTGCTAATTGTGAGACCGATATTATTGGATTATAGGTCTTCAAAGCGTAGATAAGTATTGTGTGTAGCAAAGAATAATCGCAAGAGAAGGCAAGTTTCCTAACTCAACCTTGAAAGTTATATTCATTTTTAATTATTATAGTGGTTAATTATTGCTAATTATACCACGTCCAAGTGGATTTATTGTTGATTATTCGCAGTTAGTGCATGTTTAATAATTCAAATTGAATTACTGATTCAGAAAATATATATTCGTAGAATTACTGTTGTTGGATATTCATATCTATAGAAGCTAATATTGACAGTACAGATAATTCCTGTTTATTGTCAAATTATATTGAGAAATGTCTTAGCTAATTATTTTGGCTAGACAAACATTTGTTAGAACTTGATAGGTTCGAGAAGAGAAGAGAAGAGAATTTAATTATTATTGATAGATCAATGCCAGTTGTATCGGCTAGATCGAAAAAGAAAACTTGATAGGTTTGAGAAGAGAAGTGATTAGATATTAAAATCATTACATTTTGTTGTTAAATCAAATTCTGATTCAAAGACTGAGAAGAAAAACCTTTTATATAAGGGAACATTTTAGGTCGTATATTCGGCCATTGCGCACTGTTAAGTATTATGCATAATAGAGGGTATAATAAAGCTGATCACTTGTTATACTTGCAGAGGGGTATGATTTAATCTTTATGGTTATCTGATACTCCTGCGTATGTATCAAAGTAAATCTTTGATAGATACCCGAGAAGAGAAGTTCTAGATCCAATGGATCGCTCAACATAAATCTGGAAAACATTTCACTTTGTTATTACGTAGAATTGATTCTTGTTTATTCAATAGAATATCGTAGAAACTTTGAAAGCGTTGTACTCTTTCATTATCAGATTATTGCGTTGCTTAGAATACGAGAAGACTTGTTATTGATTAACAATTTGTCAAATTTATTTCAAAGTTCCCAGAACTTTAGTGTCATTCTATCAAAATAGATAGTCTATTATTCGATATTTTAATAACCGTGAATCTTAAGTCACCATGTATGTATGTACATTTTTTTTTTAAACTTTGTATATATATGGATACATACATTTATGGATTTCATTAAAATGAAAAGCTCTTGTGACCTAATTATACATTAGGTAAGGATATTAAATAACCTAAGGGTTATGGTAACCTAAAAAGTTAGTATTTTTTTATACGATACTAACTTAAGTGGGTAAACTTAGTAAATTTCAAGTGACTAATAATTTTAAACCTAATTTTGTAAATCTAATTAGGTTATGAGATAAAATCATATGTATAAGTAATTAAACTTCATATGATGGAGATGAAAGCCCTAAATTATCAAATTGGGTAACATTATTAAAATTGTTGGACTATGTTTTTATCTAGCCCAAATCAATTAAAAGAAAAGCCCAAGGAAAATAAATTGTAATCCAATACTTAGCCCACTTGATTGGGGGTATTCTAGACATTTGATTAATCAAAATTGGGCATTTAAAATAAAAGCTAAATGGTGGATATTATGAGGATCCTAAGTGGAATAATTAATCTAGCTTGTCCATTAGTAGACATGAATAAACATAAGGACAATGTTGTAAGGCTCCCATTGGTTGCCACTCCATTATGCACATTTAATCATGTTTAACCTAAGGTAAGTAATAAAACAAAGTGTTTTACCTAATGGGCAACAAAATGATTGTGGGAGAATTATTAATGAATTGCCCATTACATTTTTTGAATTCACATCTCATTCTTCCAACATCTCATTTTTCTCCATCTTCTTCATCTTCTTCTTCTACCTCTTGCTCCCAAGCTAGCCAACTTCAAAGAGAGAAAAGAAAGAGAGAATTTCAGCCATAGGAAGAAGAATTATAGGAGTTCTAGTGGTTTATGCCCCTAAGTTTATTAGTTACTTTGGAAAATCAAGGAAGGTAGCCACTAAGTCAAGGTATAATGTACCTTCATCTTCTTCTCTTACCTTGTTTTGATAGCTTGAGTTTTGATGGGGTTATAGTACAACTACTCAAGATACACTAGTTATACATACCATCATGCATGGAACTAAGTATCTTGAGTGTTAGATCAAAGACTTAGAGGAAGAAAATGAGCATATGTTCTCCAAGGGTGAAAACTCTTGTTTTTCTTCCACTAAATCTTGTGTAACTCAAGTTCTACAACTTGGAATTATGATCCGTCAAGGGGGGTGCTAGATACATGAGTTATCTAGTAAACCCAAGTGGTAGATCACAAATCTAGCATGTTTTGAAACCTTTGAGATTTTTTTTACAAAAACAGTCCACTTTTATATGCTAAAGCCTTGAAATCCAAAATCAGCTACTGACTTGTTTTTCATGAGGCTGTTTCGGCTAGTTCCTTGTCTTGTAAAAATCTGGAAAAATATTACAGAGGTACCTTATGAAGTTATCTACGTAGAGGAAAAGAACGGACACGCTTTCGAAAGTTATATATTGTGCGTAATGACTATTTCCGTAAAGGACTCCATAAATATTATCCTACGAATATCTCACTGTGTATACACTGGAAAATTCCAAAATTTTTACAGTAGCTTCATATACGTTAAGAGAGCCTGAAAATTTCAGATTTTTCTGAGCAAAACTCAATTTTTAAAAAATAGAGCAAGATCTGAGTGTTTTGAGCACTTTAAAATAGTAAATCATTTTCTAAAATTCTAGAAAAATTAGAGGATCATTGTTGGTTCATATTCTGTTAAAATCCAGAAGCTGAGAAATTTTGGAATCAGTTTGCTATTTTTCCTAAAAATGATTAGGTTGTAAATAAAAGAAAATAAATAGTTAAATGATGTCTTTAATGAGAAAAATATGATTTTTATGCTTGAATGCTCATAATATATTATATCATGACTATCTTAGGGCATTTTGGTAATTTATAATAATAAATATTACTTATGACCTTTTATGGATATTAAATAAGAGGTTATTAAAGGATGAACAATTAGAATAAATTGTTTATTAATTTAATAAATCATCGGAATATTATTATAATACTAATAATATTATAATATGATGTTGTTATGTAAATAAAAATATTAGATTAGAGTATTATTATTAAATAATAATATTCGAGATTAAATAAAATATTATTAAATGATTAATAATATTAGTATTGAATAAAATATTATTAAATGATTAATAATATTAGAAGGGATAAAATATTATTAAATGATTAATAATATTAGTAAGTGAATAAAATGTTGGTAATGATTTAAAGTATTATTAGTGAACCAATAATACTAGAAGGTGAATTAATATTATCTAAGTTAATAATATTATGTGAATTAAAGGTAGTCGTAATTAATAATAACACTATCTAGACATGATAATGTTTATAAGAACTTATCAGAATGTATGATATCTATGTGATTACATAACTGATGTTATGCAATGACTAATTGAAAGACTAATTATAGGTCTCTCAAAGGAAGATAATTTAACTACATAGTGGATAGAAATTTATTTCAGAGTCAGAACTCCACGATCGAGGCAAGTTTCCTAACTCAACTTGAGTTATTATTTTCAAAGCATATTAGTGAATAATTATTGATGATTATTCACGCCTTTATTGATTATTGAAATTGTGACTTTGTGCAATTGAATTCGTTTCTACCGCCATCGAATCGTGAATTAAATTAAAGTTCTTCATTTATGAACTGCTTATGGATAGATCTATGCTAATTGTATCGCCTAGATCAAGCATGTCTAAATTTGTTAAATCAAATGGATTTTAAATAATCGTTTTATTAATTGATATGGTAAGAACTCTCGAATGAGAGAAATGAACAAATTTGATTAAGGCATGATATCAATGTTTGATTATTAAGTGTTTATGCATAAATCACGGGTATGAAAGGTCGATCCCTTGAATACCAAAACTTATTAAAAGGTCCAGCTTTAAATCATCGAAAGCACCTTGGCAAATGTTCATGGTTATTCAAAACCACTCGGCCCATGTTATTCAATTATCGAATATTCAATTGTTGATTATTAATTCATGTTCCTTCACAATCTTATATTATTGTTGAACATCAAGGCAATATTTCTTTCTAAGTCATGATATATCTCCTTTGTCTTTATAAACTTGTGAAGCAAATTAGTTGCTTACTCTTGCTATATCATGACCTCTATTTTCGCTAAGTTCAAGGATCTAATGCGAAGGACAAGGGCAAGGGCAAGATCCAGGAGTAATTTTAGAATGAATGTTAAATTAGTTATTATCTAATGGAATTTCTCGAGTAAACTATTTGTATTATAAATGGTGTATTTAAAGTTAAGGTTGAGAGACCTGGGACCATATTTTGAGACTTTTGTATAATGAACAATGTATGTTTATTATTTCAAATAGTTATAGAATGCTTATGATGATGATAGGATCGTGAGCATCTAATCGAGGTTAGAGAACCCGGATTTGGGGGCGCCACAAAGTTGGTATCAAAGTCAGAGGTTATAAACTTTAGGAATGCTAAACCTAGGTTATAACCTTAGTAGAAAACTCTTATGGAGTATGTTAGAGATGGATTATGGAAATTCATCAAGTTTAGGTTGTACTTAATAAAATATTATTTCATTTCATCAATGAATATATTTTATTGTGGTACCGACGCTGACTTTTTTATGGTGTTTGTAGGATGTCCGACGAGCGCCAAGGTAGTTACTCGGGGCTTGAGCAGAACCCATCGAGCATGAGGCCACCCAAGATGTCCCTCATGGTCCTCCAAGTAGGGGACTTGTTGAGGAGAATCACCAATTAGAAGGCAGAGTGGAGGAATTAGAAGTAGAAAACCACACCCTCCAACCCCATCAAGAACAATACAAGGATGAGGCTCATCAAGCCCAGATGGAGAAAGTCTAATGTAGGAAAAATTTGATGAGTCCCAGCTTGCAAGTGGAGATACCGAGGGTACAACTAGAGAATGAAAAGGCAAAGTTGGAGAGTCGAGCATGAAGCATCCGGAGATGCAGCCGAAGTTTGACGAGAAATTGCCGATAAGATGCGGGTGGAAGAGGCACTCCATGAGTCTGATGAGTCGGTGGGCCAATTAAAGATCGAATCAGCAGCCAGAAAGGTCGAGTAGAAACTTTAGGATCGGCCTTGATGCAACAGATGAGGGCCAAAGCAGAGGGGCTAGGAGGGTCCACTCGAGATAGAGAGTCTAGTCGATCCGCTCGACGAGAGTCCCCGCAGAGTTGCTTCCCTCAGAGCCCAGGCAGGTGACGGGCAGGCCACCAATGGTGATGATGATGATGGCCCAAATTGTAGATAGATGCATTAGTACTTTTCTTGTTGTGTAATAAGGTTTTATGTTGATGTAAACCTCAGCAGTGTGAGGTAGTAAATGGTTATGTACTTTTCCTAATTGTGTTTGTAGGAGGTATTATTATGAGTTAATCCCATCTTTTGTGTTTAAATGGGATAGTAGCATTTATAAAATATACCGTATTAATCGTAAGTCATCAAGATGGTGTATGAATATAAATGCGTAATTATTATGATATGTGTTAGAAAATTTTAAATAGTAAATTTTCTATTTAATGTTATGTGAATTCAAGAGATCGATTTGGAAAATGTTCTTTAAAAACAAACTTAACCCACTAAGCAGGAGAAAGACTTCCAAATCTCTCAGAATTTAAAACTCTCACATAATGATCATCCGATTGTTTAAATAAATAGCGAGATACATACTAAGTAATCATATGATAATAAACCGAGTAACGTGTTAGAATTTTTGTTTCACTAGATAATGGCGCGCAGACGTGGACTCGTGAACCAAGATATTGAAGAGTCGCTAATAATGCAATGGATCTCAACAAAACCCAATGCAAGATTTTATTAACATGATGGTTGAAGCCATGAGGAATCAAGCTCAACTCGCAGGAAATCAGCAGCACCCAAATAGTAAACTTTAAGGACTTCAAGGCAAGAGGACCGCCAGAGTTCGTGAGGAACAATGTAATCCGATAGAAGCCCAAATGTGGGTAAAGGAGATCGAGAAGGCCTTCGTTATTGCTAGAGTAAAGTAAGAATGTAAGACAATTTTTGCTACCTACTTAATGAAGGGGAGGCTAGCTATTGGTGGGATGCCAACCGTAACAAAGTTTTAATCGAATCGTGACTTGGGAAGCATTCAAGAAGTTGTTCTTCGAGAACTACTTCCCCGAGAGTGTTCAAGCAAGAATGGAGATCAAGTTCTGGAATCAAAAACAGAGAATATGTCAAGACGTAGTATGTCATAAATTCAATGAATCGCTGTGATTCGCCCACATCGTGGACACAGAGGCGAGGAAAGCGAGAAGGTTTGAAAATGGACTAAAGCCGTGGATTTATAGTAAAGTAGCGGTTTTACAAATCACATCATTCTCAACTCGCTGGAAAAAGCTCTTATAGCGTAAGGAGGAAGTTAAGTTGGCCTCAAGATACAATCGGAGAAGAATAAGAAGAAATCAAGGTGGGAATCAAAATGTCAAGAACAGGGTGAGTAGAATAATAAGAAGAAGGAAATGGAGCAAAGGGGGTAGAATCGAGATGCAAAGCAAGGAAGCGGCAACAAAAGAAGCTCTGTGTGTGGGAACTGTGGAAAGGGTCACCTGGGGGAGCCGGAAAGGAAAATGATATGTTATACATGTGGGCAAGAAGGGCATACCTCACCCAATTGTACTAAGGTGAAGAAAGGAGGTTGCTTTTAATTGTGGTGAAGTGGGACATCGGATCAAGGATTGCCCAAGAAGAAAAGCATGGATGGCGGAAATGGCAAAATAGGGCAATAACACAAAGACAACCAAAGGAGGACCAAATTTCAAACCAAACAAGCCAACAAAGACGGACATTCAATATGACAAAGGCAAGATGTTGTGGCATCCAGGAGGTGGTGTCGTATAATTCGATCAATGATATAAATGCCTATGTGTTATTCGATTCGGAGCTTCATGTTTTTTTGTATCCGATGAATTTGCTCAAAGATTAAGTTTACCTCATGAACTATTAGAACACCCAATGAATGTAGAAGTAGCAAACAAAGAAATTATCCCCGTAGACTACATCTATAGGAACCGCTGCAGCTAATGTAAGAGGTTTTAAGCTTAACGTGGATTTGATACCGATTCGCCTCGAGAGTTTGATGTAATCCTTGGGATGGATTGGTTATCAAGTCATGGAGCGGCCATCGATCAGAAGAAAAGTGCGTACACCCCAAAGACCAATAAGTCAAAGGTGGTATTTTACGGCAAGAAATCGCCAAGACAATCTTGTTGTTCGACGATGATGCAAGCAAGGAAGTTGCTTAGAAGGGTTGTATAGGTTATTTGGCTCACGCCAGGATACCCGCAGAATCGAGGGTGAATCGGGTCAAATACCTATTGTAAGGGAATTCGCTGACGCTTTCCCGTGATGAAATTCCGGATTGCCACCAGACAGAGAGATAGAGTTTGTTATCGATTTGGCACCTGTGGACATCACCCAGATCCAAAGCGCCAGATCGCATGGCTCCGTAGAGAAATGAAGGAACTGATGGTTCAACTACAAGAGTTGTTAGATAAGGGATACATTCACCAAGCGATCACCCGGGGGGAGCACCAGCCTTATTCAGAGAAGAAAAAGGATGGGTCATTAAGACTTCAGATCGACTACCGAGAGTTGAACAAGGTCACCATTAAGAATAAATACCCGCTGCCCAGATCGACGATTTGTTTGATCAACAAGGGGGCAAAATACTTTTCAAAATCGACTTGAGGACCGGTTATCACCAATCAAGGTGAGACATGAGGATATTCCAAAGACTAAGATTTTCGTAACTCCCCAGATGGACACTTTGAGTTTCGTAATGTCTTTTGGGTTAACTAATGCACCAAGAAAGATTCATGGATTTGATGAACAGAGTGTTTAAGCAAAGATTTGGATAAGTTTGTTGTTGTGTTCATCGACCATTTACATTCTCGTATATTCCGAGACAGAGGAAGATCATACCAACATCTAAGGAAAGTGTTGGAGACGTTAAGGAGGGAGAAGTTGTATGCAAAGTTCTCCAAGTGTGAATTTTGGTCATGAGAGTGCAATTTTTGGGTCACGTTATCGATAAAGATGGTGTTTTTCAGAGATCCAAAGAAAAGTAGAAGTTGTTATCAATCGGGAACAAACCCAAAGACACCGGCTGTAAATTAGGAGAGTTTTGGGATTAGCAGGATACTATCAAGATTCATCCAAGATTTTTCAAAGGTAGCATCGCCATCGACCAACCTTACTAGAAAGGCAAAGAAGTTCGCTTGGACGGAAAAATGTGAACAGAGTTTCATGGAATTGAAGAAGAGGCTCGGGCCAAGCACTGTGGTTGGCTTTTACCGACAACACGGAGGATTAGTAGTGTATAAAGTGATGCGTCACACAAGGGTCTTGGCTGTGTAATCGATGCAAAGATGGCAAGGTCATCACAGACGCTTCACGCCGCCTAAAGGACTATGAGAAGGGTTATCCCACTCATGACCGGAGTTAGCAAAGCAGAGTTTTTGCCTTGAAAATTTGGAGGCACTATTTCAGATGGGAGAGAAGTGTGAGATATATACTGATCATAAGAGTCTAAAGTATATCTTCACCCGTATGAGCTAATATGAGGCAATACCGATGGCTAGAATTGATCAAGGATTATGATTGTGAGATTCTGCACTCATCCGTGCAAAGCAAATGTAGTGGCCGATGCCCCGAGCGTAAAAAGGCAGAGAGAAGTTATTGAAGTTAACCATTCAAGAGGAATTGGTGAAGGATTTCGAACGACTCTTGACTTAGAGGTTAAGCACCGACGGAGGTCAATGAGAAATTATTTATCGGGCAAATGAGCCCTACTTTATTAGATAAGGTTAAAGAGGCTCAAGAGAAGGACTAAGATCATGACAAAGATCAAGAAGCTAAGCAATCAAGGGGATGAATTGAAATACAAGATTGATGGCACCGGATCGCTAAGATTTGAAGGACTAATTTGGGTATTGCTAATACCGTAACTAAGAGAAGAGATTCTCGCAAGAAGCAGCACATAATACGAGGTACTCGACACACCTGTGAAGCACAAAATGTATCAAGACTTACGCCAACACTTTTGGTGGCCAAACATGAAGAGAGATGTTGCAGAACGTGTCACAGATGTCTAACTTGTCGAGAGTCAAGGCGTAACATCAACGCATCGAGTGGACTATTACGCCTTTTAGAGATTCCAGAGTGGAAATGGGAGCACATCACGATGGATTTTGTGGTGGGACTTCCAAAGAACGCAAAAGGGACACGATGCCATATGGGTGATCGAGATCGCCTTACTTAAGTCGGCTCACTTTTTTTTGCCGATCAAGATCGTATAGTCCGGACCAGCCTAGCCAAACTATACATCAAAGAAATTATATCGAGACATGGCGCATCAAGATCTATTGTGCTCTGGATAGGATCCCGCTTCACGCCAAACTTCCGGAAGAGTCTTCAAGAAAGAATGGGGACGCAGCCTACGGATGAGCACCGCAGATCATCCGCAGTAATCGATGGGCAAAGTGAGAGAACGATTCAAACACTTGAAGACATGCTCAGAGTCAGGTGATGGACTTCAAGGGTAGTTGGGAGGATCATCTTCCATGGTAGAGTTCGTGATACAACAATAGCTACCACGCCAAAGATCTAATGCCGCCGCACGAAGCTAATCGTATGGGAGGAAATGTAGAACGCCCCAGATGCCGGGATGAAGTGGGTGAACGCCAATCGTTGGGGACCGTAATCGTGCAAAGCAGATCGTCAGAGACCATTAAGGTGATTAGAGCCCGACCGGTAGCAACCAAGATCGCTGTAAGAAGTATGCAGACTTACATCGCTGTAAGCTTAGATTTTGAGGTGGGAAGCCATGCATTTTTGAAAGTATCTCCTTGGAAAGGAAAGATAAGTTTGGAAAGAAAGGTAAGTCGAGTCCGAGATTTATCGACCTTTTGAGATCTTGAAGAAGATAAAGCGGCGGTGGCGACGAGGTAGCTTCTACTCCCGAATCGAACATATTCATAATGTGTTTCATGTGTCGCTATGCACGCACCATATAAGCCTCGACATAAGCATGTGATATCGTGACGAGCCAATTCAGTCGAAAAAGATTTATCGACGAGGAAATTCCAAATAAGTTTTAGATAGAAAGGAATGTAAATTGTAAATAAGGTTATACATTCTCGTAAAAGTTCTTTCGAGGAACCACAATGTCAAGAAGCTACTACGGGGGAACTTGAAGAAAGGATAAGAGAAAATTACCCACACCTTTTTTGAGTAACCTTATATGTAATTCCGGGACGAAATTTTATAGGGGGGAGGATGTAATAACCGTGAATCTTAAGTCACCATGTATGTATGTACATTTTTTTTAAACTTTGTATTATATATGGATACATACATTTATGGATTTCATTAAAAATGAAAGCCTTGTGACCTAATTATACATTAGGTAAGGATATTAAATAACCTAAGGGTTATGGTAACACCTAAAAAGTTAGTATTTTATACGATACTAACTTAAGTGGGTAAACTTAGTATTTCAAGTGACTAATAATTTTAAACCTAATTTTGTAAATCTAATTAGGTTATGAGATAAAATCATATGTATAAGTAATTAAACTTCATATGATTGGAGATGAAAGCCCTAAATTATCAAATTGGGTAACATTATTAAAATTGTTGGACTATGTTTTTATCTAGCCCAAATCAATTAAAAGAAAAGCCCAAGGAAAATAAATTGTAATCCAATACTTAGCCCACTTGATTGGGGGTATTCTAGACATTTGATTAATCAAAATTGGGCATTTAAAATAAAAGCTAAATGGTGGATATTATGAGGATCCTAAGTGGAATAATTAATCTAGCTTGTCCATTAGTAGACATGAATAAACATAAGGACAATGTTGTAAGGCTCCCATTGGTTGCCACTCCATTATGCACATTTAATCATGTTTAACCTAAGGTAAGTAATAATAAAACAAAGTGTTTTACCTAATGGGCAACAAAATGATTGTGGGAGAATTAATAATGAATTGCCCATTACATTTTGAAAACAATTCACATCTCATTCTTCCAACATCTCATTTTCTCTCCATCTTCTTCATCTTCTTCTTCTACCTCTTGCTCCCAAGCTAGCCAACTTCAAAGAGAGAAAAGAAAGAGAGAATTTCAGCCATAGGAAGAAGAATTATAGGAGTTCTAGTGGTTTATGCCCCTAAGTTTATTAGTTACTTTGGAAAATCAAGGAAGGTAGCCACTAAGTCAAGGTATAATGTACCTTCATCTTCTTCTCTTACCTTGTTTTGATAGCTTGAGTTTTGATGGGGTTATGTACAACTACTCAAGATACACTAGTTATACATACCATCATGCATGGAACTAAGTATCTTGAGTGTTAGATCAAAGACTTAGAGGAAGAAAATGAGCATATGTTCTCCAAGGGTGAAAACTCTTGTTTTTCTTCCACTAAATCTTGTGTAACTCAAGTTCTACAACTTGGAATTATGATCCGTCAGGGGGGGGGGGTGCTAGATACATGAGTTATCTAGTAAACCCAAGTGGTAGATCACAAATCTAGCATGTTTTGAAACCTTTGAGATTTTTTTTTACAAAAAAAAGTCCAATTTTATATGCTAAAGCCTTGAAATCCAAAAAATCAGCTACTGACTTGTTTTTCATGAGGCTGTTTCGGCTAGTTCCTTGTCTTGTAAAAATCTGAAAAATATTACAGAGGTACCTTTTATGAAGTTATCTACGCAGAGGAAAAAGAACGGACACACGCTTCGAAAGTTATATATTGTGCGCGAATGACTATTTCCAGAAGGACTCCATAAATATTATCCTACGAATATCTCATGTGTATACACTGGAAAATTCCAAAATTTTTACAGTAGCTTCATATATGTTAAGAGAGCATACCCTGAAAATTTCAGATTTTTCTGAGCAAAACTCAATTTTTTAAAAATAGAGCAAGATCTGAGTGTTTTGAGCACTTTAAAAATAGTAAATCATTTTCTAAAATTCTAGAAAAATTAGAGGATCATTGTTGGTTCATATTCTGTTAAAATCCAGAAGCTGAGAATTTTGGAATCAGTTTGCTATTTTTCCTAAAAATGATTAGGTTGTAAATAAAAGGAAATAAATAGTTAAATGATGTCTTTAATGAGAAAAATATGATTTTTATGCTTAAATGCTCATAATATATTATATCATGACTATCTTAGGGCATTTTGGTAATTTATAATAATAAATATTACTTATGACCTTTTATAGATATTAAATAAGAGGTTATTAAAGGATGAACAATTAGAATAAATTGTTTATTAATTTAATAAATCATTGGAATATTATTATAATACTAATAATATTATAATATGATGTTGTTATGTAAATAAAAATATTAGATTAGAGTATTATTATTAAATAATAATATTCGAGATTAAATAAAATATTATTAAATGATTAATAATATTAGTAAGTGAATAAAATATTATTAAATGATTAATAATATTAGTAAGGGATAAAATATTATTAAATGATTAATAATATTAGTAAGTGAATAAAATGTTGGTAATGATTTAAAGTATTATTAGTGAACCAATAATACTAGAAGGTGAATTAATATTATCTAAGTTAATAATATTATGTGAATTAAAGGTAGTCGTTAATAACACTATCTGTATATGATAATGTTTATAAGAACTTATTGTAATGTATGATATCTATGTGATTACATAACTGATGTTATGCAATGACTAATTGAAAGACTAATTATAGGTCTCTCAAAGGAAGATAATTTAACTACATAGTGGATAGAAATTTATTTCAGAGTCAGAACTCCACGATCGAGGCAAGTTTCCTAACTCAACTTGAGTTATTATTTTCAAAGCATATTAGTGAATAATTATTGATGATTATTCACGCCTTTATTGATTATTGAAATTGTGACTTTGTGCAATTGAATTCGCTTCTACCGCCATCGAATCGTGAATTAAATTAAAGTTCTTCATTTATGAACTGCTTATGGATAGATCTATGCTAATTGTATCGCCTAGATCAAGCATGTCTAAATTTGTTAAATCAAATGGATTTTAAATAACTCGTTTTATTAATTGATATGGTAAGAACTCGATCGAGAAATGAACAAATTTGATTAAGGCATGATATCAATGTTTGATTATTAAGTGTTTATGCATAAATCACGGGTATGAAAGGTCGATCCCTGAATACCAAAACTTATTAAAAGGTCCAGCTTTAAATCATCGAAAGCACCTTGGCAAATGTTCATGGTTATTCAAAACCACTTACCATGTTATTCAATTATCGAATATTCAATTGTTGATTATTAATTCATGTTCCTTCACAATCTTATATTATTGTTGAACATCAAGGCAATATTTTCTAAGTCATGATATATCTCCTTTGTCTTTATAAACTTGTGAAGCAAATTAGTTGCTTACTACTTGCTATATCATGACCTCTATTTTCGCTAAGTTCAAGGATCTAAATGCGAAGGACAAGGGCAAGGGCAAGATCCGTGGAGTAATTTTAGAATGAATGTTAAATTAGTTATTATCTAATGGAATTTCTCGAGTAAACTATTTGTATTATAAATGGTGTATTTAAAGTTAAGGTTAGAGAGACCTTGGGACCATGTTTTGAGACTTTTGTATAATGAACAATGTATGTTTATTATTTCAAATAGTTATAGAATGCTTATGATGATGATAGGATCGTGAGCATCTAATCGAGGTTAGAGAACCCGGATTTGGGGTTTTCGAAAAAGTTTATCTATGTTAATTTGAGCGTGAATTTATGAATTGCTCGATCAACAGCTTCTTTGTGGATTTGAAAGGAATCAAGAGAGGAGATTCGAATCTAGACCTAGTTAATATAAAGCATGTGTCATGAATTTTGTCGATAGCAGATTTGTGATTATTGTTAAGGTAAAGATACGCCGACATCGCATGTAATCGTGATAGAGAGCTTAAACTTCAACTAATTTTTTTGATTACTTGGGTGCTCACATAGAGATATAGTGAGTTGGTTAATTTAGGTGTTTAATGATTTCTATCTTAATTGTGGATTGATGTTAATATGGTATTAGTGCATCGAGAGGTGGCTCTTACTACGCTCCTGTTCTTGATTAATAAACTGGAATATTGAATTGAGTTGGAATAAAGGTTGGAAAATCAGAGGGAAGCTCAGGGTGAAATCATAAGTCTAATTCTCCATTAATTGTTTGAAATTCCGGATTTCGTTATTGGTGACTATTTTGTGATAATTTCTTTATTTATTAATTTTAGTTTCTTTTATTTATTTTAAAACCATTGAATTGATTAGTTTAATAAAATTAGGGTTAATACAAAATTGATAATTGTGAAGTTAAGATTCTTGATATTTTGTCCTCGTGGGAACGATACTTTATTCACTACTATATTACTTGTTGACCACGTGCACTTGCGTGTTTTTAAGCGTATTGATTTTCACCAACAATGAGTTATACTTTGACTTATTCCTTAAGACCCTTAGGGTATATCAAAGGGTATGCTTGGTTATAATAAGTTGAACATGGAGATAATGTACGATCAATAAAGAATCTACCACTTCTAGTAAAAGAAGAGAAATGTCCTATGTGATTCAATAAATGACAACCCAAAGAGTCCTTGGTTAAGATGTAATGAAATTAGAAAGGAGTTTCTAATTTGCATTATTTGAGTTGTGCATTTAAGAGTCAAAATACATATAATTAAATAAAATAAGACTTCGATAAAGAATTCGATGTCTTATATTTAATTGGGACATTGTATGGTGGAAGGATTGAATTTATGCAGTAACTATTTACTCAAAGGTTCTTTTATGATTAATGTTGAAATCTATATTATCTAGAAAGTCGTTGATCGCTAGGAGGCTTATCCCTATTGTAGAATAAATATTATTTATTTAAATAAATTAATAGTTTAATTTATTTATTTAAATAAGATTAGAATTGTTCTAATTGATTTATTCACAACCAGTTTAATATGGAGAACCTAAAGGGTCACACCATAAAAGGAAGAATAATTATTTAAGAAGTTAATGACATAATCGTAATAATAAGTTAAGTATATTTAATTTAATCTATGGTGATAAAATAAATTAAATAGCTTAATATTTATTATTTAATATTTTAGAAATATTAAATATAAATTAATAAGAGGAGTCTTATTATTATTATTACTATTATTATTATTTAATTCCAAACTCGTATGAGTTATTTAAATTTTAATGTTTCCTCTTTCCAAGGTTATAGCCAAGGTCTAACCCACCTAAGGTTTTTTAACCCTAAGCTCGATACCAACTTGTGAAGCCCCCAAACTCTGCACCAAACCCGAAAACGAACTGGGTTCTTCACGATACCATTTCTATGAGCGAAATAATACTAATAATAATAACAATAATATAAATATCAAACTTATCTTGCATTTATCAGAGTCTAATCCCAATTACGCAACCTTTACTATAATTCTTTACATGATATATAATACATATCATTGTCTATATATTGTCTAACTATTACAAAAGATACCATTAATAAACTTGTTATGTTTGCTTTCCTTTTCACTTGTTCTTGCCTGAACCTTCGAGTTGTTCATGCCTAGCTGAAAACATTTAAATTAAGCAAGGATGAGCATTTGAGTGCCCATCAAGTAATAGCAATTATATATATATATATAAGCCGAAAGAATTTAAATATTTTCTTCGTACTATTCTTCTACAACAAGTCAATAGTTGTGAAGTATTCTGAACCAATAATAATAACATAACAACTCTCTCTTTCAAATTTTTAAAACTACATATTGACTATAACTAGGGTTATGGTGACATGTTATGAACATTGTTTTCATTTTCGAAAAGGTTAAACAGAAATTCATCTGTAAACCTTCATAACTTACGGGCGTTAGGCTGTACTTCACATGGGCCCTGCATTGATCAATACTAAATTACAAGAACGATAGGATCGTTCACTTTGTCCGCTTTGGGCGCATAAAAGTTTTCCCGTGTAGGGATATTCATACTTGTCTGGGTTCCAAATCAAAGGTTTTATCTTGTTCAACAATAATCTATAATTCAACATATATGTATACAGGTAATTGACAAAGGTATATCAACATGTGATTAAATACAATGATTATCCAAGTAGGGACACTTGTATAACCATTTATAAAAATTAACGAACAGAATATATATATCTGAATTATCACATACTAACATGTTGATATTCAATGGCGTATATAATATAAGGTTAATAAATCATACAGTAATAATATAGTTTAGAAACATTCTTACTCATGTCCATTCGTGATAAAGAAAATGCAAAGGTAAGATACTTACCGATGCTACCGCTTATATTCAGTGACTTAGTTCTATCATTATATAACACCTATCAGTAATAAGATCATTCGTTCGATTAGAACAACATACTATAACACATAGCACTTCTTATTGCAGTCAGCACATAACCTAATCATATTGTCACATATATTCCACAACCATTGAATCATAAATAAACACATATATAGTCAAAATATCTATGTCCAGATCAATTTCTGAAATATTTCGGTGTACCGACAGCTTTATCGGATAATTATCGAGTCTAAGACTCTATTCTATAACTCAATATCTATAAATATCAGTCATATTATTTTTAAATGACTTATAATAATTTTTAATTATTTAACATAATTTATCATGAATTTACAAACACCGGAATCATTATTAAATGATTCAAATATTGAATAATTCTATTATCATTAATATTTAATTAATATTAATCGATTAATGAAACCATTGCCAAAAAGGTTAAAGTTATTTATAATAACTAAAAATACTTTTAAAGTATTAATATTACCCTTAAATAATTTTTAAAATCATTTTTAAATAATTATCATTCATATTAAAATATTATTACTCTATCTATCAAAATATTAAAAGTCATTAATTATAACTTAAAATATTTTTAATTCATTAATATCCTTATTAAATGATTTTTAAATAAATAAAGCCATTTTTAAACTATTTATTTAATATAATTATTAAATAAATTTAATATCATTTATTATTAAAATAACATCATTAATATTAAATTATTAATAAAATTATCCTTTAAATATTAAAAGTTATCTTTTATAACTTAAAATATCTTTAAACAATTTATTATCAAAAATAATTTTCTAATATTAACATCAATTTTAAACTAATTTATTTAATATAATTATTAAATAAATCTATCATCATTAATATTAAAATATTAATATTTTCATGACAAAATATCAAAAGTTATATTTTATAACTTAAAATATTTTTATAACCTTTAAATCATTTTTCTATAATTTTTAAATTATTAATTCTATTTTCCATAATTTATTTAATATATTTTTAAATAACTTATTTATTATTAATATTAAATTATTAATGAAATTTCATCACAAAATATTAAAAGTTATCAAGAATAACTTAAATTATTTTCTTATACCATAATATAATTTTAAATGATTTTTCATGTATTAAAATCATTTTTAAATAAATTATTAAACCATTGCCAAAAGGTTAAAGTTATTTTTTTTTTTAATGACGAGACTAAGTGTCAAGTAAAGTGAACGATAAATGCGAATACATTTATTACTTGAAAAATTAGAAATAATTTTGGAATTATTAATTACCACAAATTATATGGTAATAAATTTCGTAAGTTTAAATATTTTTATTAATTATTTTCCATGAAAACATGATTGGAAATAATATATGAAGTGATAATTAGATTTATATAATAAATATTTTATTATATGAATTGTTCGTAATATTTAAGTTAATTATTTTAACTCGATTATTGATGTTGTGTACGAAGAATAAGTCGGACATGAGATCCAAACCTCGGATTGGGATTGTGATCAAGAGATGAGAATAATAATATTATATTATTTTACGATTACCATAATTATGTACCGGGTATATGTGATGACAGATAATATTGAGCAATGACGGTCCAATTAGGTCATAACATATTACCGTGCTGTGAAACCCTAATTATGAAACTCAGTTATGGGGTATTTCTGAGTAGTGACTGTGTATATGAAGTTACTGTGAATAAGAATATCGGTAATTAGAAGAAACCCTAATTACTGTTGTACATCGATAATTAGGACAAACCCTAATTATTATAACCCTAACCAATTGAAATTAGAAACAGTAACGATCGTGTTAGTAACATACCTGAGATAATTAAAGAACCACTAATGGTCAATTAGAAACCCTAATTTTAATTACCGGGTTTAATTTCGATGTTATTGTATAAGTGTTTTAATTTACCAAAGGATAGAAGTTAATTGGTAAATTATAAGAATTAAATCTAGTGATGAAATATTACATTTAATTGCCTTGTACAAGATTGCCCATACACTCTTAAACAAAGCCCAACCATCACCCATAACAAATCAGAAGCAAGAATCAAGAATTTTTGGCAAAAGGGTATAAGAACACTAAACCTTGAAATCCTTTGATTCGATGTTATTTGATACAATTGATTGTTTAAAGTTGTGTAATAGAATGTTAATTGATGATATGGGTTGATAAATCAAAGACCCATAACATCAAAGTGCACGAATTTGAAGATTTAAGCAAGTTGGAAAAACCGAATTCTATTATTTTTTCACCAAATGTCAGAGGCCATAACTCTTTGCTCGATCATGAGTTTTGTTCTTCAAAAGTTGTTATGTGTAGCCCGATATGTGGTCTTTAACTGCAAAAGAATCAAGTCCATATCATGTATAGATTAGAAGTTATAGATGGTCAAACATGGTTGATCGATCATGATAAACTGCTTTTGGGGCGCCTGTAATGGGGGCATTCTCGTCCACTTTTTGTGCTTTAAAAGGTCTGAACTTTTGATATGTTGTAGTGCATTTGAGTTAGGAAGCCATAGGCTTTGGAATGACCTCATTCCGACCCTCGGATGAGGGAATTACGGTGATTGGAAGGAAATGTGTCAAAACCGAAAGTCAAGACGGGATGTGCTATTCGGGACATTGTTTCGATCAGTTAATATTTCCAAAACCTTCTAGGCTTTTGGTATGTTATATTACACCGAATAAGCTTTTATAGACTCAAAACGGACTAAATCCGATATCGGAGGAGAGAGTTATGACATTTCAAAGTAGTAGTGTCAAAACTTCCCAACAAGTGCGGTGCAGTCCATTTGAACGGAATTTTTGGGCTGATGTGTTAGGAATTTGGAAATGGTCAAAGAATAAAAGTTGTAGCCCCAGAAGTTAGCTTCGCGTGGGCTCAAGAATCGCTAAAAAATGTTTTAAAATGAAAGAGTTATGACTATTTTTTAGCGAAAGAGGTAAAGCTGAAACGAGATTGAAAATCTGTTATGAACGCCCACTTTTGACGACCGTTTTTGGGCTACCTAATGAAACTTAATTGGGTAATTCAGTATTTTTTAAAAATAGTCTTACATACCATGTATAACATATCCAAAAATCAGATTAATCTGGAGTTATGAGCAATGCGTTAGAAAATCGCAAAGTGAGCTATTGAAAAATTAGTATAAACCAAGTCCCACATCGACTAAATTGAGAACTTCACCATTTTCTAAACCTATAAATAGAAGGGCTTGACCTTTGTTTCATTCACCAACAATAAGGCCTCCAATTTTTGAGAAAGACTTTGTTGTGGGAGAACTTTTTATAAAGATCTCCTTAGTTAAATTTTGGCGTGGAAGTGCGATTCAAATTGTGGAATTCGTATTTTTTGTATGTTTCTTATTTAATTTTGTAATGTTATTATTTTTAATTGTTAGTTAAAGTTTGAACTTTTGAAGTTTAGTTAGTGTTGTTAATAAACTAGTTAGTTTACTATGTTTATTTTGGCTTGGAATTGATTATGTAAATGAGTTATTTGTGATGACTTTTAATATTTTGTGATGGATTTCATTAATTAATAATTATTAATGATATTAAAGTTATTTAATGATTATATTAAATAATTTAGTTTAAAAATGATTTTAATATTATAAAAATCATTTTAAATGAAAATAAGGTATTTAAAAATATTTTAAGTTATAAAATATAACTTTTAATATTTAAATGATAATTTCATTAATAATTAAATATTAATGATATTAAGATAATATTAATGATATTTAGTTTATTTAATGATTAATATTAAATAAATAGTTTAAAAATGGTTTTACTTATTTAAAAATCATTTAAAGAGGATATTAAGGATTTAAAAATATTTTAAGTTATAATTAATGACTTTTAATATTTGGATAAATAGTACATTAATATTTAAATATTAATGGTAATTATTTGGGTAATATAAATATTTTAAAAATAGTTTGAGTTATTATAAATAACTTTTATATTTTAAGAATGGTTTCATTAATAGTTTAGTATTAATTAAACTATTAATGATAATGGAATTGTTTAATGTTTAAATCATTTAATTATGATTTCGATAATTGAAAGTTATAAATGGCCAAACTATGACTTGAGAACCGATTATGAAGTTCTAAATTTGAAGAAGAACACCTATAGTAACATGCTTATATCACTATAGGCCCTTTAGTGATGATTTGAATTATTTTAAATTTTTAATTTCGGAAATTATGAAAATGATTAAAAATAAGATGTCCGATATTTATGATGTTGAGGTATAGAATAAGAGTCTTAGACTCAAGATTTAACCGATAAAGTTGTTTTGTGACGCAAACAAATGTCGAATCTTATAAAAAGAAAGAAAAGACTACTATAAGAGCGTGGATGAGATATTTGAAAATGTATAAAATATTTCAAGTATAGAATAGGAACTAAAAGTATGATCACCGTGATTATGTGATTAGACTACGTGTCAATCGTAATAGATAAAGACTTATGTGTTAAGATATATTGTTCTAATCGAACTAATGATCCGATTATTGATAGGTTGTGATAAAGAGAACCTAAGTTGAGATTTGTAATCAAATGTAATCGTGAAAAAAGTATCCTACCGCATTTTCTTTTATGCAATGGACATGAGTAAGAAGTTTCGTAATTATTCTATTCCCCGCATGATTATGTACGCTTTGATTATCAACATGTTAGCTTAGATATATATTTCGTTAAGTTGATTTCTAAATGGTTATACAAGTGTCCCCACTGGATAACCATGGCATTTATTCACATGTTGATATACCTATGTCAATTACCCGTATACATATATGTTGAATTACATATTATTGTTGAAAGCAAGATTAAAACCTTGGGTTTGGAACTGTGCATGTATGAACATCCCAATATAGGAAGATATTTGCTTCAAGCGGATAGAGTGAGCGATGAATTTCGTTCAAGTTATTTAGTATTGATCAATACAGGTACAACAGGTTGATCACCCTCCGTGTCTGTAAGTTTAGAGCGGTTTTGCGGATGGATTTCGCCAAACCTTTTCGAAAATGAAAAGAATGTTCATAGTATGATTCTTAAACCCTATTCATGGTAGAGCGAGCCAAATTTAAATAATTTGGAAGAGATTTGTTATGTGAATTTTTTATCAAGATGATTACTTCACAACTTTCGATTCGTTGTAGAAGTGTTATGTAAAGAGAATACTTATATTCTTTCAAATTTTATATATATAATTGCTATTACTTGTCGGGCACTCAAATGCTCATCCTTGCTTAAATTAAATATTTTCGGTTATGTATGAAAGCAACACAAGGTTCTGTACACGAACAAAGGAAAAGGAAAGTCGATCGAATAAGTGTGTATTATGAGTTAATGGTTATAGTTGTATTGGTATCTATTCAAGTATTGTAAGGAATGTATTTGAAGGTCACGCACTGGGAAGTAAACTTTGATGTATGTAAATTAAGTTCGAATGTATTATTATTTTAGTATTATTCAAATTTTAAAGAAATGGTATCGTGGAGAATCAAGTTAGGGTTTCAAGTACCGGATTTGGGGTTAAATCACAAAGTTGGTATCAAAGTCATTGGTTATGAAGCTTAGGTAGAAATACCGAGACTAATAACCGCAATGATTAGGATAAGTATTAACTCATCTAGAGTTAGTTGGTCGATAAGATTCAAAGATGAATCTCATGAGTGTAAAGACACAGAGTTCCTTAACTCGATTATAAAGTTAAACAAAGAAGGGGGAATAGATTGAGTCTAAAAGACCTGAAAGTGCGATTATGAGAGATCGTAAAATAAAACGATCAAGATATAGAACTAAATCGTAATATATACGATGAGATCACCCAGTGATCCGATAAGGCTATGATGACTGTAAGAAATCAATCTGATGATTGGAAAGTTTACTGAGAAGATTGTCACGTGTATGAATTGTACTATCAATTGGTATGCATCCGTAAGAGAATTATAAATCTGAATTAAATTGTATGGAGAATGGGGGTTAGTGTTAGATGGGGATTTAATTGAGGACTCATGCCGGCAATTTGAGTTGTATGATTCTTCGTATGGGAGCCGAATTGTACTTGGTGTAAAAACCACTTAGTTTTCGCAATCGATAATCATTGAAATGTATACGTGGTCGCGCTTATTTGTTATATGCACATTAAGAGGATGACTCCATTCTCGGTGTATATAATGTGTAGATAGGTCATAGATAGAGAATATAAGATTAAGTTCGAGTTCTTAAAACTTATACCTATGAGATATTCTTGACTCATAATTATATGAAATGTTTATGAACCCCTCAAATGAATGGACGCCAAAGGTCCGACTAGGATAAGTTCTTAAACTCATATGATTGTGGCAATTTATGAACTCATAAGTGTGGTTTGATGAAGCTGGGTATAGTTTTGTGTGAATGGAGTGTTATGGATTAGGTGAATGATAGATTGTTAAGTAAATGATTTTTAGTGAAGGTGTTAGGTTTTCCTAAACTTCTAGCTATGCTAAACTTCAAAATTTTTTGACATCAAGCTAAATACGCACTATGTGCTTTTGAAAACAAAATGTAGACTCGTAATCATTTTTGAAAGCGGTTTAAAGTACGGCCTATGCTACTTATTTCGGCCAGACATAAATGATTTGAAATATCAAAATTGTTTTTAATTATCACTCATGTACACTATGTAACTTTCAAAAGTAGATGATAAAAATGTGATGGAGTTGTAAAATACAGAATACTTAGTGTGAATTTGACCAAGTCGCTGTTCCACTATTGTATGATGTGTTATGACAAAGTCATACAATGACCAAGCATCCTCAACGGATTGTTAATACAAGACGACATCATGACGTCATTCTCGAAAATGTTTTCAAAAGTTTAATTTGCCAACGGGTTTGGCTACATCTAAATAATTGATTGAATTGAATTATTGATATGAGTCTATGCTATTTAAATCGCCTAGACTAATGTTTATGAAAACTCTAAGTGTTCATTGAAAGAAATTTCCTAACCAAATTGTTTTGGTGCGGAATCCTATATGATAAGACTGAGGTGAACGATGTTGTTTGGATAAAATAATCCAATCTAATAGCGTAAATATTTGCTAGGCATGATTAATACGTTATACATGACGTAGGGGTACAATAGGCTAATCACCTAAAGTACTATTAATGGTAGTTTACCTTCTTTGTGATTGTAAACATACCAGGTAATGTTTTGCGGTATGAATACCGTTAAAACTATGTGTTCATGGTCTATATGACCCCTCAGCACAATTTGAAAACTTTTACTCTTGTGAGAGGTGTATTGGGTAGCATGTGATGATATGTGTGAATGTTGTAAGCACGAGATAGAGTTAATGAAGTTATGAGGGAGGTTGGAGCAGAGGGAGATATTCAGATAAGACAGTTGAAGGTTGAAATAGAAGCCAAAGACACCATATATATACCTTGGACCAGGCTTTAGTCATCACCTTCATTCGATTCGATGCAGAGTGGATGGAGCTGCCTTTCGGCAGAGATAGGCGTTGATGAGAATTGAATAAATTTATCGTCAATCAAAATAAGAGACAACGTATATAGAACTCTTGATTGCTGTGTATATATACTATATGTTAATCAGGGTAACTTATATATGTAGATGTCTGGTAAGAAAAATATGTGGAATAAGAAGGATCATATTCACACCCCGAGCTAATATCGAGGCCAACAGATGAAATAAAAGCTCACTAGGAACCTAAATCGGACGAGGTGGCTATCGTGGAAAAACGTAGCATCAGATCCAGAAATGTTGGATTTGACAGATAGTGATTCAGACACTAAAGTTGAAGTCGCTCAAGCATCAACGGAGGTGCGAGTGATTTGGAGAACAAGGTTTCTTCATTGGAAAGGTTGTGGGAGATAGAAAAGTTGATGCGTCAGGCGTTAATGGAAATAATGGAAGAGCAGGATAAGCTCAAAATCCAAATTGACCAGATGGAGCCTCAAGCGACACATCCGTGAAGGACACACCTCTCCTCGTTGCCCCAATATAAGAAAGGTGGATGTTTTAATTGTGGGATGGAAGGACATCGAGCGAATGAATGTCCGAGAAAAAGGCTTGGTAAATAAGTAGTATGGGTTATGTATGTAATATGTGTGATAAGTAATGAACTATTTTTAACTTTTATGTTGGTTAAGATTTTAAATCCCGACTTTTCGTAGTCACAAAGGATAGCCGTTGATTAAAACAGCGATATGTCTTTATGTAAATATTCGATAAATGAATATGAATCTAAGTTTGAGAAATGAAACGAGATTAATACATTAATCTTATGCAATAAGGTTTAAAATGTAAGAGTATAATTTATGGTTTTATTTAACCGAGATAATGCCACCAAGACGTCAAACTCGAAACCAAAGGGTAGAAGAATCTACTAATGCCGGAGAACGACAACTTAATCGATGCAAAACTTTGCAAACATGGTAGCTCAAAGCTATGCATCGGGGGAATACCAATGCAGAGAACCAGCCAGAACAATCGCTGGCAAATTTCAAAGACTTTTAAAGTCAGTAGGACCACGAATTCAGAGTATCAGCTGACCCTATAGAAGCCCAGACATGGGTTAACGAGATAGAAAAAGCGTTCATAATTGCTAGAATAGATGAGGGGCAAAAGACTGCTTTTGCCACTTATATGTTGAAAGGGAGGCTAACTTTTGGTGGGAGGCAAATAAAAACTAAAGGTGAGAGAAGAAGAAATTACTTGGGATATGTTTAAGAATTTATTTTTCAAAACTATCTCTCTGTTAGTATGCGATCTAGAATGGAGTTGAAATTCCCGGAGTTAAAGCAGGATAACATGATTATTCTTTGAGTATGCTTGTAAAATTTAATGAGTTGGCTAGGTTTGCTCCACATCAAGTGGATACAGAGGCTAGGAAGGCAAGGAGATTTGAGTGGGCTTAAAACCCTGGCTCTACTGATAAGGTGTCAAGATTGCAAATCAATACTTTTGCAAAGACTCATGGAGAAGGCTATCATTCTTTGATCAGGAAGTGAGGCCATGAGCCTCTACCATAAGGGAAGAAGAACAAAAGCAAGTCGGGGAGGAGCGATAAAGATAGAAAGTAGTAGTGGGAATAGGGGTGAGAAAAGAATGAGGAATTTTTCCGAGAAAATGCAAGTAAAGCGAGTTGGTATAAAGAAGCAGGTAGTGCAGGCAAGAATTGCGGGAAGAATTACTCTGGCGAGTGTCTGAAGGGCAAGTTTGTATGCTACAAGTGCGGGCAAGAGGGTCATATCTCTCCCAACTGCCCCAACTCAAGGATGATCAGTGGATGTTTTATATGTGGATCGACTAGAGCATAAGGTAAGGAACTGTCCACAGAGGGGAATGGAGGCAGGGAACGTAACCACGGGGAGAAGCAGTGGGACGTTAGCAATTTCAGGACCAAACTCAACCAAGAACTCCAACGAAAAAAGCAACTCCGAGGGTTTACAACACATATGGTCCGAGGATCACGGTGCAAAATTTGGAAACAGAACTCCAGGTGCTATTTGAATAACTTATATATCTTATATTTCTGCTTAATCGGATAGACAAGTGTTATGATGAATAATTAAAGATCGGTTCGATCAAGTATGATCGAGATCCTACGTACAATGATTATATGCTATGTACCCTACTCGCATATGAGTTTTAAAAAGCGGTGATTTAGGGACGGAATCCTTATAAAGGAGGGTGAATGTAATAACCCGAGATTTTTTATATAAAAATAAATAAGAAATTTTATGTATAATTTTTTTTTAATGGCGAGATTAAGTGTCAAGTAAAGTGAACGATAAATGCTAATACATTTATTACTTGAAAAATTAGAAATAATTTTGGAATTATTAATTACCACAAATTATATGGTAATAAATTTCAGAAGTCGAAATATTTTTATTAATTATTTTCCATGAAAACATGATTGGAAATAATATATGAAGTGATAATTAGATTTATATAATAAATATTTTATTATATGAATTGTTCGTAATATTTAAGTTAATTATTTTAACTTGATTATTGATGTTGTGTCACGAAGAATAAGTCGTATATGAGATCCAAACCCCGGATTGGGATTGTGATCAAGAAATGAGAATAATAATATTATATTATTTTACAAGACTATAATTATGTAATCGGGTATGTAAGATGAGATAATATTGAGCAATGACTACCAATTAGGTCATAACATATTACCGCGTCTTTGTGAAACCCTAATTATGAAACTCGGTTATGGGGTATTTCGAGTAGTATTTGTGTATATGAAGTTACCGTGAATAAGAATATTTGTAATTAGAAGAAACCCTAATTATTGTTGTACATCGATAATTAGACAAACCCTAATTATTATAACCCTAACCTGTTGAAATTAGAAACCGTGAACGCATCGTGTTAGTAACATACACGATAATTAAAGAACCACTAATGGTCAATTAGAAACCCTAATTTTAATTAATGGGTTTAATTTCGATGTTATTGTATAAGTGTTTTAATTTACCAAAGGATAGAAGTTAATTGGTAAATTATAAGAATTAAATCTAGTGATGAAATATTACATTTAATTGCCTTGTACAAGATTGCCCATACACTCTTAAACAAAGCCCAACCATCACCCATAACAAATCGTAAGCAAGAATCAAGAATTTTGCAAAAAGGGTATAAGAACACTAAACCTTGAAATCCTTTGATTCGATGTTATTTGATACAATTGATTGTTTAAAGTTGTGTAATAGAATGTTAATTGATGATATGGGTTGATAAATCAAAGACCCATAACATCAAAGTGCAATTTAATTTGAAGATTTAAGCAAGTTGGAAAAACCAATTGCATTATTTTTTCACCAAATGTCGAGGCCATAACTCTTTGCTCGATCATGAGTTTTGTTCTTCAAAAGTTGTTATGTGTAGCCCGATATGTGGTCTTTAACTGCAAAAAGAATCAAGTCCATATCATGTATAGATTAGAAGTTATAGATGGTCAAACATGGTTGACCGATCATGATAAACTGTTTTTGGGCAGTCTGTAATGGGGGCATTCTCGTCCACTTTTTGTGCTTTAAAAGGTCTGAACTTTTGATATGTTGTAGTGCACTGAGTTAGGAAGCCATAGGCTTTGGAATGACCTCATTCCGACCTCGGATGAGGGAATTACGGTGATTGGAAGGAAATGTGTCAAAACTAAAAGTCAGCAGCGGGATGTGCTATTCGGGACACTGTTTCGATCAGTTAATGTTTCCAAAACCATCTAGGCTTTTGGTATGTTATATTATACCGAATAAGCTTTCCATAGACTCCGAAACGGACTAAATCCGATATCGGAGGAGAGAGTTATGACATTTCAAAGTAGTAGTGTCAAAACTTCCCAACAAGTGCGGTGCAGTCCATTTGAACGGAATTTTTGGGCTGATGTGTTAGGAATTTGGAAATGGTCAAAGAATAAAAGTTGTAGCCCCAGAAGTTAGCTTCGCGTGGGCTCAAGAATCGCTAAAAATGTTTTAAAATGAAAGAGTTATGACTGTTTTAGCGAAAGAGGGTAAAGCTGAAACGAGATTGAAAACTGTTATGAACGTCCACTTTTGACGCACTGTTTGGGCTACCTAATGAACACGAATTGGGTAATTCGTATTTTTTAAAAATAGTCTTACATACCATGTATAACATATCCAAAAAATCAGATTAATCGGAGTTATGAGCAATGCGTTAGAAAATCGCAAAGTGAGCTATTGAAAAATTAGTATAAACCAAGTCCCACATCGACTAAATTGAGAACTTCACCATTTTCTAAACCTATAAATAGAAGGGCTTGACCTTTGTTTCATTCACCAACAATAAGGCCTCCAATTTTTGAGAAAGACTTTTGTTGTGGGAGAACTTTTATAAAGATCTCCTTAGTTAAATTTTGGCGTGGAAGTGCGATTCAAATCTGTGGAATTCAGATTTTGGGTATGTTTTTATTTAATTTTGTAATGTTATTATTTTTAATTGTTAGTTAAAGTTTGAACTTTTGAAGTTTAGTTAGTGTTGTTAATAAACTAGTTAGTTTACTATGTTTATTTTGGCTTGGAATTGATTATGTAAATGAGTTATTTGTGATGACTTTTAATATTTTGTGATGGATTTCATTAATTAATAATTATTAATGATATTAAAGTTATTTAATGATTATATTAAATAATTTAGTTTAAAAATGATTTTAATATTATAAAAATCATTTTAAATGAAAATAAGGTATTTAAAAATATTTTAAGTTATAAAATATAACTTTTAATATTTAAATGATAATTTCATTAATAATTAAATATTAATGATATTAAGATAATATTAATGATATTTAGTTTATTTAATGATTAATATTAAATAAATAGTTTAAAAATGGTTTTACTTATTTAAAAATCATTTAAAGAGGATATTAAGGATTTAAAAATATTTTAAGTTATAATTAATGACTTTTAATATTTGGATAAATAGTACATTAATATTTAAATATTAATGGTAATTATTTGGGTAATATAAATATTTTAAAAATAGTTTGAGTTATTATAAATAACTTTTATATTTTAGCAATGGTTTCATTAATAGTTTAGTATTAATTAAACTATTAATGATAATGGAATTGTTTAATGTTTAAATCATTTAATTATGATTTCGATAATTGAAAGTTATAAATTTACCAAACTAGTCGACTTGAGAACCGATTATGAAGTTCTAAATTTGAAGAAGAACACCTATAGTAATGCTTATATCACTATAGGCCCTTTAGTGATGATTTGAATTATTTTAAATTTTTAATTTCGGAAATTGCGAAAATGATTAAAAATAAGATGTCCGATATTTCTGAGATGTTGAGGTATAGAATAAGAGTCTTAGAGACAAGATTTAACCGATAAAGTTTGTTTCAGACGACGACAAATAGATCCTTATAAAAGAAAGAAAAGACTACTATAAGAGCGTGGATGAGATATTTGAAAAATGTATAAAAATATTTCAAGTATAGAATAGGAACTAAAAGTATGATCACCGTGATTATGTGATTAGACTATGTCTTCAATCGTAATAGTATAAAGACTATGTGTTAAGATATATTGTTCTAATCGAATCTAATGATCCGATTATTGATAGGTTGTGATAAAGAGAACCTAAGTTGAGATTTGTAATCACGAATCAGCAAGTATCCTACTGCATTTTCTTTATGCAATGGACATGAGTAAGAAGTTTCGTAATTATTCTATTCTGCATGCATTATGTACGCTTTGATTATCAACATGTTAGCTTAGATATATATTCTGTTAAGTTGATTTCTAAATGGTTATACAAGTGTCCCCACTTGGATAAACATGGCATTTATTCACATGTTGATATACCTCTGTCAATTACCCATATACATATATGTTGAATTACATATTATTGTTGAGCAAGATTAAAAACCTTCGGGTTTGGAACCAGGCATGTATGAACATCCCAATATAGGAAGATTTTTGCGCCCAAGGCGGATAGAGTGAGCGATGAATTTCGTTCAAGTTATTTAGTATTGATCAATACAGGGTACAACAGGGTTGATCACCCTCCGTGCCCGTAAGCTAGAGCGGTTTGCGGATGGATTTCTGCCAAACCTTTTCGAAAATGAAAAGAATGTTCATAGTATGATTCTTAAACCCTATTCATGGGTAGAGCCAGAGCCAAATTTAAATAATTTGGAAGAGATTTGTTATGTGAATTTTTTATCAAGATGCATTACTTCACAACTTTCGATTCGTTGTAGAAGTGTTATGTAAAGAGAATACTTATATTCTTTCAATTTTATATATATAATTGCTATTACTATTGGGCACTCAAATGCTCATCCTTGCTTAAATTAAATATTTTCAAGTTATGTATGAGCAAACCAAGGTTCGTGCACCTAACAAAGGAAAAGGAAAGTCGATCGAATAAGTGTGTATTATGAGTTAATGGTTATAGTTGTATTGGTATCTATTCAAGTATTGTAAGGAATGTATTTGAAGGTCACGCACTGGGAAGTAAACTTTGATGTATGTAAATTAAGTTCGAATGTATTATTATTTTAGTATTATTCAGCTTAAAGAAATGGTATCGTGGAGAATCAAGTTCGGGTTTCAAGTACCTGGATTTGGGGTCGTCACAGGTTGGTATCAAAGCTGTTGGTTATGAAGCTTAGGTAGAAATACCGAGACTAATAACCGCAATGATTAGGATAAGTATTAACTCATCTAGAGTTAGTTGGTCGATAAGATTCAAAGATGAATCTCTCATGAAAGTGTAAAGACACGTAGTTCCTTAACTCGATTATAAAGTTAAACAAGTAGAAGGGGGAATAGATTGAGTCTAAAAGACCGAAAGTGCGATTATGAGAGATCGTAAAATAAAACGATCAAGATATAGAACTAAATCGTAATATATACGATGAGATCACCCCGTGATCTCGATAAGGCTAATGACAAATGTAAGAAATCAATCGATGATTGGAAAGTTTACAAAGAAGATTGTGTATGAATGAATACTATCAATTGGCATGATCCGTAAGAGAATTATAAATATGAATTAAATTGCATGGAGAATGGGGTTAGTGTTAGATGGGGATTCAATTGAGGACTCATGCCGGCAATTTGAGTTGTATGATTCTTCGTATGGGAGCCGAATTGTACTTGGTGTAAAAACCACTTAGTTTCTCGCAATCGATAATCATTGAAATGTATACGTGTCGCGCTATTTGTTATATGCACATTAAGAGGATGACTCCATTCTCGTGTGTATAATGTAGATAGGTCATAGATAGAGAATATAAGATTAAGTTCGAGTTCTTAAAACTCATACCTATGAGATATTCTTGACTCATAATTATATGAAATGTTTATGAACCCTCAAATGAATGGACGCCAAAGGTCCGACTAGGATAAGTTCTTAAACTCATATGATTGTGGCAATTTATGAACTCATAAGTGTGGTTTGATGAATCGGGTATAGTTTTTGTGTGAATGGAGTGTTATGGATTACAGGAACAGATAGATTGTTAAGTAAATGATTTTTAGTGAAGGTGTTAGGTTTTCCTAAACTTCTAGCTATGCTAAACTTCAAAATTTTTGACATCAAGCTAAATACGCACTATGTGCTTTTGAAAACAAAATGTAGACTCGTAATCATTTTTGAAACGGTTTAAAGTACTGGTCTATGCTACTTATTTTGGCTAGATTTAAATGATTTGAAATATCAAAATTGTTTTTAATTATCACTCATGTACTATGTAACTCAGTGCGAGATGATGATAAAATGTGATGGAGTTGTAAAATAGAGGAATACTTAGTGTGAATTTGACCAAGTCGCTGTTCCAATTATCAGATGATGTGTTATGACAAAGTCATACAATGACTCAAGCATCCTCAACGGATTGTTAATACTGAAGACGACATCACGACGTCATTCTCTAAAAATGTTTTCAAAAGTTTAATTTGCCAATGGGGTTTGGCTACATCTAAATAATTGATTGAATTGAATTATTGATATGAGTCTATGCTATTTAAATCAAACCTAGACTAATGTTTATGAAAACTCTAAGTGTTCATTGAAGAAATTTCCTAACCAAATTGTTTTGGTGCGGAATCCTATGATAAGACCGAGGTGAACGATGTTGTTTGGATAAAATAATCCAATCTAATAGCGTAAATATTTGCTAGGCATGATTAATACGTTATACATGACGTAGGGTACAATAGGCTAATCACCTAAAGTACTATTAATGGTAGTTTACCTTCTTTGTGATTGTAAACATACTGTGTAATGTTTTATGATATGAATACCGTTAAAACTATGTGTTCATGGTCTATATGACCTCAAAGACAATTTGAAAACTTTTACTCTTGTGAGAGGTGTATTGGGTAGCATGTGATGATATGTGTGAATGTTGTAAAGCACAGATAGAGTTAGCCGAAAGTTATGAGGGAGGTTGGAGCGAGAGGAGATATTCAGATAAGACAGGTTGAAGGTTGAAATAGAAGCCAAAGACACCATATATATACCTTGGACCAAAGCTTTAGTCATCACCTTCATTCGATTCGATGCAAGAGTGGATGGAGTCGCCTTTCGGCAGAGATAGGCGTTGATGAGAATTGAATAAATTTATCGTCAATCAAAATAAGAGACAACGATATAGAACTCTTGATTTCTTTGTATATATACTATATGTTAATCGTGGTAACTTATATATGTAGATGTCTCGGTAAGAAAGATATGTGGAATAAGAAGGATCATATTCACACCCCGAAAGCTAATATCGAGGCCAACAGATGAAATAAAAGCTCACTAGGAACCTAAATCGGACGAGGTGGCTATCGTGGAAAAACGTAGCATCGTGATCCGAAATGTTGGATTTGACAGATAGTGATTCAGACACTAAAGTTGAAGCCGCCAAGCATCAACGAGGTGCGAGATTTGGAGAACAAGGTTTCTTCATTGGAAAGGTTGTGGGAGATAGAAAAGTTGATGCGTCAAAGCGTTAATGGAAATAATGGAAGAGCAGGATAAGCTCAAAATCCAAATTGACCGGATGGAGCCTCAAGCGACACATCCGTGAAGGACACACCTCTCCTCGCTGCCCCAATATAAGAAAGGTGGATGTTTTAATTGTGGGATGGAAGGACATCGAGCGTAATGAATGTCCGAGAAAAGGCTTGGTAAATAAGTAGTATGGGTTATGTATGTAATATGTGTGATAAGTAATGAACTATTTTTAACTTTTATGTTGGTTAAGATTTTAAATCCCACTTTCGTAGTAGTCAAAGGGATAGTCATTGATTAAAACAAGATGTGTTATGTAAATATTCGATAAATGAATATGAATCTAAGTTTGAGAAATGAAACGAGATTAATACATTAATCTTATGCAATAAGGTTTAAAATGTAAAGAGTATAATTTATGGTTTTATTTAACCAGATAATGCCACCAAGACGTCAAACTCTAAAACCAAAGGGTAGAAGAATCTACTAATGCCGAGAACGACAACAGAATCGATGCAAAACTTTGCAAACATGGTAGCTCAAAGCTATGCATCGAGGGAATACCAACTGCAGGAACCAAACCAGAAATCGCTTGGCAAATTTCAAAGACTTTAAAGTCAGTAGGACCACCGAATTTGAGTATCAATTGACCCTATAGAAGCCCGCATATGGGTTAACGAGATAGAAAAGCGTTCATAATTGCTAGAATAGATGAGGGCAAAAGACCGCTTTTGCCACTTATATGTTGAAAGGGAGGCTAACTTTTGGTGGGAGGCAAATAAAACCTAAAGCAGAGAAGAAGAAATTACTTGGGATATGTTTAAGAATTTATTTTGAAAACTATCTCTCTGTTAGTATATGCGATCTAGAATGGAGTTGAAATTCTCGGAGTTAAAGCAGGATAACATGATCAATTCTTTGAGTATGCCATAAAATTTAATGAGTTGGCTAGGTTTGCTCCACATCAAGTGGATACAGAGGCTAGGAAGGCAAGGAGATTTGAATTTGGGCTTAAAACCCCGGCTCTCTACAATAAGGTGTCAAGATCTTTGCAAATCAATACTTTGCAAAGACTCATGGAGAAGGCTATCATTCTTTGAACAGGAAGTGAGGCCATGAGCCTCTACCATAAGGGGAAGAAGAACAAAAGCAAGTCAGGAGGAGCAGTAAAGATAGAAAGTAGTAGTGGGAATAGGGGTGAGAAAAGAATGAGGAATTTTTCTGAGAAAATGCAAGTAAAGCAGGTTGGTATAAAGAAGCGGTAGGCAAAGGCAAGAATTGCGGGAAGAATTACTCTGGCGAGTGTCTGAAGGGCAAGTTTGTATGCTACAAGTGCGGGCAAGAGGGTCATATCTCTCCCAACTGCCCCAACTCAAGGATGATCAGTGGATGTTTTATATGTGGATCGATCGAGCATAAGGTAAGGAACATCCACGAGGGGAATGGAGGCGGGGAACGTAACTACGGGAGAGCAAGCGGTGGGGACGTTAGCAATTTCAGGACCAAACTCAACCAAGAACTCCAACGAAAGCAACTCGAGGGTTTACAACATGACGGTCCGAGATACGGTGGCAAATGGAAATGTAACTCCAAGTGCTATTTGAATAACTTATATATCTTATATTTTCGCTTAATCGGATAGACAAGTGTTATGATGAATAATTAAAGATCGGTTCGATCAAGTATGATCGAGATCTACGTACAATGATTATATGCTATGTACCCTTCGCATATGAGTTTTTAAAAGCGGTGATTCGGGGACGGAATCCTTATATAAGGAGGGTGAATGTAATAACCCGAGATTTTTATATAAAATAAATAAGAAATTTGCGATAATTTTTTTTTAATGACGAGATTAAGTGTCAAGTAAAGTGAACGATAAATGTAATACATTTATTACTTGAAAAATTAGAAATAATTTTGGAATTATTAATTACCACAAATTATATGGTAATAAATTTTCAGAAGTTTAAATATTTTTATTAATTATTTTCCATGAAAACATGATTGGAAATAATATATGAAGTGATAATTAGATTTATATAATAAATATTTTATTATATGAATTGTTCGTAATATTTAAGTTAATTATTTTAACTTGATTATTGATGTTGTGTACGAAGAATAAGTCGATATGAGATCCAAACCCCGGATTGGGATTGTGATCAAGAAATGAGAATAATAATATTATATTATTTTACAAGTACCATAATTATGTAATTGGGTACAAAGTGACAGATAATATTGAGAAAATGACGGTCAATTAGGTCATAACATATTACCGTGTTGTGAAACCCTAATTATGAAACTCAATTATGGGGTATTTTCGAGTAGTAGGATCGTGTATATGAAGTTATCGTGAATAAGAATATCTTGTAATTAGAAGAAACCCTAATTATTGTTGTACATCGATAATTAGGACAAACCCTAATTATTATAACCCTAACAGGTTGAAATTAGAAACCGTGAACGATCGTGTTAGTAACATACACAGATAATTAAAGAACCACTAATGGTCAATTAGAAACCCTAATTTTAATTAATGGGTTTAATTTCGATGTTATTGTATAAGTGTTTTAATTTACCAAAGGATAGAAGTTAATTGGTAAATTATAAGAATTAAATCTAGTGATGAAATATTACATTTAATTGCCTTGTACAAGATTGCCCATACACTCTTAAACAAAGCCCAACCATCACCCATAACAAATCGTAAGCAAGAATCAAGAATTTTTTGGCAAAAAGGGTATAAGAACACTAAACCTTGAAATCCTTTGATTCGATGTTATTTGATACAATTGATTGTTTAAAGTTGTGTAATAGAATGTTAATTGATGATATGGGTTGATAAATCAAAGACCCATAACATCAAAGTGCAACTAATTTGAAGATTTAAGCAAGTTGGAAAACCAAGAATTCGTTATTTTTTCACCAAATGTCGAGGCCATAACTCTTTGCTCGATCATGAGTTTTGTTCTTCAAAAGTTGTTATGTGTAGCCCGATATGTGGTCTTTAATCTGCAAAAAGAATCAAGTCCATATCATGTATAGATTAGAAGTTATAGATGGTCAAACATGGTTGACCGATCATGATAAACTGCTTTTTGGGCAAATCTGTAATGGGGCATTCTCGTCCACTTTTTGTGCTTTAAAAGATCTGAACTTTTGATATGTTGTAGTGCACTGAGTTAGGAAGCCATAGGCTTTGGAATGACCTCATTCCGACCTCGGATGAGGGAATTACGGTGATTGGAAGGAAATGTGTCAAAACTAAAAGTCAGCAGCGGGATGTGCTATTCGGGACACTGTTTCGATTAGTTAATGTTTCCAAAACCTTCTAGGCTTTTGGTATGTTATATTACACCGAATAAGCTTTCCATAGACTCCGAAACGGACTAAATCCGATATCGGAGGAGAGAGTTATGACATTTCAAAGTAGTAGTGTCAAAACTTCCCAACAAGTGCGGTGCAGTCCATTTGAACGGAATTTTGGGCTGATGTGTTAGGAATTTGGAAATGGTCAAAGAATAAAAGTTGTAGCCCAGAAGTTAGCTTCAGTGGGCTCAAGAATCGCTAAAAAATGTTTTAAAATGAAAGAGTTATGACTGTTTTAGCGAAAGAGGGTAAAGCTGAAACGAGATTGAAAATCATATGAACGCCCACTTTTGACGACCTGTTTGGGCTACCTAATGAACACGAATTGGGTAATTCGTATTTTTAAAAATAGTCTTACATACCATGTATAACATATCCAAAAATCAGATTAATCGGAGTTATGAGCAATGCGTTAGAAAATCGCAAAGTGAGCTATTGAAAAATTAGTATAAACCAAGTCCCACATCGACTAAATTGAGAACTTCACCATTTTCTAAACCTATAAATAGAAGGGCTTGACCTTTGTTTCATTCACCAACAATAAGGCCTCCAATTTTTGAGAAAGACTTTGTTGTGGGAGAACTTTTTATAAAGATCTCCTTAGTTAAATTTTGGCGTGGAAGTGCGTATTCAAATTGTGGAATTCAGTATTTTTCTGTATGTTTCTTATTTAATTTTGTAATGTTATTATTTTTAATTGTTAGTTAAAGTTTGAACTTTTGAAGTTTAGTTAGTGTTGTTAATAAACTAGTTAGTTTACTATGTTTATTTTGGCTTGGAATTGATTATGTAAATGAGTTATTTGTGATGACTTTTAATATTTTGTGATGAATTTCATTAATTAATAATTATTAATGATATTAAAGTTATTTAATGATTATATTAAATAATTTAGTTTAAAAATGATTTTAATATTATAAAAATCATTTTAAATGAAAATAAGGTATTTAAAAATATTTTAAGTTATAAAATATAACTTTTAATATTTAAATGATAATTTCATTAATAATTAAATATTAATGATATTAAGATAATATTAATGATATTTAGTTTATTTAATGATTAATATTAAATAAATAGTTTAAAAATGGTTTTACTTATTTAAAAATCATTTAAAGAGGATATTAAGGATTTAAAAATATTTTAAGTTATAATTAATGACTTTTAATATTTGGATAAATAGTACATTAATATTTAAATATTAATGGTAATTATTTGGGTAATATAAATGTTTTAAAATAGTTTGAGTTATTATAAATAACTTTTTATATTTTGGCAATGGTTTCATTAATAGTTTAGTATTAATTAAACTATTAATGATAATGGAATTGTTTAATGTTTAAATCATTTAATTATGATTCCGATAATTGAAAGTTATAGCCTACCAAACTAATGATTTTGAGAACCGATTATGAAGTTCTAAATTTGAAGAAGAACACCTATAGTGCAGCTTATATCACTATAGCCCTTTAGTGAATGATTTGAATTATTTTAAATTTTTCAATTTTCGAAATTGCGAAAATGATTAAAAATAAGATGTCCGATATTTGAGATGTTGAGGTATAGAATAAGAGTCTTAGACTCAAAGATTTACCCGATATAAAGTTGTCGATGACGACCGACAAATGTCTAATCTTATAAAAGAAAAAGAAAAGACTACTATAAGAGCATGGATGAGATATTTGAAAAATGTATAAAAATATTTCAAGTATAGAATAGGAACTAAAAGTATGATCACCGTGATTATGTGATTAGACTATGTGTCAATCGTAATATATAAAGACTATGTGTTAAGATATATTGTTCTAATCGGACGAATGATCCGATTATTGATAGGTTGTGATAAAGAGAACCTAAGTTGAGATTTGTAATCAATTGAATCAAAAAGTATCCTACCTTTGCATTTTCTTTATGCAATGGACATGAGTAAGAAGTTTCGTAATTATTCTATTCTGCATGCATTATATACGCTTTGATTATCAACATGTTAGCTTAGATATATATTCGTTAAGTTGATTTCTAAATGGTTATACAAGTGTCCCCACTTGGATAACCATGGCATTTATTCACATGTTGATATACCCATCAATTACCCGTATACATATATGTTGAATTACATATTATTGTTGAGCAAGATTAAAACCTTCGGGTTTGGAACTGTGCATGTATGAACATCCCTATATAGGAAGATTTTTGCGCCAAGGCGGATAGAGTGAGCGATGAATTTCGTTCAAGTTATATGTAGTATTGATCAATACAGGTACAATCGGGTCGATCACCCTGCGTCCGTAAGCTAGAGCTAAGCCATGGATGGATTTATGCCAAACCTTTTCAAAATGAAAAGAATGTTCATAGTATGATTCTTAAACCCTATTCATGGGTAGAGCTGTGAGCCAAATTTAAATAATTTGGAAGAGATTTGTTATGTGAATTTTTTATCAAGACAGCATTACTTCACAACTTTCGATTCATTGTAGAAGTGTTATGTAAAGAGAATACTTATATTCTTTCAACTTTATATATATAATTGCTATTACTTGTTGGGCACTCAAATGCTCATCCTTGCTTAAATTAAATATTTTGATTATGTATGAGCAACTCAAGGTCAAAAGTACGAACAAAGGAAAAGGAAAGTCGATCGAATAAGTGTGTATTATGAGTTAATGGTTATAGTTGTATTGGTATCTATTCAAGTATTGTAAGGAATGTATTTGAAGGTCACGCACTGGGAAGTAAACTTTGATGTATGTAAATTAAGTTCGAATGTATTATTATTTTAGTATTATTCAGCTTAAAGAAATGGTATCGTGGAGAACCAAGTTCGGGTTTCAAGTACCTGGATTTGGGGTCGTCACATTGACCAACAATTTCTCCAAGCTCCTAAGGTATTCTGGTCAGCCTAAAGTGTTTGGAGTGTAATATAAGTGCAACACTACAATTAGAAATCGATAACATGGATAACACACATCATAACTTGCTTCACAGGTCTGATTTATGAGATCTAATATGTTCCGTGTGTAGACAACATGCAAGTGAACAAATATTACTCATAACATAGACCCAAAAACAACAAAAAAAGCAGATCTTGTTTGGTCAAACATTGTCAGAAAAACAGCTCATGAAGAAATCTGGGTTTTCCAGATTTAAGACAAAACAACCGGTCAACCCTACTTTGACCGGCAATATCTTTCATTTTAAGCACGATCTAAATGTTATAGATGCATGATCATGTACCGTACATGTCAGTCTACAAATGGAATACAATAACATGGCCAGACACCTTACCAGAAGCCAGATCTAATGCTTACAAAACCTTGTCCAAATTGCAGGTTTCGGGTTTACCTGATTTCAGACCTGTGTTCTCAATCAACTCACTTTGACCGCTTATATCTCACTATCTAGACATAATCTGACCCGATTTCTAGTTCCAGATCATAGTCCATACGACAAAGAACATATCCATAACATAAAACACACATAACACTTAACACACAAAGATGTAGACGCACTGACATTCGTTGTGAGACCAAGGTTTTAAAATTTTTCCAGATTTGCAAAAACACTAGATCTGAGCTTATAGATGTTATGGATCCAACATCTATCAACCCAGATCACTTAATAACACTATATACAACATATATTAACACTTAAACATAACTTTTAATAGAGGATCAAAGTTCAAAATTATCAACTAGGGTTTATACCTTTAAGCTTTGATTTCTGGAACTTGGGCTTCTGATTTGTTAGAGGAATTCGTGGGGCTGTATTATGGGACTGATCTACTATTAATTTCGTGGGTCTTGAGCTTGAGAGCATTTGGTAGAGAGTTTGTGAAAAATGAGATAACAAATGACCTTTTCTCTCTCCTTAATCTATATATATATGATATATACAATGTATATGGTTGAGTTGCTGTCAATATAAGGCTGATTTCAGTTGCTTTTAGTCACATGGGTTTGGTATAGTAGGTCACCAACCCACATTTTGGCTAGATTGACAAGTTATCTAAATAAATAAATGAAAAAGGGCATTTTGGTCTTTTGTTATATAATTTTAATGGCACTTAGGTCATTTGGCAAACCCTTAGGGTTTAAGGTTTGAACCATTTTAGGAAAATTCTAAGATTTACAAAATTAGGATTTAAAAATAAATAACAATTTAGTTTCCAAAAATATAAATTAGAGTTTACTAAATATAATTAGTTTTCTAATTCAATTACTTGAACATTTGTGTTTCTAATTTACTAATCATAATTAACATTGATCATTAAACAATTAGGGTTTATAATTAGTAATTAGGTTTTTTTTAAATTACTAATTAGGGTTTTCACAAAAATAAAAATAATATTAGTTTATAATTTTTTTAAAAAATTAGGGTTTCTTAATCGTGCTTAATTTTCTAATTACATTATACATGAACATTATGAATTTTAATGTCCACTAATTAGCATTTAGCTTGCAATTAACAATTAGGGTTACCAATTTAGCAAATTAGATTTACTAATTATGAAATTAAGGTTTCTAGATATTAAAATTTCTAAATATTAATTAGGGTTTCTCTAATTAACATTAAATTGTATAATACGTAACATAATTCATTTAACACAATTACATAACATTTTCTAACTCATAATTGAGTTTCAAATTAGGGTTTTATTAAAATACTACTTGGATTTTTCATGCTACCTTAAACTGTTTCACACATTATCCTTACACACATAACATATATACTTATAACACTGAAATATAATTAATATTATATTATTATCCTCTTTCCTTATTCCAAATCCAGAATTAGGTTTTGAATTCCATATCTTATTTATCTTTCATATTTAACCTTAATAATTAAGGTAAAATAATTAACTTAATAATCTGTACCAAAATTCATATAATAAAATAATTATTATAATTATTCAAAGAAAATAGTTTCATATATTATTTAAATAATATATAACTATATTTTCATGGAAAATAATTATTAAAAATATTTCTACTATAAAATTAATTATTATAAGAATATACTTTATAATAATCAATAATTCTAAAATAAAATAAAATTATTTGTAAACATTCATATAATAAATATGTATTACAAAATTACATACACACATTATCTTGTACAAATCCTCATCCTTAAAATAAAAAAAAAATTATACGCAAAATTTATGATTTATTTATATAGAAAATATCGGGTTGTTACAGGGGCTATTTCCGGGGTTGAAACTAATTGTCCCGGGATTATCTCCGGGGTTGGAAACTGGATCTCCCGGAGTTATCTCCAGGGTTTGAAGCTGATGTCATAGTCCTCTAAGGTTATCTTTGGAGTGTAAAAAAGACGCTTTTGCCCTCCTGCATGGTTAGTAACAGGAGAAAAAAATTTCGAGTGTCTACAAATATAGTGAGTACTAATTGGGGTGTGGAATGATGGTTCTAGAAGTTATTTTAGTAGTCCTCACTATTTTGTAAAATAGTGTATCAATAATTATAATGAGGACTTATTTGAGTGTGGATATTGTCTAGATGACAATATTTGTATTTAAACTCACAGATTATGTGTTGTTGTATTTTACACGATAATTGTATTAATAAAGTTGTAGTTGTTTATGTACCATGTATTTGGCGACTCAGAATGGGTGTTGTATACCTATTTTGGGGGCGTCACAGTTGGTATCAGAGCTTAGGGATATGGTCTCTGGCGGAGATCGGGGAATAGTACTAGTAGGGGAGAGACGAGTAATCCTTCGCTAGTGTGTCATATCTAAAGCTTATTTGTTGGTTGGTTAGAATATAGGGATATTATATGATATGTTAATTTCTTTAATTAACCCTTGTTTTATGGCAGTATTTGAATATAGCAACTGAGAATGTTAACAGTGGAGTAAATGAGACCGTTGAGACACCTTTACTCACAAATGAGGAGAACGTTCAACAAGCCGACAATGTTCCTTCTGTAAACAACACCACTGAGCAGACGATGAACGACAGGATGTTTAGGAGCTTTTTGTAGTTCGTGCAAAACCAGACGAGGGAGACTCGTGTACAAAATACGGGTGGAAATGATATCAACGTACGACTTGTCACAGCCAAGAAGTTCAAAGAGTTGGGACCACCAGAATTTATTGGAAAGCCGGATCCGATCAAGGCAGAGACGTGGGTTAAACAAATTACCAAGATATTCGATGTCTTGGGATGCATGGAGGAACAAAAGGTTCTATTCGCCACGTTTATGTTCCGTGGTGAGGCGTGACTCTTTGGTGGAGTCTCGTGAAGCGTACTCGACCGCCGCTTTCAAAGATGTCTTGGGAAACATTTCAAAAACTTTTCAATGACAAGTACTTTCCTGAAAGTATTCGCCATATGAAGGATGTAGAGTTTATTAGATTAGAACAAAACAACATGACGGTGTCCCAGTACGAGACGAAATGTGCAGAGTTATCCAGGTTTGCACCTCATTTGGTAGAGAATGAGGAACGAATGACGAGGATATTTCTGAGAGGTTTAAAACCCGAGATCCGACAATATCTTATCTCTCATAAATTTTCTTTATATTTAGATGTTGTTAATGAGGCTCAATTATTAGAGCGAGATAACGAAAGTACGCTCAACCGAGGGACCACAACTGTGGTCATACCGGGTGGCAACAAATACTCAGTATAATGAAAACAATGGGAGGAAAACATTTGGACAAAAGCCAGAACCACTCCGGTGGTAATCGTGGCCATGAAAATAGAAGAAAGCGAGTCGGGAGGAGATTTTAAAAGAGGAGATTCAACAATGACAATGTGAAGACGTCAAAGACCAAAGAAGACAACTAGTTCTAGTGGAGAGAGAACGACCACTTGGGTCAGATACTATAAATATGGAAAAGAGGACATATCACCAAACCGTCCATAATTCAAGTTATGCTATAATTGTGGAAAGGAAGGACATATCGCCGAGATTGTATCAGAGCAAAACCAAGTCCAATGAGGATGGTGACTCAAAAGGTCCCGAGAAAATTCAAAGTCAACGGTTCCTGGAAGAGTGTTTGTCGTGACTGGTCAATGTAAGGCCCCCAAACTCGGGTACTTGTAACCTGAACTCGGTGCTTTACGATACCATTTCAATGAGCAGAATAATACTAATAATAATAACAATAATATGAATATCAAAATTATCTTACATTTATTAGAGTCTAATCCCAAGTACGCAACCTTTACTACATTCTTTACATGATATATAATACATATCATTGTCTAACTATTACAAAAGATACCATTAAACATATTCTGTTTGTTTTCCTTTTCACTTATTCTTGGCCAAACCTTCGGGTTGATCATGCCTAGCTGAAAACATTTAATTTAAAGCAAGAATGAGCATTTGGGTGCCCAACAAGTAATAACAATTAGAAATATAATTAGCTAAAAGAAATAAATGTTTTCTTTGTACATCACTTCTATAACGAATTTATAGTTGTGAAGTAAGCTGAACCGATAATAATAACATAACAATTCTATCTCAAATTTTTGAAACTACGTATTAACTATATGTATAGGGTAGTCGACATACTATGAACATTGCTTTAAATTTTCGATAAGGTTAGATGTAACTTCATCCTATGAAACCGTCATAGCTTACTAGACGAGGGTGTACATCCCATGGACCTCAGATTGATCAATACTACATTACAAGAACGATAGGATCGTTTCACTCGCCCGCCTTGGCGATAAAAGTTTTCCTTGATCGGGATGTTCATATTTTAGATCGGAATCCAACCAAAATAGTTTGATTGGATACAAAAGGTTTTAACTTATTCAACGATATTTTCGAATATGTGTCTAGTGGGTCAAATAGCTTAGACTTTATTTATATATATATATATATATATATATATATATATATATATATATATATATATATATATATATATATATATATATATCAACATGTGTCTAACTACAATGATTATCCAAGTGGGGACACTTGTGTAACCATATTTAGAAATTAATGAAATGTAATATATATATCGAATTACCATATACTAACATGTTGATAAACAATGATCGGATATAGAATATATCATAATAGGGTTAATAATATAGTATAATAATAATATAATTCTGAAACTTCTTACTCATGTCCATTGCATAAAGGAAATGCAAAGGTAAGATACTTGCCTGATGCGCTGCTTACAGTTCGTAACTTAGTTCTATCTTTATATAACACCTATCAGTAATAATAAGATCATTGGATCGATTAGAATAACATACTATAACACATAACACTGTTTATTGCAGTCAGCACATAACCTAATCACATTGTCACATATGTTCCACAACCATTGAATCACAAATAAACACTAATACGGTCAAAATATCTAAGTCCAGATCAATTTCGAAACCCGTCGCCGTCATGCAAACAACTTTATATCCGTAATTATATAAGAGTCTAAGTTCAATATCTATTTAGACTATTTAAGTAACAGTTATATTATTTTTAAATGACTTATAATAATTTTTAAACATTTATTATAATTTGTTATAAATTTTCAAACACCTAATCATTATTAAATGATTTAAATATTAAACAATTCTATTATCATTAATGTTTAATTAATATTAAACCATTAATGAAACCATTGCCAAAATATCAATGTTATTTATAATAACTTAAAATACTTTTAAAGTATTAATATTTACCCTTAAATGATTTTTAAAAGAATTAAAATTATTTTTAAATAATTATCATTAATATTAAAGTATTAATGTATTACTTATCAAAATATTAAAAGTCCTTAATCATAACTTAAAATATTTTTAATTCATTTATATCCTTTTTAAATGATTTTTACATAAATAAAATTATTTTAAATTCTTTATTTAATATAATTATTAAATAAATTTAATATCAATAATCTTAAATTAATATCATTAATATTAAATTATTAATGAAATTATCCTTAAATATTAAAAGTTACTTTTTATAACTTCAAATATCTTTAAACACTTTATTTTTATTTAAAATGATTTTTATAATTGTAAAAATCATTTTTAAACTAATTTATTTAATATAATTATTAAATAACTTTAACATCATTAATAGTAAATAATTAATGAGTTTTATCTTTAAATATTGAAAGTTATATTTTATAACTTAAAATACTTTTAAAATCTTTATTTTTATTTAAAATGATTTTTCTAATATTAAAATCATTTTTAAACTAATTTATTTAATATAAGTACTAAATAAATCTAATATCATTAATATTAAATTATTAATATTTTTCGTGACAAAATATCAAAAGTTATATTTTATAACTTAAAATATTTTATAATCCATTATATATATTTTTATATAAGTTTTAAATCATTAATTCTATTTTTCATCATTTATTTAATATATTCAATACATAAATTAATTATCATTAATATTAATTAATTAATGAAATTCATCGAAAATATTAAAAGTTATCAAAAATAACTTAAATTATTTTCTTATACCATAATATAATTTTAAATGATTTTTTATATATTAAAATCATTTTTAAATAATTTATTTAATATTATAATTAAATAAATTAAATACTTTTTATATTCCAAAATATTAAATATTTATGAAATATATTCAAAATAATTAAAAACTAATTTTCGGATTTTAAAATAATTTTTAATAATTTATTTTGTATTTTTAATAATTAAAAACTAATTTTTCTATTTATTTAATAAAAATAATGAATTTTAGAAATAAACTGTCGCTAAAGGACCCTATAGGGACGAAACTGTCGCTATAGGTGTACTTGAGCTGTTCTTTATGAAACCCAGAAAACATATCAGTGATCAAGATGGTATGTTTGACCAACAATATATAACAGATCATAAAGCTTCTAGGTGTGATATGACTTTGATCTTGTAGTACGCGTGTAACACTACATGATTCAACTACAAACATGGCCAAACATCATAACATAAGTGAGATCTTGGGCTTTAAAAACGTTGTCAGGCCTGTTCTTCATTTTCTGGGTTACCCAGAAATGAAGAACAACCATGGTACCTATTTTGGAGGCTCTGAATCTAGCATTGTGGGATTACTCTGTGTAATATGAAGATTCCATCATGTAGAATACATGTCAAAGACCAATTACATAACATAATATAGATATAACATCAACATAGTAAGGAAATTAAAGCCGGTCAAAGTGGTCTCCAGAAACTGTTCTTGAACATTTCTCGAAAACCCAGAAATGTTCATAAGCAGACGGTCAACCCATATTTGACCTTTCATAACTTGGATCCCATTACGTATCTCGGTTTTCTTAAGACTCTAATATGTAATCTTCATATTAAGCTACAACAACAAAACAACAACTAGGCCAAAATATCAAAAATCAGCGAGATCAAAAGCTTTGAAAAGCTTGTCGAGAGCCTGGGAAATGAAATTTGCCCAGATTTTCGCCATTTCATGATCGGTCCAACTGACTTTGACCACGATTATCTTATAACTGTGCATGATCTGGTCCCCGCTAAAAGTTTTGAACACACATCTCACAGCATACAACACGATGAAGCATTTAGACAACAAAAATAGATAACAACCAAAGATTTAAAGGGTCTGACATTTGGTTGTCAAACTCATTTGAAATTTTTTCCAGATTTTATAAAACATCAAATCCGAGCCTCTAGATGTTATGGATCTAACATCTAGCAACCCAGATCATCATAATACACCATAAACAACATATTAAAACACATAATCATAACATCTATCGGTGGATCAAAGGTCAGATTTTTCGATTAGGGTTTATACCTTTATGAACTAATTCTTGATTTTGACTTCTTGATCTGTTTTTGGTAAACGTGAGGCTTGTATATAGGACTGGTATGCAACAAGAATTCGTGGGTTTTGGAAGAGAGAGAGAGGTTGAGTATTTGAGCAAAAATGAGCTAAGTTATTACACTTTCTCTCTATTGATCTCTATATATATTGCATACAATGAATTGGCTGAACTATGTGGCTGATATGTGGCTGATTGCTGCTGATTTTGTCACATGGGTTTGGTGAAATTAGGTCACCCACTAAAGTGTTGTCCAAAATACAAGTTAGCTTCAATTATGTACAAAAGGGCAAAAGGGTCATTGGTCTTATGATTTTAAGGGCAAGGTTGTAACATGGCAAACCCTTAGGGTTTAACCCTAAGATTTAGCACAAAATTGTAAAATTTTCACTTAGGGTTTGCAATAAAATAAAAAACTAAAATTTTAGTTTCTAAAAATACAAATTATGGTTTCTTAATCAATTAGGTTTTTTAATTACTTAGTACCCTACTAATTAGGTTTAAGATACACTAATTACCATTAAACTTCCAAATTTAGCAATTAGGGTTTGTAATTTATAAATTAGGGTTTATAATATAAATATTAGGATTTTCTAGAAATTTAATATTTCTAAATATTAATTAGGGTTTTGAATAATTAAGATTCTCCCTAATTAGGGTTAAGTTTTACTAAATAGTATTTATCTTTCCAATTTAGCATTTAGGATTACCCAATTAGCATTTAGGGTTATAATTAGGAAATTAGGGTTTTAAATTTTTTAGCATTTAATATTCCTAATTTATACAATTAGGGTCCTCAATTTGCAATTAGGGTTTCTTAAATAATTAGGGTTTCCTAATTAACCTTAAATTATGTCATACTCGACAAAATTCAACTGACACAATTACCATACAGTCTTAAATTCCTAATTGAATTAAAAAAATAGGGTTAAACTAATTAATGCTAGGGTTTGGTCATAAGATACCTTAATTGACCAACATTATCAGTCCACACATATACAGTACATATTTATGGCACTGAAATAAAATAATATTATAATAAATATCATTAATCACATAACATAACTACTAGACAGATTTTAAAGTCTCATTTGACTTCTAACCAGGATTTATCAGTAACATTAAAATTGTTCCCATCAAAACTGATCCTCACATTAACCTTACACACATAGCATACCTAATTATAACAGTGACAAATAATAATATAATATTATTATTCTCATTCCTTGATCAAAATCCAAAATTAGGGGTTTGGATTCCATATCTGATTTATTCTTCATATATAACATTATTAATTAAGTTAAAATAATTAACTTAATTAATCTGGCATAAATTCATATAATACAATAAATGATTATTATAATTATTCTAAAAATCATTTCATATATTATTTAAATAATATATAATTATATTTTCATGGAAAATAATTAATAAAAACATTTTTCCTATAAAATTAATTATTATAAGAATATAATTTATAATAATCAATAACTTTAAAATAAAATTATTTGTAAACATTCATGTAATAAATATATTTTTTATTTATTACATAATTACATAAGCTTTATCTTGTACAAATCCTCATCCTTAAAATAAAAAAAAAATTATACACAAAATTTCTAATTTAATTATATAGAAACTATCGGGTTGTTACAGTCAAAGTGCGAGGAACCCAAATGAGGTGATCACGGGTAAGCTAATCATAAACTCTTGCGAAATACCTTATTAGATACCGGTTCTACCCATTCTTTTATCTCTCCTACTTGTGCTCAATGTTTAAACTTGACTCCGGAGAAATTAGACCTTGACTTATCTGTTGAGACTCTCTTAGGAGAAACTTTCGTTAAATCTACTGTTTATATCTTTCTTGATTCAAGTTGGAACCATCACATTACCTACCGATCTTATTTCGTTAAAAATACTTGCATTTGATGTGATTTTAGGGATTGATTGGTTAACCACTCATCATGCTAAAATTGATTGTTTTCGTAAGGTTGTTAGTTTTTATATTCCTAACCAACCTGTTATGCGAATTCAAACAACCAAACCACTAAAGTCAATCACTGTCATATCAAGCCATAAAGATATTCATTTATTGAAAAACGGATGTCAAGCTTTCTTAGCCCATGTCACACACTTGAACAAAAACACGTCAGATTTGAATAATATTTCTGTTGTTAAAGAATTTCCTGACGTATTTCCTGAAGAACTTCCTGGTCTACCCCCAGAACGTGAAGTTGAATTCTTTATTGACCTTGAACCTGGTACAAAGCCCATTTCTAAAATCCCATATCGAATGGCTCCTATTGAACTTCAGGAGTTAAAGGTCCAACTACATGAGTTGTTGGACATCGGTTTCATTCGTCCTAGTACATCTCCTTGGGGTGCTCCTGTTTTACTTATAAAGAAGAAAGATGGGAATATGCGACTTTATATTTACTATCGAGAATTGAACCATGTCACCATCAAGAATAGGTATCCGCTACCTCGTATTGATGATCTGTTTGACCAGTTACAAGGAGCGCAATTCTTTTCAAAGATCGATCTTCATTCTGGATATCATCAGCTGAAGGTTAGAACTGAGGATATTCCAAAGACCCGCCGTAACTATGCAGACGGGCATTATGAATTCTTAGTCATGTCTTTTGGATTGACTAATACTCCTGCTACTTTCATGGATATGATGAACCGTGTGTTCAAAGAATATTTGGATCAGTTCGTTGTTGTCTTTATTAATGACATCCTCATCTATTCCAAAAGCCGTGAAGATCATGAGCGCCATTTGAAGCTGGTACTGCAAAGGCTTTCGTGATAACAAGCTATATGCCAAGCTGAAGAAATGTGAGTTCTGACTTGAGGAAGTAACATTCCTTGGGCACGTGGTGTCAAAACATGGGGTATCTGTTGACCCGGCGAAAATTGAAGCAATACAAAGTTGGGAGCAACCGAAGTCGGTGACCGAAGTACGTAGCTTTCTGGGCTTAGCTAGTTATTATCGGAGATTCGTGGAAGGATTTTCTAGAATCGCTACTCCGTTAACTGAGCTGACTCGTAAAGATACAAAATTCTTATGGAGCGAGGAATGCGAGAAGAGTTTCCAAGAGTTTAAGAGGAGACTCATTTCAAAGACTGTTTCGACAATGCCATCCGGTTCGGGATGGATTTGTTATCTCTGCCGATGCTTGGGCAAAGGGTTAGGATGTGTTCTCATGCAATGATTGGAAAGTCATAGCCTATGTCTCGCGACAACTTAAGGAATATGAGAGGAATTATCCTACTCATGATCTAGAGTTGGCAGCAGTCGTTTTTGCGTTAATGATATGGAGACACTACCTGTATGGGGAGAAAGTGGAGATCTACACAGATAATAAAAGCCTCAAATATTTCTTCACCCAAAAAGAGCTCAATATGCGGCAATGATGTTGGCTCAAGTTGTTGAAAGACTACAACTATACCATTCAATACCATCCTAGAAAAACGAATGTGGTAGCTTACACATTAAGTAGAAGATCTTATGCATGAACGAGTGCGATGTTGTCAACATAAAGGCCCATTTTGTGTTATTTACAAAAGTTGAAGATAGAATTCAAGACTTCAGGGACCCATGCGATGATGTCAAGTATACGCATAGAACCAACTTTAATCGATAAAGTTAAAGTTGCTCAAGCCACAGATCCGGAGCTGATGCGTATGAAGAAGAAAGTACAAGAATGTACTATTCCAGAAGCAAGAATTGATGAAGAAGGAATACTTCGAGTCCATTCCAGACTTTGTGTTCCTAATGATTCTGACTTGAGGCATAGAATCATGATGGAGGCACACAACACACCGTTTGCAATCCATCCTGGGAGTACCAAAATGTATCATGATCTTCGACATACATTTTGGTGGAACAATATGAAGAGAGAGATCGCGAAGTTTATCTCGAGGTGTTTAACTTATCAACGTGTAAAGGCGGAGTATCAAGTGCCAAAGGGTCCATTACAACCACTTGAGATTCCAAAATGGAAGTGGGAACACATTACTATGGATTTTGTTACGGGTCTTCCCAAGGTTTCTCAAGGTATAGATGCGATTTGGATTATTGTTGATAGATTAACCAAGTCTACCCATTTGTTGCCTATACAGGAGACTTATTCCCTTGAACGTCTTGCTAGTATGTACGTAAATGAGATTATGAGATTGCATGGCATGCCAGTATCAATAGTTTCAGATCGTGACCCAAGATTCACTTTACGATTTTGGGTTAGCTTGCAAAAAGCTATGGGCACAGATTTACGATTTAGTTCGGCATACCATCCTCAAATGGACGGACAATCAGAGAGGACTATTCAAACTCTTGAAGATCTATTAAGACTTTGTGTCCTAGATTTCAAAGGTAGTTGGGATAAGTACCTACCATTGGTGGAATTCTCCTACAACAACATTTATCAGGCAAGTATAGGTGTGGCTCCATTTGAAGCATTGTATGGACGAAAGTGTCGCTCTCCAATATGCTGGGATGATGTGGGAGAAGCAACATTGTTGGGACTAGAGTTGGTACGAATGACTACAGAGAAGATCCAAACGATTCGACAACGTATACAAACGGCACAGGATCGACTAAAGAGTTATGCGGATCTTCATCGAAAGGACGTGTAATTTGATATTGGGGATCATGTATTGTTACGTATTGCTCCAGGAAGGGAGTTACAAGATTCGGGAAGAGAGGAAAGCTCAATCCACGATTTATTGGTCCATTTCAGATTCTTGATCAAGTAGGAAATGTGGCCTATAGACTCGCGTTACCTCCAAGCATGTCTCGTGTTCATAACATTTTTCACATATCTGTACTTCGTAAATATGTGAAGGACCCGAACCACATTATTGAGTTAGAACCAGACGAGATAGCCGAAGATTTAACGTACGAGGAGGTACCTGTTAAGATCTTGGATAGAAAAGAGCATGTCATACGCACCAAGGTTATACCAAAAGTTAAGGTTTTGTGGAGGAACCATGCTATTGAAGAAATGACCTGGGAGTTGAAATCAGAAATGAAAAAGATGTATCCTCACTATTTTGAAACACCAGATACGTACGTCAATTTCGAGGACGAGATTTCATAAGAAGGGAATGTTGTAAGACCCCAACTTTTTATAAATGAAATTAAATTTCCTCTATTTATTATTTTGAAATAGTAATTGTTGATTTGATTAATGTGGTTAGTTATGGGTAAAATATGTAAATATTTTAAATAAGCAATTGGTTATAAAATATTCATTGTTGTCGGGGAATATTCGTACGACGACGCAGTATTTTGTGGGCCCCATAACAAAAAGCGATTGGATGAAGAAAACGACAAGTATAAGTTATTTATAAATAACGGAGTAGTTCTTACCGTTAATATTGTTGGAATACTCGGTGGTTAAAACACAGTAATACGCGTTGTTGCACAGTAGCACACGGTATTGCACCAATTATTGATTCTTATATAAGATTGCACTATTCAATAATTGTTACAGTAATTACTGTTCAATATTTTATTTTATTGATTCAATAATTGCTACGTTGATATTTTATATTATTGTTGTTTCAATAATTGTCACTACATAGTATTTTTCATTATCAAATCAATGATGTTACTACAACACTATTCACAGTAATTTCTATCTTTTAGTGTCGGAGTTACTATTCACGTATACGACACTATTCACGTATACGGCACTATTCACAGAAAAATTAAATTTTTGTTTCTTGTCCAAGATATCTATTATAGATACTAGCTTTGATTGTATCCATGTTTTGGTCTTCATTTTAAAATTTTACTCCACTATGGTTATTTATGAAGTATTTTTGAACTTGGATTGTTTAAAGTACGAATCCTTAATATTTATTCTTTTGTTTCACTGGATTCGTTTTCTTTAAAATATTTTTCATCATCCTCAATCCTAAATGATGATATAACTGAATATCTTTGGCATGTAGTGCAAAGATGAACGATTTTCTGAAGAATATCTTTGGCCTGTAGTGCAAAGATGAACATGTGTTTAGATGAACATGACCAACTGGTGAATATCTTTGGCCTATAGTGCAAAGATGAATATTTGATTCCAGCTATATATATTGATTGATGTTACAGGGATAAAATATTGACGATGAACTTTTAAATTCATATATAGAAGATAGTAGATTTCATTCTCTACTTAACTCTTCTAATGAATTATTATTTCAGCTGCGAATATTGATTTAAAACTAGTTGTCTATTGTATTCTATTAGATTTTTTCCTGTTGAGGACTAACGATAATTTGTTCTATATTATCTTAGTTATAATGTTCTTTATTAAGCTAGTTGAGCTCACCCTTTTCTTTTTTGTTCCATTTTTCTTCTTAGGAGGCGAGAATGTAGCGAGTACTAGTCGGGGTGTGGAATGATGGTTCTAGAAGTTGTTTTAGTAGTCCTCACTATTTTGTAAAATAGTGTATCAATAATTGTAATGAGGACTTATTTGAGTGTGGATATTGTCTAGACGACAATATTTGTATTTTAACTCACAGATTATGTGTTGTCGTATTTTGCACGACAATTGTATTAATAAAGTTGTAGTCATTTCTGTACCATGTTAGTACGTAAGTTAGAGTTAGGAAGAGAGAACTCAGAAGAAGAAAAAGAAGAGAAGAAGAAAGGCTAGAGAATTTGAGAGAGAAATTATAGAGAAAAGAAGCCTGAGAATCAAAGAATAGCCACCATCTTCTAAAATTAAGGTATTCTTTTGCTTTTGTTTTTCAAAAAGTTGTAGTTATATTCTCTTCTAAAATTCTCTGTAAAAACTTTGTGAAGGTTGAATTGGTTGTTGTATTTAGCTTTATATGATAAATTGTTTGTTATAAAATTGTTTTCATAAGTTTATATATGAGTATAGTGAATGAATTCATGTTAAGTATGTATTTTGTGAAGAAAACCATATTACAGTGAAGTGTTATGAATATGTGTATGAATATGGCTTAGTTTAAAATAAAATTGAGATTTAATTCTCTGTATAATATATAAATTGACTATTGATTTTGAAAGTAGATGAATAAACTAAAACAAAGTATTTTGAATTAACTGTTTTGGTTGAAAAACAAAATCACAATGATGATTTTCACTGAAAATGTCAAAAAGTGAAGTTTTATCAAAAACAATGAAATTGGATGTTTTAAATTCGATGTTTATGTTGTTATATGGGAGAAATCATGTTAAGAGTCCTTCAATTATGTTTGTGTGAGGTCTGTATATGTGTTATGTGTTAATTACTTTGTTAAAAAGGAGCTTGTAGGCCAAAATTGGCTTTGTTCATGTGATTGCCGAAGTTGGTCACCGAGGACTATAATTTTGCACACAGCAAAGACTACCGGCCTCATGATCAGATTCTTGTTAGCCATAATACACGCCTTGAATTACATAGTGGCTCAGTAACTAAGCTACCGTAACGCGAAAGTTAGCGAGTAATGGTCGACGGTGTGCTTTGGTTACACAAAGTCTAAAAAAGTTGTTATGTTTTAATAGAAGTACTATTAAGATATGATTCAGTACTTCTATACTAAGAATGAGTATATTTTAATATGCTATTAGTGTTATTACTAATGTAATTTAACTACGTGATTAAAAAGCAAACCTTAGATGATGTATATACTTATTTATATATAGAATGTTTGTAGTGACTAATTATGTCATGATAACATATATACATATATATATAGGGGATTGTGATTCGAGTTGTTACGATTTAGCTTACACTCAAGGCAAGTTCTCTAAATCTATTGTTACATTGAGTAAGTTTATTGTTTCTAGTTCGATTACAATTATGCAAGTTTTCTAACTCTACAATTTCGTTGAGCCAGTTCTATTGTTATTGTTGTGCAAGTTTACTTACCTTATCTGGATTATATTGAGCAAGTTATTCTTTTTTTAACTTGTTTCGTTGAGCAAGCTATTGTTTCTAATTCGATTACATTATGCAAGTTTTCTAACTCTACACTTTCATTGAGCTAGTTCTATTGTTACGTTAAGCAAGTTTCTTGTATCTAGTTGTTCACGATGATGCAAGTTTTCTAAATCTTATCTTTTGATATTGAGCAAGTTTCTCTAATATGTAACTTGTTATTTAGCATGCGAGTTCTACATTCTGATATTCTAGTGTTGAACAATTTTATCGTTCAAACTACTATTCACTATGCATGCTTAGTATTCAATTCTCAATAACCTTGGCTTAATATTTTTCAAGCAAGTATGTTATGATTATTCAATGTTATGCTATTAGATTATTCCTAAAGCATGATCTTAATTTAGAATGTCGATTCAGTTATGATTATTCCATAGCATAACGTTAGTAACTTTGTATTCAACTAATCCTTAGTTGATGACCGTTGAATTCTAAATTACCCTTGAAATGTATCCAAACCAAACTTACTTTGGTGCAGACTTGTACTCTAAATACTGAGATGAACAATCCTATTATTAGGGGATAATTTACGCTTATCGTTGAAATGTTTGTGCACAATACATTGTACGAAGGGCTGACCCCCCTAAGTACGAGGAGTCCCTATAGTCTTATGACTGTTAAAGTTTAAGTTGAAAGATTATTTATAACTATGGACATAGTTCGTGGTCTTATGACCCTCAGATATATGATTCAGATTTTGATTATCATTGATAGAACTTATTGTTCAATTCTATTGAGACTATTAATTGACAATTGTTGTAAAGTTTTATTCATTATTATTTCAAGTGAGCTTTGTTTTCTCACTCTTGCTTATATAACTATTACAGCTAAGGATTAGAAGGTCGATGTACCTAGCACCAGTAAAGGGAAAGGAAAGATGAACACGTATTGAAGACTTGTAACATATAGATATTTTATTATCAGGCTTTATTTTAATGATTGTAATGAAGTTATTTAATTTCCGCATTTGAATAATTGTATTTAAAGGTTGGATAACCTGTGAGATTTTTATTAATGTAATCCTTTAATCGGAAGGTTTGAATTTCCTCAGATGGTTTTCATCCCCATGAGGAGTTCGACACTGCTTTGTACATTATTTTCTCGAAGATGCTTCGCATCTCGAAAATTAAAAGCAATTAAGCCGAACACTTAATAAAAAAGAGTGGAAGTGTAAATGGTCTCAATTACTATTGAGCACAAGGGATTGAAAAACCTGTTTCTTACAAAACATCACTGTTGTGACGAATGATTTGTTTGAATTGTGATTCTGGGGATATAATCCTTATAAGGAGGGAAGGATGTAACAATTCAGAATTTTAAATTATAATTTTAAATATTTATTGAGTTATATAAATATTTAATGGATGTGTTTATTGTTGAATAAATATTGAATTTGATTTGACTTGATTGGTTAATTATTTGTTAAGTAAATAATTAAGGAGTTAAGAAAATTAATTGTTATGAGATAATATACTAATTTAATTTAATAATTAAGTTAGAGAGTTTATAATGATTAAATGAATTATTATATTTTAATTTGAATTTGTAATTAAAATGATGTGTTAGTTGATTAAATAAAATTATAATTATAAAGAAAATTATAATTATGTTGTATTGGTTTATGTGTCAAAGTAATTTAATAAATTGTTATTAGAATTAATTAAATTAATTATTAAAAATTTAATTAAATAAAAGTGTGACAAATAACCTTACTATAAAGGAGTTATTAAAATAAATTAAAGGAGTTTAATTTAGTTTTGCCAAACAAGGCTTAACGCATATTAAGTCTTTAATCTAATTATGTTTTACCAAACAAGGCATAAAGATTAATTGATTTAAATTTTAAGTGATTAGCCAAACAAGCCTTATGGCTTTTGATTTTCAAAAATATTATAACTGATGTCAGTTAAAGTTATAATTATATTATAAACTTAATACCTATATTATTATGATACGTTATATTGTTAGTACGTAAGTTAGAGTTAGGAAGAGAGAACTCAGAAGAAGAAAAAGAAGAGAAGAAGAAAGACTAGAGAAATTGAGAGAGAAATTATAGAGAAAAGAAGCCTGAGAATCAAAGAATAGCAACCATCTTCTAAAATTAAGGTATTCTTTTGCTTTTGTTTTTCAAAAAGTTGTAGTTATATTCTCTTCTAAAATTCTCTGTAAAAACTTTGTGAAAGTTGAATTGGTTGTTGTATTTAGCTTTATATGATAAATTGTTTGTTATAAAATTGTTTGCATAAGTTTATATATAAGTATAGTGAATGAATTCATGTTAAGTATGTATTTTGTGAAGAAAACCATATTACAGTGAAGTGTTATGAATATGTGTATGAATATGTCTTAGTTTAAAATAAAATTGAGATTTAATTCTCTGTATAATATATAAATTGACTATTGATTTTGAAAGTAGATGAATAAACTAAAACAAAGTATTTTGAATTAACTGTTTTGGTTGAAAAACAAAATCACAATGATGATTTTCACTGAAAATGTCAAAAAGTGAAGTTTTATCAAAAACAATAAAATTGGATGTTTTAAATTCGATGTTTATGTTGTTATATGGGTGAAATCATGTTAAGAGTCCTTCAATTATGTTTGTGTGAGGTCTGTATATGTGTTATGTGTTAATTACTTTGTTAAAAAGGAGCTTGTAGGCCAAAATTGGCTTTGTTCATGTGATTGCCGAAGTTGGTCACCGAGGATCAGTAATTACACATGAAGACTACCTCGCAAAGACAGCTTTCTCATACCGCAATACATGCCCGCATACCACTTAGTGGCTCGTAAGAAAGCTTAAATGAACGCGAAAGTTAAGAATGGTTTTAGAAAGTGTGCTTTGGTTACACAAAGTCTAAAAAAGTTGTTATGTTTTAATAGAAGTACTATTAAGATATGATTCAGTACTTCTATAATAAGAATGAGTATATTTTAATATGCTATTAGTGTTATTACTACTGTAATTTAACTACGTGATTAAAAAGCAAACCTTACATGATGTATATACTTATTTATATATAGAATGTTTGTAGTGACTAATTATGTCATGATAACATATATATATATAGGGGATTATGATTCGAGTTGTTACGATTTAGCTTACACTCAAGGCAAGTTCTCTAAATCTATTGTTACATTGAGTAAGTTTATTGTTTCTAGTTCGATTACAATTATGCAAGTTTTCTAACTCTACAATTTCGTTGAGCCAGTTCTATTGTTATTGTTGTGCAAGTTTACTTACCTTATCTCGATTATATTGAGCAAGTTATTCTTGTTTTAACTTGTTTCGTTGAGCAAGCTATTGTTTCTAATTCGATTACATTATGCAAGTTTTCTAACTCTACACTTTCATTGAGCTAGTTCTATTGTTAATTTAAGCAAGTTTCTTGTATCTAGTTGTTCACGATGATGCAAGTTTTCTAAATCTTATCTTTTGATATTGAGCAAGTTTCTCTAATATATAACTTGTTATTTAGCATGCGAGTTCTACATTCTGATATTCTAGTGTTGAACAATTTTATCGTTCAAACTACTATTCACTATGCATGCTTAGTATTCAATTCTCAATAACCTTGGCTTAATATTTTTCAAGCAAGTATGTTATGATTATTCAATGTTATGCTATTAGATTATTCCTAAAGCATAATCTTAATTTACAATGTCGATTCAATTATGATTATTCCATAGCATAACGTTAGTAACTTTGTATTCAATTAATCCTTAGTTGATGACCGTTGAATTCTAAATTACCCTTGAAATGTATCCAAACCAAACTTACTTTGGTGCAGACTTGTACTCTAAATACTGAGATGAACAATCCTATTATTAGGGGATAATTTACGCTTATCGTTGAAATGTTTGTGCACAATACATTGTACGAAGGGCTGACCCCCCTAAGTACGAGGAGTCCCTATAGTCTTATGACTGTTAAAGTTTAAGTTGAAAGATTACTTATAACTATGGACATAGTTCGTGGTCTTATGACCCTCAGATATATGATTCAGATTTTGATTATCATTGATAGAACTTATTGTTCAGTTCTATTGAGACTATTAATTGGCAATTGTTGTAAAGTTTTATTCATTATTATTTCAAGTGAGCTTTGTTTTCTCACTCTTGCTTATATAAATATTACAGCTAAGGATGAGAAGGTCGATGTACCTAGCACCAGTAAAGGGAAAGGAAAGATGTACACATATTAAAGACTTGTAAAATATATATATTTTATTAACAGACTTTATTTTAATGATTGTAATGAAGTTATTTAATTTTCGCATTTGAATAATTGTATTTAAAGGTTAGATAACCTGTGAGATTTTTATTAATGTAATCCTTTAATCGGAAGGTTTATTATTCAATTTTATCATGATTGGGTAGTTAGATATGTATGTTTTATTTAAGTGAACACCAAATCTTTAGGGAATGAAGTACTTGGATTTGGGGGTGTCACAAGTTGGTATCAAAGCTTTAGGTTATGAACCTTAGGTGGGGGGAAAAGCCTTAGGAAGTAACCTTTGAAAATATAGTGATGATAAACTCCTATCGAGTTTTAAGGAAGAAGTAGTAAACACTTATGTGCTTATGTGATTACAACTTATGTTTTCGTGAGTGTCGAGTAGTAATGATTAATAATTAAAACTTAAAACTTTTGTTGACAGGATGACTAATGTTGGAGAATCCAGTTAGGCTAGGGAGGAAGTACCTCATATGCCTAGAGAGGAGGAGTCTCGTGACATTCAGGTGGTTTGAGAACAACTACTGGCACGAGAGTCATCCCCGTTGGTCACATTGGTTGAAGATGAGCATGATGATGTAGAAACGGATGAGGAGGACCCCGTTGAGCTGCCACAGTCGAATGAGGATGAGGAGGACGAGGAGGAAGAGATTCCACTAACCTCAATTGCCGCTCGTATGTACGATGAAGTTTACGACCGCAATGTGGAACTTCAGGATACCGTGGAGGAGTTGGAAGAAATAGTAGCTGAACAACAGACCTCGATGGCATATAAGGACGATGAGATCCAGGATCGAGATGAATGTCTGAACAATGTCGAAGAGAAGCTGGTACATACTGAAGGAGAGAATGAAAAACTGACCGAGGAGATTGCAGAGCTGAATAACAAGCGGAAGGAAGAATCTACTAAGAGGGCAAGAGCCGAAGACGCGTACGAGGAAGCTTATCAACGAGCCAGAATAGCAGAGAGAGACGCACAATCAAAGAGGATGAAGATGGAGGAGATGAATAACGTATTCAACACCGTGATTAATCGAGCTCAAGATTGGGTCATGGGTTATCCAATTCAATTCGAGACGCTGCCATCGTTCATATTAGATCGCAGAACAATGTTCCGAATTATGGAGGAAGAGCGTTGTAAGGCTACACAGTATCTTAGTAGAACATCGTGGGGAATGTACCTGATATGCGATTAATAAATGTTAAATAATATGTAAATCCCAAGTGTTATGTAACCTATGGGATATGATGATGATGTTATCCTGAAACTTTAGTAGTTTAGGAAAGTAATGTAAATAGCAGTGATGCTATTATTTTTATGCTTTCAAAAAGATTATGAATGAATAAAAGTTATTATTTTATTTTATTCAAAGTGTTATGTGTTATGTGATGGTTTCTTTTATGGAGGCAAGTTTAAGTAGAAAATACTTAAAGGAGTTGAGTAATAATCTAATAAGTGTATTTTAACAGAAAATGCCTCCAAGACGCCAACCACGAGAAAGAACTACTGAGGGAACCACCAATAACGACAATGTTGATGCTAACCCAGTTCAGTAGCTGGTGACGTTACTGACGGGTGCACTGCAGAATCAACCGCAGAATCAAGCTACAACTGTGACGCCCCCAAATCTGTGTAACATCGATTACAGGACATGGTGCTCACGATACAACATACATCATCATTTATCTAAGTAACTCTAATAATAATAATAATAATAATAATATTAACTATTTACTTATTCAAAATAAAGTCCCAAGTCTTTTCAACCTTTAATAAACTAAAACTTAAACTTAGCGTTTATCGCTACATCACATCATATGCGGAAATATAATTATTACATAAATAACTCTCATCATTTCATCTTAGACTTTCCTTTGTCCTTGCCCGAGCCCTCGGTATTATCATCCTTAATCGAAAGGTTTAAGCAAGAATGAGCACAAATTGCCCAAGTATATAAAGTAGTTTGAGAACATACATCGAAGTAAAAGCATTAGTATGAATATTTCTCAACAGCTTGAAATAAATATCAAGAGATAAACCGGAATATCAAGATAAGAGTTACGGAATTCTCAATAGCAGATACTAAGGGGTGTTAGATACCACGAACATTACTTTGTTTCATCAAAACCATCGACGGTTTAACAATCAAATAGATTGTAAATTCAGAAGCATTCTCTACAGTACTCTGTGTGAAATTTATCGTACCCTACATTGTGCACAAGTATAAAGTTTAAATGCATAAGCGTAAATGGGACTATATTCCCGTCATCAGTTACCCCGTTATACGGGTTGTTCATCTTAGTATTCATACGGGACCTCACCAAAGCAATTTGGATTGGTAAACATTCAATAGCTTCAAAGGATTTGAATTGTTCAAACACTATACTACGTTTGCATCAATAACATCTAGCTGAAATGAAAGCTAGAAAGCATGCTTGAATATAGTTCATTAATGGTATACAAACTTTAAAGTATAGCAGTTACAATAGGAACTGAATAATCATCAATAACGTTTCGCACCACAATTAAAGTTATAGAACTTTACAATAGAGGAGCTTGCACGAATGATTACTTAACCACAAGCCCAAACTTACCCTCGCTGCAATCAACTGAATAAGAGTTGAATTAATTCATAATGAAAAATAGGGTAAGAAACTTGCCTTGATCGTTGTTTACCAATAACAGATTAACAGCTTATAGCTATCTGCACTTCATGTGCCCTACACAATTGTATAATCGTGCACATCAACTATTAGCAACGCATAGTAGTTGTAATATAAACTTTACTCTATAATTTTCAGAGTTCACTCTATGATTTTCACTCTACTATCTGTGACTCTACGATTTTCGAGAGTTCACTCTAGGATTTTCACCGACTCTACGATTTTCACTCTACTATCCGCAGACTCTACGATTTTGAGAGAGTTTACTCTACGATTTTCAATCGACTCTCACGATTTTTTAGAGTTTTACTCACGATTTTCATTGACTTCTACGATTTTCGAGAGTTTTCTACGATTTTCAATCGACTCTCACGATTTTTGAGTTAACTCTACGATTTTCATCGACTCTACGATTTTTGAGTTTACTCTACGATTTTCAATCGACTTTCACGATTTTCGTGAGTTAACTCTACGATTTTTATCGACTCTACGATTTTTAGAGTTTACTCTACGATTTTCAATCGACTCTATGATTTTCGAGAGTTAACTCTACGATTTTCATTCGACTCTACGATTTTCGAGTTTACTCTACGATTTTCAATTGTCTCTACGATTTTATTCCCGCTAATCTAAAGATGATATGACCATGATACTAGGACACAATAACCTTCATACATCAAGGTATTTTACAAAAATATAACATTCATAAAACTAGCATGCTAAGACCACAAACCAATCAGATAGAAAAAGCGTTGCAAGCACTAGTTTTATACTTGAAAAAAATTCTGGAATTTCCAAAATTCTGTAGATTTTATTACCAACATGCATGCTTACGATTTTCATAACTTGCTCAATTTAACTCCTTTTCCTATGAAATTTGGACAGGTTATACCTCATGTTACATACTATTTTATAAAATTATTACATATGTTAATCGATTCATATACACTATGATCCCGAGGCTCCGAAAAACCCTAAAAATCACAGATTACTAGTTAAACCCAATTTGACAAAAATTCGGGATTTTGCTTCTAGCATGCAATTAAATTATTCCTAATGTCCAGATCATCTACTCTCACATGTTTTCACATTTCACAACATCAAACTTCAACAAACTTCCACTTTTTTGATTAATTTATCACCTTAGAGACATTTTATCAAAGGTAGAACATGCATTGCTTAATTCTTTGATTTTCTATGAATTTGATGCACAATTAACCCATATCTTTTGTTGTTAATGATCTATAATCATCAAACAACAGTAACATGGCAACACAAAGCCACAACAAATCATTTACCAATTTTATATGCATTTTCTTCTCATTTTTGTTATAAAAATAAAATGGGTTCATGAATTACCTTTTGATGAATTTCTTCTTGGTTTAATATGATGCTCCTTCTCCTTTCTTGTCAAATCCTCAGTAATCCTCCAAAATTAGTTCTAACTCTCTTAGGCTCTCAATTTCTCTCCATGTTTACTCACTTGGTGGAATTTTCTTAAAAGAAAAGTGTGTTTGTATATATATATAGCTTTGTTAGAGTCTTTTGATTCTCATAACCCCTAACTCCCATAACCCCCAACTCTAATGATTAGTTACTCACAATACTTAATACTACAATAATATAGTTAATTAATAGGAAGAATGTGGGAGTTAGAGAAAATGAATGTGGGAGTTAGAAAATAAAAGAATTTTGATTTTAAGGAATAAAATAAATTACTTCCACCTTAGCTATTATGTAATATACGATACTCCCTCCCTTGTCCCAATTTAATAGTCTCATGGGTCCATCGGTTCAAATTGATTTCTATTATAAAAAAAATACATATATTATTTTAATCAATTAATAAGCTATTTGACTATTTTACCCTTGAACCAAACTTCATAACCATATATCGATTCCTACTAAAGTTGACGTTCACGGACGCCATGGGACTATCCATTTAGTCAAATTCATCTACGAAATTTGTAGTTGACTTTTTTTCTCAAAAAGTCAACTGGTTGATTTTGACCAAAAAGTCAACTGTGACACTTTTTCGTGATTCTACTATCCTCGACTAATTTCGATGTTCGACTCGAATACAAATCGCGTCTCTAAATTTCGCTCATAACTCCAAATTTCATGATTTAATACCATCCCACGTAATAAAATAGAATAATTCCCTCACTTAATTTTATTTAAATAGTTAAATAAAACTAAACCAACTATTTAAATACATCTCATCACATATCTTGAAATAACACATATATGTACCACACACATACATCTAATAAATGAAATCACCCAAAAGTTTCATATAAATTCGTTTATTAACAATTCTTAAATTACAAAAAAAAAATATTAAAAATAAAATAAAAATAAAACTCGGATATTACAACAACGTTTAAGGACTTCAAGGTAGTTGGACCACCAAAATTTCGTGGGTCCATCAATCCAGTTGAAGCAAAGACCTGGATCATGGAGATAGAGAAAGTGTTCGATGTTGTGAGAGTAGGGTAGAATCAGAAGACTACTTTTGCAACAATCATATTGAAAGCAGAGGCTAGTTATTGGTGGCAGGCCATTAAAACTCGAGGAGGACAAGGGGTTATGACTTGGGATAGGTTTAAGGAGATATTCTTCGAGACTTATTTCACAGAGAGTTCGAAGAGTCAGCTAGAGGTGCATTTTTTAGAACTGAAGCAGGGAACAATGACGGTATTGGAGTATGCCGCAAAATTCAACGAGTTGGCGAGGTTTGCGCCATATCAAGTCAGCACAGATGAACGCAAGGCTAAGAGATTTGAGCAGGGACTAAAACCCTGGTTGTACAGTAGGGTCTCCCTATTCCAGCTGAAGACATTTGCAGCGGTAATGGAGAAGGCAATTCTCGCTGAAGGTGGAGGCGAGGCGGTAACAAAGTTCAATCCAGAACAGAAAAAGAAGAAGAATGAAGTGGAGGTTAAGAATGGAGGTGGTGGTAGTGGGAATGGTAACAAAAATCTGAAGAAAAAATGGAATGGAAATGTGGGTGCTGGAAATCAGTAGGGTAACCAGCAGATTAAGAAGTTCGAAGCATGTGTTACATGCGGGAAGTTTCACAAGGGTGTATGCTTAATGGGGAAAGGAGTATGCTTTAAATGTGGCCAGAAGGGTCACATCGCCCCAAATTGCAATCATCCCAAGAAGAACGTTTGCTTCACGTGCGGGTCCAAGGATCACTTTGCTCGTGAGTGCCCTAAGAAGAAAGCTGGGGCCATTGTGGACCAACGGCATCAAATAAACCCACAACCAGAACCTTCAACATGACTGTGCAAGATGCGGTGAAATCAAAGGATGTTGTGTCAGGTATTATCCCAATCAATGATATTGATGCTTATGTATTATTTGATTTGGGTGCTACTTGCTCATTTATATCTGATGAATTTGCTAAGAGGTTAAGATTGCCTAGTGAAGAATTGAATTTCTCTTTAAACATAGAAATTGCGAATAATAAAGTAATTCCTGTTAGGTTCATATACAAGAACTGTAGGCTGAATATTAAGGGGAATATCATGATGGTATATTTAATTCCGATTAGACTTGGAGAGTTTGATGTTATTTTGGGAATGGATTGGCTGTTCAATTACGGAGCAATATTGATTGTCAAAAGAAATGTGCAAACCTTATGAATCCGTCAAAGGTTGTGACAACCCGAGAATTTGAATATTTTTAAAATTTTAATTAATTGATTTAAGGTTCAATATTAGAACCAAGACAGAAAATAAGTGTATGTGTTTGATATTTTTGAGAAGGAATTTTGAGGATTTCAAAATTCTGTGAAGGATTTAGGTGAATTATTCAGAATTAAGGGAATACGTGAATATGTTCTGTGATTATGGTCATTTATGTGTTTAGTATGTGGTTAAGGGTCAAGGGTTGACCAGATAAATGATATCTGTAACAAACACTAAGTATATATTAAGAACGTCAACGTTCGGTTATAAAACACTAGCGAATTATAAGAAACTCTAGAAATCGGTTCTGGAAACCCTAATTCAGTTTTGGGAATTCAAAACCCTAATACGGTGTATGAAACCCTAATTTTGGAATGCAGATGTTAGTATAAGGTTTAACGTTATAATCTAATTAGGGAAAACCCTAAAGATTTACTAGAAACCCTAATTAATTTAGAAAACCCTAATTTCTGGATTAGAAACCCTAATTTATAATTAATGAAAACCTAATTTGTAAGGCCCCAACTTTTAATAAATAAAGATTTAATTTTCTCTAATTATTATTTTGAAATAGTAAGGGGTTGATTTGATTAATGTGGTTAGTTATGGGTAAAATGCGCAAATATTTTTTAAATAAGCAAGTGGTTATAAAATATTCGTTGTTGTCGGGGAATATTCGTTTGGTCATGGAATATTCTTTACCGTCGGGGAATATTAAATGCAACCAGTAGCAGACTTTGTGTGGGCCCCATAACTGAAAAGCGATTGGATGAAGAAAACAACAAGTATGAGTTTTTATAAATAACGACGTAGTTGTTACCGTTAACACTGTTGAAATACCTGGTGGTTAAAGCATAGTAATACGCGGTGTTTCACAGTAGCACACGGTATTGCACCAATTATTGACTCTTACGTAAGAAGGCACTACTCAATAATTGTTACAGTAATTAATGTTCAATATTTTATTTTATTGATTCAATAATTGCTACGTTGATATTTTATATTATTATTGTTTCAATAATCGTTACTACACAAGATTTCCATTATCAGATCAATAATTCATATTATTTGAATAATATTATTAGATATCATTATTGGCAATGTCTAGAAAGTTCTGTCTAAGGAGAGGTTTGGTCACCTAATTGCGCGCCAGTAAGGAGAAATCCTTATTGGAAAGCCCCCTCATTCATGGGAACAACCTGGTTGTCAATATTGTGATTCTGTAATATTATTTGTGAATAATTAATTATTGATTTATATGATAAGGAAAATATTCATTCTATGTGGATATAGATGGAGAAAATTTTTAATGTGACAATTGTTGAAAATTGTTATTTTATCTTTTATGATAAAATAATTCATTTAAATATATTATTATATTATAATAATATAATAATGGTAATATTTTACAATGAATGTATGATATATGAATAAACGAGGAGTATTTTTGTTACAAAAAATGTTTAACACATGTTTTGTGTGTTGATGGACCCCATTTTTGACTGAAATTTGATTATAGCCTGTAAAATCGTCCGTATGTGGATTTCGGTCAATTTCTGTTTGGAATTTGGAAAAACTTAAACTTACAAAGTTGTAGAGAATTGAATTTCCTACAGAAGGACATAATATCTAAATTTTTCTGATAAAAGGGCTATTTATTATGAATTATTGAAGTTCTAGAATAATTGATTGTTGAAGTTTTAATTATTTTTTTAAGAAAAACGTTTTAATTGTTTTGGTGGGCCCAAGTGTTGTAAACATGCTGATTTCAGATGTCAAGAGGTGGGCATGAATTTTTTTATAATATTTTAATATTTTATTAAATTTTCTGCTTTGGTGTTCTAAGCATTTTCATATAAATAGGGTGCTTAGGTTAGAATTGAAAATCACACCAGAAACTGAAGTTTTCTTTCTATATTATCGAGCGTATTTTTGTGAGTATTTAGATACTTTGAGTGTTGCTATACGGTGCAAGTTCCTTCAGCACTACTGTAATGCCCGAGAAATTCGGATCGTTTGTAATAATATTTGAAAGAATTAAATAATGAATAAAATAATATTATTTGTTATTATATGTGTTAATAAGATGTATGTCGTTCTATAACCTAGAAACGTCGGAAGATCGTAGTATTCGAACCACGTGAGAGAATTAAAGTGTTTGAATTTCCAAGACGAAAATAAATGTATTCCGAGAAAGTTTACGAAAATCACTATCACCGTTTATCACCCGGGAATTATTTTAGAACTTCTGAGAAATACGTAACGTTAGAATATCGAGGCGAGATAGATTATGTAATAATAATCTAAATATGGAAAACGCAATAATTCACATGCGGACTTAATTTGGGAATGTAGGTATTAAAACCTAATGAAATGAATTAATGTAACTTTGCATAAAAATAAATCCATGAGCTTAAAGGTGTAAACCTAAGTGAGATTCATTATGAAACCCAAGTGATTAATAAAGGGAAGCCCAAGCTAATTAATTAGCAAGCCCAAAGGATAAGTTAATTGAATTAACATTAATCCCAAACTATGATCCATTAGATAATGAGGATCCATGGGGCAACCCATGGGTAGACTTGATGGACAAACCTTTTGTGTGGTGACCAAGTGTTGTGGTGGCCAAGTAATAGAAGTGGCTAGCAAGATTACTTAGTGGCTAAGTAAATGAATAGTAAGGAGGTTAGTTTAAGGAGGTTGGAGGTCTTAATGACCATACTACCCTAAACTTTTTGTTCCCTATAAATAGAGAGCTCTTATTTCATTTGTTGCTTATTTAATTTTCATCCAACAACTCTCTCTCAAAGCAACTTATTTGTTAGAGTCAATAAGCACTTTGAGCTTAACCTTTCCTTAGTAGATTTCCAAAGCAAGTGAAGTAATCATCAAAGGTAAATGATCTTGTCTTCTTCATCTCTATCATGGTAGGTTGATAAGAGAAGTGTCTCTAATGAACTTAGATGTTAAGAACATAGGAGAAGTTGATAAGCAATGGACCTAAGCCGAATAAGTCATAAGGAAATGAAAATCATGTATGAAGAAATTGTTGTTATGAACTTATAAATAAGCCATAACCGAATTGGAATATAAGTTATTTTAATACATATGTTGAGATGTCTAGATAATGGAATGAATGTGTTTAGAATGATAAACAAATCTCTAGTAATAACGTTTCACCGGAATTTGCGCGATTGGACGATAATTGTCGAATTCGTGAAATTCTCGGAATGGAAGTTGTATTTTGTGTTTGAAGTCGTTAACGTTGGTTTTTGATGGAGACAAGTCATATTTGGCATTATAGAGTTGCGAACTTGAAAATGGTCGGATTCTGACTTAGAATGAAGAAACGAGCGTTGAACGTTCACGAACGTTTATCGTTTTCGTTAAAATGGACTAATAATTGAAATTTTAGCAAACGAAGTAAGATAGATAAAATTCTTGCATGAACGCATAGAGTATGTAATTTGTGACACGTAGGCTCTTGAACGAGCCAATTCGGACTTATAACGAAGAAGTTACAAGTCCGGGAATCTTAACTTTTTAAAAATCTGTCAAACATTTCAGTGGCACAGAGTCCGCGCCGCGACGCGACTCCAAGCCATTTATTCGGCGTCAGAAGGTTAAAGTGGCCTTAGTCCTGCCAAATTGGCGCCACGTACGACTCAAAGAATAAAGGGACTTCTCGCGGAACCTATAATATGAAATCTTATATGTATTTAGATTGAGAAGAAGGGTAAGATTCTTTAAAGAACCATGTGTAATCATTCTTGACCTAATGTACTGTGTGATGTTATCAATTACTGTAGAGACCTTAAAGACCTAAAGTGCACGTGTTATAAACCATAGCAGACGCTAAAGGCAAGTACTCTAACCTTTGTTCCAGTTCGATCTGGACAAGTCTTTGTGATTCATGTATTCTTCGCATGAGTTAGTATCTGAGGAATGTCAAAGCCAATCCTTTTGGCTAGACATATGCTATGTTATTCTATCAAGTGTTGATAAGGATTTACCAAACTAATATTGTTGTGGTTTTCAAAAGTAGATTGTGTATGCTCAAATGGTTTTGTCGTCAAACAACAGGCACGTGAGGTTGCCACAACTTAAACGTATACACGTTTAATAAATGTAGTGTTTATCAACATAGAGTACTATAGTCGATCACCCAGACGCGTTTCGTAAGCTATCTGGGACTTACTGACTTAGTGCCGGATGTCCTTTTCAAAGTACTTATGAAATGTTTACGGTTTTGAACCGGAATTGATGTTTTACTGAATATTATTGTTGTAAAACGTTTTGAATGAAAAGAATTGCTTTTTGAATTATCAATAGTACTTCGTAACTATTGTTCAGTTATTGAAGATATACGATTCCTATGTTTCAAGCATGCTATTTTCCTAGAATTGTTGTACTTGCTGAGCTAGTTACACTCATTCTTGCTTAAACCATATGAATGCAGCTAAGACAGAACGGACCGATGGATCCGGCAATTATAAAGGGAAGGCAAAGGCCAACCCGTAGATTGCTTATGTAATAGTATAGGTTTTGTATTAAATAATATTAATATTATGACAAAGACAATGTATTGGTTCTAAAGAACATGGGGAATGTAAATATTCTTTTGATATATATATATATATATATATATATATATATAAGACATATCCGTTCTTTTGAGGCATTTCAATTGAATGTTTATGTGAACTGTAGCACCGTGTAGCACCATCTGTCGGGTTGCAAGATACCCGGATTTGGGGGCGTCACAACTACGTCCAGTATTCCAGTCAGAAGTACTGTCTTTTTGAGGTAAGGATGTTATTTTTTTATAAATGATATTATTTCTTTCAATATCATTATACCGAAATATTGGTAAGATTTTTCTTGTGAAATTCTTATCTTTTCATGTCGGGGTTACTATTCACGAGTTACTATTCACGAGTACTATTCACGAAGCATGATGATTTTTCTTGTGGAATTTCTACCTTTTAGTGTTGGAGTTACTATTCACGATACAAAGACTATTCACGATACGATTAATTATTCACTTAATACGACACTATTCACAGAAAAATTAAATTTTCTTTTCTGTGTCCAAGATTGTCTGTTATGATTCCTATCTTTGATTGTATCCATGTTTTGATCTTTATTTTTGAATTCTGCTCCACAATAGTTTATTATGGAGTATTTTTGAACATGGATAAACCGAAGTACGAATCCTTACTATTTGTTCTTTTGTCTCACTGGATTCGTTTTCTTTAAAATATATTTTTCATCATCCTCAGTCCTAAATGATGATATTACTAAATATCTTTGGCCTGTAGTGCAAAGATGAATGATTTTATTATGAATATCTTTGGCCCGTAATGCAAAGATGAACAGGTGTTTAGATGAACATGACGAACAGGTGATACAATTGAATATCTTTGGCCTGTAGTCCAAAGATGAATATTTTATTCAAGATGTATATTGATTGATGTTATAGGGATAAAATATCGGTGATGGACTTTTAAATTCATAGATGATAGTAGATTTCATTTTCTACTTAACTCTTCTAATGAATTGTTGTTTCCGCTGCAGTTGTTGATCTAAAACTTGTTGTCTATTGTATTCTATAAGAATTTTCCCTGTTGAAGACTAAGGATAATTTGTTGTACATTATCTTAGTCATAATATTCTTTACTGGGCTAGTTGAGCTCACCCTTTTCTTTTTTGTTCCATTTTTCTTCTCAAGAGAAGAAAATATAGCGGGAAATAGTCGGGGTGTGGAGTAATGGTTCAAGACAGTTGTTTTAGTAGTCCTCACTATTTTGTAAAATAGTGTATCAAAAATTGTAATGACGACTTATTTGAGTGTGGATATTGTCTAGAAGACAATATTTGTATTTAAACTCACAATTTATGTGTTGTCGTATTTTGCACGACAATTGTATTAATGAAGTTGTAGTTGTTTCTGTACCATGTATTTGGCGACTCAGAATGGGTGATGTATACCTATTTTGGGGGCGTCACATAATTGTTAATTAAATAGTTTTAATGTTAATTAGGAAATATTAATCCTAATTTTCAAGTTATAAGTAATTAGAAAACCCTAATTTAATTACGAAATCAAAATTTTAAAGTAGAAAATTATTTTTCTATTAGGAACCCTAATTTTTGGGTTATAAATCCTAATGTACAATTATGACCCTAATTGTTAAATTAAAAATTTTAATTAGGAAATAATAATCCTAATTAGCAAGATTGAATTTATGATTAGAAAATCTTAAATATAATTATAGAATCCTAATTATAATTTAGAAATATTAATTTTATTTTTAAAAACGTAATTTGGAAATTCTAGAATTTAATTTTTAAAACCTAAGGGTTCAAACCTTGAACCTTAAAAGGTTCAAACCCTAAACCTTAAGGGTTGGATCAAAGACAAGAATGCCATTAAAATTAAATGCTAAAAGACTATTTTACCCTTTTGTGCATTATTTGAGCTAACTTATAAATATAGCAAAGTTGAGGTGGTTCAACCACTCTCACTAACCCCATGTGACATAATTCAATGCAAATCTCAGCAGCCATCTCAGCCATTACATAACAACATGTTACATATAGATTAGAGAGAGAGAGAGAGAAAAGGCACTTTATTTCTCATTTTCTCCCAAGACTTTCTCTCTCCAAAATTTTCAAAATGTAGAGTGAGAAAGTGAGATAAGATAAGCTAGTATCAGTCCATAACAAGCCATGAACAAATCACTAAGATCAGAAATCAAGATCAAGCATGAATGAGATATAAACCCTAATTTTTGTAAATCATGTGATTTTATGTTAATGATTGGTTAGAGTTGTGTATTAGGGTGTCTTTGAGTGATCTGGGTTGGTAGATCATGGATCTATAACATCTAGATGCACGAAAATCAAGTTTTCAAAACTGACCAAGAACCCTAATTTTAAGGCCTGACAGTCATATGTCAGGGCCTCTTGATCTGTCTGTGTTAAGTATTATGTGTGTTTAAAGTTATAGATTTGTTCTCTGACATGAGGAGAGTAGACTGGAATTGGAATCAACTATATACCATGTCTAGATCTCAAGTTATGAGTTGTCAAAGTCAGTTGACCGACCATGAAAACTGAAATCTGGGTAGCCCAGAATTTCCAGAAAGCTCTGATAAGGTTTTTTAAGGCCATGAATCTTGCTGTTGTTTTCTTGTTTGACCATATTGTTGTTTTCATATTGTAGACAGGTATAAGGAGTACACAGTCATGCCTTCATATCACTTATATCTATAACAGAATTGTCGCTAATCGTGGTCAAAACCACGTTAACCAACTGCCCGGAAGGAGATTCTGGATAACCAAGAATCTTCAAGAACCGTTTTCTGAGAGCTACTTTGACCGGCCTAGATCTACTTTTTGTAATGTTGTTTTACCACTCTAATACATGATAAATATACCTTGTCATGAGTACTAGAAGATTGAACCTTAAGATCACATTAATCCAACCTGGAACGCTTAGATTCTAGTGCTCAATATAAGGCCTTTCAGAATCTTTCTTCATTTCGGAAAACCCAAAATGAAGAAATTACTCGACAAGACTTTCTGGACCTTAGATCTCCCTGGTAGGTTGTTCGATGACCATGAAATTTATTGATAATGGTAGTATAACACTTATACTACAATCTAAACACTTTATCCAGCACAGAACATCACGAGAACTAAGATTAAATGTTGGTCAAACCTACCTAGTTGTTTATTGACATGGATTTATGGGCAGGCTCAAAAACAGGCCAAGAACACCTATATCGACGGGTCTGTCGCTATAGGACTCTTTAGCGACATTTAATTTCGGAAAATAATTATTTTTATTAAATAAATCGAATGAAATGGTTTTTAATTATTAAAAAAATACTAAATAAATTCGAAAAATTATTTTAAAGTCCGAAAAATAATTTTTAATTATTTTGAGTATATTTCATAAATATTTAATATTTTTGGAATATAAATGTTATTTAATTTATTTAATTGTAATATAAAATAAATTATTTAAAAATGATTTTAATTCATGAAAAATAATATTATGGCATAATAAAATATTTGAAGTTATTTTTAGTGACTTTTTAATATTTTATGATGAAATTCATTAATTAATTAATATTAATAATAATTAGTTTTTTAATAAATATATAAAATAAATTATGGAAAAATAGATTTAATGATTTATAAATCACATAAAAAATGATTTAAGTGTTAGAAAAATATTTTAAGTTATAAAATATAACTTTTGATATTTTGTCATGAAACAATTATTATTTTAATATGAAAAGCAATTAATGATAATGGATTTAAGTGTTTAAAAATCATATAAATATAATTTTAAGGTATTAAAAATACTTTGATATATTATAATTATATTATAATATTATGTTATAATTTTCATTAATATTTAATATTAAATAAATATTAATGATAAAAGAGAATAATGCGTATTTATATTAATAATAGCTTATTGAATAATGTTTTTAATTACTTTAAAAATATTTAAAGGAAATAATAAAGTATTCAAAATACTTTGAAATATTATAAATATATTATAATATTATGACATGTATTTCATTAATATTTGATAATAAATAAATATTAATGATAAAAGAATTATGTGGTATTTAAATTAGATAAATACATTATAAATTATTGAAAAATCATGATAAATGATAATAATTATTTAAAAATTATTATGAGCTTATGAAAATTATTTTGAATGATAATAAAATTATTTAAGTTAATTGTTAAATGTTTAGGCAGAGTTTAATTGAACTTAAACTCGAGATTTGTCCGACTAGATCGTCGGGATGCTAGATTTGTGTCGGGTTCAACTCAGACTATAATAGTTTGACTTGATACCGAGTCTTATATGTGTTATAGACTAATAGGGTTATGCGTTATGTGTTTAGATTATTTTATGTATGTCTATATATATAACAATATTATATTATGATGATATTATTATAATATTGGATATCTATATTACTAATATTAGGTCTTCGGATGAAGCGTTATAAATTCACGTGAAGCAAGAATCAACTGATTCGTGCAAGTTTTACTTAACTCTACTAAGAGTTGTTTCATTCGGTTATGCTTATGGATAATCATTGCTGATTGCCATTGTAGAATTGTACTATGTACATATTGCATATATAAGTCAGGTATGAAAGGCTGATCACCTTCATTACCCTTCGGCCCCACTACAACAAAAGGGTTATTTCCGACGGAATATTCCGTCGATAATAAGCATATTCCGTCGAGGTTAACCTTATTTCCGACGGAATATTTGGTCGAAAATTGGATTGTATATAAACAGGTCAAAATTAAGTCCGTTGATCTTTCGGTCGGGGATATTTAACATCGACGGACTTATCCTTGACCGAATATTCAGTCGGGGTTAATATATGTCCGACTGAAAACCTTCGGTCGAGGCTGTCAATGATAACCATGACACGTGACAGCGTGTCAAAATTTGCAGATTCCTTAAACTCGACAGAATTCCGTTAAGCGTATCACTATTCCATCTAAAATAGATGTGACACGTGTCACATGGCCAAAATGGGAAGGACTTATTTTCGACGGAAATTCGTCGAGAATAGTACTATTCCGTCGAGAATAGTGTTTTTTTTAATAATTTATTTGTTTTTGAAATATCCAGGGATTTAACCCATATCTTGTACATGTACCTATATTCCCAACAGTACATACACATACACAAGCTAACAATATAACCAATAACATGAATTATAATTACCAAGGCCGACAATATGTCAAAAACCAAAATAATGCCAAGGTTTAAACTACAATACATAAAAAATAATGTAAACTACAAAATAATTTAACTCAGAATGTAAACTAAGTCAAAAATAATGTAAACTACAAACGAATGTAAACTAAGTAAAACTAGTAGAGCCCTTATGATGAGGTGGATCATCTGGTTCAAGCGTCGTACACGCCTCGAGTATAAAAATTGCCACCATCGTCATCCTGCTCGTCACACTGTTGATACAATATAATGTAACTCATTAGTCCATATATATGATTCAGTTAAAGATAACTAATTGAAAATTAAATTACATTCAGAATATATATTTGAATTTAAAACGAATAGTATACCTGAGCAGTCGAGGGCTGACTCAACATCGGTCCAAACACGTCCTCGACTAAGGTAACCACCATCCGAAAAATCTCGTCGCATATCGCGCAGCATCGCTTGCTCCGAGAGGGATACCAAGATTTCGGCGGTGGCACCACCGCAACGTCACCGCACAAGTCGATGGAGGCGAGAGAACTACCAAGGTGTCCTAACGATGGAACAACGACGGCCTCAAACCCTCTCCGACACCATGACCCATAACATCATTGGAACAAAGCATTGTCTAAGCCAACGCCCGTATGTGATGGTCCCACGGGGGCTTTCGAACGCAGACGCCAGCTAGAGCCTACAAAAATAAATATAACATGAATAATATGGCAAATTTTCTTTATTCATAAACAAGAAATAAACTAAAAATATTATACCTCCTTACAGTGTATAGGCTGGTATCCTCGATAACCCTAGCACTCGATACCGGCCCGCTAGTACTAGTGGGAGTATCCTGAGATGGGACCCAAAGAGCCGTCTCCTCGTCCTGTGATAAACTAATCTCGGGCGGAGGGATGGTGGAATCTAACGTCTCAGCATCGCCCCTAGCAACCTACAACTCGGCTATACGCTGGTTGTGGATCTTCTCAAACCGCTCCTGTAATTTTATATATGTACATGTGAGTTATCTTGGTATCATCATATAAATTACGTAATATTATCCTAAATAATATTTATTATAGTAAATGTATTACTCGTATAGCTAGTGCTGCTGGAGACATCGTCGTCCCCGAAGTAGAGCCCTTCGGCGTATGGACTCTATCCCAGAACTCCATCATAGTAGGAGGTCGGCTCAAGCTACTCCGCATGGCCTAAATCATATACATCAAATAATATCACCTTAATTTACTATAGTTTCAGTTTAATATTAAACTAAACTAAAGGTAAATACATACCGCCTTAACCTCCTGAAACGACTGCGAGCCAGAAGTATGTACAACTCGCAGCTTGCCTCGATTCTTCTTCATCTGCTCTAACTTGGTCTTGAATGCAATAATATCCCAGTACACACACATCGTAGCCCATGATGGATCCGACATTCTTTGGTGGTCGATGCTCGCAAAGTATTCTTAACGATTCTTCTACCGCCTTGACCGCCTCTATCGCATCTCGCATGTACCAAGTAGGCATAATTCTTCAAGATGTGGGCAATGATAATGGCATCACCATCCGCCTCAGTGATGCATGTCTTATATCTATAGTATCTCTATCAAACAGACATAACATACATATAATTAATTATTTGAACAATATGTAAATAACATGGACCTTAATTTAATATATGTAATTCGACTTACGTGAAACTCCCACAACACTGTCACCATGAAGCCGACATTGTAACACTAGCATCTTTGGCTAAATCGCATCTGACCCAAGAGGGAGATGCGCCAGCAGATGGCGTGTCTGATACGCTTTTAGCGACAAGATCCATAATACTAGAATACAAAATTTATTAAGAACATTTTAATTTATTAATCACATAATAATATCATCGCGATTGAACATAAGTGATAGTTGAAACCTACACAGACGAGCCGACATCAACTTGAACGACGTTAGGCACTGCCGGCGGATGACCTAATCGACCGAGGTTAGGCCCTCGCTGACATCGATGTCTAGCATCTGTATGTTTAATATAGTTATGACATTGTCAATGAATGTATAATATAGTTATGAAAAAAATGTTACTGAGCCAAAAAAAGAAATTAACTCACTAGCATCTGAAGACGACCCACCCTGGGAGCCGTCGCCCGATCCGGAGCGGCCGCAACCACTGCCACCTCCACCGCTATGTCGAGGCATAGTTGTACTACTGAAATAACAGACATAGATACGATGACATTAATTAAATTTCAGTGCACATATTATATCTAATTTCGTTATATAATATTTACAAAACACCAATTAGTGAAGTAGTACGTCGTCAAACCCGTTAGAATCAAAATCATTTTCATTTCCATCTTCTGATTCTGTCTCTTCCTCTTCTGTATCAATTTCTTCCTCTTCTGTATCAATTTCTTCCTCAGTATCATCTTCTACCACCACATACGGACTGACAACCACATCTTCCTCCACTTCGTCAACATCGAGTACGTCAACGACATCATCAACCAACACATCGTCATCATATAGCACAACGTGGCTGGGATTGCTAACTTGTTCTTGCAACGGGTCATCCGTACCATCAAATGATCGAGTCTTCGTTGTCATAACGGTATACCAGGGGGTTCTATAATTTACGACATTAGGGGCATAGTACACTTGAGTTGCTTGGTTGGCTAACACAAATACGTCATCAGACTGTAAATTCAATCTTATATCTACTATGACGATTCTATTACGATCAACTTTAAGACCCTTTGCAGTACCAAACCAGCGACACTTAAATGTAACGACCAGGGACGACGTCCCTTGTCCTATGCCAACGCATACTGGGTGGAGTATGCGAAGACATGAATAGACGCTGCAACCTCGACGCAAGAGGAAAGTACCGTAATATCTTCTTCAGAACATGTTTCTCCTTCCCCCCATGTTTTTTGATTTTGTACCGAGGCAAATTGCATATATCACACTGCACCTTATCTTTGTCCTCCCCATAGTATAACATACTGACCCCGCCACAAGCATCAATCTTCTCATACCCAAGATTCAACCCTTAACCATCTTCTTCACTTCATAGTAACTCGTAGGCAGGGTATTATCCTTAGGTAAGAACTCCCTGAAAATAGCAAGCAAATCATTGAATACTCTCTCACTGCAGTCATGCTCATTCTTGTAGTATAAAAGCTTCGTCACTGCAGAAAGCCTGGTGTGCTTGTCGTGTTCAGGATACAATGGGGTCCCTGATTCAGATAGCATCTTATAGAAGGCAGCTGCTGAATCATTTGGCTTTTGTTAATCAGCACTGCTTGACGCAGGCTCATTTTCAGCCCAGTCAATATTCGTAAGGCCATAAGCATCTACCAACATCTCCACGACATCATAGTTATCTGACTGGTCTACAGTACTGTCTAACAGTTCTCTCAACTCAACTGATTCCCCGTGATGAATCCATACCGAAAACACATCCACAAACCCACGTGAATATAAGTCAAATTTCACTTCATCGGCAGTCTTCCATATCATATTCTTACACTTGAGACACATGCATCTCATCTTTCCGTTCAGATCATCAGCATGTTCTATTGTTTTGTTCATAAAATTAGACACCCCGTCATGGTACGCATCAACTAATCCTCCCATCAATCTTTATCCTACTACATACAACCAACCAAATTTAAGCATCCATCTTTAATTGAAGAAAATAACCAATTAGATCAAGAATAATCATGAATGTGGTCCAAACATGAATTTAGTTTACCTAGTTTATATCTCCTGTGACGCCCCCAAAATTAGGTATACATCACCCATCTTGGGTCGCCAAATACATGGTACAGAATTCAAATACAACTTACTAATACAACTGGCGTGTACAATACGACAAAACATAAACTGTGAGTTTGAATACAAATATTGTCTACTAGAGATTATACAAACTCAAAAGGAGTCCTCATTACAATTATTATCACACTATTTCACAGAATAGTGAGGACTACTAATGCTATCCTCTGGACCATTACTCCGTTCTCCGACTAGTCCCAGCTATATTCTCATTTCCTGAAGAGAACAGTGAAAGAAAGGGTGAGCTTAACTAGCCCAATAAGAAATATTATGACTAAGATAATGCAGAATAAATTATCATTAGTCTTCAACAGTGTTAAACTGATAAAATATAATAAACATCAAGTTTAACTGTAGCGGAACCAACAATCCATTAAAAGAGTCAAGTAGAAAATAAAATCTACTATCTTTTATGATTTAAAAGGTTTTTCATCACTGTTATAGCTGAGACTCAGCTTAATAAATTTTCCACATCATCGAATCACCCCTGCACTACGACCAAGGATATTCTTTAGTATCACGACCACAATTATCCATGCACTATGGGCCAAGAATATTTGTGTATTCATTAATGGTCATGATCATGCCAACAACTGTCCATCAATGCACTACGGGCCAATGAGAATTTTTACCACATCATTTGTAACATTACGGTCATGATTACACCGAATAATCCTCGGTCATAATCAACCAAGTCCATCTATGCACCATGAGCCACAGATGACTTTCAAAAATATAAATATGAGGATGATGACAATGATATAAGAATTCAATTAAACAAGTTCAAGAATTAATTTATCCAGAACCAATAACATCCAAACATCAACATGATCTTCGCTTTGTAGAGTAAAATTCAAGAATACTTAGAAGAATATTTCCATGAAAGGATATTGGATGAAGCGCAAATATCAAGGATATTCCACTAATTTCATGGAGTATATAAGTCAAAGTTTTAAACCAACTGAGTATAATAAAGAATGGAATAACAAAAGAAATCACCATGCATGCGATAGACCGCATACAGGCAAAAGTTATTCCAATGTAATAATAAATAACGGAACCCAGTCCAAACAGAAACGCACGCATGACGATGATATTCCAACAGAATAATAAAGAATGGAACCGTGTGCGGCGTAAAACACATGCATGTGATGTTCCAATGTAATAATAATAAGACGGAACCAGTCGGTGTAAAACACACATATGATGTTCCAAATGTAATAATAGAAAAATGTCACCAAGTATAGGTAAATCACAGATACAAAAGTTATTCCAATGAATAATTAGCAATGGAATAACAACAGTTTCTCTTCATGAATAAGAAAGAATAACACCCCTTACTTTAGTAGGAGATTGAATACCGCAAAGAGTGTAAGTAAGTATACTCTTCTTTTTTCTCTTATTCTCTCTATACTTTCTCTCTATAGCTTGAATGAATTTGTGAAAAATAATGAAGCACTAGGCCTCTATTTATAGAAGATTTCTAGCTTAGCACTTGCAATGTGAAAAGGCAAGTGGCTTGACGATCGGTGATGTGAAAAGAAAAGTGGTTTGGACGCTCTGTAATGTGAAAAACGACAATTGGTTCGACCTTTCAGAATGTGAAACGACAAGTGGTTCGACTTTCGTAATATGAAACGACAAGTGGTTTGACGTCCGGTAAAGGTAATTACTATTGACGAAGGTAATTACTATTCACGAAGGTAATTACTATTGACGAAGGTAATTACTATCGATTTAATATAATTACTTATCGACGAAGGTAATTACTATTGACGAAGGTAATTACTATTGTTAAGAGACTCTTAGATGATGACATATGGCCCCCATAAAATAACCAAACTTACCACAAACGCCTCATAATGACTCTTTATATACATCAAGGATTGAATAAATATTACCACAAATCATTTTATTTTTAATCAACACATATTTAATCTTTCAACAATTATTAATCATTTATAACTTTTCGCCTCAATTATTGATTTAATAATAAACATATTATACAGATGATAATTGTGACAATAATTGAATCAATAATATAAGAGATATGATGCAAAGAATTATCGTAGCAATAATTGAGTATAATGAGTGACTTCTCACGTAAACATCAATAATCAATACCGTGTGCTACTATGCAACCACGCCAGACATCGCATCTTTTACTACCGGGTAGTTCAACAGTTTTAATTCAGTAACACCTCCGCCGTTATTTTTATAGAAAGATAATTTTGTCATTTTCTAACTACGACAATACTTCCGTTGTAGGGGTCCACCAATGATCGAGCCGTCATTTAATATTCCCCCCACCAAACGAATATTTTATAACAACTTGCTTACTTTGCAAAATTTATAAATATTACCCACAACTATTATATCAATTTTAATCCATAATATTCAAAAATAATATTTATAGAAAATTCATCTTTATTTATAAAAGTTGGGGTCTTACAACCTCCCCTTCTTATGAAATTTCCCCCTCGAAATTAGGGTACATACCTGGTATGTCGAAGAGGTAAGGATACCTTGATTTTATTTCAGATTCTAACTCCCAAGTCATTTTCTCAACATCGTGGTTTCTCCACAAAACTTTGAATTGAGGTATAACCTTGGAGTGTAGAATATGTTCCTTCTTATCCAAGATTTGAACAGGAACCTCTTCATACGTCAAATCTTCCGCTATTTCGTCCGGTTCTAACTCAATAATGTGGTTCGGGTCTTTCACATATTTACGTAACATGGATATGTGAAAAATGTTATGAATACGAGACATACTTGGCGGTAAAGCGAGTCTATAGGCCACAGTTCCTACTCGATCGAGGATTAAAAATGGACCGATGAATCGAGGATTGAGTTTTCCTCTCTTTCCAAATCTTGTAACTCCTTTCCATGGAGCAACACGTAATAAACACATGATCTCCTATATCGAATTCCACGCCCTTTCGATGAAGATCAAGATAACTCTTTTGTCAATTTTGTGAGGTTTTTATACGTTGTCGTATCGTTTGAATCTTTTTTCCGTAGTCATGCGCATCAACTCTGGTCCCAACAACGCTTGCTTCACCCACCTCATCCTAGCATACCGAGAATGACACTTTCTTCCATACAACGCTCGAATGGAGCCATGCCAATACTTGCTTGATAACTCGTTGTTGTAGGAAAACTCCACCAATGGTAAGAACTTGTCCCAACTTCCCTTGAAATCAAGGACACAGTAGTCTTAATAGATCTTCAAGAGTTTGAATAGTCCTCTCCGATCGTCTGGTCCGGTTTGAGGATGATATGCCGAGCTAAATCGTAAGTCTGTGCCTCATAGCTTATTGCAAACCAACCAAAAATCGTGAAGTGAATCTTAGGTCTCGATCGTAAACTATGGATACCAAAGATACCATGCGCCTCTTACAATCTCGTTTATGTACATATCTGAGCAAGACGTTCAAGTGTATAAGTTTCTCGTATCGGTAAGAAATGAGCAGACTTGGTCAATCTATCAACAATGACCCAAATCGCATCTATGCCTTGAGAAACCTTAGGAAGACCGATAATGAAATCCATGGTAATGTGCTCCCACTTCCATTCTGGAATTTCAAGTGGTTGCAATGGACCTTTTGGTACTTGATGCTCCGCTTTAACTCATTGACAAGTTAGACACCTTGAGATAAACAACGCTATCTCTCTCTTCATATTGCTCCACCAAAATGTATGATTTAATATCATGATACATTTTGGTACTCCCGTAATGGATTGCAAATGGTGTGTATGTAGCCTCCATCATGATTTTATACTTTAAATCGTGGTCGTTAGGAACACAAAGTCCGGAGTTGACTCAAGTATTCCTTCTTCATCGATTCTTGCTTCCTAAGATAGCACCTTCTTTCACTTTCTTCCTCATACGATCACCTGTGTCTATAGCTTGAGCAACTTTAACTTTATCGATTAAAGTCGGTTCTACTCATATATTTGCTATCATCACATGCGTCCCTGGAGTCTTTAACTTTATCTCCATCCTTTGCAAGTCACACAAAAATGAGCCTTTGCGTTTATAATATCGCACTCGTACTTGCATATGATCTTCTACTCAATGCGTCAGCTACCACGTTCGCTTTTCCAGGATGGTATTGGATGGTATGATCATAATCTTTCAACAGTTCAAGCCAACGTCGTTGTCGCATGTTGAGTTCCTTTTGAGTGAAGAAATATTTGAGGCTTTTATGATCCGTAAAGATCTCCACTTTCTCCCCATACAAGTAATGCCTCCAAATTTTAAGTGCAAAGACAACAGCTGCTAACTCTAGATCATGAGTAGGATAATTCCTCTCATATTCTTTGAGTTATCGCGAGGCATAGGCTATGACTTTTCCATGTTGCATGAGAACACATCCCAACCCTTTGCCTGAAGCATCACTATAGATGACAAATCCCTCCGAGCCAGATGATATTGTCAGAACAGGTGCTGAAATGAGTCTCCTCTTGAGTTCTTGAAAACACTTCTCACATTTCTTCGCTCCAACCGAACTTTGTATCTTTCCGAGTCAATTTGAAGTCGATGGAGTAGCGATTCGAGAAAATCCTTCCACGAATCTCCAATAATAACCAATTTAAACCTAGAAAGCTACGATTTTGGCCATCGATTTAGGTTGCTCCCCACTTTGAATAGCTTCAATCTTTCCGGGTCAATAGATATTCCATGACTTGATACCACGTGCTCAAGGAATGCTACTTCTCTCAAGCCGTAACTCGCATTTCTTCAACTTGGCATAAAGCTTATATTCACGAAGCTTTTGGAGTGTCACCTCAAGTGTTGCTCATGATCTTCACGACTTTTGGAATAAATAAGGATGTCATCAATATAAGACGACCACAAAGTGATCCAAATATTGCTTGAATACTTGGTTCATCATATCCATGAAGGCAGCAGGAGCATTAGTCAATCCAAAGGACATGACTAGGAATTCATAATGCCCGCATCGAGTTCCAAAGCCGTCTTTGGAATGTCATCTGGTCTCTAATCTTTAATTGGTGATATCTCGAAATGAAGATCAATCTTTGAAAAGAATTTGGCTCCTTACAACCGGGTCAAACAGTCATCAATATGTGGCAATGGATACCTATTTTTGATGGTGACATGATTCAACTCCCGATAATCAATACAAAGTCGCATACTCCCATCTATCTTCTTCACGAATAGAACAGGAGCACCCCAATGAGAAGTACTAGGACGAATAAAGCCAATGTCAAACAATTCTTGCAGTTGGGTTTTTAACTCCTGAAGTTCAATAGGAGCCATTCAATATGGGGCTTTGGAAATGGGTTTTGTACCGGGTTCAAGGTCGATACAAAATTCAATTTCACGCTCTGGGGGTAGGCCATGAAGTTCTTCGGGGAATACGTCAGGAAATTTATTAACAATAGAAATATCGTTCAAAACTGACGTATTTTTTTTTAAATTTGTGACATGAGCTAAGAAAGCTTGACATCCATTTTTAATAAACGAATAACTTTATGGCTTGAGATGACCGTGATTGATTTTAATGGTTTGGTCGCTTGAATTCGCATTATAGGTTGATTAGGAATATGAAAGCTAACAACCTTATGAAAACAATTAATTTTTCCATGATGAGTAGTTAACCAATCAATCCCTAGAATCACATAAAATGCAAGTATTTTTAATGAAATAAGATCGACAGGTAATGTGAGGGTACTGATTTGAACCAAACAAGACTTATAAACATTTGATGTAATGAAGGTTTCTCCCAACGGAGTTTCCACAGATAAGTCAAAGTCTAATTTCTCCGGAGTCAAATTTAATTGATGAGCGCAAGTAGGAGAAATAAAAGAATGGGTAGAACCGGTATGAAATAAAGTATAGACTTCGTTAGAGTTTATGATAAGCTTACCCGTGATGACCTCATTCGGGTTCCTTGCTTTCTGGGAAGTCACAACAAACGCTCTCCCTTGCACTACCGACTTTGACCTTTCTGGGACGGCTTTTGGTGCCTCCATCCTAGCTGAATTTGTCTTCGGTGAACGACAAAATCGGGCTAAGTGACCTTCTCTTCCATAATTATAACATGCTTTGGACGGCATCGCGTTAATTTGACCGATGTGTCCCTCCCTCCGCATTTGAAGCATATGATAGGTGGTCTTTCTCCTTCCTTAACAACAGGTCTTTGGGCCGACGTCTTTCCATCATTGTTGAATCTCCTTCTTGAAATGTCCATTCTTATTATTTTGGCCTCGATTACCACCGAAGTGGTTATCATTTCGCCCGTTGATTCCTCCACGCTTGTTGTCACCGCTTCGATGACTACTCACCGGTATTATAATTTTGCTTACCGCTTCTTTTAGTTGCGCTGACTCGTTATCGCGCTTCCACTAATCGAGCCATATTTACAACATCTGAATACAAACACATTTTATGAGAAATAAGATGTTGACGTATCTCCGGCTTCAAACCTCTTAAAAACATTCGCGCCATTCTCACTTCATTATCCACCAAGTGGGACGCAAACCGTGATAACTCCGCAAATTTTGCCTCGATCATGCATACACGGCCATATTGTTTTGTTCCAACTTGATAAACTCCACCTCCTTCATGTGGCGTAATACTTTCGGAAAGTATTTGTCGTTGAATGCCTCCTCGAACTTCTCCCAAGATATCTTCAAGACAAAGAAGTTGAGTACATTTTACCGATTCCCACCAAAGAATCTACCTCTCCGCGCAACATAAAGGCTAAGAAGGGAACCTTTTGCTCCTCTGAGCATCCCAAGACATCAAATATCTTGGTGATCTGCTTTATCCATGCTTCCGCCATAAGTGGTTTTGGCTCTCCATTAAACTCCGGTGGTCCCAGCTCCTTGAGCTGTTTAGCGGTGATCGCCCGAAAGTTTCCCGTGTTTCCACCTACGTTTTGGATAGGAGTCGCTCTCGCCTGCTGTTGCATGAATTGCATAAAGCCTCTGAACTTTTGATCATTCATCATTTGGTCAGTGTTTTTGTTTGCATGAGGATTTTCGCCTTCCTGATGCACATTATCCTGATTATTGATATGTGGTGAATCAATGGTCGCCTGTGCTCTATTGCTATTCTCAACATTCTCAGATGTCATTTTCAGATACTGCCATAAAACAAAAGGTTAATTGACATGTTACATATTATCCCTATATTCTGACTGACCAATAAAATAGCACATAAACTTAGGTAGGTTATACTGTGAAGGAATTCCCTGCCTCTCCCTCCTAGTACTATTCTCACATCTTAGCCAGGATCATATCCTAAGCTCGATACTAACCGTGACGCCCCAAAATTAGGTATACATCACCCATCTTGGGTCGCCAAATACATGGTATGTAATTCAAATACAACTTACTAATACAACTGTCGTGGTACAATACGACAAAACATAAATCGTGAGTTTGAATACAAATATTGTCTACTAGAGATTATACAAACTCAAAAGGAGTCCTCATTACAATTATTATCACACTATTTCACAAAATAGTGAGGACTACTAATGCTATCCTCCGGACCATTACTCCGCTTCCCGACTCGTCCCGCCTATATTCTCATTTCAAGAGAAGAGAACAATGAAAGAAAGGGTGAGCTCAACTAGCCCAAAGAAGAAATATTATGACTAAGATAATGCAGAATAAATTATCATTAGCCTTCAATAGTGTTAAACTGATAAAATATAATAAACATCAAGTTTAACTGCAGCGGAACCAACAATCCATTAAAAGAGTCAAGTAGAAAATAAAATCTACTATCTTTTATGATTTAAAAGGTTTTTATCATCACTTATATATTTGAGACTCAAACTTAATAAATTTTTCACATCATCGAATCACCCCGCACTACTACGACCAAGGATATTCTTTAGTATCACGACCACAATTATCCATGCACTACGGGCTAAAGAATATTTGTGTATTCATTAATGGTCATGATCATGCCAACAACGTCCATCAATGCACTACGGGCTAATGAGGATTTTTACCACATCATTTGTAACATTACTACCATGATTACACCGAATAATCCTCGGTCATAATCATACCAAGTCCATCTATGCACTATGTGCCATGTAGATGACTTTCAAAAAATATAAATATGAGGATGATGACAATGATATAAGAATTCAATAAAACAAGTTCAAGAATTAATTTATCCAGAACCAATAACATCCAAACTGTCAACATGATATCGCTTTGTAGAGTAAAATTCAAGAATACTTAGAAGAATATTTCCATGAAAGGATATGGATGAAGTTTAAATATCAAGGATATTCCACTAATTTCATGGAGTATAAGTCAAAGTTTTAACCAACCGAGTATAATAAAGAATGGAATAACAAAAGAAATCACCATGCATGCGATAGACCGCAAGATAGGTAGGTTATTCCAATGTAATAATAAATAACGGAATTCAGTCCCACAGAAAACGCATGCATGACGGGATATTCCAACAAGATAATAAAGAATGGAACCAGTCCCACAGAAAACACATGCACAAGATGTTCCAACAGAATAATAATAAAAGGCGGAACCTGTAAGGTAAAAACACATGACAAGATGTTCCAATGTAATAATAGAAGAATGTCACCAAGTATAGGTAAAATCGCAGATATACAAAGTTATTCCAATGTAATAATAAGAAATGGAATAACAACAGTTCTCTTCATGAATAAGAAAGAATAACACCCTTACTTTAGTAGGAGATTGAATACTTTAAAGAGTGTAGTAATGTAATACTCTTCTTCTTTCTCTTATTCTCTATACTTTCTCTCTCTATAGCTTGAATGAATTCGTGAAAAAATAATGAAGCACTAGGCCTCTATTTATAGAAGATTTCTAGCTTAGCACTTGCCATGTGAAAAGGCAAGTGGCTTGACGACTGGTGATGTGAAAAGAAAAGAGGTTCGACGCTCAGTAATGTGAAACGACAATTGGTTCGACCTTTGTAATGTGAAACGACAAGTGGTTCGACCTTTCGTAATATGAAAACAAGCAAGTGGTTTGACGTCTGGTAAAGGTAATTACTATTGACAAAGGTAATTACTATTCACGAAGGTAATTACTATTGACGAAGGTAATTACAATTGACGAAGGTAATTACAATTGACGAAGGTAATTACTATTGACGAAGATAATTACTATTGACGAAGAGACTCTTAGATGTTGACATATGGGCCCCCCATAAAATAACCAAACTTACCACAAACGTCTTATAATGAGACTCTCTATATATATCAAGGATTGAATAAATATTACCACAAATCATTTTATTTTTAATCAACACATATTTAATCTTTCAACAATTATTAATCATTTATAACTTGTCGTCTCAATTATTAATTTAATAATATAACATATTATATACAGATGATATTGTGACAATAATTGAATCAATAATATAAGAGATATGATGCAAAGAATTATCGTAGCAATAATCGAGTATAGAGAGTGACTTCTCACGTAAGCATCAATAATCAATACCAGTGCTGCTATACGCAACCACGCCAGACATTATACTTTTACTACCGGGTAGTTCAACAGCTTTTAACGGTAATAACACCTCCATTGTTATTTTTATAGAAAGATAATTTTGTCATTTTTAACTACGCACAATACTTCCGCTAGGGTCCATTAATGATTGAGCCGTCGCATTTAATATTCCCCGATAAAAAGAATATTCCCCGACCAAACGAATATTTTATAACAATTTGCTTACTTTGAAAAATTTATAAATATTACCCACAACTATTATATCAATTTTACTCCATAATATTCAAATATAATATTTATAGAAAATTCATCTTTATTTATAAAAGTTGGGGTCTTACATCTCCACTCTATATGGGTTAGGCTTCTATCCCGTTCCTGGATGCGTCTCCTAACTAGTGCCAATCTTAAGCACGTTTCTACTATTTTTTCAGAAATTTTCAGCAGCACCTCCCCATGGTCTCCAAGTACACGAAATAGACCAAGAAAACTTAGTCTAAGTATGCACTCAGAGAACATGTATAGAGACACCGGCTGAAAGTTCCTCAAAATTTATAAAAACGCACCCTGTGCATTGGCACCGACATAAGTGAGAGACATAACATCCAGTAACAGTCCCAAACTGGGGACTATTCGACATTCACTCTTAATGAGTGAATGTAAAACGGGTTTCTAAGTTGACACCTCCAAAGCATTATGTATTTATCAAGATAATCTAAGTATAGCATTTGCTTAGTTTGAACTATATGATCTCGTTCCCTTATTTTATTATGGGAACCAGATCATATCATTCAAACTAAGCAAATGCTACTTAGTTTATTTTGCCAAAGAAAAACTAAGCAAGTGCTACTTAGTTTATTGTGCTAATGAAAAAATAAGTTAGTGCTACTTAGTTTATTGAATATTGCATCCCAACTAAACAAATGCTACTTAGTTATTAATTGTATTTAAGTGTACTTAATTTTATTTTATTTAATTTAATTGTATTTTATTTTATTTATTTATTTATTTATTTAGATTTATTTATTTATTTGTTTATTTTTTTAATTTATTTTTATTTTTTATAATATTATATTAAATAATAAAGTAAATTTATTTTATTGTATTAAATTAAATTTATTTTATTTTTATTTTATTTTTTAATGATATTATATTAAATAATAAAGTAAATTTATTTTATGTTATTAAACTTATTTTATTTTAAAGTTTATTATATTATATTATATAATTTATTAAAGTTAATTAAATCTCATAGTATTTTTTTGTATTATTTTATTAATTTATTTAAGTTTTCTAGTATTACTATTTAGTTTTAGTGGCAAACTAAGTCCTAATTATCTTTTATATAGTTAATTAAATATTTATTTATTATCATCTATAACTTCCACATAATTCATTCGGAAATTCTGTCGGAATTAATATTCAAAACCAAAATAAGAGAAGTCTTCAATTTGATTTACAAATTAAAATTCACAATGCTGGAAAAGGAAGAAATTAGAACACTGCAAATTATAAGTTTATCACACTGCATTTCACTTCATATGGCAACAAAAGGCATACCTTTAATTAGAATGTTGAATTTGATGCATTTTAGATATATCAAATTCACTAGCCAAATAGAACCAAATCAGATACAAATTAGACTGCTGACCCCAAATTAGAACCAAATCAGATGCAATTTCATGTACTGCTGACCCCAAAAATTATACTACCAAACTTACAAAATCAGATACATGCAATTATAACTTATTAAACCCTATAACTCCAGATTATGATATATATTAACACATGACACCAAATCAGATGCAATTGTAACTTATTAAGATAATTCCAATCAAAATCAGTAGAATAAATATTAACCCTAGCAATAAAAATTAGTAATTTTAGTATATACCTTTAATTATAAGAGGAGAAAAGGGACTGGAAAGAGAAAGTCAGAGGCGTGGTCGTTGGAGTAGTCGTCACAGTAAGAATCCGGTGGCCAGAGATGGTGGCCGGAGATGGTGGTCAGAGGCGTGGTCGTCAGAGGCGGTGGTTGGAATCCGACGAGGTGGTGGTGTGGGTGGACTGAAACGAGGGAGATTTAGTGAGAGAAAGAGCTGAACTGAGAGAGAGAATGAGAGAGTGAGTGACGAGGGAGGCGCTGGAGAAAACAATCTGATTAGGTTTTTAAGGATTATTCTCGACGAAATTCCATCGAGGTTATGTCTGTCGATTGTAAGTTAATGTCGACAGATTATTCAGTCAAGGATAACACATATTCTGTCGACTTTATATTCACGCTGGAGGGAAACCTTCGCGCCAAGGAGGAGGGCTTAAATCCGACAGATGTCCGTCGAGGATAAATTAACACCGACTGACTTAATGTCGACCGAATATTCAGTCGGTTTTAGATTAAAATCGACTGAATACATTCAGTCGACCTTAATTTCGTCGGAAATAAAGCTTTTTCTTGTAGTGTCCAGATATATTTGTTCATGTTTAATACTTGTTCAGTCAAAAGTTTGTTCATGCTAGTTCGCAATTATATTGTTGAATTATAGCCAGCTTATTATTCGAATCCTTTCAATCACGATATATCGTTAAATTATTGAACTTAAACTTGCTGGGCAACTTTTATGCTCACCATTGCTATATCATGATAAACATTGCAGATTAAGACGAATACGTCAATTACAAGGAAAGGTCCATGATGGTTCCAGCTTTAGTAGACGTGTGCAGTTAGATTTGTATTGTATGATATTAATGTTATTGTAAGTCAAGTAAGATATGAATTGTGTATTAAGTTAAGGTTACTCAACCTTGGGGAAAAATGTGTAAGTTATTGTATAAACAATTTATGTTTATATCTTCCGCAAATATAGTAATAGTTGTATAGTGATAGAATGATCGAACCGGATCCGCAATGATTCGGGACCCAGATTCGTGGACCTCATAGTTGGTATCAAAGTTGTAGGTTATGAACCTTAGGTAGGAATACCTGAGACTAATAACCGCAGTGATTAGGATAAGATCTAACTTATATAGAGTTAGTCAGTCGGTAAGATTCAAAGACGAATCTGGCGAGTTATAAGATATAGAGTTCCCTAACTCTGATAATAAAGTTGAACAGTAGTGATGAATAGATAAAGTCTAAAAGACTAAAAGTACAGTGATAGGAGATCGTAAAACAAAACGATTAAGACATAGAAATGAATCGTAATATATACGATGAGATCACCCCGTGATCAGATAAGGTTATAGTATGGAGAAGGATCAAGCGAATGATTGAACAGTTTACATCAAGATTGCTGAGTGTCAGTTGTACTATGAATTGGTACAGATTCAGGAAAGGATTATGAATACGAGTTGAATGAAATTCGTATTGAGAAGGGAGTTAGAATTAAGTGGGGATTTCAATCGAGGATTCAGGTCGGTAGCTAAGTTGTATGATTCTTCGTATGGGAGCTGAATTGTACTTGGTGTAAAAACCACTTAGTTTCTGTCAAGGATAATCGAAATGTTTGTGTCACGCTATTTGCTATATGCATGTTAAGAGGGTGATTCTTTTCTTATGTGTATAACAAATAGATAGGTTATAGGTAGAGAATATAAGGTTAAGTACGAGTTCTTAAAACTCATACTTATATGACATACTTGATTCATAGTTATATGAAATGTTTATGAACCCCTCAACGAATGGACGCCAAAGGTCTGACTAGGGCAAGTTCTTAAACTCATATGATTGTGGCAAGATTATGAACTCATAAGTGTGGTTTGACGAACTAGGTATAGTTGTGTGTAAATGGAGTATTAAGGATAATAAGAATAGATAGACTGTTTAAGCAAATGATTATTAGTGAAGAAATAAGTTTTCCAAAAGTCCTAACTATGCTAGACTTCAAAATTTTGACATCAAGCTAAATACGCACTATGTGCTTTTAAAAAAAAATATATAGACTCGTAATCATTTTTGAAACGATTTAAAGTATAGTCTATGCTACTTGTTTCAGCTAGACGAAGATGATTTGAAATATCAAAATTTATTTTATTTATCACTCATGTACCATGTAACCTGGTGCAGAGATGATAAAAGTTGATAGAGTTATAAATGCAGGAATACTTAGTGTGAATTCGATCTAAAAATCATTGTTCCACAATTGTATGATGTGTTATGACAAAGTCATATAATGACGGCATCCTCAAATGGACTGTTAATACAGTACGACATCATGACGCCATTCTCAAAAATATTTTCAAAAATTTTAATTTGCCAACGGGGTTTGGCTACACCTAAATAATTTGATTGAATTAAATTATTGATATGAGTCTACGCTATTCGATTCTGCTAGACTAATGTTATGAAAACTCTAAGTGTTCATTGAAAGAAATTTCCCGAACCAAATTGTTTTGGTGAGGAATCCGATAAGACTGAGGTAAAAATTTTGTGCCTATGGCAGAGACAAGAAACAGATTAGACCAGCAGTACTTTATAAGTACAGGGCATACCAAGCTAATTACTCACTATGTCCGTAAGTTATGACGGCTAGCGGATGAATTTCCATGTAACCTTTGCGAAAATAATTGACAATAGTCTATATAACCCCTCAGCACAATTGAATTTTTTTGTTCTTGTGAGGAATGTATTGGGTAGCATGTAAGGCTGAGTATGAACGGTGTATGGTGTATGGTGTAAGGTGTAAGGTAAATTTGGGGGAAGAAATTTTTAGAAGAAGGGGTGAATGTGACAACCTGAGAATTTGAATATTTTTAAAATTTTAATTAATTGATTTAAGGTTCAATATTAGAACCTAGACAGAAAATAAGTGTATGCGTTTGATATTTTTGAGAAGGAATTTTGAGGATTCAAAAATTCTTTGAAGGATTTAGGTGAATTATTCAGGATTAAGGGAATACGTGAATATGTTCTGTGAGTATGGTCATTTATGTGGTCAGTATGTGGTTGAGGGTCAAGGGTTGACCAGATAAACGATATCTGTAACAAACCCTAAGTATATATTAAGAACGTCAACGTTCGGTTAGAAAACCCTAGCGAATTATAAGAAACCCTAGAAACCGGTTCTGGAAATCTTAATTTCAGTTCCAGGAATTTAAAACCCTAATACGGTGTATGAAACCCTAATTTTGGAATGCGGATGTTAGTGTAAGTTTTAACGTTATAATCTAATTAGGGAAAACCCTAAAGATTTACTGGAAACCCTAATTGATTTAGAAAATCCTAATTTCTGGATTAGAAACCCTAGTTTATAATTAGGGAAAACCTAATTGTTAATTAAATAGTTTTAATGTTAATTAGGAAATATTAATCCTAATTTTTAAGTTATAAGTAATTATAATACCCTAATTTAATTACGAAATCTAATTTCTAAATTAGAAAATTATTTTTCTATTAGGAACCCTAATTTTTGGGTTATAAACCCTAATGTACAATTATGACCCTAATTGCTAAATTAGCAATTTTAATTAGGAAATAATAATCCTAATTAGCAAGATTGAATTTATGATTAGGAAATCTTAAATATAATTATCGAATCCTAATTATAATTTAGAAATATTAATTTTATTTTTGAAAACCTAATATGGAAATTCTAGAATTTAATTTTTAAAACCTAAGGGTTCAAACCGTAAACCCTAAGGGTTCAAACCCTAAACCCTAAAGGGTTCAAACCCTAAACCCTAAGAGTTGGATCAAAAGACAAGAATGCCATTAAAATTAAATGATAAAAGACTATTTTACCCTTTTGTGCATTATTTGAGCTAACTTATAAATCTAGCAAAGTTGAGGTGGTTCAACCACTCTCACTAACCCCATGTTACATAATTCAATGCAAATCTCAGCAGCCATCTCAACCATTACATAGCAACATGTTACATATAGATTAGAGTGAGAGAAAAGGCACTTTATTTCTCATTTTCTCCCAAGACTTTCTCTCTCCAAATTTTTTGAAATGTAGAGTGAGAAAGTAAGATAAGATAAGCTAGTATCAGTCCATAACAAGCCATGAACAGATCACTAAGATCAAAAATCAAGATCAAGCATGAATGAGGTATAAACCCTAATTTTTGTAAATCATGTGATTTTATGTTAATGATTGGTTAGAGTTGTGTATTAGGGTGTCTTTGAGTGATCTGGGTTGGTAGATCATGAATCTATAACATCTAGATGCACGAAAATCAAGTTTTCAAAACTGACCAAGAACCCTAATTTTAAGGCCTGACAGTCATATGTCAGGGCCTCTAGATCTGTCTGTGTTAAGTATTATGTGTGTTTAAAGTTATAGATTTGTTCTCTGACATGAGGAGAGTAGACTGGAATTGGAATCAACTCCATACCATGTCTAGATCTCAAGTTATGAGTTGTCAAAGTCAGTTAACCGACCATGAAAACTGAAATCTGGGTAGCCCAGAATTTCCAGAAAGCTCTAACAAGGTTTTTTTAAGGCCATGAATCTTGCTGTTGTTTGCTTGTTTGACCATATTGTTGTTTTCATATTATAGACAGGTATAAGGACTACACAGTCATGCCTTCATATCACTTATATCTATAACAAAATTGTAGCTAATCGTGGTCAAAACCACGTTAACCAACTACCCGGAAGGAGATTCTGGATAACCAAGAATCTTCAAGAACCGTTTTCTGAGAGCTACTTTGACCGGCCTAGATCTACTTTTTGTAATGTTGTTTTACCACTCTAATACATGATAAATATACCTTGTCATGAGTAATAGAAGATTGAACCTTAAGATCACATTAATCCAACCTGGAACGCTTAGATTCTAGTGCTCAATGTAAGGCCTCGCAACTGTTCTTCATTTCTGGAAAACCCAGAAATGAAGAACAGCTCCGACAAGACTTTATGGACCTTAGATCTCTCTGGTAGGTTGTTCGATGGCCATGAAATTTATTGATAATGGTAGTATAACACTTATACTACAATCTAAACACTTTATCCATCACAGAACATCACGAGAACTAGGATCAAATGTTGGTCAAATCTACCTAGTTGTCTACTGACATGCATTTATGGGCAGGCTCAAGAACAGGCCAAGAACACCTATAACGACGGGTCTATCGCTATAGGGCCCTTTAGTGACATTTAATTTCGGAAAATAATTATTTTTATTAAATAAATCGAATTAAATGGTTTTTAATTATTAAAAATACTAAATAAATTCCGAAAAATTATTTTAAAGTCTGAAAAATAGTTTTTAATTATTTTGAGTATATTTCATAAATATTTAATATTTTAGAATATAAATGGTATTTAATTTATTTAATTATAATATTAAATAAATTATTTAAAATGATTTTAATTCATGAAAAATCATGAAAAATAATATTATGGCATAATAAAATATTTGAAGTTATTTTAGTGACTTTTAATATTTTATGATGAAATTCATTAATTAATTAATATTAATGATAATTAGTTTATTTAATAAATATATTAAATAAATTATAGAAAAATAGATTTAATGATATATAAATCATATAAAAATGATTTAAGTGTTAGAAAAATATTTAAATTATAAAATATAACTTTTGATATTTTGTCATGAAAATATTAATATTTTAATATTATAAGAAATTAACGGATAATGGATTTAATTGTTTAAAAATCATATAAATATGATTTTAAGGTATTAAAATACTTTGATATATTATAATTATATTATAGTATTATGCTATGATTTTTATTAATATTTAATATTAAATAAATATTAATGATAAAAAAGAATAATGTGGTATTTATATTAATAATAATTATTGAATAATATTTTTAATTACTTTAAAAATATTTAAAGGAAATAATAAAGTATTAAAATACTTTGAAATATTATAAATATATTATAATATTATGACATGTATTTCATTAATATTTGATAATAACTAAATATTAATGATAAAAGAATTATGTGGTATTTAAATTAGATAAATACGTTATAAATGATTGAAAAATCATGATTAATGATAATAATTATTTAAAATTATTATGAGCTTATGAAAATTATTTTGAATGATAATAAAATTATTTAAGTTAATTGTTAAATGTTTAGGCAGAGTTTAATTGAACTTAAACTCGAGATTTGTCCGACTAGACCATCGGGATGCCAGATTTGTGTTGGGTTCAACTCAGACTATAATAGTTTGACTTGATACCGAGTCTTATATGTGTTATAGACTAATAGGGTTATGTGTTATGTGTTTAGGTTATTTCTCTCTCTCTCTCTCTATATATATATATATATATATATATATATATATATATATAACAATATTATATTGTGATGATATTATTTTAATATTGGAGATCTATATTACTAATATTAGGTCTTGAATAAAGCGTTATAAATTGCGTAAAGAAGAATCAACTGGTTCATGCAAGTTTTACTTAACTCTACTAAGAGTTGTTTCATTCGGTTATGCTTATGGATAGTCATTGTTGATTGCCATTGTAGAATTGTACTCTGTACATATTGGATGTATAAGTCAGGTATGAAAGGCTGATCACCTTCATTACCATTCGGTCCAGATATATTTGTTCATATTTAATACTTGTTCAGTCAAAAGTTTGTTCGTGCTAGTTCGCAATTATATTGTTGAATTATAGCCATCTTATTATTCGAATCCTTTCAATCATGATATATCGTTAAATTATTGAACTTAAACTTTTATGCTCACCCTTGCTATATCATGATAAACATTGCAGATTAAGACGAATACGTCGGATACAAGGAAAGGTCCAAGATCGTTCCAGCTTTAGTAGACGCTTGCAGTTAGATTTGTATTGTATGATATTAATGTTATTGTAAGTCAAGTAAGATATGAATTGTGTATTAAGTTAAGGTTACTCGACCTTGGGGAAAAATGTGTAAGTTATTGTATAAACAATTTATATTTATATATTCCGCAAATATAGTAATAGTTGTATAGTGATATAATGGTCGAACCGGATCCGCGGTGATTCGGGACCCGGATTCGGGGACCTCACAAAGGTAGTTTTCTATGGTAGCAAATCACCTAGACAAATGAGATGTCTGACGATTATGCAGGCCAAGTAGTTGTTGAGTCAAGGCTGTGTGGGTTATTTAGCTTACATAGTCGATACTCAGAAGAAGGGTGTGAAACTGGAAGAGATACCAGTGGTTAGGGAATTTGTAGATGTGTTTCAAGAGAATTTGCCAGGACTTCCGCCTGACAGAGAGATTGAGTTCGTGATCGATTTAGTGCTAGGAACATCACCGATATCGAAGGCCCCATGCAGAATTGCTCCGGTAGAGATGATGGAACTGATGGTACAATTGCAGGAGCTGTTAGACAAGAAATTCATTCAGCCGAGCATATCACCGTGGGGAGCACTAGTGTTATTCGTGAAGAAGAAGGATAGGTCAATGCGTCTTTGCATTGATTATAGAGAATTAAACAAAGTCACTATTAAGAATAAATATCCGTTATCAAGAATAGATGACTTTTTTGATCAATTGAAGGGTGCTAAATACTTCTCGAAAATAGATTTGAGAAGTGATGTAAATGAATGAAGTATTAACGTAAAAATCTATTTTGATAGATTGAATGAATGAAGATTGATAAATAAAATTTCGATGAACAAATTCTTAAAAGAATGGGTGAATGTAATATCCGGAGTGTTTATGATAAAGATCCTTAGAAAAGGAAATTAATGTGTTAAAGAATATATAATACTCAAATATAGTTGAGTTCAAGTGAAAGTTATGAAATAAAACCTAGAATTTGTTAAAGTAATGAATGTAGTAGGAAATATAAAACCTATATTTAGATAAAATGATGAAAGATTACTCTGAGTTATTTGTTTAATTTGTAACGAATGAGTGGTTTGAGTTGTGATTCTGAGGACAGAACCTTGTAAGGAGGGAATGATGTAACAATCCAGATTTTTAATTATAATATTTAAATATTTATTGAATTATATAAATATTTAATGGACGTGTTTATCGTTGAATAAATATTTGTTTAATTGATTTGATTTGTTTTGGTTGATTATTTGTTTAATAAATAATTAATGAGTTAAAGAAATTAATAATTATGGGATAATGTTCTAATTTAATTTAACAATTAAGTTAGAGCGCTTTTTATAATGATTAAATGAATTATTATATTGATATTTCATTTTTGATGTATTGAGTTTTGTGATTAAATGATTTAATTGATAAATTGTTATTAGAATTAAGTAATTAAGTATGATAACTTAATTAAATGTGACAAATAACTATATTATATGTGGTTATTAAAATAAATTAAAGTGATTTTAATTTAGTTTGCCAAACAAGGCTTAAGTTTATTAAGTCTCTAAGTTTTAAATTATTTTGCCAAACAAAGCCCTATGGCTTTTGGTTTTTAAATTTTGAATTTATATAAATAAACAAAATAGAAATAATATATATATATATATATATATATATATATATATATATATATATATATATTTTGGGTAACTGATAACTTATTAGTGTAATAAGTTTAGCGTCCGTTTTTATACGTTTTAAATGGTATGTAGGTTTTATTTTATTATACGCATATTGTTAATTGGCTTGAGTATCAGTTTACGCCTTTGAATTATTTGCTAAATTGAGAGAAGAAAGAAAAGAGTTCTCAGAGAGTTTGAGAGAAAATTGTCAGAGCTTGAGGAAGGTTAGTGAGAGAATTTGTCTGCTGTTAACAACGATTTCTTAAGCAACAAGAAGGTATTTTCCCATAATCTTATATGTTTTACATCGTGATGCTAAAGTCTGTGTTCTTCCATTTCACTGTAAATATAAAGTTTTTACAAAATTCTGTAGTAGTTGTTATATAACTGAACTATGGTGTTTTATGGGTGTATGATGTTGGAAGTAGTGTTTAAACATGAAAGGTTATGTTAATTTCGTTTAAAAGGATGGAAACTATTTTTCAGTATATGTTCCGGTACATGGCTATCAACAATAAAAATATTCATTAATTTGGTTGTTAAGAAGATCAAAATCAGTAAATTATTGGTAACTAATTGGGAAATTAAAACTGTGAACATGTTAATTCTGTTGTTAAGAAGTTCAGAGAATCGTAGTTAAAGTAAACCAATTGGTGGTTATTAGAATTTACAGTGTTTACTGTGTTAAAATATGTCAACTATGGAGTTTTGATGTTTAAACCGTGCTTTCAAAATTTAAGATTTCTAGAATCGTGGTTTAGTCATTGGTAATTCGTATATGTATGCTTGGTAACGTGTATATGTAAATTTGTAAGTAATAAGCATATTAATTTAGATGTTAGCAGTGTTAAATAGACAGAAATTAGTTGTTCTGTTCTCCGATGGTTGGGTTCTGCAAGTTTTCATACTAGTGCCAAAAATGCAACCAAGAACGCAGTAAATTCGCTGTCATGAAGATCGAAATTTGCGCTTCAAATACCAATTTTTCTTATTCTTGCCACTGACTAGCTTAGTCCTCGCGCCCCAGCGCCGCAATTGTAGTCTGAGTTGGACAGTTTTGACCTCCTGTAGTAAAACGACCATAACTTTTTCATACAAAATCCGATTGAGGTGATTCAAGATGATACGGAATGAGGACAAATAGACCTACAACTTTTGTTCTTTAATTTGTTCAATTTGAGGTTTGCAACAATAGTCAAAATGGTCATCTTTAGGACTGTTGTGTTTTCGAGGGCAATCGGAGGGCATCGGGCATGCACATATACTAGTATAGTGCTTCTGACGATAAAAGATGTTATTCTAAGTTATAAAACATGAATATTAGTAAATATAATGATGCTTAACATTAATAAATAATGTATTAGATATGTTATAAAATAGTAAGAACACACAAGAGAGACAAATCGAGCGTGTGACGAATGAACGTCGAAACGCCTTGCCAAGTGTTAATCAACTTAAAAAGTGTTTCCATTCAATTGAAATGAATATTATAAGATATGGAATGGATTTAATATAAAACTAATAAGTAGTCATAGCAAGACTTAAGCACTTGAATGAACTTCGAGTTTAACTAAGAAGAAATATAGTGAGTCATCAGTCGAAAAGTTAACACAATCTAATTGAACATTGTGTGCTAATTAATAGGATAGATTATGAGATGTGGAGTAGAGTTTACATTACAATGTGTTGTTATGTGACTAATAGTTGATGTGTATGATTATATAATTGTGTAGGGCACGTGAAGTGCAGATAACTATAAGCAGTTAAACATTTATTGGTAAACAACGATCAAAGCAAGTCTTTCGGTTCCTATATTCTATGTGGACTTGATGAACTATTTTAAATTGCATGATATGTTATACATGTTGAAATCATGAAATGTTAAAGTCAATTTATGACTGCATTGTTTTGGTTAAATAAGGTGGATTGATTAAGGAACTCAATCTTTATATTTTCTATGTGAATTAAAAGCATGAATGCCATATTACTTTAATTATTATGATATGTATGTTTAACATATTATTATGTGTTATGTGATGCATGCAAACTATTAGATTTTGCTGGGCTGTCGAGCACATTCTTGCAAATAACCACTTTTGCAGGTCAAGGAATTAAGGTACGTAAGGATATGTGCTAAGTGAGTTATAGAGATCTATATTCACGAAGATTACTTATGTTTTATGAGAAATGTATGTAAGATTTTGAATGTAACATGTTGAATTATAAGTTGAAATATTCGGTGTATATGGATATCTATTTATGATGTAAGACTTTGTATAGTCATTTTGTTGTAACGATTCATGATATAAATTTGAATCGAAGAGATGTAATGTAAAGGTTGCGATTTAGGGCAATAAAGAAGGAAATGTATAAAAGTTTTAAATATTCTGCGTTTTTGTGTGTTTTTAATATCGAATAATGATGTAAAGATAGATTAAAGTTGTATTGTTAACGATCGAGAAGGAGAATATTATTGTATAAATTTTGGGGTCATTACAGATACTATGGTCTGAAGGGAAACATTAGAGGCTCAGGCGCAACCACTTTAAAAGGGTTCTTTACTCCTTTAACCTTCATTCCTTAGATTGCAAGAGGTGTTGCAAAAAAGTCTCGTCACCGCAATATAGTATCATTATTTGCCATTTATAGGTCATCGCTGTCAACCATACCCTGGATTAGATGACGAAGTGCCCAGCAGCTTTCACTGCTATTACCTCGAGTATTGGAGTGGTATTGACAGAGCCCGGTAGCATTAAATTCTTGGAACGTGGATTGATTGGGGGTAACAGTTCTGTGAACTTCCCTTCATTGATCAACATCTGCATGATTTCTTTTATTGGTTGACCTAAAGGAGTGAACTTCCTATGGTCTGCATAGTCCCGACGAGCCTGGGATCTTGCTTTCCTTGCAAGTTTTTCTTCCAAAGTTTCATTCTCTTAGACTTATTGTTGATTCCTTATGATATGGGAGAGGAGACTTGTATGCCCCTGACTGGTTAGTTGTCGAGTTACTTGGTGCTGATGTATCATCAGTTCTACCAGTTGATCAACCCGTTCTTTGATAGACTTCATTTCTTGCTCTATCATAAATCGAAATTCTGAATAATCCCATTTATCAGAATTATCTGTGTTGGTTTGGGGAAAATCACCTACATATTTGAGGTAATTGGAACTTTCTCCACTCCCTTTGTTGATCATATTGACATTCTCTTCCTTGTGTTGAGGTAGAGGGTTATCTTGCACATGTAGAAGGTCTAGTTTTGTTACCACAATCTCACCACTATCTATCAGATCCTATATTTTGTGTTTGAGAGACTAACAATATTGGGTATCATGCCCCGAAGCTCTAGAATAATAAGCACATTTCTTGCTTGTATCAAAATTCCTTCCACTTGGACTAGTTGGAGGAAGGAGCTGGACAATTTTCTTTTGTGTTGTCAGAAGCTTGAGTATATTTTCCAATGAGTCCCCTAAGGGTGTGAAAACTCTTTGACATCTGACCTCTCCAACTTTTTTCAATGGAGGATTTGAGGATTATGCATATGCTTGAATAGGGGAATAATTTTTCTTTTGAATGTTCAAGTTTTGATTACCTCTCCGAGTTTGTCATTGCAGTACCAATGATACATCTTCTTCTTTCTTTTTATGAACCCTCCAAGGGTTATTCCCATAATTTCCAGCTTGAATGTGCTCAGCCACGGCTTCTAAAGTAGCGTGGTCGTTAATCTTTCCAGACTTTAACCCCATCTCAACCATCTCTCCATGTTTAATCATTTCTAAGAATGGTTTTCTCATGCCTGCCAGGACCCTTTCATAGAACGGAGCTTCTTGTGTGTCAATGAATGTTATTACCATCTCAGTTTCTGTCATTAACGGGATTACTTGAGCAACCAGACGTCTCCATCTTTGGGCATATTCTCTGAATGACTCAGTATCCTGCATTTTAACTTTGGTAATTTGATATCTATCTGGAGTCATTTGTGTTTGAAAACTTTATAGGTTTAGAAAAGCATGGGCTAGTTCTTCCCAGCTATGGATTTTGGAATTGTCCAACCTGACATACCATGCGCTGGCTTCTCCAGTCAGACTCTTTTGAAATAACTGCATTCTCAGTATTTCATCCTCGGCATAGGATCCGAGTTCTCCAATGAACACTTTTAAATGAGTGTAAGGATCTCCAAATCCGTTATATTTTTCAAAATTAGGGGTTTTGACTTGTCTAGATAATGAACCCCAAGAAAGATGCGAAGGTCTGAATAAGTCACGCTTCCAAACGCTCTAGTCCCTTTGATGAACCGAATGGTTTCTTCCATTTGTTGAACTTTCTTTCAAATATCACCAGTTTCTTAATCTTTTTTAAGATTATTGGTGATTTCAGGGGTTTTGTTAGGTTTTTTGGTTTGAGGTTTAGGTATTTGTACTTCATTTTCTTTCTTGTTAGTACCCTGGCCTCCTCCCTATGCATAGATTTCTGTTTAAGTGGGTATTTGTTGACCTTGAGTCCTTTTGTTTTTTTCTTTCAAAATGATAACTAATTTTGTTATCTGGTTTCTTAGTCCCTTGAACTCCTCTCGAGAAATAGGAGTAGATTAAGGTTGGGCACTGGTAGCCATTTTTGAAGGTGGGCTTAGTGCCTTTTTGGACTTTGAACGGGTAACAAGACCAATTGTTTCCATATAAAAAGATTATATAGTTTACTATTGGTAAACACTAATAGTCTGCATGCTATGCAATGTGTCTATTTTAGGAGTTTTTTAATATTTTTCTACAAAACAGATGTTAGTTGTTTTGATGACAGGATAGCATGACTATTTTTGATAGGGAATGGAATGTATATTTACATCTTTCTTTTATATTGTATGGAATCGTAATTTACATTAAATCAGAATGGAATTGAATGGGAAAGGCATGAAGAGACTCCCCTTCACGTTTGGTTTATCAGAGGCTGACCTATTTTAGGCTACTATCGTGGCTTTTCGACATGAAGGTCCCCAGATCATCGCAATTAATTAGATGGGAAGTTAATCTGATCTTTCAATTAGAGCGGATCTGAGTGGTGCCTTTATTGAGCCTCGCGGGATTATTCTCTATTGAGTCCAGTAATCAAACACTGACGGGTTTGTCTCCTAGTGGAGGAATGACACAACATACATTCAAATATATCGTGTTTCACCATATGAAATGATGAAATTGTACAAGGCACTAATACAAAATGCAAAGAGTGTGTGAGGCACTAAAATGTGGTAAATAACGCATCCAATCACATCCATTCAATGTAAAGACAATATTCACACACAAGCAGATAAAAAGGGTTTTTGAAAAATTTGAAATGCGGCTTAAGCCCTCTACTGTCCCTAGCGGAGTCGCCACCTATCGACGTCGGGAAAAATTTCCTTTTTTTTGGAATTCCTCTTTTTACCCTTTTATGTTTTCTATGTGTTGAATTTTATTTGAAAGGGTGAGTTTGAAAATAGTCCGACACAAAATGTCGACGATTTGAAAATTCAGAGTCACCAGTTGGTAGTAGTGAAATGGTTGTACCAACTTAACCGGATTTTGAAAAGGTTTACACAAAGGCCCAATTATTGGACTCTGTTCAATAGGCCTTGGAAACCAAGATTCATAGAGTTCGGGGCCTTGATTAAGCAAGGGGAAGGTTTTAGGCACCCCCTGACTTCCTTGAAAACATAGTTACTGCGTCTTTTCAATTCCCTAATTTATTTTAAGTGTATGTGTGTGGTTAATTAGGCCTAAGTGCATTATTTGGAAGTAATGCTATGTGTCATTTGCACCTATATACAAAAGGTTTGACTTGTATAAAATTTTAATTTTAAACATAATATACAGCAACGATGTTTTGAAAACAGGTTTTCAAACCCTTATACTCACATAGTAATTTAGGCCTTTGATACTTCAATTTTATTCCGTATTCGACTTGATTTGATTTTATTCTTGAGATACGAAGAATCTTAGACAAAATAATATACGTATAAGTGTCGGGCTCCTTATAGGCATGAAAGCCATCGAAGTGACCCGAGCACCACAAATATGATTTACAAGTTAACTGTACAATTGAAAAGGTCCATCATAGGAACCAAATCTAGATTCGTCAGCTGAGTCTTAGATTTCGTGGGTCCTAGGCTCACATAATATCATATGAATAGCCTACATAATGAGGATTCTGAAATAAAACAGATATTTAATCTAAACGACGCAAAACAAAGGAATCATCAGTTAAATCCCTGCCTGCGCTTAGCCAAGCTTCCCGTTCCCTCTATATACAGATCTAGGGTCACGTGGTTGCTTAATATTTACAAAAACTAAAAAGAAAACTAGATTTAAATAAAACTTAGCCATTCTAGCTCAACGGTTCCAGTTTTACAACCTTTGAACGGGTTAAAAGTTAGATATGGCTAGATTTAGATAAATCTAGTCCATAGATTTAAATATTATTGATTTTCATTGACTGAACAGTTAGAACAAATATTTAAACACAATAAACATTTAATATATATATATATATATATATATATATATATATATATATATATTACCAATTTGGCTGGATTGCTAATTCGTTTGCCTTTTCTTTCGCTTTTATATATATATATAGGGTAAGGATCAAGAGCCTTCTCCTTAAATAGCATTCCGTCTTAAATAGCATTTTCTTATTAAAACTACGTCGTTTTGGAGGGACGCGATGGCATTTTTGTAAATACGCGGTGGCATTGTATTTATAAAATGCCACCGTCATTCCTCCAAAACGCACGTAGTTTTTAATAAAAGAATGGTATTTAACATGAATGCTATTTAAGGAAAATGCTCTTGATCCCGACATATATATATATATATATATATATATATATATATATATATATATATATATATATATATATGATAAAGCAAAAAATCTAAGTTTGAATCAACAGGTCGCAGATATATACATAGATATATATCTTTATATATATATATGAAAGCAAGTAAAAGGAGAGATATTCGATCCATGCTCAACTATTCAGTTCAAGTCTCTCTCTCTCTCCCTCTCTCTCTCTCTCTCTCTATATATATATATATTAAAGCAAGAGAAAGCTTCAAATCTGAAAAAATCTTACAGTGTGCTACAAAGAAGGCTTCAGACCGCTTTTGGAGCTTGAAAACTCAGTTTCCACTAGTTAAAATGTGATATGTCGTAGTATATATGTATACAAGTGTTTAGAAAGAAGAATATGGAAGTTTGGAACACTATAGGAGGGGTTTAAGAGCTGAAATGGATAAATTTTTCTGTCTTTCTCTCCATTTTTTCATTTTTCTTTTTGGCTGATGGGGCGTCTTATTTATAGACCAAAGCAGTCGTGGGTCTACTTAAAGATGCCTGGGTGGGCCCGGGTCCCATTGTCTTGAAGTACAGGCACTCGGGCTAACGCGCTGTCCGCACGAACCTTTTTCATAACTTTCAATCCGGGAATCCAATAGAGGCGTGATATACCTTTCCGGAAAGCCCTCGATGAGAGCTAAACAATGACATGTGATTTGACATTTTCTAAACCCGGGAAGATGGGTCCATGGCCAGATCTTTGAGTCTTCCCAGTCCATCCGTTGAGTTGTCTTTGTGTTATTTTTATTCGGGATTAATGTTATGGTTCTGCATGAATTCTTTTACAGTGATTTGGGCTGAATTGATGTTGAGTTAGAAAATTACTATTTTTCCCCTCCTGGCTTGATACTCTTTTCTTATGGTTGTCTTTGAGATTGGACTGCTGTTAACTTTTGTTAGTCCTCAAGATGGTCTCTGAGGTTGGTTTGATCTCCCCGGGTTGTCACTGGGGCTTAGCTTGATCTCCCGAGGTTGTCTCCGGGGTTTGGATTTGATCTCCCGTGTTTGTCCCCCAGTTTGGATTTGATCTCCTGGGGTTGTCACCATGGCTGGATTTGATCTCTCGAGGTTATCTCCGGGATTAGATTTGATCTCTCGAGGTTGTCACCAGGGGTGGATTTAATGATTTGATCTCTTGGGGTTGTCTCCGGGGTTGGATTTGATGATTTGATCTCCCAGGGTTGTCGCCAGAAGACTGAAAGACGATTCTGCCCTCTTGCATGGTTAGTAACATAAATGCAAAATTTTGAGTGTCTACAATGGTAATTTAAAAGAACCCAAAAATATTAAATTGGGAAGAGATAAGCTAGGTATTATGGCGGTAATTAGAGTAAGCCTAACCTAGTAGTCAAGTGTTAGAAATTTCATAAAAATCCAAAAGGGATCAAGAATATGACAAGCCAAATTAACATATATGGCAAACCATATGAATATAATACGTAAGCCTCGATATATAATTATTTAATAGACTTGTAAGCATGACACAAGTTTTTAATGTAACCCAAATAATAAAGAAAAAGCGAGTTAAAACTCAAAATTTGAGTTAGGGATAGAATTTTGAAGCACAGACTGCTCGGTTGAATCCGGAGAGTCAAGTTTAGTTAGAAAAGACTGTAACATAAAATGTGTCGGGGTTGACTTTTTGGTCAAAGTCAATAGTTGACTTTTATGGAGAAAAACTCAAAATTGGAGTTAGGAGTGGAATCTTGAAATGCAGACTGGATATTTGAATCCAGAACATCGAAATTAGTATGAATAGACTCTAAACACAAAATATGTCGGGGTTGACTTTTTGGTCAAAGTCAATAGTTGACTTTTTTGGAGAAAAATCAAACTTGAAATTGAAAGATGAATTTGAAGAAACGGATGTCCTCATGTCATTGGGAGAATCAAATTTAATAGGAATCGACTTTAAACTCGAAAATTTGATTTTTCGGGTGCGAAAGTCAAAGATAGGATTAAACACGCAAAATGAGGAAATAAAAGTGGGACCTACATGACTAAGATCTGCTGAGATTTTAGCACATGGGCTGTGATGAGTGGGATTTATATCCGCGAATCTGATCCTCTGTGGCTTAAGACGCTGCCTGTTATCCGTTATTTGTTTAGCTTTTATCTATATTTTGTTGTTATTTTGCTTAATCTGTATGTTGTAGGTCATTTCCAACTTTAAGGGGGAAAAAAGTCAAATTTTACACACTAGCGTTGCAACGCCAATGCTTGGCTTTAGCTTTGGTCAGAGTAGCGCCTCCGCCATTGATGATGTCGGTTTAATCGCAAACACGATAATTCCTTTATAAACTGGTGGCTGGCAGCCATGAAAGCTCCGATCTTTTTTCTTAGGCCGACGCATGCTTGCATGCCATTCTGTGCCTTACTCTCCGCGTTGAAGCACACCTTTGGTGCCTAGGCAGAGACTTGGTATTAATGACCTGAAAAGCTGAGGATTCAATATCTTCAGACAAAGCTGCAACCACCATTTATTACAGGGAAAAGAATATGAGTTTTTCAGTATATTTAGTTTAGAAGAGATAGAAGCTAGTCTTCAAGGAAGAAAAGTTCATTGTATCCTTCACAACTCAAACTCTACACGGAGAAGAGAAGACTTGGAGCCAGAAAACTTCACAAATGGAGTTTTCTTTATCCAAATCTTTCATTCATTGGTGTATTAATGAGCATTTTGAATACTTTGAAAATGTGTATTAGTACCATAGTTATGAAGTAATTCTATTTTTAGGATTGCAATGTAACCTATTGTTTAGCTTAAAAAACTTTATCTCCTATTTAAATTAATGAATCATTTTGGAATGGGTTGTTGTATTTCTTGCTTATTAATTGATTGCTTGATAAAGAAATTGATGTTGATATTAATGGATATTGAAAAATGGATATTAATATCTAACCTTTAAATATAATAACACTTGTTATGACCATGCCTATGGGAATGTGTGCATAAATTGCTTAATAGGATAGATATATCTCTATTTGCCTTGTGTAGCCTTGAGATTGACCCTAGTCTAGTTATTTTCACCATAGAAATATTGTGATTCATCTAGCTAGGGATGTGCATTTGACTTTCGAAAGAGGCTTATGTGTAGTTATTGTTCTCAGTTGACCATTCCTTGATTTGTTTGTAATGTGGAGAGTTAAGAGATTAGGCGACGCATTAGGGGAATTGTAATCCTAGCTTGAATTCCTTGTACAACTCAATCTCTTATTCCTACAGTTTTTAATCATATAACTTAACACACCATCTCCAATTACTTGTTTAGATAAGACTGTATTGAACATATTTTAGTACTTGACTAGCACCTAACACTTCGTCCTCGTGGGTACGACACTCTACTTATCATATATTACTTGTTGATCGTGTATACTTGTGCGTGTTTTATCGGTTGCGAAATCGAACAACAAGTTTTTGGTGTCGTTGTCAGGGACTTAGTATTATTTGTTTATCAATATTAACACTAAGTCAATACGATCTTAATTTGAACTGATAAATATGTTTAATTTTCTTCTCAGGTAGTCTCAACTGTTTATGCCACCTCGAAGGGGTGGGAATATAATACCTCTCGATCTCGAGGTAGGCAGAACGTACAGACGACTGCAGAGAGAAAAGGCTCGGGACATACCTACTCTTGCTATTATGGTTGAGGAGATTCAAAAATATTTAAGGGAGTATGCCATGCGCCATATCGTAGATTTACAAGTGAGTATTCTCAGGCCCATGATCCAAGAAAATAACTTTGAGATCAAGCCTGGCACCATCCAAATGTGCTCCAATATTCAGTTCGGGGGATTGCCAAATGATGACCCGAATGATCATTTGATCAATTTCTTGGAGATCTGCGATATGTTTAAATACAACAGAGTGTCTGACGATTCCATCAGACTCCGACTGTTCCCATTCACTTTGAGGGACAAGGCCAAGAGTTGGCTGCACTCACTTTCGCCAGGCTCCATCACCACATGGGCTGACTTGGCTCAAAAGTTCGTGGTGAAGTTCATTTCGCCCGCTAAAACCACCAGGCTCAAGCATGACATTACATCCTCTGTCCAATTTGAATCAGAGTCTTTGTACGACTCATGGGAGCGATTCATGGATTTACTAAGAAGATGCCCCCACCATGGACTACCAGAATAGCTTCCCATCCAGACATTTTATAACGGTTTATCCGGTTCTACTCGTTCGAGTATAGATGTCGCATCTGGTGGGGCTTTCATGTTTAAGCATCATGTAGAGGGATATTAATTGGTGGAAACAATGGCGACCAACAATTATCAATGGCCAAATGATAGGAAAGCCCCTAGAAGAGTAGCAAGGGTGTATGAGGTTGACTCAGTCACAACTTTAACGGCTCAGGTTGTAGTGCTAACAAAGAGACTCGACACTGTGGGAGTGCCAACAATGAAAACTGTTCATAGTGTCTATCGACATCGGGATTTTTAGTTGTCCCTTTTCATTACTTGTTCTTTGGTGTTCTCATTTTAGGTGAGATTTGTTTGAAAAAAAAAGTGAAAAAGGTCCGACATGCATAATATCGACGATGGACTGTTAAGAGTCGCCAGTTGGTTTTTTTAAATGGTTGTACCAACACAACCGAGAAAAGGTTTGCACATTGACCCAGTGATATGACACTGTTAAACGGGTCGGTGAAACTGAGATTCATTAGGGTCCGGGGACTTGACTATGCAGAGGGAAGGTGTTAGGCACCCCCCGACATCCGTGTTACCACGATGACCACCATTTTTCAAGAAACTGTTATCTAAATGTGTGTGTGTGTGGGTCAATGTGCTGTTATTTGGAAGTAGTGTGAGGCCTCGTTCGCACATATATACACAGGGTTTGAATTTATGTAAAAATTCAATTTTAACAAGATATGGCATTGATGTTTAATAAAAGAGGTTTTTCAAATCATTATGCTCAATAGTAATTGAGTCCTTTTACACTCCCATTTTTATTAAATGTTCGGCTTGATTGCTTTTATTTATTTTTTGAGATGCGAAATATCTATAAGAAAATAATGTACAAAAAGGTGCTGAACTACTCGTGGGTATGAAAACCATCTGAGGAAATCCAAACATCGCAAATAAATTTATAAGCTGCTTACAATTGAAAATGTTCATCACGGGAACCGAATCTAGATCCAATAGACTGAATCTGTGATCACATGATTCCTAGGCTCACATGATGTCGCAATTTTATAAAAGCGATGGTAGTATATATATATATATATATATATATATATATATATATATATATATATATAAGTCGTAAATATATATATATCTGACACGATCACCAACCACGTAAGCACCTCCAAAGTGAATGAAATATATATATATATATATATATATATATATATATATATATATATATATATATATTAAAGCAATAAACGCATAGGATATAAAATCTGTGCTTATCTAATGCGAGTTAGACACACGATTCATATATATTACAAATATATATATATATATATATATATATATATATATATATATATATATATATATATATATATATATATTGAAGTAGTAAATGCTAGGATGTAAATCTGTGCTCATCGAACAAAGTCCGACAACAATTAATATATATAAGTGTATATATATTGAAGCAGTAAACGCTCCAGACCGAAGTCTAGGCTCTATATATATATATATATATATAAACTAATAAACGCTCCAGGCCGAAGTCTAGGCTCAATTGAGGCATAACTCGATAATGTTAGTCCATATATATATATATAAATATATGTATATATTAACTAAAATAAAACCACGGACCGAAGTCCGGACAAATAGACGCAACACGACTCTCAACGTGAAGAAGGGTGTGTGAAAAGATGAGGAGAAAGGCTTTAAAGTGTGTGAGAAGGCTTACAGTGGGCTGCCAAAGAAGACTTCTATATCTTTAAAGTGGATGAAATTCGGCTCCTACCGGTACAAGAGAAGCTATATATGAGCTCACAAGTGTTTAAAATGAGAAAGCACTCAGTATATTGCAAGTACAGAGCAAATTTGACAGGGCTTCCTCGCCTTTTTTCCTCTTAAAATGGTCACCCCAAGCCCTCTATTTATAGAGGGGAGATCTGAGTGTGTACTGGCCACCACATGCAGTGTACTCGAGGCTACCCAGTTGCCCTGTGTTTTATGGTCGTGTCGTCTCGCAGTACGTGCACATAGGCACTACAATGTCCGCTCGAAATTTTAGAATTGCAATCTGGGCATCCGACTAAGGTATGTATGACCTATTTCAGACCGCTGTTGTACAAAGTCATGAAGATGGGATGGTGCCCTCTGGTCTTCAAGCTTCAAATTCTATCCGTTACCCTACACATTAGTCACTCGGGATTGGTTTTCCTTGATTCTTGTGGTACATTGTTGTGTAGAAATGTATGTATGAGATGTTGAGACGGCGTGATGTGGCTTCAAAGTGGCGAGATGATTACTTTTCCCTTTACCGGAGTTATCGTTGGTTTGGGCTGATAAATCAGACGTTGCTCAGAGTTATCGCTGATATTGGACTGCTGCAAATGTTGAAGGTCCTCAGTGTCATCTCTGAGGTGCACCTGTATTCTCGGTGTTATCTCCAGGCTTTGTACTGAGTGCCTCGGTGTGAGTGTCGAGGTTGAAGCTGATCGCATGCATTTGAAACAAACATTTCTGGGGTTATCACCGAAACTGTATTCCTTGGGGTTATCACCAAGGTTGGTAGCTGCTACTCCCAGTGTTGGGACTGAGACTAGATACCTCGGGGTTATCTCCGAGACTAATCGGTCTTCTCCGGTGGAATTTCCAGTATTGGAACTGCATGCCTCGGGGTTATCTCCGAGGATGGAATTGTAACTCCCGGTGTTTGTTCCGGGGATGAGATTGAACTTTCGGTGGTATCCGAACTTGACGTGAACTGTCCTCCGGGGTTACCTTTGAAAGACGAATCTTCCCTCTTACAATGTTATTGACAGGTGTGCCGAAAATTTCGAGTGTCTACAGATGCCCCTCTTTATCATACTCATTCAATGCAATGCATGGGTAGGATAAAGAATCCTAGACACTAGAAATGTAACATGATGCAAATATATGATGCATGTGTCCGGGGTTGTTGCCCAACATGCTGAGGATGATTGCCGGCTCCATATTATTTTTACTGAGGATTGGAAATGATGACTAGATTGGATGTGTGATCCAAATATTTTAGGATGTCAACATTGGGGCTATCACCAAGGTCCTTAATCCTTGATACAGACTTGATTCCGAAGAGGTGCCTCTTATATGTAAGAGATCTGTGGAGATATAGCTTTGTCTGTTTTGAGGATATGTATAACATATTCCATCATCGATCCTCCTTGATGTTGTTGACCTTTCCTAATTTGTATCGCCATGGTATGTCAAGGTTCTGTTGGATTTACTGCCAATAGCATGTGCTGTTAGGATTGCCTGACCTTCTTTGATGTGTATTTCATTGATGTGTGAACCAACGGATGAACACCCTAGGGGTAGACTGTCAAGGCTGCTTGACCTTCGCTGACGTATGAATCAACGGCTGATACCCTGTTGGGCAGATTGTCAAGGCTGCTTGACCTTTGTTGATATATGTGTCAACGGAACATTGCGTTGTGACCCTCGCCGGGGATTCACTGGGGAATATGAATACCAACGGACGAAATCATCGAATAACTTTCGATGCATCGATGGGTTTACTTGTCATCGACTGAAATAATGTCAAGGTTACTTGACCTTCACTGATACGTACACCAATAGATGAAAACGTGTCGTGACCCCCGCCGGAGAATGCGTTGTAACCCCCGACGGGGTCTGTTTGGATCATCGTTGATGTGGGTATCAAAGGCTGTTCATCGGATGGTTTCCGATGCTTTGTTGGATTTACTCGCCAATGGTCATAATGATGTCAAGGCTGCTTGACCTTCGTTGATATGTGTGTCAATGGATGAACACGCGTTGTAACCCCCGCCGGGGTCGCATTGTACCTTAGGCTTACGATCATGAACTCGCGGCATTGGACCTTTGTTAGGTGTTGTTGAACGTGACTTGAAACATCTGAGATCATCGACATAGTGTACCCCATGCTTGGGTGAATACCAATGAGTGACGTGCAGACCCAAGGTTCAATCTGAGAGGACTAGGATTGTAAGCTATTCTGCTCAAACGCGTAGCATTTTTATTCCTGATTTGACATTTTCAGTCTGTGAGAATTCCTTTACAACTTGAACTGGATCGAGCCGGAGGGATGAGAGCTCTATTTAGGAGAGCGTGCTATTAGGAGCACCACAGAGGAGATTCGTATGACGATCTCGCCTCTTGCCGGGCGTCATTGGCATGTGTCGCAGTCACCCATCACTGATATCCCATTATTGGGGGTTGACGGTTTTGCATTATCAGAAGGTCCTTGCACTCAGGAGATATTCCAGCATTGGTGGTTCCCTCGTACTATTGGAGCCCAGTCCCGCGCCACTCAGTTCATGGGGGATATGGTTCCAGGATCTGTGATGATGATGGATTGGATAGCCTGTGTCCGAGATCTGACTCATGTGACACAGATTGACAGTTTGACTCGGCGACTAGACCATGGAAATTTCTTTATTCGGCATTTGGGTAGAGATCCGACAGAGGCAGATTCGTTCGATCCTTCCAGCTCAGGCGCTGGCCCCTCAGATGACCCATTTAGTTTTGTCGGTGCATATCCTCCTTTGTATAGGCCTGACATCCCTGTTAATAGAGATCCACTGACTCAGGAGGAGTTACATTAGGTGGACATGATTGATGATGTAGACATTGACACCATTGTGTTCTTCTGATGTGTATTCTCGTTATCTCTTTTGATATACCTCTGTTAGTTATTGGGTGGTTGTTCCCCATTCTCGCTATATCTTTTGATAGGCCTCTGTTAGTAGTAGGGCGTCTGTGCCCCATTTCCCTGTATTTGTAGTTATACAAAGATGATGTATTAGATGTTGATATACTTAGGAATGTATGCACAATTTTTCATTCCCTATATCATGTTGCCATCTATTATCTGCAATGCATGTATCATGTTATGCATATATATGTATTTCCAGAGATATTCAGCACTGACCCCTGGATGGTCTTATGACAAAGCCCGTACAGATGTCTTCTTCGACAGTTAGCCGTATTGATCATACCCCACCATCATTGGTGGCATCTGGTATCTTGATCGTGGTATGACAAAGATGTCACCATCGTAGATATGGTGAATAGTAGATCACTTGTTGCAGCATATTATGACCCTGTTGATGTTTCAGGTTCCCACATGATTCATGGATGGCATGTTGGAGCATTGGGTATCAGAGAGGCATGTCTTCTGATTTGGGACCCAGGAGTTGACTCCCACTCTAGAGGAGTATGCACGGTTAACAATGCTTCCGCTGGACAGACCTTGCGTGCATATGGCTTTGAGGGACATTAGTCGATGGTTCATGACCCTAACTGGATTGAGGAATATGGTGGTACAGGATGAGCTTACATTTGGCCACGTCATATCCCAGCATTTTTTGTTTGACAGATTTGGCTCTGAGGATAGTTACACACGATATTTCGAGGATTTCACCACACCGGAGGATCATTGTGTTGGGGTTTCGATAAAGAAACGCACATCGGAAATTAAAATTTTAAAGCAATTTCGAAACCCCAAACAGGATCCATGCAAAAATCAATTAACTCAGTGTAAAGAGATTATACCGAATATGAAAATGCTTCTGAAACGCTTCTGAATCTCCAACGCAATTCCTCACAAAACTACGTCTCTATGGTATCCACAGGAACTTCGCACGAACCGTCGCACGATTCTGCAATTAAGGGACTTGCGGTACTAGCCACCAAAGGAAAATGATTTTTTGAAAGGTTTTCTCTCTAGTCTCTCTCTAAGAGCGGCTAGGGTTTTTTTTGTTATGATATTACCCTAAGTGGATGCTATATATCATATATATAGTAGTTAAAAGGTATTAATCAAAACCTAATTTCATAAAATCCGAATTTATATATATATATATATATATCTTAATTAAGTCTTACTTAATTAATATACATATATACAAATTATCCTTTTAATTTAAATTCGCGATTTAAATACTATTAATCATATTAATATATTTAAATCCTTAAAATTTAAATTAATTCCCTTTTAAATTACGTCTACATGTGTGTGACTTATATGTTATTATTACGTTGGCAATAATTTTAAAATCGTATTATAAAATTATAAACAGTGAGTGGCATCTAGTAATGCATCACTGCTACCCAAGTAATAATAAGATCGATGATTCGATGCAACCTTTTCGTGACCAATGTTTTAATGTAATTTAATCCTTTTAAACTTAATATCCTTGATTAAACTCGAGTCATGGAATGTGTCATACTCTTCATAATTTAATTTGAGTTTTTCTTGATCAATGAGTAGACTATATGAAACAAATCACTATTTGAGCATGGCCATGCATTTCATAGTCCTACTCAATCAAGAGGCCTATGGATATCACCCCTAATATATAGGATGGTTAAATTCCATCTAGATCACTCATATTCCTCACACGATTCATGATGTACCCAATAATCACCTTTATAATCCACCCTATTAAATGTGACATTTGATGATATCAAAGTACATAAATTCCCATGTAGAAATATAGTGATTTCAAGTCGGAGGACCATTACATCATTGTCACTATGAGAATTGCTAATGACACTTCGCATAATGCTCCACATAGAATTCTCATGGTGGGTGTGTCCAGTACATCGTTCTCTAACATGTACCTATGCATTGACTTAATATCTCATATATTTATGACCAATGAGATTTGGTCATCAGTCAATCCACATACTAGTCTTAATGCATTACTATTGTCCCATTAACAATGATACTCGACTAGGGACATTTAAGAACAATGATACTAATTGTAATTATATAAACTCATGTTCAAGTCACATACTTGAAACTATATAATTTGTATCAATATTCTAAGGATTTTTATTATGTTAACATTTATATAGCGCAGTAAATAAAACTATAATACAATCATTCATTTATTCAATCAAATATAATATCAAAACGTTAAGCAATTATATCAAATAATTGGCCTCTATGGCATAAACTCTAACAGTCTCCCACTTGCACTAGAGCCAATCACTCGTGTATCTAATACCCATAGAACTAGTGTGACCGTTATACTTCTGCTGCGACAAAGCCTTTGTGGCGACCCCAAATCCGGATACTTGAAACCCGAACTCGGTTCTCCACGATACCATTTATTTAAGCTGAATAATACTAAATAATAATAATAATAATATAATTCGAACTTAATTTACATACATCAAAGTTTACTTTCCCAGGTACGTGACCTTCAAATACATTCCTTACAATACCTGACAATAGATTCCATTGTCTTACTAACTATAACCATTAACTCATACTAATTCTCATTCAATGCGACTTTTTTTTTCCCTTGTTTGTGCCTCGAGCCTTGTGTCGATCGAGGTAATCGAAAACATTTAGTTTAAGCAAGGATGAGCATTTGAGTGCCCAAAGAAGTAATAACAATTATATATATAATTTGAAAGAATATAAGTATTCTCTTTACATAACACTTCTACAACGAATCAAAAGTTGTGAAGTAATCAGACTTGATAAAAAATTCACATAACAACTCTCTTTCAATTTCTTGAAATTAGGCTCCACCCATGAATAGGGTTTAAGAAACATACTATGAACATTGTTTTTCATTTTGAAAAGGTTTAGCGTAAATTCATCCGCAAACCATTCATAACTTACGGCACGGAGGGTGATCACTTCAGTTGTACCTCAGATTGATCAATACTACATAACTTGAACGAAATTCATCGCTCACCCTTTGTCCACCCAAGCGCATAAAAATTTTCCCATTATCGGGATGTTCATACATGCCGGTTCCAAACCCAAGGTTTTAATCTTGCTTTCAACAATAATATGTAATTCAACATATATGTATACGGGTAATTGACAAAGGTGTATCAACATGTGAATAAATGTCATGATTATCCAAGTGGGGACACTTGTATAACCATTTAGAAATCAACTTAATGTAATATATATCCGAGCTAACATGTTGATAATCAAAGCGCATAAAATATGTACAGAATAGAATAATTCAAACTTCTTACTCATGTCCATTGCATAAAGAAAATTCAAAGGTAGGATACTTTTCGATTCACGATTACAAATCTCAACTTAGGTTTTATCTCTTTATCACAACCTATCAATAATTAGATCATTCGTTCGATTAGAACAATATATCATAACACATAGTAATCGACTATTACAACAAAGACATAGTCTAATCACGCCATCACATAATCGCAGTGATCATACTTTTTTTCTATTCTATACTTTTATACATTTTTCAAATATCTCATCCATGCTCTTATGTAAGCCTTTTCTTTCTATTATAGGTTCCGACATTTGTTCTGCTGCATCGGCAATACTTTTTTATTCGCAAATAATTCTTGAGTCTAAGACTCTTATTCTATACCTCAACATCTCGTAAATATTTACATTTTACTTTTAATCATTTTTGAATTTTCCGTAAATTGAAAAATTTAAAATAAATCAAATCATCACTCAAGGGCTTATAGTGATATAACTATTACTATGGGTGCTCTTCATCAAATCTCGACTTCATACTTAGGTTCTCTCAAGTCACTAGTTTGGCCATTATAACTTTCAAACATCTAATCATAATTAAATGACTTAAACATTAAACAATTCCATTATCATTAATAATTAATTTATATTAAACTATTAATGAAACCATTGCTAAAATATAAAAGTTATTTATAATAACTCAAACTATTTTTAAAACATTTATATTACCCTTAAATGATTTTTAAAACAATTAAAATCATTTTTAAATAATCACCATTAATATATAAATATTAATGTACTATTCATCCAAATATTAAAAGTCATTAATTATAACTTAAAATATTTTTAAATCCTTAATATCCTCTTTAAATGGTTTTTAAATAAATAAAACCATTTTTAAACTATTTATTTAATAATAATTATTAAATAAACTAAATATCATTAATATTATCTTAATATCATTAATATTAAATTATTAATAAAATTATCCTTTAAATATTAAAAGTTATATTTTATAACTTAAAATATTTTTAAATACCTTAATTTCATTTAAAATGATTTTTATAATATTAAAATCATTTTTAAACTAAATTATTTAATATAATCATTAAATAACTTTAATATCATTAATATATAATTAATTAATGAAATTCATCACAAAATATTAAAAGTCATGGAAAATAACTCAAAATATTTTCTTATACCATAAAATAATTTTTCATGATTTTTCATGAATTAAAACTATTTTTAAATTATTTATTTAATATTATAATTAAATAAATAAATACCTTTTATATTTCAAAAATATTAAATATTTATGAAACATACTCAAAATAATTAAAAACTATTTTTCGACTTTAAAATAATTTTTCATAATTTATTTGGTATTTTTAATAATTAAAAACTAATTTTTCTAATTTTTAAATTAATTTCTAAAAGCGTAAATTAAAATAATTAAAACTGTTGCTAAAAAGCCCCTATAGTGATGTATGTCGCTTATAGGTGTTCTTGAGCCTACCCAGATCTTCATAAGGCGTAACCGAAAGTGGGCTACTTTGACCGTGAATAACTCTCTCATCTTAACGAATTTGGAAAATCTATAAATTGGGTCTTGTAGAGGAATTACAAGACTACAATCTCCAATAATCATAACCTCTAAACAAACATCAGATCTGGGATAAATCACCATCAAAGTAGTTACCAAAGTCGTTTCTTCACGAAGAACAGGTTCGAGGTGCCTACTTTGGACCTCTATAACTTGATGATCGTGTAACGTTTATGTGATCTATCAATTCCAGTTTGTAGACAACATGTAGGACTACAACGCTAACACTTAACATCATCATAAAAACAATAAATAAAGCATCTAAAGTATGGTCAAACCTTGTCAGAAAAATTAACACTTAGAAAATTCGGGTCGCCTGAAATTTTTCGTCAATGCGGTCAACCCACTTTGACCTTAAATAACTCTTAATCCGTAATATATATGGACCTGATTCTTTTTGGAGATTAAATAACACATAACAAGATACACATATCAACCTTTAGAACACAAAACACATTAATGATGACCGAGAGATAAGGCCTGACATTTGCCAAAAAAAAATATCTGGACACTTAGAATATTTTCTGGGTTTGAAAAATAAATGGCCAATGCTTGGCACAACCCACTTTGACCGCTTATAAATCCCGATCTACAATAGATATAGACCCGATTCCTTTTGGAGTTTAAAGACCAAATAACAAGCTACACCTAACAGCTTTTAAACAACAGAAACAGTAAATAATCACAGAGATATAAGTCTTGACATTTGCCCAAAAATCACAGAATTCGGTTTTTCCAACTTGCTCAAATCTTCAAATTCATGAACTTTGATGTTATGGGTCCTGAATTTAACAACCCAGAACATTAATAGACTCCCTATTACACAACTTTAAACAATCAATTGCACCAATTAACATCGAATCGAAGGATTTCAAAATTAGAGAATTTCATACCTTTTCTAGCTTCTATTTTTGATTTTTTTGGCTTTGATGCTTCTGATTTGTTGTTTGTAATGGTTGGGCTTTGATTAGGAGCTTATGGGCAAGATAATTTCGTTGGCTAGAGTTTGAGAGAGTGTGTCTAGAGAGTTTGTGAAATTTTAGTGTGTAATTTCATTTAATCTCCTTGATTTCTATTTATAGATCATGTCAAGAGCCTTGGATACTGATTTGGCTGCCATTATTGAGCTCACATGATAATTATGGAGTGGTTGGCCGGATTTTGTGGGATTGGTAGCACAATAATGCACAAATAATGCACTAAGATGGACAAAAAGGGTAAATTGGTCATTTCTCTTTAATCTATATAAAATATATTAGATACATGGATGCTACAATTGGATGATTCAACTTGAATGATTGAGCATTGGATGCTAGATGGGTAGGGTAGGAGTGTTGGCTAGCAATAATCTATCAATAATTCAACTAATAATACACTAATAAACCAAAAGGGCATTTTGGTAATTTCGCATAAAATTTCAAGGGCATTTTTGTACATAGCAATTAAATGTAGTATTTAATCACTAGATGGTAATTCTTATCATTTACCAATTAATTCTATCCTTTGGTAAATTAATACTTTTATACATTAACATCGTAATTAAACCCAATAATTTTAAATTAGGGTTTTCTATAGAAAAAATTAGGGTTCTATAATTAGGGTTTCTTAACGCCATCAATTAGGGTTTCTAATTGACCATTAGGGTTCTCTAATTATCTGTGTATGTTCTAACACAGTCATTACGATCTCTAACTTCAACCGATTAGGGTTGTAATAATTAGGGTTTGTCCTAATTATCGCATACAAAACAATAATAATTAGGGTTTTCTTCTAATTACCTGACATCTTATATACAAAGAACCTTTATATACACAAAGAAACTTCATATACACAAATACTACTCACCATTTCTCATAACTAAGTTTAATAATTAGGGTTTCACAAAGACGGTAATATGCTATGACCTAATCGATCTATCATCTTCAATATTATCTCGTTCACATACACAAAGACATAATTATTGTAATCAGTAAAATCATTATAACAATAATATAATATTATTATTCTCATCTCTTGATCACAATCCCAATTCGTGGTTTGGATCTCATATCGACTTCTCTTTCGCATATCAAGTTAAAATACTTGATTTAAATATTCGAACAATTCATATAATAAAATATATATTATATAAATTCTAATTATCACTTCATATATTATTTCCAATCATGTTTTCATGGAAAATAATTAATAAAAACATTTCGCTATGTAAATTAATTACCATAAAAATATAATTTGTAGTAATTAATAATTCCAAAATTATTTCTAATTTTTCAAGTAATAAATATATTCGCATTTATCGCTCACATTACTAGACACTTATTCTCGTCATTAAATAAATAAAAAAATTTATACTTAAATTTCTTATTTATTTTATTTAGGAAATCTCAAGTTATTACATTCACCTCCCTTATAAGGATTCCGTCCCCCTAATCACCGCTTTAAAACTCATACACGTAAGAGTACATAACACATATAATCCTCAGATAGTAGACCTCGATCAATACTTGATCGAATCTGTTCATTAACTATTCTCCATAACGCATGTCTTTTCGATAAATGTAATTTTGATTAAGAGAACCAAAATTCCTCCTTCAAAATTTCTTTATGAAATAATTTACTATCTATATAGCTATATTTTTATACAGAAAACCATATAAAATATTGAAGTTATTCGAATAGAACCGGAGTTCCATTTCCAAATGCCATAAAGATCCTCAATCGCTACCATTTATATCTTGAACGCACCATAATGAAGACACTTACGGTTTATTATTTTGTTGTCTTTATATCTTCTTTGTCAATTCTCAGATTCACATTCCTTATCTCACTTCTCTTCTTGAATAATCTTTCACCTTATACTCCATTGATTCACAAATAAAACATTCGCTATACATTCTTGAATTGGGACAATTGGAAGAGATATGTCTCTTCCGCCCACAAACTTTCTCTTTATCTCATTTCATTTCCTTTATCGATAGGTGATAAAAGTTATCTTTTGCCCTTTCCGTTATCCTAACTATCATAAACGCTTCTATCGAGTCACTTAATCCTCTATACCCTAAAGCAATAGGATCGCCTTTAAAGTCTTTGGCGCGCTCGTTGTTCGATTATCCGTTGATCTTCCGCACCGTTTGGTTTTCGTTTTCGTCCACGGTGGCATAATCGTAAATTATTCTTCATTTCTTAGATTCTAAGCCTCATCATCGATAACGCTCGATATATAACACAAAATTTTCTACTCAAATACTCATGTAATCAAAATATTGGATTTGAAACTTGGTTTACTATATTAACCAATATTCAGATAAATATCTGCTACCTTTATAACAACTTACTTCATTAATCCAACTTGTGACACTCATGGTACTTCCAACCATAGCACCTCACATTAATAGAACTTAACATACCATAGCACATATTGCTTTAAACATCAGCTATCCCTTTGTGACTACAACAATGGATTTAAAATCTTAACCAACATAAAAGTTGAAAATAGTTCATTACTTATCACACATATTACATAACATAACCCATACTACTTATCTACCAAGCCTTTCTTCTCTAACATTCATTCGCCGATGTCCTTCCATTCCACAATTAAAACATCCACCTTTCTTATAGTTGGGGCAACGAGGAGAGGTATGTCCCTCATGTACCGCATAAATATAACATATCTTCTTCCCTTTCTTCTTATCGGTTTTCCTAAGTCGATCTTCTATCTTTCTTTTTCCTTACCTCCTGAGTCGCATACGATGTGTGTGCTTGAGGCTCCCATCCTGGTCAATTTGGATTTTGAGCTTATCTTTCTCTTCCATTGTTTCTTTTAATGCTTTTCGCAGCTTGAATATTAAGCAACTTTTCTATCTCCCACAACCTTTCTAGTGAAGAAACCTTGTTCTCCAGATCTCAGACTTTCGTTGATGCTTGAGCGCCTTCAACTTTAGTGTTCGAATCACTATCTGTCAAATCCACCATTTCGGATCCGATACTACGCTTTCCACTATAGCCACCTCGTCCGATTTGGGTTCTTGGTAAGCTTCTATTTCAAATTGTTGGCCTCGATATTAGCTCTGGGGTATGGATCGATCCTTCTTATTCCACATATCTTTTCCACCGTACATCTACATACATAAGTTACCCCGATTAGCATATAGTATATATATACACAACAATCAAGAGTTTTATATGCGTTGTCTCTTATTTTGTTTGACGATGAATTTATTCAATCCATCTCTATAAACACATCAACGCCTATCTTTCTGCCGAAAGGCAGCTCCATCCACTTCGCATCAAATCGCATAAAGGCGATGTCTAAAGCCTGCTCCAAGGTATATATCCTGGTGTCTTTGGCTTCTATCTCAACCTTCAACTGTCCTATCTGTATCTCTCTCTGCTCCAACCTCTCTCGTAACTCGGCTAATTCTATCTGTGTTCGGTGAGCAGCGTCCTTGTACTGTTGTTCCAAAATCTGGAGAGTACGATTCTGTACCTCCGCCTGTTCAGCTCTAACCTTTAAGTCGTCATTCCTAACTATCAAATCACTTATCATCTCACTGTCTGTGTACTCCTCGCTAGAGTCCATCGTCTCTTGGGTCAATGAATTACTTTTTTGACTTTCGTCATCCATCCTATGACCACAATAAACGAGACAACATCATTACTGAAATAAAATATATTCATCATTCCAATGAAGTAATATTTTATTTAGTACCACTAAAACTCGATGAATCTCTTCAACTCATCATATCCTATAACTTCTCGCCAGAGTACTTCGTCTCCTGGTTCACTGAATATTTATCTTAACTTTCGTCCTCCATTCTACTAAGGTTATAATTCTTCACCAGAGTTCTTCATCCATTGAATATTTATCTTAACTTTCGTTATCCATTCTACTAAGGTTATAAATCTTCACCAGAGTTCTTCGTCTACTGAATATCTATCTTAACTTTCGTTATCCATTCTACTAAGGTTATAACCTAGGTTTTGCATTCCTAACGTTTATAACCTACAGCTTTGATACCAAACTGTGGCGACCCCAAATCCGGATACTTGAAACCCGAACTCGGTTCTCCACGATACCATTTATTTAAGCTTAATAATACTAAATAATAATAATAATAATATAATTCGAACTTAATTTACATACATCAAAGTTTACTTTCCCAGGTACGTGACCTTCAAATACATTCCTTACAATACCTGACAATAGATTCCATTGTCTTACTAACTATAACCATTAACTCATACTAATTCTCATTCGAGCGACTTTTCTTTTCCTTGTTCGTGTCCTCGAGCCTTCAGGTCGATCGTAGGTAACTGAAAACATTTAGTTTAAGCAAGGATGAGCATTTGAGTGCCCAGCAAGTAATAACAATTATATATATAAGCTGAAAGAATATAAGTATTCTCTTTACATAACACTTCTACAACTAATCAAAAGTTGTGAAGTAATCAGATCGATAAAAAATTCACATAACAACTCTCTTCAAATTCTTGAAATTAGGCTCCACCCATGAATAGGGTTTAAGAAACATACTATGAACATTGTTTTTCATTTTTGAAAAGGTTTAACAGAAATTCATCCGCAAACCGTCATAACTTACTAGCACGGAGGGTGATCACCTCATTGTATTCTCAGACGATCAATACTACATAACTTGAACGAAATTCATCGCTTTCACCCTTTGTCTTCACCAAGCAGCATAAAAATTTTCCCATTATCTGGATGTTCATACATGCCCGGGTTCCAAACCCAAGGTTTTTAATCTTGCTCAACAATAATATGTAATTCAACATATATGTATACGGGTAATTGACAAAGGTATATCAACATGTGAATAAATGTCTATGATTATCCAAGTGGGGACACTTGTATAACCATTTAGAAATCAACTTAATGTAATATATATCCGAGCTAACATGTTGATAATCAAAGCGCATAAAACTGTCAGACAGAATAGAATAATTTCAAACTTCTTACTCATGTCCATCAGATAAAGAAAATGCAAAGGTAAGATACTACTCGATTTACCGATTACAAATCTCAACTTAGGTTTTATCTCTTTATCACAACCTATCAATAATAGATCATTCGTTCGATTAGAACAATATATCATAACACATAGTAACTATCTATTACAATACAAGACATAGTCTAATCACGCCATCACATAATCGCAGTGATCATACTTTTTATTCTATACTTTTATACATTTTTCAAATATCTCATCCATGCTCTTACTGTAAGTCTTTTTCTTTCTATTATAGGTCCGACATTTGTCTGCCATGCATGCAATCTGACTTTTATCGGGTAATTACCGAGTCTAAGACTCTTATTCTATACCTCAACATCTCAGAATATCGACATTTTACTTTTAATCATTTTTGAATTTTCCGTAAATTGAAAAATTTAAAATAAATCAAATCATCACTCAAGGGCTTATAGTGATATAACTGTTACTATGGGTGCTCTTCATCAAATCTCGGACTTCATAACCTAGGTTCTCAAGTCTAGCCTAGTTTGGCTTATTATAACTTTTCAAACATCTAATCATAATTAAATGATTTAAACATTAAACAATTCCATTATCATTAATAATTAATTTATATTAAACTATTAATGAAACCATTGCTAAAATATAAAAGTTATTTATAATAACTCAAACTATTTTTAAAACATTTATATTACCCTTTAAATGATTTTTAAAACAATTAAAATCATTTTAAATAATCACCATTAATATATAAATATTAATGTACTATTCATCCAAATATTAAAAGTCATTAATTATAACTTAAAATATTTTTAAATCCTTAATATCCTCTTTAAATGATTTTTAAATAAATAAAACCATTTTTAAACTATTTATTTAATAATAATTATTAAATAAACTAAATATCATTAATATTATCTTAATATCATTAATATTAAATTATTAATGAAATTATCCTTTAAATATTAAAAGTTATATTTTATAACTTAAAATATTTTTAAATACCTTAATTTCATTTAAAATGATTTTTATAATATTAAAATCATTTTAAACTAAATTATTTAATATAATCATTAAATAACTTTAATATCATTAATATATAATTAATTAATGAAATTTATCACAAAATATTAAAAGTCATGGAAAATAACTCAAAATATTTTCTTATACCATAAAATAATTTTTCATGATTTTTCATGAATTAAAACTATTTTTAAATTATTTATTTAATATTATAATTAAATAAATAAATACCTTTTATATTTCAAAATATTAAATATTTATGAAATATACTCAAAATAATTAAAAACTATTTTTTAGACTTTAAAATAATTTTTCATAATTTATTTGGTATTTTAATAATTAAAAACTAATTTTTCTAATTTTTAAATTAATTTTCTGAAAATCGTAAATTAAAATAATTAAAATCGTCGCTAAAGGCCCCTATAGTGATGTAAGTGTCGCTATAGGTGTTCTTGAGCCTACCTGCATCTTCATAAGGCGTAACCGAAAGGGCTACTTTTGACCGTGAATAACTCTCTCATCTTAATCTAATTTGGACAATCTATAAATTGGGTCTTGTAGAGGAATTACGCAGACTACAATCTCCAATAATCATAACCTCTAAACAAACATCGATCCGGGATAAATCACCATCAAAGTAGTTACCAAAGTCGTTTCTTCACGAAGAACAGCTCGAGGTGCCTACTTTGGACCTCTATAACTTGATGATCGTAACGCTTATGTGATCTATCAATTCAAAGTGTGTAGAAAACATGTAGGACTACAACGCTAACACTTAACATCATCATAAAAACAATAAATAAAGCATCTAAAGTATGGTCAAACCTTGTCGAGAAAAATTAACACTTAGAAAAATTCAGGGTCGCTTAGAATTTTTCGGTCAATGCCACAACCCACTTTGACCTTAAATAACTCTTAATCCGTAATATATATGGACCTGATTCTTTTTGGAGATTAAATAACACATAACAAGATACACATATCAACCTTTAGAATACAAAACACATTAAAGATGACCGAGATATAAGGTTCGATATTTTCCAAAAAAAAATATTTCTGGACACTTAGAATATTTTCTGGTTTGAAAACAATGGCCAATGCCTTGGCACAACCCACTTTGACCGCTTATAAATCCCGATCTACAATAGATATAGACCTGATTCCTTTTGGAGTTTAAAGACCACATAACAAGCTACACCTAACAACTTTTAAAAACAACAAAACAAGAATAATCACAGAGATATAAGTCTTGACATTTGCCCAAAAATCACGTAATCTTGCTTTTTCCAACTTGCTCAAATCTTCAAATTCGTGCACTTTGATGTTATGGGTCCTGAATTTTACAACCCGTAACATTAATAGACTCCCTATTACACAACTTTAAACAATCAATTGCATCAATTAACATCGAATCAAGGATTTCAAAATTAGAGAATTTCATACCTTTTCTAGCTTCTCATTTTTGATTTTTTTTGGCTTTGATGCTTTCGATTTGTTGTTTGTGATGGTTGGGCTTTGATTAGGAGCTTATGGGCAAGATAATTTCGTTGGCTAGAGTTTGAGAGTGTGTCTAGAGAGTTTGTGAAATTTTAGTGTGTAATTTCATTTAATCTCCTCGATTTCTATTTATAGATCATGTCAAGAGCCTCGATACCGATTTGGTACGCCATTATTGAGCTCACATGATAATTATGGAGTGGTTGGCCGGATTTTGTGGGATTGGTAGCACAATAATGCACAAATAATGCACTAAGATGGACAAAAAGGGTAAAATGGTCATTTCCCCTCTCTTTAATCTATATAAAAATATATTAGATACATTGGATACTACAATTGGATGATTCAACTTGAATGATTGAGCATTGGATGCTAGATGGGTAGGGTAGGAGTGTTGGCTAGCAATAATCTATCAATAATTCAACTAATAATACACTAATAAACCAAAAGGGCATTTTGGTAATTTCGCATAAAATTTCAAGGGCATTTTTGTACATAGCAATTAAATGTAGTATTTAATCACTAGATGGTAATTTTATCATTTACCAATTAATTCTATCCTTTGGTAAATTAAAACTTTTATACATTAACATCGTAATTAAACCCAATAATTTTAAATTAGGGTTTTCTATGAAAAATTAGGGTTCTATAATTAGGGTTTCTTAACGCCATCAATTAGGGTTTCTAATTGACCATTAGATTCTCTAATTATCTCGTGTATGTTCTAACACGGCCATTACGATCTCTAACTTCAACCGATTAGGGTTGTAATAATTGTGGTTTGTCCTAATTATCGACAAAAACAAGATAATTAGGGTTTTCTTCTAATTATCGACATCTTATATACAAGAAACCTTTATATACACAAGAAACTTCATATATACACAAATACTACTCACCATTTCTCATAACTAAGTTTAATAATTAGGGTTTCACAAAGACGGTAATATGCTATGACCTAATCAATCGTCATCGCTCAATATTATCTCGTTCACACATACACAAGAGACATAATTATTGTAATCAGAAAATCATTATAACAATAATATAATATTATTATTCTCATCTCTTGATCACAATCCCAATTCGTGGTTTGGATCTCATATCCGACTTTCTTTCGCATATCAAGTTAAAATACTTGATTTAAATATTCTAACAATTCATATAATAAAATATATATTATATAAATTCTAATTATCACTTCATATATTATTTCCAATCATGTTTTCATGGAAAATAATTAATAAAACATTTCGCTATGTAAATTAATTACCATAAAAATATAATTTGTAGTAATTAATAATTCCAAAATTATTTCTAATTTTTCAAGTAATAAATATATTCGCATTTATCGCTCACATTACTAGACACTTATTCTCGTCATTAAATAAAAAAAATTTATACGCTAAATTTCTTATTTATATTATTTAGGAAATCTCAAGTTATTACAAACTTTCGTCAAGTAGATCGCAACATTATCATCTCTGTCAGCACTCTTCCTATATGTACATCTCCTCTATCAATGATTTCACGGATGAGATGGTACCGCCTAAGTATATGCTTAGATTGTTGGTGAGATATGGGTTCCTTAGCTTGTGCAATGGCTCCATTATTATCACAGTATAGCTTAACCGGATCTACAATGGTTGGAACAACACCAAGTTCAGTGACGAACTTTTTAATCCATACACCCTCCTTGGCCACATTAAAAGCAGCAATATACTTAGCCTTTGTTGTAGAATTGGCTACTATCTCTTTCTTCGAACTAGTACTGTTGTGATTCAACATTCAAAGACAGTACTTCATTAGTTAAGGTTCGACAAAGATCTCCTTTAGATTCGATTAATCTTGTTGTGATTCAAAGATTCAAAGACATTACTTTGAGCAGAGTCTTCATCTGATTAGAGCCACTTGCACTAGAGCCAATCACTCATTTATCTAATACGCATAAAACTAGTGTAACCGTCGTGCTTTTGCTGCGACAAAGCCTTGGTCAGTGGATCTGCAACATTATCATCTATTAGCACTCTTCCTATATATACATCTCCTTTATCAATGATTTCACGGATAAGATGGTACCGCCTAAGTATATGCTTGGATCGTTAGTGAGATCTGGGTTCCATAGCCTGTGCAATGGCTCCATTATTACCACAATATAGCTTAACCAGATCAACAATGGTTGGAACAACACCAAGTTTAGTGATGAACTTTTTAATCCATACGACCTCCTTGGCGCACTAGAAGCAAAGAATATACTTAGCCTGCTGTAGAGAATCGCCATCGTCTCTTCGCTTCGAACTCTTCCAAATTTAACAACCACCACCATTAAGGCAAAACACAAAACCTGACTGAGACATATAGTTATCATTGTCAGTTTGGAAACTAGCATCTGTGTAACCCTTTACTGCCAGTTCGTATTCACCTCCATATACCAAGAATGAATCCTTAGTCCTTTTCAGGTACTTGAGGATATTCTTGATCGCCGCCGATGACCTTCACCTGGATTCGACAAGTATCTTTCGTCATGCTCAAAGCATACGAGACATCCGAACGAGTACATATCATTGCATACATGATAGATCCAATTGCAGAAGCATAAGGGATCTTTCTCATATGTTCCTCATCATCTTGTGATTTAGAACATTGGGCCTTAGAGATCTTTACACCATGAGTCACGGGTAAGTTTCCTCTTTTTGCCTCTTGCATGCTGAACCGTTTCAACACTTTATCAATATATGTACTTTAACTTAGGCCGAGCATTTTTCTCGATCTATCTCTATAGATCCTGATACCTAAAATGTAGGCAGCATCACCCAAATCTTTCATGGAGAAACATTTTCCTAACCATGTTTTTACAGCCTGTAAGGAAGGAATGTCATTCCCAATAATTAATATGTCATCAACATATAATAATAGGAATACAATGTAACTCCCACTAACCTTCTTATATACACAAGGTTCATCTTCATTTTTTATAATGCCAAACTCTTTGACTGCTTCATCAAATCGAAGATTCCAACTCTGAGAGGCTTGCTTTAATCCATAAATGGATCGCCATGGTTTACATACCTTTCCAAAGATCTTTGGAGTGACAAAACCCTCAAGGTTGTGTCGTGTACATATCCTCAAGGAGATTTTGTTAAGGAAAGCGCTTTTAACATCCATCTCGCCAGATTTCAGTAATCAAAAAAGCCATAATAGCAAGTAAGATCCTGATGGATTTAACCATTGCCACTGGAGAGAAGGTTTCATCAAAGTCAACACCTTGAATTTGTTTGAAAACTTTTACTACCAGTCGACCTTTGTAGGTTTGTATATTACCATCCATGTCGGTTTTCTTATTGAAAACCCATTTGTACCCGATTGGTTTTACCCCTTCGGGTGGATCAACCAGAGTCCATACTTGGTTAGTATACATGGAGTCCATCCCAGATTTCATGGCTTCAAGCCATTTCTCAGAATCTGGTCCATTCATAGCTTTTTAGTAAGAAACAGGCTCATCTTGATCTATGAGCATCACATCACCGTTTTGAGTCACGAGATATCCATAATATCTCTCGGGCTCCTGGCGTGTCTTACCAGATCTACGAATGCCTTGTGTAATTTGAGCAGGTTCACTTTCCACAATATCTTATGGTTCCTGCTCACGTTCCAACTCAGGTTCAATGATATTTTGTGGTTCTCGAATTTCTTCGAGTTCTACTTTCCTCCCACTATTTCCTTTAGAGATAAATTCTCTTTCTAGAAAAATACAAGTTCGAGCAACAAACACTTTGTTCTCAATTAGTTTGTAGAAATAATACCCTTTTATTTCCTTTGGGTATCCCACAAAATTACATTCATCAGATTTTGGTCCGAGCTTGTCAGAATCTAGACGTTTAACAAATGCCTCGCAACCCCAAATCTTCATGAACGACATACTAGGACGTTTCCCAGTCCACATCTCATATAGTGTCTTCTGAACCGTCTTTGTAGGAACACGGTTAAGTGTGAATGCAGGTGTCTCAAGGGAATGACCCCATAAGCTTATTGGAAGACTTGCATGACTCATCATTGATCGTACCATGTCCAACAAGGTGCAATTCCTCCTCTGAGATACACCATTCCATTGTGGTGTTCCAGGTGGAGTTAGTTGTGATACAATACCACACTCCTTTAGAAGGTCATCAAAGTCTTGTCTTAAGTATTCACCTCCTTGATCAGATCGAAGAGCTTTTATGCTTTTGCCAAATTGGTTTTGAACTTCATTCTTGAATTCTTTGAACTTCTCAAAGGATTCGGAATTGTTTCTCATAAGATACACATATCCATATCTACTGAAGTTGTCAGTAAATGTAATGAAGTAATAAAACCTACCTCTTGCTAACGAACTCATGGGTCAACATACATCACTATGTATAAGTCCCAATATATCGCTAGCCCATTCACTGTGTCCAGGGAAAGGGGCTTTAGTCATCTTGCCTAATAAACAAGACTCGCATTTCTCATATGATTAAAAATCAAATGAATCCAAAAACCCATCTTTATGGAGTTTGGATATGCGTTTCTCATTTATATGGCCCAAACGACAATGCCAGAGATATGTCGGATTTGAATCATTTGATTTAAATCGTTTTGTATTTATGTTATAGATAGGCATTTCTAAATCAAGAATATAAATACCATTAAACAATTTTGCAACACCATAGCATATATCATTTAAGTAAAACGAACAACGATTGTTCTTTATTATAAATAAAAAACCTTTCTTGTCCAAACAAGAAACATAAATAATGTTTTTGTTTATAGCAGACATAAAATAACAATCTAATTCTAAAACTAGTCCATAGGGCAAAGATAAATGATAAGTTCCTATGGCCAGTGCAACAACTTTTGCTCCATTCCCAACTCGTAGGTTAAGTTCTCCTTTGCCAAAGTCCTACTCCTTCAAAGTTCCTGCACATTAATAGAAATGTGAGAACCACATCCAGTATCCAATACCCATGATGTAGAAGTAGACAAGTTGACTTCTATAACATATATACATGAATCAGAAGTCGTACTTCCTTTCTTTTTCTTCACATCTTCCAAATAAGCATGACAGTTCCTCTTCTAGTGTCCAGGTTTTCCACAGAAGTGACACTCACCTTCTTTAGCCACCCCACCTTTAGGTTTTAAAGCTTGTTTGGTTTTGGAATTAGGTTTGGAAAAAGATTTAGATCCTATCTTCTTCTTGTCTTTCCAATTTCCCTTAGCATTCCCCTTTTGCACCATCATTATAGGAGCGGGTCCTGCCTTTTTCATGTGGTTCTTAGCAGTTCTTAACATGCTCAACAACTTAGTAAGGGGTTTCTCAATTTCATTCATAAGATAATCATAACAAATAGAGAGTAACTGCTGTTCAAGGATTGCAAAACAAGATCTGTTTGGGCTTCCGGAGTGATTGGAAAACCCAACCTATCAAGGTACTGAATATACCCAATCATTTTCAGCACATGTGGACAAACTGGATCATGTTCACCCATCTTGCAGTGATACAACGCCTTGCTTGTATCATACCTCTCTTGTCGAGCATGCCCTTCCAACAATTTCTTGAGATGGTCGATCATCTCATAAGCATCCATCAACTCATGTTGCTTCCGAAGCTCAGCGTTCATGGTTGCTAACATGAGACAACTCACGTCCAGAGTATTATCTTGATGCTTCTTGTAAGCATTATGCTCTGCACGTGGTGCAGTGACAGCTGGTGCTGCAAGAATTGGCCCATCAAGGACAAAAAGCTTGTGCTCTTGTTTGAGGACAATCCTCAAGTTCCTATGCCAGTCAAGGAAATTAATTCCATTTAGTTTGTCCTTCTCAAGGACTAATCGTAGTGAAAGACTACTTGTGTTGTTGTTGTTTGCCATTGATATCTACAATTTATAAGTGTAAAAAAAGATAAGTCAAATTACAGAGTTGATATTATGTAATTGATAATAGTACATTCAAAATATACCTCCCACTATTTTATTCAAATTAATAGCCCTCACAATTAATTCGGAAAGCATTTTCTATTAAATCTTTCTAGTGAGCCAAGATCCATATTTCATTATGCCTTAAGTTAGCTTTGGCTAATCTCTTAAAACACAATTATTTAGGTAGACAACCCTTTGTCAATTATATCATATATAACTCTTGGATAGTTTGGTAAACAACAATTGTTTCTAGTTCATCTAATGGTATATACCAAACTCTATGCCTCTAAGTCCACAATCCTATTGAGATAACTTAGTTAAGTCAGGCCCAATGATTTTAACAGTTTGGATATCACAATTATCTTATCACATCTTACCTAGATAAATAGGGTACTTTGCTTTGGCAACCTACATCTATTTATCAAGGTCTTGATGGGTGTTATTCATTGGAAGACATCTGATTTAGACTTAATAATTTAATGAGGGATTTTATTAATTAATTTAGATCTCACCAATTTTAATCTTATTAAGAATGCACATTATTTATCATATCATATCGCATACAAGCATAAATAAAGTGAAAAATTAAATGTGTCACAGTTATGGCCCAATCCACTGTCAATCTTTTCAAGCTAATGAAAGATTGAAGGTCAATCTAAGGTAGTAAAAGATCTCAAAATAGTAGCTTCATTGGATCTTCATCATGCATGTGCCTCCTCTCCATCATCATCTTTCTATCGTGTTCTCCATCTTGTCATCTTCATCGATTACAGATTATTACATGACATAAAGAAACCTCGAGTTACATTCGAGGGGATTTAGATGAGAAGAGAATATTACATTAGAATTCATAGAAAGGCACGACATGCAAGCCGTATTTCAAAACCAAAAACCACTAACCTATGGGTCAAAAGGCCATAATCAGGCACCACATGCATATCACAATAAGCACATAACAATTTATATATAATTAAAGAAAAACTATATATAACAAATTGGGGTCACGACTATCGTAAATTATATGACGGGGGTCCAAGGGGGGTCTCCCATGGGTTAATTTGGTGACCGATACATATCATAATAACAATACACCCGGTACATATCATATATGCCAAGTTTCAATTAATCATATTAAACTGAATCTTTATACTTCTAATCCAATTAGAACATAAGTTATATACTGTTATTACACCATATAAGATACAATTAACAGAACATCATATACATGCATATCTATCACTGATATTCATAATACCAGAATACACTTACATACAGAATATTATATATTCAATCTGATCGATAAAATTGTATCATCATATATCATATATATATCGAAAACAATATAATCAATTTCAGATTGGTAAAATTGTAACATCATATATCATATATATCGAAAGCAATAAAACACGTAATCTGAATTAATCGTTTCGCAAGTAGCTCTGATACCACTGTTGAGGTTTCGATACAGAAACGCACATCGAAAATTAAAATTTTAAAGAAATTTTGAAACCCTAAATAGGATCCATGCGAAAATCAATTAACTAAGTGTAAAGAGATTATACCGAATATGAAAATGCTTCTGAAATGCTTCCGAATCTCGAACGCAATTCCTCACAAAACTACGTCTCTATGGTATTCACACGAACGTCGCACGAACCGTCGCACGATTCTGCAATAAAGGTGTAAAGTCCCCGAATCCGGATACTTGAAACCCGAACTCGGTACTTCATGATACCATTTCTATGAGCGGAATAATACTAATAATATTAACAATAATATAGATTTTCAAATTTTATTTACATATTATCAGAGTTTAGTTCCCAAGTACGAAACCTTTAAACATTCGTTACATGATAATAATAATAGTACTTATCATCCTTATCATAAAGTTAGACTATTACATAGAATAGCTTAAACATTCATTCAAAGAACTTTCCTTTCCCTTGTTCTTGGCGTGATCCTTGGTTTGTTCACACTTAATCGAAAACACATTTAAATTAAGCAAGAATGAGCATTTGAGTGCCCAAAGAAGTAATATCAACAATACCGAGTTAAATTTGAAAAGATTAAATATTTTTTTGAACGAAACTTCTACAACGGATCAATAGTTGTGAAGTAAACCGACCAATAATCAATAACATGTCATTTTCAATTTTAAATTTTTGAAACTACGCATGCACTATAAATGATGATCATTTGACAGATCGTGAACATTGTTTTATATTTTGAAAAGGTTAAAGAACTTCATCTCAGAACCGTCATTACTTACGAACGCACGGGGTGATCACCCGTTATGCCCTGTATTGATCAATACTACATTGCTAGAACGATATTATCGTTCATCCTTTGTCCGCCGTAGCGCATAAATATTTCCCATGATCGGGATGTTCATAACAGTCTTGAATCCATACCAAAACAATTCGGTTGGATAAGTTTTATCTTGTTCAACAACAACTTTAAATATATGTCTAGCTGGATCAAATAGCTTAGACGACCTTTATTTCAAGGTATACATACTAAGCAACTATAAGTATGTATCAACATGTGATAAAATATAATGATTATCCAAGTGAGGACACTTGTATAACCATGTTATAGAAATTAATGAATGTAATAAATAACTTGATCACTATTAACAGAATAAAGGAAATTGTACAACAATTATTGTTTAATAGCTTACTTATACAGAATCATTGCATAAGTATATACAAAGGTTGAAATATTTGAACAATTGAAATGAATAGTTTAGATATTATCTTACGCATGTCCTTAGCATAAAGTAAATGCAAAGGTTTAGATACTTGCCTTGTCTGCTGCTTACACAACTTAGATATATCTTTTCTATCAAGTCCTATCATTAAATAAATCATTGTCTGATTAGAATAATATATATCATATCATATAATACTGCTTATTGCAGTCAGCACATTCCTAATCACATTGTCACATAATTTTAACACCATTGAATCACAAATAATTCACTTATCAAGTCAATCTATTTAAATCCAGATCAATTTCTAAATATGCCTATTCACCAAACAACTTTATCAGAAATTATCGAGTCTATGACTCTATCTGAGTTATACAATATCCATTTGGATAACCTTTTTTCGTCGCACTATTTTTCATGGCCTTATAATAATTTTTAAACAATTATTACCATTTATCATAATTTTGAAATATCAGAATCATTATTAAATGATTTAAATAATAAACAATTCTATTATCATTAATATTTAATTAATAATAAACTATTAATGAAACCATTGCCAAAATATTAAGTTATTTAAAATAACTTAAACTATTTTTAAAACATTTATATTACCTTTAAATGATTTTAAAACATTTAAAATCATTATTAAATAATTACCATTAATATTTAAATATTAATGAACTATTTATCTAAATATTAAAAGTCATTAATTATAACTTAAAATACTTTTAATTCATTTTATCCCTTTTAAATAAATTTTATTTTTAAATTAATAAAACCATTTTAAAACTATTTATTTAATATAATTATTAAATAAGTTTAATATCATTAATCATTAAATAAATATCATTAATATTAAATTATTAATGAAATTATTCTTTTAAATATTAAAAGTTATATTTTATAACTTAAAATATTTTTAAACACTTTATTTTCATTTAAAATGAATTTTAAAATAATAAAATCATTTTTAAACTAATTTATTTAATATAATTAAATAATTTTTAATATCATTATTAATCATTAATTAATGAAATTAACCATTAAATATTAAAAGTTATATTTTATAACTTAAAATATTCTTAAATACCTTATTATTATTTAAAATGATTTTAATATAATAAAATCATTTTAATTTATTTATTTAATTCATTTACTAGATAACTTAATTATCATTAATATTAATTTATTAATGAAAATTATCATAAAATATTAAAATTCATTGTAGATAACTTAAAATATTTTCATATATCATAATATAATTTTTAATGATTTTTCATGTATTTAAATCATTTTTAAATAATTTATTTAATATTATAATTAAATAAATTAAATACTTTTAATATTCCAAAAATATCAAATATTTATGAAATATATTTAAAATAATTAAAATATAATTTTCAGAATTTAAAATAATTTTTAATAATTTATTTTATATTTTTAATAATTAAAAACCCTTTTTATCAATTTTTTTAATTAATTTTCAGAAATTATAAATAAAACTGTCGCTGAAGACTGCCTATAGCGACAGAACCGTCGCTATAGGTGTTCTTCATGTTCTTGATGAAACCCAGATTTCCATAGCAGTGAACAAGGTATCGAGTTTGACCAAGATTTCTGGTCATATCCTGATGTTACTGAGCATGCTATCATTCCGATATTGTAGTACTAATGCACGACTACAAGATACAACAATTAAAATGACCAAACAACCTATAACAAAGTAGATCTGGAGCCACGAACAAAATTTCAGGAGAGTCGTTTCTTCATTTTCCAGGTTACCCGTAAATGAAGAAACGATTCGACCGCCTGCGATTTTGGGCTTCCACAACTTGCAAGATATGATATGCTTTAGTGATTTCAAAGCTGCAGAATATAAACCACATGTAATACTATAGATCCATCACAAAACATCACTAAAACAACAATACAATAGCCAGATTCAACTCGGTCAAACCATGTCAGACGACATGTTCAAGTGTTTTCTGGGTTACCCAGAAAATAGCTTTTCATGTTCGTCTGGTCTGGTTTGACCATAGATTACTAATTCCCTGCCTGATTAAAAGGAGATTTTAAGGCATAAAAATGTACTCTATATACCAGACTACAATATAGATCCAACAAATTAACAAAACAATTAACAACAAAGGGATCTCGAGCCATTGAACTTCTGTCGAGACGAATCAGGCAAGTTCTCGATCGCCAGAAAGTTCCGAATAATGCTTGGTCAACTAGATTTGACCGTGAATAACTTGCAATATAATACGGATTTATGCATGATTCTTGATCTAGATTAAAGAGGACATACCAGACTACAAGTTCAAAGCTTTAAACAACAAAAATAGTTAACATACAAAGATTACAGAGGCCTGACATTTGCTTGTCAGTCGACAACAAAAATTTTCCAGATTTTTCAAAAACTCAATTCTGAAGATTTTGATGATATGGATCTATCTAAAACCAACCCAGATCGTCATAATAACTTATAAACAACATGTTTTAACAATAAATTCTAACATCAAACAACAAAAATTGGATGATTCAAGCTAAGGTTTTTGTACCTTTGATGTCCAAAATCTGATTTTGTGTTGCTGATTTGGTATGGCTGATCGTGGGGCTTGGATTGGGGACTGAAATGCTAGAGATTTTCGTTGGCTTTAGAGAGAGAGGGTCAAGTATGAGCTTAGTGAAGATTTGGGCAACAAAATAACATTTTCTCTCTCTCAATCCTTAAATAGACATTATAGATGCATGAATTCTTTGAGATATGTTCTTTGGTTTGTTGTCAATTTTAAGGTGTAGAGTTGTTAGGGTTAGCCAACAACTCATAACAATTGTCAAAACCTAGTCTAGTACTTAATAATCCAATTAGGGGCAAAAAGGTCATTTGGCGTGACAAATTAATGGCATTTTGGTAATTGCCAAACCCTTAGGTTAGGGTTTGGTTTAGAGTTTAGGGTTTGAGCCAATTTTAGCAAAAGTCTAGGATTCCAAATTTAGGATTTAACATTTATGGTTTATTACAAAATAATAATATAAAATAACTAAATTTTGTTTCTAAAATTAGACAATTTAGGTTTGTTAATTAGATTAATTTTCTAATTACTTTATACAAGATAACATTAGGGTTTAGATCATATACTTATCATTGACTTTTTGCTAATTTAGCAATTAGGGTTTATTCTTTTGGTAATTAGGGTTACCAAATTACTATTAGGGTTTTTAATTACTAAATTAGGGTTTTAGTTTAGTAATTAGGGTTTAACAATTTACTAATTAGTTTTAACAATTTGTAATTAGGATTTACAACTTGTAATTAGGGTTTCTAATTACATTAATCATGATTATTAGAGTTTAATAACATAATTAACCTTGCCACTTAAGCAATTAAGGTTTACAATTATCAGTTAGGGTTCCTAAATATCAGTTAGGGTTTTAATTTCGCAATTAGGGTTTTAATCATTATGTTTTAAATCACTAATTAGGTTTATTTATTAAGTGATATAAAACATATTATACATGACCTTTAATCACAGTAAATAACAATTCTTGACAAATCATACCTCCTATTAAATTTCCGGATTAGGGTTTATTAAAAATTCAGATATAATTAGGGTTTTAATTTAATAATTAGGGTTTTCTAATTAGCATATCCTGAAGTAACACATAACATATATCATATAACCCAAATATTTAACAGACGTAAGTTTCCCATTTAAATTGATAAACGAGTTAAAACAATTAATGGTAGGGTTTTGTCAATATACCATAATTGACCAACCAACAACAAGACAATTTTTTACAAGACATTATTATAGCACTGAAAAATCAAAATATTATAATATTATAATATTATTATCATTCCTTGATCAAAACCCAAAATTAGGGTTTGGATTCAGTATCGATTTATCTGTTATCATTAAGTTAAAATAATTAACTTAATATCCCGAACAAATTTATATAATGAAATAATTATTATAATTATTCTAAAATCATTTCATATATTATTTGAATAATATAAACATATAATTTCATGGAAAAATAATTAATAAAACATTTCTAATATAGAATTAATTACTATAAAAATATCATTTATAATAACCAATATTTCTAAAATAAAATTATTTACAATTAATAATGTAATACTTAAATTTTATTTATCAAACATATAATTATAATTACACATTACCTTGGCACATATCATTCATATTTATTTTTTAATAAATAAAAAAAAAAATTATACGCAAAATTTATGATTTATTTATATAGAAAATATCGGGTTGTCACAAAAGGACTTAAAGATACTAGCCACCAAAGGAACATGGTTTTTCGAAAGGTTTTCTCTCTAGTCTCTTTCTAAGAGCGGCTAGGGTTTTTTTTGTTATGATATTATCCTAAGTGGATGCTATATATCATATATATAGTAGTTAAAAGGTATTAATCAAAACCTAATTTTATAAATCCAAATTTATATATATATATATATATATATATATATATATATATATATATCTTAATTAAGTCTTACTTAATTAATATACATATATATAAATTATTCTTTTAATTTTAAATTGTGATTTAAATACTATTAATCATATTAATATATTTAAATCCTTAAAATTTAAATTAATTCCCTTTTAAATTACGTTCTATGTGTGTGACCCTATATGTTATTATTACGTTGGCAATAATTTTAAAATCGTATTATAAAATTATAAACAATGAGCGGCATCTAGTAATGCATCACTGCTACCCAAGTAATAATAAGATCGATGATTCGATGCAACCTTTTCGTGACCAATGTTTCAATGTAATTTAATCCTTTTAAACTTAATATCCTTGATTAAACTCGAGTCATGGAATGTGTCATACTCTTCATAATTTAATTTGAGTTTTTCTTGATCAATGAGTAGACTATATGAAACAAATCACTATTTGAGCATGGCCATGCATTTCATAGTCCTACTCAATCAAGAGGCCTATGGATATCACCCCTAATATATAGGATGGTTAAATTCAATCTAGATCACTCATATTCCTCACACGATTCATGATGTACCCAATAATCACCTTTATAATCCACCCTATTAAATGTGACATTTGATGATATCAAAGTACATAAATTCCCATGTAGAAATATAGTGATTTCAAGTCGGAGGACCATTACTTCATTGTCACTATGAGAATTGCTAATGACACTTCGCATAATGCTCCACATAGAATTCTCATGGTGGGTCCATCGAAAGACATCGTTCTCTCAACATGTACCTATGCATTGACTTAATATCTCATATATTTATGACCAATGAGATTTGGTCATCAGTCAATCCACATACTAGTCTTAATGCATCATTGTTGTCCCATTAACAATGATACTCGACTAGGGACATTTAAGAACAATGATACTAATTATAATTATATAATCTCATGTTCAAGTCACATACTTAAAACTATATAATTTGTATCAATATTGTAAGGATTTTTATTATGTTAACATTTATATATCGCAGTAAATAAAACTATAATAAAATCATTCATTTATTCAATCAAATATAATATCAAAACGTTAAGCAATTATATCAAATAATTGGCCTCTAGGGCATAAACTCTAACAGTCTCCCACTTGCACTAGAGCCAATCACTCATGTATCTAATACCCATAGAACTAGTGTGACCATCGTGCTTCTGCTGCGACAAAGCCTTGGTCAGTGGATCTAGAACATTATCATCTGTTGGTACTCTTCCTATATGTACATCTCCTCTATCAATGATTTCACGGATGAGATGGTACCGCCTAAGTATATGCTTGGAACATTGGTGAGATCTGGGCTCCTTAGCTTGTGCAATGGCTCCATTATTATAACAATATAGCTTAACCGGATCAACAATGGTTGGAACAACACCAAGTTCAGTGACGAACTTTTTAATCCATACAGCCTCCTTGGCCGCGTTAGAAGCAGCAATATACTCAGCCTCTGTTGTAGAATTGGCTACTGTCTCTTGCTTCGAACTAGTACTATTGTAATTCAGCATTCAACACAATACTAGTTGCCGGGTTGACAACATCTCCTTTAGATTCTCCCAGTACTAGTACTATTGTGATTCGGCATTTAGCACAGTACTTTGAACAGAGTCTTCATCTGATGACTTTTGAGAGAGACCAAGAGAGAGCCTTGATGTTGACTGCCATTGATGGAAGAGACGCAGCTCTATTAGAGAGAGACGATGCATTAGGTCGTAGAGATGTCACTATTGTTGAGCGGGACGAGGCCAGATCAGCCAGAGATGCAACGATAGTTGAGCGAGATAGTGCCATATCTGCCCGGGATGTAGCCGTCATAGATAGTACTGCAGTGAGGTCCCTTACCACTGGCATGATCGTAGAGATGAGGGCTAACATTGATGAGCACATGGTCACCATGCAGATGGCTGCAGATCTGATTGGTCGTGTGGATACTCTCGTATAGGAGACCACAGCTTCGTCTCCTTCTTTTGAGAGGGATGCCATGTTGGGCTTGTTAGGTCGCATATACGCTGACATGTAGATGGGCTGATATTTTCCTGTACAGACTAACTTGGTCATTTTTTTATGTACAATTTACATTATGTATATCAAACAACATTATATATAGTAGGGAAATATATTTTTGATCACTTCCCTTTTAGATATGTCTGTTGCTTGCTTGAAATTTGCCTGCTTCTTCAGGGCTTGTGATCCTGATGTATTCTGATTTCCTCCCGGATGGATGGACATTGAGTTGCCACTAGATAGTTCAGAATGGATCATTGATCTATGTGTATCCCTACCATCTTTGGTGACTTGGGACTAGTTTCTACATGGAAATGTGAAGAGGAGTGTGGCTTTCCTCTTTGAGATTGACCGCACCACAGATGGTAGCCAGTACCCCTATTCAGGAGGAGCCTGGTTAATTCCATCTCTTATGGATTGGTGTTGCTCTTCAAGGTACAACCGCAGCTCAGATGGTCGCCGAATCTCTTATTTGGGAGGAGTTTAGGTAATTCCATCCCTTTGGTCTGAAGCCAATGAAATGTGGTGGATTGAAAGATGATCCGTACCAATTGACAAGGGTTTGTGTTTTGGTATGGGGTGAGACCGAACCATGAATGGATGCCTACGTTCTCCTATTGAAGAGGAGATTAGGTCTACGTAGTTTGAACCTGGTGTAAGGGGTTTAAAACTATATGGTAGAAAAGGTGTAGGAATGTTTTTGTTTTTTGTAAGGAAGATGGGGTAGAAATGTTTTTGTTGTTTTTTGTTTTTGTAAAGAAAGGGGGTAGAAATGTTTTTGTTATTTTTTTTATTACGACCGGGCCATATGAAATGGTTGCCTACGTACTCCTATTGAAGAGGAGATCGGGTCGGTGTAGTTCGCCCCTCAGGGCGAGGTGAAAAGCGTGATCCCATGTGCAGGTCAGACTGCGGGGAAGAGAAAGTTTGATCCTAGGTTGAGGATAAACTACAAGTGTGAAAAGTTTGATCCTAGGTATGGGTAGCCGAACTACAAGTGTGAAAGGTTTAATCCCTGGTGGGATGACCAAAGTCGTAGGAGCGCAGTGAAGCCAGGCTGCTGGCTTGAAAAGTTTGTTTCCCTGAGGGGCAAAGTGTGGAAAAGAGTTGTATGTGGTAAAGGGTTAAAGAACCGGAATGACTGGTGATCTGATGATCCAACACTAGGATGTTTGCTTGATGGTAACCTCAGACATAGTACCGTTTCACGGCGTCCGAGTTGATGAGTTATGGAAATTCATCGCCGTCTATTTCTTGTAATCTAAGAGCGCCTCCTGTCAATACTTCCTTGACAACAAATGGCCCTTCCCAGTTAGGAGCGAATTTTCCCTTAGATTGATCTTGGTTGTCAATGATCTTCTTCAAAACCAAGTCATGTTGTTTAAACTGTCGTAGCTGGACTTTTCTGTTGTAGGATTTGGAGATCCTTTGTTGATATAACTGACAATAGAAGATAGTTGCGGTTCGCCTTTCGTCTATTAGATACAATTGGTGATACCTATCTTGTACCCATTGGCCTTCTTCCAGCTAAGCGTCTATTAACACTCTGAGGGATTCCATTTCAACTTCTATGGGGAGTACTGCTTCCATCCCATAGGTTAATGCGTAGGGGGTTGCCCAAGTGGAAGTGTGCAATGATGTTCCGTAGGCTAATAGAGTAAGAAGCAATAGGTCAGGCCACCCTTTTTGGTTGGCGGACATCTTTTGCATAATCTTCTTGATGTTTTTGTTAGCCGCTTCAACAACACCATTCATCTTTGGACGGTATATGACGGAGTTAAGATGTTTGATGTGGAATTTACTGTATAACTCCTCCATCATCTTGTTGTTGAGGTTCTTAGCATTGTCTGATACAATCACCTCTGGATGTCCATATCAACAAATGACATTGTTTCTAATGAAAGCAACGATGACTTCTTTGGTAACCCTGGGGAAGGAGGCTGCTTCTACCCACTTGGTGAAGTAGTCGATCATGGTGAAGATAAAGCGATGTCCATTACTGGCTTTAGGCTCAATGGGCCCAATAACGTCCATTCCCCACATTGAGAAGGGCCAAGATGAACTCATATTGTGGAGTTCCCGTAGAGGGGCATCGATAACATTCCCATGAATTTGGCACTGATAACATCTCCTGACGTGGTCATTGCAGTCAACTTTGAGAGAGAGCCAGTAAAGTCTTGTCCTGAGGACCTTCTTAACAAGGAGGGGGCACTCATATGTGGGCCATAAACTCCGCCATGGATCTCATCCATAAGCCTTTGAGCTTGGTCTTTATCTAAACATCTGAGGAGACCTTGTCCTGCATCTCTCTTATAGAGGGCATCTCCACTCAGGTAGAATTTCATAGCAAGTCAATGGATCCGCCTTTTTTCAGTCGGGCTCGCCTCAGCGGGTATAGATTCATCTTGTAGGTATTCCTTGATATGGCGATACCAAGGATGTTGGATGGGAGGTAGATCATCCGATACTTCTCCAAATTAGTTCCCATAAATTGGTGCCTTGTGCAGGGCAATTGTGACGCTTGGAAAGTGTCCTTTGTCAGGTATGTGAACCAAGGAGGCCTACGTTGCTAATGCGTCTGCAAAGTCATTCCTATTACGAGGAATGTGTAGAAAGGAGATTTCTTCAAACTCCAAAACCATCTGTATAACTTGCCGATGGTAAGGCAGCAAATGTAGATCTTTGGTTTGATAGATTCCAGTGGATTATCTGACAACTAACTCCTAATCTCCAAAGACAGTTAACCGCCTGATGCCCATTGAACGGGCAAGTTTTAGCCCCATAAGATAGCCTTCATACTCAGTTGTGTTATTGGTGCAGACTAACTATAATTTGACGGCGACAAGATACCGTTCCCCTGTACCGGATACTAGAACTGCTCCAGCTCCAGAACCTTCCATATTAACAGCTCCATCAAAATACATCTTCCATGTTTGGCGTATATTGTACTGATGGTGTTGCTGAACTGTCATTACCCCTTCATCGGGGAAGTATGTTTCCAAGGGTTTGAAGTCCCCTAAAGGTGCGGCGGCCAGTTGATCCACAATTCCTTGACCTTTAATGGACTTTTGAGTCATGTAGACGATGTTAAGTTGTTGTAGGATCAACTGCCATTGGACAGACGGCAATTTATTATAAGTTTATTGAACACGTACTTAAGAGGATCCATGTGGGATATGAGATGGGTTGTGTGACCATGGAGGTAATGTTGTAATCTCATGAAAGCCCATGCTAAAGCACAACAAGTCTTCTCAATCAGAGTGTACTTGTGTTCACTGCTGCTGAATCTTTTGCTGAGGTAATAGATAGCTCATTCTTGGCCTCTATCGTCTTTCTATCCCAGCATTCAGCCCATGGCGTTGTCACTTACGGACAGGTATATGAATAGGGGAACATCATCCCTGGGTGGTACCAAAATAGGAGGTTTAACTAGCTACTCTTTGATTGCAAGGAAGGCCTTCTAGCACTCATCATTCCATTTCATGGAGGAATTTTTCCTTAAAAGCTTGAAGATTGGCTCACATGTTGCTGTGAGTTGAGAGATGAACCTGCTAATGAAGTTGATTCTTCCCAAAAGTCCCCGTATTTCCTTCTCTGTCTGAGGAATGGGAATTTTCGTGATGGCCTGGATTTTGGTAGGATCCAGCTCAATCCCTTTATGGCTGACTAGGAATCCTAGCAACTTGCCTAATTTAACGACAAAGGCACACTTGGCTGGATTCAACTTTAAGTTGTACTTATGCAACCTGTTGAATAGCTTCCTGAGATGGTCTAAGTGGTCTTCCTCCTTCCGGGACTTAATAATGATGTCATCCATGTAGATCTCTATCTCTTTATGCATTAAGTCGTGGAAGAGGGCCATCATAGCTCGCTGATAGGTGGCTCCAACATTGATGAGGCTGAATGACAATCGTCTATAGAAAAATGTTCCCCAAGGCGTGATGAAAGAAGTTTTCTCATGATCTTCCTCAACCACCATGATCTGATGATACCCCGCAAAGCAATCAGTAAAGGAGTACATGCAGTATTGAGCAGTATTGTCAATGAGAATGTGGATAAATGGCACGAGAAAGCTATCTTTAAGGCAAGCTTTGTTCAAGTCCCAATAATCCACGCAAACTCGCACCTTTCCTCCAGGTTTAGGCACGGGAACGATGTTGGATATCCACTCAGGATATTTGGACACCATGATGATGTCAGCTTGAAACTATTTCACAATTTCTTCTTTCACCTTTAAACTCCACTCAGGTTTCAGTCACCTGAGCTTTTGCTTGATGGGCTTGAATCCCTCTTTAATGGGAAGGCGATGAAGGACAATATCGTTGGACAAACCCACCATGTCTTCATGAGACCATGCAAACACATCCCCGGAATTGGGTTAGTAAGCGTAACCATGCCATTCCTTTGGTTTGGGGTAAGGTCTGAACCAATCTGGATTAACTTTGGGTTTTCTAAGGTTCCAACATTGAAGGAAGTGGTTTGATCAAGGTTGGGTTTAGATTTGTCTTTGACCCATTCTTAAACTCAATGTCCTCATGTATTTCCATCAAGGTTGCATTCATCTCTACATCAAAGGTACAATCCTTGTGGAGCAAAGGCCCGTGTCGCTAAGCACAGCACATCTAAATTGTGGTCTGAAACAAAATATGCTTTCACTTAGTATATATGAAAGAGTTTGATCATACACGTGTTAGCATATATGACAAAATAAACCGCTGGTACCGCATAAAAAAGTAAGCGATTATGATATCTACAGGCGGAAAGATTTCGCCTGCTTTTACCCTTGTCGACCAATGCAAGGAGTGCTGCTCCAATTGGCAAGGGCAAAGTCCGGGTGGACTGTAGTGATGGAGGGGTTGTCATCGTCCTTCTCTTCCCAAATGATGGCCACTACGTCTGGGCAATCATCGTCTAGGGTGTATCTATTTGTATGTTCATCATGGACGATGATGCGTATGCATGACATCATCCGGATGACGTCTTGCTTGATTCTTCGTTCCTCCTTTTCCACTGCGGGATCTGGAACAAAGACTTCTTTCACCTTCACCGGCACCAGCTTGGGAAATAATATAGCCATTACATTGGTTGGCACCTTTACCAGAGGTATTGCGGACTCAGAATTCGCAGGTGAAGATAATCGTCATGTGGCTAAAGCTGAAGGAATCTGCTGATGCTTATGAGGATTCTTATGACTAGAATCGCGTAATAGCCTAGTCCAATATATCCCGGTTGATTTGTATACTCGAATGGGGTGCTTGATACCTGGTGATCTAAACTCACCCTTGTGTCCATTTGATGACCCAATGACATCATTTCTTGAGTAGCCGACATTACCTCAGAAAAAATCTTGGGTTCGGGAAATGGCGTTCCAATTGCATGGTATTGGGTATTGCTTACTTCCAAGGCACCGGTTCAACATCGAACAAAGTTCGACAATAGTTAATATATATTAGTATATATATATATATATATATATATATATATATATATATATATATATATATATATATTAAAGCAAGAAATGCTCCGCATCAAGTTCAGGCTCATCGAACAAAGTTCATATATATATATATATACATATAAAAGCAAATAAACGCTCCAGACCAAAGTCTAGGCTCAGTCGAGGCATAACTCGATAATGTTAGTCCATATATATATATATGTATATAAAAACTAAAATAAAACCACAGACCGAAGTCCGGGCAAATAGACGCAACACAACTCTCAACGTGAAGAAGGGTGTGTGCAAAAATGAGGAGAAAGGCTTTAAAGTGTGTGAGAAGGCTTACAGTGGGCTACCAAAGAAGACTTCTATATCTTTAAAGTGGTTGAAACTCGGCTCCCGCCGGTACAAGAGTAGCTATTTGTGAGCTCATAAGTGTTTAAAATGAGAAAGCACTCAGTATATTGCAAGTACAGAACAAATTTGACAGGGCTTCCTCGCCTTTTTTCCTCTTAAAATGGCCACCCCAAGCCCTCTATTTATAGAGGGGGGAGCCGCAGGTGTACCTGAGGCTGCCCGAGTTGCCCCGGGTTTCGCGGGTCGCGTCGTCTCACAGTACGTGAACATAGGCACTGCAATGTCCGCTCGAACTTTCAGAATTGCAATCCGGGCATCCGATTGAGGTATGTAGGACCTATTTTGGACCGCCGTTGTTTAGAGTTGTACAATGGCATGGTATTAGAGGTTGTACGAAGTCATGAAGATGGGATGGTGCCCTCCGATCTTCAAGCTTCAAATTCTATCCGTTACCGTGCACAATAGTCACTCGGGATTGGTTTTCCTTGATTCTTGTGGGACATTGTTGTGTAGAAATGTATGTATGAGATGTTGAGACGGTGTGATGTGGCTTCAAAGTGGCGAGATGATTACTTTTCCCCTTACCGGAGTTATCGTCGGTTTGGGCTGATAAAGCATACGTTACTCAGGGTAATCGCTGAGATTGGAATGCTGCAAATGTTGAAGGTCCTCAGTGTCATCTCTAAGGTGCGCCTGTATTCCCGGTGTTATCTCCGGGCTTTGTACGAAGTGCCTCGGTGTGAGTGTCGAGGTTGAAGCTGATCGCATGTATTTGAAACAAACATTTCGGGGTTATCATGGGAATCGCATTCCTTGGGGTTATCATCAAGGTTGGTAGTCTGCCATACTAAGTGTTGGGGATCGAGACTGGATACCTCGGGGTTATCTCCGAGATTAATCAGTCTTCTCTGGTGGAATTTCCGGTATTGGAACTGCATGCCTCGGGATTATCTCCGAGGTTGGAATTGTTACTCCCGATGTGTGTTCCGGGGTTGAGATTGAACTTCTGGTGGTATCCGGACTTTACGTGAACTGTTCTCCGGGGTTACCTCACGAAAAGACGAACCGCCTCCCGCAACGTCGATGATGGTGTCTGCAGAAAATTTTGAGTGTCTCACAGTGTCGCAGATTGCCATGTGAATCGTAATGCGAGAAGCCACCCAACTGATCAGTGCACCATAAGCCCTGAATCTGTCCAATTTGTTTCAAACTATGGGCGGCAGCAAAATGCAAATCTCCCTACTCACTACCATCCAGGATTGAGAAATCATCCGAACTTCTCTTGGGGCAACACTAATAGCAACCAAACACAACCATCTACCACAGGACTAATTTTTCAAACCCTCCTGGTTTCCAAGCTCAAAATCAGTACCACCAAAAACCACAGAGTACTTACCAACCCCCACCTCAACAAGAAAGAAAACCCGGTTTGCAAGATCTCCTTTCACGATATAATTCCCAAAATGAAACGAGGAGCAATAGTCAAGAAGCTTCCATCTAGAACCTTGAAGTCCAAATGGGACAGTTAGCCTCTGCTTTGAACAATCATCCTCAAGGCACATTGCTGAGTGACACTGATGTCAACCCGAAACGGGATGACAAAGAGTAATGCAAAGCAGTTAGACTCTAGAGTGGGAGGACAATAAATGAAAATGGTGGAGGGAATTCTACAGTGCAAGAGGAAGTGACTAAAAAGGAACCTAATGTGGAGCCGATTGATGATAAGTCTGTGGAAGAGGTAAATGCTCAAGATGAACCTACAACACCAATCCCTACAGTGAACAAGTCTAGTCCTCCTATCCAACAGTTACCATTCCCCCAGCCCCTGCAAAAACAAAAGCTCGATAAACAATTTTCTAAGTTTTTAGAAGTGTTTAAGAAGCTTCATATAAATATCCCGTTTGCAGATGCGTTGGAGCAAATGCCTAGCTACGTCAAATTTATGAAAGACATTTTGTCTAAAAAGAGGAAGATGGGGGATTATGAGACAGTTGCACTGACAGGGGAATGTAGTGCCATCTTACAAAATAAGATTCTGCCAAAACTGAAAGATCATGGGAGTTTCACGATTCCATGCACTATAGGGGTCAATTCATTGGCAAATCCTTGTGTGATTTGGGGGCTAGTATAAATCTAATGCCTTTATCAATCCATAAAAAGTTGGGACTAAATGAAGCCAAACCCACTAGTGTGACCCTGCAATTGGCGGATAGATCTCTTACTTACCCGAAGGGGATAGTTGAGGATGTGCCTGTCAAGGTGGACAAGTTCATTTTCCCAGCAGATTTTATTGTCTTGGACTTTGAGGAAGACATGGAGGTTCCAATTATACTAGGCAAACCATTCCTGGAAACTGGGAGAACCCTTATAGATGTGCAAAAAGGGGAGCTGACGATGAGAGTACAGAACCAGGAGGTCACATTAAATGTGTTCAGGTCCATGAAATATCATAATACTCCTGAAGACTGCTTCTAGATTAAAGTGATTGAAAATTTGGTGAGGGAAGTATTTTCAGAAACCTGCATGTCAGACTCGCTTGAGGCTACACTAACAAGTGCTAGTACTATGGAAGAGCCCACTCATCTTGAACATGCTAAGTGGTTGGATGCACCCTAGAGATCAAAATTGTTTCACCGACAATTTAAATCTCTGAATGATCAAGAAGCATCCACTTCTAAGGCACATCCATCAATCATTGAACCACATGTCTTCGACCTCAAGCCCTTGCTTAATCATTTAAGGTATGCATATTTAGGGGAGTCATCCACCTTACATGTTATCATTTCTGCATCTTTAGATGAATGCCAAGAAGAGAAGCTACTTCTAGTGTTTAAACAGTATAAAAAGGCCCTGGGGTGGTCGATTGCAGATATTAAATGGATCAATTCATCTCTATGTATGCATAAAATCCTACTTGAGGAAGGGTCTAAACCGACCATTGAACAATAGAGGCGGTTGAACCCCATAATAAAAGAGGTGGTCCGAAAAGAAATTATCAAGTTGCTAGATGAGGGCATTATCTACCCCATCTCAGACAGTCCCTGGGTCAGTCCTATCCAGTGTGTGCCAAAAAAGGGCGGCATGACGGTAGTGTCCAATGAGAACAATGAGCTTGTTCCCACTAGAACGGTTACTGGATGGAGGGTATGTATGGACTACAGAAAGTTGAACATGTCCACCCACAAGGATCATTTCCCTCTACCCTTTATTGATCAGATGCTCGACAGACTCGCCGGGCACAAATTCTATTGTCTACTTGATGGTTATTCTGGCTATAATCAAATCTCTATAACTCCTGAAGATCATGAGAAAACAACGATCACATGCCCCTATGGGACCTTTTCCTTTAGGAAAATGTATTTTGGGTTGTGTAACACTCCTGCAACATTCCATCATTGCATGATGTCCATTTTCTCATATATGGTTGAAAAGACCCTTGAGGTCTTCATGGATGAATTTTTTTTGTATTCGGGAGCTCATTTAAAAGTTGTCTAGAAAATCTGACTGCCATTCTAAAAATATGTGTAGATACAAATCTGGTGTTGATTTAGGAGAAGTGCCACTTCATGGTAAGAGAAGGCATTTTTCTGGGGCACAAAGTATCTGTTGGCGGTATTGAAGTAGAAAGGGCCAAAAATGATGTTATCAATAATCTACCACCGCCCACATCAATGAAAGGGGTTAGAAGCTTTCTGGGCCATGCGGGATTCTACAGATGGTTTATCCAAGACTTTTCAAAAATAACCAAGCCGCTCTGTACCTTATTGGAAAAGGACATTCCTTTTCGGTTTGACGAAGCCTGCCTCAAAGCATTTAAATTATTGAAGGAAAAACTCATTTCGCATCCTATAGTGGTGGCTCCTGACTGGACCTTTCCATTTAAGCTTATGTGCGACGCCAGTGATTTTACAATTGGGGCAGTGTTGGGCCAAAGAAGGGACAAAGTGTTCCACACGATTTACTACGCCAGCAAGACATTGACTTATCCTCAACTAAATTACACCACAACTGAGAAAGAACTACTGGTAGTGGTTTATATTTTTGATAAGTTCCGTTCCTATCTCATCGAAACCAAAGTGATCATGTACACTGACCACTCGACCATCAAATACCTTATAGAAAAGAGAGATGTGAGGCCTAGGCTGATTATGTGGGGCCTTCTTCTCATGGAATTCGATCTGATGATCCGTGATAAAAAAAGGGACTAAAAACTAAGTCGCGGATCATTTATTGAGGTTGGAAAACCCTCCTCATTCGGGAGATGCAGAAATAGACATAAATGATTTCTTCCCGGATGAACAGTTGTTTGTTGTTCAAAGCAAAGCCCTATGGTATGTTGATATTGCTAATTTTGTCGCTTGTCATGTGCTTCCTCCCAACATAAGCTATCAAGAGAGGAAGAAATTCCTAAATGATACAAAGCTGTATCTGTGGGATGAGCCTTTCCTATTCAAATAGTGCACATACCAAATTTTGCGAAGATATCTGCTAGAGGAAGAAATTGAGGGTGTGCTCCATCATTGTCATTCCTAGAACTATAAAGGACATTTTAGTGGCCAAAGAATTGCTTCAAAGGTACTCTAATCTTGTTTCTACTAGCCTACCTTGTTCAAAGATGCTCATATATATGTATCGCGTTGCGATAATTGCCTAAGGGTAGGAACCATTTCCAAAAGACATGAAAGGCCTCTGTAGAATATCCTAGAAGTGGAACTGTTTGATGTCTGGGGGATAGATTTCATGGGCCCATTTCCATCTTTCTACAATAATTTTTATATCCTAGTTTTGGTAGACTATGTCTCCAAGTGGGTAGAAGCAGTTGCCCTACCTACAAATGATGCTAAGGTGGTGCTAAAGTTTTTAAGAAAGAATATATTCACTCATTTTGGCACACCTCGGGCAATAATAAGTGACAAAGGGTCACATTTTTGCAATAAATATTTTGAAGCCCTTCTCACTAAGTATGTGGTGTCCCATAAAATATCCACTGCCTATCATTCGTAGACAACTTGCCAAGCAGAGATATCCAACAGAGAGGTCAAGCGCATCCTAGAAAAGATTGTTAACCCGAATAAGAAGGATTGGTCCAAGAATCTAGATGATGCCTTATGGGGTACGCACTTCATACAAGACACCTATCAGAATATCTCCATATAGGCTTGTTTATGGAAATGCATGTCATCTACCAGTTGAATTGGAGCATAGCGTTTATTGGGCAATCCAAAAGCTCAATTTTGATTTGGATGCAGCAGGTGATCATATATTGCTACAACTCAATAAATCAGATGAGTTTCGTCTGTAAGTGTATGAAAACGCTAAGTTGTACAAAGAAAAGACGAAGCGGTGGCATGACAAGAAAATAGTCGAAAGAGATTTCAAACAAGGCCAGAAAGTGCTTCTATTCAACTCCTAATTGAAACTATTTACTGGGAAGTTGATGTCCCGATGGTCGGGACCTTTCACTACTGCCAAGGTGTATCCTCACAGTGCTATTGAGGTCGAAGACCCTAATTCGGACAAAACCTTTAAGGTCAATGGACAACGCCTGAAACACTACTAGGGCGGCGAGGTTGACCGAAAAAACACCTCCATCACATTAGGTGACCCGGTGTATGGCGGGGTAAAAAGTCAAGCCGACGATTGTAAATCAAGCGCTTGGTGGGGAGGCAACCCCATCTCAGTATCAAAATTTCCTCTTTCTCTTAACTTATGTCTAGTTTTCATTCGTTATGTTTTCCTTAGTTTGATAGCATAGGTTTCAGCTTGTTATTTCCATGTTACTTAGTATGTTTGCTAATGTTTATATAGTGTATGATAGGATGTTTAGTTAATATGTTGTTAAAATGCATATAGTACTTAGTATGTTAATATTACATGTTTTTATAGTTTTGTTTTTGTGTTGTGAAAAGTTTTACTTATGTTATGATAGTTTTGTTTTTGTGTTGTTTTTGATATTATAGTTTTACTTATGTTGTGAAAAGTTTTACTACTATATGCATTTTGATAGTTAAAATGCATATAGTAGTTAGTGTGTTGTGATATTACAAGGACTATGAATATAAAGATCAAACTTGTTAGGTTGATCTTATAAAGTGTAATAGATAGGCATGTCTGATCGAAGAGCACTGCATCAGTCACTATAGTCTGCCAAGAAAGTAAGACAGAATCGTAGACTACACTCGGAATCGTAGAAGCTACTGCCAAGCGTCTACCAAGCTAAAACAAGAATCGTAAGCATCACTCAAAATCATAGAGTTCAAAGGTCAGAATCATAGTCTGACGGGCCAATCAAGTGTCTGCCGAGCTAAGTAAAGAATTGCAGGCTTCGTTCAAAATCGTGGAGTTTACAAATCATCACCAATGAAAATTGTAGTCATTCAAGTGCTCGCAATACAAAAGTAGAATCGTAGAGCACTCTACGATTCTTAACAGATGAGCAATCCTGAAGTGTATTCATAGATCTCATCCTCTGGTAAGAGCAGTCAAGTTTCAGAATGCAGACTACTTGAAGAATATCAAAAAGCATTCTCTGGATGACCTTCAAGCAAATAGAAGATCAAAGCACCAACTCTATCTGCAAAGCTGATTGAGAAGTGAAAAGTCATTCAGAAAGTGTCTCCTACAAGTGCTCATCAAAAGACAATGATCGTAGTGTTTGCTACAACGATCGTAGTGTCTGCAAATTAGCAGCAGACTCTAATAAAGCACCTATAGAGACAAGGGTAAACATACAAAGGACAGACGAAGAAGAATGTCTATGCTCAGCCTCACCATAAAGAATGATCAAGAGATCACAGGGTAGAAAGTTAAGGAAGATGAGCATGACTAATTAAAAGAGACATACAAACCAAATGACTAAAGCAGACAACTAATTAATTAGTTCTTAAAGAAAGGCAAGACAAACATGATCGTAGACCAAACTGTAAGAGCTAAGTTTAAGATGGTATAACGTTGAGAACTCTCAGAATCATAAGAGATGTCAAGGTCAAGTCACCCTATGATTTCCACAGACAAGCTACGACCAAGTACATGGACGTCAGTACTAGAATCGTAGAGTTCATAAAGGTCAACATCAGAATCTTAGAGGGCATTTGTCTAATGAGTGAGAATGTCTAAACAGAGAAGATTGACATTCAAACGTTGTGAATTTAGTATCCTGATACACTCTCTAAATATCCTTGATGTAAATCGAGGAAACAAAAGAAAAGGGTGACTACCTACTAGTCTACTAAAAGTGACGTTTCAAAAATGTTAGGTGGCAAAGCAGACTGATGTATCAGGAAAGTCAAAAAGGAGTTTTCACATCAACCTAGTATGTCTACATAAAAGATTTCAGAATATATAAAGCACTAATTGCTCCAAAGAAAAGCTCTTCAACGGAAGACTCCCAATGGCTATGTTCCAATGGGAAGATGATAGATGAATTTATAAAGAGTCGAAGCTTCAAAGAAGATAGAGTTGTGGACTTGAGAAAAAGTAAGTCATATAGAGCTTAACAGAGAAAAGGTCTCAGTGAGAGTGAGACCACCACAGAAGATTGAAGCACAACTAATGAAAGTCTTACAATGAAAAAGCTTCACTCAATACAGAGGAGTATGACAAAGAAGTGACATCTGTACTGGGAGCCAAAAGGCTAATAAGGTAACAACTAGAGTTGAAGATCAGAAAGCAGAATACTTGAACCACTCTACGTTTCACCATGAACACACTGAGATGAAGAGAAGAAGATATAGAGCCGAATCTGTGCACAAGACAACCAATGTTCAAGGACTGCTAAGTACCCAAAGAAGTCAAGCTGATATGCAAAGACTTAGCAGTACCTCAATGGTGATAATGTGAAATGCTGAATATCAGATGAAGATAAGCATCAACAACAAAGAACTTCAGCACCAAGGGATGAGTCAGACTGCTAAGTACCAACAAGATGTCAAGCCGAATGTACATCTTAGCCGTCCATTAGATGTGATCAAGTACCAATGTTGAATGCCATACGATCACAAGGAGCTGCTAAGTACCAGAAGATAAACAAGCTAATTGTCATCTCAGCAATTCAACAACAATAATAAACAAACATCCAACCAACTAGGGCCTGTAAGGTCCTTATCTTAGTGACTAAACTAAAGTCAAGTTTGATGGTCTTGCTGAGTACCGGAGGGTACAAGAGATTCTAAGTCCGCTGGGCTTAGTCTATAGTTTCCAAGTCTGATGGGCTTGAAGAGTTCTTAGTGAACTAGAGTTCCAAGGCTGCCGGTCTTGAAGGAATCTTAGTGATTCAAAAGTGATCAAATCCTTAGTGGAATCCCTGCTTAGAAGAGTGGATTAGGAGATTTTAGTCTCCAAACCACTTAAAACCTCTAGTGTCATTTACTTTATGTCAGTTACATTTAGTACGAGAACTGCTATATCTGCTTGCAACTAACTCAACTTTAAAACTGTGTTTAACGTTATATTCTTGAAGGGGATCTTAATCTATTCTGTTGTGCATGATTTTATTCTTCCATTCATTATTTGTTAATCATTTAACAAGATCAAAGAAAAACAAAAAAGGTTTAAAAATGATTTATTCAACCCCCCCTTCTAGATCTATTGTGTGCCCTCGGGAACTAACATCATTAATTGCTACTTATGATTAGACAAACATTGTTTGATTAATATATATATCTTAATCTAGTAGATGATATTTATCAAATTAATCTATTTTGCCACATCAAATTAATCAGATAACATAGCATTCAAGAAGTTCAAATAGATGATCAGAATAAATCTCATGCAAGAAGGAATAAATAATATTACTCGATTAACCAATTACTTTTAAACAAGGTTCCACATCCCTTTAGAATAGATTAGAGGAATCTAGACTGACATGATTCTGGATCTACACTTCAAAGGTATAGGGGAGAGCTGATTATTAAATTCCTAAATCTCCTAGCAATAACATGTATTTATAGTGTTAGATAAATCCCTAAATCCTATGAGAACTAGAAAGTCAAATCCTAAAAGAAATTACAAAACATAACTATTTTCCATAAAGAAATAGAATCCAATATAGAAAGTGAATCTCAATCTAAAGATATCCTAAGTCTAATAGAAGCATTAATCAAATTCCATGTACAAGTCTGCAAGAATCTTCTCTTCAAAAGTTTCCAAAAATCCTTCACCTATTTTTACTTGGGAATGGCGCAGCTGCTCCCAACTCCCGATGGGGCAGAGATTTTGGGCGGCTTTGGACAGAGAGTTACAAGTCGGGGGGTTTCAAGCCAAAATGTACCGCTGAGGCGAGGTGCCGCTTTTTGAGATTTTGCGGTGAAGACGGGCGCAAGGCTTTTGTAATGGGAACAGACGCTAGCAAGATTCGACCTTGATCAGCAACAACTTGGCCTTTTAGCTTTGTTTTCATCTTATCATCTCCAATTACTCCTGAAATCAATAAACACATTAATAAGTCTATTTACATCATAGAACATGAAATAAAACCAAATGTAAAGGAATAAAAAATCATGAATATTATACACTTATCACTCCCTTCATTTTTCTAGCTGCTAAATCTTCTGCTAATCCAAAATAGAGAAAGAGTTGCTAAATTGAGTGAGTAATAAGTATTTGGAAGCAAGAAGTTAGCAATTCAGTCTTAAGAAGCTAACATTACTAACTTTGTTCTTGATTTCAAATGACTCTTAGGAATTTGCATGAACTACTAGTAAATTGAATTGGAAAATGGGTATCAAGATATTATCTTAGTTGTATGTATGTTATGGAGATGATATTGTTGGTCTGAGTTTTAAATTGATTAGTTAAAAGTTGTATGTTCTGGGATTCTGCAGAAGCAGAGTCGTTTTATTGAAATTGTCCGAAGTGGCGCGGCCACGCCGGTTGCCAGTCTTTGAAAATGGTTTTTATTGCTATCTGATAATATGAGCATGTGTGTTTAACTTATTTATGCCTATAAATGGGTCTAACATGTGATTCAAAGTTTCTTTGCATATAATAGGGTTCATTAGCTTGGTTTTGAGTAACTTTAAAAGCAAACTTAGAATTTTGAAAACAAACACTGATGAGCATTGTGCTAATTGCATTTTTAATCTCATAAGAAGAAATGTTAGGACTCTTTATATTTTTAATATGTAACTTTAAGATGTTTTGCATATGACATGATACCTTAACATAGTTTAGTATCAAATTTTCAATGAAACCTTAGGAGCTTTGAACATAAACCTCTTGAAAATTTTTTTGACCTTATGTGCAAGCATAATAAGACCTATTATGCCTTAAAATAGGACTGATGATCACTCATCTAGTTAGGCATGGTCTAAACCACTCAAGCATGATTTACAAAAAAAATTTAAGAGTAAAGTTATATTAAGTTTGAATCCATGAGTTGAATAGCTTGAAGCATGTATGTTAAAGGTCTATTAGCCTCATTATGTGGTTTAAGGATTATCATAGTTAGCCTTGGTGAAATAAACCTAATTAGCTTTGATAAATAGAAATTTTGCAAATAAAACCATAATGTGTGAAAGTGAACTTGAAATGATTCTAGGAGAGACAAAACTTAGCCCAAGACCTTTGAGCATGCGTATATGATATGTCTCAGTGTCATGGTATGCTAGAAAGTAAGAATTAATTAAGGAAACTAAAACTTAACTCTCGGCTGACTAGGGAGCGGTCTTGTGGCACTACCACTCCCAGATCATAATGCAATATGATCGTCAAAGCATACCGCTTTTAATCGATTATTTTAAACTGTAATCTAAACCTTGAAGCATGTTTATATTAATATCCTATGTTATAAAATAGAGTTTAAGTGATGTGTTAAGTGTTAAATTATGTAGTGGTCATATAGAATCAAGATTTCAAAAGTTTCTAAAATGTTTCTAAATGAAGCTTTCAAAGGCAAAAATAATGTTAATTAAGCAACTATGTGATTTGACTATATTTTGAATATATAACTGAATGTATGAACATAACAAACATAACTTACATGTGTATGTTAGATAAGTGAGGGTATTGTTGTATATATCAATGATGTATAACTAATGAACGTGTATATATGCATAACTATGATACTATAGGACCTTAAAGTGACGTAAACTATAGAACTGTAATCTACGCTAAAGGTAAGTATCCTAACCTATGCATTTACTTTATGCAATGAATATATGATTACGCAAGTTTTATAACTTCATTTGATTCTCATATTGAATGCAAGTTCCCTAACTTACACAACTTTGGACATTGTGCAAGTTACGAATTGTTGTTATATCAACCATATATACATTGAGCAAATATCTATACTTGTACAAATTATTATTCATATTCTAAAATTTGATTTAAATTATGTTACAAACGTTGAACTTATAAATTGTTCCTAAATGCATTGTGAAAGCTGTCTAAGCCATTAAATTCAGCTAGACTAATATTATGTGTTAAAAAGCTATCCAAACTAATTGCCTTGGTGCAGACTCTTATAATCTACTGAGATGAACAAACCTCATAAAAGGGGATATATATTTTGTTGGGAAACCAACACACGCATGAACATCATGTTTAAATGTTATACATAATGTAGGGGTACTTTAGGCTGATCACCTATTATACTTGTTTATATTGAATTCTCAGTGAAATACTGTTAATTCTAGAAAAAGTTCTGGGTCCATAGTGACTACTCAATGTTTAGTATTCTTTAACTTTAAACGTTGAAACCTTTGGATTCCGTTAATAATCTTTCGAACAATAGTGACTCTTATTTCAATTCAAAGGACAAATTTGGAACTGTTGATGCTTCTTTGATTACAACATTATTCATTAAACTCTTGAGCTATCCTTTATCATTATACCTTTGAGATTATTATCTTGATATCTATACATGTTCACCCATATTGTTATATTACTTTTTGGGAAATTTTATTGCTCATTCTTGATTCCTTAAACATTTTAGTTAAGACAAACTGTGGTGAAACATCAGGCAAGGATAAAAGAAAAGGGCAAGGCTAAGGAATAGCTTGTTCTTTTATGTTAGAACTTTAATTATCATATTGTAATAAGACTTAATTAGTAATATATAATAAGTTATAATTGGATTAAATTGTGTAATATGTTAGTAATAGTTGTGGGACTTGGGACGAGAATATTTATATTATATTAATGTAATTTTTCTATTATTCTATTGTTTAAGTTATTGGTATATTAGAATGTGAAGCACTAGATTCGAGATAGAGGTAACTGAATTTGGGGGTGTTATATGTTAGTATCAAAGCTTTAGGTTATAAGCCTTAGGAGCGCGAATCCTTAGATTATAACCTTAGAGAGAATTTAGGGAAATAGAAGGAGATAAAACTCATGTAGAGTTTTCCTAGAATGTTAGTAGCATTATGAAATATATTTTCATTCCATACAATGAATTTATATTTTATTGTGAAGTACTAATGAAGTTGTTGTTTGTTTGTTTGTTTTATGTTTATGGTTGTAGGATGCTTAAAATAGGAGAACCCAGTAGAGTTACGGAGGAGGAACCACATGACATACACGTGGTATATGAAAGCACCCTTGACAGTTGAACCCATCTCGGCAGTGGTCCTTGTCGAAGATGAGGAGGACGAGGAAGTAGAATATGACCCGGAAGAAGAACCCATGGAGGATGAGTCCGTGGAAGATTTTGATGGGGTACCACACGATGGGACCACATTCAAGGATCAGATGCTGGGAGAATACAAGGAACAAATCCTGGAGTTAGGAAGCAGGGTTGAGGAGTTACAGACTGAGGCCCAGGAGAGGCAAGTCGAGATGCAGGAACTGAAGACTGACACACAAGATACACAGATTAAGATGCAGGAGCTGGAAGTAGAGATTGCATATCGCAAGGAAGTGGGTATATAGCTAGGAACCCCTGTGCACCGTTTATTATCCACAAATGTGGAGTTAATAGGTAAGCTAGAACAGTCAGAGTAGAGGGAACTACGTGAGAAGACTGAGAAAAAAGCCCTTAAGACACAACTTGAGTTAGAAGTTATGGATAGGATTCATTTTGAAGAATTGTGGGAAGAAGCTCGTGATAGAGCTGAAGAATTAGAGAATGATGTAAGGTGCAATAGGAGGAAGATGAACAAGATGAGCTATGCATTTCGCATAGCGATGGATGTTGGGCTTCGGCACAGAAACGCACAGCGGAAATTAAAATTTTAAAGCAATTTCCGAAACCCTAAAATAGGATCCATGCGAAAAATCAATTAATTCAGAGGTTTAGAGATTATACCAGATATAAACAAAAACGAGAATCAAACCGATTGTGCCTCGAATCTCCAACAATAATACAAACCGAGTTTACGCCTCTACCTATTATTATCCACATGAACGCCGCATCGAACCGTCGAACGATTCTCCGCAATAAGAAGGACTTTGCGGTACTAGCCACCAAAAGGAATGGATTTTTCAAACTGTTTTTCTCTAGTCTCTCTCTAAGAAAGCGACTAGGGTTTTTCAATTATGATATCTTACCCTAAGTAGCGACTATATATCATATATATAGTAGTTAAAAGGAATTAATCAAATCAAAACCTAATTTTATAAAATCCGAATTTATATATATATATATCTCTTAATTAAGTCTTACTTAATTAATATACATATATACAAATTATCCTTTTAATTTAAATTCGTGATTTAAATACTATTAATCATATTAATATATTTAAATCCTTAAAATTTAAATTAATTCCCTTTTAAATTACGTTCTATGTGTGTGACCCTATAGGTTATTATTACGTTGGCAATAATTTTAAAATCATATTATAAAATTATAAATAGTGAGCGGCATCTAGTAATGCATCACTGCTACCCAAGTAATAATAAGATCGATGATTCGATGCAACCTTTTTGTGACCAATGTTTCAATGTAATTTAATCCTTTTAACCTTAATATCCTGTGTCATACTCTTCATAATTTAATTTGAGTTTTCTTGATCAATGAGTAGACTATATGAAATAAATCACTATTTGAGCATGGCCATGCATTTCATAGTCCTACTCAATCAAGAGGCCTATGGATATCACCCATAATATATAGGATGGTTAAATTCCATCTAGATCACTCATATTTCTCACACGATTAATGATGAACCCAATAATCACCTTTATAGTCCACCCTATTAAAGGTGACATTTGATGATATCAAAGTACATAAATTCTCGTGTAGTAATATAGCGATTTCAGGTCGGAGGACCATTACATCATTGTTACTATGAGAATTGCTAATGACACTTCGCATAATGCTCCATATAGAATTCTCATGGTGGGTCCATCCAAAGACATCGTTTCTCAACATGTACCTATGCATTGACTTAATATCTCATATATTTATGACCAATGAGATTTGGTCATCAGTCAATCCACATACTAGTCTCAATGCATCATTGTTGTCCCATCAACAATGATACTCGATTAGGGACATTTAAGAACACTGATACTAATGGTAATATATAATCTCATGTTCAAGTCACATACTTGAAACTATATAATTTGTATCACTATTCTAAGGAATTTTATTATGTTAACAATTATATTACGCAGTAAATAAAACCATAATAAAATCATATATTTATTCAATCAAATATAATATCAAAACGTTAAGCAATTATATCAAATAATTGGCCTCTAGGGCATAAACTCTAACAGTCTCCCACTTGCACTAGAGCCAATCACTCATGTATCTAATACCCATGGAACTAGTGTGACCGTCGTGCTTCTGCTGCGACAAAGCCTTGGTTAGTGGATCTGCAACATTATCATCTGTTGGCACTCTTCCTATATGTACATCTCCTCTATCAATGATTTCACGGATGAGATGGTACCGCCTAAGTATATGCTTGGATCGTTGGTGAGATCTGGGTTCCTTAGCCTGTGCAATGGCTCCATTATTATCACAAAGATATGAGCAACCGGATCAACAATGGTTGGAACAACACCAAGTTCAGTGATGAACTTTTTAATCCATACAGCCTCCTTGGCTGCACTAGAAGCAGCAATATACTCAGCCTCTGTTGTAGAATCAGCTACTGTCTCTTGCTTCGAACTTTTCCAGCTAACAGCACCACCATTAAGGCAAAACACAAAACCTGACTGAGACTTATAGTCATCATTGTCAGTCTGGAAACTAGCATCTGTGTAACCCTTTACTGCTAGTTCGTCTTCACCTCCATATACCAAGAATGAATCCTTAGTCCTTTTCAGGTACTTGAGGATATTCTCGATCATTCTGGCCCGATAACCTTCACCGGATTCGACTGGTATCGTCGTCATGCTCAAAGTATACTGAGACATCCGGACGAGTACATATCATTGCATACATGATAGATCCAATTCGTAGAAGCATAAGGGATCTTTCTCATACGCTCCTCATCATCTTGTGATTTAGGACATTGGGCCTTAGAGATCTTTACACCATGAGTCACGGGTAAGTTTCTCTTTTCGCCTCTTGCATCTTTGAACCGTTTCAATACTTTATCAATATATGTACTTTGACTTAGGTAGAGCATTTTTCTTGATCTATCTCTATAGATCTTGATACCTAAAATGTAAGCAAAGATCGCCCAAATCTTTCATGGAGAAATATTTTCCTAACCATGTTTTTACTGACTGTAGAAGGAAGGAATGTCATTCCCAATAATTAATATGTCATCAACATATAATACTTGGAATACAATGTGACTCCACTAACCTTCTTATATACACAAGGTTCATCTTCATTTTTAATAAAGCCAAATTCTTTGATCGCTTCATCAAATCGAATATTCCAACTCAGAGAGGCTTGCTTCAATCCATAAATGGATTCTGCGACTTACATACCTTTCAAAGATCCTTTGGGTGACAAAACCCTCGGGTTGTGTCATATACACATCCTCAAGGAGATTTCCGTTAAGGAAAGCAATTTTGACATCCATCCGCGCGATTTCGTAATCATAAAAAGTCGCAATAGCAAGTAAGATCTCGATGGATTTAACCATTGCCCTTTGGAGAAGGTTTCATCATAGTCAACACCTTGAATTTGTTTGAAACCTTTTGCTACCGATCGGCCTTTATAGGTTTGTACATTACCATCCATATCGGTTTTCTTCTTGAAAACCCACTTGCACCGATTGGTTTTTACCTCTTGGTGGATCAACCAGAGTCCATACTTGGTTAGTATACATGGAGTCCATCTCGATTTCATGGCTTCAAGCCATTTCTCGAGAATCTGGTCCATTCATAGCTTCTTGGTAGGATGCTGAGGCTCATCTTGATCTATGAGCATCACATAGCTTTTGAGTCACAAGATATCCATAATATCTCTCGGGCTCTTTTGCGTGTCCTACCAGATCTACTGAATGACTTGTGTAATTTGAAAGCGAGTTCACTTTCTACAATTTCTTGTGGTTCCCTGCTTTCATGTTCCAACTCGAGTTCAATGATATTTTGTGGTTTCGAATTTCTTGAGTTCTACTTTCCTCCCACTGTTTCCTTTAGAGACAAATTCTCTTTCTAGAAAAATATCATTCGAGCAACAACCACTTTGTTCTCGGAAGGTTTGTAGAAATAATACCCTTTTGTTTCCTTTGGGTATCCCACAAAATTACATTTGTCGATTTGGGTCCGAAGCTTGTCGAATTGAGGACGTTTTACTTAATGCCTCGCAACCCCAAATCTTCATGAACGACATACTAGGACGCTTCCCGATCCACATTTCATATGGTGTCTTACGAACCGTCTTTGTAGGAACACGGTTAAGTGTGAATGCAAAATTATCTCTAGGGCATGACCCCGAAGCTTATTGGAAGATCCGCATGACTCATCATTGATCGTACCATGTCCAACAAGGTTTGATTCCTCCTCTCGGATACACCATTCCATTACGGTGTTCGGTGGAGTGAGTGTGATATAATACCACACTCCTTTAGAAGGTCATCAAAGTCTTGGCTTAAGTATTCACCTCCTCGATCGGATCGAAGGGCTTTTATGCTTTTGCCAAATTGGTTTTGAACTTCATTCTTGAATTCCTTGAACTTTTCAAAGGATTTGATTTGTGTCTCATAAGATACACATATCCATATCTACTAAAGTCATCAATAAATGTAATGAAGTAATAAAACCTACCTCTTGCTAATCTAACTCATGGGTCCACATACATCACTATGTATAAGTCCCAATATATCGCTAGCCGATTCAACGTGTCCAAAGTGAAAAGGGCTTTAGTCATCTTGCCTAATAAACAAGACTCGCATTTTCATATGATTGAAATCAAATGAATCCAAGAACCCATCTTTATGGAGTTTGGATATGCGTTTCTCATTTATATGGCCTAAACGATAGTGCAGAGATATGCTTGATTTGAATCATTTGATTTAAATCGTTTTGTATTTATGTTATAGATAGGCATTTCTAAATCAAGAATATAGAGACCGTTAAACAATTGTGCAACACCATAACAAATATCATTTAAGTAAAACAAACAACGATTGTTCTTTATTATAAATGAAAAACCTTTCTTGTCCAAACAAGAAAGCGAAATAATATTTTTGCTTATAGCGAGCACAAAATAACAATCTTCTAATTCTAAAACTAGCCCGGTGGGCAAAGATAAATGATAAGTTCCTACGGCCGGTCTGCAAAGAACTTTTGCTCTATTTCCAACTCGTAGGTCAACCTCTCCTTTCGCCAAAGTTCTACTCCTTCGGAGTCCCTGCACATTAACACAAATGTGAGAACCACATCCAGTATCCAATACCCATGATGTAGAAGTAGATAAGTTGACTTCTATAACATATATACCTGAATCAGAAGTCGTACTTCCTTTTCTTTTCTTCACTTCTTCCAGATAAGCATGACAATTCCTTTTCCAGTGTCCAGGTTTTCCACAGAAGTGACATTCACCTTCTTTAGCCACCCCACCTTTAGGTTTTAAAGCCTGTTTGGTTTTGGAATTGGGTTTGGCAAAAGATTTAGATCCTATCTTCTTCTTGCCTTTCCAATTTCCCTTAGTATTCCCCTTTTGCACCATCATTATGGGAGCGGGTCCTACCTTTTTCATGTTGTTCTCGGTAGTTCTTAACATGCTCAACAACTCAGTAAGGGGTTTCTCAATTTCATTCATAAGATAGTTCTTAACAAATTGAGAGTAGCTGCTGTTCAAAGATTACAAAACAAGGTCAGTTTGGGCTTCCAGAGAGATTGGAAAACCCAACCTATCAAGGTACTCAATATACCCAATCATTTTCAGTACATGTGGACCAACTGGATCACGTTCACCCATTTTGCAGTGATACAACGCCTTGCTTGTATCATACCTCTCCTGTCGAGCATGCCCTTCGAACAATTTCTTGAGATGCTCAATCATCTCATAAGCATCCATCAACTCATGTTGCTTCTGAAGCTCAGCGTTCATGGTTGCTAGCATGACACAACTCACATCCAGAGCATCATCTTGATGCTTCTTGTAAGCATTATGCTCATGACGTGGCAAGATGATACGGTGTCTTTGCGGGAATGGGCCCATCAAGGACATATAGCTTACGCTCTTGTTTGAGGACAATCCTCAAGTTCCTATGCCAAGGAAATTAATTCCACTTAGCTTGTCCTTTTCAAGGGTGATCGTAATGAAAGACTATTTGTGTTGTTGTTGTTCGCCATTTGATATCTACAATTTATAAGTGCAACAATAATAAGTCAAATTACAGAGTTGATATTATATAATTGATAATAGTACATTCAAAATATACCTCCCACTATTTTATTCAAATTAATAGCCCTCACCATTAATTCGAAAAGCATTTTCTATTAAATCTTTCTAGTGAGCCAAGATCCATATTTCATTATGCCTTAAGTTAGCTTTGGCTATTCTCTCAAAACATAATTATTTAGGTAGACAATCCTTTTTCAATTATATCATATATAACTCCTGGATAGTTTGGTAAACAACATTTGTTTCTAGTCCATCTAATGGTACCAACCAAACTCTATGCCTCTAAGTCCACAATCCTATTGAGATAACTTAGTTAAGTCGGGCCCAATGATTTTAATAGTTTGGATATCACAATTATCCTATCGCATCTTACCTAGATAAATAGGGTACTTTGCTTTGGCAAACCTACATCTATTGATCAAGGTCTTGATGAGTGTTATTCATTGGAAGGCATCGATTTAGACTTAATAATTTAATGAGGGATTTTATTAATTTAGATCTCACCAATTTTAATCTTGTTAAGCATGCACATTATTAATCATATCATATCACATACAAGCATAAATAAAGTGCAAAATTAAATGTGTCACAGTTATGGCCCAATCCACTGTCAATCTTTTCAAGCTAATGAAAGATTGAAGGTCAATCTAAGGTGGTAAAAGATCTTAAAATAAATAACTTCCTTGGATCTTCCTCTAGCATGCTCCTCCTCTCCATCATCATCTTTCCATTGTGTTCTCCATCTTGACATCTTCATTAATTACAAATTATTACATGACATAAAGAAACCTCGAGTTACATTCAAGGGGATTTAGATGAGAAGAGAATATTACATTAGAATTTATAGAAAGGCACGACATGCAAGCCGTATTTCAAAACCAAAAACCACTAACCTATGGGTCAAAAGGCCATAACTATGCACCATGCATATCACAATAAGCACATAACAATTTATATATAATTAAAGAAAACTATATATAAAATATAGGGGACACGACCATCGCGGCGCCACGACGGGGTCTCCCCTCAATGATGGTCCGGCGTGTGGTCTCGCCGTGCCGTCGGTCAATGAGTGGGGTCTGGAAGCGGCGGTAAAAAAAAAAATTCGAACTACATTATGTATTGCAAAATTTTTCCATACGAATCTCTGAAACAGTTTCAGAATCATACATTTTAATCCACTAAAACACCCATAATAACAAATCATATATGTCCAGTTTCAATTTAATCATATTAAAAGCGAATAATAAAGACACCCGTAATTTATCATATATTTCCAGTTTCGATTAATCATATTAAAACGATTCTTCATGCTTCTAATCCGATTAGAATAGTTATATTGTTATTCCACCGATTAAAGATACGATTAACAGTATCATCATATATATTACCAGAATACACATACAACGGAATATCATATATTCAATTTTATATCGGTAAACATGCATCATCATATATCATATATATCGAATAAAATTAAAACACGTAAATCAATTAATCTTTTTCGCAAGTAGCTCGATACCACCGTTGGGCTTGCACGATTAAACGCATACAAATGAAATTAAAATTTTAAAGCAATTTCCAAAACCCTAAAATAGGATCCATGCGAAAAATCAATTAATTCAGGAGGTTTAGAGATTATACAGATATAAACAAAACGAGAATCAAACCGATTGCGCCTCGAATCTCCAACGCATAATACAAACCGATTGCGCCTCTACGGTATCCACATGAAGCCAGCACGCACGAACCGTCGAACGATTACGCAATAAGAAGGACTTCACAGTACTAGCCACCAAAAGGAATGGATTTTTCAAACTGTTTTCTCTCTAGTCTCTCTCTAAGAAGCAGCTAGGGTTTTTCAATTATGATATCTTACCTAAGTAGCGACTATATATCATATATATAGTAGTTAAAAGGAATTAATCAAATCAAAACCTAATTTTATAAAATCCGAATTTATATATATATATATATCTCTTAATTAAGTCTTACTTAATTAATATACATATATACTAATTATCCTTTTAATTTAAATTAAGTGATTTAAATACTATTAATCATATTAATATATTTAAATCCTTAAAATTTAAATTAATTCCCTTTTAAATTACGTTTCTATGTGTGTGACCCTATAGGTTATTATTACGTTGGCAATAATTTTAAAATCATATTATAAAATTATAAATAGTGAGCTGCATCTAGTAATGCATCATCGCTACCCAAGTAATAATAAGATCGATGATTCGATGCAACCTTTTTGTGACCAATGTTTCAATGTAATTTAATCCTTTTAACCTTAATATCCCGTGTCATACTCTTCATAATTTAATTTGAGTTTTCTTGATCAATGAGTAGACTATATGAAATAAATCACTATTTGAGCATGGCCATGCATTTCATAGTCCTACTCAATCAAGAGGCCTATGGATATCACCCATAATATATAGGATGGTTAAATTCCATTTAGATCACTCATATTTCTCACACGATTCATGATGAACCCAATAATCACCTTTATAGTCCACCCTATTAAAGGTGACATTTGATGATATCAAAGTACATAAATTCTCGTAGTAATAATATAAGCGATTTGGTCGGAGGACCATTACATCATTGTCACTATGAGAATTGCTAATGACACTTCGCATAATGCTCCATATAAAATTCTCATGGTGGGTCTGTCCAGACATCGTTCTCTAACATGTACCTATGCATTGACTTAATATCTCATATATTTATGACCAATGAGATTTGGTCATCAGTCAATCCACATACTAGTCTCAATGCATCATTGTTGTCCCATCAACAATGATACTCGACTAGGGACATTTAAGAACACTGATACTAATGGTAATATATAATCTCATGTTCAAGTCACATACTTGAAACTATATAATTTGTATCACTATTCTAAGGAATTTTATTATGTTAACAATTATATTACGCAATAAATAAAACCATAATAAAATCATATATTTATTCAATCAAATATAATATCAAAACGTTAAGCAATTATATCAAATAATTGGCCTCTAGGGCATAAACTCTAACAATGGACCGGTGGATTGATGGAGTGTACCTCTATACGGCAAAGCAAGGACAGACCCATTACACCTTGAGTAGAGATTTGATGGAAAACATGGGACAGTTAGAGTATAAGAGTGATGTTGAGCATGGGATGTTGGGTTGATGGTTATTTATTAGGAGTCTAGTAGTTGTAGTTATATGTATGTATATACTAGTGTATGTGATCTTGATCTTTTGTGTAAGATACTGGATAGTTTATGTAAACGCCATATTTTGTTAGAGGGATAGTGTGTTGGTATTCCCCACCTTTTGATATAATAGGGGATAGATGGTATCATTTATAGAAGTATGTTATAGGTTGATTACACCTGAAGTACTAATTATTGGCATATGAATATAAATGTTTTTATCAATTGTGTTATGTGATTGTTACATAAAAATAAATACTTAAAGAATATTATAAGATAATAATATGAAATATTTTTTTTAGAAAATGTCGCCCAGATGTAGACTACCAGTACCAGAAGAATCGGTCAATAATGAGAGGGATCAAGTAGACCCTATCCAATGATTAGCAAACTTGTTAGGAGAAGTCCTTCGTGAAAGAAACAATGAACCCGTGTGTACCAACCCCAAGTTATTCTTGTAATAAACTTTAAGGATTTTAAGGGTGTAGGACCTCCGAAATTTAAAGGAACTACAGATCTTATCGATGCACAAATTTGGATAAAGGAGATGGAGAAAGCATTCATCATTGTTCGTGTAAGGAATGACTAAAAGACTGCGTACGCTACGTATATGATGAAGGGCAAAGAGAAATTTTGGTCGGAAGCGAATCAACAGAGAGGGGGAGAAGGAATTATATTGTGGGAGAGGTTCAAGACGTTGTTCTTTGAGAATTATTTCCCGAAGAGTATGTAGAACCGAATGGAGGTTAAGTTTTTAGAGCTAAAGTAGGGAGAGATGACGAAGACGCAGTATGCGGCTAAATTCAAAGAATTTGCGCGATTTGCGACACATCAACTAGACACAGAAGAAAGGAAAGCTCGATGCTTTGAACTATGACTGAAGTCATTTCTATTCAACAAGGTGTCAGTTCTCCAAATCGATTCATTCGCTACACTGTTGGAGAAATCCATCATCGCTGAAGGATGAAGTGAGGCTCTGAGTCAATACAACAAGGAAAAGAAGAACAAGAAAAGTGGAAGAAGCAGTAATGAAGGAAGTAACTTGGGAAAGTGAAAATGGAACAATAACAACACAACAACAATAATCAAGCGAGAAGTCACGAAGGAGGATTTAAAAAATGAGCTGAGGCTTGTCCAAAATGGTGGAAAAGTCATCAAGGGGAATGTTGGAAGGAGCGCATTATCTGTTACAACTGTGGCCAGTAGGGGCATATTTCGCCAAACTGCCCGAAACTGAAGAAGACCAGAGGATGTTTTATTTGTGGCTCGACAAAACATCAGATTAAGGACAGCCTAAAGAAGGGAAGCAGCAGAGGAAGCGCCAATCAAGGAGGAGGCAGCAAACTAATGATTAGTGGACCAGCTCAACCCAATCGATCAACCGCCAAAACACTTAACATAATGGTCCAGTACGCAGTTATTGCAAAGGATGTGGTGTTAGGTATTATCCCAATTAATAATATAAATGCTTATATATTATTTGATTCGAGTGATACATGTTCCTTTATATCTGAAGAATTTGCTAGTCAATTAAATTTACCCCAAGAACTATTAGAGAATCCTTTAAACATAGAAGTTGTGAATAAAGAAGTAACTCCTGTAGAACTCATTTACCGAAATTGTTGTGCCAAAATTAAGGGACATAAACTAAGCATATACTTGATTTCGATAAGATTGGGGGAATTTGACGTAATATTAGGGATTGACTAGTTATATAATTATGCTGTGATAATTGATTGTCAGAAGAAAAGTGTGAACCTTCAGACTCCAAATCAGTCTAAGATAGTGTTTTATGGTAGCTCATCGCTTAAGCAATCGTGTTGTCTTACAATGATGCAAACCAAGAAGTTGTTGAGAAAAAGATGTGTAGGTTATTTAGCCTATATCGTAGATACTCAGAAAAGGGAGTAGAAATGAAAATTATATCGGTATTTAGAGATTTTGAGACGATGTCATGAGACGATCCACCTTGGAGCCTTCCATGGACGGAGAAATTGAATTTGTGATAAACTTATTACCAGGAACTGCACCGATTTCGAAAGCCCCATATCGTATGGTGCCGGTAAAAATGAAGGAGTTGATGATACAACTACAAGAATTTCTAGATAAGGCATATATTCAACTAAGCGTGTCTCCTTGGGGAGCACTAGTGTTGCTTGTTAAGAAAAAAGATGGATCGATGAGGCTTTGTATTGACTATCAAGAGTTGAACAGAGTGACAATCAAGAATAGATATTTGTTACCTTGAATAGATGACCTTTTAGATCAATTGAATGGAGAAAGGTGTGACGCCCCCAAAATTAGGTATACATCACCCATCTTAAGTTGCCAGATACATGGTACAAAATTCAAATACAACTAAAATATACAACATGAGCTACGAGTTTTAATACAAATATTGTCATCTAGACAATATCTACACTCAATGGAGTCCTCATTACATTTATTATTACACTATTTCACAGAATAGTGAGGACTACTAATGCACCATTTAGGACCATCACTCTATTCCCCGACTAGTCCCAGCTACGTTCTCATTTCCTGAAGAGAACAATGAAAGAAAGGGTGAGCTCAACTAGCCCAGTAAAAAATATTATGACTAAGATAATGCCGAATAATTTATAGTTAGCCTTCAAATGATTGTTAAACTTATAAAATATAATAACTATCAAGTTTAAGCTGCGGTGAACAAGCAATCCATTAGAAGAGTCAAGTAGGGAATAAAATCTACTATCTTCTATGATTTAAAAGGTTTTTCATCATTTTTATCGCTGGGACTCGGCTTAATAAATAATCCACATCATCGAATCACCCCTGCACTACGACCAATGATATTCTTTAGTATCACGACCACGAATTATCCATGCACCACGACTTAAGATAATCATGTTTTCATCAATGGTCCTGATCATGCCATAAAATAATTCATCTTTGCACTACGGCCAAAGAGAATCGATAGCCATAATCATACCAAAAACTCTCCATCAATGCACTACGGGCCAATGAGGACTTTTTCCACATCATTTGTAACATTACGGTTATGATTATACCGAATAATCCCTGGTCATAATCATACCAAGTTCATCTATGGACTACAGGCCACAGATGACTTTCAACATAATATAAACATGAGGATGATGACAATGATATAAGAATTCAATAAAACAAGTTCAAGAATTAATTTATCCAGGAACTGATAACGTTCAAATTATCAACATGATACTTCTTTGTAGAGTAAAATTCAAGAATGCTCAGAAGAATATTTCCATGCAAAGATACTGGATGAAACACAAATATTAAGGATATTCCACTAATTTCATGGAGTATAGAAGTCAAAACTTTAACCAACTGAGTATATTAAAGAATGGAATGACAAAAAGAAATCACCATGCATGCGGTACTTCGCATAGACAGGTTATTCCAACAGAATAATAATAACGGAACCATGTAAGATGAAATTTGCACCGACAGGATGTTCCAACAGAATATTAAAGAATGGAATAACAACAGAAATCACCATGCATGCGGTACGTCGCATAGACAGGTTATTCCAACAGAATAATAAATAACGGAACTAGGTCCAGCGTAAAACGCACAGATAGGATATTCCAACAGAATAATAAAGAATGGAACCAGGTCCGGCGTAAAATGCACAGACAGGATATTCCAACAAAATAATAAAGAATGGAATATTAGAAGAATTTCACCATATATGCAGTACTTTACATAGACAGGTTATTCCAACATAATAAAGAATGGAATAACATAAGAATTTCACCAAGTATAGGGTAGCCCGCGTATACAGGTTATTCCAACAGAATAATAAAGAATGGAATAACAGAAGTTCTTTTCATGAATAAGAAAGAAAGAATACCCCTTAGGAGTACAACAAATAATATTCCCTACCTTAGAAAGAAGAGTACTTGATATAAAAGTAGTGAAGTAACAAAACACTTTTCTTCTTTCACTCTATAGTTTATCTCTCTAGAGTTTCAGTGAATTCGTAAGAAATAATGAAGGAATGAGCTTCTATTTATAGAAAAATGGACTGCAGAGTAACTAACTCTTGAATTGTCTAGATTAATTTATTTTAATCTAACGGTCCATATTTAAAGCAAAATCTTTCAAATAAAATGTAATATATTCCATTTATAATCTAATAAAATGAATAACTTTATAAAAGATTTTACTATGCAAACACTATACAAACACTATGCATAATAAAATATAATATATTCTAATTATTGTCTAATAAAACAGATAACTTTATAAAAGTATCCTGTTTTATATAAAAAGATTTTACTATGCAAAATACTATGCAGGCACTATGCATGCACTATGCAACACTATGCATAATAAAATATAATATATTCTATTTATAGAATAACTTTATAAAAGTATTCTGTTTTATTACATTAATAATACTAATAAAATAAAAACTGAGTGACTTATCACGTAACCATCAATAATCAATACCGTGTGCTACTATGTAACTCACGCCAGACATCGCATTTTTTAACACCGGTGTTTGTTTCAAAAGATTAATGGTAAAACTTCCACCATTATTTTCAGTAAAATATTTTTGTCGTTTTCTCCATCCAACAATAATTCCGTTGTGGGTTCCGCCAATGATTGTACCGTCGTACGGGTATTCTTCGACAAAAAGAATATTCCCCAACCAATCGAATATTATACAACAACTTGAATACTTTTTAAAATTTATAAATACTACCCACAACTATAACATTATATCAAATCCACACCATAATATTAAAAAAATATTTTCAGAAAATTAAATATTTATTCATAAAATCTGGGGTCTCACAATCTCCCCTCCTTATGAAATTTTGCCCTCAAAATTTACGTACGTACCTGGTATGCCGAACAGATGAGGATACCTTGACTTCACTTCAAATTCTAACTCTTGAGGTATAACCTTAGAGCGTCGAATATGATCCTTCTTATCCAAGATTTTAACACGTATCTCCTCAAACGTTAAATCATCCGTTATCTCGTCCGGTTCTAAATTAATAATGTGGTTCGGGTCGTCCACATATTTATTTAACATCGATGCGTTAAAAACGTTATGAAACGCGACATACTTGGTGGTAAAATGAGTCTATAAGCCACAGTTCCTACTCGATCGAGGATTTCTAATGGGTCAATTAAATTGAGGGTTGAGATTTCCTCTCTTCGTCGATTCTTGCTTCTAGAATAACGCCCTCTTGAACCTTTTTCTTCACATTCATTAGCTCCGGGTATGTAGCTTGATCGGCTTTAACTTTATCGATTAAAGTCGATTCTACTCGTATATTCGTTATCTTCACTTGGTTTCCTAGAGTCTTTAACTCTATCTTCATCATTTGTAAGTCGTACGAAATGGGCCTTTGTGTTAACAACATCGCACTCATAAACGCATAAGATCTTCTACTAAACGCGTCAGCTACCACGTTCGTACTTCCACGATGATATTGAATGGTACGATCGTAATCTTCAACAGCTCGAGTCAACGTCTTTGGCGAATGTTACGTTCATTTTAGTTGAAGAAATATTTGAGGGTTTAAGAAATGGGTTTTGTACTGGGTCAATACAAAATTTGATTTCACGCTCTAGGGTAGGCTAAGAAGTCTTCAAGAATACGTCAGGAAATTTATTAACAATAGAAATATCATTCAAAACTATGACCCTCATCCAAGACTTGGATAGTACGTCACATTGATACCTATCAACTTGCCATCGTCATTCACGACATCGCCTACATAAAGTCTGGCTTTGGTGCATTCCACACAAGAAAGTCAACAACGAAAGGATCGGGGCTCTTTATTTATGGCTTGATATGACAATGAGTGACTTTAGTAGTTTGGTTACTTTGAATTCGCATAATAGGTTGGTTAGGAGTATGAAAGCTAACAACCTTATGAAAAGCATGATGAGTAGTTAACCAATCGTTTTCAAAAATCACATCAAAGGCAAGTATTTTCAAAGAGACAAGATCGACACGTAACGTGAAAGTGTTTATTTGAACAAGATTTATAAATAGTGGATGTAATGAAGGTTTCTCCCAACTGAGTTTAAACAGATATATCAAAGTCTAACTTCTCCGGAGTTAACTTCAAACATGGAACACAACTAGGTGAAATAAAAGAGTAAGTAGAACCAGGTATTTAACACCAGATAGACTTGCAAGAGTTTATGACTAACATACCCGTGATAATTTTATTCAGGTTCCTCGTCACGAAAAAAAATGCTCTCTCTTAAACTACCGGCTTTGGCTTGTCTGGGACATCCTTTGGCATCACTATCCCAGCTGGAATTGACTTCACCATACGACAAAATTGAGCTAGGTGACCTTCTCTTCCGTAATTAAAACACGTTTTGGATTGCTGCGTATAGTTTGGACGGAGGTGTCCCTCCTGTCCGCATTTGAAACATACGACCGATGGTCATTATCTTGGCCATGATTACCACCGAAGTGGTTACCATTCTTGGCATGATAATTTCCCCCACGATGGTTATCATTGTTCTGATGGTCGTTGCCACCGGTATGATTATTATTGTGTTGTTGCTTGTTACCTTTTGGTTGTGTTGACTCATTATCGCGCTCCAATAACTGAGCCCTATTCATAACATCTGAATATAAACAAAGTTTATGAGAAATAAGATATTGACGTATCTCCGCCTTCAAACCTATTAAAAACATCCGCGTTATTCTCTCTTTATTATCAACCAAGTGGCACGCAAATCGGGACAACTCGGCAAACTTGGCTTCGTACTGCGATACGGTCATGTTGTTTTGCTCCAACTTGATAAATTCCACCTCCTTCATGTGACGAATGCTTTCGAGAAAGTACTTGTGATTGAACAGCTCTTGGAACTTCTCCCAAGACATCTTGAGTGCGTCAGGCTGGGTACATTTTACAGATTCCCACCAGTGATCTGCCTCTTCATGCAACATAAAGGTGGCAAAGGGAACCTTTTGCTCCTTGGAGCATCCCAAGACATCAATTATCTTGGTGATCTGCTTTAACGACGTCTCTACCTTAAGTGGTTCTGGCTTTCCCAAAAACTTCGGTGGTCCCAGCTCCTTGAATTGCTTAGCGGTGACCAACCGTGGGTTGCCATCGTTTCCTCTTGCATTATGAACAGGAGCCGTCTTCGCCTGATATTGCATGAATTCTAAAAAACTCCTAAACGTACCGTCGTTCGTCAATTGATCAATGTTGTTGTTTACAAGAGGATTATCGCCATCCTATTGCACATTGTCCTGATTATTGATCTGTGGAGAATCAACAGTCTCATGTGCTCCATTTCTTATCTCAATATTTTCAGATGCCATTTTAAAATACTGCCACAAAACAAGGGTTAATTAACATATCACATATTATCTCTATACTCTAAGCGACCAATTAAATATCAAATAAACTTAGGTAGGTCATACTAACGAATGAATTCCCCGACTCTCCCCTCCTAGTTCTAGTCTCACATCTTAGCCAGTGATCATATCCCTAAGCTTTGATACCAACTGTGACGTCCCCAAAATTAGGTATACATCACTCATCTTGAGTCGCCAAATACATGGTACAGAATTCAAATACAACTAAAATATACAACATGAGCTGTGAGTTTTAATACAAATATTGTCATCTAGAAAATATCCACACTCAATGGAGTCCTCATTACATTTATTATTACACTATTTCATAGAATAGTGAGGACTACTAATGCACCATCTAGGACCATCACTCTATTCCCCGACTAGTCCCAGCTACGTTCTCATTTCCTGAAGAGAACAATGAAAGAAAGGGTGAGCTCAACTAGCCCAGTAAGAAATATTATGACAAAGATAATGCATAATAATTTATCGTTAGCCTTCAACAGTTTTAAACTTATAAAATATAATAACTATCAAGTTTAACTGCAGCGGAACAAGCAATCCATTAGAAGAGTCAAGTAGGGAATAAAATCTACTATCTTCTATGATTTAAAACGTTTTTCATCATTTTTATCGCTGGGACTCAACTTAATAAATAATCCACATCATCGAATCACCCCCGCTCTACTACCAATGATATTCTTTAGTATCACAACCACGAATTATCCATGCACCACTACTTAAGATAATCATGTTTTCATCAAGCAGTCCGATCATGCCATAAAACAATTCATCTTTGCACTACTACTAAAGAGAATCCATAGCCATAATCATACCAAAAACTGTCCATCAATGTACTACGGGCCAATGAGGACTTTTTTCACATCATTTGTAACATTACGGTTATGATTATACCGAATAATCCCTGGTCATAATCATACCAAGTCCATCTATGCACTACAAGCCACAGATGACTTTCAACATAAAATAAACATGAGGATGATGACAATGATATAACAATTCAATAAAACAAGTTCAAGAATTAATTTATCCAGGAACTGATAACGTTCAAATTATTAACATGATACTGCTTTATAGAGTAAAATTCAAGAATGCTCAGAAGAATATTTCCATGAAAAGATACTGGATGAAGTGCAAATATCAAGGATATTCCACTAATTTCATGGAGTATAGAAGTTAAAACTATAACCAACTGAGTATAATAAAGAATGGAATGACAAAAGAAATCACCATGCATGCGGTACTTCGCATAGACAAAAGTTATTCAATGTAATAATAATAACGGAACTGAGTAAGACAAAATTACTTGACCGACAGGATGTTCCAATGTAATAATAAAGAATGGAATAACAACATAAATCACCATGCATGCGGTATCAGCATGAGCAAAGTTATTCAATAGAATAATAAATAACGGAACTAGGTCCCAGAAAAACGCATGCAGACAAGATATTCCAACAAAATAATAAAGAATGGAACTAGGTTAGGTTGTAAAACGCATGCATGTGGGATATTCCAATGAATAATAAAGAATGGAATATTAGAAGAATTTCACCATGTATGCAAGTTACTTTGCATAGATAAAAGTTATTCCAACATAATAATAAAGAATGGAATAATGTAATAATTTCACCATGTATAGGGTTGCCCACGTATACAGGTTATTCCAACAGAATAATAAAGAATGGAATAACAGAAGTTCTTTTCATGAATAAGAAAGAAAGAATACCACTTAGGAGTACAACAAATAATATTCCCTACCTTAGAAAGAAGAGTACTGGATATAGAAGTAGTGAAGTAACAGATCACTTTTCTTCTTTCTCTCTATAGTTTATCTCTCTAGAGTTTCAGTGAATTCGTAAGAAATAATGAAGGAATGAGCTTCTATTTATAGAAAAATGGACTGCATAGTAACTAACTCATGAACGGTCCAGATTCATTTACTTTAAATTGACGGTCTATATTTAAAGCAAAATCTTTTAAATAAAATATAATATATTCTATTTATTATCTAATAAAACGAATAACTTTATAAAAGATTTTACAATGCAAACACTATACAAACACTATGCATAATAAAATATAATATATTCTAATTATTGTCTAATAAAACAGATAACTTTATAAAAGTATTCTGTTTTATATAAAAAGATTTTAGTTTGCAAAACACTATACATGCACTATGCAACACTATGTATAATAAAATATAATATATTCTATTTATAGAATAACTTTATAAAAGTATTCTATTTTATTACATTAATAATACCAATAAAACAAAACTGAGTGACTTATCACGTAAGCATCAATAATCAATACCGTGTGCTACTATACAACTACGCGTATTACTGTACTTTTAACACCGGGTGTTTCAACAGTATTAATGGTAAAACTTCTGCCGTTATTTTCAATAAAATATTTTGTCATTTTCTCCATCCGACAATAATTCCGTTGTGGGGTCCACCAATGATTGTACCGTCGTACTAATATTCTCTGACAAAAAGAATATTCCCCGACCAATCGAATATTATACAACAACTTGCATACTTTTCAAAATTTATAAATACTACCCACAACTATAACATTATATCAAACCACACCATAATATTAAAAAAAATATTTCGAGAAAATTAAATCTTTATTCATAAAATCTGGGGTCTCACAAAAGGTGTTTCTCAAAGATAGACTTACGAATGAGATATCATCAGTTGAGGGTACGAAAGGGAGACATACCAAAGACGGTGTTCCGAACCCGTTATGGACACTATGAGTTTTTTGGTGATGTTATTCGGGTTAGCTAATGCCCCAGCGGCATTTATGGATTTGATTAATCTAGTTTTTATGCCATATTTGGATAAGTTCGTGGTAGTTTTTATTGATGATATTTTGATTTATTCAAAGACCATAGAAGAACACACCGAACATTTGAAGATGATATTAGAAGCATTGAGAAGGGAGAAGATGTACGCAAAATTTTCTAGGTACGGATTTTGGATGGAGAATGTCTAATTTTTAGGTCATGTGATAGACAAAGATAGAATTTCAGTAGATCCTGCGAAGGTGGAGGCGGTGAGTAATTGGGAGCAGCCAAAGATGCCAAAAGAGTTGAGAAGTTTTTTAGGGTTAGTCGAGTACTATCAAAGATTTATCCAAGATTTTTCTAATATAGCAACCCCGTTGACAAATCTAACGAGAAAGGAAGTGAAGTTCGTATGGATGGAAAAGTGAGAAGAATGTTTTAAAGAGTTGAAGAGAGGTTGAGCGAGGTGCCTGTATTATCATTACTAGATGATATGGGAGGTTTGTTGTATGACCCCAACTTTTATGAATAAAGATGAATTTTCTAAAATATCATTTTTGAATATTAATGAGTGAATTTGATATAATGTTATAGTCGTGGGTAATATTTATAAATTTTGCAAAGTACGCAAGTTGTTATGTTATATTCAATTGGTCGGGGAATATTCGTTTTAACAGGGAATATTCGTACGACGACACAATAATTGGTGGACCCCACAGTAGAATTATTGTCGGATTTGGAAAATGACAGAAATATCTATTTATAAAAGTAACGGCGGAAGTTTTACCGTTATCTGTTGAAATACCGAGTGTCAAAAGTATAGTAATACGCGTGGTTGTATAGTAGCACACGATATTGATTATTGATGCTTACGTGAGAAGTCACTCAGTTTTGTTCAATTATTGCTACAGTAATTGCTGCATAATATCTCACGTTATTTGATTCAATTATTGTCAATATTTTATATATTATTAAATCAATAATTGAGATGACAAAGTTATTAATATTATTATTTGCAATATTGACGATGTCTAGAAGTTCTGTCAATGAGAAGTTTAGTCACCTAATTGCGCGCCAATAAGGAGAAATCCTTATTGGAAAGCCACCTCTTTCCTGAGAACGACCTGGTTGTTAAATATTGTGAATTATAATAATGATGATAAATGTTGAGGGGATTTTTATGAAGTATTTGATGTAAATTTTGCTTATTTTATGGACCCCCATTTACCCATTTTTCAAAATAATCGGGAGAAGTTATCTCAATTTTTATTTTATATATATATATATATATATATATATATATATATATATATATATATATATATATTTGATGATTGCATGCGTAGGAAGAAATGAGTACATTAATATATATGTTAGTTGTTTGGTGGGTGGATGGGGGGGGGATAATGGAATTGAATCATAGGTATGGTGCCGTATGTATACGGTTATATATCATTATATTATATAAGTTTTGTTTTATTATATTATAAATAGAATATATTATATTTTATTTAAAGTTTTTCGTTTTATTAGAATATTTTATTGCATAGTGATGCAGAGTAAATCAAAATATTCAAACGCTTCTAGTAGAAAAATTATGCGCGTGATTATAGTTCTTTATCGTCCGTGATTTCTAAATTCAAATAGTATCCTTTCCATTCTCCTATAAATAGGATGCTTAGTTAGAATTGAAAATCACACCAGAATCAGAGAATTCTTCTTCTATAATATTGAGCGTATTTCTTTCGAGTTTTAGAAAGCTTTGAGCGTAGAAAACAGTATAAGTTTTCTTCAAGAATATCTCCTATATACCAGTTGAAATAATCTTCTTTTTAAGGTAAGGGATATTATTTTTGTTCAGTATTCGTATGAAATAATATTTTATTCCATACTCTGTAGTATGTAAGTAATATTATTTCGTTTCAGATTTCGAATTCTATACTTATTTTGTTAAGTTTTGGCTTCTATACTCCATGAAATTAGTAGAATATCCTTGATATTTTGCGCTTCATCCAGTATCTTATCATGAAAATATTATTCTGAGCATTCTTGATAAATTTTAACTTTTTCATGCCGGGGTACTATTCACGGGGTTACTATTCCCAACGTTACTATTCGATGATGTGGATTATTTATTAAGCTGAGTCTCAGCGATAAAATTAATGATAAATTCTTTTAAATCATAGAAGATAGTAGATTTCATGTTCTGCTTGACTCTTCTAATGGATTGCTTGTTCTATTGCAGTTAAACTTGATGTTTATTATATTTTATCAGTTTAACACTATTGAAGGCTAACGTTAAATTATTTTGCATTATCTTAGTCATAATATTTCTTACTAGGCTAGTTGAGCTCACCCTTTTGCTTTCATTGTTCACTTCAGGAAATGAGAACGTAGCCGGGACTAGTCGGGGAACGGAGTGATGGTCCAGATATTTGCATTAGTAGTCCTCACTATTCTATGAAATAGTGTGATAATAAAAGTATTCAGGACTCCATTTGAGTTTGAATACTGTCTAGAAGATAATATTCGTATTAAACTCGCAGTTTATGTTTTGTCGTATTTTACACGACAGTTGTATTATTAAGTTGTATTTGAATTTTGCACCAAAGCTTAGGGATATGATCCCTGGCTGAGATGTGAGACAAGACCTAGGAGGGGAGAGACGGGAAATTCCTTCGCTAGTATAACCTACCTAAGTTTATTTGGTATTTAAATGGTTGGTCAGGATATAGGGATAATATGTGGCATGTCAATTAACCCATGTTTTGTGGAAGTGTTTGAAAATGATATTCGAAAATGTTGAGAATATCAATGGAGCACAGGAGACCGTTGAGTCGCCACAGATCAACACCCAGGATAATGTGCATAAAGAAGGCAATAATCCTCAGGTGAACAACAACACCGACCAAATGGCAAACGACGGAATGTTTAGGAGCTTTCTGCAATTTGTACAACATCAGGCAAGAGAGACTCCTGTCCAAAATACAGGTGGAAACACTGGCAACGCTCGAACGATCACCGCTAAACAGTTCAAGGAGCTGGGACCACCGAAGTTTATTGGAGAGCCAAAACCACTTAAGACGGAGACGTGGATAAAGTAGATCACCAAGATATTTGATGTCTTGGGATGCTATGAGGAGCAAAAGGTTCCCTTTTCCACCTTTTATGTTCAGGAGAGGCAGATTCTTTGGTGGGAATCAGTAAATCGTGACTCAACTTCTTTGAATCGAAGATGTCTTGGGAGAAGTTCCAAGAACTCTTCAACGACAAGTACTTTACCGAAAGTATTGGTCACATGAAAGAGGTAGAGTTCATTAAACTGGAGCAAAATAATATGACCGTGTTAAAAGATCGGCTAAGTTTTCCGAAAGTTTCCGGTTTGCGTCCCACTTGGTTGATAATGAGGAGAGAATGACGCGGATGTTTCTAAGAGGTTTGAAACCCGAGATACGTCAATATCTAATTTCTCACAAATTGTGTTTGTATTCAGATGTTGTAAACATGGCTCAGTTATTGGAGCGCGATAACGAGTCAACCCAACCAACAGAAATCAAATGATAATACCAGTGTTAGCAGTCATCGAAGTGGTGACAACAAATGTGGAGGGAATCAACATGCCAAAAATGGTAACCACTTCGGTGGTAATCATGGCCAAGACAGTAAAAGTGGATATTTCAAGAAGTGGAGATTCGAGAATGATAGAAAGAGGTCAGCACCAGCACCCATTGTTAAGATAGGAGATCGACCACCTATCATATACTTCAAATACGGAGGGGAGGGACACATCAGTCCAAATTGTTCGCAACAGTCCAAAATGTGTTATAATTGTTGAAGAGAAGGTCACCTAGCTAGATTTTGTCGTACAGGGAAGCCAACTCTAGTTGGAACGGTGACACCAAATGCCATCCCAGACAAGTCAAAATCAGTAGTTCAAGGGAGAGCGTTCGTTGTGACCTCCCAGAAAGCAAGGAATCCGAACGAGGTCATTACGGGTAAGCTTATCATAAACTTTAGCGAAGTATATACCTTATTTGATACTGGTTCTACCCATTTTTTTATTTCTCCTACTTGTGCTCAACGTTTAAATTTGACTCTGGAGAAATTAGACTTTGACTTATCTGTTGAAACTCCGTTGGTAGAAACCTTCATTACATCCACTGTTTATAAGCTTTGTTTGGTTCAAATCGGTACCCTCACATTACCTATCGATCTTGTATTTGACGTAATTCGAGGTATTTGACGTAATTCGAGGGATTAATTGGTTAACTACTCATCATGCAAAAATTAATTATTTTCGTAAGGTTGTTAGCTTTCATATTTCTAACCAACCTATTTTGCGAATTCAAGCAACCAAACCATTATAATCAATCACTGTCATCTCAAGCCATAAAGCTATTCATTTATTGAAAAACGGATGTCAAGCTTTCTTAGCTCATGTCACAAATTTAAATAAAAATACGTAAGTTTTTAATGATATTTCTATTGTTAATAAATTTCCTGACGTATTCCTTGAAGAACTTCCTGGCCTACCCCGAGAGCGTCAAATTGAATTTTGTATCGACCTTGAACCCGGTACAAAACCCATTTCCAAAGCCCCATATCGAATGACTCTTATTGAACTTCAGGAGTTAAAGACCCAACTGCAAGAATTGTTAGACATCGGTTTCATTCGTCCTAGTACGTCTCCTTGGGGTGCTCATGTTTTATTCTTTAAGAAGAAAGATGGGAGCATGCGACTTTGTATTGATTATCAAGAGTTAAACCATGTCACCATCAAAAATAGGCACTCGTTGCCTCGTATTGATGACCTATTTGATCAATTGCATGGCGCCAAATTCTTTTCAAAGATCGATCTTTGTTTTGGATATCATCAGTTGAAGATTAAAACTGATGACATTCCAAAGACTGTTTTCAGAACTCGGTACAGGCATTACGAATTCCTAGTCATGTCTTTTGGATTGACTAATGCTCATGTTTCCTTCATGGATATAATGAACCGAGTATTCAAGGAATATTTGGATCATTTTGTGGTTGTCTTTATTGATGACTTCCTCATATACTCCAAAAGTCATGAAGATCATGAGCAACACTTGAGGCTGATACTCCAAAAGCATCGTGAAAACAAGTTATATTCCAAGTTGAAGAAATGCGAGTTTTGGCTTGAGGAAGTAGCATTCCTTAGGCACGTGATATCAAGTCATGGAATATCTGTTGATCCGATAAAGATTGAAGTAATTCAAAGCTGGGAGCAACCTAAATCAGTGACCGAAGTATATAGCTTTCTCGGAAGGATTTTCTCGAATCACTACTCCATTAACTCAGCTGACTCAAAAGGATACAAAATTTAGTTGGAGAGAAGAATGTGAGAAGAGTTTTCAAGAACTCAAGAGGAGACTCATTTCAGCACCTGTTCTAACAATACCATCAGGCTCGGAGGGATTTGTCATCTACAGTGATGCTTCGGGCAAAGGGTTTAGGATGTGTTCTCATGCAACATGGGAAAATCATAGTCTATGCCTCTCGACAACTCAAAGAATATGAGAGGAATTATCCTACTCATGATCTAGAGTTGTCAGCTGTTGTCTTCGCACTTAAAATTTGGAGGCATTACCTTTATGGGGAGAAAGTGAAGATTTATACGGATCATAAAAGCCTCAAATATTTCTTCACTTAAAAGGAACTCAACATGCGGCAACGACGTTGGCTCGAACTGTTGAAAGATTATGATCATACTATTTAATACCATCCTGGAAAAGCGAACGTAGTAGCTGACGCATTGAGTAGAAGATCATATGCAAGTACGAGTGTGTTATTGTCAACGCAAATGCCTATTCTATATGACTTGCAAAGGATGGAGATGGAGTTAAAGACTCCAGGGACCCACGTGATGATGGCAAACATATGAGTATAACCGACTTTAATCAATAAAGTTAAAGCTGCTCAAGCTACAGACCTAGAGCTGACGCGTATGAGAAAGAAAGTGCAAGAAGGTGCTATCCCGGAAGCAAGAATCGATAAAGAAGGAATACTTTGAGTCAACTCCAGACTTTGTGTTCCTAACGATTCTGACTTGAAGTATAAAATCATGATGGAGGCGCACAACACATCGTTTGCAATCCATCCTGGGAGTACCAAAATGTATCATGATCTTCGACATACATTTTGGTGGAGAAATATGAAGAGAGAGATCTCGGAGTTTATCTCAAGGTGTTGACCTTCTCAATGAGTCAAGGCGGAGCATCAAGTGCCAAAAGGTCCATTGCAACCACCAGAATGGAAGTGGGAGCACATTACCTTAGATTTTGTTACCGGTCTTGCCAAGGTTTCTCGAGGCATATATGCAATTTGGGTCATTGTTGATAGATTGACCAAGTCTGCTCATTTCTTACCTATACGAGTAACTTATACACTTAAACGTCTTGCTCGTATTTACATAAACGAGATTGTAAGACTGCATGGTATGCCAGTATCCATAGTTTATGATCGAGACCCAAGATTCACTTCACAATTTTGGGTTAGTTTACAAAAAGCTATGGGCACAGATTTACGATTTAGTTCGGCATATCACCCTTAAATGGACTGATAGTCGGAGAGGACTATTCAAACTCTTGAGGATCTATTAAGACTCTGTGTCCTTGACTTCAAAGGAAGTTGGGACAAGGTCTTTCCGTTGGTGGAATTTTCCTACAACAACAGTTATCAAACAGGTATTGGTATGGCTCCATTTGAGGCGTTGTATGGGCGCAAGTGTCGTATTCTAGTATGTTGGGACGAGGTGGGTGAAGCAACGTTGTTGGGATCGAAATTGGTACGTATGACTACATAAAAGATTCAAATGATCCGGCAACGTATTAAGACCTCATAAGATCGACATAAGAGTTATGTTGATCTTCATCGAAAAGATGTAGAATTCAATGGTTGAGATCATGTGTTGTTACGTGTGGCACCATGGAAAGGAGTTACGAGATTTGGAAAGAGAGGAAAGCTCAATCCTCGATTCATTGGTCCATTTGAAATCCTTGACAGAGTAGGCATTGTGGCCTATAGAATCGCCTTACCGCCAAGTATTTCTCGTGTTCATAACGTTTTTCACATATCTATGTTACATACATATGTGGAAGACCCGAACCACGTTATTGAGTTGGAACCAGAAAAAACAGCAGAAGATTTAACGTATGAAAAGGTTCCTGTTAAAATCTTGGATAAGAAGGAATATATTTTACACTCCAAGGTTATACCTTAAGTCAAAGTTGTTTGGAGAAACCATGATGTTGAGGAAATGACCTGGGAGTTAGAATCTGAAATGAGATCAAGGTATCCTCACCTCTACGTCATACCAGGTATGTACCCTAATTTTGAGGGCGAAATTTCATAAGAAGGGGAGGTTGTAAGACACCAACTTTTATGAATAAAGATGAATTTTCTATAAATATCATTTTTGAATATTAAGGAGTGAATTTGATATAATGTTATAGTTGTGAGTAATATTTATAAATTTTGCAAAGTACTCAAGTTGTTATATTATATTCGATTGGTCGGAAAATATTCATTTTAACAGGGAATATTCGTACGACGGCACAATAATTGGTGGACCCCATAGTAGAATTATTGTCGGAGTTAGAAAATGACAGAAATATCTTTTTATAAAAGTAACGATGGAAGTTTTACCATTAACTGTTAAAATACCCAGTGTTAAAAGTACAGTAATACACGTGGTTGTATAGTAGCACACGATATTGATTATTGATGCTTACATAAGAAGTCACTCAGTTTTGTTCAATTATTGCTACAATAATTGCTGCATAGTATCTCACGTTATTTGATTCAATTATTGTCAATATTTTATAAATAATTGAGATGACAAAATTATTAATATTATTATTTGCAATAGTGACGATGTCTAGAAGTTCTGTCAAGGTGAGGTTTGGTCACCTAATTGCGCGCCAATAGGGAGAAATCCTTATTAGAAAGACCTCTCTTTCCTGGGAACGACTTGGTTGTTAAATATTGTGAATTATAATATTGATGATAAATGTTGAGGGGATTTTAATGAAGTATTTGATGTAAATTTCGCTTATTTTATGGACCCCCATTTACCCATTTTTCAAAATAATCGGGAGAAGTTATCTCAATTTTTATTATATATATATATATATATATATTTGATGATTGCATGCGTAGGAAGAAATGAGTACATTAATATATATGTTAGTTGTTTGGTGGGTGGATGGGGGGGGGATAATGGAATTGAATCACAGGTATGGTGCATATCCCTTATCTTACTCACCCGTGCTCACCCCCCTTTAGGCGATGGTTTCAGTCATACAACCGTCGTCTATACTTTTAGCTACGGACAACATATATAGCGTCACTAAAAAAGTATAGAGCGACGGTTGTATATAATCAAAACCGTCGCCTAAAAGGGGAGTGACTGGTGAGTAGGATAAGGGTATGCACTGATTTGATCAGATATATATATATATATATATATATATATATATATATATATTTGATGATTGCATGCGTAGGAAGAAAGGAGTACATTAATATATATGTTAGTTGTTTGGTTGGTGGATGGGGGAATAATGGAATTGAATCACGGTGTGAAGTGCCGTATGCATACAGTTATATATAATTATACTATATAAGTTTTGTTTTATTATATTATAAATAGAATATATTATATTTTATTTAAAGTTTTTCGTTTTATTAGAATATTTTATTGCATAGTGCTGCATAATAAATCAAAATTTTCAAACGTTCGGCCGAAGAATTACGCCCGTGATTATGGTTACTGTGCGTCCGTGATTTCTACATTCAAATAGTATCCTTTACATTCTCCTATAAATATGATGCTTAGTTAGAATTGAAAATCACATCAGAATCAGAGAATTCTTCTTCTATAATATTGAACGTATTTCTTTCAAGTTTTAGAAAGCTTTGAGCGTAGAAAACAGTATAAGTTTTCTTCAAAAATATCTCCGCTATACCAATTGGAATACTCTTCTTTTTAAGGTAAGGATATTATTTTTGTTCAAGATATTAAGTATGAAATAATATTTTCTTCCATACTCTTTAGTATGTAAGAAATATTATTTCGTTTCAGATTTCGAATTCTATACTAATTTTGTTAAGTTTTGGCTTCTATACTCCATGAAATTAGTAGAATATCGTTGATATTTTGCGCTTCATCCAGTATCTTTTCATGGAAATATTATTCTGAGCATTCTTGATAAGTTTTAACTTTTTCATGCCGGGGTACTATTCACGGGGTTACTATTCCCAAAGTTACTATTCACGGGGGTACTATTCACTTGGTTACTATTCACTGGGGGGACTATTCATGACAAAATTAGTTTCTTTTCGGTCCAAATCATTTTTGATACAATATTATTCTTGAATTTTACTCCATAAAGCAGTATCATGTTGACAATTTGGACATTATTGAATTCTGAATAAATTAAATTATAAATCTTTAAAATTTATCCTTGAACTTGTTTTATTGAATTATTATGGCATTGGCATTATCCTTATGCTTATTTTATGTTGAAAGTCATCTGTGGCCGTAGTGCATAGATGGACTTGGTATGATTATGACCAGGGATTATTCGGTATAATCAGGACCGTAATATTACAAATGATGTGGTAAAAGTCCTCATTGTCCCGTAGTGCATTGATGGACAGTTGTTCGCATGATCATGACCATCGATGAAAACACGAATATCCTTGGCCCGTAGTGCATGAATAATTTGTGGTCGTGATACTAATGAATATCCTTAGTCGTAGTGCAGGGGTGATTCGGTGATGTGGATTATTTATTAAGCTGAGTCTCAGCGATAAAATTGATGATAAATTCTTTTAAATCATAGAAGATAGTAGATTTCATGTTCTACTTGACTCTTCTAATAGATTGTTTGTTCCGCTGCAGTTAAACTTGATGTTTATTATATTTTATCAGTTTAACACTATTGAAGGCTAACGATAAATTATTCTGCATTATCTTAGTCATAATATTTTTTACTGGGCTAGTTGAGCTCACCATTTTGCTTTCATTGTTCTCTTTAGGAAATGAGAACGTAGCCGGGACTAGTCGGGGAACAAAGTGACGGTCCAGATATTTGCATTAGTAGTCCTCACTATTCTATGAAATAGTGTGAAAATAAATGTATTGAGGACTGCATTTGAGTTTGAATACTGTCTAGAAGACAATATTCGTATTAAACTCTCAGTTTATGTTTTATCGTATTTTACACGATAGTTGTTTTATTAAGTTGTATTTGAATTTTGTACCATGTATTTGGTGACTCAAGATGGGTGATGTATACATATTTTGGGGGTGTCACATTTGTGGTGTATAGTAATGTGTCGTACAGAGGTCTTGGATGTGTGCTAATGCAATATGGCAAGGCCATTGCGTATGCGTCACGACAATATAAAGATTATGAGAAGCGATACCCTACCTATGACTTGGAGTTAGCGGCGGTAGTTTTTGAATTGAAAATTTGGAGGCATTATTTGTATGGAGAGAAATGTGGGATATATACGGACCACAAAAGTCTGAAATATATCTTCACACAAAAGGAGTTGAACATGCGACAAAGGAGGTGGTTAGAATTAATCAAGGACTATGACTGCGAAGTCCTTTATCACCCGAGAAAGGAAAACGTGGTAGCCAACGTGTTGAGAAGGAAAGGAAGGGAGAATTTGCTAAAATTGACCGCTTAGGAAGAACTAATAAGAGAAATGGAAAGATTGGAAATGGAAGTGCAAGAACCTAGAAAGCCTGAGGGGAAGTTATTTGTAATGGAAGCTCATCCGACGTTATAGGATAGAGTAAAGGAATCGCAAGAGAAGGATGGAGAGTGCAAGAAGATAAAGAAAAGGATAGCAAAAAATGAAGAAGAAAGGTTCATAATGGATAAGGACAGTATATTAAGATTCAAAGGTCGAATATGGGTACCATCCATAACTGAATTGAGAGAGGAGATTATACACGAGGCATATAATACAACATATTTTGTTCAGCCAGGAGGAACGAAAATGTACCGGGATCTTCGAAAGCACTTTTGGTGGCCTAGTCTAAAATGAGAAGTTGCAGAGCGTGTCAGTAGATGTCTTACTTGTGGACGAGTTAAAGAACAGCACTAAAGGTTGAGTGGTCTACTTTAACTGCTGGAAATACTATAGTGGAAATGGGAGCATATTACGATAGACTTTGTGGTGGGACTACAACCACAGAAGGGTTATGATGCTATTTGGGTTGTTGTGGATCAACTGACAAAGACAACTCATTTTCTACCCGTAAAGATTCAATTCGATTTAAATCAGTTAGCGAAGTTGTACATAAAGGAAATCTTTTTGCGACATGGAGTGTCGGTGTCAATTATTTCCGATAGAGATCCGCAGTTCACGTAGAATTTTTGGAAGAGTTTACAAGAGAGGATGGGAACACAATTAAGATTAAGCACTACTTATCATTCCAAAATCGATAGGCAGAGTGAGCGAACTATACAAATGTTAGAAGACATGTTTAGAGCTTGCGCGATGGATTTCAAGGGGAATTGGGATGATCACTTACCCTTAGTAGAATTAACTTACAATAATAGTTATCATTCGAGTATCGGTATGTCATCGTTCGAAGACCTCTACGGTAGAAAGTGCAAAACATCGTTTTGTTGGGATGAGGTCTGCGAACGACGACTTTTGGGGCCAGAATTAGTTCAGTAAATGGTAGACATTTTGAAGACAATAAGAGCCAGATTAGCAGCAACTCAAGATCGATAGAAGAAATATACAGATTTGCACCGTTAAAGTCAAGTTTTTGAAGTTGGTAGTTTTGTGTTTTTGAAGATGTCTCCCTGGAAGGTGAAGATAAGATTCGACACGAAAGGAAAATTGAGTCTGAGGTTCATAGGACCGTTTGAAGTATTGAAGCGAGTAGGCGAAGTGGCGTACAAGGTAGCTTTACCACTTGAATTGGAACATATCCACAATGTATTTCATATTTCGATGTTACGACCATACAAGCCTGACTATAAGCACGTGATATCCTATGAGCCCATTCAACTAGAGAAGAATCTGACATATGAAGAAATTCTTGTCCAAATAATAGATAGGAAAGAGAAAATATTGAGAAATAAAGTTATATCTTCTATAAATGTAGTTTGGCGAAACCACAACGCCGAGGAGGCTACGTGAGAATTAGAAGATAAAATGAGGAGGGACTATTCCCATCTATTCATGTAACCTTGTATTGATTCCGAAGACGGAATCTTTATAAGGGAGGAGGATGTAATATCCGTGAATTTTATAAATTATATTAATATTGGATATAATAAATGTTTGAATATTTATGTTGAATATATATATATTTTTGTGGCATGAAATGTGATAATTAAATTAAATTGAATTAAGTATGAGATAATCGAGAGATGTGGTGGAAAAGATAATGAAACTTAATTAAGCTTATGTGGTATGCCTAGTGTGGCATAACAATGGACTAAGTAATTCATTAATTTAATTAATGAGGAAATGATTAAAGAATATGATGGACTAATTATTATTATTATTGTTTTAATTATTTATTTGTTATCTGCAAATTATATGTGTGGTATGATCATGTGGATACTTAATAAAATTGCATCATACATGAAAGATCAAATGTAATATTAAGAATAATATTATAATATTATTATGTGTGATTATTATAATAAGCTTGAATTATGTAATTCGACTAATCTTGAATAAAGGAGCCCTGTGTGGCATAAATATTAATGTTTGACCAACTAAAGGTTTAATTAGAATTATGGAAGATAATTAGTTTGAAGGAAATAAATGTTTAATATTAATTATGATTATTGTAATTATGTGTAATTAAAATAATAAGTTTTATGAAAAATAATGGGTTGTTAGTGTAAGGTTTTGTGAAAATCATAGACGTAATCAAATTGCAAAATTAGCGGAAGAAAAATAAAATTAGATTTTAAATTTTTTTCACAAACCAATTACCCGAATCATCCTTTATGCATATTATTAATTAAAATGAAGAATAAGAAGTTATGGAATCATACCCTTATAGATACGAGCTTCCACATGTACGAGTTAAACTCCTACTTCTCTGCGATTTCTCTGAATCTCCGGGTAGATTCCTTCCGTTGATCAATGTTAGCCACTCAAGTGTATGACTTCTAGAAGTGATCCACCAAGGAATAAGAATATTCAAGAAGAAGGGTGTATTGGCTAAAACCATAATTTTTCCCATCTCTATAGAAAAAGGGGGCGTACTATCCAACTTTTAGAATCACGTATATCTGATATAAGACACCACTTATAAAGATACCAGGTTACCCTATTTAATTAAAATAAGGTATTGTTTATTTAATTAAACTCTTTTAATTAATTGGGCTCCCTAATCTTATTAGGGATAATTAATTAAACTCCTTTAACTAATTTTGCCTCCTAATCCGGTTAGCAATAAATGAGAGTACTTATATTAAATTAATTCCTAAACTCTTCTAGAAATTAAAAATAATAATAATTGTAATATTATTAATAAGACTCATCTTATTAATTTATATTTAATATTTCCAAAATATTAAATATTAAGTTATTTAATTTATTCTATCATCATAGATTAAATTAAATATACTTAATATATTATTACGATTATGACATTAACTTCTTAAATAATTATTCTTCCTTTTATGGTGTGACCCTTTAGATTCTCCATATTAAATCAGTTGTGAATAAATAAATTAGAACAATTCTAATATTATTTAAATAAAGTAATTAAACTATTAATTTATATAAATAAATAATATTTATTCTACAATAGGGATAAGCCTCCCTAGCGATCAACTGTTTTCCAAACAATATAGATTTTAACATTAATCATAAAAGAACCTCTGAGTAAATAGTTACCGTACAATTCAATCCTTCCACTATAAAATGTCTCAATTAAATATAAGACATGGAATTACTGTCAAGTCTTATTTTATTTAATTATATGTATTTCAATTCCCAAATGCACAACTCCAAATAAATGCAAATTAGAAACTATTTTCTAATTTCATTTCACCTTGGCCAAGGATTCCTAGGTTGTCATTTATCGAATCACACAGGACATTTCTCTTCTTTTACTAGAAGTGATAGATTCTATATTGATTATTCATTATCTCCATATATAACTTATTACACCCAAGCATACCATTTGATATACACTAAGGGTCTTAAGGAATAAGTTAAAATGTAATTAATTCATTATACATAAGATATCATGATGATCTCAAGTCTAAGGATCATTTGTACTACTATCACTACAAGAATTCCTATTGACAGGTAAGTCAAACTCCATTAGATATTCCTTAGCGAGTCACGCTCAGTGAATTTATTCTCCAATAAGCACCTACATACTTGCTTTAGTATCTCCACATAAATGATCATGAGATCAATCATTCGCATCCAATGAGCAAGCAATGTATGTATCAATCTATCCGGATTCACTAATCCCCTTTTTAGTAATCCATTGATTGAGAATATTTTAGTTTTAAGTTATCTAAGAATTTAGATCTCATCATGATTCTAAAAGCATTGCATAAAACTATGAGTTTATCATATATTATTAAAACAGCACCATATAGATAACAAATGCCTTTAATAAATAATTCATTTATTAATAAATAAATAAGATTGATTACAAAGTATATGCTTTATCATCATACATGATTGTCTTGTATGCATACTACTTTCAATCTCCCACTTGCACTAAAGTTAATCATCGTGGTATCCCATACCCATCTTCTCTAATTGACGATCAAACTGTTGTTGTGTTAACACTTTAGTAAATGGATCTGCAATATTATCATGAGAGTCCATACGCTCCAGGGTGACATCTCCTCTTTCAATAATCTCTTTGATCAAATGAAACCGCTGCAACACGTGTTTGGATTTCAGATGAGACCTGGGTTCCTTAGCCTGCACAACAACTCCGGTGTTGTCACAGAATAATAGTACTAGTCCTCTAATGCTAGGAACCACAAATTGTTTGGTTATGAACTTCTTCATCCAAACAGCCTCCTTTGCAGCTTCACTTGCAGCTATGTACTCTGCCTTTGTCACTGAATCAGCAACTGTTTGCTGTTTGGAACTCTTCCAACACACTGCACCACTGTTTAAGATAAACACATACCCCAAAATGGATTTACTGTCATCTTGTTCCATTTGAAAACTTGAGTCTGTAAAGCCCTGTAGTTTCAATCAGACCCACCGTAGACAAGAAATACATCATTAGTTCTTCTTAAGTACTTTAGGATATTTTCACTGCCTTCTAGTTTTCTTCTCCTGGATTCGACTGATATCTCCTTGTTACACTACGTGCATGAGCGACATCTGGTCTATTACTTATCATACCGTACATGATAGATCCTATTGTTGAAGCTTAAGGAATCTTACTCATATGGTCTCTCTCCTCAGGTGTCTTTGGGGCCTTTTTTTTGGAGAGATGTATCCCATGGCTGATTGGCATGAGACCTCTTTTGGAATCTTCCATGCTAAACCTCTTTAGCAACAATTCAATGTACGTTTCTTGGGACAAGCCAAGCATCTTTTTAGATCTATCTTTATAGATCTTTATCCCCAAAATATAGAATATTTCTCCCAAGTCAGTCATGGAGAAGTGTTTAGATAACCATATTTTAATTGATTGTAACATAGGAATATCATTCCCTATCAATAATGTAAGACCCCAACTTTTATGAATAAAGATTATTTTTTCTCGAATTATATTTTTGAATATTATGGTGTAGATTTGATATAATGTTATAGTTGTGGGTATTATTTACAAAATTTGCAAAGTAAGCAAGTGATTATATAATATTCGATTGGTCGTGGAATATTCGTTTTAACATGGAATATTCGTACAACGGCACAATCATTGGTGGACCCCATAACGGAAGTATTGTCGTAGTTAGAAAACGACAGAATTATATTTTTATAAAAATAACGACGAAAGTTTTACCGTTAAACTGTTGAACTACCTGGTGGTAAAAGTACAGTAATACACGTGGTTGCATAGTAGCACACGGTATTGATTATTGATGCTTACGTGAGAAGTCACTCAGTTATACTCAATTATTGTTACGATGAGTTCTTTGATAATATCTCTCATATTATTGATTCAATTATTATCACAGTATCATCTGCATAATATCTTATATTATTAAATCAATAATTGAGATGACAAAGTTATTCATATTATTATTTGCAATATTGACAATGTCTAGAAAGTTCTAACAAGGAGAGATTTGGTCACCTAATTTCGCGCTAATAGGGAGAAATCCTTATCGGAAAGCCCCCTCTTTCCTGGGAATGATATGGTTGTTAAATATTGTGAGTTATAATATTAATGATGAATAAGTTCGTGTTGATTAAAGATGAAATTGATATTTCCATTGTGTTGGGATTATTAGTGTTAGTGGAAATCGACATCTATTCCGATAATAATGGATGTCTGGAGGTTATATTAATTAATCGGGTAATTAATCAGATAAATGAGCAATTAATTGCTATTAATTCACATGTTTATAACTATTTATTCAAATGCATGTACTATTAGGGAAGGTGGTGCAAGATTGATAATACTTGCATGACTAAATTAAAAATAGAGGTATAGATGAAGGTACTATATTGTAAATATTTTTTTCACATGATTCTACTATTGATTCACATGATTGTACTATTGATTCACAAGATGTACTATTAGGGGAGGTGGTGTAAGATTGGTAATACTTGCATGACTAAATTAAAAATGAAAGAAAAGATGAAGGTATTATACTATAATATTTCGAGTCCCAAAACGTGCAATTATCGAAACTATATTTTCTTATAAATAGAAGCTCATTCTTCCTTCATTCTCACCAATTCACTAAGACTCACAAGAGCAATTATAGATAGAGAAGTTATAGAGAGAGAAGCTATAGAGAGAAAGAAGAAGAGAAGTCTGCTACTTCACTATTCCAGTATCAAGTCTTCTTCTGAGGTAAGGGATATTATTTTTTTCAGTATTCATAGGAATAATATTGTCTTCCATACTCTATAGTATGTGAGTAATATTATTTCGTCTCGTATTCCTGATTTTACCCTCATTTTGTTAAAGTATTGCTTCTATACTTTGTGAAATTAGTAGAATATCCTTGAAATTTGTGTTTCATCTAGTATCTTTTCACAAGGATATTTTCTGCACATTTTTATTAAATTCTAAACTTTTCATGCCGGAGTACTGTCCACGAGTAGTATTCATTTTTATGGTACTATTCACAAAGTACTATTCACGGGGTACTATTCACAAAGTACTATTCCTAAAGTACTATTCACGGGGTACTATTCACTCAGGGTACTATTCACCCAGGGAATTATTCATGACAAAAATTGATTTCTTTGATGTCCAAATCATTTTTGATACAATATTATTCTTGGATTTTACTCCACAAAGCAGTATCGTGTTGACAATTTGGACATTATTGAGTTCTGGATAAATTAAGTTATAATCTTTAAAAATTTATCCTTTGCTTTATTTTAATTGAGTTCTTATATCATTGTCATCATCCTCATGCTTATATTGTGATAAAAGTCATATATGGCTTACGTGTATAGATGTACTATTGATTGGTATGATTATAACCAGGGATTATTCGGTATAATCATGACCGTAATGTTACAAATGATGTGGTAAAAATCCTCATTGGCCTGTAGTGCATTGATGGACAGTTGTTGGTATGATTATGACCAGGGATTATTCGGTATAATCATGACCATTGATGATTACATGAATATCCTTGGCCCGTAGCAAGGATGATTCGATGAAGTGGTTTATTTATTAAGCTGAGTCTCAGCGATAAAATTGATGATAAACTTTTTAAATCATAAAAGATAGTAGATATCATGCTCTATTCGACTCTTCTAATGGATTGCTTGTTCCGCTGCAGTTAAACTTGATGTTTATTATATTTTATCAGTTTAACACTATTGAAGGCTAACGATAATTTATTCTGCATTATCTTAGTCATAATATTTCTTACTGGGCTAGTTGAGCTCACCCTTTGTTTCATTGTTCTCTTCAGAAAATGAGAATATAGCTGGGACTAGTCGGGGAACGGAGTGATGGTCCAGATGTTTGCATTTTTAGTCATCACTATTCAGTGAAATACTGTGATAATAATTATAATGAGGACTTTATTTGAGTTTGGATGATCTCTACGAGACATTATCCGTGTTGAAACTCTCAGCTACGTTTTGTCGTACTGTATAAAAGAAGTTTGTATTTAAATTTTGTACCATGTATTTGGCGACTCAAGATGGGTGATGTATACCTATTTTGGGGGCGTCACAGTTGGTATCAAAGCTTAGGGATATGATCCCTGACTGAGATGTGAGACAAGAACTAGGAGGAGAGAAACTGAGAATTCCTTCATTAGTATGACCTACCTATTTTATTTGTTATTTAATTGGTCGGTCATAGTATAGGGATAATATGTGGCATGCCAATTAACCCTTATTTTGTGGCAGTATTTGAAAATGACATCTGAAAATGTTGAGATCAGCAATGAAGCACATGAGACCGTTGAGTCACCAACGATTAATACTCATGATAATGTGCAACAAGAAGACAATAATCCTTAGGTAAAAAATAACATCGACCAGATGATGAACGATGGGATGTTCAGAAGCTTTGTGCAATTTATGCAACATCAGGCGAGAAAGACTCCTATTCAAAATGCAGATGGAAACACTGGCAACTCTCGGATGGTCACCGCTAAGCAGTTCAAGGAGCTGGGACCACCGGAGTGTTTGGGAGAGCAAAACCACTGAAAGCGGAGACGTGGATAAAGCAGAACACCAAGATATTTGATGTCTTGGATGATCCGAGGAGCAAAAGGTTTTCTTTTCCACTCTCATGTTGCGAGGAGAGGCAGATTATTGGTGGGAATCAGTAAAACGTACTTAGACTACCGCACTAAGATGTATTGGGAGAAGTTCCAAGAACGGTTCAACGACAAGTACTTTCCCGAAAGTATTCGTCACATGAAGGAGGTAGAGTTCATCAAGCTGGAGCAAAACAATATGACCGTGTCACAGTACGAGGCTAAGTTTGCCGAGTTGTCCCTGTTCGCATCCCATTTGGCTGATAATGAGGAGAGAATGACGCGAATGTTTCTGTGAGGTTTGAGACCCAAAATACGTCAATATCTCATTTTTCACAAATTGTGTTTGTATTCAGATGTAGTGAATATGGCTCAGTTATTGGAGCGCAATAATGAGTCAGCCCAACCAAAAGATAACGAGCAACAATATGTTAATAATCGTACCGGTGGCAACGGTCATCGGAACAATGATAACCATCGTGGAGGAAATTATCATGCCAGAAATGGTAACCACTTCGGTGGTAATCATGGCCAAGATAATAGAAGAAATGATTCAAGTAGAAAATTCAAGAAGAGAAGATTTAACGATGATGGGAAGACGTCGTACAACAAAGACCAAAGAACAAATTTTAGGGGAGGAGAATGACCGTCAGTTAGATGCTACAGATGCAGAGAGGAGGGAAACATAACTCCAAACTGTTCACATCCTTCCAAGATATGTTTTAGTTGTGGAAAAGACGGTCACATAGCTCGATTTTGTCCTGTAGTAAAATCAAGTCTAGCTGGGACAATGGCACCAAAGGCAGATACGGACAAAATAAAGTCGGTGGTTTCAGGAAGAGCATTTTTCATGACTTCTCAAAAAGCGAGTAACCCAAACGATGTTAGCACGGGTTAGTTAATTACAAATTATTGTGAAGTCTATAACTTATTAAATACTGGTTCTACCAATTCTTTTATCTCTCTTGTTTACGCTCAATGTATAAATTTGAATCTGAAGAAATTAGACTTTAACTTATCTATTGAAACTCTGTTAGGAGAAACCTTCATTACATCCACTGTTTATAAGTTTTGTTTGATTCAAATCGGCAACCTCACATTACCTGTCGATCTTATCTCTTTGAAAATACTTGCCTTTGATGTGATTTTAGGAATTGATTTGTTAACTACTCCTCATACTAAAATTGATTGTTTTCGTAAGGTTGTTAGCTTTCATATTCCTAACCAACCTATTATGCGAATTCAAGTAACCAAACCACTAAAGTCAATCACTGTCATATCAAGCCATAAAGCTATTCGTTTATTGAAAAATGGATGTCAAGCTTTCTTAGCCATGTCACAGATTTAAACAAAAATATGTCAGATTTGACTGATATTTCTATTGTTAATAAATTTCTTGACGTATTCCTGAAGAACTTCCTAGCCTACCCCAGAGCGTGAAATCAAATTTTGTATCGATACAAAACCATTACAAAACCCTCAAATATTTCTTCACCCAAAATGAACGTATCATGCGCCAAAGACGTTGGCTCTAGCTGTTGAAGATTAAGATAATACGATTCAATACCATCCTAGAAAAGCGAACGTGGTAGCTGACGCATTGAGTAGAAGATCGTATGCGTTTACGAGTGCGATATTGTTAACACAAAGACCTATTTCGTACGACTTAAAAAAGATGGAGATAGAGTTAAAGACTCAAAGAACCTACGTGAAGATATCAAATATATGATTAGAATCGACTTTAATCAATAAAGTTAAAGCTGCTCAAGCTACAGACTCAGAGCTGATGAATGTAAAGAAGAAGATGCAAGAAGGCTTTATTTTAGAAGCAAGAATCAACGAAGAGAGGAAATCTCTTCGATTTTATTGGCCCATTTGAAATCCTCGATCGAGTAGGAACTATGGCCTATAGACTCGCCTTACTGCCAAATATGTCTCGTGTTCATAACGTTTTTCATATATCTATGTTACGTAAATATGTGAAAGACCCGAACCACATTATTGAATTAGAACCGAACGAGATAGCAGAAGATTTAACGTATGAAGAGTTACCTTTTAAAATCTTAGATAAGAAGGATCATATTCTACGCTCCAAGGTTATACCTCAAGTCAAAGTTTTGTGGAGAAACCACGATATTGAGGAAATGACCTGGGAGTTAGAATCTGAAATGAAGTAAAGGTATCCTAACCTCTTCGTCATACTAGGTACGCACCCTAATTTCGAGGAAGAAATTTCATATGAAGGGGATGTTGTAAGACCCCAACTTTTATGAATAAAAATTAATTTTTCTCGAAATATATTTATGAATATTATAGTGTGGATTTGATATAATGTTATAGTTGTGGGTATTATTTACAAAATTTTTAAAGTAAGCAAGTGGTTATATAATATTCGATTGGTCATGGAATATTCGTTTTAACATGGAATATTCTTACGAAGGCACAATCATTGGTGGACCCCACAACGGAAGTATTGTCGTAGTTAGAAAACGCATGTAATTAGGGTTTTTATAAAAATAACGCTGAAAGTTTTTTACCGTTAAAGCGTTGAACTACACGGTGGTAAAAAAAGTATAGTAATGTCTGGCGTGGTTGCATAGTAGCTTTGCGGTATTGATTATTGATGCTTACGTGAGAAGTCACTCGGTTATACTCAATTATTGCTACATGTTCACGCTTTGCATAATATTTCTCATATTATTGATTCAATTATTGTCACAGTATCATCTGCATAATATCTTATATTATTAAATCAATAATTGAGACGACAAAGTTATTCATATTATTATTTTCAATATTGACAATGTCTAGAAAGTTCAGTCAATGAGAGGTCTGGTCACCTAATTTCGCGCCAATAGGGAGAAATCCTTATCGGAAAGCCCCCTCTTTCCTGGGAATGATATGGTTGTTAAATATTATGAGTTATAATATTAATGATGAATAAGTTCGTGTTGATTAAAGATGAAATTGATATTTCCATTGTGTTGGGATTATTAGTGTTAGTGGAAATCGACATCTATTCCGATAATAATGGATGTCTGGAGGTTATATTGACCAATCAGGTAGTTAATCAGATAAATGAGCAATTAATTGCTATTAATTCAAATGCTTATAACTATTTGTTCATATGTGTGTACTATTGATTCACATGCATGAACTATTAGGGGAGGTGGTGCAAGATTGATAATACTTGCATGACTAAATTAAAAATGGAGGTATAGATGAAGGTACTATACTGTAATTATTTTTTTCACATGATTCTACGATTGATTCACATGATTGTACTATTGATTCACAAGATGTACTATTAGGGGAGGTGGTGCCAGATTGATAATACTTGCATGACTAAATTAAAAATGAAGGAAAAGATGAAGGTATTATACTGTAATATTTCGAGTCCCAAAACGTGCAATTATCGAAACTATATTTTCCTATAAATAGAAGCTCATTCTTCCTTCATTCTCACCAATTCACTAAGACTCGCAAGAACAATTATAGATAGAGAAGTTATAGGGAGAGAATCTAAAGAGAGAAAGAAGAAGAGAAGTCTGCTACTTCACTATTCCAGTATCCAGTCTTCTTCTGAGGTAAGGAATATTATTTTTTTTAGTATTCATAGGAATAATATTTTCTTCCATACTCTGTAGTATATGAGTAATATTATTTAGTCTGGTATTCCTGATTATGCCCTCATTTTGTTAAAGTATTACTTCTATACTCTATGAAATTAGTAAAATATCCTTGAAATTTGCGTTTTATCTAGTATCTTTCACAAGGATATTTTCTGCACATTCTTGTTAAATTTTAAGCTTTTCATGTAGGAGTACTATCCATGAGTAGTATTCATTTTTATGGTACAATTCACAAAGTACTATTCACGGGATACTATTCACAAAGTACTATTTATGGGTACTATTCACAAAGTACTATTCATGGGTACTATTCACAAAGTACTATTCACGGGGTACTATTCCCGAAGTACTATTCACAGGGTACTATTCACTCAGGGTACTATTTACCCGGGGAATTATTCATGACAAAAATTGATTTCTCTGCTGTCCAAATCATTTTTGATACAATATTATTCTTGAATTTTACTCCACAAAGCAGTATCATGTTGACAATTTGGACATTATTGAGTTCTGGATAAATTAAGTTATAATCTTTAAAAAATTATCCTTTGCTTTATTTTAATTGAATTCTTATATCATTGTCATCATCCTCATGCTTATATTATGATAAAAGTCATATGTGGCTTACGTGCATAGATGTACTATTGATTTGTATGATTATGACCAGGGATTATTCGGTATAATCATGACCGTAATGTTACAAATGATGTGGTAAAAATCCTCATTAGCCTGTAGTGCATTGATGGAGAGTTGTTTGTATGATTGTGACCAGGGATTATTCGGTATAATCATGACCATTGATGATTGCATGAATATCCTTAGCCCGTAGCAGGGATGATTCGATGATGTGGTTTATTTATTAAGCTGAGTCTCAACGATAAAATTGATGATAAACTTTTTAAATCATAGAAGAGAGTAGATATCATGCTCTACTTGACTCTTCTAATGGATTGCTTGTTCCGCAGCAGTTAAACTTGATGTTTATTATATTTTATCAGTTTAACATTGTTGAAGGCTAACAATAATTTAATCTGCATTATCTTAGTCATAATATTTCTTATTGGGCTAGTTGAGCTCACCCTTTGTTTCATTGTTCTCTTCAGGAAATGAGAATATAGCTGGGACTAGTCGGGGAATGGAGTGATGGTCCAGATGTTTGCATTAGTAGTCATCACTATTTAGTGAAATAGTGTGATAATAATTGTACTGAGGACTTTATTTGAGTTTGGATACTCTCTACGAGACATTATCCGTGTTGAAACTCTCAGCAACGTTTTGTCATACTGTATAGTTGGAATATCAATAATATCGATGTGGAATAATTGTAAGGTAATTAAACCACTTAATAGCATGCTTGGAAAATAAAATTCAAGCTTAAATGAATAACTTTCAATTAAACAATAACCTGCTCAATACAATATGAGAAGGATAGGAAACTTTCACAAAAACAAGTGAACTTTAGCAACTTGCACAATCAAAAAGTGATGTTTGGAGACTTGCTCAATATAAATTTGATTAAGGATTGGGAACTTTCATGTTTGCTCAGCTACAATATAATTCTAGCTTTAATTAACTTGCGTTGAAATGACCTAACATTAACAAGTCGGTCTTTTTAATTAGTATGTGTAAACTAGTATGAGTCTACACTTACAAGAATCAAATCATCACATAACATGCTTCTATACATGTGTCATTACATTACCCGATTAGTTTCTAATACACTATGTCATAGTTTAAATCACCATTGACTTTAAAGTTGTAAACACTAATTCATCATAGGCCCCTTTCAATATCATGCTTATTATCACATGAATACTATACTGGACAAGTATTACAGATTAAAGTAACCATATAAGCATGCATCAACTCTCAATTTATTAACAGAACTTAGACCCTACTGTAGACTGGCGCGGCCGCGTTTGGTTTGTACTAAGGAGTGGCGTGGCCACGCTGCTTCCAGTGTAAACTAAGACAGGGCTGCTCCTGCAAAAAGCCAGTAACACACGACTTGCACATATCCGAATAATCATGCAAAACACATATGATAGTATGTGGATAACAAAGTTTGACCTTACATTCTATCTTTAACATAGGTCATTATCCATTCTCATTAAATCAATACTTTAAAGTGTTATATTTACAATTTTCTTACGTTTGATCGTTAAACACATACTATATGATCCATAGGTCTCAACAACACATGCTTGCATGTAGTTCATGTACACATAGCTAAAATAGTCTATTACTTGCATTTTCCTTTTAATTCATGCTTGACTACAATATACCCTCCCCAACAATGTAAACTAACATATTGGTCACATTTAAATTTATATCATAACTTGATACATTGGCACATAAAGTCAGAGAATGTATTACGCGATGTTTATCAAAATTTAGTTTCCAAATCCTTATACTTCTTTGAACGCTTATACTTAAATAAACTAACATGACTTCTTCATACATAACAAATCTCAGTCCACAAGGTAAGGTTGTTTATAAGTATATAATAACCAAAGTAGCATGCTCAGAATGGAACAAGATCACAAAATTACTACACATGACTAGCAGCCTGCGCGACCGCGCGGTTATGTACTATAGAAGTGGCGCGATCACGCCATTTCGAGCAGAACAAAGAAATGAAGGCTCTGCTTCTGCAGTTCAGCAACCCATCACACAAATTCCTTATGAAAATTATTTCTAACATAACCCAACAAATTTAAAAGCTTGTATAACACAAAGCAACATAACCTAAATCAAATATCAACTAATACATGCTTAATTCAAAGAATTGATTCACTAAGCAATTTATCAGAAATGAAGAATAGGGATGGGAAGTTATACCTCTGTGAATCAATTCAGTTGCAATATATCAATCTACTCACTCTTTATAAGTTCCTTAGCAAACTAATTCTCAACAATGCAATGAGGAAGGTGAGGGTCTCATTTATAGGAGAATGGTTTACACAGACAATGCAATTACCTCCCAAATAAAACCAAAGGAATTCAAAGATGTATAATGGATAAAAAGAAGTTAGTGAGAGTTAGTGATTTCACTCATGAATCCCACTCCCCATCTACTTATTGCTCTAGGTTTGTTGAATTTGAGATAAAAATAGGCTAGCTAGCTTTTCACGTGGGAATGATGAAGTGGGCTCTAATTATGGGACAAAGCAAATCTCAGCACTTGTAAAAAAATGAAATGCTACAATTGGCTTATACCACATAATATAAACTTTGGTCATATATTATTTTTACATAATTCATTTCATATAACATAAGTTATAATGATTTAAAGAACATACCATGTATTTTCTAATTACAAGGTATCAAGTAGTGCACATAGCATGAGTCTACACTTACAAGAATCAAATCATCACATAGCATGCTTCTATACATATGTCATTACATTACCCGATTAGTTTCTAACACACTATGTCATAGTTGAAATCACCATTGACTTTAAAGTTGTAAACAATAATTCATCACAGGCCTTTTCAATATCATGCTTATTATCACATGAATACTATACTGGACAAGTATTACAGATTAAAGTAACAAAATAGGCATGCATCAGCTCTCAATTTATTAACAGAACTCAGACCCTATTGTCGACGTCGGGATTTTTATTTGTCCCTTTTCGTTACTTGTTCTTTGGTGTTCTCATGTTAGGTGAGATTTGTTTGAAAAAATAAGTGAAAAAGGTCCGACATGTGTAATGTCGACGATGGACTGTTAAGAGTCGCCAGTTGGTTTTTTATATGGTTGTATCAACACAACCGAGAAAAGGTTTGCACATTGACCCAATGATGTGACATTGCTAAACGGATCGATGAAACCGATATTCATTAGGGTCCGGGGACTTGATTATGCGGAGGGAAGGTGTTAGCACCCCCCGACATCCGTAGTGTTATACTACCAGAAGCCTCTTTTCAAGAAACTGTTATATGAATGTGTGTGTGTGTGTGGATCAATGTGAAATTATTTAGAAGTATTGCGAGGCCTCGTTCGCACCTATATACACAGGGTTTGAATTTGTGTAAAATTTCAGTTTTAAACAAAATATGGCAGTGATGTTTCATAAAATAGGTTTTTCAAATCCTTGTGCTCAATAGTAATTGAGACCTTTTACACTCCCGTTTTATATTAAGTGTTCGGCTTGATTGTTTTTAATTTTCGAGATGTGAAGCATCTTTAAGAAAATAATGTACACAATAGTACCAAACTCCTCGTGGGTATGATAACCATCTGAGAAAAATGTCCATCACGGGAACTGAATCTAGATTCAGTAAACTGAATCTGGGATCACATGATTCCTAGGCTCACATGATGCCGCACTTGATAAAAAAGTCATAATGTGTATATATATAAAGTCAGAATAAATATATATATATATATATATATATATATATATATATATACAGACATGATCACCACCACGAAGCACCTTCATGGGGGATCGAAATGTAAATAAAGTCGTAAAAAGTTATCAACCGCCATGGAGTAAACTCAAAGTGACGAAAAAATAAATAAAGCTCTAAAGATTTGGCCAACCGCCACAGTAAGTAAACTCCAAAGTGGGATGAATGTATATATATATATATATATATATATATATATATATATATATATATATTAATGCAGTAAACGCTCTGGATATAAAATCCAGGCTCATCAGACAAAGTCCGACACACAGTTTATATATATATATATATATATATATATATATATATACAAAAGCAAATAAATACTCCAGACCAAAGTCTTGGCTCAATCGAGGCATAGCTCGATAATGTTAGTCCATATATATAATAAAATATATATATAAGTGTATATATATATATATATATATATATATATACGTACAAACTTATATAAAACCACGGAATGAAGTCTGGGCAAACACACGCAACACGACTCTCAATGTGAAGAAAAGTGTGTGCAAAGATGAAGAGAAATGCTTTAAAGTGTGTGAGAAGACTTACAATGGGCTGCCAAAGAAGACTTCTATATCTTTAAAGGGATGAACACTCAGCTCCCGCCGGTACAAGAGTAGCTACATGTGAGCTCACAAGTGTTTAAAATGAGAAAGCACTCAGTATAGAGAGAGTATAGAGCAAATTTGACAGGGCTTCCTCGCCATTTCCCCTTTCAAAATGGCCATCCCAAGCCCTCTATTTATAGAGGTGGGGGTGCCGCAGGTGTACCTGCGTCTAGATGCAGTTGTACCTGCGGCTGGCCGGGTTGGCCACCTCAAAGTACGTGCACGCATGCATTGTAATGTCCGCTCGAACTTTTAGAATTGCAATCCAGGCATCCGACTGAGATATGTAAGACCTATTTCGGACCGCCGTTGTCGAGAGTTATGCAATGACATGGGATTAGAGGTTTTACGAAGTCAAGAAAGATGGGACCATGCCCTCCGGTCTTCAAGCTTCAAATTCTATCCGTTATCCTTCGTAATAGTCACTCGGGATTGGACATCCTTGGTTCTTGTGGGACATTTCTGTGTAGAAATGTATGTATTGAAATGTTGAGACAATGTGATGTGGCGTCAAAGTGGTAAGATGACGACTTTGCCCTTCACCAGGGTAATCGCCGGTTTGGGCTGGTAAGCAGACGTTGCTCAGGGTTATCTCTGATGTAAGACCCCAACTTTTATAAATAAAGATGAATTTTCTATAAATATTATTTTTGAATATTATGGAGTAAATTTGATACAATGTTATAGTTGTGGGTAATATTTATAAATTTTGCAAAGTAAGCAAGTTGTGATAAAATATTGGTTTGGTCGGGGAATATTCTTTTTATCGGGGAATATTCGTACAACGGCACAATCATTGGCGGACCACACAACGGAATTATTGTTGGATTGAGAAAACGACAAAAATACTTTATGAAAATAACGGCGGAGGTGTTACCGTTAAAACTATTGAACTACCCAAAGAGTAAAAGTACAAAGAATACGCGTGGTTGCATAGTAGCACACCAGTATTGATTATTGATGCTTACGTGAGAAGTCACTCACTATACTCAATTATTGCTACTGATAATTGCCGCATCATATCTCTTATATTATTGATTCAATTATTGTCACAAAGATCATCTCAGATAATATGTTATATTATTAAATCAATAATTGAGACGACAAGTTATAAATGATTAATAATTGTTGAAATATTAAATATGTGTTGCTTAAAATAAAATGATTTGTGGTAATATTTATTCAATTCCTGATGTATATAAAGTGTCTATTATGAGACGTTTGTGGTAAGTTTGGTTATTTTATGGGGGGCCCATATGTCATCATCTAAGAGTCTCTTCGTCAATAGTAATTACCTTCATCAATATTAATTACCTTCGTCAATAGTAATTACCTTCATCAATAGTAATTACCTTCGTCAATAGTAACTACCTTTACCAGACGTCAAACCACTTGCCGTTTCATATTACAGGCGTCGAACCAATTGTCGTTTCACATTACAAAGCGCCAAACCACTTTTCTTTTCAAATCACCAAATCAAGCCACTTGCCTTTTCACATTTCAAGTGCTAAGCTATAAATCTTCTATAAATAGAGGCCTAATGCTTCATTATTTTCACTTAATTCATTCAAGCTTATAGAGAGAGAAAGTATAGAGAATAAGAGAGAAAGAAGAAGAGTATTTTGTTACTACACTCTCTGCAAAGATTCAATCTACTACTAATGTAAGGGTGTTATTCTTTCATATTCATGAAGAGAACTGTTGTTATTCCATTGCTTATTATTACGTTGGAATAACCTGTTTACTGCTTGATTTTACCCTATACTTGGTGACATTCTTTATTATTATTCATTGGAACATCCTCGCATGTGTGTTTTACACCGGACTGGTTTAAATCTTTATTATTATTCTCGTTGGAACATCACGTCGTGTGTTTTACAGGACTTGGTTAAAATCTTTATTATTCATTGGAACATCTTGTTGGTGCAAATTTTGCCTTACATGGTTCCGTTATTATTATTCTCGTTGGAATAACTCGCTCATAATGGGCACCGTATGCATGGTGATTTCTTTTGTTATTCCATTCTTTATTATACTCAGTTGGTTAAAGTTTTGACTTCTATACTCCATGAAATTAGTAGAATATCCTTGATATTTGCGCTTCATCCAGTATCTTTTCATTGAAATATTCTTCTGATCATTCTTGAATTTTACTCTACAAAGCAGTATCATGTTGACAATTTGGACATTATTAGTTCCTGGATAAATTAATTCTTGAACTTGTTTTATTGAATTCTTATATCATTGTCATCATCCTCATATTTATATTATGTTGAAAGTCATCTGTGGCCTGTAGTGCATAGATGGACTTGGTATGATTATGACTGAGGATTATTGATTGTAATCATGATCGTAATGTTACAAATGATGTGGTAAAAGTTATCATTGGCCCGTAGTGCATTGATGGACAGTTGTTGGCATGATCATGACCATTAATGAATACAAGAATGTCCTTAGCTGTAGTGCATGGATAATTTATGGTCGTGATACTAAAGAATATCCTTGACCGTAGTGCATGGGTGATTCGATGATGTGGATTATTTATTAAGCTGAGTCCCAGCGATAAAAGTCATGAAAAACCTTATAAATCATAAAAGATAGTAGATTTGATTCTCTACTTGACTCGTTTAATGGATTGCTTGTTCCGTTGCAGTTAAACTTGATGTTGTTATGTTTTATCAGTTTAACACTGTTGAAGGCTAACGATAATTTATTCTGCATTATCTTAGTCATAATATTTCTTACTGGGATAGTTGAGCTCACCCTTTCTTTCACTGTTCTCTTCAGGAAATGAAAACATAGCGAGGGACTAGTCGGGGAGCGGAGTGAGCGGTCCGGAGGATAGCATTAGTAGTCCTCACTATTCTCGTGAAATAGTGTGTTAATAATTGTAATGAGGACTCCTTTCGAGTTTGTATAATCTCTAGTAGACAATAATTGTATTCAAACTCACAAGATGTTTTGTCGTATTGTACATGTGATTGTATTAGTAAGTTGTATTTGAATTTTGTACCATGTATCTGACGACCCAAGATGGGTGATGTATACCTAATTTTGGGGGCGTCACAGTTGGTATCAAAGCCTAGGGATATGATCCCTGGCTAAGATGTGAGAATAGTACTAGGAGGGGAGAGACGGAGAATTCCTTCGCTAGTATGACCTACCTAAGTTTATGTGGTATTTAATTGGTCGGTCAGAATTTAGGGATAATATGTTACATGTTAATTAACCTTTGTTTTGTGGTAGTATCTTAAAATGACATCCGAGAATGTTGAGAATAGCAATGGAGCACAGGCGACCGTTGATTCATCACATATCAATAATCAGGATAATGTGCATCAGGAAGGCGACAATCCTCATGCAAACAACAACACTGACCAAATGATGAATGATCAAATGTTCAGGGGCTTTATGCAATTCATGCAACAAAGAAAGTAGAGCTGGCTCCTCTGTCCAAAATGCAGTAGAAACACCGGAAACTCTCGGGGGTCACCTCTAAACACTTCAAGGAGCTGGGACCACCCGGAGTTTAAGGGAGAGCCAAAACAACTTATGGTGGAAGCATGGATAAAGCAGATCACCAAGATATTTGATGTCCTGGGATGCTCCGAGGAGCAAAAGGTTCCCTTTGCCGCCTTTATGTTGCGCGGAGAGGCAGATTACTAGTGGGAATCGGTAAAACGTACTCAACCTGCGGTACTGAAGATGTCTTGAGAGAAGTTCCAAGAGCTGTTCAACGACAAATACTTTCCCGAAAGTATTCGTCACATGAAGGAGGTGTTGTTTGTCAAGTTGGAACAAAACAATATGATCGTGTCGCAATACGAGGCTAAATTTGCAGAGTTATCCCGGTTTGCGTCCCACTTGGTGGATAATGAAGAGAGAATGACATAAATGTTTTTAAGAGGTTTGAAGCCGGAGATACGTCAACATCTTATTTCTCATAAACTGTGTTTATATTCAGATGTTGTAAATAGGGCTCAATTAGTGGAGCGTGATAACGAGTCAACGCAACTAAAAGAGAGCAGCCGGTAAAATGATAATACCAATGGAGAAGCGATCATCGAGCGGTGGCAACAAGCGTGGAGGAATCAATAAAGGCGTAAATTGTAACCACTTTGGTGGTAATCAGGGCCAAATATATGAATGGACATTTCAAGAAGAAGAGATTCAACAATGATGGAAAGACGTCAAAGACCAAAGACTGTCGTTAAGGAAGGCAAAAACGACCACATCATTATATGTTTCAAATGCGGAGGGAGGGCACATCACCAAAGCTGCAGCGATGATGCCGTCCAAAGCATGTTATAATTGTGGAAGAGAAGGTCACTTAGCCCGATTTTATCGTTCACCGAAGATAAATTCAGCTAGGATGGAGGCACGAAAGGCCGTCCCAGAAAAGTCAAAATCGGTAGTGCGAGGGAGAGCGTTTGTTGTGACCTCCCAAAAAGCAAGGAACTCGAATGAGGTCATCACGAGTAAGTTTATCATAAACTCTAACGAAATCTATACTTTATTTGATACCAGTTCTACCCATTCTTTTATTTCTCCTACTTGCGCTCATCGATTAAATTTGACTCCGGAGAAATTAGACTTTGACTTATTTGTGGAAACTCCGTTGGGAGAAACCTTCATTACATCCACTGTTTATAAGTCTTGTTTGGTTCAAATCGGTACCCTCCCATTACCTGTAGATATTATTTCATTGAAAATACTTGCATTTGACGTGATTCTAGGGATTGATTGGTTAACTACTCATCATAAGGTTGTTAGCTTTCATATTCCTAATCAACCTATTATGCGAATTCAAGCGACCAAACCATTAAAATCAATCACGGTCATCTCAAGCCATAAAGCTATTCGTTTATTGAAAAATGGATGTCAAGCTTTCTTAGCTCATGTCATAGATTTAAACAAAAATACGTCAGTTTTGAACGATATTTCTACTGTTAATAAATTTCCTGACGTATTCCCCGAAGAACTTCCTGGCCTACCCCCTGAGCGTGAAATTGAATTTTGTATCGACCTTGAAGCCGGTACAAAACCCATTTCCAAAGCCCCATATCGAATGGCTCCTATTGAACTTCAAGAGTTAAAGACCCAACTGCAGGAATTGTTAGACATTGGCTTTATTCGTCCTAGTACTTCTCCTTGGGGTGCTCCTGTTCTATTCGTGAAAAAGAAAGATGGGAGTATGCGACTTAGTATTGATTATCGGGAGTTGAATCATGTCACCATCAAAAATAGGTATCCATTGCCACGTATTGATGACCTGTTTGACCAGTTGCAAGGAGCCAAATTCTTTTCAAAGATTGATCTTCGTTCCGGATATCACCAATTAAAGATTAAAACCGATGGCATTCCAAAGACGGCTTTCAGAACTCGGTACGGGCATTATGAATTCCTAGTCATGTCCTTTGGATTGACTAATGCTCCTGCTGCCTTCATGGATATGATGAACCGAGTATTTATGGAATATTTGGATCACTTTGTGGTCGTCTTTATTGATGACATCCTTATTTATTCCAAAAGTAGTGAAGATCATGAGCAACACTTGAGGCTGACACTCCAAAAGCTTCGTGAATACAAGCTTTATGCCAAGTTGAAGAAATGCGAATTCTGGCTTGAGGAAGTAGCATTCCTTGGGCACGTAGTATCAAGTCATGGAATATCTGTTGACCCAACAAAGATTGAAGCAATTCAAAGCTGGGAGCAACCTAAATCAGTGACCGAATTATGTAGCTTTCTCGATTTAGCTGGTTATTATCGGAGATTCGTGGAAGGATTTTCTCGAATCGCTACTCCATTGACTCAGCTGACTCAGAAAGATACAAAGTTCGGTTGGAGCGAAGAATGTGAGAAGAGTTTTCAAGAACTCAAGAGGAGACTCATTGCGGCACTGTTCTCGACAATACCATCCTGCCTTGACGGATTTGTCATCTCTGATGATGCTTGGGCAAAGGGTTGGGATGTGTTCTCATGCAACATGGAAAAGTCATAGCTTTATACCTCAAGACAACTCAAAGAATATGAGAGGAATTATCCTACTCATGATCTAGAGTTGGCAGCTGTTGTCTTTACACTAAAGATTTGGAGGCATTACTTGTATGGGGAGAAGGTGGAGATCTTTATGGATCATAAAAGCCTCAAATATTTCTTTACTCAAAAGGAACTCAACATGCGACAACGATGTTGGCTTGAACTATTGAAAGACTATGATCATACCATCCAATACCATCCTGGAAAAGTGAACGTGGTAGCTGACGCATTGAGTAGAAGATCATATGCAAGCACGAAAAGCGATATTGTCAACGAAAAGGCCCATTTTGTGTGACTTGCAAAGGATGGAGATAGAGTTAAAGACTCTAGGGACCCATGTGATGATGGCGAATATACTAGTAGAACCGACTTTAATCGATAAAGTTAAAGCTGCTCAAGTTACAGACCTGGAGCTGACGCGTATGAGGAAGAAAGTGCAAGAAGGTGCTATGCTGGAAGCAAGAATCGATGAAGAAGGAATACTTCGAGTCAACTCTAGACTTTGTGTTCCTAACGACCCTGATTTAAAGTATAAAATCATGATGGAGGCGCACAACACACCGTTTGCAATCCATCCTGGGAGTACCAAAATATATCATGATATTCGTCATACATTTTGGTGGAGCATTATGACGAGAGAGATAACGTTGTTTATCTCAAGGTGTCTAACTTGTCAACGAGTTAAAGCGGAGCATCAAGTTCTAAAAGGTCCATTGCAACCACTTGAAATTCCAGAATGGAAGTGGGAGCACATTACCATGGATTTTGTTACCGGTCTTCCTAAGGTTTCTCAAGGCATAGATGCGATTTGGGTCATTGTTAATAGATTGACCAAGTCTGCTCATTTTTTACCGATATGAGAAACTTATACACTTGAACGTCTTGCTCATATGTACATAAATGAGATTGCAAGACTGCATGGTATGCCAGTATCCATAGTTTCTGATCAAGACCCAAGATTCACTTCACAATTTTGGGTTAGTTTGCAAAAGTCTATGGGCACAGACTTACGATTTAGCTCGCCATATCATCCTCAGACGGACGGACAGTCGAAGAGGACTATTCAAACTCTTGAAGATCTATTAAGACTCTATGTCCTTGATTTCAAGGGAAGTTGGGACAAGTTCTTACCATTGGTGGAGTTTTCCTACAACAACAGTTATCAAGCAAGTATTGGCATGGCTCCATTCGAAGCGTTGTATGAAAGAAAGTGTCGTTCTCCAGTATGCTGGGATGAGGTGGGTGAAGCAACATTGTTGGGACCGGAGTTGGTACATATGACTACGGAAAAGATTCAAATGATCCGACAACATATAAAAACCTCACAAGATCGACAAAAGAGTTATGCTGATCTTCATCGAAAGGACATGGAATTCGATATAGGAGATCATGTGTTGTTGCGTGTTGCTCCATGGAAAGGAGTTACGAGATTTGGAAAGAGAGGAAAACTCAATCCTCGATTCATCGGCCCATTTTTAATCCTCGATCGAGTAGGAACTGTGACCTATAGACTCGCTTTACCGCCAAGTATGTCTCGTGTTCATAACGTTTTTCACATATCCATGTTACGTAAATATGTGAAAGACCCAAACCACATTATTGAGTTAGAACCGAACGAAATAGCGAAAGATTTGACGTATGAAGAGGTTCCTATTCAAATCTTGGACAAGAAGGAACATATTCTACGCTCCAAGGTTATACCTCAAGTCAAAGTTTTGTGGAGAAACCACGATGTTGAGGAAATGACTTGGGAGTTAGAATCTGAAATGAAATCAAGGTATCCTTACCTCTTCGACATACCAGTGCACGTAATTCTAATTTTGAGGGCGAAATTTCATAAGAAGGGAGGTTGTAAGACCCCAACTTTTATAAATAAAGATGAATTTTCTATAAATATTATTTTTGAATATTATGGAGTAAATTTGATACAATGTTATAGTTTTGGTTAATATTTATAAATTTTGCAAAGTAAGAAAGTTGTTATAAAATATTCATTTGGTCGGGGAATATTCTTTTTGTCGGGAAATATTAAATGACAGCAAGCACAATCATTGGTGGACCCCACAACGGAATTATTGTCGGATTGAGAAAACGACAAAAATACTTTATGAAAATAACGGCGGAGGTGTTACCATTAAAACTGTTGAACTACCCGGTAGTAAAAGTACAGTAATACGCGTGGTTGCATAGTAGCACACGGTATTGATTATTGATGCTTACGTGAGAAGTCACTCAGCTATACTAAATTATTGCAACAGTAATTGCTGTATCATATCTCTTATATTATTGATTCAATTATTGTCACAGTATCATCTGTATAATAAGTTATATTATTAAATCAATAATTGAGACGACAAGTTATAAATGATTATTAATTGTTGAAAGATTAAATATGTGTTGATTAAAAATAAAATGATTTGTGGTAATATTTATTCAATTCTTGATGTATATAAAGAGTCTATTATGAGACGTTTATGGTAAGTTTGGTTATTTTATGGGGGGGCCATATGTCATCATCTAAGAGTCTCTTCGTCAATAGTAATTACCTTCGTCAATAGTAATTACCTTCGTCAATAGTAATTTCCTTTACCAAACGTCAAACCACTTTTCTTTTCACATCACCAGTCGTCAAGCCACTTGCCTTTTCACATTTCAAGTGCTAAGCTAGAAATCTTCTATAAATAGAGGCCTAGTGCTTCATTATTTTTCACGAATTCATTCAAGCTATAGAGAGAGAAAGTATAGAGAGAATAAGAGAGAAAGAATAATAGTATTCTGTTTCTACACTACTGCAGTATTCAATCTACTACTAATATAAGGGGTGTTATTCTTTCTTATTCATGAAGAGAACTGTTGTTATTCCATTGCTTATTATTTTGTTGGAATAACCTATATACGCGGTTTACCCTATACTTGGTGACATTCTTCTATTATTCTGTTGGAACATCCTGTCTGTGTGTTTTACACCGGACCTGGTTCCGTCTTTATTATTATTCTATTGGAACATCATGTGTATGTGTGTTTTACAACCGGACCGTTTTCGCTTATTATTATTGGAACATCCTATCTATTGCAAATTTTGCTTGACTGGTTCCGTTATTATTATATTACGTTGGAATAACTTTCTATGCATCAAGTACCGCATGCATGGTGATTTCTTTTGTTATTCCATTCTTTATTATACTCAGTTGGTTAAAGTTTTAACTTCTATACTCCATGAAATTAGTAGAATATCCTTGATATTTACGCTTCATCATGTATCTTTTCATGGAAATATTCTTCTAATCATTCTTGAATTTTTACTCTACAAAGCAGTATCATGTTGACAATTTGGACATTATTAGTTCCTGGATAAATTAATTTTTGAACTTGTTTTATTGAATTCTTATATCATTGTCATCATCCTCATGTTTATATTATGTTGAAAGTCATCTCGCCTTTGTGGTGCATAGATGGACTTGATATGATTATGACCAGGGATTATTCGGTGTAATCATGACCGTAATATTATAAATGATGTGGTAAAAGTTATCATTGGCCCGTAGTGCATTGATGGACAGTTGTTGGCATGATCATGACCATTAATGAATACACGAATGTCCTTGGCTGTAGTGCATGGATAATTTGTGGTCGTGATACTAAAGAATATCCTTGGTCGTAGTGCATGGGTGATTCGATGATGTGGATTATTTATTAAGCTGAGTCCCAGCGATAAAAGTCATGAAAAACCTTTTAAATCATAAAAGATAGTAGATTTTATTCTCTACTTGACTCTTTTAATGGATTGCTTGTTCCGCTGCAGTTAAACTTGATGTTGTTATATTTTATCAGTTTAACATTGTTGAAGGCTAACGATAATTTATTCTGCGTTATCTTAGTCATAATATTTCTTACTGGGCTAGTTGAGCTCACCCTTTCTTTTACTGTTCTCTTCAGGAAATGAGAACATAGCAGGGACTAGTCAGGGAATGGAGTGACGGTCCAGAGGATTGCATTAGTATTCCTCACTATTATGTGAAATAGTGTGTTAATAATTGTAATGAGGACTCCTTTTGAGTTTGTATAATCTCTAGTAGACAATAATTGTTTTCAAACTCACAGTTATGTTTTGTCGTATTGTACACCACGAGTTGTATTAGTAAGTTGTATTTGAATTTTGTACCATGTATGTCGGACGACCCAAGATGGGTGATGTATACCTAATTTTGGGGGCGTCACATCTGAGATTGGACTGCTGCAAGTGTTGAAGGTCCTCAGTGTCATCTCTGAGGTGTGACTGTCTTCCCGGTGTTATCTCCGGGTCTTGTACTGAATGCCTCGGTGTGAGTGCCGAGGTTGAAGCTGATTGCATGCATTTGAAACAAGCACTTCCGGGGTTATCTCCAAGGTTGGTAGCTGCTACTCCCAGTGTTGGGACTGAGATTGAATACCTCAGGGTTATCTCCGAGATGGATCGGTCTTCTCTGGTGGAATTTCCATGTAGGAACTGCATGCCTTGGGGTTATCTCCGAGGTTGGACCTGCTATTCCCGGTGTGTGTTCCGGAGTTGAGGCTGAACTTCCGATAGTATCCGGACTGTATGTGAGCTGTCTTCTAGGGTTATATCTGAAAGATGAATATGCCCTCCTGCAATGTCAATGACAGGTGTGCAAAAAATTTCGAGTGTCTACACCTACTGCAAACTGGCGCGGCCGCGCTTGGTTTGTACTAAGGAGTGGCGCGGCCACGCTGCTTTCGGTGCAAACCAAGACATGGCTGCTCCTGCAGAAAGCCAGTGTACACACGGCTTGCACATATCCGAATAATCATGCAAAACACATATGATAGTATGTGGATAACCAAGTTTGACCTTACATTCTATCTTTAACATAGGTCATTATCCATTCTCATTAAATCAATACTTTAAAGTGTTCTATTCACAATTTTCTTACGTTTGATCGTTAAACACATACTATATGATCCATAGGTCTCAACAACACATGCTTGCATGTAGTTCATGTAGACATAGCTAAAATAGTCTCTTACTTGCATTTTCCTTTTTAATTCATGCTTGACTACAACATACCCTCCCCAACAATGTAAACTAACTTATTGGTCACATTTTAATGTATATCATAGCTTGATACATTGGCACATAAAGTCAGAGCATATATTAAGCGATGTTTATCAAAATTTAGTTTCCAAATCCTTATACTTCTTTGAACGCTTATACTTAAATCAACTAACATGGCTTCTTCATACATAGCAAATCTCAGTCCACAAGTTAAGGTTGTTTATAAGCATATAATAACCAAAGTAGCATGCTCAGAATGGAATAAGATCAATAAATTACTACACATGACTGGCAGCCTGCGCGATTATGTACTATAGAAGTGGCGCGGTCGAGCCACTTCGAACAGAACAAAGAAATGAAGGCTCTGCTTCTGCAGTTCAGCAACCCATCACACAAATTCCTTATGAAAATTATTTCTAACATAACCCAACACATTTAGAAGCTTGTATAAGACAAAGCAACATAACACAAATCAAATATCAAGTAATACATGCTTAATTCAATGAATCGATTCACTAAGCAATTTATCAGAAATGAAGAATAGGGATGGGAAGTTATACCTCTGTGAATCAATTCAGCTGCAATATATCAATCTACTCACTCTTTATAAGTTCCTTAGAAAACTAATTCTCAACAATTTCAATGAGGAAGGTGAGGGTCTCATTTATAGGAGAATGGTTTACACAGATAATGCAATTACCTCCCAAATCAAACCGAAGGAATTCAGAGATGTATAATGGATAAGAGGAAGTTGGTGAGAGTTGGTGATTTCACTCATTAACCCCACTCCCCATCTACATATTGCTCTAGGTTTGTTGAATTTGAGATGAAGATAGGCTAGCTAGTTTTTCACGTGGGAATGATGAAGTGGGCTCTAATTATGGGACAAAGCAAATCCCAGCACTTGCAAAAAAATGAAATGCTACAATTGGCCTATACCACATAATATAAACGTTGGTCATAATATGTATACGCAATTTATTTCATATAACATAGGTTATAATGATTTAAAGAACATATCATGTATTTCCTAATTATAAGGTATCAAGTAGTGCACATACATATAATTCATGTACATTTTCTATTACCACCAAAGTCAATTGTGCATTGCTTATTATTTATTACCATGACTATTATTATCATAGTAACTTAATGAAATCATTATTAATTTAACAATTGATCATATTATATGTCAATAATGTATACATGAATGTTTACCCACACACTTCATATCATATAACAATATTATTATGCAACTCACATGAATGCAAATAACTTTTACTATATAGTCTATATATATGATATATAGACATATTAATGTGCCACCTTGTACAATATAAATTATATAGTTAACTACCATATAATAAAGGTTTATTATCTTGCATGCTTGCACAAATTAATCAAGTAAATATAATTATATAATATTTATTAACCTCTTACTCATTAATTATTATCTATTCATAATAATCATAAATCAACACATTATTCATTTAATTGCAATTAAATCAATATGCTCCAATCTTGCCAACATATTCAAATAAATTGAATATTTAATTATTAATAATCCTATCAATTATTTGATACCAAACTCTTAGGGTTGGTCCACCAATTTAAATAACTATTAGTGACTCCCTTTAATCATTTCATAAATCCACATAACCACATAAGGTTTAAATAGACTCACAAAACTAACTCATTAAAAATTAAATCATATATTTAATTAAATAAGGAGTTTAAAATTCACGATCATTACATCCCTCCCCCATATAAAAATTCCTTCCTCGGAATTGTAAAAAAATAAGGCTACTCAAATAAAAATGGATAATTTGCTCTCATTTTCTCTTCTAGTTCCCACGTAGCTTCTTCGACTGCGTGATTCCTCTAGAGAATCTTAACGGAATGAATGATTTCAATCGAGGGTTGCACCTTCTTCTTCACATTCATCAGCTCTGAGCCTGCAGTTTGAGCGGCTTTAACTTTATTGATTAAAGTTGATTATAATCGTATATTCGCTATCTTCACGTAGGTTCTTGGAGTCTTTAACTCTATCTCCATCTTTTGTAAGTCGTACGAAATGGGTCTTTGTGTTAACAATATCTCACTCATAAACGCATATGATTTTCCACTTAACGCGTCAGCTACCACATTCATTTTTCTAGGATGGTATTGAATAGTATGTTCGTAATCTATTCAACAGCTCGAGCCAACGTCTTTGGCGTATGTTAAATTCTTTATGGGTGAAGAAATATTTGAGGGTTTTGTACCGGGTTTAAGGTAGATACAAAATTTGATTTCATGCTCTGGGTAGGCTAGGAAGTTCTTCGGGGAATACGTCAGAAAATTTATTAACAATAGAAATATCATTCAAATATGATGTATTTTTTTTTAAAATATGTGACATATGCTAAGGAAGCTTGACATCCATTTTTCAATAAACGAGTGACTTTATGGCTTGATATAACAGTGATTGACTTTACTTGTTTGGTTTCTTGAATTCGCATAATAGGTTGGTTAGGAATATGAAAGCTAACAATCTTACGAAAATAATCAATTTTTGCATGATCAGTAGTTAACCAGTCGATTCCTAAAATTACATCAAATGCAAGTATTTTCAAAGAGATAAGATCGACAGGTAATGTGAGGGTGCCGATTTGAATCAAATAAAACTTATAAATAGTGGATGTAATGAAGGTTTCTCCCAATGGAGTTTCAACAGATAAGTCAAAGTCTAATTTCTTCGGAGTTAAATTTAAACGTTGAGCGCAAGTAGGAGAAATAAAAGAATGGTAGAACCAATATCAAATAAGGTATAGACTTCGTAAGAGTTTATAATTAGCTTACCTATGATAACTTCATTCGGGTTCCTCGACAACACTCTCACTTAAACTACCGACTTTGACTTGTCTGGGACATCCTTTGGCATCACCATCCCAGCTAGACTTGACTTCACTATAGGACAAAATCGAGTTAGGTGACCTTCTCTTCTACAATTAAAATACGCTTTGGGTTACAACGTACAATTTGGACGGATGTGTCCCTCTTGTCCACATTTGAAACATACGATCAGTGGTCGTTCTCTTTCCTTCGAAACGGGGGTTGGTGCTATTGCCGACGTCTTTTCGTCATTCTTGAACCTTCTCTTCTTAAAGTTGTTCCCACTTAGTTCATCTTTCCTATTATCTTGGCCATGATTACCACCGAATTTTGGTTACAATTTCTGGCATGATAATTTCCTCCACGATGGTTATCGTTGTTCCGATGGTTGTTGCCACTAGTACAATTATTATCGTGTTGTTAGTCATTGCCTTTTGGTTAAGCTGACTCATTATCGCGCTCCAATAACTGAGCCATATTAACATCTGAATAAAAAAAAGTTTGTGAGAAATGAGGTATTGACGTATTTCGGGTTTCAAACCTCTCAGAAACATTTGCGTCATTCGCTCCTCATTATCGACCAAATGGGATGTAAACCAGGATAACTCCGCAAACTTATCCTCGTACTGCGATACGGTCATATTGTTTTGCTCCAGCTTGATGAACTCCACCTCCTTCATGTGACGAATACTTTTTGGAAAGAACTTGTCATTGAACAGTTCTTGGAACTTCTCCCAAGACATTTTCAATGCGGCAAGCTGAGTACGTATTACAGATTCCCACCAATAATCTGCTTCTTCACGCAACATAAAGGTGGCGAAGGGAACCTTTTGCTCCTCTGAGCATTCCAAGACATCAAATATCTTGGTGATCTGCTTAATCCAAGTCTATGCCTTAAGTGGTTATGGCTTTCCCAAAAACTCTGGCAGTCCCAGCTTCTTGAACTGCTTAGCAGTGACCAGCCGTGAGTTGCCAGTGTTTCCACCTGCATTTTGAACATGAGTCTCTCTCGTTTGGTTTTGCATGAATTCTAAAAAGTTCCTAAACATACCATCGTTCGTCATTTGGTCGGTATTGTTGTTTACACGAGGATTATTTCCTTCTTAATGCATATTATCCTGGTTATTGATCGTCGGTGTCTCAACGGTCTCATGTGCTTCATTGCTTATCTCAACATTTTTAGATGCCATTATGAAACATTATCACAAAACAATGGTTAATTGACATACCACATATTATCCCTATACTCAGACCGACCAATTAAATAACAAATAACTTAGGTAGGTCATACTAGCGAAGGAATTACCCATCTCTCCCCTCCTAGTTCTAGTCTCACATCTCAGCCAGGGATCATATTCCTAAGCTTTGATACCAACTGTGACTCTCATCCCAACCTTGGATAGTACCTCACAGTGATACCTATCAGCTTGCCACCGTAGAACGGCGTCCCCTATGAGGAGTCTGGTTTCGGTGCATCCCTCATCAACAGGAAGTCACCAGATAGAGGCTTAGAGCTCTTTACTTATGGCTCTGATACCAACTGTGACGCCCCCAAAATAGGTATACATCACCCATTCTGAGTTGCCAAATACATGGTAAAGAAAAAATACTACAACTTAATGATACAACTGTCGTGCAAAATACGACAACACAATAGCTTAGTTTTTACACGAATATTGTCTTCTAGACAGTATTCAAACTCAAATGGAGTCCTTATTAAAATTATTATCACACTATTTCATAGAATAATGAGGACTACTAAAATAACCATCTGGACCGTCAATCCATTCCCCGACTAGTCCCGGCTACATTCCCATTTCCTGAAGAAAATAGTGAAAGAAAAGGGTGAGCTCAACTAGTCCAGTAAGAAATATTATGACTAAGATAATGCAGAATAAATTATCCTTAGCCTTCAACAGTATAACAACTGATAGAATACAATAGACAACAAGTTTTAGATCAACAACTGCATCGGAATAAGCAATCCATTAGAAGAGTCAAGCAGAGCATGATATCTACTATCTTCTATGATTTAAAAGTTTATCACCAATTTTATCACTGAGACTCGGCTTAATAAATAATCCATATCACTGATTTATCCATGCACTACGGGCGAAAGATATTCATTAGTATCACAACCACGAATTATCCATGCACTACGGGCCAAGGATATTCGTGTTTTCACCAATGGTCATGATCATAACGAATAATTCCTGGTTATAATCATACCAATAACTGTCCATCAATGCACTACGGGCCAATGAGGACTTTTACCATATTATTTGTAACATTACGGGTCATGATTATATCGAATGATCCCTGGTCATAATCATAATAATCAACAGTCCATATATGCACTACGGGCCAAAGATGACTTTCATCACAATATAAACACAAGGATGATGTCAATGATATAAGAATTCAATTAAATGAGAGCAAGGATAAATTTTAAAGATTTATAATTTAATTTATCCAGAATTAATGTCCAAATTGTCAACATGATAGTGCTTTGTGGAGTAAAATTCAAGAATAATATTGTATCAAAAATGATTTGGACAGACTAGAATAAATTTTTTGTCGTGAATAGTACCCCGGGTGAATAGTACCTGTGAGACCCCATATTTTATGAATAAAGATTTAATTTTCTCGAAATATTTTTTTGAATATTATGGTGTGGATTTGATATAATGTTATAGTTGTGGATAGTATTTATAAATTTTGCAAAGTACGCAAGTTGTTATATAATATTCGATTGGTCGGGGAATATTCTTTTTGTCGGGGAATATCCGTGCATGACGGTACAATCATTAAGTGGACCCATAAACGAAATTATTGCCGGATTGAGAAAATGACAAAATACTTTAATTATGAAAATAGCGGCGGAAGTTTTTACCGTTAAGCTCGTTGAAATACCGGTGTTAAAAGTACAGTAATACGCTTGGTTGCATAGTAGCACACGATATTGATTATTGATGCTTACGTGATAAGTCACTCAGTTTTGTTTTATTGGTATTATTAATGTAATAAAACAGAATACTTTTATAAAGTTATTCTATAAATAGAATATATTATATTCTATTATGCATAGTGTCTGCATAGTGTTTTTTGCATAGTAAATTTTTTTTATATAAAACAGAATACTTTTATAAAGTCATTCTATAAATAGAATATATTATAATTTTATTATGCATAATGCCTGCATAGTATTTTGCATAGTAAAATCTTTTTATATAAAACAGAATACTTTCATAAAGTTATCTGTTTTATTAGACAATAATTAGAATATATTATATTTTATTATGCATACTGTTTGCATAGTGCCTGCATAGTATTTGCATAGTAAAATCTTTTATAAAGTTATTTGTTTTATTAGATTATAATTAGAATATATTATATTTTATTTAAAAGATTTTGCTTTAAATATGGACCATCGATTAAAGTAAATCAATTTGGATGAATTCATGAGTTAGTTCTTATCCAAATCCATTTTTCTATAAATAGAAGCTCATTCCTTCATTATTTCTTACTTAATTCACCAAACTCTAGAGAGAGAAACTATTGAAAGAAAGAAGAAAAGTGTTCTGCTACTTCACTACTTCTATATCCAGTACTCTTCTTTCTAACGTAGGGGATATTATATGTTGTACTCGTAAGGGGTATTATTTCTTTTGTATTCATGAAGAGAACTTCTGTTATTCCATTCTTTATTATTTTGTTGCAATAACCTGTATACGCGGTCTACCCTATGCTTGGTGAAATTCTTCTGTTATTCCATTATTTATTATTCTGTCGGAATAACCTGTCTATGTGAAGTACCGCATACATGGTGAAATTCATTTGTTATTCCATTCTTTATTATTCTGTTGGAATATCCTATTTGTGCATTTTACGCCGGAACTGGTTCCGTCTTTATTATTCTGTTGGAATATCTTGTCTATGCGTTTTATGTCGGACCTGGTTCCGTCTTTATTATTCTATTGGAATAACCTGTCTATGTGAAGTACCGCATGCATGGTGATTTCTGTTGTTATTCCATTCTTTATTATTCTGTTGGAACATCATATCGGTAATGAATTTACCGACACGGTTCCATTATTATTATTCTGTTGAATAACTGTACATGCACAATACCGCATGCATGGTGATTTCTTTTGTTATTCCATTCTTTATTATACTCAGTTGGTTAAAGTTTTGACTTCTATACTTCATTAAATTAGTGGAATATACTTGATATTTGCGCTTCATCCAGTATCTTTTCATGGAAATATTCTTCTGAGCATTCTTGAATTTTACCCTACAAAGAAGTATCATGTTGACAATTTGGACGTTATTAGTTCCTGAATAAATTAAATCTTGAACTTATTTTATTTAATTCTTATATTATTGTCATCATCCTCATTTTTATATTTTTTTTGAAAGTCATATGTGGCCTGTAGTGCATAGATGGACTTGGTATGATTATGACCAGGGATTATTCGGTATAATCATATCCGTAATGTTACAAATGATGTGGAAAAAGTCCTCATTGGCCCGTAGTGCATTGATGGACAGTTTTTGGTATGATTATGGCTATGGATTCTCTTCGGCCAAGGGTGTAAAGATGAATTGTTTTATGGCATGATCAAAACCATTAATGAATACACAAATATTCTTGGCCCGTAGTGCATGGATAATTGTGGTCGTGATACTAAAGAATATCATTGGCCGTAGTGCAGGGGTGATTCGATGATGTGGATTATTTATTAAGCTGAGTCCCAGCGATAAAAGTGATGAAAAACCTTTTAAATCATAAAAGATAGTAGATTTTATTCTCTACTTGACTCTTTTAGTGGATTTCTTGTTCCGCTGCAGTTAAACTTGATAGTTATTATATTTTATCAGTTTAACACTGTTGAAGGCTAACGATAAATTATTCTACATTATCTTAGTCATAATATTTTTTACTGGGCTAGTTGAGCTCACCCTTTCTTTTCTTTGTTCTCTTCAGAAATGAGAACGAAATGGGACTAGTTTGGGAGCGGAGTGATGGTCAGAGAGGATAGCATTAGTAGTCCTCACTATTTTGTGAAATAGTGTGATAATAATTGTAATGAGGACTCCTTTTGAGTTTGTATAATCTCTAGTAGATAATATTTGTATTCAAACTCACAGTTTATGTTTTGTCGTATTGTACACGACAGTTGTATTATTAAGTTGTATTTGAATTCTGTACCATGTATCTGGCGACTCAGATGGATGATGTATACCTAATTTTGGGGGCGTCACAGTTGGTATCAAAGCTTAGAGATATGATCCCTAGCTGAGATGTGAGACAAGAACTAGGAGGGGAGAGACGGGGAATTTCTTCGCTAGTATAACCTACCTAAGTTTATTTGGTATTTAATTGGTCGGTCAGAGTATAAGGATAATATGTGATATGTTAATTAACCCTTATTTTGTTGTAGTATTTTAAAATGACATCCGAGAATGTTGAGAATAGCAATGGAGCACATGAGACCGTGGAGACACCTCTAATTACCAACCAAGATAATGTGATTAGAGATATCCATGTGGTGATTGAGGAATTAAAAGTTGCACTCAAGCTAGTTGCAAAGGTAGCAACTGAGAGTGAGGAAGAAAAGGAACCTGAGGAGGATGTATTAGAAGAACTTATTGATCAAAATGTAGAATTGCAAAATCGTATTCATGAGTTAGAAGAGGAGGCTGAAGAACAGAAGGCGGTCGTGGAGCAAAGGAATGTAACAATTCAAAATTGTATTACCCGATATGCGATAGCTAAACATGAGCGCTCTTTGGCAGAGTATACAATTTAAAGCTGGAATTTGAGAATTCAAATGTCAAGGAGCAGCTAAAAGAAGAAACAACTGAACGAGTGAGAATGAAAGATGCATGGGTAAAAGCTACACGACGCGTTGATATTTTGGAAAAAGAAGTCTGATCCAAGAAAACTAAAATAAATGATATGTATTTTTTTTTTCGACAGCAATTGGGAGAACCCAACATCGAGTTTTGAATTACCCTATACATTACGGTCAACCCCAATTCGATATAGATCGAAGGCTAATGATTCAGATCATGGAGCAGGAGTACGACAAAGTAGTTGAGGGTGGAATATGCATTATAGCGAAAGTCAATTCCAGTGATAATGACGACACCAAAGACTGTCCCGAACAAGTCAAATTTGGTAGTTTAAGGCAGAGCATTTTTCGTGACGAGGAATCGAACGAAGTTATCACAGGTTAGTTAATTATAAATTCTTGCAAAGTCTATGCCTTATTTGATATCAGTTCTATCTATTCTTTTATCTCTCTTGCTTGCGCTCAACGTTTAAATTTAACTCCGGAGAAGTTAGACTTTGACTTATTGGTTGAAACTTCGTTGGGAGAAACCTTCATTACCTCCACTATTTATAAATCTTGTTGATTCAAATCGACACTTTCACGTTACTTGTCGATCTTATCTCTTTGAAAATACTTGCCTTTGATGTGATTTTAGGAATCGATTGGTTAACTACTCATCATGCTTTTCATAAGGTTGTTAGCTTTCATATTCCTAACCAACCTGTTATGCGAATTTAAGAAACCAAACCACTAAAGTCAATCATTGTCATATCCAGCCATAAGTAAAGAGCTCTGGTCCTTTCGTTGTTGACTTTCTTGTGTGGAATGCACTGAAGCAAGACTTTCTGTAGGCGATGTCGTGAATGACGATGGCAAGTTGATAGGTATCAATGTGACGTACTATCCAAGTCTTGGATGAGGGTCACAGTTTGAATGATATTTCTATTGTTAATAAATTTCCTGACGTATTCTTGAAGACTTCTTAGCCTATCCTAGAGCGTGAAATCGAATTTTGTATTGATTTCAAAGACAAAACCCATTTCTTAAACCACAAATATTTCTTCAACTAAAACGATGTAACATGCGCCAAAGACGTTGGCTCGAATCGTTGAAGATTACGATCGTATTCATGCAATATCATCGTGGAAGTGAGAACATGGTAGCCGACGCGTTGAGTAGAAGATTGTATGCGGTTACAAGTGCTTAATATACGAACCCACGTGAAGATAACGAATATATGATTAGAATCGACTTTAATCGATAAAGTTAAAGTCGCCAAGCTACATAATCGAGTGATGAATGTGAAGAAAAAGGTTCAAGAGGCGTTATTCTAGAAGCAAGAATCGATTTAAGAGAGGAAATCTCAACCCTCGATTTAATTGGCCCATTTAAAATCCTCGATCGAGTAGGCGTGGCTTATAGACTCGTTTTACCGCCAAGTATGTCGGCGTGTTCATAACGTTTTTAACGTATCGATGTTACGTAAATATGTGGACGGCCCGAACCACATTATTATTTTAGAACCGGACGAGATAGCGGATGATTTAACGTTTGAGGAGATACGTGTTAAAATCTTGGATAAGAAGAATCGTATTCAACACTCAAAGGTTATACCTCAAGAGTTAGAATTTGAAATGAAGTCGAGGTATCCTCACCTGTTCAGCATAACAGGTATGTACGTAAATTTCGAGGGCGAAATTTCATAAGGAGGGAAGATTGTGAGACCCTAGATTTTATGAATAAAGATTTAATTTTCTTGAAATATTTTTTTGAATATTATGGTGTGGATTTGATATAATGTTATAGTTGTGGATAGTATTTATAAATTTTGCAAAGTACGCAAGTTGTTATATAATATTCGATTGGTCGGGGAATATTCTTTTTGTCGGGGAATATCCGCATTTACAGACAGACAATCATTAGTGGACCCAACGAAATTATTGTCGGATTGAGAAAATGACAAAATACTTTAATTATGAAAATAACGGCGGAAGTTTTAGATTAAGCTGTTGAAATACCGGTGTTAAAGAAATGCGAATGTCTGGCGTGGTTGCATAGTAGCACACGATATTGATTATTGATGCTTACGTGATAAGTCACCGCTTTTGTTTTATTGGTATTATTAATGTAATAAAAAATGTAATACTTTTATAAAGTTATTCTATAAATAGAATATATTATATTCTATTATGCATAGTGTCTCTGCATAGTGTTTTTGCATAGTAAATTTTTTATATAAAATGTAATACTTTTATAAAGTCATTCTATAAATAGAATATATTATAATTTTATTATGCATAGTGCCTCGTGATAGTATTTTGCATAGTAAAATCTTTTTATATAAAAATGTAATACTTTCATAAAGTTATCTCATTTTATTAGACAATAATTAGAATATATTATATTTTATTATGCATACTTGTTTGCATAGTTACTGCATAGTATTTGCATAGTAAAATCTTTTATAAAGTTATTTGTTTTATTAGATTATAATTAGAATATATTATATTTTATTTAAAAGATTTTGCTTTAAATATGGACCATCGATTAAAGTAAATCAACTGGACCGTTCATGAGTTAGTTACTATCCAGTCCATTTTTCTATAAATAGAAGCTCATTCCTTCATTATTTCTTACGAATTCACTGAAACTCTAGAGAGAGAAACTATTGAAAGAAAGAAGAAAAGTGTTCTGCTACTTCACTACTTCTATATCCAGTACTCTTCTTTCTAACGTAGGGGATATTATATGTTGTACTCGTAAGGGGTATTATTTCTTTTGTATTCATGAAGAGAACTTCTGTTATTCCATTCTTTATTATTTTGTTGCAATAACCTGTATACGCGGTCTACCCTATACTTGGTGAAATTCTTCTGTTATTCCATTATTTATTATTCTCCTGGAATAACCTGTCAATGCGAAGTACCGCATACATGGTAAAATTCTATTGTTATTCCATTATTTATTATTCTATTGGAATATCCTGTCTGTGCGTTTTACGCCGGACCTAGTTCCGTCTTTATTATTCTATTGGAATATCATGTCTATGCGTTTTACGCTGGACCTGGTTTCGTATTTATTATTATGTTGGAATAACCTATCTATGCGAAGTACCGCATGCATGGTGATTTCTGTTGTTATTCCATTCTTTATTATTTTGTTGGAACATCCTGTCGGTGCGAATTTTGCCTGACCTGGATCCGTTATTATTATTCTGTTGGAATAACTTGTCTATGCGAAGTACCACATGCATGGTGATTTCTTTTATTATTCCATTCTTTATTATACTTAGTTAGTTAAAGTTTTGACTTCTATACTCCATGAAATTAGTGGAATATCTTTTCTTGGAAATTTCTTCTAAGCATTCTTGAATTTTACCTTACAAAGAAGTATCATGTTAACAATTTGGACGTTATTAATTCCTAAATAAATTAATTCTAGAACTTGTTTTATTGAATTCTTATATCATTGTCATCATCCTCATGTTTATATTTTTTTGAAAGCCATCTGTGGCCTATAGTGCATAGATGGACTTGGTATGATTATGACCAGGGATTATTCAGTATAATCATGACCGTAATGTTACAAATGATGTGGAAAAAGTCCTCATTGGCCCGTAGTGCATTGATGGACAGTTTTTGGTATGATTATGGCTATGGATTCTCTTCGGCCAAGGGTAAGGGTGCAAAGATGAATTGTTTTATGGCATGATCAGAACCGTTAATGAATACACAAATATTCTTGGCCCGTAGTGCATGGATAATTGTGGTCGTGATACTAAAGAATATCTTTGGTCAGTAAAGTGCGGGGTGATTCGATGATGTGGATTATTTATTGTCGAGTCCCAAATGATAAAAGTGATGAAAAACATTTTAAATCATAAAAGATAGTAGATTTTATTCTCTACTTGACTCTTTTAATGTATTGCTTGTTCTGCTGCAGTTAAACTTGGTAGTTATTATATTTTATCAGTTTAACACTGTTGAAGGCTAACGATAAATTATTCTGCATTATCTTAGTTATAATATTTCATCGGGCTAGTTGAGCTCACCCTTTCTTTTACTATTCTCTTCAGAAATGAGAACGAAATTTGGGACTAATCGAGAACGAGTGATGGTCCTAGATGTTTGCATTAGTAGTCCTCACTATTCTGTGAAATAGTGTGATAATAATTGTAATGAGGACTCCTTTTGAGTTTGTATAATCTCTAGTAGAAAATATTTGTATTCAAACTCAGTTTATGTTCTGTCGTATTGTACACGACAGTTGTATTATTAAGTTGTATTTGAATTCTGTGCCATGTATTTGGCGACTCAAGATGGGTGATGTACACCTAATTTTGGGTGCGTCACAGTACCCGAGTGAATAGTACACTATGAATAGTACTTCATAAATAGTACTTCAGGAATAGTACTCCGTGAATAGTACTTTGTGAATAGTACCCTGCGAATAGTACTTTGTGAATAGTACTTTGTAAATAGTATTTCGTGAATAGTATTCCGGCATGAAAAGCTTAAAATTTAACTAGAATGTTAAGAAAAATATTCTTGTGAAACGATACTAGATGAAGCTCAAATTTCAAGGATATTCTACTAATTTCACGGAGTATAGAAGCAATACTTTAACAGAATGAGTGTAGAATTAGGAATACAAAATGAAATAATATTACTTACATACTATAGAGTATGGAAGAAAATATTATTTTATACGAATATTAAACAAAATAATATCCCTTACAAATAAGAAATAAATAACATCTCTTACCTTAGTAGAAGACTGGATACTGCAATATTGAAGTAGTAGAATACTCTTCTTCTTCCTCTATATAGCATTTCTCTCTATAGGAGCTCTTATGAGTCTTAGTGAATTGGTGAGAATGAAAGAAGAATGAGCTTCTACTTATAGGAAAACATAGTTTCGATAATTGCACGATTAGGGGCTTGAATTATTACAGTATAGTACCTTCATCTATACCTCTATTTTTAATTTAGTCCTTCAAGTATTATCAATCTTGCACCACCTCCCCTAATAGTACATACATGTGAATCAATAGTTCCATACATGTGAACCAATAGCAATTAATTGCTCATTTATCCGATTAATTGCTCGTTTGGTCAATAATAACAAAACCAGTAAATCACATAATTACCTACTTTGAGGGTAATTGGGTCACGGAAGAATTAAAGAAAACTAAATGAATAATCATCTTTAATCAACACGAACTTATTCATCATTTATATTATAGCTCACAATATTTAACAACCAGATCATTCCCAGGAAGATGGGGCTTTCCGATAAGAATTTCTCCCTATTGACGTGCAATTAGGTGACCAAACCTCTTTCCTTGACAGAACTTTCTAAACATCATCAATAATATAAATAATAATATGAATAACTTTGTCGTCTCAATTATTGATTTAATAATATAAAATATTATGCAGATGATACTGTGACAATAATTGAATCAATAATATGAGAGATACTTTACAGCAATTATTGTGGCAATAATTGAATAAAACTGAGTGACTTCTCACGTAGGCATCAATAATCAAAGATACTGTACAATATCGTGTGCTACTATGCAACCACGCGTATTACTGTACTTTTACCACCGAGTATTTCAATAGTTTAACGGTAAAACTTTCGTCGTTATTTCTATAAAAAGATATTTATGTCATTTTCTAACTCCGATAATACTTCCATTATGGGGTCCACCAATGATTGTGTCGTCGTACGAATATTCTTGAATATTCCCCGACCAAACGAATATTTTATGACAACTTGCTTACTTTGCAAAATTTTCACATATCACCCTTAACTTTAACTCTTTATCAATTTAACCATTTACTAAATAAAATAATAATTATAAGAAAATTGAATACTTTCATTTCATAAAATTTGGGGTCTTACAAATAGAATATATTTTGATCATACAATAATATTATACTGGTCACAATGAACGAATAGAGTTCGAGAACTTGCACAAATACAAAGGTTTAGATACATGTTCAATAATAATAGAGTTAAGAAGCTGGTACACCAATAATATAATTTAGAAACTTCCTTATGCATGTCCATTGCATAAAGTAAATGCAAAGTAAGGATACTTGCTCAATAAAGAGTAAGAGTTAGAAATTTGCCTGATCTGCTGCTTACGGCTACACAACTTAGTTTTATCTTTTATATAAAGACCTATCATTAATAAGATCATTCTTTCAATTAGAATAATATATCTTAACACATAGTACTGTTGTTTGCAGTCAACACATAACTTAAACACATTGTCACACACTTATATCTATTATTAGAACATAAACAACTACCTATCAAGTCAAACTATCTAAGTCCGGATCAATTTCGGTGTACCAACAGCTTTATCGAATAATTATCGAGGTTATTATCGATTAAACTTTATCATGTAGCTTCAATATTATTTTAGATAATTTAAATATCAGTTATAATATTTTCCAGTGGCTTATAATAATTTTCAAATAATTATTATCATTTATCATGATTTTTCAATCATTAAAGTCATTTCTAAATAAATTAAATACTAAATAATCTTATAATCATTAATATTTAAATAATATTAAAATATTAATGAAATACTTGTAAAAATATTAAAGTTATTTATAATAACTCAAAATATCTTTAAAACATTATAATTACCCCTTACATTATTTTTAAAACATTTTAAATTATTTTAAATAATTAACATTAATATTTAAATATTAATTTGTTATTCGTCAAAATATTAAAAGTCATTGATTATTACTTAAAATATTTTTAAATCGTTTATATCCTTTTAAATGATTTTAAATTAATAAAACTATTTTTAAACTATTTATTTAATATAATTATTAAATAAATCTAATATCAATAATATTAAATTATTAATGGATTTACCTTAAAATATTAAAAGTTATGTTTTATAACTTCAAATATTTTTAAATACTTTATTATCATTTAAAATAATTTTTAATATAATAAAATCATTTTAACTAATTTATTTAATACATTAATTAAATAAATTTAATATCATTATTATTCAAAAATAATAATATTTATGAAAATATATCAAATTATTAAAAGTTAATTTTATAACTTAAAATAATTTTTAAAACTAATTTTGGAGTTTTTAGAAATTAATTACTATTTTTAAATAATTTTTTGAAATTTAATTAATTAAAATTAATAAAACTACTGTCGTCTTAGGTGTTCTTGAGCCTCAAGAACATTCATAGGAACTATAAAGTACTTTGACCAAAAATAATTCCTTGTTCAAAGTGTTTCTCAGCTAACTAATGGTCAGATCTTGTAGTATTGATGTAATACTACAAGTTTAAAGCAATTTCTGGGTCAAATTACAACACAACTAGAAGATATAAGCTATTGAACAAGCTGTCAGAGTTATTCTTCATTTTTTGGGTTACCCAGAAAATAAGAACAGTTCGTGTGACCACTTTTGGGCTTCCACAACTTGATTTCCAAGTAATGTTTGGGTGTTCTAATAGTTTTAGATTGTAGTCTATATGTCAAGGAAGAGATCTAATACACTAGGTCAGTCCAACTACAACAACATCATAAGATATTGTCTGGTCAAACCATGTCAGAAGTAATGTTCATGAGTTTTCTGGGTTACCCAGAAAATAGATTTCGTGTTCAAATTAGCTGCTTTGACAATCCACTAAATTCATTATATTTGTCATTTAGGTGATCTAAAGGCATGACTTTGTAGTTCATATAACATACTATAACATGGATACAAAAACAACAATCAAATCAACAAACATATGCAAGATCTGAGCCCATGAACATGCTGTCAGACGTTTCTGGGTAAGTTCTGGGTTACCCAAAATTGTTAAGTCATGGTCGGTCAACACAGTTTGACCATCCATAACTTGTAATATATACATGATCTGACCCTGATTCGAGTTCCAAAACACTAACAACATTACAAATTACAACTATAAACCTTTAACACACTGAAACAATTAACATGCACCGATCAATGAGGCCTGACTTTCGACTGTCAGACAACATTTTCAAGTTTTGCCAGATTTTTAAAATCTTTAATTTTGTGCATCTAGATATTATAGATGTAACGCCCCCAAAATAGGTCCAATCCAACCAACCTATTCTGAGTCGCAAAAACATGTTATAGAAAATAACTACAACTTTATTACTACAATTGTCGTGTAAAATACAACAACACATATGTTGTGAGTTTTGATACAAATATAAACCAACTGTGACTCATGTCCCAACCTTGAATAGCACGTCACCATGGCACCTTACATAAAGGTACAGTCAATAACTGTTTTAGAAATTAAAATCTTTGGGAAGTGCTCAAGGAAACCTTCATACATGGGAGGCAATGCGTCTAGGTTATAATAGATATCATATGCCCACAGAATTATCCTTGGTTGACCCAATAAACCCCAAAGAAAAACGAGAAGATTACTATCATCTTCTTTCCAATGGTGAGTCTTCTCTTAACATATCATTATCTCCACCGTCTCTAATTGAGAATTATACTTCAACCAAACTCCAAGATCATATAGGTAGTGCTTGTAGATATACTCAGCAAGTGGATGTGCACAACCATGTCTTATGATAACACGAGGTTATATGTCATTAGATATATTGTATGATAGTGGCAAAAACACCCTTCCAACGTTGGGTTCGCCTCACCCTATTTGATTCACCAAATATAACTACTAAATGATGTATAAGATACAACACACTTTTCTATACTGTTTAGGGAGAACCCATCCACAGCTAGAGACCACCGTTCTATTCTCCTGTTACCCTCGCTCGACCCAGGTACACTTTAATTACCTGAAAGGAATTGTGAAGCAAAAGGGTGAGCACAACTAGCTCAGTAAAGAATATTATGACTAAAGATAATTAAATTCTCAATAGCCTTCATCAATAATAAATCAGAGATTTAGAACATATGGTAGATGATAAAACTTTTCAACCATAGTTGCAGCAGAACGAGCAATCCATTAGAAGAGTCTAATAGACCAACAGGTATTGCAACAGTATTAACGGTAACAACTACGCCGTTATTTATAAACAACTTATACTTATCGTTTTCTTCATCCAATAGCTTTTCGTTATGGGGCCCACAAAAGGTTATAAGTCGTGCATCTAATATTCCCAACAAAGATGAAAATTCCATGACCAAATGAATATTCCCTGACAATAATGAATATTTTATAACCACTTGCTTATTTATCATATATCACCTTTAACTTTAAACTTTTTATCAATTTAACCATTACTGAATAGTAATTATTAAAAAATTGAATACTTTTATTTCATAAAATTCGGGGTCTTACAATAGATCCACAATATAACAACCAAGATCACTTATTAAGACAACATACAACATATTTAAACATCAAAACACCTAATCTAACATAGCATACAAGATCAAAATTTTGGTTTATGGTTATACCTTTCTTTGATCAATTCTTGATTCTAGGCTCCTAATCTGTTCTTGGTGTAATAGGGACTTGATAAGGGACTGAAATGTTTATGAATTTCGTGGGTCTAGAGAGTGAGAGACTTGGTTGAGGATATGTGAGCAAATGAGGCTAGTTTGTATATTTTCTCTCTCTTTAATCTATATATCAATTGATGAAATGAACTTATTTGTATTGATTTTTTTCACATGGCAATCTAGAGTTGGTGAACAACTCATTATATGGCAAGATATATACTATTTCTAATTAAAGAAATGAAAAAGGGCATTTTGGATAATTAGCTTGTAATTTTAATGGCATTCTTGTCATCTTATCATCTTATCCCAGCCCTTAGGTTTTAACCCTTGGATTTTGGAAATCAATTTTTTTAGGATTTTATAATTAGGGTTTAAAATGGAAATTTAGGTTTTCTAAATTGGAAATTTGGGTTTCCTAATCATATTAGGTTTCCTAATTAATTAGTACTTGTAAATTAGGATTAAGGTTTTCTAATTAACATTAAACTTTTGAAATTAGCAATTAGAGTTTCTAATTTTTCAATTAGGGTTTCTAATAATTAGGATTTCTAATTAGTCATTAAGGTTTCCCTAATTAGGATTATAATTAATAACATATATCATTAATCATAACATTACAATTACTTATCAGTTTTAAATTCCTATTTGGGTTTCAAATTAGGGTTTATCAACTTAACATTAGGGTTTTATCATGCTACACTATAATTGATAAACAATTATCATTACACACATACCTAGAATATTGAAATACATTTAATATATTATAAATTTTCAAATTCATTATTCAAAATCCAAAATTAGGGTTTTGAATTAATATCCGACTTTACTTTCATTCTTAGTCAATCTTAAAATTTAAAATTGACTGTCTTGCTAAATCTATATCGCATATATTTCGAAATATTATTACTGAAACCAATATTCATAATAATTAATAAAAAAAAATATTCGTAAAAATATAGATATAATTGTATTTTCGGTTTTTACAATATATATTTGAAATGATATCCTTATTCTCACTAGCAAATATTTAATTAGATATTGCTGAATTATATAATGAGGGTAATATAGTTTGAAGAAAATAGTGGGAGATACCGATTTAAAATAAGACCTAATTTATTTTGGTAATTAATTAAATAAATGTTTGCTAAAATATTGCCTTTTTACATGCAGAATTTGAAAATATCACATTCACTAATTTCACTGCGTAGCATATTTGGTGCTAACAAACTGACCAAACCGAATTACACGGACTAGTTAAGGAATTTGAGAATTGTTCTCACTGCTGAAAAGATTTCTTATGTCCTAAATTCACCCGTACCTTCAAATGTTGCAGAGACAGCCCCTGAGGAAGAGATTGCTACTTTTAAAAAGTGGAAAGATGATGCATTTGTGGCTCAATGCATCATGCTCGCATCCATGCGTAATGAGCTTCAGCGTTAGCATGAAACCATGGATGCTCCTACTATGCTGCTGCACCTACAAGAGTTGTATGGTGAGCAAAGTAGGACTGCTAGATATGAAATATCTAAGGAATTCTTTCGATCTCAGATGACTAAGGGCACTACTGTTGAGACTCATGTCCTAAAGATGATTAATTTGATTGAACGTCTTGGACAGCTTGGGTTCGTCATGGATGGGGAGTTGAGTCATGATTTGATCTTGCCGTCACTCCTTGACACCTTCTCATAATTTGTTGTGAATTTTAACATGAATAAGTTGGACGTCAGCTTGCCTGAGTTAATTAACATGTTGAAAAATGCTGAAGGTCACTTCCTATCCAAGAAGGACCATGTCTTAATAGTGGTTGATTCTTCCAAGAAAAGGAAGAGGCCCAAGGTATCTTCTCAAAAGAAAATCCAAGAAGGTTAAGGGTAAGGTGAAAGTGAAGGATCAAAAGAAACCTGATCAAGCTAGTAAAGGAATTTGCTTCCATTGCAACAAGTCGGGTCACTGGAAGAGGAACTGCAAGGATTATCTTGTGAAGCAAAAGCAGAAGAAGCTTGGAGAAGCTTCAAATCTTAATCAAGGTTTGTTTATGATTGAAATTAATTTTTCTGAAATTCAATCTTTTATTTGGGTATTAGATATTGGTTGTGGTTCTCACACATGTAATAATATGAAGGGACTTGTCAGAAGTAAAAAGCTGAGCAAGGATGAGGTCGTCCTACGAGTGGGAAATGGAGCAAAGGTTGCTGCATTAGCTGTAGGGACTTATTGTTTAGCATTGCCTACGGGCAAGTTCATTTATTTAAATAATTGTTATTTTGTTTCGAATATCATTAGAAAGATTATTTCAATTTTTGTATTGGATATTGATGGTTTTGACATTATAATAAAGAACAATAGTTGTTCTATTTATAATAATAATGTTTTATATGGTGTTGGTAATTTGCGGAATGGACTTTACATACTTGACTTGCATGAAAATATATTTCAAATTGGACAAACTAATAAAAGGAAAAGAGATTATGTTAATTATATCTATATGTGGCATTGTAGACTCGGTCATTTTAATGAAACAAGATTATCCAAGTTGCATAAAGATGAGCTCCAAGAGCTATCGGATTATGAATCACATCCTTATGAATCTTGTCTCATGGGAAAAATGACTAAATCTCCTTTTAGTGGAAAAGGAGAAAGAGTTACAGAGTTGTTAGCGTTGGTACACATAGATGTATGTGGACCTATGACAAAGAATGCACGAGGAAGGTATTCTTATTTTATTACATTCACTGACGATCACTCAAGATTTGGATATGTTTATTTAATGAAATAAAAATCTGAATCATTTAAAAAGTTTAAAGAGTTCAGAAGTGAAGTAGAGAAATAAACGGACAAAAGTATTAAGATTCTTCGATCAGATCGAGGCGATGAATACTTAAGCGGTGAGTTTCTCAATTGTCTCAAAAAAATGGTATAATCTCACAATGGACTCCACCAGGGATACCACAGCTGAATGGTGTATCTAAAAGGAGAAATCGAACATTGGTGGACATGGTTTGATCCATGATGAACTTTACTGATCTTCCAGTTTCCTTCTGGGGATATGCCCTAGAATCGGCTTCATACATACTTAACAAGGTACCTACCAAATCCATCCCTAAGATACCATATGAATTATGGAAAGGGAGGAAACCAAATCTTAAGCATGTTAAGACTTTGGGTTGTCCAGCTTATGTCAAAAAATTTGAAAATGATAAGCTGTAGACTAGATCCGACAAGTGTAAATGTCGACGTCGGGATTTTTAGTTGTCCCTTTCCTTTACTTGTTCTTTGGTGTTCTCATTTTAGGTGAGATTTGTTTGAAAAAATAAGTGAAAAAGGTCTAACATGTATAATGTTGACGATGGACTGTTAAGAGTCGCTAGTTGGTTTTTAAATGGTTGTACCAACACAACTGAGAAAAGGTTTGCACATTGACCCAGTGATATGACACTGCTAAACGGGTTGGTAAAATCGAGATTCATTAGGGTCCGGTGACTTGATTATGTGGAAGAAAGGTGTTAGGCACCCCCAGACATCCGTGTTACCACGGTGACCGCCTCTTTTGAAAAAACTGTTATCTAAATGTGTGTCTGTGTGGGTCAATGTGATGTTATTTGGAAGTAGTGCGAGGCCTCGTTCGCACCTATATACACAGGGTTTGAATTTATGTAAAAATTCAGTTTTTAGCAAGATATGGCAGTGATGTTTTGTAAAACAGGTTTTTCAAACCCTGATGCTCAATAGTAATTGAGACATTTTACACTTCAATTTTTTTAAGTGTTCGGCTTGATTGATTTTATTTCCGAGATGCGAAGCATCTATAAGAAAATAATGTACAAAATAATCCCGACTTCCTCGTGGGTATGAAAACCATCTGAGGAAATTCATACAACGCAAGAATAATTTACAGGCTGTTTATAGCTGAAAATGTTCATCACAGGAACCGAACCTAGATCTAATAGGCTGAATCTGTGATCACATGATTACTAGGCGCACATAATACCACAATTTGTATAAAAGCAGTAAGTAAGTATATATATAAAAGCTGTAAATATATATATACAGACATGATCACCAACCACGAAGCACCTCCACGGGGGATCAGAAAGGTAAATAAAGCTGTAAAAGTTATCAACCGCCATGGAAGAAACTTCAGGCGAGACAAAACGTAGATAAAGCTGTACAAAGCGATCAACTGCCACGAAGTGAACTCCAGGCAGGACGAAACGTAAAGAAAGTTGTAAAAGCGATCAACCACCACGAAGTAAACTCTAGGTGGGACGGATGTAAAATCCAGGCTCACCGAACCGAGTTCGATAACAGTTCATATATATATATATATATATATATATATATATATAAAAGCTTAATAAACGCACTTTGGATGTAAAATCCGGGCTCATTGATAAGAGTCCGACAATACAGTTAATATATATATATATATATATATTAATATATATATATATAAGCAAATAAACGCTCTGCATCAAGTCTCAGGCTCAACCGAGGCATAACTCGATAATGTTAGTCCATATATATAAATATACTAGTAATTGCCCGTGCCTGAAGGCACGGCGTAACGAAAAATTAGATTAAAATTCGAAAAATATTTTATTACCTAAAGACTCTTTGCAACTTAAAATAACTTACAATCAGACATAATAATTATCATAATTTATCACACTACCACAATAATTAATTTTCCTTTTGTTGTTGTTGTTGTTGTTGTTGATGTTATTATTATTATTATTATTATTATTATTATTATTATTATTATTATTATTATTATTATTATTACTATTACTATTACTATAATAATAATAATAATAATAATAATAATTATTATTATTATTATTATTAGTAGTAGTAGTAGTAGTAGTAGTAGTAGTAGTAGTAGTAGTAGTAGTAGTACTATTATTATTATTATTATTATTATTATTATTATTATTATTATTATTATAATATTTATTTGTAGTACTGTTATTATTTATTTTTGTGTGTGTGTGTGAAGAAGAGAGGAGAGAGAAAGATTTTATATGTGAACATGAGAGAGAGTAGGGTGTATGAGTGAATTTGATTTGGACGGAAAGAAATATGATTATTATTATTTTGAATTAAAATTAGAATGAATTTGAACCATACTTGTGCTTTCCCGCTCAAATCAATTAGTATGAATCTGAATCTTTATTATTACTATTACTATTACTATTACTATTACTATTACTATTACTATTACTATTACTATTACTATTACTATTATTATTATTATTATTATTATTATTATTATTATTATTATTATTATTATTATTATTACTATTACTATTACTATTACTATTACTATTACTATTACTATTACTATTACTATTATTATTATTATTATTATTATTATTATTATTATTATTATTATTATTATTATTATTACTATTACTATTACTATTACTATTACTATTACTATTATTTATAATAATAATAATAATAATAATAATAATAATAATTATTATTATTATTATTATTATTAGTACTATTATAATTATTATTATTATTACTGTTATTATTTGTTTTTGTGTGTGTATGTGAAGAAGAGATGAGAGAGAAAGATTTTGTGTGTGAACGTGAGAGAGAGTATGGTGTATGAGTGAATTTGATTTGGACGGGAAGAAATATGAGCATTTAGATTAAGTTAGAATGAATCTGAACCGTCCTTGTGCTTTGTCAAATGAAATATTAAAAATGGGTTCTATTTTATTATATATATATACAAACCGAAATAAAACTACGGACCGAAGTCCAGAAAAACACACTCAACACGACTCTCAACGTGAAGAAGGGTGTGTGCAAAGATGAAGAGAAAGACTTTAAAGTGTGTGAGAAGGCTTACAATGGGCTGCCAAAGAAGACTTCTATATCTTTAAAGTGGATGAAACTCGGCTCCCGCCGGTACAAAAATTGCTATATGTGAGCTCACAAGTGTTTAAAATGGGAAAGCACTTAGTATATTGCAAGTACAGAGAAAATTTGACAGGACTTCCTCGCTCTTTCTCTCTTCAAAATTGCCACCCCAAGCCCTCTATTTATAGAGGGGGAGTCGTAGGTACCGCTGCCACCGCAAGTGTACTTGAGGTCGCCTCAAAGTTGCCCGGGTTTCTCGTGTCTGTCGTCGTCTCATAATACGTGCACGTAGGCACTGTAGTGTCCGTTCGAACTTTCAGAATTGTAATCCGGGCATCCGACTAAGGTATATAGGACCTATGTCCTATCACCGTTGTCGAGAGTTGTACAATGTCATGGGATTAGAGGTTTTACGAAGTCATGAAGATGGGACGATGCCCTCCGGTCTTCAAGCTTTAAATTCTATCCGTTACCCCGCACAATAGTCACTCGGGATTGGTTTTCCTTGATTCTTGTGGGACATCATTCTGTAGAGATGTGTGTATGAAATGTTGAGATGAAGTGATGTGGCTTTAGAGTGGCGAGATGATGCATTGGCCCCTCACCAGAGTTATCACCATTTAATGATGAAAGCGAGATGTTGCTCGTGGTTATTCTTTGAGATTGATCGCCAGAATGTTGAAGGTCCTCAGTGTCAACTCTGAGGTGTGCCTGTCCTCCCGGGGTTATCTCCGGGTTTGTACTGGGTGTCTCGTTGTGAATGCCGAGATTGAAGCTGGTTGCATTTTAAACAAGCATTTCTGGGGTTATCGCCGGAACTGCATTCCTTGGGGTGATCACCAAGGTTGATAGTTATTCCCATGATTGGGACTGAGACTTGATACCTCAGGGTTATCTCCGAGATTAATCGGTCTTCTCTGGTGTGTGTTCCGGTATTGGATCTGCACGGTTGGAATTGTTACTCCTAGTGTGTATTCTGGGGTTGATGTTGAACTTTCGATAGTATCCAGAATAGATATGAACTATCTTCCAGGGTTCCCTCTTGAAAGACGAATCTGTCCTCCTGCAATATTAGTGATAGATGTGCAGAAAATTTTGAGTGTCTATAGATGCCCCTCTTTATCATACTCATGCAATGCAATGCATGGGTAGGATAAAGAATCCTAGACACTTGAAATGCCATAAGACAAACATGATACTATATGTAGTAACATGATGCAAATGTATGATGCATGTGTGCGGGGTTGTTGCCCAACATGCTGGGGATGATTGCTGGATCCTTGTAATGTTTACCGAGGATTGACAATTATGACCTGATCGGATGTGTGATCCGAATCTGTTAGGATGTTGATATTGGAGTTATCACCAAATTCCTGAAGCCTTGATACAGACTTAATTCCGAAGAGGTACCTCTTATGTGTAAGAGATCTGTGGGGGATAAAGCTTTGTCTGTTTGAGGATGTGTATAACATATTCCATCATCAATCCTCCTTTATGATGTTGACCTTTCCTGGTTTGTATCGCCAGGATATGTCAAGATTCTGTTGGATTTACTGCCAACAGAAGATGCTGTCAGGATTGCCTGACGTTCTTCGATTTGTACTTCACCGACGTGTGAATCAACGGCTGAAAACCCTGTGGGGTAGACTATTAAGGTTGCTTGACCTTCGCTGACGTGTGAATCAATGGATGATACTCTGTGGGCAGATTGTCGAGGTTGCTTGACCTTCGCTGACGTGTGAATCAACGGAACATTGCGTTGTGACCATATTGTCAAGGTTGTTTGACCTTCACTGACGTGTGAATTAACGGAACATTGCGTTGTGACCCCCGCCGGGGATCCACTAGGGACTTATGAATACCAACGGACTAAATCATCGAAGCATCGATGGGTTTACTTGCCATCGGCTGAAATAACGTCAAGGTTGCTTGACCTTCATTGATACGTACATCAATGGATGACAATGCTGAAAGTAGTATGCATGCAAGCCAATCATGTTTGATTATAAATCATATACTTTGTAACAATCTTATTCATTTATTAATAAAAAGTATTAATTTATTAAAGGCTTTTAATTATCTACATGATGCTATTTTATAATATGTGATAAACCCATAGTTTTAAGCAATGCTTTTAGAATAATGATGATGATCATTCTAATGAGATCTAAATTCTTAGAAAGCTTAAAACTAAAATAGTTCACAATCGTTGGATTACTAAATTGGGGATTGGTGAATCTGGATAGATTGGTACATACGTTACTTGCTCATTGGATGAGGATGATTGATCTCATGATCATTTGTGTGAAGACACTAAAGCAAGTATGTAGGTGATTATTAGAGAATAAGTTCACTGAACGTGGATCGCTAAAGAATACGTAATGGAGTTTTACTTGCTTGTCAATAGGAATTCATGTAGTGATAGTAGTACAAGTGATCCTTGGACTTGAGATCATCATAGTATCTTGTGTGTGATGAGTTATACTTTGACTTATTCCTTAAGACCCTTAGGGTATATCAAAAGGGTATGCTTGGGTATAATAAGTTGTACATGGAGATAATGTATGATCAATAAAGAATCTACCACTTCTAGTAAAATAAGAGAAATGTCCTATGTGATTCGATAAATGACAACCCAGTAGTCCTTGGCCAAGTCAGAATGAAATTAGAAATGAGTTTCTAATTTACATTATTTGGTGTTGTGCATTTAAGAGTATAAATACATATAATTAAATAAAATAAGACTTGATAGTAATTCCATGTCTTATATTTAATTGGGACATTGTATGGTGGAAGGATTGAATTGTACGTTAACTATTTACTCAAAGGTTCTTTTATGATTAATATTGAAATCTATATTATCTGAAAAGTCGTTGATCGCTAGGGAGGCTTATCCCTATTGTAGAATAAATATTATTTATTTAAATAAAATAATTATTTAATTTATTTATTTAAATAAGATTAGAATTGTTCTAATTGATTTATTCACAACCGATTTAATATGGAGAACCTAAATGGTCACACCATAAAAGAAAGAATAATTATTTAAGAAGTTAATGGCATAATCGTAATAATATATTAAGTATATTTAATTTAATTTATGGTGATAGAATAAATTAAATAGCTTAATATTTATTATTTAATATTTTAGAAAAATTAAATATAAATTAATAAGAGGAGTCTTATTAATATTATTACAATTATTATTATTTTAATTTCTAAAAGAGTTTAGGAATTAATTTAATATAAGTACTCTCATTTATTCCTAATAGAATTAGGAGGGAAAATTAGTTAAAGGAGTTTAATTAATTATGTCTAATAAGATTAGAGACCATTTAATTAAAAGAGTTTAATTAAATAAATAATACCTTATTTTTAATTAAATAGGGTTACCTGATATCTTTATAAGAGGAGTCGTATATCATATATTAGGGATACGTGATTCCAATGGTTGGAGAGTATGCTCCTTTTCTATGAGAGATAGAAAACTTTACAACACTCATCTTCTTGAATTTTTATTCTTTCTTGGTGGATCACCTCTAGAGGCCAAACACTTGGGTAGCCAATGTTGATCAAAGGAAGGAACCAAACCCGGTGGTTTCAAGTTGAACGTGAAAAGGATTGAAGGTGAACTTGTACCTGAGGAAGCTCGAATCTTCAAGGGTATGATTCTTGTTCTTCATATCTTTTCGTTTAATTAATAATTGTTCGTAAAGGATGATCTGGGTATATGGTTTGTAAAATTTTAAACTCTGATTTTTACACGTTTCCGCTTATTTTATGCAATTTGATTGCATTCATGAATATTACAAACCTAACAAATGCGTGGTGACCCCCGCCGGGGAATACGTTGTAACCCCCGTTGGGGAATATGTTTGTACCCTTGCTGATGTGTATAGCAGCGGCTGGTCATCGGATGGCTTCTGATACTCTGTTGGATTTACATCCAACTGTTATAATGATGTCAAGGCTGCTTGACCTTCGTTGATGTGTGTGTCAACGGATGAACATGCGTTGTAACCCCCATCGGGGATCACGTTGTAACCCCCGTCGAGGATAACGTTGATCTTTAGGGTAATGACCCGGAGTTGACGGCATTGGACCTGTGCAAGGTATTGCCGAATGTGATTTGTAACAACTGAGATCATTGGCATAGTATACCCCGCGCTCGGGCGAATACCAATGAGTGATGTGCAGACCCAAGGTTCAATTTGCTGTTAGCTATTGGGTGGCTATGCCCCGTTCTCGCTATATCTTTTGATAGGCCTCTGTTAGTAATAGGGCATCTGTGCCCCATTTCCCTATATTTGTAGTTGTACACATATGATGTATTAGATGTAGATAAACTTAGGAATGTATGCACAATTTTTCATTCCATATATCATATTTCCATCTATTATCTGCAATGCATGTATCATGTTATGCATATGTATGTATGTCCAGAGATATTCAGCATTGACCCCTGGATGGTCTTATGACACGGCCCGTACAGATGTCTTCTTCAACATTTAGCCGTATTGATCATACCCCACCATCATTGGTGGCATCTGGTATGCGATCGTGGTATGATAACATGTCACCATCAGACAGGGTGACCGTAGATCATTTATTGCAGCATACTATGACCGTGTTGATGTTTCTGGTTCCTACAGGATTCGTGGATGGCATGCTGGAGCACTGGGTATTGGAGTGGTAGGTTTTCCGATTTGGGACCCAGGAGTTTTCTCCTACTCTAGAGGAGTATGCACGGTTGATGATGCTGCAGCTGGACAGACCTTGCGTACACATGGCTTTGGGGGACATGAGTCGACGGTTCATGACCCTCACTAGATTGAGGCGTAGGGTGGTACAGGATGAGCTTACATCTGGCCACGTTATATCACAACATTTTCAGTATGACAGATTTGGCTCTGAGGATAGTTATACACGACATTCTGGGGATTTCACCGCACCGGAGGATCATTAGCGTCTAGCCAGGGTTGATGTACTGCTATTGTATGTACTATCATATGTCTATATGCCATGGTACATGGATGAGATAGACATTAGAGTCATCATGGCAATGAGAGCTCTCAGGGAGGGTCGTACCATTATACCGATGATAATAGCAAAGACTCTGAGGTTAGCTACATACTGCTGCACTTATCCGACAGGAGTGTTTACTGGCAGCTCGGTCATGTTATACGTGTGGTTTATGTCACACTTGAAACCGATTAGTACCTTTAGACGGCATGGGTATTGTTTCACCCATGATATAGCCATGTCATACTCCTTTCAGCCATCGGAGTGTACGAACGCTTTGGCTTGGTCTATGTTCTTGGCGGATATCAGGGATCTGTTTAGCATATTGTCGTGCTCGGGGCTTAGCTCACCCTACAGCTTCATTACTCATACTCCGGGCATGGACTATCTCTCTCTGGCTGGCTTGAGGGGCATGACTACCTACCACCCATTGGTCGTGATGTTGCAGTTTGACCAGTTTCAGGACTTTCATCCTTTCGAGGGGGTGTTAGGTCAGCATTCAGCTTCTTGCTACCTTTCAGCAGAGGACCTATCCCGTGTGTATGCTTGTTGGGATCAGCGTGAGATAGCTATTTTTTCTGTGAGCCATCCGGGTTGTTCTGCAGAGTATTCTGCATGGATGGAGACAGAGATTGCATCGGCTGCGGTAGTATCCACATTACCGAGTAGTGATTCAGACGATGTAGAGCCTATGGAGGACATTGATTCCTACATCGAGGAGGAGCCAGTTGATGGGTTGCCAGCATTTCCTCTAGATTCTCCCAGTACCAGCACTGTCGTTATATAGCACTTCGAGCAGAGTCTTCATCTGATGACCTTCAAGAGAGACCAGGCTAGAGCCTCGATGTTGACTGCCCTTGATGGGAGAGACGCAACTTTGTTAGAGAGAGATGAAGCATTAGCTCACAGAGACACCACTATTGTCGAGCGAGATGAGGCTAGATCAGCCAGAGATGCAGTGATAGTTGAGCGGGATAATGACATATCTGCCCGGGATGTAGCCATCACAGATAGTACTGCAGTGAGGTCCCTTACCACTTGCATGATTGTAGAGATGAGCGCTTACATTGATGAGCACATGGTCACCATGCAGATGGTTGCAGATCTGTTGGGTCGTGTGGATATTCTCGTACAGGAGACCACAGCTTCGCCTCCTTCTTCTCAGAGGGATGCCATGTTGGGCTTGTTAGCTCGCATATATCCTAACTTGTAGATGGGCTTGTACTTTCTTACACAGACTAGTTTAGCCATTTTGTCATGTACAGTTTACATTGTGTATATCAAACAACATTATATATATGGCAGGAAAATATATTTTTGATCATTTCCCTTTTAGATATGCTTTGCTACTTGCTTGATATTTTGCATGATGCTTCAGGGCTTGTGATCTTGATGTATTCTGAATTCCTCCTTGAGGGATGGATATTGAGATGTCTCTGGACAGTTCAGAATTGATCATTGATCTGTGTGTATCCTTACCATCTTTGGTGTCTTGGGACCTGGTTTCAGATGGAAATGTGGAGGAGTGTGGCTTTCTCTCTCGAGATCGACCGCACTACGATGGTCGCCAGATTTCTATTTAGGAGAAGCCTAGTTAATTCCATCTCTTATGGATTGGTGTTGCTCTTAAAGGTATAACCGCAGCTTAGATGGTCGCCGAATTTCCTATTTGGGAGGAGTTCAGGTAATTCCATCCCTTTGGTCTGAAGCCAATGAAATGTGGTGGATTAAAGGATGATCCCAGTACCAATTAACAAGTTTTTTTATTTTGGTAGGGGGTGAGACCGCACCATGAATGGCTGCCTACGTACTCCTATTGAAGAGGAGATCAGGTCTGCGTAGTTCGAACCTGGTGTAAGAGGTTCAACGTTGTCTGTGGCAAAAATGGTGTAGGAATATTTTTGTTGTTTTTATTTTTGTGAGGAAAAGGGTGGAAATGTTTTTTTTTGTTTTTATTTTATTGCGACCGGGCCATAAGAAATGGTTGCCTACGTACTCCTATTAAAGAGGAGACCGGGTCGACGTAGTTCGCCCCTCACGGCGAGTGGAAAAGCGTGATCCCATGTGCAGTCGATTATGGGGAGGAAAAGTTTAATCCTAGGTTGAGGATAAAGCTGCAGGTATGAGAAGTTTGATCCCATGTATGGGTAGCCAAACCGCAAACGTGAGAGGTTCAATCCAGTAGCAATGTGATTCTAAGTCGTAGAATACGAGAAAAGCCAGTTGCCGGCTTGAAAAGTATGTTTTCCCTTAGGGGTAAAGTGTGAAAGAGAGTTGTATGTGGTAAAGGGTTAAATAACTGGAATGACTGGTGATCTAATGATCCAACACCAGGGTGTTTGCTGGTTACTTCAGACATAGTACCGTTTCACGGCGTCCGAGTTGATGAGTTGTGGAAATTCATCGCCATCCATTTTTTGCAATCTTAGAGCGCCTCCTGTCAATACTTCCTTGACAACAAATGGGCCTTCCCAGTTAGGAGCGAATTTTCCCTTATATTGATCTTTGTTATCAATGATCTTCTTCAAAACAAAGTCATGTTGTTTAAACTGTTGTAGCCGGACTTTTTTGTTGTAGGATCTGGCGATCCTTTGTTGATATAACTGACTGTGGAAGATAGTCGTGGTTCGCCCTTCGTCTATTAGAGATAATTGGTGATACCTGTCTTGTACCCATTGGTCTTCCTCTAGCTGACCATCTATTAACACTCTGAGGAATTCCATTTCAACTTTTATGGGGAGCACTGCTTCCATCCCATAGGTTAATGCGTAGGGGGTTTCCCCAGTGGAAGTGCACATTGATGTTCTGTAGGCTAACAGAGTAAGAGGCAATAGGTCCGGCCAATCTTTGTGGTTGGCGGACATCTTTTACATATTTTCTTGATGTTTTTGTTAGCCGCTTCAACAGCACCATTCATCTTTGGACGGTAGATGACGGAGTTAAGATGTTTGATGTGGAATTTACTGCATAACTCCTCCATCATCTTATTGTTGAGGTTCTTAGCATTATCAGATACAATCACCTCTGGTTGTCCATATCGATAAATAACATTGTTTCTGATGAAAGCAATGATAACTTCTTTGGTAACCCTACGGAAGGAGGCTGCTTCTACCCACTGGGTGAAGTAGTCGATCATGGTGAAGATAAATCGATGTCCATTACTGGCTTTAGGCTCAATGGGTCCAATAACGTCTATTCCCAACATTGAGTAGGGCCAAGGTGAACTCATATTGTGGAGTTCCCGTGGAGGGGCATGGATAGCATTCCCATGAATCTGGCACTAATAGCATCTCCTGACGTGGTCATTGCAATCAGCTTTGAGATATAGCCAATAATGTCCTGTCATGAGGATCTTCTTGATAAGGAGGGGGCCACTCATGTGTGGGCCACAGACTCCACCATGGATCTCATCCATAAGGCTTTGAGCTTGATCTTTGTCTAAACATCTGAGGAGACCTAATCCTGCATCTCTTTTGTAGAGTGCATCTCCACTCAGGTAGAATTTCATAGCAAGTTGATGGATCCGCCTTTTCTTAGTCGGGCTCGCCTCAGCGAGTGTAGATCCATCTCGTAGGTATTCCTTGATATGTTGATACCAAAAATGCTTGATGGGAGGTAGCTCATCCGATACTTCTCCAACGTAATTCCCATAGGTTGGGGCCTTGTGCAGGGAAATTATTATATTTGGCAAGTGTCCTTTGTCTGATATGCGAATCAATGAGGCCAAAGTTGCTAATGCATTTGCAAAGTCATTCCTATTATTAGGAATGTGTAGAAAAGAGATTTCTTCAAACTCCAAAACCATCTGTAAAACTTTCCGATGGTAAGGTAGAAAATGTAGCTCTTTGGTTTGATAGATTCTGGTGGATTGTCTGATTACCAACCGTGAATCTCCAAAGACAGTTAACCGCCTGATGCCCATTGAATGGACAAGTTTTAGCCCCATGAGACAGCCTTCATACTCAGCTGTGTTGTTGGTGTTGAAAAACTGTAATTTGATGGCGACGGGATAGTGCTCCCCAGTACTAGATACTAGAACTGCTCAACCTCCAGAACCTTCCATACTAACAGCTCCATCGAAATACATCTTCCATGCTTGGCGTGTATCGTACTGATGATGTTGCTGATTTGTCATTACCCCTTCATCGGGGAAGTATGTTTCCAAGGGTTTAAAGTCCCCTGAAGGTGCAGCGGCCAGTTGGTCCATAATTGTTGTACGATCAACTGCCATCTGGACAGTCGGCAATTCAACATGGGTTTATTGAACACGTACTTGAGAGAATCCACGCGGGATATGAGATGGGTTATGTGACCATGGAGTTAATGTTGTAACCTCATAGACGCCCATGCTAAAGCACAACAAGTTTTCTCAATCAGAGTATACTTGTGTTCACTGCTGCTGAATCTTTTGCTGAGGTAATAGATAGCTCGTTCTTGGCCTCTATTGTCTTTCTGTCCCAGCATGCAGCCCATGTCATTTTCACTTATGGACATGTACATGAACATGGGAACATCATCCCTGGGTGGTACTAAAATGGGAGCTTTGGCTAGCTGTTCTTTAATCGTGAGGAAGGCATTTTGGCACTCATCATTCCATTTCATGGAGGAGTTCTTCCTTAACAGCTTGAAGATTGGCTCACAGGTTGCTGTGAGTTGAGAGATAAACCTGCTAATGAAGTTGATTCTTCCCAAAAATCCCCGCATTTCCTTTTCTGTCTGAGGAATGGGCATTTTCGTGATGGCATGGATTTTGGTAGGATCCAACTTAATCCCTTGTGGCTGACTAGAAATCCTAGTAACTTGCTCGATTTAACATCAAAGGCGCACTTGTCTGGATTCAACTTCAAGTTGTACTTACGTAACCTGTTGAAAAGTTTTTTGAGATGGTCTAAGTGGTCCTCTTCCTTTCGGGACTTGACAATGATGTCATCCACATAGTTCTCTATCTCTTTGTGCATTAAGTCATGGAAGAGAACCATTATAGCTCGCTAATAGTTTGCTCCGGCATTGATGAGGCTGAATGACAACTGTCTATAGCAAAAGGTTCCCCAAGGCATGATGAAAGCAGTTTTCTCACGATCTTCCTCAGCAACCATGATCTGATGGTACCCCGCAAAGCAATCAACAAAAGAGTACATGCAGTATTGAGCAGTATTGTCAATGAGAATATGAATAAATGGCACGGGAAAGCTATCTTTTAAGCAAGCTTTGTTCAAGTTCCGGTAATCCACACAGACTCACACCTTCCCTCTGGGTTTAGGCACGGGAACAATGTTGGATATCCACTCAGGATATGTGGACACCATGATGATGCTAGCTTGAAACTGTTTCATAATTTCTTTTTTCACCTTTAAACTCCACTCAAGTTTCAATCGCCTGAGCTTTTGCTTGACTGGCTTAAATCCCTCTTTAATGGGAAATCGATTAAGAACAATGTCAGTGGACAAACCCTCCATGTCTTCATGAGACCATGCAAACACATCCTGGAATTGGGTTAATAGCGTAACCATGTCATTCCTCTGGTTTGGGGTAAGGTCTGAACCAATCTGGATTAACTTAGGGCTTTCTAAGGTTTCGAGATTGAAGGAAGTGGTTTGGTCAAGGTTGGGTATAGGTTTGTCTTTGACCCATTCTTGAATTTCCGGAGGACACTTTGGTTCAACATTGACCGTGACTAGGCTATCGTTGATAATGTATTTTAGTTGTTGATGAAGGGTGGAGGGGACTTCCCCTGCCATGTGAATCCATGTTCTTCCCAAGAGTAGGTTGTATCCCGAATCTATCTTGAGCACATGGAAAGATATGTAGAATGTATGGGGACCAATTTCGATTGGCAGTTCAATTACTCAGACCGAATTCTGGCGGGCTCCATCAAAAGCTTTGATGACTGTATGGCTACTCCGGATTCGGTTGAGATTGATATTCATCTTCACGAAGGTAGCGTATGGATAGATATTTAGAGATGAGCCTCCATCTAGCATGTATCCGGAGGACAAGACCGCAATGTGCAACGGCTTGCAATGACCGGTCCCTTCGGGCGGTATGTCATCATCAGTGAAGGATATCACATTGTTGTTGAAAATGTGATCAACCAAGTGTTGAAATATTTCCGTATCAACTGATTTTGGTAGCTAGGCTTCTTCTAAAACCTTCAACAAGATCGTTTGGTGATCCTCGAAAGTTAAAACCAAGTCCAGGATTGAAATTTGGTGTGGAGCTTCTGTTAAGCTTAAAACCACCTTGGCTTCGTTATGACCCATAGTGCGGAGGAAATTTTCAATCTTCTCCATGGGTATTTTCCCCTTTGATTTGATGGTAGACTTCATCACCCGTTGGGGAAGATACAGTGCATTTTCCTTCGATTAATCGTAGCGAGTTGGTATGTGAGGTGGATCCTTCACCTTCTCCATAATTCCACGGAACTTTGCACAAGCTAACAATAGGATATTGTGCTCTGCATGGTAAGTTGATTGGCTCAGGAATGGCCAGTTTCAAAGGATTGTTGCTTCCTCTGAGTTGAATTGTTGGTATTGTGAGCGGCTTGACAATGTCATTAGCCTCAGCAGATATAATTGCTACTAATCCCTTCCACTTAGTAGGACAGGTATTCTCACTCCCATGTATCATAGTATCATCGCCTGCTAGTTGCAGGACACCGTTGTTAATGAGATTCTGGATAAGGTGGCGGAGTGCCCAGCATTCTTCTGTGATATGACCGCGAGAATGGGAGTGATATTGACATACTCCATCAGAATTGTACCGTCCTAAATGGGGATTGATTAAAGGTATAAGGGAAGTGATTCTTCCTTCATTGATTAGCATCTGAAGGATTTCCTCCATAGGTTGGCCCAGATATGTGAATTCCCTTTTGTTGGCAAAATCCCGACGGGCTTTGGCATTCGCTCTCTTTGTCACTTTGTCTTCCAACATTTCATTTTCTGAAAGTGACGAGGGAATATGTATGACAAGAGGCAGGAGACTGGCATTCTCCTAGCTGATTAGCTGCCGTGTGACTTGATGTTGATAAGTCACCAGTTCTGCCAATTGCTCAATTTGCTTGCATAGAGCTTTCATTTACGTTCCATTGCTAACTAAAACTTGGCATAATCCCACTTGTCAAGACCGTCTTTGGGGGTCTGAGAGGATTCACAGTTGATATTGGAACTCTGTCCATTGACCTCTTCTTCTTTGTGTTGAGGAAGAGGGTTGTCTAGAACGTGAGGCTGATCTGGTTTGGTGACCACGATTTCACCGTTGTCTATCAGGTCTTGGATTTTGTGTTTCAAGGCCCAACATTCCTGAGTATCATGTCCAGGTGCCCCGACATGATAAGCACATTTCCGAGCAGCATTGAAACCCCGTCCATTAGGGCTGGCTGGTGGAAGAAGATGCGTGATTTTCTTCTGCGTTGTTAGAAGAATGAGAATATTCTCGAGTGAGTCCCCTAAGGGTGTAACCACTCGAGGGCGTTTGACTTCTCCACCTTTTGGTATTGGAGGGTTCGAAGACTGTGCTTGAAAGGGAGTGTAGTTTCTCCTTTGAATAGGCATCTTCTGATTGCCTTTTTGACCCTGTAGTATCAGGGAAACATCTTCCTCTTTCTTTTTATGGACCCTCCAGAGGTTGTTTCCATAATTTCCAGATTGGATGTGATCAGCAATAGCTTTAAGGGCAGCTAGGTCTTGAATTTTTTCGGACTTCAATCCCATCTCATCCATCTCCCCATGTTTGACCATTTCAGAAAATGGTTTACCGATTCCGGCTAAAACTCTTTCATAGAAAGGAGCTTCTTGTATGTCTATGAAAGTCATGACCATCTCTGATTTTGTCATGGAAGGAATAACTTGGGTAGCCAAGCGCCTCAACCTTTGAGCATACTCTCGAAAGACTCGTTAGATCGTTTCTTGACCTTGGTAACTGACAATCTGGGTTAGGAACCATTTGAGACCCGAAAAGTCAGATTGAGTAAGGAAGGCGTAAAGCTAGCTCTTCCCAACTATGGATCTTTGAATTGTCTAATCTGGTATACCATGAGCAGGCTTCTCAATGGACTCTTCCGAACAAATTGCATTCGAGCTTCTCGTCCTCTGCATAAGATCCAAGTTCTCCAATAAACACATTCAAATGTGTGTAAGGATCTCCTAACCCGTCATATTTTTCCAAGTCAGGAGTCTTAAACTTTTCTGGATAATGAACACCAGAGAAAATGCAAAGGTCAGCATATGAAACACTCCCGTGTGTTCCAATTCCTTTGATAGCACAAAGGCTCTCTTCCATTTGGAGGACTTTCTTTTTGATGTCACCGATGTCTGGATCTCCTATGAGATGGGTGGCATCATGAGTTTTGTTGGTCATATCCAACTGCAGTTCAGGTATTGTAATGACCTGGGCTCCCCCTTGTGTAGAGGATTCAGCATGTACGGGTATTTTTGGACCCTGAGTAGACTGGTGTAGTTCTTTGAGTAGAACAACCAAATCTGTAATTTGTTTGCTTAATCCGTCGAATTCTTTACGAGAAGCTGGATTAAGGTCAGTCTAGTCAGATGACGACATGATTGACTGTAGGCTTGCAGCCTTTTTGGATTTTGACCAGGTAGTAGGTCCGATTGGTTCCCTGCAAAAGACTTGCATAGTTTAGTCTTTAGGAAATGTGTGTATAATAACATGCTATGTGATGTGTCAGTTTTAGGAATTTTATCCCCGCAAAATGATGTCACTGCTTTTATGTCTGAGGATAAAGCATGTTAAATTAAATATGTATGTGTACACATTTCTTCATATTTCTCATTACATGGAGATAGATATGGAATGAATTTACGAGTAATGAGAAAGCATGAAGAGACTTTCCTTCGTTTTGGGTTTATCAGAGGCTGACCTATTTTAGGTTACTCTCGCAGCTTTTTGGCATGAAGGTTCCCAATACATCGCAATTTACTTAACAAGAATTTAATCCGGTCTTTCAACTGGAGCGAATTTGGGTGGTGCCTTTCCTGAGCCTTGCGGGAATTAGTCTTCCTACGAGTTTAGTAATCAAACACCGACATGATAGCGTCTTGGTGGAGGGACCACACAACATACATTCACATACATCGCGTCTCACCATATGAAAATGATGGCATGTGCGAAGCACTAATATCACAAGCAGATATAGTGCGAAGCATTAAGTGCAATAAGTAAATGAAATCGTACACATTCATCATAAATGTAAATGTAACATCCACACACAAATAGATAATAACTTTGAAAAGATTGTAATAGCGGCTTAAGTCCTCTTACTGGAAGTCCCCAGCAGAGTCTCCACCTATCGACGTCAGGATTTTTAGTTGTCCCTTTCCATTACTTGTTCTTTGGTGTTCTCATTTTAGGTGAGATTTGTTTGAAAAAACAAATGAAAAAGGTCTGACATGTATAATGTCGATGATGGACTGTTAAGAGTTGCCAGTTGGTTTTTTAAATGGTTGTACTAACACAACCAAAAAAAGGTTTGCACATTGACCCAATGATGTGACACTACTAAATGGGTCGGTGAAACCGAGATTCATTAGGGTCTGGGGACTTGATTATGCAGAGGGAAGGTGTTAGACACCACCCGACATCCGTGTTACCACGGTGACTGCCTCTTTTTAAGAAACTGTTATCTAAATGTGTGTGTATGGGGGTCAATGTGCTGTTATTTGGAAGTAGTGCAAGGCCTCGTTCGCACCTATATACACAGGGTTTGAATTTATGTAAAAATTTAGTTTTTAGCAAGATATGGCAGTGATGTTTTGTAAAACAGGTTTTTCAAACCCTGATGCTCAATAGTAATTGAGACCTTTTACACTTCCATTTTATTAAGTGTTCGTCTTGATTGATTTTATTTTTGAGATGCGAAGCATCTATAAGAAAATAATGTACAAAATAATGCCGACTTCCTCGTGGGTATGAAAACCATCTGAGGAAATTCAGACACCGAAGAATAATTTACAAGCTGCTTACAGTTGAAAATGTCCATCAAGGGAACCGAATCTTGAACCAATAGGCTTAATCTGTGATCACATGATTCCTAGGCTCACATGATACTGCAATTTGTATAAAAGCAGTAAGCAGGTATATATATAAAAGTTGTAAATATATATATATACAGACATGATCACAAACCACGAAGCACCTCCATGGGGGATCATAAAGGTAAATAAATCTGTAAAAGCTATCAACCGCCACGGAGGAAACTCCAGGCGGGACGAAACATAGATAAAGTTGTACAAAGCGATCAACTACCACGAAGTGAACTCCAGGCAGGACAAAACATAAAGAAAGCTGTAAAAGCGATCAACCCCCACGAAGTAAACTCCAGGTGGGATGAAAAAAAAAATATATATATATATATATAAGTAATAAACACACCAGATGTAAAACCCAGGCTCATCGAACAGAGTTCGACAATAGTTCATATATATAAAAGCGAGTAAACGCACCGGATGTAAAATCAGTGCTCACCGTAACGTAATTCGATAATAATGATTCATATATATAAGTATATATATATAATCGAATAAACGCATCTAAGTAAAATCAGGCTCATCTAATGTAGTCCCACACGCTACATATATATACAATATATATATATATATATATATATATATATATATATATATATATATATATATATATATATATATATATATATATATAAGTAGTAAACGCCTCCTGCATCAAGTTCAGGCTCATCGAACAAAGTTCGACACACGATCATATATATATATATATATATATATATATATATATATAAGCAAATAAACACTCTGCACCAAAGTCTAGGCTCAACCGAGGCATAACTCGATAATGTTAGTCCATATATAAATATATATATATATATAAAATGAAATAAAACCACGGACCGAAGTCCGGGCAAACAAACTCAACACGACTCTCAACGTGAAGAAGGGTGTGTGCAAAGATGAAGAGAAAGGCTTTAAAGTGTGTGAGAAGGCTTACAGTGGGCTGCCAAAGAAGACTTCTATATCTTTAAAGTGGATGAAACTTGGCTCCCTCCGGTACAAAAATAGTTATATGTTAGCTCACAAGTGTTTAAAATGGGAAAGCACTCAGTATATTACAAGTACGGAGCAAATTTGACAAGGCTTCCTCGCTCTTTCTATCTTCAAAATGGCCACCCCAAGCCCTCTATTTATAGAGGGGGGGGGTCGCATGTGTACCTACGGCCAGCCGCAGGTGTACCTGAGGCTGCCTGGGTTGCCCCAAGTTTCTCAAGTTTGGTCGTCTCGTAGTACGTGCATATAGGCACTGCAATATCCGCTCGAACTTTCAGAATTATAATTCGGGCATCCAACTGAGGTATATAGGACCTATTTCGGACCGTCGTTGTCGAGAGTTGTACAATGGCATGGGATTAGAGGTTATACGAAGTCATGAAGATGGGACGATGCCCTCCGATCTTCAAGCTTCAAATTCTATCCGTTACCCTGCACAATAGTCATTCGGGATTAGTTTTCCTTGTTTCTTGTGGGACATCATTGTGCAGAGATGTGTGTATGAAATGTTGAGACGACGTGATGTGGCTTTAGAGTGGCGAGATGATGCCTTGGCCCATCACCGGAGTTATCACCGGTTTGGGCTGATAAAGCAGATGTTGCTCAGGGTTATTATTGAGATTGGACTGCTGCAAATGTTGAAGGTCCTCAGTGTCAAATCTGAGGTGTGCATGTCCTCCTGGGGTTATCTCTGGGTTTGTACTGGGTGTCTCATTGTGAGTGTCGAGATTCAAACTGGTTGTATTTGAAACAAGCATTTTCGAGGTTATCGCTGGAACTGCATTCCTTGGGGTGATCACCAAGGTTGGTACCTATTCCTATGATTGGGACTGAGACTTGATACCTCGTGGTTATCTCCGAGATTAATCGGTCTTCTCCGGTGTGTGTTCCGATATTGGATCTGCACGTGTTGGGGCTATCTCCGAGGTTGGAATTTTTACTCCCAGTGTGTGTTCTGGGGTTGATGCTGAACTTCCGGTAGTATCCGGAATGGATATGAACTGTCTTCCAGGGTTCCCTCTTAAAAGACAAATCTGTCCTCCTGCAATATCACTGACAGGTGTGCAGAAAATTTCGAGTGTCTACAGTAGATTTGTGGGATCCCTAAAGAAACATCAGGGTATTATTTCTATCATCCAACTGATCAAAAGGTGTTTGTTGCGAAACATGCTACCTTCTTGGAAAATGAGTTTATCCTGGAAGGGGTCAGTGGGAGTAAGATATATCTTGAAGAGGTTCAAGAACTACAAAATACTATAGATCAAAGTCATATACCTAACTAAGTGGAAGAACCTAATGTAAGACACCCTATTCATAAATCTGAAAGAGTACCGAAGATACCTGATAGGTATGGATACATCATAGAGGATGACGATGAGGTACACATCATAAATGATGATGATCCATTGAATTACTAACATGCTATGAGTAGTAAAGACTCAAAGAAGTGGCAAGAAGCCATGAAATTCGAGATGGACTCCATGTATGAAAACCAAGTATGGATTTTGATTTCACCACCTGAAGGCATTAAGCCTATTGGGTATAAATGGGTCTTTAAAAGAAAGACTGGAGCAGACGGCAAGGTAGAGACCTATAAGGCCTGACTGGTCACAAAAGGTTTCAAACAAAGACAAGGAGTTGTGTACGATCACAATTTTCATAAATAAAGATTAATTTTTCTCGAAACATAATTTTGAATATTATGGTGTAAATTTGATATAATGTTATAGTTGTGGGTAGTATTTATAAATTTTGCAAAGTATGCAAGTTGTTATAAAATATTCGATTGGTCGGGGAATATTCGTTTTAACAGGAAATATTCGTACGACGGCACAATCATTGGTGGAACCCACAACGGAATTATTGTCGGAGTTAGAAAACAACAGAAATATCTTTTTATAAAAGTTTTGGCGAAAGTTTTATCGTTAACTGTTGAAATACCCGGTGATAAAAGTACAGTAATATGCATGGTTGCATAGTAACACACAGTATTGATTATTGATGCTTACGTGAGAAGTCACTCAGTTATATTTAATTATTGCTACAGTAATCGCTGCATAATATCTCACGTTATTTGATTCAATTATTATCAATATTTATATTATTAAATCAATAATTGAGATGACAAGTTATTCATATAATCGGGAGAAAGTTATCTCAGTTTTGTTTTATTACTTATATATATATAAGTTTTATATTATATTATATATAGTAAAAGTTTGTGTGTGCAGTGCATTTGAAATATGTGGGTGCATTAGATGTGGTGTTTGTGAAACGTGTGTGTGTGTGGGTGTATATATATATATATATATATATATATATATATATATATATATATATATATATATATAACATGTGGGATGATCATGAGTGGGGGAAGAAAGGATTGTCGAGGAGGAGTTTGTTATTATTATGATTATGATTATTATTATGATTATGATTATGATTATGATTATTATTATTATTATTATTATTATTATTATTATTATTATTATTATTATTATTATTATTATTATTATTATTATTATTATTATTATTAGTATATAGAGTGCATACCCTTATCTTACTCATAGTGCTTACCCTTTTTAGGACGATTTCGGTTATACAATGTTGCCTATACTTTTAGCGACATTTTGACATATATAGCGTCGCTAAAAGTATAGACGACAATTGTATGACCGAAACCGTCGCCAAAAGAGGGGTAAGCACGGGTGAGTAAGATAAGGGGTATGCACTTGATCTGGACCGATTATAATAAGTTTTGTTTTTTTATGAAAAATAGAATATATTATATTTTATTATGTATAGTGTTTACATAGTGTCTGTATAGTAAATGCATAGTAACAAATGAAAAATCAGACGAAATTAAGCCGGCGTCCGTGAATACTTCATTTTGCAGTCCGTGATTTTCTTTTTTAAATAGTATCCTTCCATTCTCCTATAAACATGATTCTTAGTTTAGAATTGAAAATCACACCAGAATTAGAGAATTCTTTGAGCGTATTTCTTTAGAGTTTTAAGAAGCTTTGAGCGTAGAAAACAATGAAAGTTTTCTTCAAGAATATCATCGTTATACCAGTTGGAATACTTTCTTTTTTAAGGTAAAGGATATTATTTTTGTTCAGTATTCATAAGAAATAATATTTTCTTCCATACTCTGTAGTATGTAAATATTATTATTTTGTTTCAGATTCCGAATTCTATGCTCATTTTGTTAAGTTTTGGCTTCTATACTCTATGAAATTAGTAGAATATCCTTGAAATTTGTGCTTCATCCAGTATCTTTTTATGGAAATATTATTATGAGCATTCTTGATAAGTTTTAACTTTTTCATGCTGGAGTACTATTCATGGGGTACTATTCCTAAAGTACTATTCAATCGGTTACTATTGTGACAACCCAAAAATTTATAAAATCTCGAATGATTAGAATAAAGGTTAAAGAATAAAACCTAGAAGAGAATTTTAGGATTTATTTAAAATTTTTAAGAAGAACCTAGATGGTTCTTAATTGAATAAGAATAAAGAAATATGGGTTACAAAATTTTAAAACCCTAGAAATAAATTAATATGTACTTTAAGGAATATCAAGAATAAGGTATTACGATACCTGTAAATTCGATGTGAACTGAATAGTCTAAGAAATGTTATATAAGTACATATGGAAATTTTATTAAGGAGATAAGATTTCACATTAATAGATGCTATGAGGTGAAATGAAGATGAGTATATATATAGAAATATATATATTTAGTAAGGTGCTATATATATTTTAGAAAGAGGAATGATGAATTAAGTTATTGATATAAGGATCAAGATAAAACTATGTTAGTAATTAACATAGTTTGACCGTTGGCCTTGACTGGCAAATAAGAATTTGAATAAGTATAAAGTCGTTAGTTAATACGCTTAGCAATAAGAAGGGAGTAATTAAAAATTCAAAATTTGAGTTAGAGATAGAATTTTGAAGCACAGACTGCTCGGTTGCGTCCGGAACGTAAAGTTTAGTCAGAAAGGACAATTAACACAAAATATGTAAGGGTTGACTTTTTGGTCAAAGTCAACAGTTTACTTTTATAGAAAAATGTCAAAATTGGAGTTAGAAGTGAAATATGTTATGATTATGTGAATTATGTATATGATTAAATAAATATACATTATATAATATGATACATTTATTTTGTATATAAAAGTGAATTAAGAATTAAGTTTTGTAACCTAATATATATATTAGGTGTGATAATTAATTAACCTAAGAGGTTATAATATTGTAGAATATTAGTATATAAATATATATACTAACATTAAGAGATTTAGTTTATATATATCAAATAATTAATTTTATAACCAAGTCTAATTGGGTTATAAAATTAAAAAGGCATAAGTAAGGAATTTATTTTCTAGTGCGAGAAATAAAAATTCTAATTAAATTATTAGGGTAAAATAGAATTAAAAGTATTGGTCTATAATAATGTCATAGCCCAATAATTTATTTAGAGTTTAATTGAATTAAGATTTAATGGACTAAGGAGATTGCATTAAATTTGTATCCCAATTATTTATTTAAGTAATGGATTTGTGACTAATTGATTTAAGGGTGATTAAATTATTTAATCTAGTCCAATATAATATGTATATGATAAGAATTATAATGGGCCAATCAAAATTTGGGTGAAAGTCCAAATTTATTTTGTTAGTAGCAAAATAATAAAAGTACAAGCCCAATAGAATTTAATTAATAAGTGGCCCAATTTTTGACCCACTTAAGGAGGGCTATCTAGTTATTTGTTAAGTAAATTAAAAATTAAAATAAGATAAGGATTTGGAAGATAAGAAGGAAAGAGAAGATAAAAAGAAAAGGGGAAAGAGAAAAGGGGAAATAGAAAGAAAGAATCGGGAAAATAAGAAGAATAAGAGAAAGAGAGAGAAAGAGAACGAGAACGACCATGGAGGAGAAGGAGAAGGGGGGCGGCAGCCATGAGTGAAAGAAGATGAGAGAGAAGAGATCCTCCATGGAAGAAGAAGGAGGAGAAGAAAGATTTTGAGAAAAATGTAAATTCCTAAACTAATATATATATATATATATATATATATATTAGTTGGATTTTTGTAAATCAAAGCTTGGATTTATGGTTATAAACTCAAAAATCATGAATACACATGTTTATAAGTGTTTTATATTTGGATCTAGCCATATTGGGTGTTGATTTGGTTGGAATCAAAAGCAAAAGAAAAATAATTTTTCTAGTTTAGAAACCCAAATTTCTTTGTACTTTGTAAATTCACTGTTTTAAATCAATGTCTTTTTTGCAATCCGTCAAAGTGGGGTGCTAGATATGTAAGCTATGTAGTAAACCCAAGTGGTAGAACTTAAAAAGAATGAGTTTACAAGTCATAGTGATTGATTTTGCTAAAACAGTCCCGTTTTTGGTAAAGGAAATAGACTATTTTGGGGCAGTTTCTATCAGGGGCATTTTTATCATTTTTCTGATCCTCAAAAATTCTGGAAACTTTTGGGAGGATACTATGATAAGTTTTCTAACATCTCCAATTAGAATCACTGAAAAAGGAGTTGTAGATTTCCGTATGGATTATTTTTAACAAAGCACGAAAAACTATAAAATGACAAAAAGTAAACTGCCAAGATTTTGAAAGGGCTGTTTCGGCAACTTAATTTGTGAGAAAACTTCCGGCCTTTTGGGAAACGAAAATATATGGTATAAAATACCTCCTGCCCAAAAATGAACTCCTTCCGACTTAAAATGACCAAGTTATGACTATTTCAATGTTTGTGATTTTTCAACGAAAACAGCCATAATCGGAATTCTATAACTCCGATGGCTACGAAAGTTAAACTGGAGACTCACGTTAACAAGTATAAAATTGTGTCAAAAGATGGGAATTTCTGGATTTGAGCATGATGGGGCTAATTTCTTAAGCCACGCACTAAAAATGATTTTTGAAAAATACTAAAAGAAATTAAAAAATTACGGAAAAATACTTTTTGTGTATGAAATACATGTATATAAGCATGGCCAAAAGATAGAAAAATAATAAGTTGATTTGGTATTTTCGTTAAAGGAGATATGGAATCCAGCTTGCTGGATTGGAAAATATCATGAATCCAGCTTCCTAGATTGATGGAGAAGCTTACTGAATTGAAGGATTTAGAATCCAGCTTGCTGGATTGATGGATTGGTGAATCCAGGCTTGCTGGATTACAATCTAGTTGCTAGATTTGGAATCCAGTTAGTTGGATTGTAGTTTGGGTTGCTGGATTTGGAATCCAATTTGCTGGATTGGCAATTTGGTTGCTAGATTTAGAATCCAGGTGGCTGGATTAGTATTTAACTTATTAGATGTTAAAGAATAACTTATGAAATGAAAAAGAGAGTGTTAAATCATAATGAATATGATATAGTGATTAAAGAATTATCAAAGGATGATAATAATACTGATGTGTTAAGCTGTTATCTAATATTTGATTAAATGTTAGATAATCTACGAATAAAGTAATAGTATTATGAGCTATCATGTATGTTATGTTGACTAAAAGATCAATCTTATATTGATGGGTCTTTCGTGAGAGATTAAATTAGATTGCTTAGCGGTAATCAGTGGTACATCCAAGTTTCCTAACTCAACAAGAGTTGTATGTTCAAAGCATGTTAGTGAATAATTGTTGTTTATTCACGTCTATACTGATTATTGATTTGCACGTTATGCATGTTGTAAATGTTTATCAGGTATGAAAGGCTGATCACCTTCATTACTATTTGGTTCAGTTAATCTGTTCATGTTCATTATTGACCAATTATTTTTATTGACTTGGTCGTTCAGCTAAGAAAATGTGTTCATGCTCTTTCATAATGTTTATATTGTTGAAAGTTAGCTAGCTTTTTGTTCAAATCTTTCAATCATGATATATCCTCAATTAAATTTAAACTTGCTGGGCAAATTTGTTGCTCACCTTTGCTATATCGTGATAAAAAAATTCAGATTTAAGAGTAAAGCTTGAGTAAAGTAAGAAGCAAAGGCAAAGTGCAAGATTAAATTATAGTGCAGTTAGATCTATTAAATTTTCTGACAAAAATAGATTGTAAACCTTTTTAGATATTAAAGGTATGTATTTAGTTAAGGTTGTAGACCTTGGGAATGCTGTGTAAAAGTTTAATGTATAAACAATTTATGTTTATATCTTCCGCAATAGTTATAGAAATGATGTACCAGATCTGAGGTAAAAAGTACCCAGATTTGGGGATGCTACAGTTGGTATCAAAGCCGTAGGTTATAAACCTTAGGTAGGTGTACCTTAGGCTATAATCGCAAAGATGATGTTAAGCAATAAACTCAGCGATAAGAGATGAATTTTTGGAAATTCATTATTACGTAAAGATGAAGATAAATAAGATTCAAAGAAGAATCGTGAAGAGCTAAAAGGATAAGAATCCAGAGTTACTTAACTCCTGTAATTAAGATGAAAAATGAAAATAAATAGACTATGTCTATAAGATGAAAAGTGTAAATAAAATCATAATATAATATGAATAAAGAGAAGAATAAGAAGATCGTTGTATAAAACGATCGTAAGTATGAGGAGAAATGATTTTAAAATAAGATCACGACGTGATCAGGTTAAAACATTGAATAACATATGATATGTTAAGTGATTGGGATGATATAGCTTGACGCTATAAAGAGAAGGTACTATGTAATGGTACAATGTAAACTCAGAAAAGAGTGGTAAATGTTAAGATACGGATTAAAGAAAATTCGTATTAAGAAAAGAGAAAGTTAGAATTGTGTAGGATTTCAATTGAAGACTCAGGTCAGCAGATGAGTTGTATGATTCCTTGTATGGGCGGGGAATTTGTACTTGGTTCTAGAATCACTTAGCTTCCTGGTCGATATAGTGGTTAGGTTGACCAATTCTTTGTATGGGCGGGGAATTGTCTGCTTAGCTTCCTATATTGATTAGTGGCCAAGTTTGGTTTGACAACCACTTAGTTTCTTACATTGATAATCATTAGAACATGATGTCACACTATTTGCTATATATTCATGTTGATAAAGTGATTCTTTTCTCATGTGTATAATGAATAGGTAGAGAATATAAGGTTAGTTGCGAGTTCTTAAAACTCATAATTATGGTAAGTTCATGACTCATAATCATATGGTATGTTTTGAACCCCTCAGCGAATGGACGCCTATGGTCTGACTAAGATAAGTTTCGAAACTCATATGATTGTGGAAAGTTCCTGAACTCATTATGTGTGGCAAGTTTGATGAACTATACTGGGGTATAGAAAGTTGTGAATGGAGAATTAAGGATGATAGAAAAAGATAGAATTATTAAGCAATGGATCAGTAGAGAAAATGAAGTTGATGGTGGAAGCATAGGTATTCCAAATCTTCTAGCTATGCTTGACTTCGAAGCTTTTGACATAAAGCTAAATTCACACAGATGTGCCTTTAAAAATGAATTTTGTTATCCTCAACACATGGTGACAAGTGTGTAGGTGTGGACTTCGGGCCACTAACACGTCGTTACCTGTTGTGATATGATGACACAAAAGATGATTTTAAAAGGTTTTTGAATGGTTTAAAGAAGAGTCTATGCTAATTGATTCGGCTAGACAAAAATGATTTGAATTATCAAAATGTATTTTTATATCATTAATGCATCATGCAACCTGGTTATCAATACAGAATTACTTAGTGTTGGATGTGATCTAAGGATCGTTAACCCACTATAATATGATGTAGTATGACAAAGTCACAATATGACGGAATCCTCAAACGGACTGTAAATACAATGTGGTATCATGACGTCATAAAATGATTTTAAGAATTTTAAAGATAAGTTATTGCCAACTGAATTTGGCCAAAAATGTTTCGATTAAAATTCAAATTATTAATATGCGTCTAAGCTATTTGATTCAGCTAGATAAATGTTTATGAAATTCAAAGTATTCTTTGAAAGCTTATGTCGAACCAAATTGTTTTGGTGCAGAATCTTATGATAAGTCTGAGGTGAACACCCCCGAAAAGGGGGATATACTAATTGGATAAAATACTCCAATCTAAGAACGCATATAGTCATTTTGATTACTATGGTACAACAGACTGATCATCTAAAGTACTCGCACCGATAGTTTACCTTCTTTATAATTGTAAACAAACCAAATATAAAATATTTCAGAGGTAGAGTTCCTTTCTTTCGTAATTGCAAGAGGTAGCAAGTAGAAATACCCTAAACCTCAAAGTTCATAGTTTTTATGATCCCTCAGACAGATATGAAAAATTTTAAACTCTTTAGAGTAATGTTGTGGTAGTATATGATGATGGATATGAAATAGTGTGAACTCGTTGAGTACGAGTAGAATCTGAGATGATTGAATAAAGGTTATTATGAAAACCTTATTTTGGTGAATGTTTAGAAGATGTAAACTCTTAGGGGGTAGTTATAGTGAAATGTGATTATAGATGAGAAATCCTCAAAGGAGGAAATTTTAAAGGTTAAGTTAAAAACCTTGTTTTGATCAATCGAATAAAAAGAGATTAGTATGCTTTAATTTCGGGGATGAACTTCATAGAAGAAGGGGTGAATGTGACAACCCAAAAATTTATAAAATCTCGAATGATTAGAATAAAGGTTAAAGAATAAAACCTAGAAGAGAATTTGAGGATTTCTTTAAAAATTTTAAGAAGAACCTAGATGGTTCTTAATTGAATAAGAATAAAGAAATATGGGTTACAAAATTTCAAAACCCTAGAAATGAATTAATATATACTTGAAGGAATATCAAGAATAAGGTATTACGATACCTGTAAATTCGATGTGAACTGAATAGTCTAAGAAATGTTATATAAGTACATATGAAAATTTTATTAAGGAGATAAGATTTCACATGAAGAGATGCTATGATGTGAAATGAAGATGAGTATATATATAGAAATATATATATTTAGTAAGGTGCTATATATATTTTAGTAAGAGGAATGATGAATTAAGTTATTGATATAAGGATCAAGATAAAACTATGTTAGTAATTAACATAGTTTGACCGTTGGCCTTGACTAGAAAATAAGAATTTGAATAAGTATAAAGTCGTTAGTTAATACGATTAGCAATAAGAAGGGAGTAATTTAAAACTCCAAATTTGAGTTAGAGATAGAATTTTGAAGCTGCACGATATTGGGTTGCGTCAAAACGTCAAGTTTAGTCGAAGGACAATTAACACAAAATGTGTAAAGGTTGACTTTTTGGTCAAAGTCAAAATTGGAGTTAGAATGATATTTTATAGAAAATGTTATGATTATAAATATACATTATATAATGTGAATACATTTATTTTGTATATAAAAGTGAATTAAGAATTAAGTTTTGTAACCTAATATATATATTAGGTGTGATAATTAATTAACCTAAGAGGTTATAATATGGTAGAATATTAGTATATAAATATATACTAACATTAAGAGATTTATTTTATATATATATAAATAATTAATTTTATAACCAAGTCTAATTGGGTTATAAAATTAAAAAGGCATAAGTAAGGAATTTATTTTCTAGTGTGAGAAATAAAAACTCTAATTAAATGATTAGGGTAAAATAGAATTAAAAGTATTTGACTATAATAATGTCATAGCCCAATAATTTATTTAGAGTTTAAGTGAATTAAGATTTAATGGACTAAGGAGATGATATTAAATTTGTAGCCCAATTATTTATTTAAGTAATGGATTTGTGACTAATTGATTTAAGGGTGATTAAATTATTTAATCTAGTCCAATATAATATGTATATGACAAGAATTATAATGGCCCAATCAAATTTTGGGTGGAAGCCCAAATTTATTTTGTTAGTAGCAAAATAATAAAAGTACAAGCCCAATAGAATTTAATTAATAAGTGGCCCAATTTTTGACCCACTTAAGGAGGGGCTATCTAGTCATTTGTTAAGTAAATTAACAATTAAAATAAGATAAGGATTTGGAAGATAAGAAGGAAAGAGAAGATAAAAAGAAAAGCGGAAAAAGAAAGAAGGAAAAGAAGAAGAAGAGAGAGATAAAGAGAAGAAGAATGGATATAGAGAAGAAGGAGAAGGGGGGCGAAGAAGAAGGAGGAGGAGAAAGATTTTGAGAAAAAAGTAAATTTCTAAACTAATATATATATTTTAGTTGGATTTTTGTAAATCAAAGCTTGGATTTATGATTATAAACTCAAAAATCATGAATAAACATGTTTATGAGTGTTTTATATTTGGATTTACCCATATTGGGTGTTGATTTGGTTGGAATCAAAAGGAAAAGAAATATAATTTTTCTAGTTTAGAAACCCAAATTTCTTTGTACTTTGTAAATCCACCGTTTTAAATCTATATCTCCTTTTTGCGATCCGTCAAAGAGGGGTGCTAGATATGTAAGCTATGTAGTAAACCCAAGTGGTAGAACTCAAAAAGGATGAGTTTTCAAGTCATAGTGACTGATTTTGCTAAAATAGTCTTGTTTTTGGTAAAGGAAATAGACTATTTTGGGGCAGTTTTTGTCGGGGGCATTTTCATCATTTTTCCGACCCTAAAAAATTTTGGAAAATTTAGGAGGATACTATGATACGTTTTCTAACATATCCAAGTGGAATCACTGAAAAAAGAGTTGTAGATTTCCGTATGGATTATTTTTTTTACAAAGCACGAAAAACTGCAAAATGACAAAAAGTAAACTGCCAAGCTTTTGCAAGGGCTGTTTCGACAACTTAATTTTTGATAAAAATTCCGGCCTTTTGGGACATAAAAATATGTGGTATAAAGTACCTCCTGTCCAAAATGAACGCATTCCGACTTAAAATAACAAAGTTATGACCATTTCAATGTTTGTGATTTTCTGACGAAAACGACTATAATTGGAGTTCTATAACTCTGATGGCCACGAAATTTAAACTGGGAACTCACGTTAACACGTATAATATTGTGTCAAAAGATGGAAATTTTTGGATTTGAGCATGATGGGGCTAATTTCTTACGCCACACACTAAAAATGATTTTTGAAAAATACTTAAAAATTTTAAAAATTAGGAAAAAAAAATACTTTTTGTTTATGAAATACATGTATATAAGCATGGACAAAAGATAAAAAAACAATATGTTTATTTGGTATTTTCGTTAAAGGAGATATGGAATCTAGCTTGCTGGATTGGAAAATCTGATGAATTCAGCTTCCTGGATTGGAAAATCTGATGAATTTAGCTTCCTAGATTGATGGAGAAGCTTACTGAATTGAAGGATTTAGAATCCAGCTTGCTGGATTGGTGAATCCAGGCTTGCTGGATTGCAATCTAGTTGCTAGATTTGGAGTCCAGTTAGCTGGATTGCAGTTTGGGTTGTTGGATTGGCAATTTGGTTGCTAGAATTAGAATCCAGGTGGCTGGATTAGTATTTAACTTATTAGATGTTAAAGAATAACTTATGAAATGAAAAAAGCGAGTGTTAAATCATAATGGATATGATATAGTGATTAAGAAATTATCAAAGGATGATAATAATACTGATGTGTTAAGCTGTTATCTAATATTTGATTAAGTGTTAGATAATCTATGAATAAAGTAATAGTATTATGAGCTAACATGTATGTTATGCTGACTAAAAGATAAATCTTATACTGATAGGTCTTTTGTGAGAGATTAAATTAGATTGCTTAGCGGTAATCAACGGTACAGACAAGTTTCCTAACTCAACTAGAGTTGTATGTTCAAAGCATGTTAGTGAATAATTGTTGTTTATTCACGTCTATACTAATTATTGATTCGCACGTTGTGCATGTTATAAATGTTTATCAGGTATGAAAGGCTGATCACCTTCATTACCATTTGGTTCAGTTAATCTATTTATGTTAATTATTGACCATTCATTTTTATTGACTTGGTCGTTCAGCTTAGAAAATTTGTTCATGCTCTTTCACAATATTTATATTGTTAAAAGTTAGCTAGCTTTTTATTCAAATCTTTCAATCATGATATATCCTCAATTAAATTTAAACTTGCTGGGCAAATTTGTTGCTCACCCTTGCTATATCATGATAAAAAAATTCAGATTTAAGAAGAAAGCTTGAGTAAAGTCAGAAGCAAAGGCAAAGTGCAAGATTAAATTATGGTGCACTTAGATCTAATATATTTTCTGACAAAAATAGCATTATAAACCTTTTTAGATATTAAAGGTATGTATTTAGTTAAGGTTGTAGACCTTGGGAATGATGTGTAAAAGTTTAATGTATAAACAATTTATGTTTATATCTTCCGCAATAGTTATAGAAATGATGTACCAGATCTTAGGTAAAAAGTACTGAGATTTGGGGATGCTACAACTATTCACCCGGGGTACTATTTATGACAAAAATTGATTTCTTTTCGGTCCAAATCATTTTTGATACAATATTATTCTTCAATTTTACTCCACAAAGTAGTATCATGTTCACAATTTGGACGTTTTTGAATTCTGAATAAATTAAGTTATATATTTTTAAAAATATATCCTTTGCTTCCATTTAATTAAATTCTTATATCATGGTCATCATCTTCGTGCTTATATTATTATGAAAGTCATCTTTGTCCGTAGTGCATAGATGGACTTTTGATTGGTATGATTATGACTAGGGATCATTCGGTATAATCATGACCTGTAATGTTACAAATGATGTGGTAAAAGTTCTCATTGGCCCGTAGTGCATTGATGGACAGTTGCTGGTATGATCATGAGCATTGATGATTACACGAATATTCTTTGCCTATAGTGAATGGATAATTCGTGGACATGATACTAATGAATATCCTTGGCTCGTAGTGCAGGGATGATTCGATGATGTGAATTATTTGTTAAGCTGAGTCTCCGCGATAAAATTGATGATAAACTTTTTAAATCATAGAAGATAGTAGATATCATGCTCTACTTGACTCTTCTAATGGATTACTGGTTACGCTGCAGTTAAACTTGATGTTTATTATATTTTATCGGTTTAACATTGTTGAAGGCTAACAATAATTTATTTTGCACTATCTTAGTCATAATATTTCTTACTGTGGGCTAGTTCAGCTCACCCTTTTGCTTTCATTGTTCTCTTCAGGAAATGAGAACGTAGCCGGGACTAGTCGGTGAATGGAGTGACAGTCCGAGATGGTTGTTTTAGTAGTCCTCATTATTTAGTGTGATAATAAATGTAATGAGGGTTGAATTTGAGTTTGGATACTGTCTACGAGACAGTATTCGTGTAAAAACTCAACTATGTTTTGTCGTATTATACACAACAGTTGTATTAATTAAGTTTGTATTTGAATTTTGTACCATGTATTTGGCAACTCAGAATGGGTGATGTATACCTATTTTGGGGGCGTCACAGTTGGTATCAAAGCTTAGGGATATGATCTATGACTGAGATGTGAGACTAGAACTAGGAATGGAGAGACGGGTAATTCCTTCGCTAGTATGACCTACCTAAGCTTATTTGTTATTTAACTGGTCGGTAAGAATATAGGGATAATATGTGGCATGTCAATTAACCATTGTTTTGTGGCAGTGTTTTAAAAATGACATCCGAGAATGTTGAGATAAACAATGGAGCACTTGAGACCGTTGAGTCACCAACGATCAATACCCAGGATAATGTGCATCAGGAAGGCAATAATCCTCAGGAAAACAATAACACCGACCAAAAGATGAACGATGGGATGTTCAGAGGATTTATGAAATTCATGCAACATCAGGCAAGAACGAATCCTTTTCAAAATAAAGGTGGAAACACTGGCATCTCACGGATAGTCACCGCTAAGAAGTTCAAGGAGCTGGGACCACCGGAGTTTTTGGGAGAGCCAAAACCACTTAAGGCGGAGACGTGGATAAAGCAGATCACCAAGATATTTGATGTCTTGGGATGCTCCAAGGAGCAAAAGGTTCCCTTTTCCACCTTAATGTTATGAGGAGAGGCAGATTACTGGTGGGAATCTATAAAGCGTACCCAGCCTGCCGCACTGAAGATGTCTTGGGAGAAGTTCCAAGAACTGTTCAACGACAAGTACTTTCCTGAAAGTATTCGTCACATGAATGAGGTAGAGTTCATCAAGTTGGAGTAAAACAATATGACCGTGTCGCAGTACGAAGCTAAGTTTGCTGAGTTGTTCCAGTTTGCGTCCCACTTGGTTGATAATGAGGAGAGAATAACGCGAATGTTTCTGCGAGGTTTGAAATCCAAAATACGTTAATACCTTATTTCTCACAAACTATGTTTGTATTCAGATGTTATAAATAGGGCTCAGTTATTGGAGCGCGATAATGAGTCAACCCAACCAAGAGAGAGCAGCCGATAAAATGATAATACCAGTGGTAGCAGTCATCAAAGTAGTGACAACAAACGTGGAGGAAGTCAACATGCAAAAATGGTAACCACTTCAGTGGTAATCATGGCCAAGACAATAGGAGTGGAAATTTCAAGAAGAGGATATTCAATAATGATTGAAAGACGTCAGCACCAGTACCCGTTGTTAAAGAAGGAGAACGATCACCGATCATATGCTACAAATGCGGAGGGGAGGGACACATCAGTCCAAACTTTACGCAGTAGTCCAAAACATTTTATAATTATGGAAGAGAAGGTCACCTAGCCCAATTTTGTCATGAAGTGAAGTCAAGTCCAGCTGGGATGGAGACACCCAAGGTCGTCCCAGACAAGTCGAAGACGGTAGTTCAAGGGAGAGCATTTGTCGTGACCTCCCAAAAAGCGAGGAACCCGAATGAAGTGATCACGGGTAAGCTAATCATAAACTCTAGCGAAGTCTATACCTTATTTGATACATGTTCTACCCATTCTTTTATTTCTCCTACTTCCGTTCAACGTTTAAATTTAACTCCAGAGAAATTAGACTTCGACTTATCTGTTGAAACTCTATTGGGAGACACCTTTATTACATCCACTATTTATAAGTCTTGTTTGGTTCAAATCGGTACCCTCACATTACCTGTCGATCTTATTTCCTTAAAAATACTTGCATTTGATGTAATTTTAGGGATTGATTGGTTAACTATTCATCATGCAAAAATTGATTATTTTCGTAAAGTTGATAACTTTCATATTCATAACCAAACTATTATGAGAATTCAAGCAACCAAACAACTAAAGTCAATCACTGTCATATCAAGCCATAAAACTATTCATTTATTGAAAAATGGATGTCAAGCTTTCTTAGCCCATGTCACGAATTTAAACAAAAATATGTCAAATTTAAATGATATTTCTATTGTTAAAAAATTTCCTGACGTATTCCCTGAAGAACTTCCTGGCCTACCCCCAGAGCGTGAAATTGAGTTTGGTATTGACCTTGAACCCAGTACAAAACCCATTTCCAAAGCCCCATATCGAATGGCTCCTATTGAACTTCGCGAGTTAAAAATCCAACTGCAGGAGTTGTTAGATATCAGTTTCATTCATCCTAGTACGTCTCCTTGGGGTGCTCGTGTTCTATTCGTAAAGAAGAAAGATGGGAGTATGCGACTTTGTATAGATTATCGAAAGTTGAATCATGTCACCGTGAAAAATAGGTACCCATTACCTCGTATTGATGACATGTTTGACCAGTTGCAAGGAGCCAAATTCTTTTCAAAGATCGATCTTCGTTCCAGATATCATCAGTTAAAGATTAAAACTAATAACATTTCAAAGACTGCTTTCAGAACTCGGTACGAGCATTATGAATTCCTAGTCATGTCTTTTGGATTAACTAATGCTCCTGCTGCCTTCATGGATATGATAAACCGAGTATTCAAGGAATATTTGGATCACTTTGTAGTCGTCTTTATTGATGACATCCTCATATACTTCAAAATCCATTAAGATCATGAGCAACACTTGAGGCTGATACTCCAAAAGCTTTGTGAAAACAAGCTTTATTCAAAGTTGAAGAAATGCGAGTTCTGGCTTGAGGAAGTAGCATTCCTTGGGCACGCAATATCAAATCACGAAATATCTATTGCGTGATAACCCAAAAATTCATAAAATCTGGAATGATTAGAATAAAGGATAAAGAATAAAACCTAGATGAGAATTTGAGGATTTATTTAAAATTTTCAAGTAAAACCTATATGGTTTGTTATTCGAATGAGAATATAGAAAATATGTGTGAGACCCCAGATTTTATGAATAAAGATTTAATTTTCTCGAAATATTTTTTTGAATATTATGGTGTGGATTTGATATAATGTTATAGTTGTGGGTAATATTTATAAATTTTGCAAAGTATGCAAGTTGTTGTATAATATTCGATTGGTCGGAGAATATTCTTTTTGTCGGGGAATATCCGTATGATGGTACAATCATTGGTGGACCCCGCAACGGAATTATTGTCGGATTGAGAAAATGACAAAAATACTTTATGGAAATAACGACGGAAGTTTTACCGTTAACTGTTGAAACACCATGTGTTAAAAAAATGCGATGTCTGGCGTGGTTGCATAGTAGCACACAGTATTGATTATTGATTCTTACGTGATAAGTCACTCAGTTTTGTTTTATTGGTATTATTAATGTAATAAAACTGAATACTTTTATAAATTTATTCTATAAATAGAATATATTATATTCTATTATGCGTGTTATTCTCTGCATAGTGTTTTGCAAAGTAAAATCTTTTTTATATAAAGCAGAATACTTTTATAAAGTTATTCTATAAATAGAATATATTATATTTTATTATGCATAGTATTTGCATAGTGCCTGCATAGTGTTTGCATAGTAAATCTTTCATAAAGTTATTCGTTTTATTAGATTATAAATAGAGTATATTATATTTTATTTAAAAGATTTTGCTTTAAATATGGAATGTCAGATTAAATTAAATCAATGACAGTTAGTTCATGAGTTAATTACTTATGCGATCCATTTTCTATAAATAGAAGCTCATTCATTCATTATTTCTTATGAATTCTTTTGAAACTACAGAGAGAGAAACTATAGAGAGAAAGAAGAAAAGTGTTCTGCTACTTCACTACTTCTATATCCAGTACTCTTCTTTCTAAGGTAGGGAATATTATTTGTTGTACTCATAAGGGGTATTCTTTCTTTCTTATTCATGAAGAGAACTTCCGTTATTCCATTCTTTATTATTCTATTGGAATAACCTGTATACGGAGAATACCCTATACTTGGTGAAATTCTTCTATTATTCCATTCTTTATTATTACATTGGAATATATCACATGCATGCGTTTTTCTGGTGGGACTGTTTCGTCTTTATTATTATTACATTGGAATATCACATGCATGCGTTTTACACGGACACAGTTACGTCTTTATTAGTATTACATTGGAATAACTTTACCTGTCATATGTGCATCGCATGCATGGTGATTTACATTGTTATTCCATTCTTTATTATTCTATTGGAACATCCTGTCGGTGTGAGTTTTGTCTGACTTGGTTCCGTTAATTATTATTCTGTTGGAATAACCTGTCTATGAGAAGTACCGCATGCATGGTGGTTTCTTTTGTTATTCCATTCTTTATTATACTCAGTTGGTCAAAGTTTTAACTTCTATTCTCCATAAAATTAGTGGAATATCCTTGATATTTGCGCTTCATCCAGTATCTTTTTATGGAAATATTATTCTGAGCATTCTTGAATTTTACTCTACAAAGAAGTATCATGTTGACAATTTGGACGTTATTAGTTCCTGGATAATTTAATTCTTGAACTTGTTTTTATTGAATTCCTATATCATTGTCAGCATCCTCATGTTTATATTATGTTGAAAGTCATCTGTGGCCTGTAGTGCATAGATGGACTTGGTATGATTATGACCAGGGATTATTCGATATAATCATGACCGTAATGTTACAAATGATGTAGAAAAAGTCCTCATTGGCCTGTAATGCATTGATGGATAGTTTTTGGTATGATTATGGCTATAGATTCTCTTCGGCCAAGGGTGCAAAGATGAATTGTTTTATGGCATGATCAGGACCGTTGATGAAAACACAATTATCTTTGGCCCGTAGTGCACGGATATTTGTGGTCGTGATACTAAAGAATATCCTTGGTCGTAGTGTAAGGGTGATTCGATGATGTGGATTATTTATTAAGCTGAGTCCTAGTGATAAAAGTGATGAAAAATCATAAAAGATAGTAGATTTTATTCTCTACTTGACTCTTTTAATGGATTGCTTGTTCCGTTGCAGTTAAACTTGATGTTTGTTATATTGTATCAGTTTAACACTATTTAAGGCTAATGATAATTTATTATGCATTATCTTAGTCATAATATTTCTTACTGGGCTAGTTGAGCTCACCCTTTCTTTCCTTTATTCTCTTGAGGAAATGAGAAGCGTGGCGGGGACTAGTCGGGGAGAGCAGTGATGGTCTAGATGGTGCATTAGTAGTCCTCACTATTACGTGAAATAGTGTGATAATAAATGTAATGACGATCTCCATTGAGTTTGTATATACTCTCTAGAGACAATATTTGTATTAAAACTCATGATTTATGTTTTGTAAGTATTTTACACGATTTATTGTATAATTAAGTTTGTATTTGAATTCTGTACCATGTATTTGGCGACTCAAGATGGGTGATGTATACCTATTTTGGGGGTGTCACAGTTGGTATCAAAGCTTAGGGTTATGATCCCTGGCTGAGATGTGAGACAAGAACTAGGAGGGGAGAGACGGGGAATTCCTTCACTAGTATGACCTACCTAAGTTTATTTGATATTTAATTGGTCAGTCAGAGTATATGGATAATATGTTACATGTCAATTAACCTTTGTTTTGTGGTAGTATCTGAAAATGACATCCGAGAATTTTGAGAATAGCAATGGAGCACAGGAGACTGTTGATTCTACACAGATCAATAATCAGGACAATGTGCAACAGGATGGTGATAATCCTCCTGTAAACAACACTGACCAAATGACGAACAACGGTACGTTTAGGAGCTTTTTAGAATTCATGCAACATCAGGCGAAGGCGACTCCTGTTCATAATGCAGGTAAAAATAATGGCAACCCACGGTTGGTCACCGCTAAGCGATTAAAGGAGCTAGGACCACCGAGTTTTGGGAAAGCGAGAACCACTTAAAAAGCGGAGGCGTGGTAAAGCGAGATCACCAAGATATTTGATGTCTTGGGATGCTCAGGAGCAAAGGTTCCCTTTGCCACCTTTATATTGCGTGAAAGGCGAGATCACTAGTTGGAATCAAAAGCGTACTGACTGGCGCACTCAAGATGTCTTGGGAGAAGTTCCAAGAGGCATTCAATGACAAGTACTTTCCGAAAGCATTCGTCACATGAAGGAGGTGGAATTTATCAAGTTGGAGCAAAACAACATGGCCGAGTGTCGCGATCTGAAGCCAAGTTTGCGAGTTGTCCCGATTTGCGTCTCACTTGGTTGATAATGAAAAGAGAATAGCGCGGATGTTTTTAAGAGGTTTGAAGCAGGAGATCGTCGATATCTTATTTCTCATAAAAGTGTGTTTGTATTGGATGTTGTAAATAGGGCTCGATTAGTGAGTAGCGATAACGAGTCAACGCAACCAAAAAAAGAAGCTGAAGGACAAAATGATAATACCGGTGATAACAACCATCAAAGCGATGACAATAAACATGGAGGGAATCAATATGCCAGAAATGGTAACCACTTTGGTGGTAATCATGGTCAAAACAATAAGAATGGACATCAAGAAGAGAAGGTTCAACAATGACGTGAAGACGTCGGCACCAGTACCCGTCTCAAAAAAAGAAGAATGACCACCGGTCGTATGTTTCAAATGCGGAGACGGGAGGACACATCCGTCTCAAAGCTATCTCTCGACAATCAAAGCGTGTTTTAATTGCGAAAGAGAAGGTCGCCTAGCTCAATTTTGTCGTATGGTGAAGTCAATTCCAGCTGGGATAGTGATGCCAAAGGATGTCCCAGACAAGCCAAAGCCGGTAGTTTAAGAGAGCATTTTTTTTTCTTCATGACGAGGAACCTGAATAAAATTATCACGGGTATGTTAGTCATAAACTCTTGTGAAGTGTATCTGCAAGTGTTGAATCTTGGTTCTACTTACTCTTTTATTTCACCTAGTTGTGTTCAATGTTTGAAGTTAACTCGGAGAAGTTAGACTTTGATTTATCTATTTAAACTTCGGTTGGGAGAAACCCGTTACCTCCACTATTTATAAATCTTGTTCAAATCAACACTTTTCACGTTACATGTCGATCTTGTCTCTTTGAAAATACTTGCCTTTGATGCGATTTTAGGAATTGATATGTTAACTACTCATCATGCTCTTCGTAAGGTTGTTAGCTTTCATATTCCTAATCAACCTGTTATGCGAATTCAAGCAACCAAACCACTAAAGTCAATCATTGTCATATCAAGCCATAAGTAAAAAGCCCCGATCCTTTCATTGTTGACTTCCTTGTGTGGATTGCACCGAAGCCAGACTTTCTGTAGGCGACGTCGTGAATGATGATGGCTAGTTGATTGGTATCAATGTGACGTACTATCTAAGTCTTGGATGAGGGTCACAGTTTTAAATGATATTTCTATTGTTAATAAATTTCCTGACGTATTCTTGAAGACTTCTTAGCCTACCTTAGAGCGTGAAATCGAATTTTGTATTGACCCCAGTACTAAACCCATTTCTTAAACCATCAAATATTTCTTCAACTAAAGCGAACGTAACATGCGCCAAAGATGTTGGCTCGAGCTGTTGAAGATTACGATCGTACCATTCAATATCATTGTGGAAATACTGAGCGTGGTAGTAACAGCGTTGAGTGGAAGATCGTATCTGCGGTTACAAGTGCGAATTTATGAACCCACGTGAAAATAATGAATATACGATTAGAATCGACTTTAATCGATAAAGTTAAAGCCACTCAAGCTACATACTCGGAGGTGATGAATGTGAAGAAGAAGGTTCAAGAGAGGCGTTATTCTAGAAGCGAGAATCGATGAAGAGAGGAAATCTCAACCCTTGATTTAATTGGCCCATTTGAAATCCTCGATGAAGTAGGGCATGGCCTATAGACTCGTTTTACTCGCCAAGAAAGTATGTTGCGTGTTGTTAAGCGTTTTTTTTACGTGTCGATGTTACATAAATATGTGGGCGACCGAACCACATTATTAAATTTAGAACTAGGACGAGAAAGCGGAAGATTTAGCGTGTGAGGAGATCGTGTTAAAATCTTAGATAAGAAGGATCGTATTCAACACTCAAAAGGTTATACCTCAAGATTTAGAATTTGAAATGAAGTCAAGGTATCCTCACCTCTTGACATACCAGTGCGTCGTAAATTTTGAGGCAAAATTTCATAAGGAGGGAGATTGTGAGACCCCATATTTTATGAATAAAGATTTAATTTTCTCGAAATATTTTTTTGAATATTATGGTGTGGATTTGATATAATGTTATAGTTGTGGGTAATATTTATAAATTTTGCAAAAGTATGCAAGTTGTTTATATAATATTCGATTGGTGGGGAATATTCTTTTTGTCGAGGAATATCCGTATGATGGTACAATCATTAGTGGACCCATGCTTGAATTATTGTCGGATTGAAAAAATGACAAAAATATTTTATGGAAATAACGGCGGAAGTTTTACAGATTAAGCTGTTGAAACACGGTGTAAAAAAATGCGATGTCTGGCGTGGTTGCATAGTAGCACACGGTATTGATTATTGATTCTTACGTGATAAGTCACTCGGTTTTGTTTTATTGGTATTATTAATGTAATAAAAGCAGAATACTTTTTTATAAAGTTATTCTATAAATAGAATATATTATATTCTATTATGCATAGATGTCTGCATAGTGTTTTGCATAGTAAAATCTTTTATATAAAAGCAGAATACTTTTATAAAGTTATTCTATAAATAGAATATATTATATTTTATTATGCATAGTGTTTGCATAGTGTTTGTATAGTAAAATCTTTTATAAAGTTATTCGTTTTATTAGATTATAAATAGAATATATTATATTTTATTTAAAAGATTTTCCTTTAAATATGGAATTAAGTGGATTAAAAGTAAATCAATCTGGATCGTTCATGAGTTACTTCTTATGGGTCCATTTTTCTATAAATAGAAGCTCATTCATTCATTATTTCTTCTTAATTCTTTGAAACTCTAGAGAGAAAAACTAGAGAGAAAGAAGAAAAGTGTTACGCTACTTCACTACTTATATATCCATTACTCTTCTTTTCTAAGGTAGGGAATATTATTTGTTGTACTACTCATAAGGGATATTATTTCTTTCTTATTCATGAAGAGAACTTACATTGTTCCATTCTTTATTATTACATTGGAATAACTTTTGTATCTGTGAATACCTATACTTGGTGAAATTCTTACATTATTCCGGTCTTTATTATTACATTGGAATATCACATGCATGCGTTTCTGTGGGACTGGTTCCATCTTTATTATTATTACATTGGAAATATCACATGCATGCGTTTCTGTGGGACACAATTAAAATCTTTATTAGCGATACTGTTAGAATAACCTATCTATCGTAATACCGCATGTATGGTGATTTACATTGTTATTCTATTCTCTATTATTACATTGGAACATCACAGTATGATTGTGAATTTACTTTGACTTGGTTAAGATTAATTATTATTACATTGGAATAAACATACATGAAATCGAATACCGCATGCATGGTGATTTCTTTTGTTATTCCATTCTTTATTATACTCAATTGGTTAACGTTTTAACTTCTATTCTCCATAAAATTAGTGGAATATCCTTGATATTTGCGCTTCATCCAGTATCTTTTCATGGAAATATTATTCTGAGCATTCTTGAATTTTACTCTACAAAGAAGTATCATGTTGACAATTTGGACGTTATTAGTTCCTGGATAATTTAATTCTTGAACTTGTTTTATTGAATTCCTATATCATTGTCAGCATCCTCATGTTTATATTATGTTAAAATTCATCTGTGGCCTGTAGTGCATAGATGGACTTGGTATGATTATGACCAGGGATTATTCGATATAATCATGACCGTAATGTTACAAATGATGTGGAAAAAGTCATCATTGGCCCGTAATACATTGATGGACAGTTTTTGGTATGATTATGGCTATGGATTCTCTTGACCAAGGGTGCAAAGATGAATTGTTTTATGGCATGATCGGGGCCAGAGTTGATGAAAACACAATTATCTTTGGCACTTTGTAGTGCATGGATAATTGTGGTTGTGATCTTAAAAGAATATCTTTGGTAGTAGTGCGGGGGTGATTCGATGATGTGGATTATTTATTAAATGTTGAGTCCAGTGATAAAAGTGATGAAAAACCTTTTAAATCATAAAAGATAGTAGATTTTATTTCTACTTGACTCTTTTAATGGATTGCTTGTTCGCTTCTGATTAAACTTGATGTTTGTTATATTGTATCGGTTTAACCTTTGTTTAAGGCTAATGATAATTTATTATGCATTATCTTAGTCATAATATTTCTTCTTGGGCTAGTTGAGCTCACCCTTTCTTTCCTTTGTTCTCTTGAGGAAATGAGAAGCGTAAGCGGGGACTAGTCGAGGAGCAGTGATGGTCTAGATGGTGCATTAGTAGTCCTCACTATTACGTGAAATAGTGTGATAATAAATGTAATGAGGTCTCCATTGAGTTTGTATACTCTCTAGAGGACAATATTTGTATTAAAACTCATGGGTTTATGTTTTGTCGTATTTTACCATTGTTGTATAATTAAGTTTGTATTTGAATTTTGTACCATGTATTTGGCGACTTAAGATGGGTGATGTATATCTATTTTGGGGGCGTCACAATATGGGTTACAAATTTTCAAAACCCTAGAAATGAATTAATATATACTTGAAGGAGTATCAAGAATAAGGTATTACGATACCTATAAATTCGATGTGAACTAAATAGTCTAAGAAATGTTTTATAAGCACATATGTAAATTTTATTAAGGAAATAAGATTTCACATGATGAGATACTATGAGGTTAAACGAAGATGAGTATATGTATAAAAATATATATACTTAGTAAGGTGCTATATATATTTTAGCAAAAAAGAATGATGAATTAAGTTAATGATATAAGGATCAAGATAAAACTATGTTAGTAATTAACCTAGCTTGAACATTGGCCTTGATTGACAAATAAGAATTTGAAAAGTATAAAGTTGTTAGTTAATACGATTAGAAATAAGAAAGGAGTAATTTAAAACTCAAATTTGATTTAGAGATAGAATTTTGAAGCATAGACGTCAAGTTTAGTAAGAAAGGACACTTAACACAAAATGTGTAAGGGTTAACTTTTTGGTCAAAGTCAGCAGTTGACTTTTATAGAAAAATGTCAAAATTAGAGTTAGAAGTGAAATATGTTATGATTATGTGAATTCTGTATATGATTAAATAAATATACATTATATAATGTGAATATATTTATTTTGTATATAAAAGCGAGTTAAGAATTAAGTTATGTAACCTAATATATATATTACGTGTGATAATTAAATAGCCTAAGAGGTTATAATATTGTAGAATATTAGTATATAAATATACATACTAATATTAAGAGATTTATTTTATACATCTCAATTAATTTTATAACCTAGTTATAGCAAGTTTAATTGAGTTAAGGAAATAAATATGCATGATTAAGGATTTATGTTGAAATTGAGGAAATGAAAACCCTAATTAAATATTTAGGGAATGGTAATTTTAAGAGTATTGGAATATGTTATTTATTATGGCCCAAAGGATTAAATTTTAAAAGCCCAAGAGATCAAATGAGATGGCCCAATTTTTAGCCCAAGTGGGAGAAGGCATTTTAGACATTAAGTATGCTAAATAAAGCAATAAAATAAAAGCAAGACTTGGAAAATATAAGGCCACTTGGCGGTTATAGAGAAGAGGAAAAAGGAGGGGGAAGTATGTGGTTTATTTACTTTAGTGGTTCACCCACTCCTACCAACTCCTCCTATGTGTCATTTCCCCATTTAGCCAACACTTTGTCAATGCTTCCAAGTAAATCTTTAGTGGTTGAGTGGGAGAGAGAAGAGCTAGAGATGTTCGTAGATTAATGATAGATATACCAAATATATCTATACATACTATTCTAACAAACGAGAAAAAATCTAAGTCTTATCTTTTTCTTTTCATTTTATTATCTAGCATAAACTAAGAATGAAAGAGAGAGACTAGAGAAGAGATCAAGAGAGAGAGAGCTATCATTCAGCAGCCATGGAGGAGAGGAAGGGGGAGTTTTTGGTAAGACATCAAAGCTCCATAATCAAGCTATGAAGAATAAGAAGGAGATCATGGTAATCAAAGGTATAAATATCTCTTGTTTATGTAATTTATGATGATTGTAAATCAAACCTGAAATCTACGTTTCTAAACTTAAAAACCATGAATAAACTTGTTATTGAGTGTTTCATGTTTAGATATACCCATATTGGGTGTTGTGTTAGTTGGAAATCAAAAATAAAGAAAAGTGATTTTATAAGTTTATGAGCCCTAAAATTTCTATGTACTTTGGATTTCCACCGTTTTTGATCTACACATTCTTTTTGCAATACATCAAAGAGAGGTGCTAGATATGTAAGTTAAATACTAAACCCAAGTGGTAGCACTCAAAAATGTTGAGTACACAGTCCATAGTGACTGATTTAGCAAAAATAGTTTTGTGTCTTTTAAGGAAAAATAAACTGTTTTGGACAGTCAAGGGTAGGGACAGTTTCGTCATTTTTCTGACATTTAAAAATTCTAGAAACATTTGGGAGAATAATATGATAATTTTTTTAACATTTCCAAATGGAATCACTGAAAAAGGAATTGTAGATTTCCGTATGGATCATTTTTAACAAAGTAGGAAAAGTGAAATTATTTCAAATATATACAAACAAAGAATTTGCAAGGGCTGTTTTGGCCACTTAAATTGTGAAATAAATTTCGGACTTTTGGGACATGAAAATATATGGTATTAAGTACCTCCTGTCCAAAAATGAGCTCATTCCGACTTAAAATGACCATATTATGACCATTTCAATTTTTTTGATTTTTCGACGAAAATGGCTATAACCGGAGTTCTATAACTCCGATGGCCACAAAATTTAAATTGGAGTGTAACGTTAACACGTATAAGATTGTGTCAAGAGATGGGAATTTCTGGAGTTGAGCATGATAGGGCTAATTTCTTAAGCCACACACTAAAAATAAATTTTGAAAAACACTAAGAAATTGAAAAATTATGGAAAAATATTTTATGTGTATGAAATATATGTATATGTGTTTGGACAAAATATAGAAAAATAATAAACTGATTTGGTATTTTTGTGAAAAAGATATGGAATCCAGCTTGCTGGATTGAGTAATTTATGAATCGAGCTTGCTGGATTGGAAAATCTGATGAATCCAGCTTGCTGGATTGAAAAGAAGCTTACTGAATTGAAGGATTTAGAATCCAGCTTGCTGGATTGATGGATTGGTGAATCCAGGCTTGCTGGATTGCAATCAAGTTGTTAGATTTGGAATCCATTTAGCTGGATTTTAGGATGCTAGATTTGGAATCCAGTCTGCTGGATTAGCAATTTGGTTGCTAGATTTAGAATCTAGGTTGCTGGATTAATATTTGACTTATTAGATGTTAAAGAATAACTTATGAAATGAAAAAGCGAGTGTTAAATCATAATGTATATGATATACTGATTAAAGAATTATCAAAGGATGATAATATTACTAATGTTGAAAGATGTTATCTAATATTTAATTATGTGATTAAGTGTTAGATAATTGATTGATAAAGTAATTGTATTATGATACAAAGTAGAATATGCTGATTGAAAGACCAATCTTTTTAATGATAGGTCTTACAAAAGAAGTTAACTTAAATTGCGTAGTAGTAGTCAACGAATCAGGCAAGTTTCCTAACTCAACCTTGAGTTGTATTTTCAAAGCATGTTACTGAATAATTATTGTTGATTATTCACATCTATACTGATTATTGATTCGCACTTAGTGCATATTGCATATGTTCATCAAGTATGAAAGACTCATCACCTTCATTCCCATATGCTCCAGTTGAATTATTCATATTCATTATTGACATTTATTCATGTCGCCCTGATCGTTCAGTTATGAAATTTGATTCCTGCTAGTTCACAATTATATTGTTGAACGTAGCTAGCCTTTTATTCATATTCTTTTAATCATGATATATCCTCAAATAAATTTAACTTGCTAGGCAAATTTGTTGTTCACCCTTGCTATATCATGATAAAAAATTACAGATTAAGAGGAAAGCTCAAGTAAAGACAGAAGCAAAGGCGAAATGCAAGATTAAAGTTATGGTGCAGTTAGATATATTAAATTTTCTGACGAAAATAGTATTGTAAATCTTTAAGATATTGAAGATATGTATTAAGTTAAGGTTGTAGACCTTGGGAATAATGTATAAAAGTTTAATGTATAAACAATTTATGTTTATATCTTCCGCAATAGTTATAGAAATGATGTACCAGGACTGAGGTAATAAGTCAGTGACCGAAGTACGTAGCTTTCTCGGCTTAGCTGGTTATTATCGGAGATTCGTGGAAAGATTTTCTCGAATCGCTACTTCATTAACTTAGCTGACTCGAAAAGATACAAAATTTAGTTGGAGCGAGGATTGTGAGAAGAGTTTTCAAGAACTCAATAGGAGACTGATTTCAGCACCTGTTCTGACAATACCATCTGGTTCGGAGGGATTTGTCATGTAAAGTCCCCGAATCCGGATACTTGAAACCCGAACTCAGTGCTTTACGATACCATTTCTATGAGCGAAAATATTACTAATAATAATAACAATAATATAAAACTTAAACTAAAATTTACACATACATCAGAGTCTAATCCCCAGGTACGAGACCTTTAAACATTCATTACATGATGTTAGCTAAATAGATATCATAGTCTTCATAATCAAAAACTATTACATATAGTACCACAAATCTTATTTGGTTAGCTTTCCTTTTCCTTTGTTTCTGCATGAGCCTTCAGGTTCTTCACACATAGCTGAAAACATTTAAATTAAGCAAGGATGAGCATTTGAGTGCCCAACAAGTATTATATATATATAAGCTGAAAGAATTTAAATATTTTCTTTATAATACCCTTCTACAACAATTCAAAAGTTGTGAAGTAATCTGTACCAATAATAATAACATAACAACCCTCGTTCAAATTTTTGAAACTACGTATTAACTATATATATAGGGTAGTCGACAGATTATGAACATTATTTTCTATTTTCGAATGGGTTAGACAGAAATTCATCTGTAAACCGTCATAACTTACAGGCCTGAGGGTGTACAGTCCATGGGCCCTGTATTAATCTATACTACATTTCTAGAACGATATTATCGTTCATCCTTTGTCCGCCGTAGCGCATAAAAATTTTCCCATTATCGGGAGGTTCATATTTGTCAGGTTTTCATAACAAAGGTCTTATATAATTCAACATATATGTATATCAAAGGTGTATCAACATGTGATTAAATACAATGATTATCCAAGTGGGGACACTTGTATAATCATTTATAGAAATTAACGAACAGAATATATATCTGAATTATCATATACTAACATGTTGATAATCAATGGGCGTATATAATATAGGTTTAACAATCATCTGTACATTAATAATAATAATTATTCGAACTTCTTACTTCTGTCCATTGCATAAAGAAAATGCAAAGTTAGGATACTTGCCTGATGCGCTGCTTACTATTCTCAACTTAGTTTTATCTTTTATGAAATCTCCTATCATTAATCAGATCATTTTACTGATTAGTATAACATAACGTAACACATAACACTGCTTATTGCAGTCAACACATTCCTAATCACATTGTCACATAACTTCAACAACCATTGAATCACAAATAAACACTTATCTAGCCAAATTATCTAAGTCTAGATCAATTTCTGAAACATGTCAGTCTACCGACAACTTTATCGGGTAATAATCGAGTCTAAGACTCTATTCTGTATCACAATATCTGATTAGATAACTTAAACATCAGTCATACTATCTTTCATGACCTTATAATAATTTTTAAATAATTATTATCATTTATCATAATTTTTGAAATATCAGAATCATTATTAAATGATTTAAATATCACATAATTCTATTATCATTAACATTTAATCAATATTAAATTATTAATGAAACCATTGCCAAAATATTAAAGTTATGTATAATAACTCAAAATATTCATAACGTATTCATATTACCCTTAAAGCGATTTTTAAAACATTTAAAATCATTATTAAGTAATTACCATTAATATTTAAATATTAATGAACTATTATCTAAATATTAAAAGTCATTAATTATAACTTAAAATATTTTAATTCATTTATATCCATTTTAAATGATTTTTAAATTAATAAAACCATTTTAAACTATTTATTTAATATAATTATTAAATAAATAAATATCATTAATATTAAATTAAATATTAAAAGCTACATTTTATAATTTAAAATATTTTAAAATACATTAATCTTATTAAAAATGATTTTTAAATAATTAAAATCATTTTTCTCTAATTTATTTAATATACTAATTAAATAAATTAAATATCATTAATATTCAAATAATTATAAATATTAATTATAAATAATCGTAAAGTATTTTTCATAATTTAAAATAATTTTAAAATCATTTTGGTAATTTTAGAATTTATTTTCTATTTTAAATAATTTTCGTAATTTGTAAATTAAAATAATAAAACCGTCATTTGAAGGCTTTTAGCGACGATGTAAATCATTGTTGGTGTTCTTGAGCTCAAGAAATCGACAAGAGCCGATTTCATGGTGGCTCGTTTGACCATGTATAAATCTTAGCTCACAATCGCTTTTCGGGTCAAGTGAAATATTGATTATGTAGTGTTTACGTAACACTACAATTAACAATCAAAATCCGAGCTATAACATAACAATACATGAAGATCGGGCTTTGCTAAAACTCTGTCAGACCAAATCTGGGTTCTTGAAACCCGTAAAATCATCTGCCACTTTCAAGCTCAAATTACTTTCGATTCGGTCATGGTTTAAGTTGCTTGATGGTTCAAAGTTATAGTACTTATGTCATATAACATTTAAAAACCAATAAATGGGTTTAAAACAAAGTAATCACAATGTATGGTTTGGTCAAACTCGTGAATTAGTGTTCATATCGCTTCGGGTTTACCTAAACCGACTTAATCGATCAAATGGGTCACTTTGACCACTTCCTCTAATCGATCTATTAAGTTCTTATGTCATCAAAAAGCATAGATCTATAGTATACCTAAAAGGCTACAAGATGTACTAAATATCAACACCAAAAACCAAAACGATTGTCAGATCCATGGGCTCAAACATATTGTCGATATCTTTTTCGTGACTTTACAGGCTACCAGAAAAGTCGATCAATCTTAGGTCAGCGGCTTTTGTTGATAATAACTACAAATTTGTTCGTCAAATTACTTCAATTATTTTTGTAGATTAAAGACAAAATTACAGGCTACACATATCAACATTTAAACATCATAAATCATAAACGACCAAAGAGTTATAGGGCCTGACATTCACTATCAGACCTCCAGAATTTTTTTTTTCCAGATTTTCAAAAAAATCAAATTTGTGCCTCTAGATGTTATAGATCTAACATCTAGCAACCCAGATCATCACTAGAGACTAAAAACAACATATTCTAACAACAAATCATAACATCTAACACCCGATTATGGACAGAAATTAAACTAGGGTTTTATACCTCATTAGGCTTTGATCTTGATTCTAGCTTCTGTTTTTGTATATGTTGTTAGTGGGGCTCGGTTATTGACTGATCTTAGGAGAGAATTTCGTAGGTGGGGAGCTTGAGAGAAAATGTTGAGTGTTTGGACAAAATAAAAGTTAGTAAATGGCTTTCTCTCTCCTTCAATCTATTTATAGACAAACAAGATGCATGAATGGGATGTTCTAGGAGCTGATTTACTGGCAAATTAGTGCATATTGAGTTGTTGGGGTTGGTAGAATTAGGTTACCAACTAAGGATATTGCCAATTTTACAAGTTAGCTTACTAAAACACTAAAAAGGGCATTTTGGTCATTTGATAAATGAATTAAATGACATTCTTGTAATCGTGACAAACCCTTAGGGTTTGACTCTTAGGGTTTGACCCTTAGGGTTCAACCCTAAGGTTTAGCACATAGCATAATTAATTTTTAGCAACTAGGGTTTGTACAAAAATAAATAATAAAAAAAAATACCGAAAATACAGGGACATTAGGGTTTATTACCCTTAATCATAATTAACTTTACTAATAATAGCAATTAGGGTTTATAATACCGAAAATTAGGGTTTCCATAATACAATTAGGGTTTTTAGAAATTAAATTAGGGTTCTAGGATTTAGGGTTTTAATTTACTAATTAGGTTTACCTTAATTAGCAATTAGAGTCTATCACACGTGTTATTAATCACAGTAACACAATTCTTGATAGATCAAACCTCCGGTTTAGGTTTTCGGATTAGGGTTTCTAATTATTAGAAATTTTAAATATAATTAGGGTTTTAAATTTAAAATTAGGGTTTCATAATTAGTTTAACATGATGTAACACATAACATATATCATATAAAACAGATATTTAACAGTCTTAAATTTTCCATTTAAATTGATAAACAGGGTTAAATCAATTATTGCTAGGGTTTGGTCAATATACCATAATTGATCAACCATCAACAGTTCGAAAATATAAAGTACATATTTATGGCACTGAAAAATCAAAATATTATAATATTATAATATTATTATCATTTCTTGATCAAAACCTAGAATTAGGGTTTGGATTTCATATCTAATTTAATCTGCCATAATTAACCTTATTAATTAAGTAAAAATAATTTACTTAATAACCTGAACAAACTTCATATAATAAAATAATCATTATATTTATTCTAAAATCCTTTCATATATAATTTAAATAATATAAACATATAATTTCATGGAAAAATAATTAATAAAACATTTCTAATATAAAATTAATTATTATAAGAATATAATTTATAATAATCAATATTTCTAAAATAAATTTATCTGTAATAATTAATGTAATAAATAAATTTTATTTATCACACATATAATTATAATTACACATTACATTGGCACATAACATTCATATTTATATTAAAAAAAAAAATTATACACAAAATTTATGATTTTATTTATATAGAAAATATCGGGTTGTCACATGTCATCTACAACGATGCTTCGGGCAGAGGGTTATGATGTGTTCTCATGCAGCATAGGAAAGTCATAGCCTATGCCTCACGAGAACTCAAATATTATGAGAGGAATTATCCTACTCATGATCTAGAGTTGGCAGCTGTCGTTTTTGTACTTAAAATCTGGAGGCATTACCTGTATGGGGAGAAAGTGGAGATCTTTACAGATCATAAAAGCTTCAAATATTTCTTCACCCAAAAGGAACTCAACATGCAACAACGACGTTGACTCGAGCTGTTGAAAGATTACGATCATACCATTCAATACCATCCTGGAAAAGCGAATGTGGTAGTTGACACATTGAGTAGAAGATCATATGCCGGTACGAGTGCAATATTGTCAACACAAAGACCCTTTTTGTATAACTTGTAAAGGATGGAGATAGGGTTAAAGACTCCAGGGACCCACGTGATGAAGTCAAATATACGAGTAGAACCGACTTTAATCAATAAAGTTAAAGTTGCTCAAGCTAAAGACCTGGAGCTGATGCATATGAAAAATAAAGTGCAAGAAGGTGTTATTTTAGAAGCAAGAATCGATGAAGAATGAATACTTCAAGTCAACTCTAGACTTTGTGTTCATAACAACCCCGATTTAAAGTATATGATCATGATGGAGGCACACAACACACCATTTGCAATCCATCCTGGGAGTACCAAAATGTATAGGGATCTTCAACATACATTTTGGTGAAGAAATATGAAAAGAGAGATCGCAGAGTTTATCTCAAGGTGTTTAACTTGTCAACGAGTCAAGGTAGAGCATCAAGTGCCAAAGGACCATTGCAACCACTTGAAATTATAGAATGAAAGTGAGAACACATTACAATGTGTTAGTTCCCAATAGACACAATAGACCTAAAAGGGGGGGGGGGTTGAATAGATCCTTTGAATTTCAAATACTTTTCTAGTTTATTTTGTATTGCTAATAATTTAGCATGTGACAACATACGAATCTTTTCAAGCACAACAGAATAAGTAAAAGATCCAATTCATTGATATATTCATAATCATACATACATTGTTCATAGAGTTAGTTTGGTTGTAAGCAGTTAGAACATACATAGCAGTTATAGCAGTTAATAGACATAATATAAATGACATATGATAAAAGACACAAGGGGTTTTAAGTGGTTTAGAGACTCAAGCTCATAATCCACTCTTCTACTTTCAACTAGCAGGATTTCTACTAAGGAAGGGCAGCACCCTGAATCACTAAGATTCCTTCAAGACCAGTAGCCTTGGGACTCCAGTTCACTAAGAACTCTTCAAGGCCAGCAGCCTTGGAATGTCTCTAGTTTCCTAGGAACTCTTTAAGCCCAGCAGGCTTGGAACTTCATTTAGTCCCTCTGGACAAGGACCCCTCAGGCCTTGGCTTCTTGTTGAGTTGTTTGTTTGTTTGTTGGAGATGATGTTGAGCTGCTAAGAAGTCTTTATGCTTTGATCATCTTCTGTACTTAGAAGCTTTGTGTATGCTTTAAACATCTTCTGTACTTAGCAGCTTAGCGTGATCATCTTTGAAGTGCAGTTGAGTGTTACATGATGCTCAGCTTCTTCAGTTACTCAACCTCTTCTGATGATCCGTTGATGAACTGCCTTGAAGATCATTCCTCTTAATACTTGATGACTGCACATGATGGGTTTCTAAGATGACTATAGGCTCTTCTGCTAGGTACTTATAAACTTTCTCATGCTTGCCACCATGATGGCGTTTGTGATCTCCCTTCTTGATACGTGATGCCTTCTCATGATGGACTTGCTAAGATGACTATAAGCTCTTTTCTACTGTACTTAGAGTCTTCCCATGATGGACATCAAGATGACATGACGCTCTTCTTTCTGTCGGTAGTTCAGAACACTCTTCATGTAGTAGAACTCTCACTTCAACATTGTAGAACTCTCACTTCTACTTCTTTCTTTGTCTAACTCTAAGTGTTCTTGGTGGATCGTAGAGTGAGCCTTCGGACTCACTATGTCACATGGTTTAGAACAGTCCACCGTTACTCCAAACTCAGCAACTCCAGTAACCTTTGATATTTGAAACTCTAGCAGATTTATACTCCTTCCCAATCTTCCCGTTGGAAAGTAGCCGTTGAAAGCTCTTTGAAATGCTTCACAGATCTTGAGTTGCTTGGTGCAGACTACAGATGTGACATGACAACTTTTTACGCCTTTTCGACATCGCAGCTTCTCTTTGTTTCACCTACCTCCGCCGGATATATTACTTTTATGCCTTGGGCAGGTTGAAAACTTTACTTCACCCTTCTGATTAATTGATCAGAGGTTGTCCTTTTGCATCGATGCTCTCAATAAGCTCTTGTACAAATATCAACCTTCAGATTGAACCGTTGCCAATGCTTCAATCTTCAGCCATTCATACTCTACAATTATGATGAATGTCTTCATGGACCTGATCGTAGTGTCTTGTTTACTGGTAGAGACAACACTATGATCTTGAGGAGTGATGATTGAATCTTTAATATAGAACACCTCTGTGACATCCCAGATTTTTAGAAATTATAAATGAGAATTTTATAAATAAAAGTATTATTTATGAGATATGTTGGGTGTGAGTATGTGTATGTCATATATTGTAGAATATGTGAATTGATGTGAAGAGAATGTTATATATTAATTTTAATATATATAAATATTTAATTGAATTATTTATTGAGTTAAATAAATAAATTTTGTTTTGATTATAGAGTAATGTAATTAAGTGTAATGATTAATTAAATGAATATTTAGTATTTAATTTAATTAATATAATAATTTTATGTTATAGTTCTAATTTAATTGAGATAATTAAATTAGATGAGTTATGTGATGATTGTTACACAAAATTATAATTAACAAGTAAATATAATTATGTGACAATTTGATGAGATTGATTGATGTTAAGCTATTGATTAATTAAAATAATGAGTATTTGCCAAACATGGTCTTAGGCTTTTCAAGTTCAAATTGGTGTAACCTATGTATTAACTAGTAATTAGTATATCTAATAATTACTAGGAGTTACATATATTATATATTACTAGTATTGTATATTATATGTATATACTACAAGTTAGTATGTTAGTTTTAGAAAACAAACCAAAGAAAAAAGAAGAGAGTTAGAGAGAGTTGTAGGAGAAGAAGAAGAGGAAGAAAAAGAAGAAGAAGTGAAAGCTTTGAGAAGACAAAACAAGCCCCATCATCATCAGCTCCATCTCTCTCTTAAACTCATACTAATAAAGTTATAATCTAAATTTCTTATTTTAATTATATTTTTATGTTCTTCATAATGTAGATAATTGTTATGTAGAAGTTGTATTGAGAAATTGAGAGAGATAGAGAGAAATAGAGAATTTGAGATGAGCTAGAAGAAGAAGAAAAAAAAAAAAAAGCTAGAAGAAGGTAACTTCTAAACTCTTATTTAATTCTTGATTTTTTTTTTGGGTAGATTTATGTTCTAGGGTAGTAGATCATGCTTAATCTGTTTGTATTGGTTTAATCTTGGATTATCAAGAATCAAACAAGAGGATTCAAGAAAGAAAATGAAATGAAAAGAAAATTTGAAGAACAAAATTTGTAGGTTTTTAGTAATTGTGGACATATCTTATGAAATTCATACCTCTTTGGGTATAATGAGTTAGAAAGTGAGCCTTATATCAAATCGAAGATATAGAAGTAAGCTATATTCTGAAAGTGGAATCACATGAAAACTCTTTGTAGATTTCTTGCAATGTCTGTTTTAGTAAGGCTGGTCCGAAGGGAAAATAATCTGTCAAGAAAATCAAAACTGTTACGGTTTCTGACTTTGAAAAATTCATATAAATTTGTGTATTTTGAATCTGAAGAAACTTAAAACTGTAAAGTTGTAGATATGGAAGTTTACTAGCTAGACTCGCGTGATTGAGCCATTTTATGGACCGGATCATATCCAAAATAAATTGTTTAGTAAGGATGTCCAGGAAATAAAATTTTCTAGACTAGTTGATGAATTACAGAATCTGGTTTAGATGAATAAGGGTCTGACTAGATGAGGTTGTAGTACACTGAGTAAGGGTTAATTCTATATAATAAGGAACAAAAACAGACATGTAAAGAACGAGTTACGTTAAAAACGAAAACAACGTTTTGTTAAAGAAATTGTGAAGATGAGTTTTATAATTCTGTTTGAATTATGATTTTGGGTGATGATATATTTTTATGATTAAAAATATGTTTTGACATATGTAATGAGTATAGATATGTGTTATCATATTCTATGCATAATTAACCATTTAAGATAAAGAGTTGAGATAAGTTAATGTGTGCACATAACGTGCTCGATAAAATGCCTAAGAGTAATAGTGTTTTCTAAACTTTGGTATACAAAGTGTCTAACTAATGGCTAATATTGGATATCTAAGTATGAAAAGATGATAATACAAGAATAATAATGGAAAGAAATCGAAAAGGGTAATTTTTTATTTATGAAGGAAAATTAAACATGTAAACAATGTGTTGAATATGCATTTTTAAAACCAAAGTGGTATAATAAAATGGTGTGATATACGCACATCAAACTACAAGTGTGATAGTCTAGCATGTGTGGTGATGAAAATGAAAAATAAAACCGAGTTGCATATAAAATAGTTAGATGTCTATAAAGACATTATAAAGGATAATAAGAAAAAGTAAGGTCTTAGAATAAATTTGACCATGAGATTAAGTATTGATTTTATTTATTATCAATCTCACATACAGTGTAGGTTGTGCAAGGACGCGAAGTATTAGCGTGTTGGTAAAATGCCTAAAAGGCAAGTCTTTCGATTCCTTTTTGCTATGTGAACTTGATGATGATCTGCTTTAAAATTTTAGTGTATGATGTATTATATATGTCAAAAGTATGAAATGTGAAAGTCAATCTATGACTATGATGATTGAACTATGAATGTTGATTGAGTAAGGAACTCAATCTTTATAGTTTTTATGTGAACTATAAAATGTATGCTATGTTTGTTTATGATTATTCTTATATGTTGAGCATGTTATTATGTGCTACGTGATGCATGAAAACTATTAGATTTTGCTGAGCTGTTGAGCTCATTCTTGCAAATAACCATTTTTGCAGATTCAAGAATTGAAGATAACGCTATGTGCTACTTGATTGTTATGGATCAAAAGTGATATATGAAGATTTAATATCCTAGCTAAGTTATTATTCTTGTAAACCATGTCTAATGTTTCGAATAATGTATTAATGTTGAGTTGTAAAGCTAAAGTTAGAGTTATCTGATATGTAAAGGTTATCGGATTGAAATGTAAAATTTTATATAATAATAGTGATAAAGTGAATCATAAAATAAGATTGATTCAAAGACATGTAGATGATAAAGGTTTGATTTAGTGAATTAAAGTAAGAAGACATAAAAGTTTAAATTATTCTGTATTTTATAATGTTTAGCATCGAATAATGATGTAAAATTAGAAGGTAGATGTGTTATTAACGACCAAAGTTGAGAATTAAATTGTATGAATTTTGGGGTCGTTACAACCTCTTTCTTCTCTTGTGAAGTGCTTCAACACTTCTGTTTGCCTCAATAATTCTCAGATATTGATGACTTAACTTCTTTGTTCTGGCCCCTTCTAAATAGCAAGACACTTCAGATTTGTGGCGTGTCCTGCTCACTTTCTCCTTGTGATCTCCCGTTCACTTATCATCAATGGACTGACCCAATGCTTAATCACTTTAGCCTTGTTCTTCAGAAGCTGTCCAATATCTCTATATGCACTTCATCAGTTCTTTCTTTGTTTGGCCAACACTACAATCCTGGTTGCTTCCAAGATCGTTGTCTTCATCCGCTGACATGCCATCGTGACTTGCTAACTTTCCTTCGTTAGTTGCTGAAGTCTTCTTCTGATCTCCTTATGGAAGACTTTATCTCGAATGACATCACAACTCAATCTTAATGCTGATTAGGTTGGTGCTTAGATCTTTTGTTAGCTTGCATGACATTCGTTGAGTGCTCTCTAGTTTCCTTCAAGTTGGATGTAACATTACAGCTTGAACCAGAGCCCTTGGTTCCTTTGTATATTATGGGAGTGCTCATTCATTGAGAATCGTATTAGCTCTACGATTCTGCCTTGGCATTGTGAGCACAATTGTTGAGGTCGTAGTTCTGAACTCTACTATTCAGATTTGGCTGTGCAGACCCTATGACTTCGAGATCATATCTTGACACTCTATGATTTCTGACTTGTGCTTGTTGTCTTCATCTGATCTTGCTCGACTACGATCTCCGCCTTTGGTATGATCAGTAGACTCTGTGACTTAGAGTGCAGTCTACGATTCTTGACTTGGGCTTCGATAGGTCTTCGGTCGGCTCGTAGGCAGGCTATCTCTACGATTCTGAACATGACTTCCTCAGCATACTATGGTCCTGAGGAAGTTTTTCTCGACACACTATGATCCTTCCTCGTCTCGCCTGGCAGTCTACGAACTCCGAGATCTACTATCTTGCAGACTACGATTCTGCCTCGGTAGCTCTCGAGTTTTCCTTGACTCTCCTGACAGACTACGATCTTTGGTGCAGTGCTCGACGATCAGATAAGCCTATCTATTAAATCATAAGATAAACCTAACATGCTTGATCTTTCTATATTTATAGTGCTTGTACATTATTTCTTTTTATGGACTTTACAAAGCTGTTTTGCTTATGTAGGATCAACCTAACACATTTGATCAATTAATTCTAAGTCCTTGTACATATATTTCTATTGTCTGTCAAAGGACTTTATAGCTTTACTTAATGCAAGCATACTTGCATATTCATTCATATATATCATAATCAAATCATATGTAAATAGGAATTAGATTCACATGCTTATTCTTAACAATCTCCCCTTATTTGATTATGATAAAAATAATAAGTGCATATGCATGTTATGAATGAATCTTATATACAGTGAGCAGCTGTATTTCTAAAACAGATAATCATGAATGTCATTTATAATGATGTGGAGTTTAATATACTGACATTTTATATCCTGGATCCAGAACATATCTAACTAGTTAGAGATGTACCTCTTTGGCTCCATGTATGCTTCTAGGATGTTTATTGATCAGCTAATCATCTGTTTGTTCTTCTTGCTCCTTCTCCTCTTGGGATGATGACTTTCCTACTTTACTTTGCTCCCCCTTAGATGTGTGCTTCTCTTCTCCTTCTGGCTCCCCCTCAACTTCGACATACATAGGCTCATCATTCTTTGGCTCCCCCTCAAATGATTACTCTGTCTCTTCTTCTGATATCTTCTTCTTTGATTTCTTCTCTCCTTTCCTTCTGCTCTTCTTTGAATGCCTCTTTCTCTGCCTCTTTCTATGCCTCTTTTTCTCCCCTTTTTTGTCATTAATCATTTGGGAGAGCTGCTCCATGTTGGACATAAGCTGCTCCATCAGGTAGGAAAAGTTAGCAACTTCAAACTTAAGTTCCTGTTGGCCTAGCTCAAGTTGCACTGAGAAAGTCTGCTTCATGTTGCCAATCTTGTCAGAGAGGATTTGGATATGCTCTTCACTGGCCTTCTTCGCTTGTAGTACATCTGCCTTCTGATCATTCATGACCTTTAGATAGATGTTATCTCTCTCTTTGAGTTTGAGAGATACATCAGCCATAGTAACTTGAAGTCTGTTCTGGAATGAATTATCTCCTGCTGCTGTCAGCTTCTGTGACTCTTCAATGAATATAGATATTTTCTCAATCAGTTCATCAGAATTTTTCATCAGCTCCTTCTCCACAGATTCTTGATCATCTGGTTGAGTAATCTCCTGTCGAGCAATAGATTGAACTCTACGATCTGCATCCTTGGAGAGATTTTCAAAGGTTTTGAGAATCTGAAGAATCGTTGAGTTCCAATCACTAGTTGAGGATGAAGGAATGTTTGTCAGTAGTGCTTGAGCAGATGAAGGCTTCTAGTATTGAACTTGAACGCCATCAGTAGTAGAGTGAACAGACTCTACGATCATCTTCTTGGTCATGATCTTTCTTCCTTGAGAGTCCACTCTACGATCGTAGGGGATATAGTGACTGTCGACATATCTGTAGTCCTTGTAGTGAGGCTGGTTTGTGATCAATTTGGTGGCAAACTTCTTCACCCTTGGGAAGTTTTGTGCTACCAGCTCCATGCTTGGAAAGTGAGAGTAGCACCATCTGAAGTAAGTTGCATCCTTTTCAGTATGTGCTTTTAGCCATGTCATCTATCAGGATTTTAGAGGATGGTCGTGAAGTCTAGCTCCATGTTGTTCCAGTTTTTAACTATATCAAAGGTAGTCATCCTTACCATCTTGAGCTGTTCATCTCCATAGTTCACCCATCTTTTTGGTGGTGTTTCTGGTGGTTCATTCGAGACTTCTACCACTATTCTCATGGTGAATTTTGCTGGAGAGAGGACATGATAGAGTTCTGGTTCCTCTGATTCCTAATTTTTAGAATCGAAATCATTCTCCATTTCTTCTCTTTCAGAGCCTGAACCATCTTGATCATTTCCAACAGCAAATCCTTCTTGCTGCATTTCATTTCTAGATCCTTCTTCAGCAAGATCTTCTTGTGATATAGAATCATCATTATTTAATTCAATGAAAACATTGGAGTGATCACTTCTCTTTTTAGAGGCAAATTTGGCTTGCAGTGTGTAGCTCTTCCTTCTTGTTTGAAGTTCAGCTATAGGAGTTTCAGAGTCTTCTTACTCTTCAGACTCTGAAGCCTTTGGATCATCATACAAACTTCCTTGAGGCTCAGCACTGATAGGGACAAACCCTTCTTCTTTGGACTCATCACCTTTTGAGCCGTCATGGGGGCTTTCAGGATTGGGATGGGCACGTTCTTCTTCTTTAGAAATAGCATCATTTGACCCATCATCTTTGCTTGTTGGGACAGTAGCATTTGGGGATTGAGTTTGGTCATCTTGAATCTCTTCTTCATCAGCAGATGCTGCATTTTCATTCATTAATCAAGCTTCACCTTTACTGCTGGATTTGGTCTGTGAGGACTCAGCCTTGAGATTTTCAGTTGCCTTTTCTTCTTCTGATTCTACGTCATCCTCTTCATCAGATGTACTATTTTGGGAAGCTGGGGCTGGCCTGTTTTCTCTAGCAGGACTGCGATCGTCGAGTCTGCTTCTACGATCACTGAGGTTGCCCTACGATCGTGGAGTTCTCTTCAACCTCGACTCTACGATCGTTGACTATCTTGGTCCTTGAGATGAACTTGATCAAGTAATCCGTCTGGGTTAAGTTAGCTCAGGAAGGGCCAACCTCTTAGAGTGAACTAAGGGTCAGGTTTGTCACTGAGGCGCTTTCCAGATGAAATACTTTAGAAGTGATTTGCAATGATATCTAATTTGACCTTTTCTGGTTTGGAGGTCCTCTACCAACTTTGAACAATTGCATTTGCTGTAATCGTGATGTCCTTCTGCTCTTACACTACGATCGGATGTTTGATCGCAGGCACTCCACGAAGTTGGGTTGGGTGACTGATAGGTTATCAGTAGTACATTTTGAGATGTTCCTACTGACTATGGATCTTCATTCGGTTCATCAGCTACAAGGTTTTGGGACTCTGTAGCTGGTATATTTCTTTATAGTATATCTCAGTGTTGTTATTCCTTAACAGATCACTGCTCCCCCATTGTTAATGTTGTCTTTTCATATAGAGGTGATTCCCCTTTCTTTATGTTCATTAGAAGGCTGCCTTGCATATCTCCTTCTGACTCGAATCACCATTATCACTTAAATCTCCTTGTATCGTAGGCATGGATATTTTCATGACTGATCACTCTACGATCTTTTGACAGTACTACGAACGTAGTCTTCTTTAACAGTCTTGTGCTTGCTTAGTTTTTCTTCCACGATGAGTTCCTTTTGACTAATGCTCGATGTTCTGCTGATGTGAGCTTTCTTGTGGATTTTTCTCATATAGCATGCTTTGCCTGATTTGAGCATATAAGACCCTTTTCATCTTTGGTTGCATGGCCTGCTTCCATATACAGATTAGTAGCCATATGAGCTTCATTCAGGTTAGCTCAGCGGGTCTTCAAGGACAGGCTTGGACATATAGGAATTTTCTTAGAATTATTTCTGAATAGTCCTTAGCCTTCTGCTAGTTGAGTCTTCTTGACTGAAGTCTTCTACTTCAGCATTCCTTAATGTGGTCAGACAGACCAAGTACCTGCAGGTTAGATACATTTCTATTTTTGGTACCCACGATTAAATGGGTCCTGCTAGGTTAGTTTTCTAAACCTTTGTTCCTCATATTTGGATAATCATCACATTTATCACCAACAGTCATATTCATGCATGCAACTAGTTTTAGATAATACATTTTGAGATGCATGATGATGAGTGTGTGTAAGATTCGTTATTTTAAAAACACACTATTTTTCTTTGATGGTTTCATCATTTGCAGGGTTATGTTCACAAGATTTAAGTATTCATAAATTGAGAATCAACTCTACGATTTAGGTGTATCTAGTTGATTCATGGAGGTGATCAATTTCTACAAATCATCAAGATACTTTTGTATTACTGATCATACTTTGTGTGTTGTCAAACACTTAGATCATAGGTTTGTACATACATACTAACCCACCAGCAAGGATTACTTCAATTAGAATTAATTTGTCATGTGATGCTCTTATGACCCATTTCAAATTTCTTTCAAGATGTCATCTTCAGCCTAAAACTTGGATTGAGAGAAAGTTTATAGACAATTGAGTTTCCACCCTCAGGGTACTTTCTCTCTTCACATTTTTAGGTAGATTATGACTTCTTGATAGAATACTGTTATAGTTCACAAGGAGGTGCTTTCATGATGTACACATTTATAATAGTGAGGAACCGTACCTTTTTACTATCAGTTTCTTAACAGTCATTTATCTTTAATATACCGAGTTTAGACATTGATGTGCATAGCTTCACATTTGCTCCTGACAGCTTGTTGCTCTTGTTGGCCTTTAATCAATCAGTCGTGGTCTTGAAGATACAGGCTAGGAGAATCTCAGCATCTTTAGTTCTTTGACATCCTTCAATTCACAAAGTTTGCACCCAACTGCTGCTTGGCCAGACACATGTTTGAGAAAATCTTCTTTCTTCTCTGGATAAGCATTTCTTAGCATATATGGCTTTTTCATCTTTCAAGCTGGAGGATGCTTGACTCTTTGTTGTTGATGTCTTTTGGGCTATCTAAATCGGTCTTGGGACTACAAGATTCGATGCAGAGCAAGGATTGGTCTTGTTGATATAATACTTGAGAGCATAGACCAATATGAGCAGCTTCAGGTTTATATACACATTTACCTGTACACAATATTTCCAACGTGTGAGCTCATCTGCATATAACAAGTGACTTACTACTAAACTAAGTTTAGAACAATGGTTGTGCCTGGGATCAGACTTAAAGCGATTAGCTTTTGATTATAGCATGAGATCCTGCTCTGATACCAATTATTAGTTCCCCATAGGCACAATAGATCTAGAAGGAGGGGGGGGGTTGAATAGATCCTTTGAATTTCAAATACTTTTCTAGTTTATTTTGTATTTCTAATAATTTTGCATGTCACAACATAAGAATCTTTTCAAGCACAGCGGAATAAGTAAAAGATCCCCTTCATTGATATATTCATAATCATACATACATTGTTCGTAGAGTTAGTTTGGTTGTAAGCAGTTAGAACATACATAGCAGTTATAGCAGTTAATAGACATAATATAAATGACATAAGGTAAAAGACACAAGGGGTTTTAAGTGGTTCAGAGACTCAAGCTCCTAATCCACTCTTCTGCTTTCAACTAACAGGATTTCTACTAAGGAAGGGCAGCACCCTAAATCACTAAGATTCCTTCAAGACCAGTAGCCTTGGAACGTCTCTAGTTCCCTGGGAACTCTTCAAGCCTAGTAGGCTTGGAATTTCATTTAGTCCCTCCGGACAAGGACCCCTCACACCCTGGCTTCTTGTTGAGTTGTTTGTTTCTTTGTGGGAGATGATGCTGAGCTGCTATGATGTCTTTATGCTTTGAACATCTTATGTACTTAGCAGCTTGGTGTGATCATCTTTGAAGTGTAGTTGAGTGTTGCATGATGCTAAGCTTCTTCAGTTACTCAACCTCTTCTGATGATCCCTTGATGAACTGCCTTGAAGATCATTCCTCTTGAAACTTGATGACTGCACATGATGGGTTTCTAAGATGACTTTAAGTTCTTTTACTAGGTACTTAGAAACTTTCTCATGCTTGCCACCATGATGGCGTTTGTGATCTCCCTTCTTGATACTTGATACCTTCTCATGATGGACTTGTTAAGATGATTGTAAGCTCTTTTCTATGGTGCTTAGAGTCTTCCCATGATGGACATCAAGATGACATGATGCTCTTCTTTCTCTCGGCAGTTCAAAACACTCTTCATGTAGTAGAACTCTCACTTCTACATTGTAGAACTCTCACTTCTATTTCTTTCTTTGTCTGACTCTAAGTATTCTTGATGGATCGTAGAGTGAGCCTTCGGACTCACTACCTCACATGGTTTAGAACAATCCACCGTTACTCCAAACTCGGCAACTCCAGGAACCTTTGGTATTTGAAGCTCTAGCAGATTTATACTCCTTCCTAATCTTCCCGTTGGAAAGTAGCCATTGAAAGCTCTTTGAAATGCTTCACAGATCTCTAGTTGCTTGGTTCAGACTGCAGATGTGACATGATAACTTTTTCTGACTTTCTGACACTGCAGTCTACTATTTCACCTACCCTGTCAGATATATTACTTTTATGCCTTGGGCAGGTCGAAGACTTTACTTCACCTTTCTGATTTTTTGATCAGAGGTTGTCCTTTTGCATCGATGCTCTCAATAAGCTCTTGTACAAATATCAACCTTCAGATTGAACCATTGCCAATGCTTCAATCTTCATCCATTCGTACTCTATGATTCTGATGCATGTCTTCATGGACCTGATCGTAGTGTCTTGTTGACTGGTAGAGACAACACTACCATCTTGAAGAGTGTTGATTGAATCTTTAATTTAGAACACATCTTCCTTCTCTTGTGCAGTGCTTCAACACTTCTGTTTGCCTCAACAGTTCTCAGATACTGATGACTTGACTTCTTTATTCTGGCCCCTTCTAAATAGCAAGACACTTCAGATTTTTGGCGTGTCTTGCTCACTTTCTCCTTGTGATCTCCCGTTCACTTATCATCAATGGACTGACCCAATGCTTAATCACTTTAGCCTTGTTCTTCAGAAGCTGTCCAGTATCTCTATATGCACTTCATCAGTTCTTTCTTTATTTTGCAAACACTACGATCCTGGTTGCTTCCAAGATCGTTGTCTTCTGTCTGCTTGACAGCTACTGCACTTGCTGACTTTCCTTCGTTAGTTGCTGAAGTCTTCTTTTGATCTTCTTATGGAAGACTTTATCTCGAATGGCATCACAACTCAATCTTGATGCTGATTAGGTTGGTGCTTAGATCTTCCGTTAGCTTGCATGCCATTCGTTGAGTGCTCTCTAGTTTCCTTTAAGTTGGATGTAACATTGCAGCTTGAACCAGAGGCTTGGTTCCTTTAGATATTCTGGGAGTGCTCATTCGTTGGGAATCGTATTAGTTATACGATTCTGCCTTAGCATTGTGAGCACAACTGTTGAGGTCGTATTTCTGCAATTTACGATTCAGCTTTGGCTGTGCAGACCCTACGACTTCGAGATCAGATCTTGACACTCTATAATTTCTGACTTGTGCTTGTTGTCTTCATCTGATCTTGCTCGACTACGATTTCTGCCTTTTGTATGATCAATAGACTCTACGACTTAGAGTACAGTCTACGATTCTTGACTTGGGCTTCGGCAGGTCTTCGATCGGCTCGTAGGCAGGCTGTCTCTACGATTCTTAACATGAATTCCTCAGCATACTATGGTCCTGAGGAAGTTGTTCTCGACACACTACGATCCTTCCTCGTCTCGTTTGGCAGTCTACGAACTCCGAGATCTACTATCTTGTAAACTAGGATTCTGCCTAGATAGCTCTCGAGTTTTCCTTGACTCTCCTGGCAGACTATGATCTCTGGTGCAGTGCTCGACGATCAGACAAGCCTATCTATTACATCATAAGATCAACCTAACATACTTGATCTTTCTATATTTATAGTCCTTGTACATCATTTCTTTTTAAGGACTTTATAAAGCTATTTTGCTTATGTAGGATCAACCTGACACATTTGATCAATTCATTCTAAGTCCTTGTACATATATTTCTATTGTCTATCAAAGGACTTTACATCTTTTCTTAATGCAAGCATACTTGCATATTCATTCATATATATCATAATCAAATCATATGTAAATAGGAATAACATTCACATGCTTATTCCAGACATAATGGATTTTGTTACTGGTCTTCCCAAGGTTTCTCAAGGCATAGATGCGATTTGGGTCATTGTCGATAGACTAACCAAGTCTGCTCATTTCTTACCTATACGAGAAACTTATTCACTTGAACGTCTTACTCGTTTGTACATAAATGAGATTGTAAGACTGCATGGTATGCCAGTATCCATAGTTTTTGATCGAGACCCAAGATTCACTTCACGATTTTGGGTTAGTTTGTAAAAATCTATGGGCACGGATTTACGATTTAGTTCGGTATATCATCCTCAAACGGACGGGCAGTCGGAGAGGACAATTCAAACTTTAGAGGATCTATTAAGACTATGTGTCCTTGACTTCAAGGGAAGTTGGGACAAGTTCTTACCATTGGTGGAATTCTCCTACAACAACAGTTATCAAGCAAGTATTGGCATGGCTCCATTCGAGGCGTTGTATGGACGCAAATATCTTTCTCCATTATGCCGGGATGAAGTGGGTGAAGCAACGTTGTTGGGACTAGAATTGGTACGCATGACAACGAAAAAGATTCAAATGATCCAGAAACGTATAAAAACCTCACAAGATCGACAAAAACGTTATGCTAATCTTCATCGAAGAGACGTGGAATTCAATGTTGGAGAACATATGTTGTTATATGTTTCTCCATGGAAAGGAATTACAAGATTCGAAAAAAGAGGAAAGCTCAATCCTCGATTCATTGGGTCGTTCAAAATCCTCGACCGAGTAGGAATTGTGGCCTATAGACTCGCTTTACAGCCAAGTATGTCTCGTGTTCATAACATTTTTCACATATCTATGTTACGTAAATATGTGGAAGACCCGGACCACATTATTGAATTAAAACTGGACGAAATAGCGGAAGATTTAACGTATGAAGAGGTACCTGTTAAAATCTTGGATAAAAAGGAACATATTGCACGCTCCAAGGTTATACCTCAAGTCAAAGTTTTATGGAGAAACCACGATGTTGAGAAAATGACCTGGGAGTTAGAATCTGAAATGAAATCAAGGTATCCTCACCTGTTCGACATACCAGGTACGTACCCTAATTTCGAGGATGAAATTTCATAAGAAGGGGAGGTTGTAAGACCCCAATTTTCATAAATAAAGATTACTTTTTCTCGAAATATATATTTAAATATTATGGTGTGAATTTGATATAACGTTATAGTTGTGGGTAGTATTTATAAATTTTGCAAAGTATGCAAGTTGTTATAAAATATTCGATTGGTCGGGGAATATTCATTTTAACAGGAAATATTCGTACGAAGGCACAATCATTGGTGGACCCCATAACGGAATTATTGTCAGAGTTAGAAAACGACAGAATTATCTTTTTATAAAAGTAACGACGAAAGTTTTACCGTTAACTATTGAAATACCCGGTGATAAAAGTACAGTAATACGCGTGGTTGCATAGTAGTACACGATATTGATTATTGATGCTTACGTGAGAAATCACTCTGTTATATATTCAATTATTGCTACAGTAATCGCTGCATAGTATCTCACGTTATTTGATTCAATTATTGTCAATATTTTATATTATTAAATCAATAATTGAGATGACAAGTTATTCATATTATTATTTGCATAATTAATAATGTCTAGAAAGTTCTGTCGAGGAAAGGGGTTTAGTCACCTAATTACGCGCCAATAGGGAGAAATTCTTATCAGAAAGCCCCCTCTTTCCTGGGAACGATCTAGTTGTTAATATTGCGAGTTATAATAATGATGAATAAATGTTGTTAAAAATATTGAGGGGATTTTTATGAAGTATTTGTTGTAAATTTTTGCGTATTATTTAGACACCCACTTAACCATTTTTCAAAATAATTGAAAGAAAGTTATCTCAGTTTTGTTTTATTACTTATATATATAGTAAAAGTGTTTATGTGCAGTGTATGTGAAATGTGTGGGTGCAGTAGATGTGGTGTGTGTGTGTGTGGCGTGTGTGTGAATATATAATATAAGTGTTATATATATATATAATATGTGTGTGTGTGTGTGTGAATGTATTATATGCATATATATATATATATATAATCATAATAATAACAAACTCCCTCCTGATCATCCAACATGTTATATATATATATATTTTTAAAAAATTTGTTTTTTATGAAAAATAGAATATATTATATTTTATTATGCATAGTATTTGCATAGTATCTGCATAGTAAATGCATAGTAACAAATGTAAAATCGAACGAAATTCAGCTGGCGTCCGTAAAAACTTCCCTGTGCAGTCCGTGATTTTATTTTTCAAATAGTATCCTTCCATTCTCCTATAAATAGGATGCTTAGTTTAGAATTTAAAATCACACCAGAATCAGAGAATTCTTCTTCTATAATATTGAGTATATTTCTTTAGAGTTTTAAGAAGCTTTGAGCGTAGAAAATAGTGTAAGTTTTCTTCAAGAATATCCCCGTTATACCAGTTGGAATACTATCCTTTTTAAGGTAAGGGATATTATTTGTGTTCAGTATTCGTAAGAAATAATATTTTCTTCCATACTTTGTAGTATGTAAGTAATATTATTTCGTTTCAGATTCCAAATTATGTGCTCATTTTGTTAAGTTTTGGCTTCTATACTCTATGAAATTAGTAGAATATCCTTAAAATTTGCGCTTCATCCAGTTTCTTTTCATTGAAATATTATTCTGAGCATTCTTGATAAGTTTTAACTTTTTCATGTTAGAGTACTATTCACGGGGTACTATTCCCGAAGTGCTATTCACGGGGTACTATTCCCGAAGTGCTATTCACGGGATACTATTCACTTGGTTACTATTCACCCGGGGTACTATTAATGACAAAAATTGATTTCTTTCCGGTCCAAATCATTTTTGATACAATATTATTCTTGAATTTTACTCCACAAAGCAGTATCATGTTGACAATTTGGACGTTTTTGAATTCTGAATAAATTAAATTATAAATCTTTAAAAATTTATCATTTTCTTTCATTTAATTGAATTCTTATATCATTGTCATCACCCGCGTGCTTATATTGTTATGAAAGTCATCTTTTCCCGTAGTGCATAGATAGACTGTTGATTGATATGATCATGACTATGGATCATTCGGTATAATCATGACCCGTAATGTTACAAATTATGTGGTACAAGTCCTCATTGGCCCGTAGTGCATTGATGGACAATTGCTGTTATGATCATGACCATTGATGATTACACAAATATTCTTGGCTCGTAGTGCATGGATAATTCATGGACGTGATACTAATGAATATTCTTAGCCCGTAGTGCAGTGATGATTCGATGATGTGGATTATTTGTTAAGCTGAGTCTCAGCGATAAAATTGATGATAAACTTTTTAAATCATAGAAGATAGTAGATATCATGCTCTACTTGACTCTTCTAATGGATTGCTGGTTCCTCTGCAGTTAAACTTGATGTTTATTATATTTTATCAGTTTAACATTGTTGAAGGTTAACGATAATTTATTCTGCATTATCTTAGTCATAATATTTCTTACTGGGCTAGTTGAGCTCACCCTATTTCTTTCATTATTCTCTTTAGGAAATGAGAACGTAGTCGGGACTAGTCGGGGAGTGGAGTGACAGTCCGAGATGGTTGTTTTAGTAGTCCTCATTATTTAGTATGATAATAAATGTAATGATGATTGAATTTGAGTTTAGATACTGTCTACGAGACAATATTCGTGTAAAAACTCAGCTATGTTTTGTCGTATTTTATACGACAGTTGTATTAATTAAGTTTCTATTTGAATTCTGTACCATGTATTTGGCGACTCAGAATAGGTGATGTATACCTATTTTTGGGGGCATCATAAGTTAACTATGATGAAACCTTCTCACCAGTAGCAATGCTCAAGTCCATTCGGATTTTGTTTTCGATTGTAGCTTACCATGACTACGAAATCTGGCAGATGGACGTGAAAATGGCTTTCCTCAATGGGAAACTTGAGGAGGATGTGTATATGACACAGCCAGAGGGATTTGTTTCAAAGGTTGGAACAAATCAAGTCTGTAAGCTACAACGATCTATTTTTGGACTGAAGCAAGCTTCTCGTAGATGAAATATCCATTTTGATGAGATAATCAAAGAGTTTGATTTAATCAAAAATGAAGATGAACCATGTGTGTGCAAGAAGGTTAGTGGGAGCGCTATTTCATTCCTTTTATTATATGTTGATGATATATTATTTGTGACGCCCCCAAAATAGGTATACATCACCCATCTTGAGTCGCCAAATACATGGTACATAATTTCAATACAAACTTCTTTTATACAGTACGACAAAACGTAGCTGAGAGTTTCAACACGGATAATCTCTCGTAGAGAGTATCTAAACTCAAATAAAGTCCTCATTACAATTATTATCACACTATTTCACTGAATAGTGAGGACTACTAATGCAAACATCTGGACCATCACTCCGTTCCCCGACTAGTCCCAACTATATTCTCATTTCCTGAAGAGAACAATGAAACAAAGGGTGAGCTCAACTAGCCCAGCAAGAAATATTATGACTAAGATAATGCAGAATAAATTATCTTTAGCCTTCAACAGTGTTAAACTGATAAAATATAATAAACATCAAGTTTAACTGCAGCGGAACAAACAATCCATTAGAAGAGTCAAGTAGAGCATGATATCTACAATCTTCTATGATTTAAAAAGTTTATCATCAATTTTATCGCTGAGACTCGGCTTAATAAATAAACCACATCATCGAATCATCCCTGCTACGGGCCAAGAATATTCATGTAATCATCAATGGTCATGATTATACCGAATAATCCCTAGTCATAATCATACCAACAACTATCCATCAATGAGCTACAGGCCAATGAGGATTTTTACCACATCATTTGTAACATTACGGTCATGATTATACCGAATAATCCCTGGTCATAATCATACCAATCAATAGTACATCTATGCACGTAAGCCACATATGACTTTTATCACAATATAAGCATGAGGATGATGACAATGATATAAGAAATTAATTAAAATAAAGCAAAGGATAAATTTTTAAAGATTATAACTTAATTTATCCAGAACTCAATAATGTCCAAATTGTCAACATGATACTGCTCTGTGGAGTAAAATTCAAGAATAATATTGTATCAAAAATGATTTGGACAGCAAAGAAATCATTTTTTGTCATGAATAATTCCCCGGATGAATAGTACCCCGAGTGAATAGTACCCCGTGAATAGTAATTTGTGAATAGTACTTTATGAATAGTACCCATGAATAGTACTTTGTGAATAGTACCATAAAAATGAATACTACTCATGGACATTACTCCGACATGAAAAGCTTAAAATTTAACACGAATGTGCAGAAAATATCCTTGTGAAAAGATACTAGATGAAACACAAATTTCAAGGATATTCTACTAATTTCACAGAGTATAGAAGCAATACTTTAACAAAATGAGGGTATAATCAGGAATACGAGACGAAATAATATTACTCACATACTATAGAGTATGGAAGACAATATTATTCCTATGAATACTAAAAAAAATAATATCCCTTACCTCAGAAGAAGACTGGATACTGGAATAGTGAAGTAGCAGACTTCTCTTCTTCTTTCTCTCTATAGCTTCTCTCTCTATAACTTCTCTATCTATAATTGCTCTTGTGAGTCTTAATGAATTGGTGAGAATGAAGGAAGAACGAGCTTCTATTTATAGAAAAATATAGTTTCAATAATTGCACGTTTTAGGGCTCGAAATATTACAGTATAATACCTTCATCTTTTCCTTCATTTTTAATTTAGTCATGCAAGTATTATCAATCTTTCACCACCTCCCCTAATAGTACATCTTGTGAATCAATAGTACAATCATGTGAATCAATAGTAGAATCATGTGAAAAAAATAATTACAGTATAATACATTCATCTATACCTCCATTTTTAATTTAGTCACGCAAGTATTATCAATCTTGCACCACCTCCCCTAATAGTACATGCATGTGAATCAATAGTACACACATGTGAAAAAGTAGTTATAACCATGTGAATTAATAGCAATTAATTGCTCATTTATCTGATTAATTACCCGATTGGTCAATAACCTCCAGACATCCATTATTATCGGAATAGATGTCAATTTCCACTAACACTAATAATCCCAACACAATGGAAATATCAATTTCATGTTTAATCAACACGAACTTATTCATCATTAATATTATAACTTACAATATTTAACAACCATATCATTCCCAGGAAAGGTGGGGCTTTCCGATAAGGATTTCTCCCTATTGGCGCGAAATTAGGTGACCAAACCTCTCCTTGACAGAACTTTCTAGACATTGTCAATATTGAAAATAATAATATGAATAACTTTGTCGTCCCAATTATTAATTTAATAATATAAGATATTATGCAGATGATATTGTGACAATAATTGAATCAATAATATGAGAGATATTATGCAACAACTACTGTAGCAATAATTGATTATAAATGAGTGACTTCTCACGTAAGCATCAATAATCAATACCGTGGTACTACTACGCAACCACGCCAGACATCGCACTTTTACCACCGGGTAGTTCAACAGCTTTAACGGTAAAACTTTCATCATTATTTTTATAAAACATAATTATGTCATTTTTAACTAACTACAATAATACTTCCGTTGTAGGGTCCAATTAATGATTGTGTTGTCGCATTTAATATTCCATGTTAAAACGAATATTCCCCGACCAATCGAATATTATATAACCACTTGCTTACTTTGCAAATTTTATAAATAATACCCACAACTATAACATTATATCAAATCCGCACCATAATATTCAAAAATATATTTCGAGAAAAAAATAATCTTTATTCATAAAAGTTGGGGTCTTACAACCTCCCCTTCATATGAAATTTTGTCATCGAAATAGGGTGCGTACCTGGTATGACGAAGAGGTGAGGATACCTTTACTTCATTTCAGATTCTAACTCCCAGGTCATTTCCTCAACATCGTGGTTTCTCCACAAAACTTTGACTTGAGGTATAACCTTGGAGCGTAGAATATGATCCTTCTTATCCAAGATTTTAAAAGGTACCTCTTCATACGTTAAATCTTCTGCTATCTCGTCCGATTCTAATTCAATAATGTGGTTCGGGTCTTTCACATATTTACGTAACATAGATATGTGAAAAACGTTATGAACACGAGACATATTTGGCGGTAAGGCGAGTCTATAGGCCATAGTTCCTACTCGATCGAGGATTTCAAATGGGCCAATAAAATCGAGGAGATTTCTTCTCTTCGTCGATTCTTGCTTCTAAAATAAAGCCTTCTTGCATCTTCTTCTTCACATTCATCAGCTCTGAGTCTGTAGCTTGAGCAGCTTTAACTTTGCATCCTCAGTCCTAAATGATGATATAACTGAATATCTTTGGCCTGTAGTGCAAAGATGACCTGTTGTTGAATATCTTTGGCATGTAGTGCAAAGATGACTTGTTGATGAATATCTTTGGCCTGTAGTGCAAAGATGACTTGTTGATTAATATCTTTAGCCCATAGTGCAAAGATGAATTTATTAGTAGGATTATGAACATGAACTGTGATTTGGTATAACCATGATCTTTGATGTTTCAGGTGATGAAAATTATCTTTGTCCTGGATGAGAAAAGGAATTTAGAACTACAATTATGATTATGAGTTATACATGTGATTGTAGATATGAATTGTTGATTGATGTTACACGGATAAAACATTGTTGGTGGATTTTTAACATGGAGAAGATAATAGACTTTATGGTCTATTTGACTCTTCTAATGGATTGCTCGTTCCGCTGTAACTTGGTTGAAAAGTTTTATCATCTACCATATGTTCTAAATCTCTAATTTATTACTGATGAAGACTATTGATAATTTATTATCTTTAGTCATAATATTCTTTACTGAGCTAGTTGTGCTCACCCTTTTGCTTCACAATTCCTTTCAGGTAATATGAGTGTAGCTGGGTCGAGCGGGGGTAATAGGGGAATAAAGCGGTGGTCATCATTTAGTAGTTATATTTGTTGAATCAAATAGGGTGAAGCGAACCCAATGTTGGAAGGGTGTTTTGCCACTATCATACAAGATGTCTAATGACATACAACCTCGTATCATTATAAGACAAGGATGTGCTCATCCACTTGCTGAGTATATTTACAAGCACTACCTATATAATCTTGGAGTTTGGTTGAAGTATAATTCTCAATTAGAGACGGTGGAGATAATGATATGTCAAGAGAAGACACACCATTGGGAAGAATATGATAGTAATCTTCTCGCTTTTTCTTTGGGGTCTATCAATCAACCAAGGATAATTTTGTGGGCATATGATATCTATAATAACCTAGAAGCATGGCATCCCATGTACGAAGGTTTCCTTGAGCACTTCCCAAAGATTTTAATTTCTAAAATAGTTTTCGACTATACCTTTACGTAAGGTGTCATTATGAGGTGCTGTCCACGGTTGGGACATGAGTCACAGTTGGTATATATTTGTATTTAAACTCACAATTTAAGTGTTGTCGTATCTTGCACGACAATTGTATTAATAAAGTTGTAATTGTTTTCTGTACCATGTATTTGGCGACTCAGAATGGGTTGGATGGAATGGACCTATTTTGGGGTTGTCACACATACTGCCTGCATAGTGTTTGCATAGTGCCTGCATAGTGTTTGTATAGTAAAATCTTTTATAAAGTTATTCGTTTTATTAGATTATAAATAGAATATATTATATTTTATTTAAAAGACTTTGCTTTAAATATGGACCGTCGATTAAAGTAAATCAACTGGACCGCTCATGAGTTAGTTATTATGCGATCTATTTTTCTATAAAATAAGCTCATTCCTTCATTATTTCTTACTTAATTCACTAAAACTCTAGAGAGAAACTATAGAGAGAATGAAGAAAAGTGTTATGATACTTCACTACTTCTATATCCAAAGACTCTTCTTTCTAAGGTAGGGGGATATTATTTGTTATACTCGTAGGGGGTATTATTTCTTTTGTATTCATAAAGAGAACTTCTGTTATTCCATTCTTTATTATTCCGTTGGAATAACCTCGTGATACGCGGACTTCCCTATACTTGGTGAAATTCTCCTGTTATTCTATTCTTTATTATTCGTTGAATATCATGTCTGTATGCGTTTTACGCTTTTAATTCGGTTCCAGATTTATTATTCTCATTGGAATATCCCGTCTGCATGTTTTTACGCTGGGACCGGGTTCCATTATTTATTATTATGTTGAATAACTCGCTTATTTAAGTACCGCATACATGGTGAAATTCTTCTATTATTCCATTCTTTATTATTCTGTTGGAACATCCTGTCTATGCTTTACGCATGAGCTGGTTGCATTATTTATTATTTTGTTGGAATAACCTGTCTGTGCGGTCTATCGCATGCCTGGTGAATTCTTTTGTTATTTCATTATTTATTATTCTATTGGAATATCATGTCTGTGCGTTTACACATGACCTGGTTTCATTCTTTATTATTCTGTTAAAATAACCTGTCTATGTGGATTACCGCATGCATTGTAAATGATCTTTCGTATTCATACGAATAGTATTTTCATTAAAAAGGGGTTTCTGCCAGGGGCAGTTTTGTAATTTTTTTGACCCTCAAAAATTTTGGAAAAATTTGAAATGATAATTTGATGAGTTTTCTAGATGGTGTCCAAAAATGGCGATTTTTGGATGTATAGATTAAGAGTTATGGATTTTATGGGAAAATACTATTTTAAAAGTAAACCCTTATAACGCCTTGTGGTTAACTCCAAAATTGGTGAAACTTTTATTGGGAGTACATGTATATAATAGGAGTATACCTTGTAAATTTCAGAATTTTTGGACAAAAGTACAATTTATGATAAATGTCTAAATATTCGGTAGTTTTAGCCATATGAAAAATAGTAAATGAATTTTAAAAATTTTGAGAAAAATATATGTTCAAGATGGAACTATATTCTGCCAAATCCCGAAAAAGAAATATTTTTGGGACTGATTTTGTATTTTTCATGAAAATGAACTAGTTATGAGTAAATGAATTAAATATGTTATGTGAAGTAATAAATTGGAAAATAGTATTTTATGGCTTGAGAATCCTATATAGGGTATATGAAGATTTTTGATGAGGGATTTGATCATTGATTATGAAATCTTATGAGTATGGCATTTTTGAATGATTAAATGCATTATTTGATAAAGTGTAAACAATTAAAATAAATTGTTTATAAGTTTAAGAAATGATTAAAATATGGTTATAATATTAATGATATTAGATTATGAGATTATTAAGTAATTGATAACATTTGGTTATTATTGAATGCTGGATAAATTGTATTATAAATGTTTAATATTTATCCTTTATCTCATTTGATTAATTCTTATATCATTGTCATTATCCACATGCTTATATTGTGTTGAAAGTCATCTTTGGCCGTAGTGCATATATGGACTTGGTATGATTATGACCGTGGATTATTCGGTATAATCATGACCGTAATGTTAAAAATGATGTGGAAAAAGTCCTCATGCGTCGTAGTGCATTGATGGACAGTTTTTGGTATGATTATAGCTATCGATTCTCTTCGGCCAAGGGTGCAAAGATGAATTATTTTATGGCATGATCATGATCGTTGATGAAAACAAGATTATCTTTTAGCCTGAAAAGTGCATGGATAATTTGTGGTCGTGATATTAACAAACATCCTTAGTCAGAAGTGCATGGATAATTCAAAGGATACGGATTGATTATCGAAATGAGTCTCAAATGATGAAATATAAATTCATGGATGTGATATTAACGAATATCTTTGGTCAGTAGTAGGGTGATTCGATGAATTGGATTATTTATTGTCGAGTCTCTGATAAAATATTTATTATACACTTTTAATGCATGAAGATAGTAGATATCATGCTCTACTTGACTCTTCTAAAATATGATTGTATGTCTTTGGCATGTAGTGCAAAGATGAATTGTTAATGAATATCTTTGGCCGTAGTGCAAAGATGAATTTATTAGTATGATTATGAGTAGGAATTCTGATTTGGTATAACCATGATTTTTGATATTTCTGGTGAAGATAGGTGATGAAAATTATCTTCATCCTAGTTGCGAAGAGGAATTTAGAACCACAATTATTATTATGAGTTATTTATATGATTGTGGACAGGAACTGTTCATTTATTTTACAAGGATAAACATTATTGGTGGACTTTTAACATAGAGAATATAATAGACCTTATGGTCTATTTGACTCTTCTAATGGATCGCTTCGTCTACCGCAACTATGGTTGAAAAGTTTTATTATATACCATATGTTCTAAATCTCTGATTTATTATTGATGAAAGCTATTGATAATTTAATTATCTTTAGTCATGATATTCTTTATCTTGGGTTAGTTGTGCTCACCCTTTTGCTTCACAATTCCTTTCTGTGTAATAAAAGTGTAAATGGGTCGAAAGGAGGTATTAAGAGGATTAGAACTATGGTTCTATAGTCATGGAGGTCCTCCCTAAAACAAGATAGAAAAGTGTGTTGTATTCTATACAACATTTAGTAGTTATTTTTGGTGAACTGAATAGGGTGAGGTGAACCCAACTTTGGAAGGGTGTTTTGCCACTATAATACAAGATATCTGATGACATACAACCTCGTATTATCATAAGACAGGGTTGTGCGCATCCACTTGCTGAGTATATCTCTGGGCACTACCTATATGATCTTAGAGTTTATTTGAAATATAATATTCACTTAGAGACAGTGGAGATAGTTATATGTCAAGAGAAGACTCACCATTGGAAAGAAGATGATAGTAATCTTCTCGTTTTTCTTTGGGGTCTATTGGATCAACCAAGGATAATTCTGTGGCCATATGATATCTATTATAACCTAGACGTATGGCCTCCCCTGTACGAAGGTTTCCTTGAGCACTTTCCAAAGATTTTAATTTCTAAAACAATTTTTGACTATACTTTTATATAAAGTACCATTGTAAGGTTGTGGTCGAGGCACCATGAGAGTTACATACATTTGTATTAAAACTCACAGTTAACTGTGGTCGTATTCTATACTACAGTTCAACAATTGTATAAATGAAGTTGTATTTGAATTTTGTACCATGTATCTGACAACTCAGAATGGGTGATGTATACCTAATTTTGGTGGCGTCACAAATATTATCCACAACTATAACATTATATCAAATTCACACCATAATATTCAAAAATATATTTCGAGAAAATTATTCTTTAATCATAAAAGTTGGGGTCTTACAACCTCCCCTTCTTATGAAATTTCATCCTCGAAATTAGGGTACATACCTGGTATGTCGAAGAGATGAGGATACCTTGACTTCATCTCAGATTCTAACTCCCAAGTCATTTCCTCCATATCGTGGTTTCTCCACAAAACTTTGACTTGAGGTATAACCTTGGAGCGTAGAACATGATCCTTCTCATCCAAGATTTTAACAGGTAACTCTTCATACGTTAAATCTTCCTCTATCTCGTCTGGTTCTAACTTAATAATGTGGTTCGGGTCTTTCACATATTTACGTAACATAGAAATGTAAAAAACGTTATGAACATGAGTCATACTTGGCGGTAAGGCGAGTATATAGGCCACAGTTCCTACTCACTCGAGGATTAAAAATGGGCTAATGAATCGAGGATTGAGCTTTCCTCTCTTTCTAAATCTCGTAACTCCTTTCCATGGAGTAACACGTAACAACACATGATCTCCAATATCGAATTCTACGTCCTTTCGATGAAGATCAGCATAACTCTTTTGTCGATCTTGTGAGGTTTTTATACGTTGTCGGATCGTTTGAATCTTTTCTGTAGTCATACGTACCAACTCTGGTCCCAACAACGTTGCTTCACCCACCTCATCCCAGCATACTGGAGAACGACACTTTCTCCCATACAACGCCTCAAATGGAGTCATGCCAATACTTGTTTGATAACTATTGTTGTAGGAAAACTCCACCAATGGTAAGAACTTGTCCCAACTTCCCAGGAAGTCAAGGACACAGAGTCTTAATAAATCTTCAAAAGTTTGAATAGTCTTTTTTGACTGCCCGTCCGTTTGAGAATGATATGCCAAACTAAATCGTAAATCTGTGCCGATAGCTTTTTGCAAACTAACCCAAAATCTTGAAGTGAATCTTGGGTCTCGATCAGAAACTATTGATACTGGCATACCATGTAATCTTACAATCTCAATTATGTACATACTAGCAAGACATTCAAGTATATAAGTTTCTCGTATCGATAAGAAATGAGCAGACTTGGTCAATCTATCAACAATGACCCAAATTGCATCTATGCCTTGAGAAACCTTGGGAAGACCAGTAACGAAATCCATGGTAATGTGCTCCCACTTCCATTCTGGAATTTTAAGTGGTTGCAATGGACCTTTTGGTACTTGATGCTCCGCCTTGACTCATTGACAAGTTAAACACCTTGAGATAAACTCCGCTTTCTCTCTCTTCATATTGCTCCACCAAAATGTATGTCGAAGATCATGATACATTTTGGTACTCCTAGGATGGATTGCAAACGGAGTGTTGTGCGCCTCCATCATGATTTTATACTTTAAATCAGGGTCGTTAGGAACACAAAGTCTGGAGTTGACTCAAAATATTCCTTCTTCATTGATTCTTGCTTCCGGTATAGCACCTTCTTGCACTTTCTTCCTCATACGTATCAGCTCCAGGTCTGTAGCTTGAGCATCTTTAACTTTATCGATTAAAGTCGGTTCTACTCGTATATTCGCCATCATCACATAGGTCCCTGGAGTCTTTAACTCTATCTCCATCCTTTGCAAGTCATACAAAATGGGCCTTTGCGTTGACAATAACGCACTCGTACATACATATGATCTTCTACTCAATGCGTCAGCTACTACGTTCGCTTTTCTAGGATGGTATTGAATAGTATGATCATAATCTTTCAACAGTTTGAGCTAACGTCATTGCCGCATGTTGAGTTCCTTTTGAGTGAAGAAATATTTGAGGCTTTTATGATCCGTATAGATCTCCACTTTCTCCCCATACAAGTAATGCCTCCAAATTTTAAGTGCGAAGACAACAACTGCTAACTCTAGATCATGAGTAGGAAAATTCCTCTCATATTCTTTCAGTTGTCGAGAGGCATAGGCTATGACTTTCCTATGTTGCATGAGAACACGCCCCAACCCTTTGCCTCAAGCATCATCAGAGATGAAAATCTCTCCGAGCTAGATGGTATTGTCGTAGCAAAATTGAAATGAGTCTTCCTCGAGTTCTAAAAACTCTTCTCACATTCCTCGCTCCAAGCGAACTTTGTATCTTCTCGAGTCAGCTGAGTTAATGGAGTAGTGATTCGAGAAAATCCTTCCACGAATCTCCGATAATAACTAGCTAAGCCGAGAAAGCTACGTACTTCGGTCACTGACTTTGGTATCTCCCATCTTTGAATTGCTTCAATCTTAGCTAGGTCAACAGATATTCCATGATTTGATATCACATGCCCAAGGAATGCAACTTTCTCAAGCCAAAACTCACATTTCTTTAACTTGGCATAAAGCTTGTTTTCACGAAGCTTTTGGAGTATCAGCCTCAAGTGTTGTTCATGATCTTCATGGCTTTTGGAATATATGAGAATGTCATCAATAAAGACAACCACAAAGTGATCCAAATATTCCTTGAATACTCGGTTCATCGTATCCATGAAGGCAGCAGGAGCATTAGTGTAATAACCCGAGATTTCCTAAATAAAATAAATAAGAAAATTTGCGTATAATTTTTTTTTTTTTAATGACGAGAATAAGTGAACGATAAATACGAATATATTTATTTCTTTAAAAATTAGAAATAATTTTGGAATAATTAATTACTACAAATTATATTTTTATGGTAATTAATTTATGCAAGTTTTAATGTTTTTTTATTAATTATTTTCCATGAAAACATGATTGGAAATAATATATGAAGTGATAATTAGAATTTATATAATATATATTTTATTATATGAATTGTTCGTAATATTTAAATCAAGTATTTTAACTTGATATGCGAAAGAGAAGTCGATATGAGATCCAAACCCTAATTGGGATTGTGATCAAGAGATGAGAATAATAATATTATATTATTGTTATAATGATTTTACAAAGACAATAATTATGTATCATGTGTATGTGTGCATGATAATATCGAGCAATGACGGCCAATTAGGTCATAAAGATATTACCGCGTTTGTGAAACCCTAATTATTAAACTTAGTTATGAGAAATGACCGAGTAGTGAGTGATGTATATGAAGTTTCATCGTATATGAAGGTTACTGTGTGTATAAGATGCGGTGAATTAGAAGAAAACCTAATTATCGTTGTTTGTCGATAATTCAGACAAACCCTAATTATTACAACCCTAATCGGTTGAAGTTAGAGATTGTAATGATTGTGTTAGAACATACACAGATAATTAGAGAATCCTAATGGTCAATTAGAAACCCTAATTGATGGCGTTAAGAAACCCTAATTAGAAAACCCTAATTTTTCAATCAAAACCCTAATTTAAAATTATCGGGTTTAATTACGATGTTAATGTATAAAAGTTTTAATTTACCAAAGGATAGAATTAATTGGTAAATGATAATAATTACCATCTAGTGAATAAATACTACATTTAATTGCTATGTACAAAAATGCCCATGAAATTATATGCAAAATTACCAAAATGCCCTTTTTGGCTTATTAGTGTATTATTGGAGGAATCTTGCTAGCAAAGCATGGCAAACATACTTACCCTACCAATTAAGCATCCAAGACTCAATTATGCAGATTCAATCAACCATTGAGTAGCATCCAATGCATCTAACTCTGGTTTATATATAGATCGAGAGAGATAATATATTTTGTACACTAAAATTCATCCAACTCTCATCCTTAAGCTTCTCTCTCTAAAACCCTATTTAATTATTGTAGCATATCAGTCCCTAAACAAAGCCCAACCATCACAAACAACAAATCAGAAGCATCAAGAAGCCAGAAATCAAAAATCAAGCTTGAAAAGGTAGGAAATCCTAAATTCTAGAAATCCTTCGATTCGATGTTAATTGATGCAATTGATTGTTTAAAGTAGTGTAATAGATAGTCTATTAATGTTCTGGGTTGTAAAATCATGAACCCATAACATCAAAGTGCACGAATTTGAAGATTTAAACAAGTTGGAAAAACCGAATTCTGTTATTTTTCACCAAATGTCAGAGTCTATAAATCTTTGGTCGATCTCGAGTTTTGTTTTTTAAAAGTTGTTATAGGTAGCCTGATATGTGGTCTTTAATCTCCAAAAGGAATAAAGTTCATAGCTATTGTAGATCGGGATTTATAAGCGGTCAAAGTGGGTCAACCAAGCATTGACCTACGTTTCTTCAAACCCGTAAAATATTCTAAGTGTCCGTAAAATATTATTTTGGAAAATGTCGTGCCTTATATCTCTTGTTATCTTTAATGTGTTTTGTGTTCTAAAGGTTGATATGTGTATCTTGTTATGTGGTATTTAACCTCCAAAAATAATCATGTCAATATATATTACGGATTAAGAGTTATTTAAGGTCAAAGTGGGTCGACTTAAGATTGACCGTAAAAATTCAAAGTGCACCTGTAATTTTCTAAGTGTTAATTTTTCCCGACAAGGTTTGACCATACTTTAGATGCTTTATTTCTTGTTTTTATGATGATGTTAAGTGTTATAGTTGTAGTCCTACATGTTGTCTACTAATCGGAATTGATAGATCACATAAAAGTTACACGATCATCAAGTTATAGAGGTCCAAAGTAGGCACCTCGAACTCGTTTCTTCGTGAGAAATGACTTTGGTAGCTACTTTGATGGTGATTTATCCCAGATCCGATGTTTGTTTAGAGGTTATGATTGTTGGATCTTATATTCTTGTATTTCCTCTACAAGACCCAATTTATAGATTGTCCAAATTCGTTAAGATGAGAGAGTTATTCACGGTCAAAGTAGGTCACCTTGCCTCGCCTTATGAAGATCTGGGTAGGCTCAAGAACACCTATAGCGACACTTTCTCGTCACTATAGGGGCTTTTAGCGATACGCTTTTAATTATTTTAATTTTCGATTTTTCAGAAAAATGATTTAAAAATTAGAAAAATTAGATTTTAATTATTAAAATACCAAATAAATTATGAAAAATTATTTTAAAGTCCTAAAAATAGTTTTTAATTATTTTGAGTATATTTCATAAATATTTAATATTTTTAGAATATAAAAGGTATTTATTTATTTAATTATAATATTAAATAAATTATTTAAAATAGTTTTAATTCATGAAAAATCATGAAAAATTATATTATGGTATAAGAAAATATTTTAAGTTATTTCCCATGACTTTTAATATTTTGTGATGAATTTCATTAATTAATTATATATTAATGATATTAAAGTTATTTAATGATTATATTAAATAATTTAGTTTAAAAATAATTTTAATATTATAAAAATCATTTTAAATGAAATTAAGGTATTTAAAAATATTTTAAGTTATAAAATATAACTTTTAATATTTAAAGGATAATTTTATTAATAATTTAATATTAATGATATTAAGATAATATTAATGATATTTAGTTTATTTAATAATTATTATTAAATAAATAGTTTAAAATGGTTTTATTTATTTAAAAATCATTTAAAGAGGATATTAAGGATTTAAAAATATTTTAAGTTATAATTAATGACTTTTAATATTTGATGAATAGTACATTAATATTTATATATTAATGGTGATTATTTAAAATGTTTTTAATTGTTTTAAAAATCATTTAAGGGTAATATAAATGTTTTAAAAATAGTTTGAGTTATTATAAATAACTTTTATATTTTGGCAATGGTTTCATTAATAGTTTAATATAAATTAATTATTAATGATAATGGAATTGTTTAATGTTGAAGTCATTTAATTATGATTCCGATGTTTGAAAGTTATAGTTTTAGCAAACTAATTGACTCAGAGAAGGTTATGAAGCCCAGATTTGATGAAGAGCACCCATAGTAACAGCTTATATCACTATAAGCCCTTGAGTGATGATTTGATTTATTTTAAAATTTTCAATTCTCGGAAAATTCAAAAATGATTAAAAGTAAAATGTCCGATATTTCTGAGATGTTGAGATATGGAATAAGAGTCTTAGACTCAAGATTTACCCGATAAAAAGTTTGCCGACGACAATAACCCGCCGTAATCTTCTATAATAGAAAGAAAAGACTTCGTAAGAAGAGCATGGGTGAGATATTTGAAAAATGTATAAAAGTATAGAATAGAAAGTATGATCACTGCGATTATGTGATGACGTGATTAGACTATGTGCTGACCATAATTGATAGTACTATGTGTTATGATATATTGTTCTAATCGAACGAATGATCTGATTATTGATAGGTTGTGATAAAGAGATAAAACCTAAGTTGAGATTTGTAATCAGCAAATCAGGCAAGTATCTTACCTTTGCATTTCCTTTATGCAATGGACATGAGTAAAAAGTTTCGTAATTATTCCATTTCTCGTCTGATTTTGTACGCTTTGATTATCAACATGTTAGCTCAGATATATATTCTGTTAAGTTGATTTCTAAATGGTTATACAAGTGTCCCCACTTGGATAATCATGGCATTTATTCACATGTTGATATACCTTTGTCAATTACCCGTATACATATATGTTGAATTACATATTATTGTTGAGCAAGATTAAAAACCTTCGGGTTTGGAACCAGGCATGTATGAACATCCCGATAATGGGAAAATTTTTATGCGCTTCGGCGGACAAAGGGTGAGCGATGAATTTCGTTCAAGTTATGTAGTATTGATCAATACAGGCTACAACGGGGTTGATCACCCTCCGTGCCCGTAAGTTATGACGGTTTGCGGATGAATTTCTGCTAAACCTTTTCGAAAATGAAAAACAATGTTCATAGTATGTTTCTTAAACCCTATTCATGGGTAGAGCCAGAGCCAAATTTAAATAATTTGGAAGAGAGTTGTTATGTGAATCTTTTATCAGTACAGATTACTTCACAACTTTCGATTCGTTGTAGAAGTGTTATGGAAAGAGAATACTTATATTCTTTCAGCTTATATATATAATTGCTATTACTTGCTGGGCACTCAAATGCTCATCCTTGCTTAAACTAAATGTTTTCAGTTACGTACGATCGACCTGAAGGCTCAGGCACGAACAAGGGAAAAGAAAAGTTGTTCGAATGAGATTTAGTATGAGTTAATGGTTATAGTTAGTAAGACAATGGAATCTATTGTCAGATATTGTAAGGAATGTATTTGAAGGTCACGTACCTGGGAAAGTAAACTTTGATGTATGTAAATTAAGTTCGAATTATATTATTATTTAGTATTATTCAGCTTAAAGAAATGGTATCGTGGAGAACCGAGTTCGGGTTTCAAGTATCCGGATTTGGGGTCGCCACAATTAGTCAATCCAAAAGACATGACTAAGAATTCATAATGCCCGTACCGAGTTCTGAAGACAGTCATTGGAATATCCTTAGTTTTAACCTTCAGCTGATGATATCCAGAACGAAGATCAATCTTTGAAAAGAATTGTGCTCCTTACAACTGGTCAAACAGGTCATCAATACGAGGTAACAGATACCTATTCTTGATGGTGACATGGTTCAATTCCCGGTAGTCAATACAAAGTCGCATACTCCCATCTTTCTTCTTCACGAATAGAACAGGAGCACTCCAAGGAGACGTATTAGGACGGATGAAACTGATGTCTAACAATTCTTGTAGTTGGGTTTTTAACTCCCAAAGTTCAATAGGAGCCATTCGATATGGGGCTCTGGGGGTAGGCCAAGGAGTTATTTGGGGAATACGTCAGGAAATTTATTAACAATAGAAATATCATTCAAAACTGACGAATTTTTTTTTAGATCCGTGACATGAGCTAAGAAAGCTTGACATCTGTTTTTCAATAAACAAATAACTTTATGGCTTGAGATGACAATGATTGATTTTAATGGTTTGGTTGCTTGAATTCGCATAATAGGTTGGTTAGGAATATGAAAGCTAACAACCTTACGAAAATAATCGATTTTAGCATGACGAGTAGTTAACCAATCAATTCCTAAAATCACATCAAATTCAAGAATTTTCAAAGAAATAAGATCGATAGGTAATGTGCGGTTACCAATTTGAATCAAACAAGACTTATAAACCGTGGATGTAATGAAGGTTTCTCCCAACAAAGTTTCAACCGATAAGTCAAAGTCCAATTTCTCCAGAGTCAAATTTAAACGTTGAGCGCAAGTAGGAGAAATAAAAGAATGGGTAGATCTGGTATCAAATAAGGTATATACTTCGCTAGAGTTTATGATAAGCTTACTCGTGATGACCTCGTTCGGGTTCTTTGCTTTCTGGGAGGTTACCACAAACGCTCTCCCTTGAACTACCGATTTTGTCTTATCTGGGATGGACTTTGATGCCTCCATCCCAGCTGGACTTGACTTCGGTGTACGACAAAATTGGGCTAGGTGACCTTCTCTTCCACAATTGTAACATGCTTTGGACTGCGTCGCAGCAGCTTTGGACCGATGTATCCTCTCCTCCAGATTTGTAACATCTGCACAGTGGTCGTTCTCCTTCCTTAATAGCAGGTGCTAGTGCTAACGTCCTTCCATCAATATTGAATCTCCTCTTCTTGAAACTCCCACTTTTATTGTCTTGGCCATGATTACCACCGAAGTGGTTACAATTTTTGGCATGTTGATTCCCTCCACGTTTGTTTTCACCGCTTTGATAATTGTTACCACTGGTATTTTCATTCTCGCGTTTGCTTTGGCCAGCTATTTTGACTGACTATCGCGCCTCCAATAAGCTCGAGCCCTATTTATAACATCCGAATACAAACACAGCTTTATGAGAAATAAGATATTGACGTATCTCCGGTTTCAAACCTCTTAAAACATCGCGTCATTCTCTCCTCGTTATCAACTAAGTGGGGGACACAAATCGGGACAACTCGCAAACTTAGCTTCAGATCGCACTACGGTCCCATTGTTCTCGCTCCAACTTGATGAACTCTACCTCTTTAATGTGACGAATAATTTTGGGAAAGTACTTGTCGTTGAATAGTTCTAGGAACTTCTCCCAAGACATCTTCAAAGGCAAAGAAGTTGAGTACGCTTTACGCCATCGATTCCCCACCAAGAATCTGCCTCTCCTCGCAACATAAAGGTGGCAAAGGGAACCTTTTTCTCCTCGGAGCATCCTAAGACATCAAATATCTTGGTGATCTACTTTATCCACGCTTCCGCCTTAAGTGGTTTTGGCTCTCCAATAAACTCCGGTGGTCCCAGCTCCTTGAATTGTATAGCGGTGGCCGTCCGAGAGTTTTCCAGTGTTTCCACCTACATTTTGGATAGGAGTTTCTTTTGCCTGATGTTGTACGAATTGCAGAAAGCTCCTAAACATTCCATCGTTCTCCATTTTTTCGGTGTTGTTGTTCACCTGAGGATTATTGTCTTCCTGTTGCACATTATCCTGGGTATTAATCTGTGGTGACTCCACGATCTCATGTGCTTCATTGTTTATCTCAACATTTTTGGATGCCATTTTCCAATACTGCCACAAAACAAGGGTTAATTAACATATCATATATTATCCCTATACTTTGACCGACCAATTAAATATCAAATAAACTTAGGTAGGTCATACTAGTGAAGGAATTCCCCGTCTCTCCCTTCCTAGTTCTTGTCTCACATCTCAGCCAGGGATCATATCCTAAGCTTTGATACCAACCTGTGACGCCCCAAAACGGTATACATCACCCATCTTGAGTCGCCAGATACAAGGTAATCGAATACAAATACAACTTAATTATATACAAAATGTGTAAAATACGACAAAATATAGGTCATGTGAGTTTTAATACAAATATTGTCATCTGGAAAATATTCACACTCAATGGAGTCCTCATTATATTTATTATCACACTATTTCACATAATAGTGAGGACTACTAATGCACCATCTAGGACCATCACTGTTCCCCGACTAGTCCCAATGCACGCTCTCATTTCCTCAAGAGAACATTGAAAGAAAGGGTGAGCCAACTAGCCCCAAGTAAGAAATATTATGACTAAGATAATGCAGAATAAATTATCATTAGCCTTCAACAATGTTAAACTGATAGAATATAAAAGACAACAAGTTTAACTGCAGTGGAACAAGCAATCCATTAGAAGAGTCAAGTAAAGTATAAAATCTACTATCTTCTATGATTTAAAAAGTTTTTTATCAACTTTATCGTTGAGACTCAGCTTAATAAATAAAATCGAATCATCCCTGCTCCACGGCCAAGGATATTCATGTAATCATCAATGGTCATGAGTATATCGAATAATCCCTGGTCATAATCATACAAACAACTGTCCACCAATGAACTACAGGCCAATGAGGACTTTTACCACATCATTCGTCACATTACGGTCATGATTATACCGAATAATCCCTTGTCATAATCATATCAAGTCCATCTATGCACGTAAGCCAATGATGACTTTCAACATAATATAAGCATGAAGATGATGAAAATTCAATAAAACAAGTTCAAGAATAAATTTTAAAGATTTATAAGTTAATTTATCCTAAACTCAATAACGTCCAAATTGTCAACATGATACTGCTTTGTGGAGTAAAACTCAAGAATGCTCAGAAGAATATTTCCATGAAAAGATACTGGATGAAGCGCAAATATCAATGATATTTCACTAATTTCATGGGGTATAGAAACCAAAACTTTAACCAACTGAGTATAATAGAATATATGAAACTGTAAATGGATTTTTGCCGCTATGCGGTAATCCACGTAGTATGCATTATTCCAATGTAATAATAAAGAATGGAACTGTGTCATGCGTAACCTTCCGCATGCATGTGATATTCCAACATAATGATAAGGAATGGAATAACAATAGCTCTTTTCATGAATACAAAAGAAATAATACCCCTTACGAATACAACAAATAATATCCCTTACCTTAGAAAACTGAATACTGGAGTAGTGAAGTAGCATAATACTTTTCTTCTTTCTCTCTATAGTTTCTCTCTCTAGAGTTTCAGTGAATTCGTAAGAAATAATGAAGGAATGAGCTTCTATTTATAGGAGAATGGACTGAATAGTAACTAATTCATGAACGGTCCAGATTGATTTATTTTTAAACGAACGGTCCATATTGATTTACTATTAAAACTTTAAACCAGCGATCCATGTTGATTTACTATTATAACTTTCCACCAACGGTCCATATTGATTTACTATTATATCTTCAACCAACGATCCATATTGATTTACTATTATAACTTCAACCAACGGTCTGAAAAATTATCACATCTCCTCATGGAATAATATTGTACTAAAAAATGATTTGGACCGAAAAAAAATATATTTTTGGGTGAATAGTACCCCGTGAATAGTACTTCAGGAATAGTACCCCGTGAATAGTATCCCGATATGTAAAGTATCCCAAATACCTGAGTGAACAATACTAGAGTGAATAGTAACTACGTGAATAGTAATCTGTGAATAGTACTCTGACACAAAAAGTACCCCGAATACTCGATTGGTCAATATAACCTCCAGACATCAATTATTATCGAAATAAATATCGATTTATACTAACACTAATAATTCCCACACAATGGAACTATTAATTTCATCTATAATCAACACGAACTTATTCATCATTAATATTATAATTCATAATATTTAACAACCAGGTCGTTCCCAGGAAAGATGGGGCTTTCCGATAAGGATTTCTCTTTATTGGCGCGCAATTAGGTGACCAAACCTCTCATTGACAGAACTTCTAAACATTATCAATATTGCAAATAATAATTATATGAATAACATTGTCGTCTCAATTATTGATTTAATAATATATCATACTATGCAGATGATACTGTAATAATAATTGAATCAATAATATGAGAGATATGATGCAGTAATTACTGTAGCAATAATTGAGTTTAACTGAGTGACTTCTTACGTAAGCATCAATAATCAATATCGTGTGCTATTATGCAATCACGTGTATTACTGTACTTTTACCACCGGGTAGTTCAACAGTTAACGGTAAAACTTTCGTCGTTATTTTTATAAAAAGTAATTTTGTCATTTTCTAACTACGACAATACTTCCGTTGTGGGGTCCCTGTTAAAATGAATATTCCCCGACCAATCGAATATTATATAACCACTTGCTTACTTTGCAAAATTTGTAAATATTACCCACAACTATAACATTATATCAAATCCACACCATAATATTCAAAAATATATTTCGAAAAAATTATTCCTTATTCATAAAAGTTGGGATCTTACATTAGGGTTTATAATTTTAAACCTTATCTGATAAATCATTGATCAATAAATCTCTTCGGTACAAACATATACTCATTAATATAATTATATTAATTATATTTTCTATCGAATTCCTTTTCAGAAATTAGGGTTAGGGTTTCTAAAGCGGTTAAGCACAACTCTACTCTAAATTTATTAGTCAATACACAAATTGACCTTCTCGAGACTCGTATCATAGATACTTGTCACAAAATTGATAATCAATATTAATTTTAAATAATAAAAAAAAATATTCGTAAAATTTTGATTATTCGAAATTCCGGGTTATCACATTCAGCACTCCTTAAAAGGATTTCGTCTTCGAAATCACCGCTTTCTTATTCTCTGCAATCTTTTAAAGTTGTATCATCAATTCATTTTTATTAACACAATATTAATTTTGTGGCTCATATTCTAACCCGTGACTTGAATCTTTAAAAGAAAATAGTTCACAGAAATATCTGACTCATATTACTTGCGTAATTTAAGTATTAAGCGAAATCATTACCTGTCACCACCTCCTGCCCTGCATCTTGTGCCGTCATGTTGAACGTACGAGCCTTTGGTCTTCCTGGCTATTAAGGTCCTCGAATTGCCAAGGTTACGCTATTGGGTCCCTTGTTGCCACTTTCCTTCTCCGTATTTCTCTTCGGACAGTTCTGAACCAGATGATCAGTCGATCCGCATGCGAAGCAACCTTGTATCTTCTTCGGATTGGGGAAATTAGGTGACATGTGCCCCTCTTGCCCGCAGTTGTAACATACTCCTTTCTTCTTCAGGCAAACTCTAGCATGGTTCTTCCCACAAGTCGAAAATGGCTCCCTTCCTTTTCTATTATCTTCTGTCTTATTACCCAATTTGGTGTTCTCACTCCACTTCGTCTTATTCGGGTTACTACCACCACTGCTTCCACCATTATTGGTCTTCTTCTTCTTATCCTGATGAAATCGAGATGCAGCTTCGCTCCCTCCTTCAACAATTAACGCCTTCTCCATCAAAGCCGCGAAAGTATTGATCTGTAATACATCTACCTTGTTGAATATCCTCGGCTTCAGTCCATTCTCAAATCTTCTCGCCTTTCTCGCCGCTGTGTCCACCTGATGTGGTGAAAATCTAGCCAACTCGTTGAATTTGGCAGCGTATTCTGATACCGACATGTTCTCCTGCTTCAATTCTAGAAATTTAACTTCCATCATGGATTGCATACTCGGCGAAAAGTAGTTCTCAAAGAACAACTCTTTGAATCTGGTCCAAGTCACTATAGTTGTTCCAACTCTCGCTTGATTAGTCTCCCACCAGTAATTAGCTTCTCCTTTCATCAGATAAGTTACAAAAGGCTGTCTTTTGTTCTTCAGCCACACGCGCAATAATGAATGCTTTCTCCATCTCTTTTACCCAAGTCTGGACTTTAATCGGATTAGTGGTTCCTTTGAATTAAGACGGTCCTACCGCTTTAAAGTCCTTGAAATTAGCCAATCTATCAGCTGGCTGCTCTCTCGCTCTTCCTCTTGTTGCAGGAGCTCTATTCCCCATAGCTTCGTTGATCATATTTGTAAAGTTTTGCATCGGGTCAACTTGACCTCCTTCATTATTCACCGATTGCTCTTCCCTTTGATTTCGATTCTGTCGTCTAGGCGGCATTATCTGATTTAAATAAAAATCTTACATTAATTCTCTTTCTCTGCACAAATTCTTAACACAATAAGAATTCAACAAATAATTCTCATATATAAACGAATATTTATTCAAATAGTTCATAACACATTTAGTACCTAACACATATTACTATCCCTTTTTAAATTATATCAAGATTAATAACACAACGTTACACAAAAGTTGCAATTCTCCATTCACACATAGTTATTACCAGTTCGTCAAACTTATCACACTTATGAGTTCAGGAACTTGCCACAATTATATGAGTGTATGAACTTATCCTAGTCAGACCTTTGGCGTCCATTTGCTGAGGGGTTCAAAACATTTTATATAATTATGAGTCATTAACTTACCATAAGTATGAGTTTTAAGAACACACAAATTAATCTTAATCTTATATTCATATAGAAAATAAAGATTTCATTCATAAAACATATATATATTTACATATGCATAAACATCATTCTCGATGTTACAACACTTAATATCATAGTCTTCTAACAAAAGATACTAACGCTTAAACTTAAGTTATCTATTGTCCACTCCTTTCACCAGTCTTCTTCTTGTTGGGACACTTGTTGAATCCGTGACCCGTTCTTCCAAATGAGAAACACTTCCTCAAACTTGGCTTAGGACAATGTAGAGAAATATGTCTTTCTTGCTTGCAGTTGAAGCACACGTTCTTCCACATCATGCACTCTCGCGCGTGAGTCTTCCCACACTTGCTACATGCTTGCTTCTTCTTCGGGTTTGACTTTTCCGAATTAGGGTTGTCGTTGTCCCTCTTTCTCTTTTTTTTGTCTTTCTGCTGCTTGATTGTCCCTTCAGACAATCCACCACCTTCAGTCTTCATCCTTTCCACCTGCGCCTTGAGCTCATTCCGTTCTTCAGTCATTTCGCGTAACGCTCGCTCTGTCTTCCATAACTCCTCCAAGAGAAACACCTTAATCCGGAGTTCTTGGACTTCTGTAGATTAGTGATCTTGTTCTCCAACTTTGATCTTATTCTTTTTCTCTACCCTAGCTTGCTCAGACTCTGCCTCCTCATCTTCACTCAGATACATCTCGGGATAATCGTCATGATCGCTCCCCAAATTGACCATAGGTTCATCTTCTCCCACCTTCTCAGTTGATTCACATTGCGCTGGCACCTCGGCTTCTAGCACTGGTGCAACAGCTGCTAGCATCTTTGCACTCGTTTCATCTTCTCCAGACATCCTACAATCAGTTTAAATAACTTGATTAGTACTTCACCAGTACAACATTCTCACACTATGTGTACACTTATCTCACTATTGATGCACTTCGGCAATCCCTCACTTAGAACTCTAAATGAGTTTTCTCTATCTCGCGTATGGTTATAATCCTAGGGTTCCCCCCCCCCCCACTTAAGGTTTATAACCTATAGCTCTTCTACCAACTTGTGACACCTTGGTCACTACAACTTTGATACCAACCTATGACACCCCCAAATCCAGGTTACCTGACCCTCGAGTTTGGTGCTCACGATCCACAATATAATAACATCTAACTACCCATTCATATAGAAATAGTAATACATAAGTCATTATCAGAGATTGTTAATACATTAGTCCCAGGTTCTCTAACCTTAACATTAGAGACATACCCCTTAGATATAAAAAAAGGGTTTACAAATACAACATATTCATAATGTTTATAAAAACTAATCCAACATTTTGCCTTTGCCTTAGTTATTATTTGACCCGCTGGCCTCTTCATTCCTAGCTAAAATATTTTATTTAGCAAGGGTGAACAACAAGTTTGCCCCGCAAGTTAAGACATACAATGAATGTATACGAATCAATAAGAACAGACTATCTATTTTGATAGAATGAAACCAAAGTTCGGGGAACTTTGAAATAGCTGAACACAGCTTTAATAATTAACAAGTCTTCTCACAATCTATACAACACAATAATTTGATAATAAAAGAGTACAACGCTTTCAAAGTTTCTGCGATATTCTAATGAATAATCAAGAATCAATTCTACGCAATTACAAAGTGGAATGTTTTTCAGATTTATGCCGAGTGATCACAAAAGATCAAGAACTTCTCTTCTCAGGTATCTATTAAAGATTTACTTTGATACATACGCAGGTGTATCAGATAACCATAAAGATTAAATCATACCCCTCTACAAGTACTTAAAATCGACCAACTCCTTGTACCCTATATTATGCATAATACTTTAACAGTTTGCAATGGCCGAATATATGACCTAAAATGTTCCTTTTATATAAAAGGTTGTTCTTCTCAGTCTTTGAATCAAAATTTGATTTAACAACGAAATGCAATGATTTCAATATCTAATCACTTCTCTTCTCTTCTCAAATCTATCAAGTTTTCTTTTTCGATCTAGCCGATACAACTGGCATTGATCTATCAATAATAATTAAATTCTCTTCTTTTCTCTTCTCGAACCTATCAAGTTCTATTAAATGTTCGTCTAGCCAGAATAATTAGCTATGACATTTCTCAATATAATTTGACAATAAACAGGAATTATCTGTACTGTCAATATTAGCTTCTACAGATATGAATATCCAACAACAGTAATTCTACGAATATATATTTTCTAAATCAGTAATTCATTTTGAATTATTAAACATGCACTAACTGCGAATAATCAACAATAAATTCTTGGACGTGGTATAATTAACAATAATTGAACAATATTAACTCAGGGTTGAGTTAGGAAACTTGCCTTCCGCGTTGATTACTTCTACACAAAATACTTATCTGCTTTCGAAAGACCTATAACCAATAATATCGGTCTTATAATTAGCACAATAATTCATAACACATAACATTGTAATTCACAGTCTATCCGTCTCTTAGACACATTACCACATAGCTATATTAGTGTTTATAACTTATATAAACACTTATCAAGTTTAACCAGTTTAGTCTGGTTGGACTTCGGTCTATTCTCGGTGTTCTAGTCACTCTATCCGACAATTAACATATTGATTGTCAATTAATTTTGGTCTCTAAGCTTTAATATTATTTTAGATAAGTCAAATATCGTTTATAATATTTTTCAGAAGCTTTTAATAATTTATAAACAATTATTATAATTTATAATAATTTTTTAAACATCGGAATCATTTTTAAATGATTTAATTATCAAATAATCTTATCATTATTAATATTTAATAATATAAAAATATCCATAGCATACTTGTCAAAATATTAAAGTTATTATTAATAACTTAAAATATTTTTAAATCATTAATATTATACTTAAATGATTTTTAAATTAATTAAAATCATTTTAAACCATCACCATTAATATTTAAATATTAATGAAATTATTATCCAAATATTAAAAGTCATTAATTATAACTTAAAATATTTTAAAAACATTTTCTCATTTTTAAATCAATAAAATCACTTTTAATTCATTTATTTAATATAATAATTAAATAAATCTGATATCATTATTATTAATTTATTAATGAGAATTCTCCAAAAATATTGAAAATTATATTTTATAATTCAAAATATTTTCTAACACTTTATTCTTATTTAAAATAATTTTTAAATCAATAAAATCATTTTATCTTATTTATTTAATTTAATAATTAAATAAATCTAATATCATTAATATTAATTTATTAATGAAAATTCTTCAAAAATATTGAAAATTATATTTTATAATTAAAATATTTTTCTAACACTTTATTCTTATTTAAAATGATTTTTAAATCAATAAAATCATTTTATCTTATTATTTAATTTAATAATTAAATAAATCTAATATCATTAATATTAATTTATTAATAAAAATTCTCTAAAAATATTAGAAGTCACATTTTATAACTCAAAATATTTTTAAATACTTTATTCTTATTTAAAATGATTTTTAAATCAATAAATCATTTTTATCTTATTTATTTAATTTAATAATTAAATAAATCTAATATCATTAATATTAATTTATTAATAAAAATTCTCCAAAAATATTAAAAGTTACATGCTATAACTCAAAATATTTTTAAATATATTATTCTTATTTAAAATAATTTTTCATAATATTAAATCATTTTCTCTAATTTATTTAATACACTAATTAAATAAATTAAATTTCATTAATATTCAAATAATAATAAATATTCATGAAAAATGTCCCAAATAATTAAAAGTTATTTTTCAGAATTTAAAATGATTTTTAAAACCATTTTTTAGTAATTTTATAATTTATTTCTATTTTTAAATAATTTCCGGAAAAATCAAAAATTATAAAATAATAAAATTGTCGCTAAAGACCTTTAGCGACATTAAGCGTCGTTGTTGATGTTCTTGGTGTTCAAGAACACTGACATAACATCACAATCTAGACCTTTAAAGTTGTTGTCAGAAGTTTTCTGGGCTTTCTGGGTTATCCAGAAACCCAGACAGCTTCGACTGTCCACTTTGCAATTCAATTTCCTTCCAGTTCTGGTTATTTTATTTATGTTATTAAGGTTCAAAACTAAAGTACTAATGTCAGGGAACATTTATATACCATTTAAGCAGTCCAACAACAACTGATTCACAAGTTACAGCTTGGTCAAAGGCTGTTAGAAAATATGCTTCTACCGTTTCTGGGTTTTCCAGAAACTGCCTTCGTGATCGACAAGCCAAGTTTGACCGTCCACTATGTTCGTTCAGTTTCTTGTTTAAAGGATCTAAAGCCATATATTTAAAGAACACATAACAGGCTACACGTTAGATATAACAACAACATTAAATCACTTACGACCTGACAGATTAAAGATCTTGAAAATATTGCCAGACACAGAAAAAGGCTTTCTGGGTTACCCAAAATGCATTTGGTCATGCCCGGTCAACGGGTTTTGACTAAGAATAACTCGAAATCTAGACATCAACTGTCTATGATTTCACTTCCAGATCAAAGACGACATGACAAGCTACCAATAACAACTTTAAAACAACAAAAATCATAAACACATAAAGATCTAGAGCGACTGAAATTTCTTGTCAGATTACTATAACTGCTCAAGAACAGTTTTTGAAAAACATAGTTTTTACCCACTTTGATGCTATGGATTCATGATAGATCGTCATAGATCTTCATAAAACATCCATTAGCAAGATTCTAAACACTTAAACACAAAAATTATCTAAGCATACAAGATCAAAATGAAACTTAGGGTTTATACCTTTTCTTGTTCAAATCTTCACTTGGCTCTCCAATATGTTATTAGGTGATCTAGGGACTGATATTGGGACTGAATTACTTATGATTTTCGTAGGTTTAGGAGAGAGAGTTGGTGAGAGCAAGAGACCAAATGGCTAAGTTTTATGAACTTTCTCTCTCTAATTCTCTTATATATGATTATATGTTGCTTGAATCTGATAATTTCGGCTGATTTGGCTGGAGTTTTGTATCACCAAGTAAAAGTAGTGGTTCACCAACGAAAGTTGCTAGAAATAATACAAGTTACCAATTAAAGACAATAAAAAAAGGCATTTTGGTCATTTGCAAAATAAATTTAATGGCATACATGGAATTTGTCACACCTTTAGGGTTTAACCCTTAGGTTCTAACCCTTAGGTTTTAAATACTCTAATTCTAGAATTTTCTAATTAGGGTTTTTAAATTAGAAAATTAAAAGTTTAAAACTAAAATTAGGTTTTCCTAATCATATCAACGTTTAATAAATATATTAGGCCTTCCAATTAGGATTAGGGTTGCCTAATTAAGGTTTAGAAATCCCGAATATGAAATTAGGGTTTTAATTAGAAACATTAAAATTTCTAAATTACAATTAGGGTTTGTAAAATAGAAATTAAGATAACTAAAATATAATTAGAGTTTTGTAATCATATTAAAGTTTAATAAACACATTAGGCTTGCCAATTAGGATTAGGGTTTCTTAATTAGGATTTTAGGATTCCCGAATATGAAATTAGGGTTTCGGAGCTTTTTTTTAGGGTTTCTAACGGTACGTTAGGATTTCTAATCATGAGATTAGGGTTTCTAATCTTTTGTTAGGGTTTATAATTTTAAACCTTATCCGATCAATCATTCATCAATAAATCTTTTCGATACAAACACATACTTATTAATATAATTATATTAATTATATTTTCTATCGAATCCCTTTCTAGAAATTAGGGTTAGGGTTTCTAAAGCGGTTAAGCACAACTCTACTCTCAATTTATTAGTCAATACACAAATTGACCTTCTCGAGACTCGTATCACAGATACTTGTCACAAAATTGATAATCAATATTAATATTAAATAAATAAAAAAAATTATTCGTAAAATTTTGATTATTCGAAATCCCGAGTTATCACAAAAGAGGCCTGCCCCTACGGGCATGGCTCCTGTTAACTGAATATGGCCATTTTCCAAATTTGCTTCAATTGTGCTCCAAATGCCTCATTTTCTCATCATTCACCACACCAACCACGCTACACATGAAATAACAAGAAAAAAGTAAGAATGAACATGAATGCAAAGAATTAACAACGATTATGCTTAAAATGGACATCAATTCGCGGATATAAAATCCACTTATCAGTCCCACAAGTGGAAAAGTCAAATCAGGAAAAAAGATGCTACGCGATTAAAGCGGAAAAGCCTGAAATTCTGATTTTCAAAGACCAAACTGTGGGTCTACATATTAATCATTGGTATTCGCTCGGATACAGGGTTCACAAAATAAATGATCACAGTTGTTGAAAGCTACCCTTGGCAATACCGCACAAAGGTCCGATGCAATCAACTTGCGGTTGTAATTTCAATCAAAATCATATGTTTCATCAGAAATCTATTCCCCATCAGAGATTTCATATATACGTAGCCGTTGAAGGACATTTCAACGAGGGTCAGGCAGCCCTGACATCACCAGCCATTGGCAGTAACTCCAGAGAAGCATCAGAGGTGGTCCGATGATGTTAGCCATTGAAGGACATTTCAACGAGGGTCAGGCAGCCCTGACATCACCAGCCATTGGTAGTTATTCTAACGAAGCATCGGAGGTGGTCTGATGATGTTAGCCATTGAAGGACATTTCAACGAGGGTCAGGCAGCCCTGACAATATAAATTGTTGGCAGTAACTCCAACGAAGCATCGGAAAGACTTGACAATGCCAAAACATCCTCATCGGTGAGGACCGATGATGGAATCTGTTATCCTCAACAATTAAAGCACAATTGCCCAAGAGTCTCTCGCACATGAGAAGAACATCTTCAGTGAAAAGCATGTATAAAGGATTAAGGACTTTGGTGATAACCCCAAATGTCAACATCATGTGATTTTAATCATGGAGAAACCTCCATTCCAAAGAATTTGAAGACATCGTTGCAGATCGTCGGCAAATCAGGCTCAAATAGTCCTGATGGACGGTTCAAATCGCTGGCAATAAACCCAGTGTGGCATCGGGAGATTCCTGTTATAAAGAGCTTTTGAAACTACCGATAGAGTAGACATCCAAGCAGTTCAACAGGGTCATCATTAATAATTCCATCCCCCAACAAAAGCGGCGGGAGCAGGCAGTGCTGTTGGAAGCCATTCCAACAAAAAACACTCAGCATACATTCACACCATGTTGCATTACATTTGCATCATGGTTATCTTGTCACATTTCAAGTGTCTAGCGATATTTATCCTACCCATGCCATTACATTGCATGAATATGATCAAGAGGGGCATCTGTAGACACTCAAAATTTTGTGTTCCTGTTAGTAGCCATGTAGGAGGGCAAAATCGTCTTCTAGAGATAACCTTGGAAGTTAAGATACAGTTTAAATCCTGGAGACTGTAACGACCGAGAAATTATTGTAAAATAATTTTTATTTAATCAAATATTGAATAAAATTATCTTATATGTTATTATTATGTGTTAATAAGATGAAGGTTGTTCTATAACCTAATTGTGTCGAAATATTGTAGTATTCTGGCTACATGAAGGAATTATAGTGTTTGAATTTCCAAGAACAAAATAAAAGCTTTTCGAGAAATTTTTTCAAAAAACACTATTCACTAATTTTTGCTCGGGAATTATTTTTGAACTTCTGAGAAATACGTAATGATAGAATAATAAGGGAGGATGGATTATGTAATAATAATTCAAGTATGGTTAATGCAGTTTTTTGCTTGCGTACTAAGTTTAAGGATGTTAAGGAATGTAAGATTGGAATAAATGATGATCGTATAATAGTGAGTATTATACGAGGCAATGAATATGAGTATGATAAGATGTATTATATATTATACGAGTATATATAAAAGTTAGTATAATGTGTATGACGAAAGGTTATACGAACTAGTATACGTAAGGGATACGAGGATTTTACGTTAAACGCTTTAATCCTATTGCATTGGACTTGTAGGATTAGTGTAGGAATTGTGCAAGCCCAATTGGTATTATGTTAAAGCCCAAATATTATTAAATGCAAGCCCAATGTTGGGCCCAAAGTTATTTAGACTAAAGCCCAAACTAAGAACTGGATCTGTGGATCGAACCGACGGGTCAACGGGTAAGAAAACCCATGGGGCAACCCATGTGAACCCCATAGGTGAGTCATGGTTGACCATGTGTGGTGGCCAAGCAAAGGATAAGTTGTGTGATGACCAATGAAAGAATAGCAAGGAGGTGGTTTAAGGAGGTGGGATGGCCTTTTGACTAAAATGCCCTCACTTTGAAATTCCTATAAATAGAAACTTTGGATTTTCATTTGTTGCCTGTTCAAAAACACCAACATCCTAGATTATATTTGAGAGAGAAAAATGAGAGTTAAACTTGTTAATCCAAGAAGAAAGAAGAAGAACCAAGTTGAATCATCAAGGGTAAGAACCTTTAGATTGTTAATCTTCCATCTCTTCAATTGTAGTTTGATAGAGAAGTGTTGATTAGTGGAGCATGTATGATAAGAAATGATAAAGAAAGCTAATCAATAGACTTAAACATTAATAAGTCATGTTCAAGTAATTCATACTTATTTAAGTGATGAACTAATAAAGAACTTGTAAGAATTTGTCATGTGTGTGATTTAATGAAATATGTTTGGTAAGGATGTTAGAATGATGGAATGAATCCATTTTAAACGATGTAAAAATCTCAAGTAACGAAGTTATGGTGATGGGCAGAAAAGAAAGGGATTTAACTCTGGGAATACCGGAGTGAAGCAATGAGATCCTAAGAGAAGGATGGAGGTATGCAAGAACTGTGGGAAGACTCACTTAGGAGTATGTCTCAAGGGAAAGGTCACGTGTTACAACTATGGACAGGAGGGGCACATTTCGCCTAACTGTCTACGTCCAAAGAAAACCCATGGATGCTTCGTGTGTGTATCAACTGATCACATAGCGAAGAACTGCCCGAAAAAGGGGATGGACGAGAATAAGGGCGCTAATAGCGGTAAGTTAGCTATTGGTGGTCCAGCACCGACGGGTAGATCGATGGCCTGCACCTTTGACATGGCGGTCCAAGATGCAGTTGCATCCGAGAATATAGTTGTAGGTATTCTCCCGATCAACGATATAAATGCTTACGTGTTGTTTGATTCGGGTGCTTCTTGTTCTTTCATAGCATGTGATTTTGCTAGACGCTTAGGTATACTTCCCGAAAGATTGCCTGCACCTTTGAATATCAAGGTTGCAAACGAAAAGATAATTCTTATCAAAGATATTCATAGGAGTTATTGCGTAGATATATGAGGTTGTATATTATCGGTAGATTTGATACCGATAAAGTTGGGAGAATTTGATGTAATTCTCGGGATGGATTGGTTGTTTAAGCAATAATAGATTGCCAAAAGAAATGTGTAAACATTAGAACGTTAAGTGTTGTAGAAACTCAAAATGTGTCGCACACCTGTCACTGACATTATAGGAGGGCAGATTCGTCTTTTAGAGATAACCTTGGAAGATAGCTCACATACAGTCCGAATGCTACCAGAAGTTCAGCCTCAACCACGGAACACACACCGGGAATAGCAGGTCCAACCTCGGAGATAACCCCAAGGCATGCAGTTCCTACACCGGAAATTCCACCTGAGAAAACCGATCCATCTCGGAGATAACCCCGAGGTATTCTGTCTCAGTCCCAACACTGGGAATAGCAGCTACCAACCTTGGAGATAACCCCAAGGAATGCAGTTCGACGATAATCCCGGAAGTGCTTGTTTCAAATGCATACAATCAGCTTCACCCTCGACACTCACACCGAGGCACTCAGTACAAGACCCGGAGACAACACCGGGAAGACATGCACACCTCAGAGATGACACTGAGGACCTTCAACACTTGCAGCAGTACAATCTCAGAGATAACCCTGAGAAACGTCTGATTACCAGCCCAAACCGGCGATAACCCCGGTGAGGGGAAAAGTCATCATCTTGCCACTTTGACGCCACATCACGTCGTCTCAACATTTCAATACATACATTTCTATATAGCAATGTCCCACAAGAACGAAGGATGTCCAATCCTAAGTGACTATTACGCATGATAACAGATAGAATTTGAAGCTTGAAGAGCAGAGGGCATGGTCCCATCTTTCTGACTTCGTACAACCTCTAATCCCATGTCATTGCGTAACTCTCGACAACGGCGGTCCGAAATAGGTCTTGCATACCTCAGTCAGATGCCCGTATGGCAATTTTGAAAGTTCGAGCGGACATTATAATGCATGTGTGCACGTACTTTGAGACGACGGGACCCGCGAAGCCCGGGGCAACCCGTCCAGTCGCAGGTACAACTGCGGCACCTGCGGCTCCCACTCTATAAATAGAGGGCTTGGGGTGGCCATTTTGAAAGGGGAAATGGCGAGGAAGCTCTGTTAAATTTGCTCTGTACTCTCTCTATACTGAGTGCTTTCTCATTTTAAACACTTGTGAGCTCACATATAGCTACTCTTGTACCGGTGGGAGCCGAGTGTTCATCCCTTTAAAGATATAGAAGTTTTTTTTGGCAGCCCACTGTAAGCCTTCTCACACACTTTAAAACATTTCTCTTCATCTTTGCACACACTTTTCTTCACATTGAGAGTCGTGTTGCGTGTGTTTGCTCGGACTTCGGTCCGTGGTTTTATTTCAATTTGTACATATATATATATATATATATATATTATATGGACTAACATTATCGAGTTATGCCTCGATTGAGCCTATACTTAGGTCTGGAGCGTTTATTTACTTTTGTATATATATATATATATATATATATATATATATATATATATATATATATATGAACTGTGTGTCGGACTTTATCCTCGATGAGCACGGATTTTATATCCTGGAGCGTTATCGCTTTATATATATATATATATTTATATATATCAACTGGTGTCAGACTTTGTCTGATGAGCCTTGATTTTACATCCGGTGCGTCTACCGCTTATATATATATATATATATATATTTACACTCAGTCTCGCCTGGAGTTTACTCCGTGGCGGTTGATGGCTTTTACAGCTTTATTTACATTTCTGATCCCCCATGGAGGTGCTTCGTGGTGGCTGATCATGTTGGTATATATATATATATATTTATAGCTTTTATATATATACCTACTTATTGCTTTTTATCAATTGCGGCATCATGTGAGCCTAGGAATCATGTGATCACAGATTCAGTTTACTGAATCTAGATTCGTGTCCCGTGATGGACATTTTTAGCTGTAAGCAGCTTGTAAATTTATTCACGGTGTTCGGATTTCCTCAGATGGTTAATATACCCACGAGGAGTTCGGAACTATTTTGTACATTATTTTCTTAAAGATGCTTCGCATCTCGAAAATTAAAAACAATCAAGCCGAACACTTAATATAAAATTGGAGTGTAAAAGGTCTCAATTACTATTGAGCACAAGGGTTTGAAAAACCTCTTTTAGGAAACATCACTGCCATATCTTGTTTAAAACTGAATTTTTACACAAATTCAAACCATGTGTATATAGGTGCGAACGAGGCCTCGCACTACTTCCAAATAATTGCATATTGATCCACACACACACACACATTCATATAACAGTTTCTTGAAAAGAGGCGGTCACCGTGGTAGCACGGATGTCGGGGGGTGCCTAACACTTTCCCTCCGCATAATCAAGTCCTCGGACCCTAATGAATCTCGGTTTCACCAACCCGTTTAGCAGTGTCAAATCACTGGGTCAATGTGCAAACCTTTTCTTGGTTGTGTTGGTATAACCATATAAAAAACCAACTGGCGACTCTTAACAGTCCATCGTCGACATTACACATGTCGGACCCTTTTCACTTGTTTTTTCAAACAAATCTCACCTAACATGAGAACACCAAAGAAAAAGTAACGAAAAGGGACAAATAAAAATCTCGACATCGACAGGTGGCGACTCTGCTGGGGACACCAGTAAGAGGACTTAAGCCGCTATTACAATCTTTTCAAAACTATTATATGCTTGTGTGTGAATGTTGCATTTACATTTATGATGAATGTGTACGAATGCATATATTTTTTCTGCGGTTAAATGCTTTACACTATATCTTCTTGTGATATTAGTGCTTCGCACATGTCATCATTTTCATAAACGGTGAGACACGTTGTATATGAATGTATGTTGTGTGGTTCCTCCACCAGGAGGTTATCCTGTCGGTGATTGATTACTGGACTCGTAGGAAGACTAATTCCAACGAGGCTCAGGAAAGACACCACCCAAATTCGCTCCAGTTGAAAGACCGAATTAACTTCTTGTCGAGTAAATTGCGATGATTTGGGAACCTTCATACTGAAAAGCCGCGAGAGTAACCTAAGGTAGGTTAGCCTCTGATAAACCAAACACGGAGGAAAGTCTCTTCATGCTTTTTCATTACTCGTAAAAACAATTACTTGTAATTTCATGCCATATTCATCTCCATGTAATGAGAAATATGAAGAAAATGTGTATATACATATTTTAAAACATGTTATCCTGAATTACAAACAACTAACATCCGCCTTGCAGGATAATATTCCTAGAATGGATACATAGCATATAAACATTTACACACTCCCTAAAGACTAAACTACGCAAGTCTTTTGCAGGGAAGCAATCGAACCTATTACCCTATCAAAATCCAAAAAGGCCACGAGCTTACAGTCAATTATGTCGCCATTAGACCAGACTGACCTTAATCCAGTTTCACGCAAAGAATTTGATGGATTAAGTAAACAAATTACAGATTTTGTTGTTCTGCTTAAAGAACTACACCAGTCTACTCAGGGTACGAGGATACCCATACATGCTGAATCCTCTACACAAGGAGGAACCCAAGGTTCTGATAAAGTCATTACAAAACCGGAACTTCAGTTGGATACGACCAACAAAAGTCATGATATCACCCATCTCAAAGGAGATCCAGACACCGATGACATCACGAAGAAAGTCCTTCAAATGGAAGAAACCCTTCGTGCAATCAAAGGAATTGGGGCACACGGGAGTGTCTCATATGCTGACCTTTGTATATTCCCTGGTGTTCATTATCAAGAAAAGTTTAAAACTCCTGATTTCGAAAAGTATGATGGGTTAGGAGATCCTTATACACATTTAAAGGTGTTCATTGGAGAACTTGGATCTTATGTAGAGGACGAGAAGCTCAGTATGCAGTAGTTCCAAAAGAGTCTGACTGGAGAAGCCCGTTCATAGTATACCAGATTAGACAATTTAAAGATCCATAGTTGGGAGGAGCTAGCTCACGCCTTCCTCACTCAATACAGCTTCCAGTCTCAGATGGCTCCTGACCGGTATCAGATTACCAAGGTCAAGAAACAGTCCAACGAGTCTTTTATAGAGTATGCTCAAAGGTGGAAGCGCTTTGCTGCTCAAGTTATTCCTTCCATGACTAAATCAAAAATGGTCATGAATTTCATAGACATACAAGAAGCTCCTTTCTATGAAAGAGTGTTAGCTGGCATTGGTAAACCATTTTCTGAAATGATTAAACATGGGGAGATGGCTGAGATTAGATTGAAGTCCAGAAAAAGTCAAGACCTAGCTGCCCGTAAAGCTATTGTTGAGCACATCTAATCCGAAAATTATGGAAACAACCCCCGGAGGGTCCATAAAAAAGAAAGAGGAAGATGTTTCCCTAATACTACAGGGTCAAAAAAGCAATCAGAACATGCTTATTTAGAGGAGAAATTAGCAATCAAATTGCAAGGTATAAGATTCTTCGTGTTCTTCATTTTCAGTTTTTGTCAAAATTCTATTCTTGAATTACCAATTTCTTGATTATGTCAAGTTGAATTGTAATTGGGTTGTAGAACACTTATGTAGTTATGTTATAGGCTTATTAACATGTTTAGTATGCAATGCGGCTTGGTTACAGTCGAATTAGTGAAGAAAATTTGGTAGTTGGCTTGTTATCTGCCGATTTGGAAGTCTCGATCGAATTTGGAGCAGGGCCAGCTAGCACAAGATCTCCCTAGTACAAATGGCGCACGCCCGTGCCCCTCTGCAGTTTTTGTTGGTTATTTTGTTATAATATCTGGTTTATGGGGCATGCTAATACAACTTAGTTAAGCTTATTTCAGTCCTTGACATACTATTTATATCGCCTTTCATATAATCACTCACCTAGCTTGATTTCAAAAGAAAACTTGAGTTTCCAATGTGTAAACTCAATAGACCATGTATACCATAACATTCTAACTTGAAGACATGTTAGTGTGGTCTGATTGCATTGGTACGTAAGCATGCCAACAGGATGTATAGTAAGTAAAGTAGTTTAACATACTAAATGACATTGAAAACATGGTAATGGAAACTTAGAGTTTCAAATTGGACATTAACTTATTATATTCGTTGTGATATTCCGATCTTGCAAGCATGGTAGTATGATTTTGAAATGCATGCCGGACATACTAACTTACGTATATGGATTTCGTAATAAAAGCATGATAATGCTAGACTTATTAGTAAGTTTTACTAAATAAAAATATGAACTTTAAACGTAAATGTTAACATACTACTTTGAGGGTTAAAAACTGATAATTGTGAACATGTTCGATGATACTCTTAGACTCGCTCATGTATAATAAAAATATATGTACCCTACTTAGGTATCGTAATTCATGTAAAGAATAAACGAAGTATATTTCAAAAACAAAACGATGAAAATTGAACACATATGATATGAATACTCACAAACATGTCTAATATGAGTTATATAACTACCTTATATGTTTAAGAATCAATCATGTTAGACTTCGTGGTTCCATAACCTTTAATGGCCTTAACTTGTTAATATGTCCAACTTAGACCCATATTATGCAAACAAGGGACCTAGATTGAACTTGAAAGATATGGAAGGACCCCTGACCTGTTAATATATGTTATGTATGTAAGGATGGGAAAGCTAGGCCAAGCAAGTGATTGCTCAAATACAGTTTGAATCGGGAGCTGCATGTACAATGCAAGATCTCCTTATTACAAATCGGTAGCGGTAGCGCCACCACCCTGAATTAGGATCAGATTTGTGTAGTTGTTCTGTGGTTTCATAAATGCCTAAGTTGTTACTCTAATCTGTAATACATGTCCAGTGTAGTACTCATGTGTTAATAAGCATGTTGTTGATAAGATCCTATGATGAATAAGTGTTTCCCACTTTAAAGTCAAATTGTGATTTCAGCTATGACAAGGTATTATAAACTTATTTTCATTCGATGACATACGTATAAGATTATGTGACTAGAAGACTAGCACTATATGTTAGCATTGATAAATTTCGCTTGTGTATGTTAGTAAATTAAGATAATAAGGTATTTAATAATATTTGAAGTTATAAAATGTAACTTTCAATATTTTAAAGTAAAATTCATTAATTATTTAATATAAATGATATTAGATTTATTTAATAATTATATTAAATAAATAGATTAAAAATAATTTTATTGATTTAAAAATCATTTAAAAAGGATATAAATGGTTTAAAAATATTTTATGTAATTATAAATGACTTTTAATATTTTAGTGAATAATTCCTTAATATTTTAATATTAATGGTAATTGTTTAAAAATGATTTTTAAATGTTTTAAAATTATTTAAGGGTAATATTAATACTTTAAAAATATTTTGAGTTATTATAAATAACTTTGATGTTTTGGCAATGGTTGCATTAATATTTTCATATTATTTAAATATTAATGATAATAAAATTATCTAATATTTAAATCATTTAATAATGATTCTAGAGTTTGAAAAATTAAGATAAATTATAATAATTATTTAAAAATTATTATAAGGCATTTAAAAATAATATGACTATTATTTAAAATATCCAGGATAATATTGAACTTTATGATAGAGTTCTAAACTCGATAATTACCCGATAAAGCCATCGGTACACCGAAATATTACCGAAATTGATCTGAACCTATATAGTTTGACTGTATAAGTGTTTGTTTGTGTCTTAATGACTGATATAACTATATGACAATGTGATTAGGTTATGTATTAACTATAAATAACAGTATGATGTGTTATGATATGTTATTTTAATCAATAGAACAATCTTATAAATGATAGGTTGTTGAATTAAGGATAGAACTAAGTTGTGTAAGCAGCAGACCAGGCAAGTATCCTAAACTCTTGTTTTACTTTATTCAACGGATATCGTAAGCAAGTATCTTACCTTTGCATTTTCTTTATGCAATGGACATGAGTAAGAAGGTTTCAGAATTATATTATTATTGTACTAGAATATTAACCCTATTGTTATATATGTTATATCCGATCATTGATTATCAACATGGTACTATATTGTAATTCAAATATATATATTCTGTTCGTTATTTTATAAACATGGTTATACAAGTGTCCCCACTTGGATAGTCATTGTATTTAATCACATGTTGATATATATATATATATATATATATATATATATATACACCTATTGATACCGGTATGTATACATGAAGTAAGAGTCGTCTAAGCTATTTGACCAGCTAGACACATAATTAGAAATAAACATCCCGAACATGGAAAAACTTTTATGCGCCCAAGGCGGACAGAGTGAACGATAATATCGTTTTTGCATGTAGTATTGATCAATACAGGGCATAACGGGCTGATCACCCCCCATGCCCGTAAGATATGACGGTTTGTAGATGAAGTTCTATTAAACCTATTCGATAATTGAGAACAATGTTCATAGTATGTCACCTTAACCCTATTTATAGTCAGTACGTAGTTTCAAAAATTTGATAGAGAGTTGTTAGGTTATTATTATCAGTTTAGATTACTTCACAACCTTTGATTTGTTGTAGAAGGGTAGTGAAAAGAAAACATTTAATCCTTTCAGCTAATATTTATAATTGTTATTACTTGCTGGGTACTCAAATGCTCATCCTTGCTTAAATTAAATGTTTTCAGTTAAGTATGACCAACCAAAGGGCTCTGCCAGGAATAAAGGGAAAGGAAAGCTGTCAGAATAAGTTTGTGTTATCTTATGTAATAGCTAGACTTAAATAAGATGACGTTATTTATTATTTATCATGTAATGAAATGTTTTAAGGTCGCGTAACTGGGATTTAGAAAACTCTGATATGTAAATTAAGTTTGATATTTATGACATTATTATTATTATTATTATTCTGCTCAAAGAAATGGTATCGTGAAGTACTAAATTCGGGTTTCAAGTACCTAAATTTGGGGGCATCACATGTTGGTATCAGAGCTTTAGGGTTAGAAACCGTAGGTGAGAGTAGTCCTTAGAGCAGAGGAAAATGTTGAAAGTACAAATAACTCATATAGAGTTTAAAAGGAGATGAATCGAATAAATTCATCGTCAAACAAAAAATAAAAGATAACTTATATAAAACTTTGACTTGCTGTGTGTATATATTATATGCTAATCAGGATAATTTATGTGTAGATGTCAGGAGGAAAAGGATTAGGATACCCTAAGATCGTAAAGGAGCCAATATCAATGCCAATAGCTGAACTAGAGGCTCACATTGAAGATAACCTTGATGAGGTGATCATTTTGGAAAATATAGTACCAGACCCACAAACGTTGGAATTAACAGATAGTGATTCAGACACTAAAGTTGAAGCTGATCAAGCATCAACAGAGGTACAGAATCTGAGGAACAAGGTTTCTTGTTTGGAAAAGTTGTGGGAAATAGAAAAGTTATTGAATAGTCAGCTGCGAAACGCCTTACTAGAAACAATGGAAGAACAAGATAATCTTAAGATCCAAATTGAACAAATGGGAGCCACAAGCAACATATCATGTGCAGCTTCGAGCAAGAAGGGGAAAAGAAAGATAGAAGGCCACGACTTAGGAAAATTCGATAAGAAGAAATGGAAAAAGATATGTTATCTTTGCGGTTATGAAGGACATACCACTCTGTATTCTCCCGACTATAAACCAGGTGCATGTTTTATTTGTGGATTGGAAGGTCATCAGGCGAAGGGTTGTCCAGAATCAGGAAAGAGGTGTAGGAAATAGGTAGAATTAGTATTTAATTATGTATGTTTTGTAATGTACGTGTGTATTATAATAATCCCAACTTTGGTGTAAGATGTAGTAGCGATTCCTGACTTTTGTGGTCACAAAGGGATATCGAATGTTTAAAGCAGTATGTGCTATGTTATGTACTGTGAAATAGTTAAATGAATATGAATCTATGTTTGGTTAATGAAGAAAGTTTAAAATATTAAACATATATGATAAGGTTTAGAATGTAAGTTAATAAAATATAGATGATGTTTTATTTAACTAGATAATGCCGCCAAGACGTCAAACTCGAAACCAAAGGGCAGAAGAATTTATCAACAATGCTGGAGGATAACAACCAGACCTGATGCAAAATTTCGCAAACGTGGTAGCTCAAGCCATGCAAAATGGAATGCCAGCCGCGGGAAATCAACCAGACAATCAATTTGCAAATTTCAAAGATTTTAAGGCCGTAGGACCGCCGAAATTTAGAGGTACCACTGACCCGATAGAAGCCCAAACTTGGGTTAAGGAAATAGATAAAGCGTTTGTAGTCGCAAGGGTAGATGAGGGGAAAAAGACAGCTTTTGCCACCTATATGATGAAAGGAGAGGCAAATTTTTGGTGGGAGGCAAATCAAGCTAGGGCCGGAGAAGGAGTGATAGCATGGACTAGGTTTAGAACGCTATTCTTTGAGAACTATTTCTCGGCTAGTGTACAGGCTAGGATGGAGGCAAAGTTTTTGGAATTGAAGTCGGAGAACTTGACAGTTGCGGAGTATGCCGCAAAGTTCAATGAGTTAGCTAGGTTCGCTCCACACCAAGTGGATACGGAGGCTAGAAAGGCAAGGAGGTTTGAGCTAGGCCTAAAACCCTGGCTCTATAACAAGGCAGCGGTGTTGTAGATCAACACATTTGCCGCATTCTTAGAAAATGCTATCATAGCTGAAGGGGGAAGTGAGGCCATGAGTCTCTATAATAAGGAGAGAAAGAATAAGGGTAAGGGAGCTAGGAAGGTAGAAGTAGGTAGTGGAAGTAGGGGTGAGAAAAGGAAGTGGAACAATGTGGGGAATGTTCAAGTCAAGCAGGAAGGTATGAAAAAATAGGCTGTGCAGTGTAAGAATTGTGGGAAGAGTCATTCAGGTGAGTGTCTTAAAGGCAAGTTTGTGTGCTACAAGTGTGGGCAGGAGGGACATATCTCTCCTAACTGTCCCAATCCTAGGATAAGCAATGGGTGTTTTCTGTGTGGATCCACAGAGCATAAGGTGAAGGACTGTCCAAAAAGGAGAATGGATATAGGTAGCGTGAATGCGGGAAGAGGCAGTGGAACAATGGCGATAACGTGACCAACTTCAACAAAATCAACCGCAAGAGTCTTCAACATGATGATTCGAGGATCGTAGTAACGGTAGGGATGGAACTTCAGGTATTATTCGTATGAATTATATTTTCGTATATACGATTTTCTTAAATATAAGTAAATTATGTTATAAAGAAATTTTGAAGGAGAAATTTCCGTACGATCAGATAGTCAAGTTTTATGTTGAATAGTTAAAGATCAATTCGATCGAATCTGATCGAGATCTACCTGAAAAGACTGAGTATGCTATTTTCCCTAGTATCTATAAGTTTTGAAGCGATGATTCCGGGGACGGAATCCTTATAAGGGAGGGTAGATGTAATAACCCAAAATTTTCAATATAATTAAATAATAAAAAAATTTTGCATTTAATTTTTTTATATATATAAAGGTGGAAATATGTGTAAAGTAAAGTATATGTACATATGTGATTATTATTGTTAGCAATATGTCTATAAATACGATAAGAATTATATAGATAATTAATGATTATGGAGATCCATAAATACATTAACCGATGATGATTGGAGTAATTAATTTTGGTGTTAATTAATCAAGGAAGTGAATAATTTGTTTATTTGACATATTATGTGCATGTGAGAAATTATATGACTATATTATATAGTGTAGTGTGACTTTTATGTGATTACATAGTGAATTTTATTTAAACTATATGGAATATGTATATCATGAAATATGCAAGTAACCATATATTAAGGTTTATTAAAACTATAGGGTATAATGTGACGCCCCCAAAACAGGTATACATCACTCATCTTGGGTCGCCAAATACATGGTGCAAAATTCAAATACAACTTAATTATACAATAGTCGTGTAAAATACGACAAAATATAATCTAAGAGTTTTTAATAAGAATATTGTCATCTAGACAATATACAAACTCAATGGAGTCCTCATTACATTTATTGTCACACTATTTAACAGAATAGTGAGGACTATTAATGCTATCATCTAGACCGTCACTCCGTTCCCCGACTAGTCCCGGCTACGTTCTCATTTCCTAAAGAGAACAGTGAAAGAAATGGTGAGCTCAACTAGCCCAGTAAGAAATATTATGACTAAGATAATGCGGAATAATCTATTAGAAGAGTCAAGTAGAGAATAAAATCTATTATCTTCTATGATTTGAAAGGGTTTTCTTCACTTTTATCGCTAAGACTCAGCTTAATAAATAAACCACATCATCCCTGCACTACGGCCAATGATATTAATTAGTATCACGACCACAAATTATCCATGCACTACGGGCCAAGGATATTCGTGTATTCATTAATGGTCATGATCATGCCAACAACTGTCCATCAATGCACTATGGGCCAATGAGGACTTTTACCACATCATTTGTAATATTACGGTCATGATTATACCGAATAATCCCTGGTCATAATCATACCAAGTCCATCTATGCACTACAGGCCACATATGACTTTCAACATAATATAAACATGAGTATGATGACAATGATATAAGAATTCAATAAAATAAGTTCAATAATTAATTTATCCAGGAACCAATAACGTCCAAATTGTCAACATAATACTGCTTTGTGGAGTAAAATTCAAGAATGCTTAGAAAAATATTTCCATGAAAAGATACTGGATGAAGCGCAAATATCAAGGATACTCCACTAATTTCATGGAGTATAAAAGCCAAAACTTTAACCAACTGAGTATAATAAAGAATGGAATAACAAAAGAATTCACCAGGAATGCGATAAGACGCACATACCGGTTATTCCAATAGAATAATAAATAATGGAACCAGGTCATGCTTAAACGCACAGACAGGATATTCGAACTGAATAATAAAGAATGGAATAACAAAAGAATTCACCATGCATGCGATAGACCGCACAGACAGGTTATTCCAATAGAATAATAAATAATGGAACCAGGTCATGCATAATACGCACATACAAGATGTTCCAACAGAATAATAAAGAATGGAATAACAGAAGAATTTCACCATGTATGCGGTGCCAGATGTATGGAGTTATTCAACGTAATAATAAATAACGGAACCGGTCATGCGTAATTAAATGCAGACGGGATGTTCCAACAGAATAATAAGGGATTGAATAACAATAGCTCTCTTCAAGAACACGAAAGAAATAATACCCCTTACCTTAGAAAAACTTGATACTGGAATAGTGAGGTAGCAGACTTCTCTTCTTCTTTCTCTCTATAATTTCTATCTATAATAATTGCTCTAAAGCCTTTGTGAATTGGTGAGAAATGAAGGAAGAATGAGCTTCTATTTATAGGAAAATATAGTTTCGATAATTGCACGTTTTGGGGCTTGAAATATTATAGTATAATACCTTCCTCTTTTTCTTCATTTTTAATTTAGTCCTGCAAGTATTAACAAACTTGCACCACCTCCCCTAATAGTAAATAATGTGAATTAATAGTTCATTCATGTGACTCAATAGTATAATCATATGAAAAAACTAATTACAGTATAGTACCTTCAACTATACCTCCATTTTTAACTTAGTCATGCAAGTATTATAAATCTTGCATCAACCCCCCTAATAGTACAAGAATGTGATTCAATAGTACACACATGTGAACAAATAGTTATATAAGCATGTGAATTAGTAGTAATTAATTGCTCATTTATCCGATAAATTACCCGATTTATCAATATAACCCCCAGACATCAATTATCATCGGAATAGATATCGATTTCCACTAACACTAATAATCCCAACACAATGGAATTATCAAATTCATCTTTAATCAACACAACTTATTCATCATTAATATTATAACTCACAATATTTAACAACCAGGTCGTTCCCAGGAAAGAGGGGGCTTTCCGATAAGGATTTCTCCTTATTGGCGCACAATTAGGTGACCAAACCTTTCCTTGACAAAACTTCTAGACATTGTCAATATTGCAAATAATAATATGAATAACTTTGTCGTCTCAATTATTGATTTAATAATAATAAATATAATGCAGATGATACTATGACAATAATTGAATCAATAATATGAGAGATATGATGCAAAGAATTATCGTAGTAATAATTGAGTAGAAGGCGAGTGACTTCTCACGTAAGCATCAATAATCAATACGGTGTGCTACTATGAAACCACGCGTATTATTGTACTTTTACTATCGGGTAGTTCAACAGTTTTAACGGTAACACTTTCGCCGTTATTTTTATAAAAAGATAATTCTGTCATTTTCTAACTAGGACAATACTTTCGTTGTGGGGTCCAGCAATGATTGTGCCGTCGTACGAATATTCTCTGTTTAAACGAATATTCCCCAACCAATTGAATATTATATAACCACTTGCTTACTTTGCAAAATTTGTAAATATTACCCACAACTATAACATTATATCAAATCCACACCATAATATTCAAAAAAATATTTTGAGAGAATTATTCTTTATTCATAAAAGTTGGGGTCTTATGACATCCCCTTCTTATGAAATTTCATCCTCGAAATTAGGGTACGTACCTGGTATATCTAAGAGGTGAGGATACCGTGATTTCATTTCAGATTCTAACTCCCAAGTCATTTCCTCAACATCGTGGTTTCTCCATAAAACTTTGACTTGAGGTATAACTTTAGAGCGTAAAATATGATCCTTCTTATCCAAGATTTTAATAGGTAACTCTTCATATGTTAAATCTTCCTCTATCTCGTCTGGTTCTTATTCAATAATGTGGTTCGGGTCTTTCACATATTTACGTAACATAGATATGTGAAAAACGTTATGAATACGAGATATACTTGGCGGTAAGGCGAGTCTATAGGCCACAGTTCCTACTCGATCAAGGATTAAAAATGGGCCAATGAATCGAGGGTTGAGCTTTCCTTTCTTTCCAAATTGTGTAACTCCCTTCTATGGAGCAACATGTAACAACACATGATCTCCAATATTGAATTCCACGTCCTTTTGATGAAGATCAACATAACTCTTTTATTGATCTTGTGAGGTGTTTATACGTTGTCAGATCATTTGAATCTTTTTCGTAGTCATACGTACCAACTCCGGTCCCAACAACGTTGCTTCACCCACCTCATCCCATCATACTGGAGAACGACACTTTCTTCCATACAACGCCTCAAATGGAGCCATGACAATACTTACTTGATAACTGTTGTTATAGGAAAACTCCACCAATGGTAATAACTTGTCCCAACTTCCTTTGAAGTTAAGGACACAGAGTCTTAATAAATCTTCAAGAGTTTGAATAGTCCTCTACAACTTCCCATCCGTCTAAGGATGATATGTCGAGCTAAATTGTAAATCCGTGCCCATAGCTTTTTGCAAACTAACCCAAAATCTTGAAGTGAATCTTAGGTCTCGATCAGAAACTATGGATACCGGCATACCATGCAGTCTTACAATCTCGTTTATGTACATACGAGCAAGACGTTCAAGTATATAAGTTTCTCGTATATGTAGGAAATGAGCAGACTTGGTCAATCTATCAACAATGACCCAAATTGCATCTATGCCTTGAGAAACCTTGGGAAGACCAGTAATGAAATCCATGGTAATGTGCTCCCACTTCCATTCTAGAATTTCAAGTGGTTGAAATGGACCTTTTGGTACTTGATGCTCCGCCTTGACTCGTTGACAAGTTAAACACCTTAAGATAAACTCCACTATCTCTCTCTTCATATTGCTCCACCAAAATGTATGTCGAAGATCACGATACTTTTGGTACTCCCAGGATGGATTGCAAACGGTGTGTTATGCGCCTCCATCATGATTTTATACTGTAAATCAGGGTTGTTAGGAACACAAAGTCTGGAGTTGACTCGAAGTATTCCTTCTTCATCGATTCTTACTTTCGGCATAGCACCTTCTTGCACTTTCTTCCTCATACGCATCAGCTCTAGGTCTGTAGCTTGAGCAACTTTAACTTTATTGATTAAAGTCGGTTCTACTCTTATATTCGCCATCATCACATGGGTCCCTAGAGTCTTTAACTCTATCTCCATCCTTTGTAAGTCATATAAAATGGGTCTTTGCATTGACAATAATGCACTCGTACCCGCATATGATCTTCTACTCAATGCATCAGCTAATACGTTCACTTTTCCATGATGGTATTGAATGGTATGATCGTAATCTTTCAACAACTCACGCCATCATCGTTGCCGCATGTTGAGTTCCTTTTGAGTGAAGAAATATTTGAGGTTTGTATGATCTGTATAAATCTTCACCTTCTCTCCATACAGGTAATGCCTCCAAATCTTAAGCGCAAAAACGACTGCTGCCAACTCTAGATCATGAGTAGGATAATTCCTCTCATATTCTTTGAGTTATCGTGAGGCATAGGCTATGACTTTCCCATGTTGCATGAGAACACATCCTAACCCTTTGCCTGAACCATCACTGTAGATGACAAATCCCTCCGAGCGGATGGTATTGTCGTAAGCAGTCTTTGAAATGAGTCTCTCTTGAGTTCTTGAAAACTCTTCTCACATTACTCGCTCCAACTGAATTTTATATCTTTCCGAGTCAGCTAAGTTAATGGAGTAGCGATTTGAGAAAACCCTTCTACGAATCTCTGATAATAACCAAATAAGTGAGAAAGCTACGTACATCGATCCATTGATTTAGGTTTCTCCCAGCTTTGAATTGCTTCAATCTTTATCGGGTCAACAGATATTCTGTGATTGGATATCACTTGCCCAAGAAATGCTACTTCCTCAAGCCAGAACTCACATTTCTTCAACTTGGCATATAGCTTATTTTCACGAACTTTTGGAGTATCAGCCTTAAGTGTTGCTCAGGGTCTTCACGGGTTTTGGAGTATATGAGGATGTCATCAATAAAGACGACCACAAAGTGATCCAAATATTCCTTGAATACTCGGTTCATCATATCCATGAAGGCAACAGAGCATTAGTCAATCCAAAAGACATGACTAAGAATTCATAATGCCGTCTAGGAGTTACGAAAGCGATCTTTGGAATGTCATCAGTTTTAATCTTCAACTAATGATATCCAGAACGAAGATCAATCTTTGAAAAGAATTTGGCGCCTTGCAACTGCTCAAACAAGTCAACAATGCGAGGCAATGGGTACCTATTTTTGATGGTGACATGATTCAACTCCCGATAATCAATACAAAGTCGCATACTTCCATCTTTTCTTCTTTAAGAATAGAAACAGAGCACCCCAAGGAGACGACTTGGGACCTAATGAAACCGATGTCTAACAATTCCTTTAATTGGGTCTTTAACTCCTGAAGTTCAATTGGAGCCATTCGATATGGGGCTTTGGAAAAAGGTTTTGTACCGGGTTCAAAGTCGATAAAAAATTTAATTTCACGTTTGAGGTGTAACCTGGGAAGTTCTTCGGAGAATACGTCGAGAAATTTATTAACAATAGAAATATCTTTCAAATCGGCGTATTTTGTTTAAATCGTGACATGAGATAAGAAAGCTTGACATCCATTTTTCAATAAACGAATAGCTTTATGGCTTGAGATGACCGTGATTGATTTTAATGGTTTGGTCGCTTGAATTCGCATAATAGGTTGATTAGGAATATGAAAGCTAACAACCCTACGAAAATAATCAATTTTAGCATGATGAGTAGTTAACCAATCAATCCCTAGAATCACATCAAATGCAAGTATTTTTAAAGAAATAAGATCGACAAGTAACGTGCGGTTACTAATTTGAATCAAACAAGAAATAAGTGGATGTAATGAAGGTTTCTCCCAATGGAGTTTCAACTGATAAGTCAAAGTCTAATTTCTCCGGAGTCAAATTTAAACGTTGAGCGCAAGTAGGAGAAATAAAAGAATGGGTAGAACCGGTATCAAATAAGGTATAGACTTCGCTAGAGTTATGATAAGATTACCCGTGATGACCTCGTTCGGGTTCCTTACTTTTTGGGATGTTACGACAAACGCTCTCCCTTGAACTACCGGCTTTTATTTTTCTGGGACGACCTTTGGTGCCTCCATCCCAGCTGGACTTGTCTTTGGTGCACGATAAAATAGGGCTAGGTGACCTTCTCTTCCACAATTATAACACGCTTTGGACTGCATCGCGCAGTTTGGACTGATATGTCCCTCCCCTCCGCATTTAAAGCATATGATAGGTGGTCTTTCTCCTTTCTTAACACCGGGTGCTGGTGCTGACGTCTTTCCATCATTGTTGAATCTCATTTTCTTGAAATGTCCATTTTTACTGTCTTGGCCATGAGTACCATCGAAGTGGTTACCATTTCTGGCATATTGATTCCCTCCACGTTTGTTGTCACCGCTTCGATTACTGCTACCACTGGTATTATCATTTTGCCGGCTACTTTCTCTTGGTTGAGTTGACTCGTTATCGCGCTCCAATAATTGAGCCCTATTAACAACATCTGAATACAAACAAAGTTTATGAGAAATTAGATATTAACGTATCTCGGGTATCAAACCTCTTAGAAACATCCATGTCATTCTCTCCTCATTGTCAACCAAGTGAGACACAAACCGGGACATCTCGGCAAACTTAGCTTTGTACTGCGACACGGTCATATTGTTCTGCTCCAACTTGATGAACTCTACCTCTTTCATATGACGAATACTTTCGGGAAGGTATTTGTCGTTGAATAGTTCTTGAAAATTCTCCCAAGACATCTTCAGTGCGGCAGGTTGAATACGCTTTACCGATTCCCACCAGTAATCTTCCTCTCCTCGCAACATAAAGGTGGAAAATGGAACCTTTAACTCCTCGGAGCATCCCAAAACATTAAATATCTTGGTGATCTACTTTATCCACGCTTCCGCCTTAAGTGGTTTTGGCTCTCCAATAAACTACGGTGGTCCCGGCTTCTTGAAGCTCATTTAGCGGTGACCTTGAGAGTTTCCAATGTTTCCACCTACATTTTGGACGGAGCGCGCTCTGCGATGATGTTGCATGAATTGCATAAAGCCTCTAAACATTCCATCGTTCATCATTTGGTCAGTGTTGTTGTTTGCATGAGGATTATCGCCTTCCTGGTGCACATTATCCTGATTATTGATCTGTGGAGACTCAACGGTTTCCTGTTCTCCATTGCTATTCTCAACATTCTAGGATGTCATTTTCAAATACTGCCACAAAAAAATGCTTAATTGACATGTCACATATTATCCCTATACTCTGACCGACCAAATAAATACCAAATAAACTTAGGTAGGTCATACTAGCGAAGGAATTCCCCGTCTCTCCCCTCCTAGTTCTTGTCTCATATCTTAGCGGGGATCATATCCTAAGCTTTGATACTAAATCGTGATGCCCCCAAAACAGGTATACATCACCCATCTTGGGTCGCCAAATACATGGTACAAAATTCAAATACAACTTAATTATACAACAGTCGTGTAAAATACGACAAAATATAATCTAAGAGTTTTTAATAAGAATATTATCATCTAGACAATATACAAACTCAATGGAGTCCTTATTACATTTATTGTCACACTATTTAACAGAATAGTGAGGACTACTAATGCTATCATCTGGACCGTCACTCCGTTCCCCGGCTAGTCCCGGCTACGTTCTGATTTCCTGAAGAGAATAGTGAAATAAAGGGTGAGCTTAACTAGCCCAGTAAGAAATATTATTACTAAGATAATGCGGAATAATTTATCGTTAGCCTTCAACAGTGTTAAACTGATAAAATATAACAAACATCAAGTTTAACTGCAGCGAAACAAGAAATCCATTAGAAGAGTCAAGTAGAGAATAAAATCTATTATCTTCTATGATTTAAAAGGTTTTTCATCACTTTTATTGCTGAGACTCGGCTTAATAAATAAACCACATCATCCCTACACTACGGCCAAGGATATTCATTAGTATCACGACCATAAATTATCCACGCACTACGGCCCAAGGATATTCGTGTATTCATTAATGGTCATGATCATGCCAACAACTGTCCATTAATGCACTACGGGCCAATGAGGACTTTTACCACATCATTTGTAACATTATGGTCATGATTATACCGAATAATCCCTAGTCATAATCATACCAAGTCCATCTATGCACTACAGGCCACATATGACTATCAACATAATAGAAACGTGAGGATGATGATAATGATATAAGAATTCAATAAAACAAGTTAAATAATTAATTTATCCATGAACCGATAACGTCCAAATTGTCAACATGATATTGCTTTGTGGAGTAAAATTCAAGAATGCTCAGAAGAATATTTCCATGAAAAGATAATGGATGAAGTGCAAATATCAATGATATTCCACTAATTTCATGGAGTATAAAAGCCAAAACTTTAACCAACTAAGTATAATAAAGAATGGAATAACGAAAGAATTCACCAGGCATGCCATAAGACGCACAGACCGGTTATTCCAACAGAATAATAAATAATGAAACCAGGTCATGCGTAAATGCACAGACAGGATATTCGAACTAAATAATAAAGAATGGAATAACAGAAGAATTCACCATGCATGCGATAGACCGCACAGATAGGTTATTCCAACAGAATAATAAATAATGGAACCAGGTCATGCATAATACGGACAGACAAGATGTTCCAACAGAATAATAAACAATGGAATAACAGAAGAATTTCACCATGTATGCGGTACTTCGCATAGACAGGTTATTCCAACAGAATAATAAATAACGAAACCAGGTCATGCGTAATTTGCACAGACAGGATGTTCCAAAAGAATAATAAGGGATGGAATAACAATAGCTCTCTTCAAGAACACGAAAGAAATAATATCCCTTACCTTAGAAAAACTAGATACTAGAATAGTGAGGTAGCAGACTTCTCTTCTTCTTTCTCTCTATAATAATTGCTCTAAAGCCTTTGTGAATATAGTTTCGATAATTGCAAGTTTTGGGGCTCGAAATGAAGGAAGAATGAGCTTCTATTTATAGGAAAATATAGTTTCGATAGTTGCACGTTTTGGAGCTCGAAATATTATATTATAATACCTTCCTCTTTTTCTTCATTTTTAATTTAGTCCTGCAAGTATTAACAAACTTGCACCACCTCCCCTAATAGTAAATAATGTGAATTAATAGTTCATTCATGTGACTCAATTGTATAATCATGTTAAAAAACTAATTACAGTATAATACCTTCAACTATACCTCCATTTTTAACTTAGTCATACAAGTATTATCAATCTTGCACCAACTCCCCTAATAGTACAAGAATGTGATTCAATAGTACACATATGTAAACAAATAGTTATATAAGCATGTAAATTAATATCAATTAATTGCTCATTTATCCGATAAATTACCCGATTTATCAATATAACCCCCAGACATCAATTATCATCGGAATAGATGTCAAATTCCACTAACACAAATAATCCCAACACAATGGAACTATCAAATTCATCTTTAATCAACACAACTTATTCATCATTAATATTGATTTAGGTGACCAAACCTCTCCTTGACAGAACTTCTAGACATTGTCAATATTGCAAATAATAATATGAATAACTTTATCCTCTCAATTATTGATTTAATAATAATAAATATAATGCAGATGATACTGTGACAATAATTGAATCAATAATATGAGAGATATGATGCAGCAATTACAGTAGCAATAATTGAGTATAACTTAGTGACTTCTCACGTAAGCATCAATAATCAATACGATTGTCTTTTACTATGCAACCCACAGCGTAGACATCGTAGTTTTACTACTAGGGTAGTTCAACAGCTTTTTAACAGTAACACTTTTCGTAGTTATTTTTATAAAAAGATAATTTTGTCGTTTTCTAACTATGACAATACTTCCGTTGTGGGGTTCACCAATTATTGTGCCGTCGTACGAATATTCCCTGTTAAAACGAATATTCCCCGACCAATCGAATATTATATAACCACTTGCTTACTTTGCAAAATTTGTAAATATTACCCACAACTATAACATTATATCAAATTCACACCATAATATTCAAAAATATATTTCGAGAAAATTATTCTTTATTCATAAAAGTTGGGGTCTTACAATAAATACATCATGAAGGTGTATATGACAAAATGTATGTGGATATATATTAAAATAATATACCATGAACATATTGTAAGCTATTATTTTTAATAAAGATTATTGGTGTGATAAAAAATTATACATGTACTATATGTATGTTACATTTTCATATTACATCTACTACCTTGAAATATTAAAATATGTTGTGGCATTAGGATATAGCTATGTGTGGAGAATGTGTATATAAAATATAACATAAGAGTAGGAAATTGTATAAGTGTTACAAAATTGTTGAGTATTTGGGTTGTCGCAAATTTAGTGTCTAAATTTCACCCTATTTCACATTCACGTGCATAGCAAAAGGCTAAGGCCTATTTCTTCTTCTTTCTTCCAAGCCTTCTAGGTGATGATTATGGGGGGAGTGGAGATTATGATGGATTTAAACAACCATTTACCAACTCTCTCTTAACCTTCATGTAATCCTTTCATTTATGGGTTTAATTTGGTGTACATATGTATTGCATGTGTTTTCATTTCTCTATAAATATCGTCTATCTCCTTCTAATATCCATTGCTGAGAATAGCTAAGAAGTGGGATTGAAAGCATATATAGAGTGAATTAGCAAGCAAATTGCAAGGTATAAGATTCTTCGTGTTCTTCATTTTCAGTTTCTGTCAAAATTCTATTCTTGAATTACCAATTTCTTGATTATGTCAAGTTGAATTGTAATTGGGTTTTATAACACTTATGTAGTTGTTTTATAGGCTTATTAACATGTTCAGTATGCAATGCGACTTGGTTACAGTCCAATTAGTGAAGAAAATTTGGTAGTTGGCTTGTTATCTACCGAGGTTGGGAAGTCTCTGGACTAGAACGGGAGCCGCGCGGCCGCGCGTCTTCCTAGTACAAATGGTGCGCACCCGCGCCCCTCTGCAGTTTTTGTTGGTTGTTTTGTTATAATATCTGGTTTATGGGGCATGCTAATACAACTTCGTTAAGCTTATTTCAGTCCTTGACATACTATTTATATCGCCTTTCATATAATCACTCACCTAGCTTGATTTCAAAAGAAAACTTGAGTTTCCAATGTGTAAACTCAATAGACCATGTGTACCTTAACATTCTAACTTGAAGACATGTTAGTGTGGTCTGATTGCATTGGTACGTAAGCATGCCAGTAAGATGTATAGTGAGTAAAGTAGTTTAACATACTAAATGACATTGAAAACATGTTAATGGAAACTTAGAGTTTCAAATTGGACATTGACTTATTATATTCGTTGTGATATTCCGATCTTGCAAGCATGGTAGTATGATTTTGAAATGCATGTCGGAAATACTAACTTACGTATATGGATTTCGTAATAAAAGCATGATAATGCTAGACTTATTAGTAAGTTTTACTAAATAAAAAATATGAACTTTAAACGTAATTGTGAACATACTACTTTGAGGGTTAAAAATTGATAATTGTGAACATGTTCGATGATACTCTTAGACTCGCTCATGAATAATAAAAATATATGTACCCTGCTTAGGTATCGTAATTCATGTAAAAAATAAACGAAGCATATTTAAAAAACAAAACGATGCTAATTGCACACATGTGATATGAATACTCACAAGCATGCCTAATATGAGTTATATGACTACCTTATATGTTTAAGAATCAATCATGTTAGACTTCGTGGTTCCATAACCTTTAATGGCCTTAACTTGTTGATATGTCCAACTTAGAACCATATTATGCAAACAAGGGACCTAGATTGAACTTGAAAGATACGAAAGGACCCCTGACCTGTTAATATATGTTATGTATGTAAGGATGGGAAAGCTAGGCCAAGCAAGTGATTGCTCAGCCCTAGTTTGAATTAGGGAGTCATGTGACGGCGCTCTCTTTAGTATAAATCAGCGCATCCGCCGCCACCAGAAATGTAGATCGATTTGTGTAGTTGTTCTGTGGTTTCATAAATGCCTAAGTTGTTACTCTAATTTGTAATACATGTCCAGTGTAGTACTCATGTGTTAATAAGCATGTTGTTGATAAGATCTTATGATGAATAAGTGTTTCCCACTTTAAAGTCAAATTGTGATTTCAGCTATGACAAGGTATTATAAACTTATTATATTAAACAAATAGATTAAAAATGATTTTATTGATTTAAAAATCATTTAAAAGGGATATAAATGGTTTAAAAATATTTTAAGTAATTATAAATGACTTTTAATATTTTAGTGAATAATTCCTTAATATTTTAATATTAATGGTAATTGTTTAAAAATGATTTTAAATGTTTTAAAATCATTTAAGGGTAATATTATTACTTTAAAAATATTTTAAGTTATTATAAATAACTTTGATATTTTGGCAATGGTTGCATTAATATTTTAATATTATTTAAATATTAATGATAATGAAATTATCTAATATTTAAATCATTTAATAACGATTCTAGAGTTTGAAAAATCAAGATAAATTATAATAATTATTTAAAAATTATTATAAGGCATTTAAAAATAATATGACTGGTATTTAAAATATCCAGGATAATATTGAACTTTATGATAGAGTTCTAAACTCAATAATTACCCGATAAAATCGTCGGTACACCGAAATGTTACCGAAATTGATCCGAACGTATATAGTTTGACTGTATAAGTGTTTGTTTGTCTTAATGACTTATATAACTATGTGACAATGTGATTAGGTTATATATTTACTGTAAATAACAGTATGATGTGTTATGATATGTTATTCTAATCAATAGAACAATCTTATAAATGATAGGTCGTTGAATTAAGGATAGAACTAAGTTGTGTAAGCAGCAGACCAGGCAAGTATCCTAAACTCTTATTTTATTTTATTCAACAGATATCGTAAGCAAGTATCTTTCCTTTGCATTTTCTTTATGCAATGGACATGAGTAAGAAAGTTTCAGAATTATATTATTATTGTACTAGAATATTAACCCTATTGTTATATGTTATATCCGATCATTGATTATCAACATGGTACTATATTATAATTCAAATATATATATTCTGTTCGTTATTTTATAAACATGGTTATATAAGTGTCCCCACTTGGATAGTCATTGTATTTAATCAAATGTTGATATATATATATATATATATATATATATATATATATATATATATATATATATATACCTATTGATATCGGTATGTATACATGAAGTAAGAGTAAATCTAAGCTATTTGACCCATTTAGAAAGCGTAATTAGAAATATCGTTGAATATGATAAAACCTTTTATATCCAATCAAATTATTTTGGTTGATTCGGACTAAGTATGAACATCCCGAGCATGGAAATCTTTTTTATCGCCAAGGAATGACAGAGTGAACGATAATATCATTTTGCTTGTAGTATTGATCATCATGAGAACATAACAAGTGATCACCCTTTCGCGTGCAGTAAGTTATGACGGTTTTGCGAGATGAAGTTTCGCTAAACCTATTCGAAAATTGAGAACAATGTTCATAGTATGTCACCTTAACCCTATTTATAGTCGGTACGTAGTTTCAAAATTTTGATAGGGAGTTGTTATGTTATTATTATCGGTTTAGATTACTTCACAACCATTGATTTGTTGTAGAAGGGTAGTGAAAAGAAAATATTTAATCCTTTCAGCTAATATTTATAATTGTTATTACTTGTTGGGCACTCAAATGCTCATCCTTGCTTAAATTAAATATTTTTAGTTAAGTATGACCAACCAGAGGGCTCTGCCAGGAATAAAGAGAAAGGAAAGTTGTCAGAAATAGTTTGTGTTATCTTATGTAATAATTAGACTTAAATAAGATGATGTTATTTATTATCTATCATGTAATGAAATGTTTTAAGGTCGCGTAACTGGGATTTAGAAAACTCTGATATGTAAATTAAGTTTGATATTTATGACATTATTATTATTATTATTATTTTGCTCAAAAAAATGGTATCGTGAAGCACTGAATTCGGGTTTCAAGTACCTAAATTTGGGGGCGTCATAATGGAGATGCTAAAGAATCCACCTCTCGTACAACTGCTGCAGTGTCGAAGGAGAATCCACTGTATCTTCCCCAACGGGTGATAATGTCCACCATCAAGTCAAAGGGGAAAATACCCATGGAAAAGATTGAGAAATTCCTCCCCACTATGGGTCATAGCGAAGCCAAAGTGGTTTTAAGCTTCAGAGAAGCTCCACATCAAATTTCAATCTTGGACTTGGTTTTAACTTCCGAAGATCACAGAAAAATCTTACTGAAGGTTTTGGAAGAAGCCTACTTACCGATATCAGTGGATACAAAAAATTTTAACATCTGGTTGATCACATTTTTTACAACAATGTGATATCTTTCACTGATGACGACATACCGCCCGAAGGGACCGGTCATTGCAAACCGTTGCACAATGCGGTTTTGTCCTCCGAATATATGCTAGCCAGAGTTTTGATAGATGGAGGTTCATCTCTGAATATCTGTCCTTACGCTACGGTTCTTAAGATGAATGTCAATCTCAAATGGATCCGAAGTAGCCATACGGTTATTAAGGCTTTTGACGGAGCCCGCCACAATTCAGTCGTAGAGATTGAGCTACCAATCGAGATTGGTCCCCATACCTTCTGCGTATCTTTTCACGTGCTCAAAATAGATTTAGGATATAATCTTCTATTAGGAAGACCGTGGATTCATATGGTTGGGGCAGTCCCCTCCACTCTTCATCAACAACTAAAATATATCATGAATGACAGCTTAGTCACGGTCAACGTTGAGCCGGAATGTCCTAAACACAGTGACATACCCCTCATTAGCTTCAATTCAGAAGTTGAGCCAGTCAATTTTCATGCCCTGGAGGAGAGCAACACTCACGACCACCCTATTGGGGTGCCACCTCTCACACCCAAGATTTCTGCCGAAGTAATGTCGTCTACTCAAGAAATGATATCTTTGAATCATCATCCAAGACAAGGGATAGGTAAAAGTCATCAAGGTATTAAGCACCCAATTCAAGTTGTCAGTCAAACTAGGACAGCTGGACTAGGCTATTCTACCAGTTCTAGTAACTGGAATCCACATAAGCATCAGATTCCTCCAGTTTTAGTTACACGACGTTTTTTTACACCTACAACTGTTGAGTCCGTACAATCTCCTGTAAAGGTGCCAGCCAGTGTAATGGCTATGTTATTTCCCAAGCTGATACCCGTAAAGGAGAAAGAAGTCTTTGTTCCAGACCCCATAGTGGAGGAATAGAAACAAAGAATTAAACAAGACGTTATCCGGATGATGTTGGGCATACGCATCATTGTCCATGATGAACATCCAAACAAATACACCCCAGAAAATGATTGCCTAGACGTAATGGTCATCATTCGGGAAAAGGAGGACGATGACAATCCCTCCATCACTGTCGTCCCTCAGGACTTTGCCCTCAAAAATTAGAGCAGCACTCCTTGCATTGGTCGATGAGGGTAAAACGGGCAGGAACTCTTTCTGCCCTGTAGATATCATAAATGCTTACTTTTCTGTATAGTACTAGCAGTTTTATTTTGTCAGTATATGCTAACATTGTGTATGATTAAACCATTTCATATATACTAAGTGAAAGCATATTTTGTTTCAGGACTCTAAATTTAGATGTGCCTGTGCTTGCTGATAAGGTGCCATTTCTCCACAAGGATTGTAGCTTTGATGTAAAGCTGGATTCAGCCTTGATGGAAATACATGAGGACATTGAGGTGCCTCCGAAAATTCAAGAATGGGTCAAAGACAAACCTACACCCAACCTTGATCAAACCACTTTCTTCAATCTCGGAACCATAGAAAACCCTAAGTTAATCCAGTTTGGTTCATACCTTACCCTAAACAAAGGAATGACATGGTTACACTACTAATCCAATTCTAGGATGTGTTTGCATGGTCTCATGAAGACATGGTGGGTTTGTCCACTGATATTGTTCTTCATCGCCTTCCCATTAAAGAGTGATTCAAGTCAGTCAAGCAGAAGCTCAGGCAATTGAAACCTGAGTGGAGTTTAAAGGTGAAAAAAGAAATTGTGAAACAATTTCAAGCTGGTATTATCATGGTGTCTACATATCCTAAGTAGATATCCAACATCGTTCCCATGCCTAAGCCTTGAGGAAAGGTGCGAGTTTGCATGGATTACCGGGATATGAACAAAGCTTTCCTCAAAGATAGCTTTCCCGTGCCATTTATCCATATTCTCATTGACAATACTACTTAGTACGAGATGTACTCTTTTGCGGATTGCTTCGCCGGATACCACTAGATTATGGTTGATGAGGAAGATCGTGAGAAAACTTCTTTCATCACGCCTTGGTGAACTTTTTGCTATAGACGGTTGTCGTTCGGCCTCATCAATGCCTTAGCCACCTATCAACGAGCTATGATGGCTCTTTTCCATGACTTAATGCACAAGGAGATAGAGATCTATGTGGATGACATCATTGTAAAATCCCAAAGGGAAGATAACCACTTAGACCATCTCGTAAAGCTATTCAACAGGTTGCGTAAGTACAACTTGAAGTTGCACCTTTGGAGTTAAATCAGGCAAGTTACTAGGATTCCTAGTCATCCACAAGGGGATTGAGCTGGACCCCACTAAACTCCAGGCCATCACGGGAATGCCCATTCCTCATACAGAGAAGGAAATACGGGGATTTTTGGGAAGAATCAACTTCATTAGCAGGTTCATTTCTAAACTCACATCAACCTGTGAGCCTATATTCAAGTTATTAAGGAAGAACTCCTCTATTAAATGGAACGATGAGTGCCAGAAGGCCTTCCTCACAATCAAAGAACAGCTAGTCAAAGCTCCCATTTTGGTACCACCCAGGGATGATGTTCCCCTGTTCATGTACATGTCCATAAGTGACAATGCCATGGGCTGCATGCTGGGACAGAAAGATGATAGAGGCCAATAACGAGCTATCTATTACCTCAGCAAAAGATTTAGCAACAATGAACACAAGTACACTCTGATTGACAAGACTTGTTGTGCTTTAGCATGGGCTTCCATGAGGTTACATCATTACCTCCATGGTCATACAACCCATCTCATATCCCGCGTGGATCCTCTCAAGTACGTGTTCAATAAACCCATGTTAAATTGCCAGCTGTCAAGATGGAAGTTGATCCTACAACAATTTGACATCGACTATGTGACACAAAAGTCTATCAAAGGTCAAGGAATTGCGGATCAACTGGCCGCCGCACCTTTAGGGGACTTCAAACCCTTGGAAACCTACTTCCCCGATGAAGGGGTAATGACAGTTCAGCAACACCATCGGTACGATACATGCCATACATGGAAAATGTATTTCGATGGAGCTATTAATATGGAAGGTTCTGGAGCTGGAGAAATTCTGCTATCTGGTACGGGGGAACAGTATCCCATCGCTATCAAATTGTAGTTTGTCAGCACCAACAACATAGTTGAGTATGAAGGTTGTCTCATGGGGCTAAAACTTGCCCGTTCAATAGACATCAAGCGGTTAAATGTCTTCGGGGATTCAGAGTTGGCAATTAGACAATCCATGGGAATCTATCAAACCAAAGAGCTACATTTGCTGCCTTACCATCGGCAAGTTTTACAGATGGCTTTGGAGTTTAAATAAATATCCTTTCTGCACATTCCTCGTAATAGGAATGACTTTGCAGATGTGTTAGCAACTTTGGCCTCCTTGATTCACATGTCGAACAAGGAACACATGCCAAGCGTCACATTTACCCTGCACAAGGGACCAGCCTATGGGAACTATATTGGTGAAATATCGGATGAGCTACCTCCCATCCAGCACCCTTGGTATCAGCATATCAAGGAGTACCTACGAGATGGATCTACACCCACTGAGGCGAGCCCGAATGAGAAAAGGCAGATCCATTGACTTGCTATGAAATTCTACCTGAGCGAAGATGCACTCTACAAAAGAGATGCAGGACTAGGTCTCCTCAGATGTCTGGACTAGGACCAAGCTCAGAGACTCATGGATGAGGTCCATGGTGGAGTATGTGGCCCACACATGAGCGACCCCTTAAGAAGATCCTCAGAACATGACACTACTGGCTTACCCTCAAAGCTGACTATGATGATCGTGTAAAAAGGTGTTATCAATGCTAAATTCATGGAAATGCCATCCACGCCCCTCCGAGGGAACTCCACAATATGAGTTCACCTTGGGGAATGGACATGATCGGGCCCATCGATCCTAAAGCTAGTAATGGGCATCGCTTTATATTCACCATGATGGACTACTTCACCAAGTGGGTAGAAGTAGCCTCCTTCCCCAAGGGTTACCAAAGAAGTCACCGTTTCTTTCATTAGAGACAATGTCATTTGTCAATATGGACAACCAGAGGTAATTGTGTCAAACAATGCTAAGAACCTCAACAACAAAATGATGGAGGAGTTATGCAGTAAATTCCACATCAAACATCTTAACTCTGTCATCTACCATCCAAAGATGAATGGTGTTGTTGAAATGGCTAACAAAAACATCAAGAATATCATGCAAACGATGTCTACCAACCACAAAAAATGGCCTAACTTATTGCCTCCTACTCTGTTAGCCTACAGAACATCAGGCGTACTTCCACTGGGCAACCCCCTACGCATTAACCTATGGGATGGAAGCAGTGCTCCCCATAGAAGTGGAAATGGAATCTCTCAGAGTGTTGATAGACGCTCAGCTGGATGAAAACCAATGGGTACAAGACATGTATCACCAATTGTCTCTAATAGACGAAAGGTGAACCGCGACTATCTTCCATGGTCAATTATATCAACAAAGGATCGCCAGATCCTACAACAGAAAAGTCTGGCTACGGCAGTTTAAACAACATGACTTGGTTTTAAAGAAGATACTTGACAACCAAGATCAGTCCAAGGGAAAATTCACCCCTAATTGGGAAGGCCCGTTTGTTGTCCAGGAGGTATTGACAGGAGGCGCTCTCAGATTGCAGGAAATGGACGGTGATGAATTTCCACAACTCATCAACTCGGACACCGTGAAATGGTACTATGTCTAAAGTTACCATCAAGCAAACATCCTGGTGTTGGATCATCAGATCACCAGTCATTCCGGTTCTTTAACCCTTCATCACATATAACTCTTCACCACACTTGGCCCCTCAAGGAAACATACTCTTCAAACCAACAGCCTGGTTTCACTACGTTCATACAACTTCAGTTATCCCCCTAGGGATTGAACCTTTTACACTTTTAGTTTATCCTGAAGACGGGATTAAACTTTTTTATGCTTGCAGTTTGTCCTGAAGATGGGATCAAACTTTTGCACACCTTCAGTTTGTCCCAATCATGGGATCAAACTTTCTTCTCCCCGCAGTATAGCCTGCACATGGGATTCATACTTCTCTTCAGCTGTGAATCATCCTGAGGGGCGAACTACGTCGACCTAATCTCCTATTCAATAGGAGTACATAGGCAACCATTTTACATGGCCCAATCGCAATAAAACAAAAACAACAAAAACATTTCTACCATTCTCCTTACAAAAAAGCGTTGAACCTCTTACACCAGGTTCGAACTATGCAGACCTGATCTCCTCTTCAATAGGAGTACATAAGCAACTATTTATGGTTCAGTCTCACCCCCTACCAAAACACAAACACTTGTCAAATGGTACTGGGATCATCCTTCAATCCATCACATTTCATTCGACTTTAGACCAAAGGGATGGAAATACCTGAACTCCTCCTAAATAGGAGATTCGGCGACCATCAAGCTGCGATTGTGCCTCAAAGAGCAACACCAATCCATAAGAGATGAAATTAACTAGGCTCCTCCTAAATAGGAGTATTGACGACCATCTATGGTGTGGTCAACCTCAGAGAGGAAAGCCACACTCCTCTCTACATTTCCATACAAAAACCAGTCCCAAGACACCAAAGATTGTAGGGATACACAAAGATCAATGATCCATTCTGTAATGTCCAGAGACAACTCAGTGTCCATCTATCAAGGAGGATTTCAGAATACATCAAGTTCACAAGCCCTGAAGAAGCAGACAAAATATCAAGCAAGCATTCAGACATATCTAAAAGGGAAGTGATCCAAAAATATATTTCCCTGCTATATATAATGTTGTTTGATATACACAATGTAAACTATACATGACAAAATGGCTAAGCTAGTTTGTGCAGGAAAATACAAGCCCATCTACAAATCAGTGTATATGCGAGCTATCAAGCCCAACATGGCATCCCTCTCAGCAGAAGGAGGTAACGATGTGGTCTCTTGTACAAGGATATCCATACGAGCTAACAGATCTACAGCCATCTGCATGGTGACTCTATGCTCATTGATGTACGTGCTCATCTCTACAATCATGCCAGTGGTAAGGGACCTCACTGTAGTACTATCTGTGACGACCACATCCCGAGTAGATATGACATTATCCCTCTCAACTATCACGTCATCTCTAGCTGATCTGGCCTCATCCCGCTCAACAACAGCGGCGTCTCTACGAGTTAATGCCTCATCTCTCTCTAATAGAGCTGCGTATCTCCCATCAAGGACTGTCAACATCAAGGCTCTAGCCTGATCTCTCTTGAAGGTCATCAAATGAAGACTCTCCTCAAAGTACTATGTTGAATACTGGATGACAACAGTGCTAGTACTGGGAGAATCTAAAGGAGATGTTGGAAACCCAGTAGACTGCTCCTCCTCGATGTGAGAATCAACGTCCTCCATGGGCTCTCCATCGTCTGAATCACTATCCGGTACTGTGGATACTACCGCAGCCGATGAAATCCATCTCCATCCATACAGAATACTCTGGAGAACAACTCAGATGGCTAATAGAGAAAGCAGCTATCTCACATTGATCCCAACATACATACACCCAGGATCGACCCTCTGTTGATATATGGCGAGAAGCTAAACGCTGACCTAGCGCCCCCTCGAAAGAATGGAAATCCTAGAATTGGTCAAACTGTGACATCATGGCCAGCAGGTGATAGGTAGTCATACCCCTCAAACCAGCCAGAGGAAGATAGTCCATGCCTGGAGTATGAGTAATGAAGCTATAGGGTGAGCGGAGCCCTGTGCATGGCAGAATGCTAAACGGATCTCTGATATCCGCCAAGAACCTCGACCAACACATAGTGTCTGTACACCCCGATGGCTAAAAAGAGTAAGACATAGTTATATTATGGGTGAAGCAATACCCAGGTCTGCGAAAGGTCCCAATCGGTCTCAAGTGTGACATGAACCACACATATAGCATGACCACGCTGCCTGTAAACACTCCCATTGGATAGGTGCAGCAATATGTGGCCGACCTCAGCGTCTTTGCTAAGATCATCGGTACAATGGAGTGACCCACCCTGAGAGCTCTCACTGCCATGATGACTACAATATATCTCATCCATGTACCGTGGCATATACATATGACAGCGCACATAGTAGTAGGACAACTACTATGGATGAGCGCCAATAATCCTCTGGTGCGGTGAAATCCCTGGAGTGTCGTGTATAGCTATCCTCAGAGCCAAATCTGTCAAACAGAAAATGCTAGGATATAACATGACCAGATGTCAGCTCATCCTGTACCACTCTACGCCGCAGTCCGGTAAGGGTCATAAACTGTCTACTCATATCTCCAACAGCTATATGCACGCAAGGTCTTTCTAATGACAACATCGTCAACTGTGCATACTCCTCCAAAGTTAGAGTCAACTCATGGGTGCCAAATCGGAAAATCTGCCTCTCCGATACCCAGTGCTCAAAGATGCCCTCCATTTAACTGTGGGAACTCAAACGTCAACAGTGGTCATAAGATGTGCAAAAAATGATCTCTGATCACCCTATCTGATGGTGACATGCTATCATACCACGATTGTATACCAGATGCCACCAATAATGGTGGGGTATGATCAATACGGCTAACTGTCGAAGAAGACATCTGTACGGGCCGTGTCATAAGACCATCAAGGGGTCAATGCTGAATATCTTTGGAAATACATACATATGCATAACATGATACATGCATTATAGATAATAGATGGCAATATGATATAGGGAATGGAAAACATTACATACATTCCTAAATATATCATCATCTATATACATCATCTTTGTACAGCTAAAAATACAGGGAAATAGGGCACAGATGCCCTACTACTAACAGAGGCCTATCAAAAGATATAGCGAGAATGGGGCACAGCCACCCAATATCTAGTAGAGGTCTATCAAAAGAGATAACGAGAATACACATCTGAAGAAGACAATGGTGTCAATATCTACATCATCAATCATGTCCACCTGATGTAACTCCTCCTGAGTCACTGGATCTCTATCAACAGGGATGTCAAGCCTATAGAAAGGATGATTTGCGCTGGCAAAGTCAAATGGGTCATCTGAGGGGCCAGCGCCTGAGCTGGAAGGATCAAACGAATCTGCCTCTACTAGATCTCTACCCAAATGCCGGATAAAGAAATGTGCCCGGTCTAGTCGCTGGGTCAAACTATCAATCTGTGTCAAATGAGTCAGATCTCGGACACAGGCTAGCCAATCTGTCATCATCACGGATCCTGGAACCATATCCCCCGTGAACTGAGGCATGGGACTGGGCTCCGATAGTGCGAGGGAACCACCAACGCTGGAATATGTCCTGAGTGCAGGGACCCTTTGATAATGCAAAATCGTCAACCCCCGACAATGGGATGTCACTGACAAGTGACTGCGACACAGGCCAATAATGCCTAGCAGGAGGCAAGATCGGCATACAGATCTCTCATGTAGTGCTCCTAATAGCACGCTCTCCTAAATAGAGCTCTCATCCTCCATCAGTAAAGAGAGGAACCCTACGGGTGGAAATCACAAACTCGACACCAGTCGGGTAACCATCCTCAAATCTCGTGGCCAAGTGCTCCCCAGAATAGGGAATCCATGTGATGACATCAGCTGTCAACAACTCCAGCTATTGGCGGCAATGAGTGAAACCCTCAGCTACAGGGACCTCCGCCAGTATGGAATGATGCCATCGTCGTCCTCATGGATAGGTATCTAAACCTAACACGCTCACAGGGCGCAAACATGGAAGTCTCTCATAGACCCAAAACTGCCAACACAAAGGCAAACATCTGCGGTCAGTAAACATTCTTAACCTACACATGGGAAACTATAAGAGAAATACTCACCAGCAGAAATGGGAAAAATCCTAACCAAGCCTCGGTCAAGCCCTGCGAACGCATACGCATGCCCCTGAGGAAATAGGCGAAGGTGCAGGAACCCCAATCATACTCTCATATACGGTCCACATGTCGCGTGGCGCTGATCAAAGAGAAAGACACCGTAGAAGAGTTATCCACTATAAAGAGGCCTCTAATGATCATCAGGAACAATTGTCACAGAATGCGATCCCTGACTCTGACGTCATCTGGCATGGGGTCACTCAACAGCCCACTCATAGCATCCACGCTCAAAGGACCTGTACGGATGATCCTGCCCTTGAGCGCCTCGGCCGGGACTCCTAGCAAGGATCTGACGGCAGTAGGGGTAATATCAACCATGCAAGGCACTCAGACAATCCATCGGCATCATCATCACCTCACAGTCTAGCAAATAGAGTGATGAGTCCGGTGAAACCAAAGGCTTATAACAATGGCTCGAGGTAATGTGACACCCCAAACCGGTACTTCAATTCCACGGGATTTGGTGTTCCTTCGTACAAATATCATCTATCTATCTACCCATAATAAATGCAAACCATGCAATAGATAGAAATAATAATAAATCTCCCCTTATGGGGTTCATCAACTACATAATAAATACAATCCCAGGTTACTCTATCCTTAAACATCTGTGCGGAATTATAAACAATTAAGTCTTAAACAACATCATTAACTTAAGTCTTAAACAAATACATCATCATATAAAACAACAAGTCTTCATCACTTGTTAACCTTGCCCTTGCCTTTACTAGTAGAAGGTAAATCGGTTCTTTTCGTTCTTAATCGCAATGTTATTATTACGCAAGAGAGAGAGCACAAATGCCCACAAGTATAACAATGAAATAACAGTATAATAACATGCGAGTGAATCAAAGACATCTGAATAAAAGCTCAACTTTTGAATCAAGAATGAATAACAAGAATCAAAAGATTTCTGAGGGTCATAAGACCTTGAACTATGTCCTAGGTTATCAAGGGTTATACTTGAAATCTTTAACAGTCATAAGACTATGGACCTTTCTTCTCGTACTTAGGGGGATCAGCCCTTAGTACCATACTGTGCACAATATCTTAATGCTAACGCATAAGTAAATTCCTTTACAGGGTTGTTCATCTCAGTTTGACATTCGAGTCCGCACCAAAGGAAGTTTGGTTTGGATAATTCAATAAGGGTTCTGAAATTTAGAACGTTCATCAACTAAGGACTAGATGAATCAATAAAGTTCACTAGTCTAATAAGGTTCAATAATAATAATATTCAATTTGAATAATAATCTCAAGAAGTATACAATAGAACAATTATTGTATAACTGAATCATGCTTGAAAAGATAATAAATCTTTAATATAACAATTGAACTTGAATAATAGTAATGATAATTTACTTGAGGTAACTAATAACTTGAACAATAATAACAAGTAGGGTTAGGAAACTTGCCTCGTGTGTATGCTAAACTATTACTACTTTCGTTCACCACAAATCCTACACACATACCATATGTATTCACGACATTCATTAGTTACATTTTCACTTAATTATTTAATATAAACTCCACTTTATTTAACAAATCATTACCCTTCTAATTTAATTACTTAATTAAATTAGAATATTTTCATTCTCTTACTATTATTACACTCGAATAAATTATGTCATAATAATTTCCATCGAATATTTAATTTATTCCATAATATCTCAATTAAAATATTTAATTTATTTTATAAATATTTTAATAATAATTTTCATCGAATATTTATTTTATTCCATAATATCTCAATTAAAATATTTAATTTATTTTATAAATATTTTAATAATAATTTTCATCGAATATTTATTTTTTTATTATTTTTTTTTTTTTTTTATTTTTTTTTTTTTTGTCAAGTGGTAATTTAGTTTAGTAACATGCGCCGAAGCGGGTTACCTGAGCTCATTTTTCTGCATTTCATGCGATTCTGCGATTCACGAACATAACAAGGCCAAATTAGGCCAAAAATAAATCACACGTAAAATTATACATGAATATGGCCATAACTTCCAATTAGTTATTTTTTACACGAATTTAGACTTACCCAATCATTGTAATACATATATAATCATTACTTAACCCATCTAGCATGATTTTTAACAAGTTACAACACATAATTTGCAAAATCAACACATTTACTTTCAGGTTTTGAAAATAAAACATGAAAATTGTCACTACGGATTCGTTATAACACTGGATCTATTTATTTAAACTTTGGTCTCTTCGTATCAACATGCATAACATCATACGAGTGTAAATTTTACGAAAACATTTATGTTTGACATACTAAAATCACGTATAAGGGCCTAAGGCCAAAACCCAAAAACTCGTAATTTTGTAGAAATCATATACGATGTAATACTATGAAACCGATGATATGGAATCATGCAATATATATATAAAACATGTTATGCTACTCTTATTATTACATATATCCATATAATAGCACAATTTCTCAATTACGAGGAGACATACAGAGGTTTGAAAGCCAAAAACTATGAAACCCATTTTATGAAAACTATATACGTAAAGTAGAATTTGGGAAGGAGGAGATTACCTCAGTAGAATATAATTAGTAGGCTTAGTTTCCTCACTCTCAATTCTCTTTCACAGTATCTTAATTCTTCTTGGAAATTCTCAGACTCTCTCTGAATATTTCTTAGACTTAGGCAAAAATGAAAAAAGAAAAAGAAGACGTCGTATATAATGATCAGATAACTGAGCACAGAGTGGTCAGTTGGCCCAATCATGGGTTAACTGCACCAACTCCTCTTAGGGCCTTGATTGGCTAGCTTCAAAAGACTTAATCTCATTTAATTAAATAAAACCTTTATCATATAGTTTAATTAATGTCACACTCCTTTATAAAATAAACTCATATCTTATTTAATTTATTATAAATAAAATATAATAATTTCTCATAAATTCACATAGTCACATAATTAAATAACTCATTAATAAATAATGTCAATTTATTAAATCTCTAATTAATAATTAAATTAATTAAAATAACATCATGCTTAATTAAATAATTCATATAATTCAATAAGCTCACATAATTACATGCTTTGAATAATAATTATTCTCTACATTAATTTAATAAATGTAACATATATAATTAAATTAATCTACCACAATTTAAGGTCAATTAATTATTTAATCTAATAATTAAATCATCAAAAAATATTTATTTAATTCAATAAATATTAAAATTAATTATAAAATTCTCGTTCGTCACATCTTTTCCCCCTTAAAAGGATTCTGTCCCCAGAATCACGACTCAATAAATTCAATTCACATTCTCCCCTTACAAAGATTACGTCCCCCGAATCGGATTTACACATAATTAAGTAAATAAATGAGGGTAATTCTTCATCATATTCTCTTCGAGTTCCCACGTAGCTTCGTCAGCGTTGTGGTTCCTCCAAATTACCTTAATAGAAGGTATAACTTTATTTCTGAGAACTTGTTCTTTTCGGTCGACAATTTGGACAGGAATTTCTTCGTAAGATAAGTCTTTCTCAAAATGTAGGGGTTCATATTCAATTACATACTTGTAATCGGCCTTGTAGGGTCGTGTCTGTAAACATGGAAGGCGTTGTGGACATTCTCGAGTCTTTGGAGGTAAGGCTACCTCGCATTTAACTTCTCCGATTCTTCTCAAGACTTCAAAGGGTCCAATGAATCTTGGGCTCAATTTCCCTTTCTTTCCGAACCTGATCTTCCCCTTCCAGGGAGAGATATTCAAGAAAACATAACTACCTGATTCAAACTTGATATTTTTACGATGTGGATTAGCGTATTTCTTCCATCGATCTTGGCCGCTACCGTCGTGCTCGGATCACTTTGACTATTTCGCCGTCATTGTACCAATCGCCCTAGAAATTGTCTTTCACCAACTTCATCCCAAAGAAAGCGGAGTTACGCACTTTTCTGTAGTATAACGCTTCGTGGTGGCGGCATGCCTATACTAGCGTGGTAAGCTGTTGTTGTAGCCGAACTCTACTAATGGTAGGTGATCATCTCAATTTCCTTTAAAGTCCATCACATGTGCTCTTAGCATATCTTCTAATGTCCGAATCATTCGCTCACTCTGTAATTCTGCATTTGAGGGTGGTAAGTCAGACTCATTCGCAATTGCGTACTCCATGTATTCCTAAAGGCGTTTCGGAAATTTGATGTGAAGCGCGGATCCCTATCTGAAACAATTAATACCGGAACTTCGTGCCTCGAAACAATCTCTTTTACGTATAGCCTTGCCAAGCCGATCTAAGTTGAATCTTATTTTGATCGGAAGGAAGTGTGCGATTTAAGTCGATTCGGTCAACGATAACCCATCTTTGCGTCGTAGCCTTTCCGAGTGCGTCGGAAGGCCAACCACGAAGTCCATTGTAATATATTCCCATTTCCACTGGGATCTCTAAGCGGTTGTAGCAATCCACTCGGTCTCGATGTTCGCTTTCACTTTTCGGATGTCGGACACTTGGCAACACATTCTCGCAACATCACGCTTTAAATTCTACCACCGTAAATGTTGTCGAAGATCTTGATACATCTTTGTACTACGGGTGAATCGAATATCTCGAACTATGAGCCTCACTCGTAATTTCTTCCTTAATTTCTTGTACTGGCGGAATCCAGATTCTATTTTCAAATCTCAATATTCCTTCCTTATCCATCTTAAATCTTGGTTCGGTTCCTTCAGATATCTTCTTTGTCACCTTTTTACATTCTTCATCCTGAAGCTGAGCCTCCTTTACTTTATCTAGTAGAGTTGTACCAGATTGCATTTGAAATAGCTTCTCATCAATCTCCATAGGATACTTCACTTCCAACTCCAGTTTCACCATTTCTGTAATTAGCTCCTCCTGAGCAGTTAACATCATCAATTTCTCACGACCCTTTCTACTTAAGGCGTCGGCAACCACATTCACCTTACTCGGATGGTATAAAATCTCACAGTCGTAGTCCTTAATTAACTCCAACCACCTTCTTTGACGCATATTCAAGTCCTTCTGCGTGAAAATATATTTCAGACTCTTATGGTCCGTATATATTGCACACTTCTCCCCGTAGAGATAGTGCCTCCAAATTTTCAAAGCAAAAACAACTGTAGCTAACTCCAAGTCATGGGTCAGATATCCCTTCTTGTAATCCTTCAATTGTTGTGATGCATACCGTTTTGCATCAGCACACAACAAAGTCCTTTATGCGATGCATCACTATAAACAACAAAATTTCCTGTATCATTCGGAAGAGATAACACAGGGGCCGTACTCAACCTCTTCTTCAATTCTTGAAAACTTTCCTCACACTTATCTGTCCAAACAAGTTTCACAGCTTTTTGAGTTAAATTCGTTAACGGAGTTGCGATCTTGGAAAAGTCTTGTATGAACCTTCTATAATATCCTGCCAATCCAAGAAAACTTCGTACTTCCGATGGCATCCTCGGCTGATCCCAGTTAATCACGGCTTCGACTTTGGATGGATCTACCGAAATTCCATTTTTATCGATCACGTGCCCAAGAAATTGCACTCGTTCAATCCAAAATTCGCATTTCGAAAACTTGGCATACAACTTTTCCCTTCTCAATACTTCCAACGTTAATCTCAAATGCTCTTCGTGTTCTTCTTTGGTTTTCGAATAGACCAAAATGTCATCTATAAATACCACTACGAAGTTGTCCAAAAATGGCTTGAACACACCATTCATTAGTCCCATAAATGCTGCAGGAGCATTCGTAAGACCAAACGACATTACTAAAAATTCGTAGTGACTGTATCGTGTTCTGAACGCAGTCTTTGGTACATCCTCCGGCCTCACCTTCAATTGATGATAACCGCTTCTCAAGTCTATCTTGGAAAAGTATCTCGCTCCCTTCAATTGATCAAACAGGTCGTCGATCCTCGGTAATGGATATTTGTTCTTAATAGTGACCTTATTCAGTTCTCTGTAGTCAATGCAAAGTCGCATCGATCCATCCTTCTTTTTTCACAAACAACACCGGCGCTCCCCACGGCGATACGCTCGGTTGAATGTACTTCTTGTCCAACAATTCTTGTAGTTGTACCATTAATTCCTTCATCTCTACTGGTGCCATTCGGTATTGTGCCTTCGATATTGGAGCATTTTCGGGCGCCAAATCGATTATGAAATCTACCTCTCTATCTGGTGGAAGTCCTGGTAAATCGTCTGGAAATACGTCGACGAAGTCCCTCACAATCGGTATTTCTTCTACCTTCGGATTCTCTTTTCGACTATCGACTATGTAAGCTAAGTATCCTACTACGCCTTGTCTCAATAACTTACGGCTCGCATCATCGCCGACAACTTGCTTGTCTAGGCGATTTGCTACCATAAAATACAACCTTTGATGGAGTCATAAGGTTAATACGCTTCTTTGGCAATCAATTACTGACCCGTAATTGAATAACGATCATTCCCAAAATAACGTCAAATTCCCCAAGTCGAATAGGGATAAGATCTACGTTCATGATATTACCCTTAATATCCACTCTCTGAGTTCTTAAACACGCATTTCAATGGAGAATTATCTCTATTCGTAATTTCTATATTCATGGGATATTCCAACTCATCCATAAGCAAATCTAAACTATTAGCAAAGTCTTTGGATATAAAGGAACAAGTAGCACCCGAATCAAATAAAACATAAGCATTAATTTCATTGATCGGAATGATACCTGACACCACATCATGAGACTGGATTGCATCCTGCACCATCATATTGAAAGTCCGGGCGGTCGGTCGGTTTGTTGTGGTTGGTCCGGTGATGGTTAAGGCATTTCCACTGTTATTTCCCCGGTTTCCTCCTGATCCTGACCCTCCCGATCCCTTCTTGGGACAATCTCTTGCCAGATGGTCCTTCGAACCACAAGTAAAATAAGCACCCTTCTTTGGGTTTGGAGAGTTTGGTGCATTGTGGCCTTCCTGTCCACAATTGTGCACACTCTTTTTCCTTTCATACAAACTCCCAGATGGGCTTTCCCGCAAGTCGGGCATGCTTCGATTCTTTTCTTCTGACTACCTTGCTGATTCCCCGATGATGAGCTATCGTCCCACCTTTACTTCTAATTGAAATTTCCACCTCCTGTGCCACTTCCACTGACCTTGTTATTTCCTTCACCTTCACTCTTCTTCTTCTTTTGATCTTGATTGTTCTTGGTCACCGCATCGCTTCCTCCTTCAGTGAGGATGGCCTTTTCGATACTCCAAAGAAACGTGTTTAAATTTGAAACATTGATACCTTCTTTACACCCAAGGCTTTAGTCCTTGCTCAAACCAATCTCGCCTTCCTCTCATCCGTGTGAACTTGACACGGGCAAACCTTGCCAATTCGTTGAATTTAGCAAGATAGTCAGCACGCCATATTTCCTGCTTCAACTCTAGAAATTGAACCTCCATCTGGTTCTGTGAACTAGTTGGGAAATATATTTCAAAAAACATCTCTTTAAATCTCTCCCATGTAATTATACCTTCACCTCCTCGCACTTTGTTTGCTTGCCACCAGTAGCTAGCCTCAGACTACCGCATAAACGTTGCAAAAGCGGTCTTCTGGTCTTCTCTAACCCTAGCAACGTCGAAAACCTTCTCCATTTCCATAATCCACGTTTGAGCCTCGATTGGATTCATGGAACCTTTGAACTCTGGCGGTCCCAGGTAACCCCATGGACAACGACGGGGAAGGATGGAAAAGAACGCCTCAAATCCCCAGTCATGCACAATAGCTCTATAGTCAGGATGTAGAGCCTGGTACATGGAGTGAATGCTAAACTAATTCCCTCGAGGCTGTGTAAAGCCGGGAACCTACATAAAGTGCATATCAACATCAAAATCCTTTACTCCTCATCAATAGGAAAAAAGGAAGATCAAGATCTAACGTCATACCTCGTTGGCATGCAAATACATCGAGGGATGTCGACTCAAATCACCCAGGAGCTCTGGGTTTGTCACCTGAATACTCGAGAGGTCCCTACGAGGAACATGTACAGCAGGGGCGGGGTCCGCAACCAGAACATCCTCCTCCTCGTCCTCGACGTCCGGCACATCAACTCGGACTGGACGTATCACTGCCTCCACCAACCAACGAGGCTGTCTAACAGAACGGGGTTGAGGCACTTCAGAAGCCCTCCTCCGTATACCATAAGTGGTCCTACAAGAACTACTCGGCTGATCCGGATCCATAATATCTGGACAAAAGTCTCCAAATCACCTCAAAAAGGGTGTGGTAATTTCTAACCCGGAGCTTTCCTTTCAAAATGCATTTTATGACCATATGCATGCATGCATTGGTTTAACATACAGCTACAGTAGAGTTAAAAATGCATGACTATTCAAATGCCTATATTTTAAAATTTTTTGCCATAGTCCCCTTTGTAAATAGGACTATCCACATGCACATAGGCATGACTAGGTGGCCATGCAGTAGCACACCTGCCCACAGTCATATACATATTATATGCATAAAAAGTCAAAGTTACCAATCTGTAAGGGTAGTTTAATTACCGGGATTACGTTGCATTTTTTCCTGTTGCTCATTTGTCCTCAAATAGGATAAGAAATAGCAGAAAAGGTGTCAATTTGACTGTCTCAAAAGTCAAATCTTTTTACATCATTATGTTGAGCATGATTTAATACTAACATTTACTATGTTGGATATTTTTTATCAAGTCATTTGAGCATGCATATTCACTACTATGTGTTTAGATGTATTTTATATGATAAGTCATTTTCTAACGGATAAAAACTAGAAAAGAAGACATAGATTCCTTACCAGGACAGTGCAGAACACTTGTACGGTGACAGAATTTGCAGAAAGTCGCCCGAACTCAGCAGATTTGAAGAAGAGCTCTCAGATTTCCTTAATGGCGCAATATAAAAATGACTTATGAAAGCAACTTGCTAGCATTAAGTAGCCCAGGCTGGCCGCAGGTCCACTTGCGGCTACAGTAGGTGTACCTGCGGCACCCCTACGTGGATCCTACCCCTCCTTCTTAGTCCAATTTGAGTTGTAACGGAGTTCTCATAAGCTGAAAAAGCCAAATCAGGAATAAAAACGCTACACGATTGAGCAGAATGGCTTGCAATCCTGGTTTTCTCAGACCGAGTCGTGGGTCTACATATCACTCATTGGTGTTCGCCCAAGTACAGGGTACACTATGCCAATGAAGTCAGTTGTTCCAAGATACACTCGGCAATACCTGACGTGGGTTCAATACCGCCACTTAAGGGTCGTAACCCTAATCATTCTCAAAACCCCAGCGGGGGTATCACGCGGTTGTATATGTCGAAATACATAACCCCGGCGGGGGTTACAATGCGCACCCCAGTGGGGGTTACAATGTGTACCCCAGCAGGGGTTACAATGCGTACCTCGGCGGGGGTTACAATGCTTGTTCATCCTTTGACACACATATCAACGAAGGTCAAACAACCTTGACAACATTATAACTGTTGGCAAGTAAATCCAACGAAGCGTCGAAAGCCATCCGATGAACAACCGTTGATACACACATCAGCGATAATCCAAAAAATCCTCGGTGGGGTTTACAACGTATGTTCTGCTGATACACACATCAGCGATGATCCAAACAAATCCCCGGAGAGGTTTAAAACGCATGTTTCGTTGATTCATGCGTCAGCGAAGGGCAAACAGCCTTGACAGTCTACCCAATAGGGGCGTTTTTCCATTGATTCACACGTCAACGAAGGTCAGGCAACCCTGATAACACATATTGTTGGCAGTAAATCCAGCAGAACAGTGATATGACCTGGCGATACAAAGCAGGAAGAGTCAACATCATCAATGAGGATTGATGATGGAATATGTTATACACATCCTCAAACAGACAGAGCGTTATCCCCACAAGTCTCTTGTACAATGAGAGGCACATCTTCGAATTCAAGTCTGTATTAAGGATTAAAGACTTTGGTGATAACCCCACCGTCAACATCCTAAGATATTCGGATCACACATCCAATTTGGTTATCATGCCCCATCCCTAGTAAAAGCAACAGGGAGCTGGAAATCATCTCCAGCATGTTGGGCAACAACCCCGCACACATGCATCATACATTTGTATCATGTTGCATCATGTTTATCTTGCCGTATTTTAAGTGTCTAGGATTCTTTATCCTATCCATGTCTTGTATTGCATGAATATGATAAAGAGGTGCATCTGTAGACAATCAAAATTTTCTGCACACCTGTCACTAACATTGCAGGAGGGTAGATTCATCTTTCAGAGATAACCCTGGAAGACATCTCACACATAGTCCGGATACTACAGGAAGTCCAGCCTCAACCCAAGAACACACACCGAGAATAACAGGTCCAACCTCAGAGATAACCTCGAGGCATGCAGTTCCTACACCGAAAATTCCACTGGAGAAGACTGATCCATCTCGGAGATAACCCCAAGGTATTCAGTCTCAGTTCCAACACTGGGAGTAGCAGTTATCAACCTTGGAGATAAATCCAAGGAATGCAGTTCCAGCGATAACCCCGGAAGTGCTTGTTTCAAATGCATGCAATCAGCTTCAGCCTCGGCACTCACACCGAGGCACTCAGTACAAGACCCGGAGATAACACCGGGAAGACAGGTACACCTCAGAGATGACACTGAGAAACTTCAACACTTGCAGCAGTCCAATCTCAGAGATAACCCTGAGCAACATCTGCTTATCAGCCCAAACCGGTGATAACCCCGGTGAGGGGCAATGTCGTCATCTTGCCACTTTGACGCCACATCACATCATCTCAACATTTCAGTACATACATTTTTGCACAGCAATGTCCCACAATAACCAAGGATATTCAATCCCGAGTGACTATTACGCAGGATAACAGATAAAATTTGAAGCTTGAAGACTGGAGGGCATAGTCCCATCTTCCTGACTTCGTACAACCTCTAATCCCATGTCATTGCATAACTCTCGACAACGACGATCCGAAATAGGTCTTTAATACCTCAGTCGGATGCCTGGATTGTAATTCTAAAAGTTCGAGTAGACATTACAATGAATGTGTGCACGTACTTCGAGACGACGGGACCCGCGAAGCCTGAGGCAACCTGGCCAGCCGCAGGTACACCCCTCTATAAATAGAGGGCTTGGGGTTGCCATTTTGAAAGGGGAAATGGCGAGGAAGCCCTGTCAAATTTGTTTTGTACTCTCTCTATACTGAGTGTTTTCTCATTTTAAACACTTGTGAGCTCACATATAGCTACTCTTGTACCCGCGGGAGCCGAGTGTTCATCCCTTTAAAGATATAGAAGTCTTCTTTGGCAGCCCACTATAAGCCTTCTCACACACTTTAAAGCATTTCTCTTCATCTTTGCACACACTTTTCTTCACATTGAGAGTCGTGTTGCGTGTATTTGCCCGAACTTCAGTCAGTGGCTTTATTTTAGTTTGTACACACACACACACACACACACACACACACACACACACACATATATATATATATATTATATGGACTAACATTATCGAGTTATGCCTCGATTGAGCCTAGACTTTGGTCTGGAGCGTTTATTTGTTTTTTATATATATATATATATATATGAACTGTGTGTCGGACTTTGTCTGATGAGCCTGGATTTTATATCCGGAGCGTTTACTACTTTAATATATATATATATATATATATATATATATATATATATATATTTATATATATCAATTGTCATCGGACTTTATTCGATGAGCACAGATTTTACATCCGGTGTGTTTTTCGCTTTTATATATATATATATATATATATATATATATATATTGACATTTAGTCACTTTCGAGTTTACTTCATTGGCGGTTGATTAATCTTTGACTTTATTTATTTTTCGTCACTTTGGAGTTTACTCTGTGGCGGTTGATGGCTTTTACAGCTTTATTTATATTTCTGATCCCCCATGGAGGTGTTTCGTGGTGGCTGATCATGTCTGTATATATATATTTACAGGTTTTATATATATATATACCTACTTACTGCTTTTTATCAATTGCGACATCATGTGAGCCTAGTAATCATGTGATCATGATTGAGTTCATGAATCTAGATTGATTCCTTGATGGACATTTTAGTCGTAAGTGACTTGTAAATTTATTCACGGTGTTCGGATTTCCTCAGATGGTTATCATACCCACGAGGAGTTCGGCACTATTTTGTACATTATTTTCTTAAAGATGCTTCGCATCTCAAAAATTAAAAACAATCAAGCCGAACACTTAATATAAAATAGGAGTGTTAAAGGTCTCAATTACTATTGAGCACAAGAGTTTAAAAAACCTCTTTTATGAAACATCACTGTCATATCTTGTTTATAATTGAATTTTTACACAAATGCAAACCATGTGTATATAGGTGCGAACGAGGCCTCACACTACTTCCAAATAATTTCACATTGATCCACACACACACACATTCATATAATAGTTTCTTGAAAAGAGGCGGTCAGCGTGGTAGCACGGATGCTGGGGGTACCTAACACCTTCCTTTAGCATAATCAAGTCCCCGGACCCTAATGAATCTCGGTTTCACCGACCCGTTTAGCAGTGTCAAATCACTGGGTCAGTGTACAAACCTTTTCTCGATTGTGTTGGTACAACCATATAAAAAACCAACTGGCGACTCTTAACAGTCCATCGTCGACATTACACATGTCGGACCTTTTTCACTTATTTTTTCAAACAAATCTCACCTAATATGAGAACACCAAAGAACAAGTAACGAAAAGGGACAAATAAAAATCTCGACGTCGACAACTATAATGACCGTGAATTTTAAACTCCTTATTTAATTAAATATGTGATTTAATTTTTAATGAGTTAGTTTTGTGAGTCTATTTAAGCCCCCTATTTCCTGGGAATGATCTGGTTATTAAATATTATGAGTTATAATATTAATGATGAATAAGTTCGTGTTGATTAAAGATGTTTGTTAATTTAGTTTACTTTAATTCTTCCATTACCCAATTACCCTCAAAGGAGGTAATTCTATGATTTGTTGGTTTTGTTATTATTGACCAAACGGGGAATTAATCGAATAAATGAGCAATTAATTGCTATTGGTTCACATACAAATTACTGTTGGTTCACATGTATAGAACTATTGATTCACATGTATGTACTATTAGGGGAGGTGGTGCAAGATTGATAATACTTTAAGGACTAAATTAAAAGTAGATTTCATACGCTTCTTAACTCTTCTAATGGATTGCTTGTTCCACTGCAGTTGTTGATCTAAAAGTTGTTGTCCATTGTATTCTATTAGTTGTTATACTTTTAAATGTTAAGGATAATTTATTCTTCATTATCTTAGTCATAATATTTATTACTGGGCTAGTTAAGCTCACCTTTTTCTTTCACTATTCTCTTCAGGAAATGAGAATGTAGCCAGGACTAGTCGGGGAATTGATTGACGGCCGAGATGATTGTTTTAGTAGTCCTCACTATTCTATGAAATAGTGTGATAATAATTGTAATGAGGACTCCATTTGAGTTTGAATACTGTCTAGAAGGCAATATTCGTGTAAAAACTCAGCTATTGTCTTATCTTATTTTGCACGACAGTTGTATAATTGATTTGTAGTTGTTTTCTGTACCATATATTTTGTGACGCTCCAGAAAATCGGATTTTTAAGAGAATTAAAATTTTATTTTATTATGTGGATTAAATGAATTTAATTAATTATTTATGGGAGCAATCTAATTGAAGGTCGTTCTATGACCTAAACATATCAGAACGTCGTAGTATTTTGGCTACGTGGTAGAATTAAAGTGTTTGAATTTCCAAGACGAAAATAAAAGCTTTCCGAGAAATTTTCTGAAAAACACTATTCACATATTTCTGCTCGGGAATTATTTTTGAACTTCCGAGAAATATGTAACGATAGAATATCGAGGTGAGATGGAATATCCAATAATATTTCAGTTATGGAAAACGTAAAATTTCGCTTGTAGACTTAATTTGAGAACGTTAGGAAAATCAAGCGTTAAGCAATTAGTGTAATGATTATATGATACGTAGGTATTGTACGAGGGAGAGTATACAAGTATGATACAAAGTATTATACGAGTATGTATGAATGATGGTATGACGTACATAAATAAGTATACGAGTTAGAATACGAGAATTATACGTAAAGTATACGTTATGAGGCTTTAAGCCAAATGTATTGAATTTGTAGGATTGTGTAGGAAATATTAAAGTCCAATGGAATTTGATAAGGCCCAAATGTAGGAATGGTTAAGTCCAATAAAAATTAATGTGCAAGCCCAAGTATTTGTTTAATTGCAAGCCCAATGGATAAGTTAAGATTAATTAAGCTTAAGGCCCAAATTATGAACTATGGGTTATAGGATGGTTTAAACCCATGGGGCAACCCATGGATGACCCAAAGTGGTGAGAAAGTTTACTTAATGGCTAAGATATTAATGTGATGGCCAAGCAAAAGTTGTGGAGAGCAAGTAATGGATAAGTGTTGTGCTTAGCAAGTAATGAATAGTAAAGAGGTGGAAGTGGCTTAATGACCATTATACCCTAAACTAGCAACTCCTATAAATAGCAAGCTTTGTATTCATTTATTAGTTGCTAGATTTTCATCCAATAACTTATAAGTTGAGAGCTTATTTGCTTGAGAGAAAAAGCTAGGAAGCTAGCCTTTGAAGTTCAAGAATCAAGAAGGAGATTCAAGATTAAGAAAGTGTTATTCAAGAGTAAGTAATCCTAAGCCATGAATCTTTTTCTCTTCCATTGTTAGAGAGGTGGGTGGTGGTAGAACATGTATGCTAAGAAGGGGTTGGAATAATGAATCAAAGGGCTTAAGTATTAATAAGCCGTAATTAAGTCATGTTGTAAGATAAGCAATAAATGAAGTTATGAACTTAAGAAGAATGTATATGAACTTGTAACATGATTACATAAATAAAGTTAGTATGTTAACAAGAAGCAAGAATAATGGTTAGAAGTCATAAACTATCCTAAGTCATGAGAAATGGAAACATAAGTAGTTTGTATTTTTATAAGTTACAAACTCACAAAGAATAAGTAAGAACTTATTATGTATGTAAGTTAATTAAGTATGTATGTCAAGAAGTTAGTATGAGTAATGAGATGTAAGAATAGTGATTAAAAGACTTAACTCATTAATAATTCGTAATCAATGAAATCAAGTATGTTATACTTTAATAAGTAAATAAGTTCATGAAGAACATGTAATGACTTCACATGGAAATAAGATGTTGTAGTATGTAGGTGGAGATGTATATATGATGAATTGAATTCATTTAGAATGATGATCAAATCTTAAGTAACGAAGTTTTGCCAGAATTCACATGATTAGACGATAATCGTCGAATTCGTGAAATTTTCGAAACAGAAGTTGAATTGTGATATTGAGCTTGGAAACATTGGTTTTCAATAGAGATAAGTCTTATTTGGCATTATAGAGTTATGGACTCGAAAATGACCGGATTTCGACTTAGAAAGAAGAAACGAGCGTTAAACGTTCACGAACGTTTACCGTTTTCGTTAAAATTGGACTAATAGGTGGAATTTTAGCAAACGAATTCAAATAGATAAAATTCTTCCATGAACACGTAGAATATGTAATTTGTGAACCGTGGGCTCTTGAACGAGCCAATTCGAACTTATAACGAAGAAGTTAGGAGCTCGGGAATCTCACATAAAAGAAAATCTATCAAAATTGTTTGATGCATGAGTCCGCAGACATGCAAGGCGACTCAATGAGAATGGCCGCAAGGCCAGAGCGAGAGACCGGACTTAGTCCCCATAGAAGTGGCCAGTAAGCCTTGTGACCAAATTTTAGGAACTAAAAGCCCATGTATGACATGAAAGCCCAAGAGGAGAAGGCAGGTGGTAGAATACATGAGACTAGATCATGCACAGTAACAAGAGTTTACATGTAAGGAAATAACGATAATTGATTAGTAATGAACCAATACATTAATAAACTTAATGTAGCATCATTAAGATAATTATAAACCTTAAGTAATACACTAAAGGTTGAAGATAAGTCAAATGTGAACATGAATGGCATGCAATAAATGTACTTAACCAATGACAATTAAGTGTCGATTAAATAACATAAGGACGTTAGTAAGCCATGAGGAAGGATGTTTAACTCGAGCCGAGTGGTATTAATGAAATAATTTCAATTAAGTTATATAAGAGAAAGAATTTGGTAAGAACGATGTCAAAGAACGACGGCAAGCCGGAACCAATAATAACAAATCTAATATATGATTAGATTGAGAAGAAGGGTAAGATTCTTTAGGAACCAAGTATGTTCATTCATGACCTAATGTGGTATGTTATATGATTATGTGTTGTAGAGACCGTAAAGACTCAAAGGAAACGTAATTATACTGTAGTAGACGTTGAAGGCAAGTTTTTCTTAAACGCTTGTCTAATCTTCGTGTTAGTTAAGTTTTCAAATGATTTAAGTTATGAGATGCATGTATGGTTTTAAAGAAAGAGTCGATGCTAGTTTTAACTCGGCTAGATTAATCTTGATAGAGTGATTGATTTATTTACAAGTCTTTCAATATAGAATTGTTAATGCTATCTGTAATACCCGAATAATAATAATAATATTTAATAATAATAAAAAAAAAAAAATTACCTTATTTTAAAATATATTAATTGGACTTTGTAATTTAATTGGGTCAAGTGGTCATTTAATTTGTGTGGACTAATAAATATTAATAAGAGATGGGTAAATTAATTTAGTACAATTTGGGCCTTTAATATTAATTGGGTTTAATTTAATTAAATGTGAATAATAATACATCCAATTATAATTAGGAGAATTAAAAGATTTATTAATAATAAATCAATAGTCAAACCTAATTTACTTGACATTATTTGATACGTGGTACTTTGAGAAAAGAAAGGTATGACCCACAATCTGAAGGAAGAAGAAAGTGACTCGATTAACAAGGTATGAATTCATATTAATTGTAAAAGCTTGTGTGGAAGAAAAAAAGGATTGTTGCAGTACTATATTATTAGATATATAGATTGAGCCTTACATGTTTGGTTGGCAGACCTTGAATATTAGGTTACTTTATATATATATATATATATATATATATATATATATATATATATATATATATATATATATATATATATATAAAGTAAGACTTGATAATCTTTAGGTCAGCAGAAAATTTTTATAGTTATATATATATATTATATTTAGTTAATTTAAGTTATATTTAGTTAATTCAAATTATATATATTATATGTTAATAAATTTTGCCCATGAAACTAATAAATTAAATTAAACTTATATATATTAATTTAAATTAATTTATTTTGCCGACATAGTTATAAAAGTTTTAATAATAAATTTAATTGTATTATATTATTAATGATTGAATTGTAATAAAATTTTATTAAATTATTTAGGTTGAACGGAGAGAGTTTAAACGAGTTTGTTTTTAATATACTTTGGGTATTACATTGCTTAACCCAGGTACGGATTCCGTACTCTTTCAGCGAGACTCATTTGTTTTAATTTGTTCGTTCCGTAGTTCGTATCGAAATTTAATATTGTCTCTCATAATTATTTCTTGTCAATTTATTTTGAATAGCTGTTTTGGCGTTATATTGAAACTCCCATTTGTACTCTTTAGACTAGTGTATCATGTCTATTAATTTGTTTTGATATTGTAGTAATGTGCATGTTAGTACATTTTGGAGACTTGTGTTGACGATTTGCTTGACTTAACATGTATTGCGTTAGAACCCCTTTGTGTTAATATTTTTGTCGCATGTGTTGTGACATTATATTTTGTTAGAATACCGTAGGGTATACGAGCTATAACCACTGTGGGGGTACCACAGGCATGTTCTCTTGGCAGAGGCATGACACCTTAGTGGCGGTGTGATCGATCCCTGGCGTCTCCGTTTTGTGCTCCGGTGGGAGTTGGCCATTTGGTGTTTTGTTGTGGGAGGCGTATGGGTGCGACCCCTAGTTTACTGATACATTACATTCTGCGGATTGGTAATGTTTGTGCAAAACACGCCCGATTTTACTGCGATCTGGATTCTTGTGATCAGATGTGTGATTGTCATGTGGCATTATTTGACTTGCTGTGTGGCAAGGTATATTACTATTTATTTTGAGCTCGGTATGAAATAACACCCGACCATTTGATTGACCTACCATTTTTTATTGTGTTAGTTTTGTTCGTTTCATTTGATTCATTTCATCTCATTTCATTTAATTGAGTTAGTTATTTGGTTCATTAATTGTATTCTATATCCGTCTTGGGCATTTGGCTCATCTTTGTGTTTTTCTTCCCAGTGTGTCGGGGGAATCATGGGCACGTGTGATGAGAGCTCCATTCATTCCAATGGATTAGAGTTATTATGTTTAGGATTGATATGTCAGTTTATTTGAAATTATAATAATTACCTTCGGCTATGGTTTGAGTTAGTGGGATATTTACTATAGTTTGTCTTGTGATATTTAATTATTATGAGACCATCCTTTTATGTCATAAAGCTTTCATTTCAGTTTTGTTGTGTTTTGAGTAACCTCTCTTTCTATTTTGGAAAGGGGGTGTTACAGAGTTGGTATCAGAGTCAGGTTCTTTCTTGTAGAAAACCTATTTAGGTTGATCTGTGAGTTATGGGTAGACTTCTGGGTTAGGTTTTTGTTCAGTTTGATTTTTTTTGTTCAGCTATATTCGAATCTGTTTTAATCATCTGTTTATATTCATTGATCTCTTTCTTAGATGGCTCGTCGATCCGCTAGAGTTCTTTGGGAGGAGAGGTAACAATAGGGAAGGGTGATGTTCATTGATGAGCAACCTAATGATCGGATAAATGCTCAATTTGGTTAACTTGGTGAATCGAGCGATGAACGGGCTTTACCTCAATTGGTGGCACGGTGAGTACGAGACAATGCTGCGGCCATGCTTGAAATTCTGGCGAGGGGGCACTCGGGAAATAATGGTCCACAAACAAAGCGAAGAGGAAGGAAATGTGGATGGCCTTGATCGTGAGTGGTTCCAATGTATGTGTGGTTAGAGAGGTTTGAAGCGAAGCCACGATCTTTGATTCTGCTCAACTCCAATTGATGCGGAAAATTGGATTGCTCACCTAGAAGATTTTGATGTGTTGGGATGCTCGGATAATCAAAGAGTGTTGCTTCTTTGCTTACAAGCTAGAGGGGGATGCAGGAGAGGTGGTGGAAAGCATGAAGACAACCAAGGGTGATGGAGTGCGTGGAGACACTTCATTGGCGAGAGTTTTGTGAGGTCTTTTATCGTGAGTACTTTTCAAATTCTGGCGATAAAGAGGCCTATGCTAGAAAGTATCTATCCATTCGGCGGAAGGATGATGAGTCCATTACTGGATTTCATGACCGAGTTCACCGGGTTGGTAGGTTTTGCGGGAACTTGCGGGGGCTGCGTGAGCAAGCGGAAAAGTTCAAGTGGCGGATTCATTATAGGTATCGCCAACATCTCATTAACACCAAGTTTGGATGTATCGGCGATTGGCTAATGCGGCCAAGAACATTGAGATGGGGCGGTGGGACTTTCGGACTTCAAAACCGGAAGGGAGTCGAAGAGGACGAGAGATGACCGGCGAGGTCAAGCTTGGTCGGCATGGGAGAAATCAAGGTGGTCGATTGGAGCGTAAATCGTGGTGTTCGGCGAGGCGATGGCGTGGTCAAAATCGAGCGGGGGTTATCGGCGAGATGCCTCGGCAAAAGGCGAATCGTCGACTTGATTACCTTGGTATGAACAAAATCGTCGTGAGGGAATGAAACCGTCATGAGAGGCAAAATCGGTCGTTACCGGGACCGGTGGTGGGGCTAACGAATCTTATTAGATAGCTCCTTGTACTACTTGTGGGGCTAATCATCCAGGAAAGCGATTACCCACAGACTCACTGGTGCATGCTTCTTGTGTGTGGACGGATGGGTTACATTGCTAGGGATTATCTTTGGGCCACGTAGAAATGGTGGAGGTAGCGATAATGGTGGCAATGGAGGTTAGCGTCGAGGCGGTTGAGTGTTTTCTTTGACGATAACGGTAGCGGTACAGAATCTTGTATTTACGGTACTCTTTTAGTTGGCGATCGTGAGGCGTCTATTTTGTTTGATACGGGTTCTACTCATTCCATTGTTGCTCAGTCTTTCGTTCGGCACCTGGGTGTGCCATCTCAGTCTTTAGATTCTGTTATGTCTATTGTTACCCCGATGGGGACTTACGTGAGTTATTTACGATTTGTATCGAGGATGTCCGATCGGTTTTGGGGATAAGATTCGTAGCGTTAATCTCCTTCCGATGTGTGTATGCGATTTCGATATCATTCTTGGGATGGACTGGTTGGATAAGCACCAGGCCACTATAGATTGTCAGGCGAAGAAGGTTATATTTGGAGATGTGAAGTCTCCAGAATTCGTATATCAGGGTTCTCAGCCGAGTAGAATGGTGAAGTTAATTTCGGCTTTGAAATTTGGAAAGTTGGTGGCAAAAGGGTTGTGATGGGTATTTGGCGTTTATGGAAGATACATCTAAGGGTGAGTCTCGTATTGAGGATGTTCCAATTGTTCGTGACTTTTCCGATGTGTTTCTGAGGAGTTGTCGAGGTTGCCACCACTGTTGGAAGTGGAATTTGCTATTGAGCTTGTTCCTGGTGAGGAGCCCATCTCTAAGGCGCCGTATCGGATGGCATCGTTGGAGTTGCAGGAGTTGAAGGAGCAGTTGCAGGAACTGTTGGATCGTGGTGTGATTCGGCAGAGTGTTTCATAGTGGGGTGCTCCGGTCTTGTTTGTGAAGAAGAAGGATGGGTCTATGAAGGTACGTGTATAGACTACGAGAGTTGAACAAGATCACCATCGAGAATCGGTATCCATTGCCGAGGATTGATGACTTGTTTGACCAACTTGAGGAGCAAAATATTTTTGAAGATAGACTTGAGGTCGGGCTATCATCGGTTGAGAGTGAGGATGAGGATATCCCTAAGGCGGCTTTTCATTGCGATATGGGCATTACGAGTTTCTGGTGATGCCATTCGGTGTGACTAACTTTCGGCGGTGTTTATGGATTTGATGAATCGGGTGTTCGGGAGTACTTGGACCAATTTGTCATTGTCTTTATTGATGACATTTTGGTTTACTCTAAGTCTAAGGAAGAACATGAGGAGCATCTTCGCATGCGGTGTTAGGAATTTTGCGAGAAGAGAAGTTGTATGCTAAATTCTCTAAATGCGAGTTTTAGTTGGAAGCGGGTTGCATTTTTGGGACATGTTGTTTCTGCTTGAAGGCATTAAGGTGGATCTGCGAAGGTTGAGGCTATCACCAAATGGCCAAGACCTACTACGATGGCGGAGATTAGGAGTTTCTTGGGTTTGGCGAAGGTATTATAGGCGGTTTGTGGAAGGGTTTTCCTTGCTTGCCTTACCATTGATTTCGATTGATGAGAAAAGGCGTGAAGTTTATGTGGAATGAAGAAGCGGGAGAAGAGTTTGAGGAGTTGAAGAAAGCGACTTGTGTCAACTCTATACTTGCATTCTTGAAGTCGGGGGACAGGAGGCTATCGATTTATAGTGATGCTTCTAAGAAGGGCTTGGGGTGTGTTTTGATGCAACACGGTAAGGTGATTGCTTATGCTTCTAGGCAGCTTAAACCTTACGAGGTGAATTACCCCACACATGATTTGGAGTTGGCAGCGGTGATCTTTGCCTTAAAGATTTGGAGGCATTATTTGTATGGGAGACTTGTGATATCTTCACCGATCACAAAAATCTTAAATACATTTTCACTCAGAAGGAGCTCAATATGAGGCAAAGGCGTTGGTTGGAGCTACTAAAAGATTATGATGCGAGGATTGGTATCACACGGGGAAGGCAAATGTGGTTGCAGATGCTCTTAGTAGGAAGAGTTCGAGAAGTGTTCTGACCACTTATTACGCAACCTCGACTTATTTCGGATATGGGCGGATCGAGTTGGAGTTGTATATCGAGGTTGAGATGGGCATTTGGCGGGTATGAGAGTGGAGCCCTCTCTTATCTCATGGTCAAAAAGCTCAAAAGGAAGATGGGGAGTTATGGGGTTTGACGAGAATCTAGAAGAGGGCAAGCGACTGTGTTTCGTGTTGATGACCATGGTGTGATTTGGTTGGGTGGCGGTTATGTGTCGTCGGATCCGATGAATTCGAGAGGCGTGTGTTGGTGAGGCTCATAGTTCGCCATTTTCTATTCATCCGAGTTCTACAAAGATGTATAGAGATTTGAAGAAGAATTTTTGGTGGAATGGGATGAAGCGAGGCGTGGTGAATATGTTGGGAGGTGCCTCACTTGTCAACAAGTGAAGATAGAACATCAACGAGCTAGTGGGTTGTTGCAGCAGATTAGACATTCCGAGTGTGGAAGTGGGAGGATATCACGATGGATTTTGTGTATTTGGGTTGTCAAGACTTTCGGGAAGAAACGATGCCATATGGGTAGTGGTGGACCCGGTTGACCAAATCGGCACACTTTTTGGCTATCCATGAGGGTTACTCGGTGGATAGGTTAGCACATATCTTTTTTGAGGAGATTGTTAGACTTCATGGTACTCGGTGTCTATTGTTTGAGATCGGGACCCACGGTTCACTTCGCAGTTACGGAAAGGGTTTCAACGAGGTTGGGGTACTCGGCTCAACTTCAGTACTTCTTTTCATCCGCAAACTGATGGGCAATCCGAGCGGACTATTCAGACATTGGAGGACATGTTGAGGTCTTGTGCACTTGAGTGGTCGGATAATTGGGATGATTACTTGAGCCTAGTTGAGTTTGCTTACAACAATAGCTGGCATGCAAGTATTGGAATGGCTCCGTTTGAGGCATTGTATGGTAGGAAGTGTCGGGCACCAACTTGTTGGGATGAGGTTGGCGAAAGGGCCATAGAAGGGCCTGAGTTGGTTCAAATCACTACGGAGAAGGTAGCGGTGGCTAAGGAGAAATTGAAGTCGGCTCGATCACGGCAGAAGTGTTATGCTGATAAGCATAAAAGGACTTTAGAGTTTGAACCTGGTGAGCATGTGTTTCTAAAAGTTTCTCCTTGGAAGGGTATTCGGCGATTTGGGTTGAAAGGAAAACTTAGTCCGCGTTATATTGGCCCATTCGAGATTTTGGAGAGGGTTGGTGAAGTTGCATATCGGTTGGCTTTGTGTTGGCTAGCTCACGTGCATAATGTGTTCCATGTGTCGGTGTTGAGGAGTTATCATTATCATCCGTTACACGTGGTGCAATATTCGTTCGATAAGATTCGGGAGGATCTTACTTGTGAGGAGCAAGCTGAGGCGATTTTGGATCGTCAAGAAAGGATTATGAGGAGGAAGACTATTCCGTTTGTTAAGGTTCTGTGGAGGAATCATTCAGAGCGGGAGGCTACATGGGAGATGGAGGAGTCTATTTGAGCGGAGTATCCGCATCTCTTTGAAAATTAGGTGCGTTCCATTCTTTTGATTCCGGGGACGGAATCCTTTTTAAGGGGTAGGTGATGTAATACTCGAATAATAATAATAATATTTAATAATAATAATAATAAAAAATTACCTTATTTTAAAATATATTAATTGGACTTTGTAATTTAATTGGGTCAAGTGGTCATTTAATTTGTGTGGACTAATAAATATTAATAAGAGATGGGTAAATTAATTTAGTACAATTTGGGCCTTTAATATTAATTGGGTTTAATTTAATTAAATGTGAATAATAATACATCCAATTATAATTAAGAGAATTAATAAGATTTATTAATAATAAATCAATAGTCAAACCTAATTTACTTGACATTATTTGATACGTGGTACTTTGAGAAAAGAAAGGCATGACCACAATCTGAAGGAAGAAGAAAGTGACTCGATTAACAAGGTATGAATTCATATTAATTGTAAAAGCTTGTGTGGAAGAAAAAAAAGGATTGTTCTTGATCTTATATTATTAGATATATAGATTGAGCCTTACATGTTTGGTTGGCGGACCTTGAATATTAGGTTACTTTATATATATATATATATATATATATATATATATATATATATATATATATATATATATATATAAGTAAGCTTGCAATGATAGTCTTTGTAGGAGAAAATTTTTATAGTTATATATATATATTATATTTAGTTAATTTAAGTTATATTTAGTTAATTCAAATTATATATATTATATGTTAATAAATTTTGCCCATGAAACTAATAAATTAAATTAAACTTATATATATTAATTTAAATTAATTTATTTTTGCAAATATAGTTATAAAAGTTTTAATAATAAATTTAATTGTATTATATTATTAATGATTGAATTGTAATAAAATTTTATTAAATTATTTAGGTTGAACGGAGAGAGTTTAAACGAGTTTGTTTTTAATATACTTTGGGTATTACATTGCTTAACCCAGGTACGGATTCCGTACTCTTTCAGCGAGACTCATTTGTTTTAATTTGTTCGTTCCGTAGTTCGTATCGAAATTTAATATTGTCTCTCATAATTATTTCTTGTCAATTTATTTTGAATAGCTGTTTTGGCGTTATATTGGAACTCCCATTTGTACTCTTTAGACTAGTGTATCATGTCTATTAATTTGTTTTGATATTGTAGTAATGTGCATGTTAGTACATTTTGGAGACTTGTGTTGACGATTTGCTTCAGCTTAACATGTACACGTTAGAACCCCTTTGTGTTAATATTTTGTCGCATGTGTTGTGACATTATATTTTGTTAGAATACCGTAGGGTATACGAGCTATAACCACACGTAGGGGTACCACGTGCATGTTCTCTTGGCACTGAGGCATGACACCTTAGTAGCGGTGTGATCGATCCACTTGCGTCTCGTTTTGTGCTCCGGTGGGAGTTGGCCATTTGGTGTTTTGTTGTGGGAGGCGTATGGGTCGACCCTAGTTTTTGTTCTGTTCTGTTCTGCGGATTGGTGATGTTTGTGCCAAACACGCCTTCCGATTTTGCACGCATCTGGATTGCGCAGTCCGATGTGTGATTGCCTGTGTGGCATTATTTGACTTGCCTATGTGGCAAGGTATATTACTATTTCTTTTGAGCTCGGTATGAAATAACACCCAGCCATTTGATTCAGCCTACCATTTTATTGTGTTAGTTTTGTTCGTTTCGTTTGATTCATTTCATCTCATTTCATTTAATTGAGTTAGTTATTTGAGGTTCATTAATTGTATTCTATATCCGTCTTTGGGCATTTGGCTCATCTTGTGTTTTTCTTCCTAAGAGTGTCGGGGAATCATGGGCACGTGTGATGAGAGCTCCATTCATTCTAATGGATTAGAGTTATTATGTTTATGATTGATATGTCAGTTTATTTGAAATTATAATAATTACCTTCGGCTATGGTTTGAGTTAGTGGGATATTTACTATAGTTTGTCTTGTGATATTTAATTATTATGAGACCATCCTTTTATGTCATAAAGCTTTCATTTCAGTTTTGTTGTGTTTTGAGTAACCTCTCTTTCTATTTTGGAAAGGGGGTGTTACACTATCCTACGCCAATTGTTTGGTACGGAATCAAGGTAAGCCTGTATATAAATAAACAAATGTATTTTCATCGAGTATTCGATGGGCACGTGAGGTTGCCACAACTTAAACGTATACACGTTTAATGAATGTAGTGTTGATCACCTAGAAGTGCTCGTAAGCTATGCCGGACTTACGGACTTCGTGTCGGGTTGTCCTTTTTAAAGAAATTATGAAACGCTCATGGTCTTGGACCATAATTGGTGTTTTACTGAATATTATCATTGTAAAATGTTTTAAAGGAAAAGAAATGCTATTTTGAGTTATTGATAGTACTTCGAAACTATTATCTAGTTATTGAAGATATACGATTCCTATATTTCTAGCAGGCTTTTTAAATGAAATTGTTGTACTTGTTGAGCTTGTTATGCTCGCTCTTGCTTGAACCATATGAATGCAGCTAAAGACGAGCGAATAGAGGTTTCCAGTAGAGATAAGGCAAGGCAAAGATGAATGATTAGTTTATCTTGTAATAGACTAGTAAGTATATGTATTATATTATAATGAACAAAGAATGTAATGGTTTAAAAACCTGGGAACGAGATTTATTATCATTAATGTAATAAGAATATCATTGGAACACACATTTTAATGAAATTTCAGTAGAATGAATGTACAGTTATGAGTATCGTGTAGCACCATTTGTCAGGTTGGAAGAGACCCGGATTTGGGGGCATCACAAGTTGGTATCAAAGCATTAAGTTATAAAACTTAAGGGGGGAAGAACCTTAGGCTAATAACCTCGTTAAGGAAGAGAAGTCCGAAGAAAGTAAACTTGAGCTTTACTTAATTCGAATGAGTTAATAAGGTATTTAGGAAACTTAGTACCGAAAGATTTAAAAGATGGAAAGTAACCCTAAATAAATTAAATGTGATTTGTGCTTATACTATTAAGTGTTATTTACTAATCAACATGCTATGTGTTATTGTAGGATGTCGATCGATAGCTTGATGTATAGAGATATACACACGTTGAGCGAAGAAACTGTGAATAGAGTAGAGCTGCACTCATGCCATGCCGATTGGCGGAGGTACCATTAGTGATTTTAGAGGAGTCGGGAGGAGGAGTACTTTTCTGAGGAGAACTACTCCGAGGGAGATATGGATATAGCGTCATACCTTAGTATGATGAACGATGTGGAGGAAGGAATGGAGGTAACATCGGTTGATACGGTGGTACCTACACAAGAGTCATCACCTCCAGATGCAATGAGAGCATTGTATCTTAGAGTGCTTCACAGGAATGTACAACTGAGTATAGTTGTGCATAATCAGAGTGAAGAGATTAGTTATCTCCATGAGGCTAAGATGTTTGCAGAAGCAGATTTTGAGACAGAGCACGATAAGCAGGTGCTTATGATAGAGCAGGCTAGGAACTATAAGGAAGAGGCCGAGGAGCTTCGTAGGGAACTGGGGGAGAAGGACTGGAAGATAGCACAGATGTCTTACATCCATGAGAGTGCTCATAAGGATTTCAAGCTGAAAGTTGCTTGTTATTCCATTGAGTCAGGACAAACCCGTCATATGATTAGTCGGGATACTGTAGTAAGGATTACGAATGAGAAACACGAGAATGCTGTTATGCATTATTAGAATGTTAGAGTTATAAATATGTGTATAGTGACGTAAAACCTCTTTTGTATAAAAAGGGTAGTCCTTTTGTAAATCTCAACTTTTGTGAAGTTCAATTACGGGATAGAAAATATAATAGCTTTTGGCTATGAAAACAAATTATAAATAGTTTTGAACTATGAAGAAGCCTATGAATATAATGAAGTTTTCATTTAACATGCTTGGTTGTGGTACGAGTTGTTGTTTGAAAAGAGATAATTAAGTAAGTAAATAGATAATAATGAAATTTATTTATTTGATCTGAAAATGCTTCCAGGGAGAAGATAACGTAATCAGGAAGCAGAATCACGTAATGTTAACCAAGGGGGTCAAAACAACCCTATGCAAGAGAACGTTAATTTATTAACGGCTACATTTAACCAAACCGGGGTTAGAGTACCCGCGAGACCTAGAGTAGTCAGAACGACTACCTTTAAAGAATTTAAAAGCGTAGGTCCGCCGGAGTTCAAAGGAACGACGGACCCAATAGGGGCCCAGACATGGGTAAAAGAAATAGAGAATGCGTTTGTTATTACAAATATAGGTGAGCACAAAAGATTTCTTTTACGACCTACATGATGAGAGGATGAAGCCAACGTTTGGTGGGAGGCTCACCAGGGTGGGGCTAGAACATATGATGCCCCGAATCCGGATACTTGAAACCCAAACTCGGTACTTTACGATACCATTTCTATGAGCGGAATAATACTAATAATAATGACAATAATATAAATTATAAACTTAACTTACATTTATCAGAGTCTAATCCCAAGTACGCAACCTTTACTACATTCTTTACATGATAAATAATACATATCAATATCTTAATACAATCTATCTTTTACAAATGATACCAATAACATATTCTATTTGCTTTCCTTTTCACTTGTTCCTGGCCGAGCCTTCTAGCTTTTCATACTTAGCTGAAAACATTTAAATTAAGCAAGGATGAGCATTTGAGTGCCCAGCAAGTATTATATATATATAAGCTGAAAGAATTTAAATGTTTTCTTTATAATATTCTTCTACAACCAGTCAGTAGTTGTGAAGTAATCTGTACCAATAATAATAGCATAACAACCCTCGTTCAAGTTTTTTTGAAACTGTGTATTGTCTATTTATAAGGTTTCTGTGACATATCATGAACATTGTTTTCATTTTCGAAAAGGTTAAACAGAAATTCATCATAGAATGGCATTGCTTATTTGAACTGAGGTGTATGCAGTCCATGGGCCCCTGTATTGATCAATACTACATTGCTAGAACGATATTATCGTTCATCCTTTGTCCGTAAAGCGCATAAAATTTTCCCATTATCGGGATGTTCATTTTACAGCCGGGTTTTTCGTAATAAAGGTCTTATATAATCCAACATATATGTATATCAAAGGTGTATCAACATGCGATGAAAAACAATGATTGTCCAAGTGGGGACACTTGTATAATCATTTATAGAAATTAACTTAATGTAATATATTTATCCAAGAATTATCATATACTAGCATGTTGATAATCAATGGGCATATATAATATAGGCTTAACAACTGCATAATAATAACAATAATTCTTCAAAACATTCTTACACTTGTCCATTGCATAAAGAAAATGCAAAGTTAGGATATTTACGATGCTATTTGCTTACACTTACTTAACTTAGATTTATCATTTCTATCACGACCTATCATTAATCAAATCATTTTACTAATTAGTATATCATAACGTAACACATAACACTGCCTATTGCAGTCAGCACATAATCTAATCACCTTATCACACATGTTCAACAGTCATTGGCTCACAAACAATCATTAACACCTTCCTAATCACATTGTCATACAACCTTAACCACCATTGAATCACAAATAAACACATATCTAATTAAATTATCTAAGTCAGGATCAATTTAAAAACGCCGGTCGGTCTCTATGCTGACTTTTTCAGGTAATTATCGAGTCTAAGACTCTAAACCGTAGTTCAATATCCATTTGGATAACTTAAACATTAGTCACACTATTTTTTTCATGGCCTTATAATAATTATTAAATAATTATTATCATTTATCATAACTTTTTTTTGAAATATCGAATCATTATTAAATGATTTAAATATTAAACAATTCTATTATCATTAATATTTAATTAGTATTAAACTATTAATGAAACCATTGCCAAAATATTAAAGTTATGAATAATAACTCAAAATATTCTTAACATATTTATATTACCCTTAAATGATTTTTTAAAATAATTAAAATCATTATTAAATAATTACCATTAATATTAAAATATTAATGAACTATTTATTCAAATATTAAAAGTCATTAATTATAACTTAAAATATTTTTAATTCATTTTTTATCCCTTTTAAATGATTTTTAAATAAATAAAACCATTTTTAAACTATTTATTTAATATAATTATTAAATAAATTTAATATCATTAATCATTAAATACATATCATTAATATTAATTTATTAATGAAATTATCCTTTAAATATTAAAAGTTATAGTTTATAACTTAAAATATCTTTAAACATTTTATCTTCATTTAAAATTATTAAAATATTAAAATCATTTTAAACTAAATTAGTTAATATAAATATTAAATAACTTTAATATCATCATTAATCATTAATTAATGAAATTAACTATTAAATATTAAAAGTTATATCTTATAACTTAAAATATTTTTAAATACTTTATTTTTATTTAAAATGATTTTTAATATAATAAAATCATTTTAATTTCTTTATTTAATTCATTTAATAAATAACTTAACTATCATTAATATTAATTTATTAATGAAAATTATCACAAAATATTAAAAGTTACCAAAAATAACTCAAAATATTTTCTAACACAATAATATAATTTTTATGATTTTTTTATGAATTAATACTATTTTTAAATAATTTATCTAATATTGTAATTAAATAAAATAAATACTTCTTACATTCCAAAAATATTAAATATTTTGAAATATGCCCAAAATAATTAAAAACTATTTTTCGGACTTTAAAATAATTTTTGTAATTTATTATATATTTTTAATAATTAAAAACCATTTCTATTAATTTTTTTATTAATTTCCAGAAATTATAAATAAAACTGTCACTAAAGGGCTATAGCGACACTTTCTGTCGCTATAGGTGTTCTTGAGGATTTCCAGAAATGCATGACAGTGTGCTAGGGGGTGGTTTGACCGGTTATATCTCTTAGGATAATGTGTTTCTGGACTTCCAATTGATTCCATGTTGTAGTATTCATGTAATACTACAACTACATAACAAGTTTCGTGGCTAACCATCATCAGATCAGAGAGATTTAAGCTCTCCAAAAACCTGACAACGCTGTTCTTCAACATTCTGGGTTTAACAGATTTCGAGGTACCTACTTTGAGTCCTTATAACTTGGTGATCGAGCAACGTTTATGAGATCCATCAATTACAGTGTGTATATAACATGTAGTACTACAACTATAAAGCAAAATAACACAAAAACATCACAGAATGAACAAGATATGGCCGGTCAAAGTAGGACACGGACACTGTTTCTCTATTTTCTGGGTTCGCAGTTTTAGCTGTTACGGTCAACGGTTTTTGACCGGCTATAACTTCCGATCTACAATTGATCTGGCCTTGATTCTTTTTGCTTCTTAAAGAGCACATTACAGACTACATGTTACAACCTTTAAACATCAAAAAGCAAGAAACACGCATGCGGATTCATAGGATCGACATTTGGGTCAGAAAGCGAAAATTTTCCCATTTCCAGATTTGCTAAAAATTCAAAATCATGAACATTGATGTTATGGGTCATGGATTTAACAACCCAGAACATCAATTGACACCCAATTACACAACTTTCAACGATCAATTGCAACATTTAACAACAAATCGAAGGATTTCTAGAATTAGGGATTTTATACCTTTCTTTGATCCAATCTTTGATTTTCGATTTTACATTTACGATTTGATATGGGTAAACGTGGGGCTTGATAATGGATCTAAAACACTTCTATATTTCGTGGGTTTGAGAGAAAAATGGACTTGGTTGAGTGTTGTGAAATTTTTAGTAAACAAAATCATTTCCTCTCTCCTCCAATCTATATATAGGCCACAAGATTCATGAATTGGCTGAGATTTCTTCACGATCTCTTTGGAATTGGTCACATGGGGTGGTTAGATTTGGTCACCAACTTCCCTAAGGTCAAAACCTACACATTCTAGCTTAATAATACAAGAGGGCAAAAATGTCATTTCCTTAAATTTCTAGAAAATTGCCTTAGGGTTTAGGGTTTAGACATTTTAGTGTTTAGGGTTTAACATTTAACCCTTAAAGATTTAGCAACTAGGATTTCAAAAATTTCCAAATTTAGGATTTAACAATTAGGGTTTTTAAAGAAAATAAAATAAAATAATTTTAGTTTCTAAAATTTTGAAAATAATAACTTTGTTAATTAAAGTAAGTTTGTAATTATCTTATACATGGATATTAGGGTTTATTAACCTTAATCACAATTAACCTTGCTAATAAAGCAATTAGGGCTTATAATATCGATAATTAGGGTTTCCATAATATAATTAGGGTTTCTAGAAATTAATTTAGGGTTCTAGGTTTTAGGGTTTTAATTTACTAATTAGATTTATTTTAATTAGCAATTAAAGTCTATCACACGTGTTATTAATCATAGTAACACAATTCTTGACAGATCAAACCTCCGGTTTAGGTTTTCGGATTAGGGTTTTCTAATATCTAGAAAATACAAATATAAACTAGGGTTTTAAATTTAATAATTAGGGTTTCCTAATTAGCATACCATGAAGTAACACACAACATATATCATATATCTTAATTTTATATAAAAATCTTAAATTCCCATTTAATTTGAAAAACAGGATTAAATCAATTTATGCTAGGGTTTTTAAATACTGCACCATTATTCATCATAATTGACCAACCATTGTCAGTCCACATACAGTACATATATATATATATATATATATATATGGCACTGAAAATTCAAAATATTATAATATAATAATATTATTATCATTATTCCTTATCTTAGAACCAAAATTAGGGTTTATTAGACTAGTATTTAGGGTTTATAAAAATATTATTAGGGTTTAGTTGTAATATAATAAAACTGTTCCACACATTAACATTACACGCATAACCATACTTATCTATAACACTGACAAATAATAGTATAATATTATTATTCTCATTCCTTGATAAAAACCCGAAATTAGGGTTTGGATTCCATATCGATTTATCTTTCATATATAACCTTAATAATTAAGTTAAAATAATTAACTTAACTATTCGAAATAATTTCATATAATAAAATAAGTATTATAAAAATTCTATAATCATATCATATAAAATAATATAATTATCCTATTTCCTTGGAAAATAAACATTAAAAACATTTTACTATAAAATTAATTAGTATAAAATATAATTGATAATTATCAATAAATTCTAAAATAAATTTATTCATAATACTTAATGTAATAAATAAATTTTATTTATCACACATATAATAATAATTACACATTACCTTGACACATATCATTCATATTTATTTAATAAATAAAAAAAAAAATTATACGCAAAATTTATGATTTATTTATATAGAAAATATCGGGTTGTCACATATGAGGTAACGTGGGAACAATTCAAGAAGGTTTTCTTTGAGAATTATTTCCCTACAACCATGCAAGGGAGAATGGAGATTAAGTTATTAAAACTTAAACTAGGGGACATGATGGTTCCCCAGTACACCGCTAATTTCAATGAATTGGTCAGGTTTGCTCTACATTAAGTGGACACTGAGGAGAGGAAGGCTCGTAGGTTTGAGCAGGGCCTGGAACCTTGACTCTATAGTAGAATTTCGTTGTTCCAGAGTGTTTTCTATGGGGCCATTCTGGAGAAGGTGATTATAGCAGAGGGTGGTAGTGAGGCGTAGACTCAATACCACAAAGAGGGAAAGAATAAGAACAAGGGAGAGGAAGGAACCAAGGCAGAGAATGCCAAGGGCAGTATGCCAAAGAGAAAGAATTTAACTCCGGGAATACTGGAGTGGGACAAGGGGATCCTAAGTGTAAGAACGAAGCATGTAAGACATGTGGAGAGACTCATCTAGGAGTCTGTCTAAAAGGGATTATAAGTACCTTTAAACATTAAGGTAGAGGAGGAGTAAATAACTTTCCTTAATTAAATTCGTGGAAATTGTTTCATGAATAATAAAGGTAAGCAAGTATTGGTAGATAAGTACTGTTAATGTTGAGAGAATTTAAAGAATTTCTTGTTATGAATGGGTTGATTAACCATAGAGCTATAATAAATAGTTATAAGAAAAGTGTGAATCTTCGATTTTCTAAGAAAACCCAAGGTAGTATTTTATGGTAATAAAACACCGCAACGCTCTTGTCGTCAAAACTTGACGTAATTTAGTAGAATGTTAAAGAAGAGGATTAGTCGTTACGGTTACGTATCGACTATCGTAATAGGAGTACGTTAGTAATTAAGAGTAAATACCCATGGCCCAGGATCGATGAACTATTTTGAGCAGTTAAAAAGGGGTAAAGAATTTTTCTTAGATAAATTTGCGTACGGGGTATAGTCGGTTGAAAGTAAGGAAGAAAGAAGAGGTACTTAAGATGACGTTCAGAACTCGTTATAGTTATATGACCACTTTCTGGTTATGTCATTTGGGTTAACTAATGTGCGGAAGTTAGACTTTCCGTAAGAGGCGCCGAGTAAGTCGGTGGTAAACAGATAGGTTCTCGTGTGAGGTGCTATGGTGGAAGGTACCATTAGCATCACAGGATTTAAGAGGAAGGTTAAGTGAGACACATGTATTATCCTTATCAGATAATACAAAGAATTTTGTAGTGTATCTCAATGTTTTGCATCGATGACGAGATTACGTGCTCATATAGCATGGAAAAGTCATTGTGTATGCATCACGCGAATTAAAGGATTATAAGAAGGTCTATCCTACTTATGATCTATAATTGGCAGTTGTAGTTTTAAATTAAAAATCTGAAGATAGTATTTATACAGGGAGAAGTGTGAGATATACACAGACTTTAAGAGTCTGAGATATATCTTCACACAGAAAGAGTTGAATATGCGGTAGAGAGAGGACTGTGATATCTTATATAATACAGGGACGGTAAACGTAGTAGTCGACGCGTGAAGTAAGGAAGGGGAAGGAAAAGCTATCAATGTTAACAACTCAGAATGAGTTAATAACGAAGATGTCAAGATCAGAGTTAGAAGTTAAATTACGGGGTAGAAATGTTATTCACAACATAGATTCAATGCACGATAATGGAGCGAGTTAATCGAGTACAACTAGGTAATGAGGAATGCAAGCGAATGAAAAAGAAGACGCATGATAAATAGAAGATCAAGTATAAGCATGTTTTGAAGGAGGAATTTGAGTTCCAAATAATTATAAAAGAAGAACTAATAAAAGAAAGATAGCGTAATATGTTGGTAAGTATTTAACTTCCAACTCATATTATTGATAGGAAGTAATAAGTCATGTGAAATAAGATAATACGTTTGTTGAAGGTTAAATGAAAGAACCACAATGTCGAAGAACCATTGTGGGAACTCGAGATTAAAATAATGAAAACTTTTCCTCATTAGGGTAGGTAATAGTAGAGAGATTCTGGAGACAAGATCCTTATAAGGAGGGAAGAATGTGACGCTCTAGAAAATTGGATTTTTAGGAGAATTAAAATTTTATTTTATTATGTGGATTAAATTAATTTAATTAATTATTTATGGGAGCAATCTAATTGAAGGTCATTCTATGACCTAAACATATCAGAACATCATAGTATTTTTTCTACGTGGTAGAATTAAAGTGTTTAAGTTTTCAAGACGAAAATAAAAGCTTTTCGAGAAATTTTCTGAAAAACACTATTCACGCATTTTTGCTCGGGAATTATTTTTGAACTTCCGAGAAATACGTAACGATAGAATATCGAGGTGAGATGGAATATCCAATAATATTTCAGTTATGGAAAACGTAATATTTCGCCTGTGGACTTAATTTGAGAACGTTAGGAAAATCAAGCGTTAAGCAGTTAGTGTAATGATTATATGATACGTAGGTATTGTACGAGGTAGAGTATACAAGTATGATATGAAGTATTATACAAGTATGTATGAATGATGGTATGGCGTACATAAATAAGTATACGAGTTAGAATACGAGAATTATATGTAAAGTATACGTTATGAGGCTTTAAGCCAAATGTATTGAATTTGTAGGATTGTGTAGGAAATATTAAAGTCCAATGGGTGTTGATAAGGCCCAAATGTAGGAATGGTTAAGTCCAATATAAATTAATGTGCAAGCCCAAGTATTTGTTTAATTGCAAGCCCAATGGATAAGTTAAGATTAATTACGCTAAAGGCCCAAATTATGAACTATGGGCTATAGGATGGTTTAAACCCATGGATGACCCAAAGTGGTGAGCAAGTTTACTTAATGGCTAAGATATTAATGTGATGGCCAAGCAAAAGTTGTGGAGAGCAAGTAATGGATAAGTGTTGTGCTTAGCAAGTAATGAATAGTAAGGAGGTGGAAGTGGCTTAATGACCATTATACCCTAACCTAGCAACTCCTATAAATAGCAAGCTTTGTATTCATTTATTAGTTGTTAGATTTTCATCCAATAACTTATAAGTTGAGAGCTTATTTGCTTGAGAGAAAAAGCTGGAAGCTAGCCTTTGAAGTTCAAGAATCAAGAAGGAGATTCAAGATTAAGAAAGTGTTATTCAAGAGTAATTAATCCTAAGCCATGAATCTTTTTCTCTTCCATTGTTAGAGAGGTGGGTGGTGGTAGAACATGTATGTTAAGAAGGGGTTGGAATAATGAATCAAAGGGCTTAAGTATTAATAAGCCGTAATTAAGTCATGTTGTAAGATAAGCAATAAATGAAGTTATGAACTTAAGAAGAACGTATATGAACTTGTAACATGATTACACAAATAAAGTTAGTATGTTAACAAGAAGCAAGAATAATGGTTAGAAGTCATAAACTATCCTAAGTCATGAGAAATGGAAACATAAGTAGTTTGTATTTTTATAAGTTACAAACACACAAAGAATAAGTAAGGACTTATCATGTATGTAAGTTAATTAAGTATGTATGTCAAGAAGTTAGTATGAGTAATGAGATGTAAGAATAGTGATTAAAGGACTTAACTCATTAATAAGTCGTAATCAATGAAATCAAGTATGTTATACTTTAATAAGTAAATAAATTCATGAAGAACATGTAATGACTTCACATGGAAATAAGGTGTTGTAATATGTAGGTGGAGATGTCTATATGATGAATTGAATTCATTTAGAATGATGATCAAATCTTAAGTAATGAAGTTTTGCCAAAATTCACACGATTAGACGATAATCATCGAATTCGTGAAATTCTCAGAATGGAAGTTGAATTTTGATATTGAGCTTGGAAACATTGGTTTTCAATAGATATAAGTCTTATTTGGCATTATAGAGTTTCGGACTTGAAAATGACCGGATTCCGACTTAGAACGAAGAAACGAGCGTTGAACGTTCACGAACGTTTATCGTTTTCGTTAAAAATGGACTAATGAGTGGAATTTTAGCAAACAAATTCGAATAGATAAAATTCTTCCATGAACACGTAGAATATGTAATTTGTGAACCATAGGCTCTTGAACGAGCCAATTCGGACTTATAACGAAGAAGTTAAGAGCTCGGGAATCTCACCTAAATGAAAATCTGTCGAAATTGTCCGATGCACAGAGTCCGCAGCGCGACTAAAGGCAGGAATGGACGGTGCCATATTGCGAGACCAGACTTAGTCCCCTGTTAACTGGCGCCGCAGCGCAGTCGAATACACTAGGTATGGCGCCGCAGCACCGTGACCGAATTTTAGGAAGCAAAAGCCCGCGCCACAGGGCGAGCCCAAGAGGAGAAGCTGGCGCAGCAGCGCCATCACTAGATCATGCACAGTAACAAGAGTTTAGAAGTAAGGAAATAACGATAATTGATAAGTAATGAACCAATACATTAATAAACTTAATGTAGCATCATTAAGATAATTGTAAACCTTAAGTAATACACTAAAGGTTGAAGATAAGTCAAATGTGAACATTAATGGCATGCAATAAATGTACTTAACCAATGACAATTAAGTGTCGATTAAATAACGTAAGGACGTTAGTAAGCCGTGAGAAAGGATGTTTAACTCGAGCCGAGTGGTATTAATGAAATAATTTCAATTAAGTTATATAAGAGAAAGAAGTTGGTAAGAACGATGTCAAAGAACGATGACAAGCCGGAACCAATAATAACAAATCTAATATATGATTAGATTGAGAAGAAGGGTAAGATTCTTTAGGAACCAAGTATGTTCATTCATGACCTAATGTGGTATGTTATGTGATTATGTGTTGTAGAGACCCTAAAGACTCAAAGGAATCGTAATTATACTGTAGCAGACGCTGAAGGCAAGTTTTTCTTAAACGCTTGTCTAACCTTCGTGTTAGTCAAGTTTTCAAATGATTTAAGTTATGAGATGCATGTATGGTTTTAAAGAAAGTGTTGATGCCACTTTTAGCTCGGCTAGACTAATCTTGATAGAGTGATTGATTTATTTACAAGTCTTCCAATATAGAATTGCTAACGCTATCCTACGCCAATTATTTGGTACGGATTCAAGGTAAACCTGTATATGAATAAACAAATGTATTTTCATCGAGTATTCGATGGGCACGTGAGGTTGCCACAACTTAAATGTATACACGTTTAATGAATGTAGTATTGATCAATATAGAGTACTATAGGTTGATCACCTAGAAATGCTCGTAAGCTATGCCGGACTTATAGACTTCGTGCCAGGTTGTCCTTTTCAAAGAAATTATGAAACGCTCATAGTCTTGGACTATAATTGGTGTTTTACTAAATATTGTCATTGTAAAACGTTTTAAAGGAAAAGAAATGCTATTTTAAGTTAGTGATAGTACTTCGTAACTATTATTCAGTTATTGAAGATATACGATTCCTATGTTTAAAACATGCTTTTTAAATGAAATTATTGTACTTGTTAAGCTTGTTATGCTCACTCTTGCTTGAACCATGTGAATGCAGCTAAAGACGAACGAATCGAGGTTTCTAGTAGAGATAAAGGCAATGCAAAGATGAATGATTAGTTTATCTTGTAATAGACTAGTAAGTATATGTATTATATTATGATGAACAAAGAATGTAATTGTTTAAGAACCTGGGAACGGGATTTATTATCATTAATGTAATAAGAATATCGTTGGAACACACATTTTAATGTCGTTTCAGTAGAATGAATGTACAGTTATGAGTACCTTGTAGCACCATTTGCCGGGTTGGAAGAGACCCAGATTTGGGGGCGTCACATATTTGGCGACTCAGAATTGGTGATGTATACCTATTTTGGGGGCGTCACACTATTCGTTAATAGCTATGTTAGTTATGCAAGTGTCCTCACTTAGATAATTCTTGTATTTGAACATTGTTGATATATACTTATTGATTTTCGGTATGTATATGTTAATTAAAATCCGTCTAAGCTATTTGACTCAGCTAGACATAGATTGAAAAGTATCGTTGAACATGATAGAACATTATTGTCATCCGACTAAATTATTTTGGTTCAGATTCTAGACTGATTATGAACATCCCGAACATGGGAAACTTTTGTGCGCCCAAGGCGGATATGATGAACGAAAATATTGTTCTAAAATATAGTGTTGATCAATACAGTGCATACCGGGATGATCACCCTCTATACCCGTAAGTTATGACGGTTTGCGAATGAACTTCTGTATAACCTTTAAGAAAATTAAAAATAAAAGTTCATAGTCTATCGACTGCTCTCCATTCATAGTCAGTACGTAGTTTTAAAAATGTAAATTATTGGTTATGTTGTTCAGTATTGTTCAGTTTACTTCACAACTATTGTGTCGGTGTAGAAGTGTAGTTCAAAGAAAATATTTAACTTTTTTAGCTAATATTTACTACTTGATATTACTTGTTGGGCAATTAAATGCTCATTCTTCCTTTAAATTTAAATATTTTCAATTAAGCTAGATCGACCTGAAGGTTCCGACAAAGACAAGGGGAAGGGCAAGTTGAAGAATTAGACTGTTTAATGTTACTTGTAATAACCGTACTTTTGATAAGTTACTTATTATGATGTAATGTGTGACTTAAAGGTTCACGACTCTGGGGAGGTAGATAACTTTGATATAATATTTTTGATTAATTAATACATAAGTAGTTTGAATGAATGTTATCGTGTAGCACCAAGTACGGGTTTCAAGTACCCAAATTTGGGGGTGTCACATATATAGTCTTGTGGTGACATAGCAAACTATATATAAATAAATAGGTAGACAACTTCTTGTCAATTACATCATCATGTAACTCCTTATCTTTTGCCTCTTGGATTATTTTGATCAAGTGGTGGCACATCCGAATAAAAATTATCTAAGTTAACTCTAACCTATCACTTTCATATATTCAAAAAAAGAAAAATATTGTCCTTATGGTGACACAACAAAACAATATTGTTCAATTTTCTTTATAAGCATCAAATGTGATAAATTAACATTTTAAATACTTAATACTTACCTTGTGGTGACACAACAAACTCATATTAAATATTTAATACTCTATTAATTTTATCTAGAAGGCAACGTTCGATATTCAAAATATCTTTGAACGCTTAAGACTTAATATAATTTTTTTGAGGGGTTTGTTACTAATTGTCTCATCTTGTTTAGCGCACATGCACACACACACACACACACACACACACACACACACACACACATATATATATATATATATATATAAAATACGCGTCATATTATTAAACATGTGAAGCATGTTTGCATAATATATATATATATATATATATATATATATATATATATATAATACTAGCATGCATATATAGAATACTGTATTCTACCCGGATTGATTATGGATTTTTATTCTAGTTTGGTTCACTAGAGCCACTACGTGAACCAAAAGGTCAAACCCTAGGGTGCAAGAATTACATCTAAATATAACTAGTACATTTAAACTCGGGCTCCATTATAAACGGGTCTTCAAGCGCTCCTTGTTCCTTGATCTCCAGTTCTTCGAATTTTTTTTAACTAATCCTATTACAATTAAACTATTTAATTAAAATAGAAACCTTGATCAGCAGTCAAGGGGAAATACATAGGAGAGAGATAGAATTTACATCAAGAATAAAACCAGAAAAGACGAGGTACACAAACCCCATTTAATAAAACTCATTCATTCAAGCATCCAACCAAAATAAATTCAATCACATTGGTCAATAGTTCATAATCAACCCCATTTATTATCATACATATCATCATATGTATCAATAAATAAAACATTCATCTCATGAATAAAATTATTCCATATATATATGAATATCATTTAATGGGCAATTTTAAGTTGCATGAAATCTAATTTCAAGATTAAAATAAACTCTTTATTTTAATTATAAAATTATTAAGAATATTATATATATATATATAGTAATAATATTATATATATATATATATATATAGTAATCAGTAAATCGGATTATTATATATATATATATATATATATATATATATATATATATATATAATATAGTTTGTGGCTGATATATTTTTCAATAAGCCTCTTCACGAAGCCAGCGAATCTGCAGCTTATTCATGTGAATCACAGTACCGTTTTTTAAAACAGGCTTCGCGAAATTTATTTATTTTTTCATAAAAGAATAATTATATACATAAAGTTATGCCCAATAAATTATTCTAAATACATACCCATACATATATGGAATCAAAATAATTAATAATTCGCATAAAGTTTGGCTCTAATACCACTATAAGGTTTTGTGAAAATCATAGACGCAATCAAATTGAAAAATTAGCGGAAGCAAAATAAAATAAGATTTTAAAAAAATTCACAAACCAATTATCCGAATCATCCTTTATGCATATTATTAATTAAAATAAAGAATAAGAAGTTATGGAATCATACCCTTGTAGATACGAGCTTCCGCAGGTACGAGTTCAACTCCAACTTCTCTGTGATCTCCTTGAATCTCCGGGTAGATTCATTCCTTTGATCAATGTTAGCCACCCAAGTGTATGGCCTCTAGAGGTGAATCACCAAGAAAAAAGAATATTCAAGAAGAATGGTATATTGGCTAAAATTTTAGTTTTTCCTATCTCTATAGAAAAAGGGGGTGTACTCTCCAACTTTTGGAATCACGTATATCTGATATCTGATATAAGACGCCTCTTATAAAGATATCAGGTAACCCTATTTAATTAAAATAAGGTATTATTTATTTAATTAAATTTCTTTAATTAATTGGGCTCCCTAATCTTATTAGGGATAATTAATTAAACTCCTTTAACTAATTTTACCTCCTAATCCTATTAGGAATAAATTAGAGTACTTATATTAAATTAATTCCTAAACTCTTTTAGAAATTAAAAATAATAATAATAATTATAATATTAATAAGACTCCTCTTATTAATTTATATTTAATATTTCAAAATATTAAATAATAATATTAAGCTATTTAATTTATTCTATCACCATAGATTAAATTAAATATACTTAACATATTATTATGATTATGTTATTAACTTCTTAAATAATTATTCTTCCTTTTATGGTGTGACCCTTTAGGTTCTCCATATTAATTTGGTTGTGAATAAATCAATTAGAACAATTCTCAGTTTATTTAAATAAATAAATTAAACTATTAATTAATTTAAATAAATAATATTTATTCTACAATAGGGATAAGTCTCCCTAGTGATCAACGACTTTTCAGATAATATAGATTTCAACATTAATCATAAAAGAACCTTTGAGTTAATAGTTACCGTACAATTCAATTCTTCCACCATATAATGCCTCAATTAAAATATAAGACATGGAATTACAGTCAAGTCTTATTTTATTTAATTATATGTATTTCAATTTCCAAATGTACAACTCCGAATAAATGCAAATTAGAAACTACTTTCTAATTTCATTTCACCTTGGCCAAGAATTCCTGGTTTGTCATTTATCGAATCACATAGGATATTTCTCTTCTTTTACTAGAAGTGGTAGATTATATATTGGTCATTCATTATCTTCATATATAACTTATTACACCCAAGCATATCCTTTGATATACCCTAAGGGTCTTAAGGAATAAGTCAAAATGTAATTCATTATACATAAGATACTATAATGATCTCAAGTCTAAGGATCATTTGTACTACTATCACTACATGAATTCCTATTGACAGGCAAGTAAAACTCCATTAGGTATTCCTTAGCGAGTCACGTTTAGTGAACTTATTCTCCAATAAGCACCTATATACTTGCTTTAGTGTATCCACACAAATGATCATGAGATCAATCATTCTCATCCAATGAACAAGCAACGTATGTATCAATCTATCCAGATTCACTAATCCCCTTTTCAGTAATCAATTAATTGAGAACATTTTAGTTTTAAGCTATCTAAGAATTTATATCTCATTAGCATGATCTCATCATGATTCTAAAAGCATTGCTTAAAACTATGGGTTTATCCCATATTATTAAAACAGCACCATGTAGATAATAAATGCCTTTAATAAATAATTTATTTATTAATAAATAAATAAGATTGATTACAAAGTATCATCATACATGATTGGCTTATATACATACTACTTTCAATTAGTACCCAACTAGTTTATATTTTAACTCAATTCAAATATTATTTGGATTAACCCAATGTACATGGATTATATGATTATGTGTATATGTGCCCCTAACTTAACATAAGGTAATAATATTTAGTCATTAAAATTTACCTTATGAACCATGAAAGGAATTAACCTTTGGAACAACCGAGAAAATTGAACTTTAATGTAAATTAATTTTATGTGATTATATTGAATAAAATGAGATTATATGTTTATTATAACGAGTAAGCATGTAGAAGGTTGTTCTATGACCTAGAATGAATGTGGTTAGGATTTTGGCTATGTCCTAGAAATAAAGTGTGTGAATTTTCAAGACGAAAATAAAAAAACATTCTAGAAAATTCTAAAAAATCACTATTCATCCATTTCTGCTTGGGAATTATATTTGAATTTCTGGGAAATACGTATAATAGAATTCTGAGGAAAGATGGATTATCTATAATTTAGTTATGGCAAACATAGTTTTTCACCTGCGTACTTAAATTGAGAATGTTAGTGAAAGTGAAAATTTTGAATAAAGAATGATTATGTATAATAAGAAAGTTATTATACAAGAAAGAACACGAGTATAATACAAGGTATTGTACAAGTATAATATGAAAGATAATACAACGTATAATACGAATATTATATAAACTATTATACGAGAAGAATACGAGAATTATATGCTAGGAATACGAATAAGTCTTAATGGATTAATAGAGATTGGACTTAGACTTTGTCAAGCCCAAGTTAATGAATTGGCAAGCCCAAATAAATGATGAATAAGGCCCAATGACAAATGTAATCAAGGCCCAAAAAGAATTTAATTCAAGCCCAAAGTTAGGCCCGAATTGAATTAAAATTAAGCCCAAACCAAGAACTGAACTCGTAGGTCAAACCATTGGATCTCTAGGTGGGTAAAACTCATGGGGCATGTAACGATCCAAAAATTCATACAATTCAACTATCGACTTTGGTCGTTAATAATACGTCTAGCTTCTGATTTTACATCATTATTCGATGTTAAACCTAATAAAATGCGGAATAATTTAAACTTTTTTGTCTTCTTACTTTAATTCCCTGAATCAAAACATTTATCATTTACACATCTCTGAATCAAGTTATTTTATGATTCATTTCATCAAAGTTAATATATAGAATCTTACATTTCAATCTGATAACCTTTACATATCAGATAACTCAAACTTTACATTTTATTATTACATAAGTATTGTGATTTAACAAGTACATTTATCAAAACCTTTATCTTTATCTACATTTGAACCATACTTAGTTTAGTACTCACTTTATCAAAGTTAATAAATAAAACTTACAAAAGGTTTTAATACCCTTTTATACAACAAACAAAACTTAAACTTTATAACTCAACATCTATTAAACATCATACATTATTTGGAACCTTAAACATGGTTCAAATAATAACAACTAAGCCTAGAGAATATACATCTCCATGCATTACATCTAATTCATGTCTTTCAAGTAACACTTAGCATTACCTGTAATCCTTAACCTGCAAAAGTGGTTATTTGCAAGGTTGAGCTCGACAGCCCAGCAAAATCTAACAGTTTTCATGCATCACATAGCACATAATAACATGATCAATATACATCTTATAAAAATTGGACTAACATAACATACATGTTGCAGTTCATATAACAAGTATAAAATTGAGTTCCTTACTCAATCAACATTCATTTTTCAATCAACGTAGTCATAAATTGACTTTAACATTTCGTACTTTCAATATATATAGAACACATCATGCTCTTTTCAACAAAGATTTAAAACAGTTCATCATAAAGTTCACATAGAAAATAGGAACTGAAAGACTTTCCTTGATCGGTGTTTATCAATAACAGATTAACAACTTACAGCTATATGCACTTCACGTGCACTACACAATTGTATAATCATGCACATCAACTATTAGTCACATAGAAACGCATAGTAGCTGTAATTTAAACTTTACTCTACATCTCATAACACTTCCTATTAATCAATACACAATGTTCAATTTGATTGTGTTAACTTTCGACTTATATCTCACTATATTTCTTCTTAGGTCACACTCGAAGTTCATTCAAGTGTTTAAGTCTTGCTAGGACTACTTATTGATTTTATATAAACCCCATTTCATATCTTAAAATGTTCATTTCATTTGACTTAAAACACTTTTTACGTTCATTAACACTTATTACGGCGTTTCGACGTTCATTCGTCACACGCCCGATTTGTCTCTCTTGTGTATGCTTAGTATGCTTATACAACTTATCTAATACATCATTTATTAATGTTAAGCATCATTATACTTTATAATATTCATGTTCTATAACTTAGAACAACATCTTTTATCGTCAGAAGCGCTACACTTGTATACGTGCATGCCCGACTTTCTCCGATTGCCTCCGAATACATATCAATCTCAAAGATGGCCTTTTTGACCCTTGTTACCGACCTCAAATTGAAACACATAAGGAATGAGAGTTGTAGGTCTATTCTTTCTCATTCTAGATCATCTTGAATATTCTCAATCGAATTTCATATGAAAATGTTATGGTTATTTTATTAAAGCAGGTCAAAATAGTCACACCGGACAAACCTAGAGCGCGACTACACCCAATTAAGCCTTGGAACCAGCGCAGCTGCGTCCAAGAGGGCAGCTGCGCTCCAAAAGAGTTAGGGAACAACGCAGTTGTGCCCATTAGGAGATCCAAATTCTGTAGTTTAATGTTATTGCGATTTTTGACCTTTTTATCCTTCCAATCTTCATAACTTAAGCTACACACATTCAAATTAGTCCGTTTTCGATTCTATGGATTCGTAATTCATAAAACTACAACATACTACAATTATAATAATTTACAGAAACACTAACCATCCTAAATTTTGACCCAAAACTCACGTTCATATTCTATTTTCATGTTTTAACATGTTTAGCGAATTCATTCACTACGAATTCGTTTCTTAACCAAATTGATTCTTTCAACTAGCGTTCTTTTTGTTTCTTATCGTATTAACACAATCCATCACCAATTTTATAATTATAACATAAACTTCTAACCAATTTGAGTCTTAAAACAGACCAAAAATATATATATTAAACAAAACTCATACTCTTCATCCTTAACATGATTTTCATGAATTTGTCAATTCTAAAATTGCTTGTAGATTACCTATAACAGATTATATGTATATCAATAACAAATATAACCTATTTTCTTAACAATTTCCTCATTAAAATCATTTACAGAGAAAATTTAAAAAAAAACACAAACTAAAGTTTAAAGCTAGAATATTACCTTTGATTCTTCTTTAAACCTAGAATAGATTATATGAATCTTCTTCTTCTTCCTTCTTTGATTCTCAAAACCATATAATTTACAGAGAATTTCTTCTCTTTCTCTCTCAATTTCACTCTTTCTCTCTTCTTCTCTTCTTCTCTATTTTCTAACTCTTAGCTTTAGGAAAATACTGAGAGTAACCCCGACTAATGAATACGTGAACTTTAAGTTGGGTTATCAGTTAAAAATAATTAAAAGTTTTAGCATTTATTAAACATAAAGAGTCTAGGCCATTTTTGGCAAACTCAAATAAGCTTCAATCCAATTATTTTAACAACTCTCTTAATATATGATACATATGTCACACTTCATTTTATTGTTAAACTATTTAGCCACATTAAGTAATTACACAATTATAACATGTATAATTACTACACTATAAATTATGAAATTACTTTTGTAACTAAAATAAACATCTCTATTAAAATAAATATTTCCATTAAAATAGTTAATATTTATTCCACTAATTATTTTAGTTAACTCAAATGAATTATACAATTATTATATATAATCATTTCATTCCTTTTCTCACATAAATTGTCTCAATGCAATTTATTTAATCCATACATCTAATCACCACTTAATTATTTATAGGTATATTGGTTTTTCTTCTCTCACCATCAATTTATATTTTATTAACATCATTCAAGATACTAAACTTTTTCATATATTACCATGACATGTAATATATATTAAGAATACCAAATTTAATTAGAAAAAGTCATATATTAACTCACTATTTTAATTAAGTGAATTAACTCTTTTATCCACTTTACTACAACACCACTGCCAAGTAAGGTATAAATATTCAAACAATATTATTCCATAATATAGTTTCAACTTAATTTAAATTAACCAATATTTATAGGGTTAATTTCCCTTGCCACCAAATTCCTTACCATGACTAATTTCTTTTATTTCCTTTAATACTTTAATCAACTATTAAATCTCATAAAAATTTAATTTCTTCACACCAAAACACATAATTCAGAATATATACATCTCATAATAAGAATTTTAATTATTAAATTCTTATTTTAATAACTTATAAAAATTTGGGTTGTCATAGGGCAACCCATGTAGGCCCCCATAGTGAGTCATAGCCAGCCAAAGGTGGCCAAGCTTCTCATGGATGCTTGGTTAAAGAGGTGGAATAGTAATGAGGTGAAGAATGATGACCATTTTACCCACAATTTGTTAATTCTATAAATAAGAGAGCTTAGCTTCATTTGTGTTTTTTAATCATCTAACATTTAGAGCATTATATTAAGAGAAAAGACAGAACATTAACAAGCAATCAAGAAAAAGAAGAAGCTAGTTTAATTGATCAAACTATCAACAACACGAAGAACATCAAAGGTAATATCCTAAACCATAATCTTCATCCCTTTTCAATTTTTATTGATAGAGAAGTGATTATTGGCGAAACATGTCTCATTCGAAGTAAGGATGGCTATTAGTGGACTAAAATATTAATAACCATGTATAAAGTGAATCATAATCGAATGATTAAAAACGTAATGAAGAAAACATGAAAAACTTAGTGCGTGTTATTGATGAACAAGTTTAAAATCATCTTGTATAGGATTAGATGTTATATGATGTGTTAGGATGATAGATGTTTAAATAATGGATTCATTCCATTTTGAACTGAGTAAAATTCTCGTATAACAAAGTTATGGCAAAATTTCTAAAAAAAGACGTTAATTGTTGAAATCGTGGTTAACTAGGATTTTTGAACGAAAATGGAATGTTAATAATGAACCTAGAAAGCTAGGGTTTTGTAAATATATTGAAGAACATGGAATTTATGAGTCTTAGACTCAAGAACAGATGAATTTGGGCATCGCATGAACGAATTACGGATGAATGAACGAAGAACGCTCAAGAACGTAAAATAAACCAATAATGAAAATTTAATCAAGTGGAAGCCTCATTAATGGATTCAAGAAATTATTTTATCTAGGGGAAATTAAAGTATGTAAAATAATTAAGAAAATGGCTTTTGAAAAAGTCAATCCGAGTTATAAGAGCAAGTTATGAGCTCGGGAAGGAAGTGTATTAGAAATGGCATGAGAAATTAAAAAAAATCAAAGGGATAAGGGAGGCGTATAGCCTTTGCTTGAGTGAAAGGATTAGGTATGCACAAAGACCGGATCCTAATTCTATCGCTAATATCTTGTTGGAGCGTAGCACATAACAAAGGGACGCAGTCTTTGCGGTAGCTTTGAGCGAGAACAAAAGCCAGAAAAGAATGTTTATGAATATAAAAAGAAGTAAGTTGATTGAAGGTGAATTATAACTTCAATTAAACTTATAGTAACACCTTAAATGATGATTAAGACCATAATTTTAACAACAAAAATTTAACTAAATGTTATGAAAATGTAAACACAAATTAGGTTTTGTAATACGAGACCCTATATTCGGTAATACGTTAAACCGTATTCGCATTAAATGAATGTTTGAGATTACATAGGATGTAATTATTTGAACATTGAACAGATATGGTAACTTATAACAATAAAATGTTATAAAGTCGTGATGAACATTAAATAACCTAACGAATGTTAATAATTTAACAACTCGAATACCATTTCTGTTTCTATCATTGATGGAATGACTTGAGCAGCCAGACGTCTCCACCGTTGGGCATATTCACAGAAAGATTCACTAATTTCCTTCTTAACCTTGGTAATTTGATATCTAACTTGTGTCATTTGTGATTGGAAATTTTATTGATTTAGGAAGGCATGTGCTAACTCCTCCCAGCTGTGGATTTTGGAATTGTCCAGTTGGGCATACAATGCTCTAGCTTCTCCAGTCAAACTTTTCTGAAACAACTGCATCCTTGTTTTCTCATTTTCGACGTAGGATCCGAGTTCTGCAATGAACACTTTCAAATAAGTGTAAGGATCTCCTAATCCGTCTTATTTTTTTCAAAATCAGGGATTTAAAACTTATCTGGATAACGGGCCCCTGGAAAGATGCAGATATCTGAGTAATTTACAGTCCCATAGACTCTGATCCCTTTAATTGACCGAATGGTTTTGTCCATTTGCTGGACTTCTTTCGGATATCACCAGTTTCTCAATCTTCTTTGAGTTTGGTGATTTCAAGGGTTTTTTTGGTTTTTTCATTGTTTTGAGGTTATAGAATCTGAGTTTCCTTTTTATTGTTAGTATCTTGGCTCCATCCTTATGCAGAGATTTCTTTTTGAGTGGGTATTTGTTGACCCTGAGTACCATTGCTCTGCTCTTTCAGGAAAATAGTTAACTCTGCTATCTAGTTTCTGAGTCCCTCAACTCTTCTCCAGACATGAAACTTCTCCCCTGTTGGGTACTTTCTTCCATGTTAGTGGATAGGCTTTGAGCCTTCTTAGATTTAGATCGGGTAGTGGGACCAATCGTTTCCTATAATAAAAGTATGTATGTTAATTTTGATATATATATTAACAGGATGCATGCTATGCAATGTGTCATTTTTCTAGGTTTTTTAACGTTTTCCTGCAAAACAGCTAATAGTTGTTTTGCTGACAGGATAACATAACAGGATTTAATATTTGTATTATAATAACATTGCTAGGGAATGGGAATGATATTCACATTTAATTGAAATTTACATGGAATTGAAATTTACATTGATTTGAAAGGGAAAAGCGTGAAGAGACTTTCCTTCGCGTTTGGTTTATTAGAGGCTGACCTACCGTAGGCTACTCTCGCGGCTTTTTTTGACATGAAGGTCCCCAAATCATAACAATTGACTAGATGGGAACTTAATCCGATCTTTTAATTGGAGTGGATTTGAGTGGCGCCTTTCCTGAGCCTCGCAGGATTAGTCTCCTTCGACTCCAGTAATCAAGCACCGACGAGTTCGCCTCCTGGTGGAGGAATCACACAACATACATTCTCATACAACGCGTCTCACCGTATGTAATGATGACATTGTGTGAGGCACTAATATAAAGTAGTAAAACATTTATTTACATCCATTTAATGTGAAGATAACATCCACACACAGGCAAATAAAAAAAGGGAATTTGAAAAGAGATTTAAGCCATCTACTGTCCCAGTAGAGTCGCCACCTGTCGACGTCGGGAAATATTTCTCTGGAATTCCTCTTTTAAATATTTATTACCCTTTATGTTTTCTACGTGGTTCGAATCTTGTTGAAAGGGTGAAATTAACAAAAGAGTCCGACATAAAATGTCAACGATTTTGAAAATATTGATTTTAGAGAGCCGCTAGTTGGTAGAAGTGAAATGGTTGTACCAACTCAACCGAGTTATAAAACGTTTTGCAAAAAGGAACAATTATTGGACTCTGTTTAACAGGCCTTGGAAATTGAGATTCATATATTTTGGGGGCTTACTTAAGCGGGGGAGGGGGGGGGGGACCCCCCCGACTTCCGTGAAAACACAGTTACTGCGTCTTTTCAATTCCCTAATTATTTGAAGTGTGTCTATTTAATTGGGCCTAAGTGCTTTATTTGAAAGTAGTGTTATGCCTCTTTTGCTCTTATATACAAAAGGTTTGATTTATAAAATCAAATTTTAGCAAATAATTTAAAAGTGAGGTTTTAAAAAGAAATTTTCAAACCTTTATGCTCGCATAGTAATTGAGGCCTTTGATACTTCCATTTTATTTTGTATTCAGCTTGATTTCAAATTTTATTGGATATGTGAAGCATCTTTAACAATAAATAAATATATACATAAGTGTCGGGCCTATTATGAGCATGAAAGCAATCGAAGTGACCTGAGCACCACAAACCACAATTTGATTATGTTAGGGCCTTAATCTGTATCCCTGCTTTAAGGCCCAGGGTTACATTTACAAGTGGCTGCAAGCTGTTTATATAGTTCAATTTTGTCCATCATAAGAATCGGATCTAGATCCAGGGAATTGATCATAGATCCCATGATTCCTAGGCTCACAAATTTATTTAAAAGCTTGCACAGTAAATATATTGTATTAAAATACAGATTAAAATCTAAACGTCACAAAACAAAGGATTCGTCAGTTAAATCCTTGCATGCACGTAGCTCAACTTCCCGTTCCCTCTAGATACAAATCTAGGGTCGCGTGATTACTTAATATTTATAAAACTAGAAAGACAAATTGATTTAAATGAATCTTAGCCATTCTAACTCAAAGGTTCCAGTTTTACAACTTTTGAACCGGTTGAAAGTTGGATATGACTAGATTTAGATAAATCAAAACCATAAATTTCACATAGTATAGATTTACATCAAATGAACAATTAAAATTGGTATTTAATCACATTCAATAACTAAAATATATATTAAATATTATATATATATATACGAACACCAATCAAATATGAAGAAATCTCACAATGTGTAGAGAGGAAGGCTTTAAACTGCTTTTGAAGCTTGAAAACTACGTTTCCACCAATCAAAACTTATTATGTTACATTATATAAGTATAAAAGTGTTTATAAAGAACAATATTTGAATTTGTAACACTGTTGGAATGGTTAAGAGCTAAAATGGGCAGAATTTCCTCTCTTTTCTTCTTTTTTTATAAAAAAAATGGCTGATGGGGGGGGGGGGTAAATTTATAGACCAAATCATTCGCGGGTCTACCTGTGGCTGACCCCGGCCCCGTGGGTTTGTTTGTCTCGAAGTACATGCACTCCAACCAACGCGCTGTCTACTCGAACCTTAATAACTTTCAATCCGGGAATCCAATAGAGGCGTGTTATACCTTTTCGGAAAGCCCTTTTTAAGCGCTACACTGTAAGACCCCGAATTTTATGAATTTAAAGTATTCAATTTTCTTATAATTATTATTCTATTTAGTAAATGGTTAAATTGATAAAAGATTAAAGTTAAGGGTGCTATTTGAAAATTTTACAAAGTAAGCAAGTTGTTATAAAATATTTGTTTGGTCGGGGAATATTCATTTTATCAAGGAATATTCGTACGACGGCACAATCATTGGTGGACCCCATAATGGAATTACTGTCAGAGTTAGAAAATGACATAAATAACTTTTTATAAAAACAACGACAAAGTTTTACCGTTAGTTGTTGAAATACCCGGTGATAAAGGTACAGTAATACACGTGGTTGCATAGTAGCACACGGTATTGTATACTATCTTTGATAAAAGTACAGTTGTATAAATAAAGTTTGTATTTGAATTATGTACCGTGTATCTGGCGACTCAGAATGGGTTGTGTATACCTATTTTAGGGGCGTCACATACACAATGACATGGGATTTGACCTTTTTCAAATCCGGGAAGACGGGTCCATGACCAGATCTTCGAGTCTTCACAGTCCATCCGTTGAATTGTCTTATGTTGTTTTCACTCGGTATTGACGTTATGGTTCTGCATGACCTTCATGGTATTGATTTGACTTGATTTGATGTTAAGTTGGAAATATTACTCTTTTTTCCCTCCCGGGTTGGTTCTGGGCTTGATGTGGTGGCATCTGTCTTCCTCGATGTTATCTCCAAGGTTTTACGGTTAGTGCTTCCTGTCTGTATTTAGGGTTGTTTCTAAAGTTAATTTGATGATTTCCTGATGTTGTTGATGGGGTTGTCATCGGGGTTTGAATTGATCTCCAGGGGTTTGTCTTGATCTTCCGGGGTTGTCATCGGGGTTTATCTTTATTATTTTGACTTTTGAGGTCGTCTCTGGAAGACAAAAGATGATTATGCCCTCCTACATGGTTAGTAATAGGAATGCAGTATTTCGAGTGTCTACAACATAGTATTACTTTTGGTAATTATTTAGTACTATGACAAATGAACGAATGTAATGGTTAATAAAGAACTTGGGAAGGGATTTATTATTATATAATATTTAGTAAACATGTGCATGTCAATAATGTCTTTTAATTGAATGTATGTGTAGTTAGTAGCACCATGTAACACCATCTATCGGGTTGGAAGATACTCAGATTTGGGGGCGTCATAACATTGGTAGAATAAAAACCATTTTACTGATAAGTATAGAGTAATAAAACTAGTCCCAAAATCAAAGCCCCATCTTTTTGCCTCAGTCGTGTATAGGCCTTCGGCCTATTCCTTGTTGCTAAAAAATTTAGCTGGTGATGATGGCTAAGGGTGTGGGTTGAAGGGGGTTGTTAGGACCTTTTCACCAAATCTTCCTTGCCCAATGGCTTCTCCTTCTCCCTATTGGATTCAATCCTTGAGACAAATCGGTTATCTATGTAAGAGTTTCTCTATAAATAGGAGTATCCCCCTTCATTCGTCAAGCTGCTAGAATCAAGATTTCAAAAGTTTCTAAATGAAGCTTTCAAAAGCAAAGATAATGTTAATTAAGTAACTATGTGATTTGACTATATGTTGAATGTAATACCCGAGAATTTCCACATCTTATTAAATGAATATAGTAATGGAAATAAATATTTATTTGAATATAAATGTTAATGTTTTGTAAGTTAAGTAATTAAATTGATTCGCATTGGATTAATACGAATTAAGAAGTGTGGGAATATGATGAGCATTTGTGAAGTGCCTTGTGTGGCATAATGTGAAATGAGGAAATTCACTAAGCGAGTTAAAAGAGAACTAGGAAGATTAATTGTGTATGAGTATGTGATTCCATATAAGGAATGAATACACTCTTAGATTAGCAATATCACCCATGTGGACGTTAATTTATGTCGTGTAAAACTAGTATGGCGATGGATGTTGAAACTTGCTTGAAGCTAAACCAGTTTGTAATCGCCGACTTCCAACGTAGTGCGCCCCCGAAGATTACTATAAACCTTGGCAGCACCTGCGCCGATGATCGATCTTAGATGGTTAGTTTTTTACTGTAGCAATGAAATGGAACACCTTTGTTATATGTCTGACATTAATCAAACCATATGATAGGAGTATATGTTAATGACTTGAGGTACCTAGTAGTACAATGAAATCCCATTGGATTGTAATACATAAATAATTAAACATCTGTGTATTCTAGAAGCTGGGAAAGGAATTAAATGTTTAAATAAACATTAATATTAAATAATGTTATAATGTGATTATGTGAGTAGTAAAAATAATTTTGGGGGATACCCGGACAATAATACCTAACTGCGTTATTTTATTGCGTGTATTTAATGTACATGGATTATATGATGTGAGTATATAACTAATCCTTAAATTCCTAATATGGTAACTATTGTACATTAAGATTACATTATGGGAATTAAAGAACCAATTAACCAAGCCTTAGATGATCAAATGCTGAGATTTTTCTCTTGTCCCAAATTGAGTGGCACAAAGGTACATGAACATTGACATGAAGCTAGTTTACGTGAAACTCAAGTGGCTAAGCATGGGTGATGATGGTTGGGCATTTGGTGGTTGGACAACTCTTAGTTAACCATTGTTCCCTTCCAATACACCATGGATTCTAACTTCCATATAAACCCTAAATTCAGTCCAAGTTTCTTCTATAAATACAATCTCCAATTTTAGTTTTTGTGTTGCTAAAAATTATTTGATAAGTTTAAGTTGGAGAGTTCTAAGTCGATGAGCTATTATAGAACCATACTCAGTGTGTGAGGAATCCAATTCAAGCTAAGGAGGTATAAACTCTAGTTATGTTCTTGAAATGGGTCTTGTTTAATTCTTGAAATTACTTGAATTTCTATGTCAATTAGTATGAATTAATATGCTATAATGTGTTTAAGAAGTATACTTACATGTATGAACTCTTTAATGATGGTTTGGAACAAGTTTAAATCGTTAGGAATCAAGTTGGTTGATACTCGCAAAAGCGCCCGCTTACTTACTTGATCCAGGCATACCATGGCTTGAGTTATACAGATTTATCTTAAGTGCGGTAGCATCTAACATAATAACCCAATATTTTTAATATAATTAAATAAGAAATTTTGCGTATACTTTTTTTTTTATTTATTAAAATAAATGTGGGAATATGTACAAGGTAAAACGTATGTATATATGTGATAAATAAAAAATTGATTTATTACATGACTAATTACAAATAATTTTTTTAGAAATTATTGATCATTATAAATTATATTTTTACAATAAATTAATTTTTGTTGTAGAAATGTTTTTATTATTTATTTTCTATGAAAATATGATTATATATTATTTCAATAATATATGAATGATTATTAGAATTATTATAATAATTATTTTATTATTGTAGGGTTTTCGGCACATCAAAGCAATGCACAGCGGAAAATAAATTTAACAAAATAATCCGAAACCCAAACAGGATCCATGCAAAACAGAAATTAATTCAGTGTGTAAAAGATTATACCGATTATGAAGCTGGAATTGATGCGATCAAATTTTTAAGGCAATCCAAACGAACTACGTCTCTACGGTATCCACACGAACGCTTTACTAATCGTCGTACGATCTGCAGAAAAAAAGGGGTTACGGTACTAGCCACCAAAGGAATAGATTTTTGAAATTTCTCTCTAGTCTCTCTCTAAGAGCGGCTAGGGTTTTAGGTTATGATTCGTTAACCCTAAAGTGACTGCTACATATCATATATATAGCTGTTAAAAGGGATTAATCAAAACCCTTTTAAAATCCATATTTATTTATATATATATCTTAATTAAGTCTTACTTAATTAATATATCTATATATAAATTATCCTATTAATTTAAATTCATAATTTAAATACCATATTTAAATCTTTACAATTTAAATTAATTCCCTTTTTAATTACGTTATATGTGTGTGACCCTATAGGTTATTATTACGTTGGCAATAATTATAAAATCATATTATAAAATTATAAATAGTGAGCAACATCTAGTAATGCATCACTGCTACCCAAGTAATAATAAAATCGATGATTCGATACAACCTTTCCGTGACCAATGTTTCAATGTAGTTTAATCCTTTTAACCTTGACATCCTAGATTAAACTCAAGTCATGGAATATGTCATACTCTTCATACTTTAATTTGAGTTTTCTTGATCAATGAGTAGACTATATGAAACAAATCACTATTTGAGCATGGTCATGCATTTCATAGTCCTACTCAATCAAGAGGCCTATGGATATCACCCATAATAAATAGGAGGGTTAAATTCTATCTAGATCGCTCATATTTCTCACACGATTCATAATGTACCCAATAATCACCTTTATAGTCCACTCTATTAAAGGTGACCTTTGATGATATCAAAGTACATAAATTCTCGTGTAGTAATATAGTGATTTCAGGTTAGAGGACCATTACATCATTGTCACTATGAGAATCGCTAATTACACTTTGACACTCCACATAGAATTCTCATGGTGGGTCTGTTCAGTACATCGTTCTCTAACACATACCTATGCATTGACTTAATATCCCATATATTTATGACCAATGAGATTTGGTCATCAGTCAATCCACATACTAGTCTCAATGCATCATTGTTGTCCTATCAACAATGATACTCGACTAGGAACATTTAAGAGCAATGCTACTAATTGTAATTATATAATCTCATGTTCAAGTCATATACTTGAAACTATATAATTTGTATCACTATTCTAAGGAATTTTATTATGTTAACATTTATATAACGCAGTAAATAAAACCATAATAAAATCATTCATTTATTCAATCAAATATAATATCAAAATGTTAAGCAATTATATCAAATAATTGGCCTCTAGGGCATAAACTCTAACAGTCTCCCACTTGCACTAGAGCCAATCACTCATGTATCTAATACCCATGGAACTAGTGTGACCGTGCGTAGCTTCACATGACAAAGCCTTGGTCGATGGATCTGCAACATTATCATTTGTTGGCACTCTTCCTATATGTACATCTCCTCTATCAATGATTTCACGGATGAGATGGTACCGCTTAAGTATATGCTTAGATCGTTGGTGAGATCTAGGTTCCTTAGCCTGCGAAATGGCTCCATTATTATCACAATATAGCTTAACCAGATCAACAATGGTTGGAACAATACCAAGTTCAATGACGAACTTTTTAATCCATACAGCCTCCTTGGCCGCACTAGAAGCAACAATATACTCAGCCTCTGTTGTAGAATCGGCTACTGTCTCTTGCTTCGAACTCTTCCAACTAACAACACTACCATTAAGGCAAAACACAAAACCTGACTGAGACTTATAGTCATCATTTTCAGTCTGGAAACAAGCATCTGTGTAACCCTTTACTGCCAGTTCGTCTTCACCTCCATATACCAAGAATGAATCCTTAGTCCTTTTCAGGTACTTGAGGATATTCTTGACTGTTGTCCAGTGACCTTCACCTGGATTCAACTGGTATCTGCTCGTCATGCTCAAAGAATATGAGACATCTGGACGAGTACATATCATTGCATACATGATAGATCCAATTGTTGAAGCATAAGGGATATTTCTCATACGCTCCTCATCATCTTGTGATTTAGGACATTGGGCCTTAGAGATCTTTACACCATGAGTCAAGGGTAAGTTTCCTCTTTTCGCCTCTTGCATGCTGAACCGTTTCAACACTTTATCAATATATGTACTTTGACTTAGGCCGAGCATTTTCCTCGATCTATCTCTATAGATCCGGATACCTAAAATGTAGGCAGCATCGCCCAAATCTTTCATGGAGAAACATTTTCCTAACCATGTTTTTACAGCCTGTAAGGAAGGAATGTCATTCCCAATAATTAATATGTCATCAACATATAATACTAGGAATACAATGTGACTCCCACTAACCTTCTTATATACAACAGGTTCATCTTCATTTTTTATAAAGCCAAACTCTTTGACTGCTTCATCAAATCAAAGATTCCAACTCCGAGAGGCTTGCTTTAATCTATAAATGGATCGCTACAGTTTACATACCTTTCCAGCATCCTTTGGAGTGAAAAAAACCCTCAGGTTGTGTCATGTACACATCCTCAAGGAGATTTCCGTTAAGGAAAGCAGTTTTGACATCCATCTGCCAGATTTCGTAATCATAAAAAGCTGCAATATCAAGTAAGATCCTGATGGATTTAACCATTGCCACTAGATAGAAGTTTTCATCATAGTCAACACCTTGAATTTGTTTGAAACCTTTTGCTACCAGTCGGCCTTTATAGGTTTGTACATTACCATCCATGTAAGTTTTTTTCTTGAAAACCCACTTGCACCCGATTGGTTTTACCCCTTCGGGTGGATCAACCAGAGTCCATACTTGGTTAGTATACATGGAGTCCATCTCAGATTTCATGCCTTCAAGCCATTTCTTAGAATCTGGTCCATTCATAGCTTCTTGGTAGAAAGCAGGCTCATCTTGATCTATGAGCATCACATCGCCGTTTTGAGTGACAAGATATCCATAATATATCTCGGGCTCTTGGCGTGTTCTACCAGATCTACGAATGCCTTGTGTAATTTGAGCAGGTTCACTTTCCACAATATCTTGTGGTTCCTGCTCACGTTCCAACTCAGGTTCAATGATATTTTGTGGTTCTCGAATTTCTTCGAGTTCTACTTTCCTCCCACTGTTTTCTTTAGAGACAAATTCTCTTTCTAGAAAAATACCAGTTCGAGCAACAAACACTTTGTTCTCAAAAGTTTTATAGAAATAATAACCTTTTGTTTCCTTTGGGTATCCCACAAAATTACATTTGTCAGATTTGAGTCTGAGCTTGTCAGAATCCAGACGTTTAACAAATGCCTCGCAACCCCAAATCTTCATGAATGACATATTAGGACGTTTCTTAGTCCACATCTCATATGGTGTCTTTTGAACCGTCTTTATAGGAGCACGGTTAAGTGTGAATGCAGCTATCTCTAGGGCATGACCCCAGAAGCTTATTGGAAGATCTACATGACTCATCATTGATCGTACCATGTCCAACAAGGTGCGATTCCTCTTCTCAGATACACCATTCCATTGTGGTGTTCCAGGTGGAGTGAGTTGTGATATAATACCACACTCCTTTAGAAAGTCATCAAAGTCTTGGCTTAAGTATTCACCTCCTCGATCGGATCGAAGGGGTTTTATGCTTTTGCCAAATTAGTTTTGAACTTCATTCTTGAATTCCTTGAACTTTTCAAAGGATTCAGATTTGTGTCTCATAAGATACACATATCCATATCTACTTAAGTCGTCAGTAAATGTAATGAAGTAATAAAACCTACCTCTTGCTAACGAACTCATGGGTCCACATACATCACTATGTATAAGTCCCAATACATCGCTATCCCGTTCATTGTGTCTAGTGAAAGGGGCTTTAGTCATTTTGCCTAATAAACAAGACTCGTATTTCTCATATGATTCAAAATCAAATGAATCCAAGAACCCATCTTTATGGAGTTTGGATATGCATTTCTCATTTATATGGCCTAAACGAGCGGCGGTGCGGAGATATGTTGATTTGAATCATTTGATTTAAATCATTTTGTATTTATGTTCTAGATAGGCATTTCTAAATCAAGAATATAGAGACCGTTAAACAATTGTGCAACACCATAGCAAATATAATTTAAGTAAAACAAACAACGATTATTCTTTATTATAAATGAAAAACCTTTCTTGTCCAAAAAAGAAACATAAATAATGTTTTTGCTTATAGTAGGCACATAATAACAATCCTCTAATTCTAATACTAGCCCAGAGGGCTAAGATAAATGATAAGTTCCTACGGCCAGTGCAACAACTTTTGCTCCATTCCCAACTCGTAGGTTAACCTCTCCTTTTGCCAAAGTCCTACTCCTTCGAAGTTCCTGCACATTAACACAAATGTGAGAACCACATCCAGTATCCAATACCCATGATGTAGAAGTAGACAAGTTGACTTCTATAACATATATACATGAATCAGAAGTCGTACTTCCTTTCTTTTTCTTCACATCTTCCAAATAAGCATGACAGTTCCTCTTCCAGTGTCCAGGTTTTCCACAGAAGTGACACTCACCTTCTTAAGCCACCCCACTTTTTTTCTTTTTCTTTTGCTTTTTTTTTAATATAGCTTATATACCCCAAAAATTCTCCCAAACTTAGGTTCTTGTCTAACTTTAGCCATCACTATTTATTCGTGTCATTCTTTCATTCAAACTAGCATTATCCTTTAGAGTCCCATTATGTATCAATTTAAACTCAATCAATCAACAAGTTATTTTTACTGTGCTATCCTTATTATACCAATTTCAAACATAAAAAGATTCAATTCATAACAAGAAATCACATCAAAAGCTCTAATATTCAGTACTATACTTGTCTACCCAAATCCAATCTCATCATTGGCCAAAACAAACTGTAAATATCAAACAGTTGGACTCATGCAAGATGTACTAAATGCTATATAAACATAGTAAACTAACTACTATTTTTTAAAATTTTCATATTTTTTTTAATTTTTTTTTGAAAGAAACTGAATGTAAAAACTAAATGTAACTATACGAACTACAATGTAAATAACTAACTATATGCAATACAACACTAAAATACCCCCAAACTTAAACTAGACATTGTCCTCAATGGCTGAAATAGAAAAAAGTAAAGCAAAGGACTTCCCTGAAAATATAGCAATCCTCCTTTTTGTCCGCTACGTTTGGAGAATAGATTAGGCATATGGAACAAATTGGCACCACACTTGAATTGGACTTGAATAACTTTTTCATAATCTTTTGCATGTCCATTGAACCTCCAATACCTACAATTAAGAGAGACAATATGGATTAGAATAGCACTTGGATTGGTAAGAGAACTTAATAAGCAAATTAATTCCTATCTACTAAATAAACTAGTAAAGCATATAAATATAAAAATTCCTAGGTTACCTCCCAGTTAGCGCTTGATTTATAGTCCTTTAGTCATACTTTTCCTGGTCAACGCTATCCAATTCCTCTTCAATAATTGAGGAACCCTCCATCCATCCGTAACTAATTGTCCTTTTGGAGGTTCCCACAGGCAATGGCCAATGCATCAAAGTCACCTAGCATGCTCTGATTTGGTATGATCTCAATCAAGAACGTCGCATAGCTAGGTATTTTCTCCATTGTGTATGCGATCACTTTGGGGCATGGAAGCTTGTCACACACAATGGGCTCTTTGTCTATCTTCTCTTTCTCGTCCCACCATGGATTCAAAATTGTACTCGCTCTTATGTCATCAAAAGCTTTGCTGACGACATGACTACCAAGTGGGCATGATTTTGCAAATCTGACTGACTCTTTGATCTTTGGGGGAGACCCATTTAAATCTTCATCGACCTCTATTTCATTATCCCCAATTGTCACCACACGTCTGATATCTTGGGGCTCATCCAGTCGCATATTTGGTTCGGGATCTTCGTCAATTTCGTCATCCATGTTATAAAGCCAAGTATTTGGGGGAAGGTTTCTTACGGCTTTGGTCAATTGCTCTATCTGATCCGTAAGATTTCTCCAACCTTGAATTATCTGTCTCTTGTGACACTGGAGGTGGACATGAAAATTTTGGTGTGTATGATGGATTTAGAACGTAATGTTGGTCATCATAATTATAGCTCCATGAAAAATTTGGGTGATACCCCCAATCTTGGTGATAGTTAGGATCAACATAGTTATTGAGGTAATCATCACTATATTGTATGGGTTTGGCCCGGCGGTGCATTGATGACTTTGATGGTTGCCAGCACAATAGTCACACGTAACTGCCATCCTTCGACTCTGTTGGGCTGCGATAACCTCCAACGTCTTCGAATTTGCCTCAATTTGTACTGACTCTGCAGAAAATGCATTAAGTCCATTAATCCCTGTTTCCCTTGGTTGAGTCATGTTCGTGTAGGGCCATTGATACGCAAAGTCATCCATGGTACCTGAAAAGAGAGAAATATAGGAAAAGAATTAAAAAAAATAAAAATAAAAATGTTTAAATTAAGACTAATTTGATTGAAATTAATATTGATAAATAATTATTAAATTAATTCCCTGGCAACGGCGCCAAAAACTTGTTGTGTAAAATCTAATTACGCACAACACGCAAGTATATGTGGTCAACAAGTAATAAAGTTAAAGTAGAGTATCGTTCCCACGAGGAATTGTTTAATAAAAATCACCAAGTACTAACCCGTAACCAACTCAATCTTATTTAAATGAATGAATTTCAATTTATAAGTAAACTAATTCTAATTACCACTAGTTAAATATCAGATTACAGAGATTTAAGATCACAACTTCACTTATTGCTTCACTTAAGTTAACACACTTCTCATCAATTATTTTTTATCCTGAATTGTTAATTAAGAACACTAAAGCAGATAAAACCACCTCTCGATGCATAATACCCATCTCACTTAAATCCACAGATGATAGAATTAAGCAAGACACCCTAATTAACTAATCCACTATATCTATATGTGAATTACAATTAAAAATGATTTAACGCACAAGTTCTCTATAAGATCACATATGGCGTAAAGGCATATCTCTATCCTAAACACGAATCATGAATTCCATCTATGCAGAAATCATAAACACATGCTATCATGATAAGATCTAAATAGATAATTCATCTCTCGAGTTCATATAGATTATCACGGTAATTGTTAGCTAGGCAATTAAGTCCAAATCACAATAGATAATCCTCACAATAGAACATAATAATTGATAGCGAAGCATTTTAAAATAAACTACACAATAAGATCCATTGTAATCTCAAACAAAGAATTAGTTCATGATTATTGAATTAAAACTAAGAATCCACAATTGAATAAACAATAAAAGACAAAGATAGAAGAAGATGAGAAGATAAAATCTATTGTCTGTAGATTTGAAGCTCCCTCCTCGCTCCTACTTTGAATCTTCAATGGTCTCCAAGTTTCTTCAATCTCCAAATCTAATAAGAACTATTGTTTTGATCTAATTTACTCTAATCTAATCTAATGGAATCCTCTCTCTAATATAATCTCTGTGATTCTCATCTTTTTATAAGTCTCTTTACATGTCTTTAAGTCCTCTTGGAAGTCCTTCAGTCAATCGGATTGAACCAATCCTTCTTGGACTCAAATTTGGCCAAACAACGTCTTTTATGCGCGTACCCCCGCCCCGGCGGGGGTCCATTTTCTGCCACAGTGTCCTCTGGTAAAACAGCCATAACATTTGATCCGGGAGGACTTACGGGGCCCGCGACCTATCAAATCGAAGCTATCGAAGAGCTCTAAATCTTTCATTCTTTGAGAATTTAGAAATAACGGACGGATGAATATCGAAATTGGGCTGGAAGGGACTTCTATGCAAATGGCCACCCAAAATAGTGACGTTTGACGTCCGTTGGTACAAAGATCATAACTCTTGCATACGAACTCCGATTGGAATGATTCAAGATATTCCGGAAATCTAAGAAGAAGCTCTACAATATAATCCAAGTTCCAAGCCAAGAACATGAAATAAACATGAAAGCCTAAATGAAGTCCGGATTGCTTTTCTTTGCGATTTCAGCTCCCAAGCATATAATCTACGAAACGAATACAAAATGCATGAAAAGTAACTAAGAAACATGAGATTAAGCAACTAATTCAAGTAACAGATACCGGATAAGTAGGTATAAAACCTACTTATCAAATATCCCTAAACTTAAACTGTTGCTTGTCCTCAAGCAAAAACACAAAACAACAATGCTATGCAATGCAACTAATCTAAATGCCTACGAATCCAGCAGTAATGATAGAAACAAGTCTATTCAACCGGCCTTAGAGAAATTAAGTAAACATGATAATACATCATATCAAAACAAATCATTAACTTCCCAATCAATCATCAAATCTTAGAATGTTATCACTAATATAGTGCGTGTGTGCTCAACAACAATGCTAACTGATATAAAATCAAATTTAACACATAACAAGTCTCTTCGAAGGCATCATAGGGTGTAAACTCAAGAAATTCAAAAATAGGCTAGATCTAACTAAAATCAAACAACTACCAATATCGAGGGTCAACATGGGATATTTATGCTTTATTTTTCACTTACGGAGGCTTTTTGCTATTATTTCCCGTTTTATTCATTTTTTTTGGTTTATATACACGTAGTTATGCAATGCCTTATTCCCTTAGGCTTTTCAATGCTACCTTAACGAGCTTTCGACTCCCAGACCATTAAGACCTTAGGGCGCTAGGTGTAAAGACAATCCCCTCGGGCTTACTTACTCAAGTAACAAAGGCCACAAAACTAGGCAAGCACGCCACGGTGTTTATTCATACTTCTTTTTTTCTTTTTCTTTTTCGTTTTCTTGTTTTTTAATATAGCTTATATACCCCAAATATTCCCCCAAACTTAGGTTCTTGTCTAACTTTAGCCATCACTACTTATTCTTGTCATTCTTTCATTCAAACTAGCATTATCCTTTAGAGTCCTATTATGTATCAATTTAAACTCAATCAATCAACAAGTTATTTTTACTTTGTTATCCTTATTATACCAATTTCAAACAGAAAAAAGATTCAATTCATAACAAGAAATCACATCAAAAGCTCTAAAATTCAGTACTATACTTGTCTACCCAATTCCAATCTCATCATTGGCAAAAAAAAACTGTAAATATCAAACAGTTGGACTCATGCAAGATGTACTAAATGCTATATAAACATAGTAAACTAACTACTATTTTTGAAAATTTTCAATTTTTTTTATTTTTTTTTTGAAAGAAACTGAATGTAAAAACTAAATGTAACTATACGAACTACAATGTAAATAACTAACTATATGCAATACGACACTAAAATGCCCCCAAACTTAAACTAGACATTATCCTCAATGGCTAAAATAGAAAAAAGTAAAGCTTAGGACTTCCCTGAAAATATAGCAATTCTCCTCCTTGTCTGCTAAGTTTGGAGAATAGATTAGGCATATGGAACAAATTGGAACCACACTTGAATTGGACTTGATTAACTTTTTCATATTCTTCTGCATGTCCATTGAACCTCCAATACCTGCAATTAAGAGAGACAATATGGATTAGAATAGCACTTGGATTGGTAAGAGAACTTAATAAGCAAATTAATTCCTATCTACTAAATAAACTAGTAAAGCATATAAATATAAAAATTCCTAGGTTGCCTCCTAGTTAGCGCTTGATTTATAGTCCTTCAGCCAGACTTTGCCTGGTCAACGATATTCAATTCCTCTTCGATAATTGAGGAATCCAACATCCATCAGTAACAAATTGTCCTTTTGGAGGTTCCCACAGGCGATGGCCAATGCATCAAAGTCACCTAGCATTCTCTGATTTGGTATGATCTCAATCAAGAACGTCGCACAGCTAGGTGTTTTCTCCATTGTGTATACGATAACTTTGGGGCATGGAAGCTTTTCACACACAATGGGCTCTTCGTCTATCTTCTCTTTCTCGTCCCACCATGGATACAAAATTGTACTCGCTCTTATGTCATCAAGAGCTTTGCTGACGACATGACTACCAAGTGAGCATGATTTTGCAAATCTGAGTGACTCTTTAATCTTTGGTGGAGACCCAGTTAGATCTTCATCGACCTCTATTTCATTATCCCCAATTATCACCACGTCCAGATATCTTGTGGCTCATCCAATGCATATTTGGTTGGGATCTTCACGTCGATTTACGTCATCCATGTCATAAAGCCAAGTATTTGGAGGAAGGTTTCTTACGGCTTTGGTCAATTGCTCTATCTGATCCGTAAGATTTTGAATTGACCTCTCTTCATTACTCATCTTCTCCTCATTTGCTGCTACGAACTTGGACAACAATTCGTCCAACCTTGAATTATCTGTCTCTTGTGACACTGGAGGTGGACATGAAAATTTCGGTGTGTATGATGGATTTAGAGCGTAATGTTGGTCATCATAATTATAGCTCCATGAAAAATCCGGGTGTTACCCCCAATCTTGGTGATAGTTAGGATCAACATAGTTATTGAGGTAATCACCACTATATTGTACCGGTTCAAAACTGACGGTGCATTGATGACTTTGATGGTTGCAGCACAATAGTCACACGTAACTATCATCCTTCGACTCTGTTGGGCTGCGATAACCTCCAACGTCTTCAAATTTGCCTCAATTTGTACTGACTCTGTGAAACCCCAGATTTTATGAATAAAGATTCAATTTTTTCGAAATATTTTTTTTTAATATTATGGTGTGGATTTGATATAATGTATTAGTTGTGGGTAGTATTTATAAATTTTGCAAAGTGTGCAAGTTGTTGTATAATATTCGATTGGTCGGGAAATATTCTTTTTGTCGGGAATATCCGCACGACGGTACAATCATTGGTGGACCCCACAACGGAATCATTGTCGGATTGAGAAAACGACAAAAATATTTTATGAAAATAACGGTGGAAGTTTTTCCATTAACTGTTGAAACACCCGGTGTTAAAAATATAGTAATATGCGTGGTTGCATAGTAGCACACGGTATTGATTATTGATGCTTACGTGATAAGTCACTCAGTTTTATTTATTGGTATTATTAATATAATAATACAGAAAATCTTTTTATATAAAACAGAATACTTTATAAAGTTATTCTATAAATAGAATATATTATATTCTATTATGCATAGTGTTGCATAGTGTCTGCATAGTGTTTTGCATAGTAAAATCTTTTTATATAAAACAGAATACTTTTATAAAGTTATCTGTTTTATTAGACAATAATTAGAATATATTATATTTTATTATGCATAGTGTTTGCATAGTGCCTGCATAGTGTTTGCATAGTAAAATCTTTTATAAAGTTATTCGTTTTATTAGATTATAAATAGAATATATTATATTTTATTTAAAAGATTTTGCTTTAAATATGGACCGTCAGATTAAAGTAAATCAATCTGGACCGTTCATGAGTTAGTTACTATGCAGTCCATTTTTTTATAAATAGAAGCTCATTCATTCATTATTTCTTACTGAATTATTTGAAACTCTACAGAGAGAGAAACTATAGAGAAAGAAGAAAAGTGTTACTGCTACTTCACTACTTATATCCAAGACTTTTTTTCTAAGGTAGGAAATATTATTTGTTGTACTCATAAGGGGTATTCTTTCTTTCTTATTCATGAAGGAACTTACATTATTCCATTTTTATTATTACATTGGATTAACTTTGTAATGCTGGGATACCCTATACTTAGTGAAATTCTTACATTATTCCATTTTTTATTATTACATTGAAATATCACATGCAATGCGTTTTCTGGCAGGGGACAGTTAAAATCTTTATTATTATTACATTTGGAATATCATGTTTGTGCGTTTCTGTGGGACAATTCGGTTCCGTCTTTATTAGTATTACTGTTGGAATAACTTTGTCATGCAATACCGCATGCATGGTGATTTCTGTTGTTATTCATTCTTTATTATTACATTGGAACATCCATCGCTTGTGAATTTTACGACTGGTTCCGTTAATTATTATTATATTGGAATAACCTGTCTATGCGAAGTACCGCATGCATGGTGATTTGTTTTGTTATTCCATTCTTTATTATACTCAATTGGTTAAAGTTTTAATTTCTGTACTCCATAAAATTAGTGGAATATCCTTAATATTTGCGCTTCATCCAATATCTTTTCATGGAAATATTCTTCTGAGCATTCTTGATAAATTACTCTACAAAGCAGTATCATGTTGACAATTTGGACATTATTAGTTCCTGGATAAATTAATTCTTGAACTTGTTTTATTGAATTCTTATATCATTGTCATCATCCTCATGTTTATTTTTTTGAAAGTTATCTCGTGGCTTTTGTAGTGCATAGATGGACTTGGTATGATTATGACCGAGGATTATTCGGTATAATCATAAGCTTAGTAATATTACAAACGATGCGGAAAAAGTCCTCATTGGCCCGTATTGCATTGATGGACAGTTTTTGGTATGATTATGGCTATGGATTCTCTTCGGCCAAGGGTGCAAAGATGAATTGTTTTATGGCATGATCAGGATCGTTGATGAATACACAAATATTCTTGGCCCGTAGTTCATGGATAATTATGGTCGTGATACTAAAGAATATCTTTGGCCGTAGTACAGGGGTGATTTGATGATGTGGATTATTTTTTAAGCTGAGTCCCAGCGATAAAAGTGATGAAAAACCTTTTAAATCATAAAAGATAGTAGATTTTTATTCTCTACTTGACTCTTTTAATGGATTGCTTGTTCCGCTGCAGTTAAACTTGATGTTTGTTATATTGTATCAGTTTAACACTGTTTAAGGCTAATGATAATTTATTACGCATTATCTTAGTCATAATATTTCTTCTTGGGCTAGTTGAGCTTACCCTTTCTTTCACTTTTTTCTCTTGAAATGAGAATATAATTTGGAGCGAGTCGGGGAGCGGAGTGATGGTCCTAGATGGTGCATTAGTAGTCCTCACTATTCTACGTGAAATAGTGTGATAATAATTGTAATGAGGACTCCTTTTGAGTTTGTATACTCTCTAGTAGACAATATTTGTATTCAAACTCACAGTTTATATTTTGTCGTATTGTACACGACAATTGTATTATTAAGTTGTATTTGAATTCTGTACCATGTATCTGGCGACTCAAGATGGGTGATGTATACCTAATTTTGGGGGCGTCACAGACTCTGCGGAAAATGCATTGAGTCCATCAATCCCCGTTTCCCTTGGTTGAGTCATGTTCGTGTAGGGCCATTGATACGCAAAGTCATCCATGGTAACTGAAAAGAGAGAAATATAGGAAGAGATTTAAAAAAAATAAAATTAAAAATGTTTAAATTAAGGCTAATTTGATTGAAATTAATATTGATAAATAATTATTAAATTAATTCCCCGGCAACGGCGTCAAAAACTTGTTGGGTAAAATCTAATTACGCACAACACGCAAGTATACGTGGTCAACAAGTAATAAAGTTAAAGTAGAGTATCGTTCCCATGAGGAATTGTTTAATAAAAATAACCAAGTACTAACCCGTAACCAACTCAATCTTATTTAAATGAATGAATTTCAATTTATAAGTAAACTAATTCTAATTACCACTAGTTAAATATCAAATTACAGAGATTTAAGATCACAACTTCACTTATTGCTTCACTTAAGTTAACACACTTCTCATCAATTATTTTCTATCCTGAATTGTTAATCAAGAACACTAAAGCAAATAAAACTCTCTCTCGATGCGTAATACCCATACTCACTTAAATCCACAGATGATAGAATTAAGCAAGACACCCTAATTAACTAATCAACTATATCTATATGTGAATTACAATTAAAAAGGATTTAACGCACAAGTTCTCTATAAGATTACATATGGCGTAAAGGCATATCTCTATCCTAAACACGAATCATGAATTCCATCTATGCAGAAATCACAAACACATGCTATCATGATAAGATCTAAATAGATACTTCATCTCTCGAGTTCATATAGATTATCACGGTAATTGTTAGCTAGGCAATTAAGTCCAAATCACAATAGACAATCCTCACAATAGAACATAATAATTGATAGCGAAGCATATTAAAATAAACTACACAATAAGATCCATTGTAATCTCAAACAAAGAATTAGTTCAAGATTATTGAATTAAAACTAAGAATCCACAATTGAATAAACAATAAAAGACAAAGAAAGAAGAAGATGAGAAGATAGAATCTATTGTCTGTAGATTTGAAGCTCCCTCCTCGCTCCTACTTTGAATCTTCAATGGTCTCCAAGTTGCTTTAATCTCCAAATCTAATAAGAACTAGTGTTTTGATCTAATTTACTCTAATTTAATATAATGGAATCCTCTCTCTAATCTAATCTCTATGATTCTCCTCTTTTTATAAGTCTCTTTACATGTCTTTAAGTCCTCTTAGAAGTCCTTCAGTCAATCGGATCAAACCAATTTTTCTTGGACTCAAATTTGGCCAAAAAACATCTTTTCTGCGCGTACCCCCGCCCCGGCGGGGGTTTATAAACTAAAAGGGCCCGTCCCGATGGGGGTCCTTACTGTTTTTCAGCACCAATGCACCCACTTTCGTGGGTTTTGATAAGAAAAGCCCGCCCTTGTGAGGTCCATTTCTCGCCACAAGATCCTCTTGTAAAACGGCCATAACGTTTAATCTGGGAGGACTTACGGGGCCCGCTACCTATCAAATCGAAGCTATCGAAGAGCTTTAAAACTTTAATTCTTTGAGAATTTAGAAATAATAGACGAATGAATGTCGAAATTGGGCTGGAAGAGACAGATATGCAAATGGCCACCCAAAATAGTGACGTTCGACGTCCGTTGGTACAAAGATCATAACTCTTGCATCCGAACTCCGATTGGAATGATTCAAGATGTTCCGGAAATCTAAGAAGAAGCTCTACAATATAATCCAATTTCCAAGCCAAGAACATGAAATAAACATGAAAGCCTAAATGAAGTCCGAATTGCTTTTCTTTGCGATTTCAGCTCCCAAGCATATAATCTACGAAACGAATACAAAATGCATGAAAAGAAACTAAGAAACATGAGATTAAGCAACTAATTCAAGTAACAGATACCGAATAAGTAGGTATAAAACCTACTTATCAAATATCCCTAAACTTAAACGGTTGCTTGTCCTCAAGCAAAAACACAAAACATCAATGCTATGCAATGCAACTAATCTACATGCCTACGAATCCAGCAGTAATGATAGAAACAAGTCTATTCAACCGGCCTTAGAGAAATTAAGTAAACATGATAATACATTATATCAAAACAAATCATTAACTTCCCAATCAATCATCAAATCTTAGAATGTTATCACTAATATAGTGCGTGTGTGCTCAACAACAATGCTAACTGATATAAAATCAAATTTAACACATTATAAGTCTCTTCAAAGGCATCATACAGTGTAAACTCAAAAAATTCAAAAATAGGCTAGATCTAACTAAAATCAAACAACTACCAATATCGAGGGTCAACATGGGATATTTATGCTTTATTTTTCACTTACGGAGGCTTTTTGCTATTCTTTCCCGTTTTATTCATTTTTTTTGGTTTATATACACGTAGTTATACAATGCCTTATTCCCTTAGGCTTTTCAATGCTACCTTAACGAGCTTTCGACTCCCAGACCATTAAGACCTTAGGGCGCTAGGTGTAAAGACAATCCCCTCGGGCTTACTTACTCAAGTAACAAAGGCCACAAAATTAGACAAGCACGCCACGGTGTTTATTCATACTTCTTTTTTTCTTTTTCTTTTTCGTTTTCTTATTTTTTAATATAGCTTATATACCCCAAATATTCCCTCAAACTTAGGTTCTTGTCTAACTTTAGTCATCACTACTTATTCTTGTCATTCTTTCATTCAAACTAGCATTATCCTTTAGAGTCCTATTATGTATCAATTTAAACTCAATCAATCAACAAGTTATTTTTACTTTGTTATCCGGATTATACCAATTTCAAACAGAAAAAAGATTCAATTCATAACAAGAAATCACATCAAAAGCTCTAATATTCTGTACTATACTTGTCTACCCAATTCCAATCTCATCATTGGCAAAAAAAACTGTAAATATGAAACAGTTGGACTCATGCAAGATGTACTAAATGCTATATAAACATAGTAAACTAACTACTATTTTTGAAATTTTCAAATTTTTTTAATTTTTTTTTTAAAGAAACTGAATGTAAAAACTAAATGTAACTATACGAACTACAATGTAAATAACTAACTATATGCAATACGACACTAAAATGCCCCCAAACTTAAACTAGACAGTGTCCTCAATGGCTGAAATAGAAAAAAGTTAAGCTGAGGACTTCCCTGAAAATATAGCAATTCTCCTCCTTGTCTGCTAAGTTTGGAGAATAGATTAGGCATATGGAACAAATTGGCACCACACTTGAATTGGACTTGAATAACTTTTTCATATTCTTCTGCATGTCCATTGAACCTCCAATACCTGCAATTAAGAGAGACAATATGGATTAGAATAGCACTTGGATTGGTAAGAGAACTTAATAAGCAAATTAATTCATATCTACTAAATAAACTAGTAAAGCATATAAATATAAAAATTCCTAGGTTGCCTCCTAGTTAGCGCTTGATTTATAGTCCTTCAGCCAGACTTTTCCTGGTCAACGATATTCAATTCCTCTTCGATAATTGAGGAATCCTCCATCCATCAGTAAAAAATTGTCCTTTTGGAGGTTCCCACAGGCGATGGCCAATGCATCAAAGTCACCTAGCATTCTTTGATTTGGTATGATCTCAATCAAGAACGTCGCACAACTAGGTGTTTTCTCCATTGTGTATGCGATAACTTTGGGGCATGGAAGCTTGTCACACACAATGGGCTCTTCGTCTATCTTCTCTTTCTCGTCCCACCATGGATTCAAAATTGTACTCGCTCTTATGTGATCAAGAGCTTTCCTGACGACATGACTACCAAGTGAGCATGATTTTACAAATCTGACTGACTCTTTAATCTTTGGTGGAGACCCATTTAGATCTTCATCGACCTCTATTTCATTATCCCCAATTATCACCACACGTCCGATATCTTGTGGCTCATCCAGTCGCATATTTGGTTCGGGATCTTCGTTAATTTCGTCATCCATGTTATAAAGCCAAGTATTTGGAGGAAGGTTTCTTACGGCTTTGGTCAATTGCTCTATCTGATCCGTAAGATTTTGAATTGACCTCGCTTCATTACTCATCTTCTCCTCATTTGCTGCTACTAACTTGGACAACAATTCGTCCAACCTTGAATTATCTGTCTCTTGTGACACTGGAGGTGGACATGAAAATTTCGGTGTGTATGATGGATTTAGAGCGTAATGTTGGTCATCATAATTATAGCTCCAAGAAAAATCCGGGTGTTACCCCAAATCTTGGTGATAGTTAGGATCAACATAGTCATTGAGGTAATCACCACTATATTGTACCGGTTCAAAACTGACGGTGCATTGATGACTTTGATGGTTGCCAGTACAATAGTCACACGTAACTGCCATCCTTCGACTCTGTTGGGCTGCGATAACCTCCAACGTCTTCAAATTTGCCTCAATTTGTACTGACTTTGTGAAACCCCAGATTTTAAGAATAAAGATTCAATTTTTTCGAAATATTTATTATGGTGTGGATTTGATATAATGTATTAGTTGTTGGTAATATTTATAAATTTTGCAAAGTGTGCAAGTTGTTGTATAATATTCGATTGGTCGGGGAATATTTTTTTTGTCGGGAATATCCGCACGACGGTACAATCATTGGTGGACCCCACAACGGAATCATTGTCGGATTGAGAAAATGACAAAAATATTTAATGAAAATAACGGCGGAAGTTTTACCGTTAACTGTTGAAACACTCGGTGTTAAAAATATAGTAATACGCGTGGTTGCATAGTAGCACACGGTATTGATTATTGATGCTTACGTGATAAGTCACTCAGTTTTATTTATTGGTATTATTAATGTAATAATACAGAAAATCTTTTTATATAAAACAGAATACTTTTATAAAGTTATTCTATAAATAGAATATATTATATTCTATTATGCATAGTGTTGCATAGTGTCTTCATAGTGTTTTGCATAGTAAAATCTTTTTATATAAAACAGAATAATTTTATAAAGTTATCTGTTTTATTAGACAATAATTAGAATATATTATATTTTATTATGCATAGTGTTTGCATAGTACCTGCATAGTGTTTGAATTATAAAATCTTTTATAAAGTTATTCGTTTTATTAGATTATAAATAGAATATATTATATTTTATTTAAAAGATTTTGCTTTAAATATGGACCATCAGATTAAAGTAAATCAATCTGGACCGTTCATGAGTTAGTTACTATGCAGTCCATTTTTCTATAAATAGAAGCTCATTCATTCATTATTTCTTACGAATTGACTGAAACTCTAGAGAGAGAAACTATAGAGAGAAAGAAGAAAAGTGTTCTGCTACTTCACTACTTCTATATCCAGTACTCTTTTTTCTAAGGTAGGGAATATTATTTGTTGTACTCATAAGGGGTATTCTTTCTTTCTTATTCATGAAGAGAACTTCTGTTATTCCATTTTTATTATTACATTGGATTAACTTTGTATCTGCGGGATACCTATACTTGGTGAAATTCTTACATTATTCCATTTTTATTATTACATTGGAATATCCCATGCATGCATTTTACGAGACACTGGTTAAAATCTTTATTATTATTATTCGTTGAATATCATGTTCATGCGTTTCATGAGACCTAATTAAAATCTTTATTAGTATTCTCATTGGAATAACTTTTGTCATGCAATACCGCATGCATGGTGATTTCATTGTTATTCCATTCTTTATTATTCTGTTGGAACATCCTGTCGGTGTGAATTTTACCTGACCTGGTTCCGTTAATTATTATTATATTGGAATAACCTGTCTATGCGAAGTACCGCATGCATGGTGATTTGTTTTGTTATTCCATTCTTTATTATACTCAGTTGGTTAAAGTTTTAATTTCTATACTCCATAAAATTAGTGGAATATCCTTGATATTTGCGCTTCATCCAATATCTTTTCATGGAAATATTCTTCTGAGCATTCTTGATAAATTACTCTACAAAGCAGTATCATGTTGACAATTTGGACATTATTAGTTCCTGGATAAATTAATTCTTGAACTTGTTTTATTGAATTCTTATATCATTGTCATCATCCTCATGTTTATTTTTTTGAAAGTCATCTGTGGCCTGTAGTGCATAGATGGACTTGGTATGATTATGACCAGGGATTATTCGGTATAATCATAACCGTAATGTTACAAACGATGTGGAAAAAGTCCTCATTGGCCCGTATTGCATTGATGGACAGTTTTTGGTATGATTATGGCTATGGATTCTCTTCGGCCAAGGGTGCAAAGATGAATTGTTTTATGGCATGATCAGGATCGTTGATGAATACACAAATATTCTTGGCCCGTAGTGCATGGATAATTGTGGTCGTGATACTAAAGAATATCCTTGGCGTTAGTGCGGGGTGATTTGATGATGTGGATTATTTATTGTCGAGTCCCAAATGATAAAAGTGATGAAAACCTTTTAAATCATAAAAGATAGTAGATTTTATTCTCTACTTGACTCTTTTAATTGATTGCTTGTTCATGACAGATTAAACTTGATGTTTGTTATATTGTATCAATTTAACACTTTTTAAGGCTAATGATAATTTATTACGCATTATCTTAGTCATAATATTTCTTCTTGGGCTAGTTGAGCTCACCCTTTCTTTCACTTTTTCTCTTGTGAAATGAGAATATAATTTGAAGCAGTCTGGGAGCGGAGTGATGGTCCTAGATGGTGCATTAGTAGTCCTCACTATTCTGTGAAATAGTGTGATAATAATTGTAATGAGGACTCCTTTTGAGTTTGTATACTCTCTAGTAGACAATATTTGTATTCAAACTCATAGTTTATATTTTGTCGTATTGTACACGACAATTGTATTATTAAGTTGTATTTGAATTCTGTACCATGTATCTGGCGACTCAAGATGGGTGATGTATACCTAATTTTGGGGGCGTCACAGACTCTGCGAAAAATGCATTCAGTCCATCAATCCCCGTTTCCCTTGGTTGAGTCATGTTCGTGTAGGGCCATTGATACGCAAAGTCATCCATGGTACCTGAAAAGAGAGAAATATAGGAAGAGATAAAAAAAATAAAAAATAAAAAATGTTTAAATTAAGGCTAATTTGATTGAAATTAATATTGATAAATAATTATTAAATTAATTCCCCGGCAACGGCGCCAAAAACTTGTTCGGTAAAATCTAATTATGCACAACACGCAAGTATACGTGGTCAACAAGTAATAAAGTTAAAGTAGAGTATCGTTCCCACGAGGAATTGTTTAATAAAAATAACCAAGTACTAACTCATAATAGATAATCCTCACAATAGAACATAATAATTGATAGCGAAGCATATTAAAATAAACTACACAATAAGATCCATTGTAATCTCAAACAAAGAATTAGTTCAAGATTATTGAATTAAAACTAAGAATCCACAATTGAATAAACAATAAAAGACAAATAAAGAAGAAGATGAGAAGATAGAATCTATTATCTGTAGATTTGAAGCTCCCTCCTCGCTCCTACTTTGAATCTTCAATGGTCTCCAAGTTGCTTCAATCTCCAAATCTAATAAGAACTAGTGTTTTGATCTAATTTACTCTAATCTAATATAATGGAATCCTCTCTCTAATCTAATCTCTATGATTCTCCTCTTTTTATAAGTCTCTTTACATGTCTTTAAGTCCTCTTAGAAGTCCTTCAGTCAATTGGATCGAACCAATTCTTCTTGGACTCAAATTTGGCCAAACACATCATTTTTCATACGCGTACTCCTTGCCGGGGTTTATATACTAAAGGGCCCGCCTTCGACGGAGGTCCTTATCATTTTTCAAGACAATACCACGCCGTGGGGTCCATTTTCGCCACACAAGATATCCTCTTGTAAAACAGCCATAACGTTTGATCTGGGAGGACTTACGGGACCCGCGACCTATCAAATCGAAGCTATCGAAGAGCTTTAAAACTTTAATTCTTTGAGAATTTAGAAATAACAGACGGATGAATGTCGAAATTGGGCTGGAAGAGACAGATATGCAAATGGCCACCCAAAATAGTGACGTTCGACGTCCGTTGGTACAAAGATCATAACTCTTGCATTCGAACTCCTATTGGAATGATTCAAGATGTTCCAGATATCTAAGAAGAAGCTCTACAATATAATCCAAGTTCCAAGCCAAGAACATGAAATAAACATGAAAGCCCAAATGAAGTCTAGATTGCTTTTCTTTGCGATTTCAAAACAATTCTTTGCGATTTCAGCTCCCAAGCATATAATCTACGAAACGAACACAAAATACAAGAAAAGTAACTAAGAAACATGAGATTAAGTAACTAATTCAAGTAATAGATACCGGATAAGTAGGTATAAAACCTACTTATCAAATACCCTCAAACTTAAATCGTTGCTTGTCCTCAAGCAAAAACACAAAACAACAATGCTATGCAATGCAACTAATCTACATGCCTACGAATCCAGCAGTAATGATAGAAACAAGTCTATTCAACTGGCCTTAGAGAAATTAAGTAAACATGATAATACATCATATCAAAACAAATCATTAACTTCCCAATCAATCATCAAATCTTAGAATGTTATCACTAATATAGTGTGTGTGTGTGTGTGTGTGTGCTCAACAACAATGCTAACTGATATAAAATCAAATTTAACACATAACAAGTCTCTTCGAAGGCATCATACAGTGTAAACTCAAGAAATCCAAAAATAGGCTAGATCCAACTAAAATCAAACAACTACCAATATCGAGGGTCAACATGGGATATTTATGCTTTATTTTTCACTTACAGAGGCTTTATGCTCGTATTTCCCGTTTTATTCATTTTTTTTTTGGTTTATACACATAGTTATGCCTACTTCAACGGGGTCCTTACTTATTTTCGGCTCGATACACTTCCTACGTGGGTCCATTCGCCACCTTTGTCCTCCTCGTAAAACGGCCATAACTTTTGATCCGGGAGGACTTATGTGAAGACCCCAAACTCGGGTACCTGAAACCCGAACTCGGTTCTTCACGATACCATTTCTATGAGCGGAATAATATTAATAATAATAACAATAAAATAAATATCAAACTTATCTTACATTTATCAGAGTCTAATCCCAATTATGCAACCTTTACTATAATTCTTTACATGATATATAATACATATCATTGTCTATATATTGTCTAACTATTACAAAAGATACCATTAAACATGTTCTGTATGCTTTCCTTTTCACTTGTTCTTGTCTGAACCTTCGAGTTGTTCATGCCTAGCTGAAAACATTTAAATTTAATCAAGGGTGAGCATTTGGGTGCCCAGCAAGTAATAACAATTAGAAATATAAGTAGCTGAAAGAAATAAATGTTTTCTTTGTACATCACTTCTACAACGAATTTATAGTTGTGAAGTAAACTGAACCGATAATAACAATATAACAATTCTATCTCAAATTTTTGAAACTACGTATAGACTATATATATAGTTTAGTTGACATATTATGAACATTGTTTTTCGTTTTCGATAAGGTTTAGAAGAACTTCATCTGAAAACCGTCAGAACTTATGGGCTTTAGGTTGTACTTCCCATGGGCCCTGTATTGATCAATACTACATTGCTAGAACGATATTATCGTTCATCCTTTGTCACTTTACAGCGATAAAAATTTTCCCGTGATCGGGATGTTCATACTTTAATCGAGAATCCCAACCAAAAAAATTTAATTGGATACAAAAGTTTTATCATATTCAACGACATTTTGAAATTTGTGTCTAAGTTGATCAAATAGCTTAGATGACTTATATATATATATATATATATATATATATATATATATATATATATATATATATATATATATATATATATATATATCAACATGTGATTAAATATAATGATTATACAAGTGGGAACACTTGTATAACCATATATAGAAATTAACGAATAGAATATATATATCTGAATTATCATATACTAACATGTTGATAAACAATGATCGGATATATAATATATCACAATAGGGTTAATAATATAGCATAATAATAATATAATTCTGAAACTTCTTACTCATGTCCATTGCATAAAGGAAATGCAAAGGTAAGATACTTGCCTGATGCGCTGCTTACAGTTCGTACCTTAGTTCTATCCTTATATAACACCTACCAGTAATAAGATCATTTGATCGATTAGAATAACATACAATAACACATAGTACTGTAATTCGCAGTCAGCACATAACCTAATCACATTGTCACATATGTTCCACAACCATTGAATCACAAATAAACACATATCTAATTAAATTATCTAAGTCCAGATCAATTTCTGAAACATGTCAGTGTACCGACAACTTTATCGGGTAATTATCGAGTCTAAGACTCTATCCTGTAGTTCAATATCTGTAAGTATCAGTTATTTTATTTTTAAATGACTTATAATAATTTTTAAACATTTATTATAATTTATCATGAATATTCAAACACCGGAATCATTATTAAATGATTTAAATATTAAACAATTCTATTATCATTAATATTTAATTAATATTAAATCATTAATGAAACCATTGGCAAAATATCGATGTTATTTTTAATAACTTAAAATACTTTTAAAGTATTAATATTACCCTTAAATGATTTTTAAAAGAATTAAAATTATTTTTAAATAATTATCATTAATATTAAAGTATTAATGTATTACTTATCAAAATATTAAAAGTCATTAATTATAACTTAAAATATTTTTAATTCATTAATATCCTTATTAAATGATTTTTAATAAATAAAACCATTTTAAAACTATTTATTTAATATAATTATTAAATAAACTTAATATCATTTATTATTAAATTAATATCATTAATATTAAATTATTAATGAAATTATCCTTTAAATATTAAAAGTTATATTTTATAACTTAAAATATCTTTAAACACTTTATTTTCATTTAAAATGATTATTATAATATTAAAATCATTTTTAAACTAATTTATTTAATATAATTATTAAATAACTTTAATATCATTAATAATAATTAATTAATGAAATTTACCTTTAAATATTAAAAGTTATATTTTATAACTTAAAATATTTTAAAACTATTTATTCTCACTTAAAATAATTTTTCTAATATTAAAACTAATTTATTTAATATAATTATTAAATAAATTAAATATCATTTAATATTAAAATATTAATATTTTCATGTCAAAATATCAAAAGTTATATTTTATAACTTAAAATATTTTTATAATCCTTTATATAATTTTTAAATCATTAATTCTATTTTTCATCATTTATTTAATATATTAAATAAATAACTTAATTATCATTAATATTAATTAATTAATTAAATTTATCACAAAATATTAAAAGTTATCAAAAATAACTTAAATTATTTTCTTATACTGATAATATAATTTTAAATGATTTTTCATGAATTAAAATCATTTTTAAATAATTTATTTAATATTATAATTAAATAAATTAAATACTTTTAATATTTCAAAAATATTAAATATTTATGAAATATATTCAAAATAATCAAAATATAATTTTTGGATTTTAAAATAATTTTTAAGGATTTATTTTGTATTTTTCATAATTAAAAACTAATTAATACTAATTATTAAATAAAAATATAATTTTTATATATAAACTGTCGCTAAAGACCACCTATAGTGACAGAACCGTCGCTATAGGTGTTCTTCGTGTTCTTCAGCAAAACCCAGAAAACCATGTTAGTTTCGAGGATGCTAGGTTTGACCATATGTAAATCTCAATCTGTGATGTTTCCTGACATGCTTGTGATCGTATATTATAGTTCTAGTGCAGGACTTCATTATCAAACAACAAACATAATTATAACATCAAATATCAGCAAGATCGAGCCCTCCAAAAATCATGTCAGAACTGTTTTTCAATTTCTGGGTTTTCCAGAAATGAAGAACAGTCGAGGTACTTACTTTCCAAGCCTTGATTCAACCGTTCTGGGCTTGATATGTTCATTCTAATGGTTCATACGTATAGAGCACATGACAGGAAACAATACCATATCATTAGATCATCAAAACATCAATACAAAAAAAAGATATGAGCCGGTCAAACCATACTGGAAAAATTGCTCATGAAGGTTCTGGGTTTCCCAGAAACCTTCATAAGGCAAAACGGTCAACGTACTTTGACCAAGGTTAAATTCGATCCTGTACATGTTATAGGTAATATAAAGGTATTACTATGTAGTTCTAATGTCACATTATAACACCAAAACAACATCCTAGACTAACTATCAAAGATAAGCAAGATCAAAGGCTTTAAAAGGGTCATCGAAATTGCGGGAATCAGGAATTTTTACGGGTTGCCTTGATTTTCGATTTTAAGTGGTGGGTCAATACTGACTTTGACCACGATTATCTGACAACCTATGCATGATCTGGTCCTACTTAAACTTCCAGAACATAGATCTTACAGCATACAACAAGATCAAACATTAAAACAACAAAAAAACTTAACAACCAAAGATCTATGGGGTCTGACATTTGACTGTCAGACACAAAATAAACTTTTTCCAGATTTTTAAAATCTTCAAATTCGTCCACTTAGATGTTATGGATCTACAAGATACCAACCCAGATCACTTATTTAGACTCCATAATACATATATAACACAAAAAACTTAACATCTAACACAAGATTAAATGTCAGATTTTGGTTTTTAAGTTATACCTTTCTTGATCAAATCCTTGAATCTAAGCCTCTGATTTGTTGTGGGTGTTAGTGTGGATTTGTTTGGGAGCTCATATACTACAAGAATTCGTATCTTAGAGAGAGAGAGGGTCTTGGATGAGCATGGTGAATAAATGAGGCAAAAATAATGCACTTTCTCTCTCCAACCTATATATAATGTAAATACAATGCATGAATCTGAGGTTGCTGCTGATTTGCTGTGAATTATTGTGCACATGGGGTTGTTGGGTTTGGTCACCAACTTCCCCTAATTGTCAAAACCTATATTAGCTTCAATAATACAAGAGGGGCAAAAAGGTCATTTGGCTTTTAAAATTAAGGGCAATCTTGTAATCCTTGCAAACCCTTAGGATTTAGGGTTTGGATTAGGGTTTAGGGTTTGGACCATTTTAGGGTTTATAATTTCTAGAATTTTCAATTTAGGGTTTAAAAAAAATAAAAAAATAAAATTTTAGTTTCTAAAATACAAAATTAAGGTTTCTTAATTAATTCGGTTTCCTAATCACATAGACTTGATAATTAGGTTTATATTTTAATAATTATCATTAAGCTTACTAATCTAGCAATTAGCGCAAATAATTAGCAATTAGCATTAACCATAAAATAATTAGGGTTTCTAATTATTAATTAAAATTTTTAATTATTTAATTAAGGTTTTCTAATTTCATGATTAGGGTTTACCATTAGTAATTAGGGTTTATAATAACTAATTTGGGTTTCTAAATTTAGAAATTAGGTTTCCAAATTTAGTAATTAGGATTGTCAATTAATTAGGGTTTCTAATTAATTAAGTTTCCAAATTTAGGATTTTTAGATATTAATTAGGGTTTCTCTAATTAATATTAAATTCTATAATACACCACATAAATCACATAACACAGTTATATAACAATCTCGAACTCATAATCGAGTTCCAAATTAGGGTTTAACAACTTAAAACTAGGGTTTTGACATTATACACCATAATTGACCAACCATTGTCAGCCCGCAAACATACAGTACATATTTATAACACTGAAAAATCAAAATATAATATTATTATATTATTATTCTTATATATTGATAAAAATCCAAAATTAGGGTTTGGATTCCATATCTGATTTATTCTTCATATATAACATTTATTAATTAAGTTAAAATAATTAACTTAATTAATCTTGCATAAATTCATATAATAAAATAAACAATTATTATAATAATTCTACAAATCATTTCATATATTATTTAAATAATATATAATCATATTTTCATAGAAAATAATTAATAAAAACATTTTACATTATATTAATTATTATAAGAATATACTTTATAATAGTCAATAATTCTAAAATAAAATTATTTGTAAACATTCATGTAATAAATATATTTTTATTTATTACATAATTACATACATACATTATCTTGTACAAATCCTCATCCTTAAAAAAAATTATATGCAAAATTTTTGATTTATTTATATAGAAAATATCGGGTTGTTACAACTTACGGGGCCAACGACCTATCAAATCAAAGCTATCGAAGAGATCTAAAACTTTAATTCTTTGAGAATTTAGAAATAACGGACGGATGAATGTCGAAATTGGGCTGGAAGGGACTTCTATGCAAATGGCCACCCAAAATAGTGACGTTCGACGTCCGTTGGTACAAAGATCATAACTCTTGCATCCGAACTCCGATTGGAATGATTCAAGATGTTCTGGAAATCTAAGAAGAAGCTATACAATATAATCCAAGTTCCAAGCCAAGAACATGAAATAAACATGAAAGCCCAAATGAAGTCCGAATTGCTTTTCTTTGTGATTTCATACCAATTCTTTGCGATTTCAGCTCCCAAGCATATAATCTACAAAACGAACACAAAATGCATGAAAAGTAACTAAGAAACATGAGATTAAGCAACTAATTTAAGTAACAGATACTGGATAAATAGGTATAAAACCTACTTATCAGCTTCTCAATTTCATCCATAAGATAATTCATAAAAAATTGAGAGTAGCTGTTGTTCAAGGATTGAAAAACAAGATCTGTTTGGGCTTCTGGAGTGATTGGAAAACCCAACCTATCAGGGTACTCAATATACCCATTCATTTTCAGCACATATGGACCAACTGGATCACATTCACCCATCTTGTAGTGATACAACACGTTGCTTGTATCATACCTCTCCTGTCGAGCATGCCCTTTGAACAATTTCTTGAGATGCTCGATCATCTCATAAGCATCCATCAACTCATGTTGCTTCTAAAGCCTAGCGTTCATTGTTGCTAGAATGAGACAACTCATGACAGAGCAATCATCTTGATGCTTCTTGTAAGCATTATGCTCCCACGTGGTGCAGTGGCAGCTGGTGTTGCAGGAATGAGCCCATCAAGGACATATAGCTTGCACTCTTGTTTGAGGATAATCCTCAAGTTCCTATTCCAGTCAAGGAAATTAATTCCACTTAGCGTGTCCTTCTCAAGGACTGATCGTAGTGAAATACTACTTGTGTTGTTGTTGTTTTCCATTGATATCTACAATTTATAAGTGCAAAAATAATAAGTCAAATTGCAGAGTTGATATTATGTAATTGATAATAGTACATTCAAAATATACCTCCCACTATTTTATTCAAATTAATAGCCCTCACCATTAATTCGGAAAGCATTTTCTATTAAATCTTTCTAGTGAGCCAAGATCTATATTTCATTATGCCTTAAGTTAGCTTTGGCTAATATCTTAAAACACAATTATTTAGGTAGACAGCCCCTTGTCAATTATATCATATATAACTCCTGGATAGTTTGGTAAACAACATTTGTTTATAGTCCATCTAATGGTACCTACCAAACTCCATGCCTCTAAGTCCACAATCCTATTGAGATAACTTAGTTAAGTCGGGCCCAATGATTTTAACAGTTTGGATATCACAATTATCCTATTGCATCTTACCTAGATAAATAGGGTACTTTGTTTTGGCAAACCTACATCAATTGATCAAGGTCTTGATGAGTGTCATTCATTGGAAGGCATCTGATTTAGACTTAATAATTTATTGAGGGATTTTATAAATTAATTTAGATCTCACCAATTTTAATCTTATTAAGCATGCACATTATTTATCATATCATATCGCATACAAGCATAAATAAAGTGCAAAATTAAATGTGTCATAGTTATGGCTCAATCCACTGTCAATCTTTTCAAGCTAAGGAAAGATTGAAGGTCAATCTAAGGTGGTAAAAGATCTCAAAATAATAGCTTCCTTGGATCTTCATCATGCAAGTGCCTCCTCTCCATCATCATCTTTCCATCGTGTTCTTCATCTTGTCATCGATTATGAATTATTACATGACATAAAGAAACCTCGAGTTACATTCGAGGGGATTTAGATGAGAAGAGAATATTACATTAGAATTTATAGAAAGGCACGACATGCAAGCCATATTTCAAAACCAAAAACCATTAACCTATGGGTCAAAAGGCCATAACTGTGCACCGATACATATCACAATAAGCACATAAAAGTTTATATATAATTAAAGAAAACTATATCTAACATATTGGGGTCACGACCATCGTGCACTACGACGAGGGGGTCCAAGGGGGGGTCTCCCCCTGGTGGTGGTCCGGCTGACCGATCACCGGTAAGTGGTGGACTTCATTGACCGTCGTCACGTTAAGTAGGTCGAGGCGCTTTTGGAAAATTTTTTCGAACTACAATCTATGTTGTAGAATTTTTCCATACGAATCTCTGAAACAGTTTCAGAATCATGTATTTTAATCCACCAAAACACCCATAATAACTAAACACCCAGTATTTATCATATATATCCAGTTTCAATTAATCATATTAAACTGAATCTTCATGCTTCTAATCCAATTAGAACAGAAGTTTTATACTGTTATTACGCCATTTAAGACACAATTAACAGAACATAATATACATGTATATCTATTACTGATATTCATAATACCAAAATGTGTCTACATACAGAACTGTAGGGTTTTCGGCACATCAAAGCAATGCACAACGGAAAATAAATTGAACAAAATAATCTGAAACCCAAACAGGATCCATGCGAAATAGAAATTAATTCAGTGGGACCCACTTGTCTCAATTTTCGTTCTGTGACATTGGTTTTTGTGTTATGCACTGAAACATTCGTAACTTTCAATCCGAGGAAGAGTTGGGAGACACGCCATTCTGGAAAGTTCTTTTTTAGAACTACGCAATGATATAAAATTTAGACCAATTCCGAATCCAGGAAGATAAAACAAGAAGTAGAAATACATCTTTCTGAATATGCGGGATAATCAACCGTCTTGTTTCAGGTAGCCTGCTGCTCGAGGACCTTTGTGGTAGCTTTACTCATTCTTGGCTTCGTAATCCTTACTCAAATATCATGACATCGGGGTGAAATGACATATTTCCCTCCTTTCATGCTTAGGGAAAGAAATGCAAAATTTCGGGTGTCTACAAATATGACGGTGGCGACGGTGATGGTGGCGTGGTGGCAGTAATTACGGTGGTGGTGGTAAATCAAGATGAAAGAGGAGAAATGAGTTTTCTTACATTTTTTTTAAGTTGTCTGCACTTAACCAAAGAATGAAGAGGTATGGGAATAAGGATTAGGGTAAATCAAGATGTAAATTTATGTATGTGAATAAACATATAATTAAAAAAATATATTTTCTCATTCATAATTATTATTATTATTGTTGGGCCATGATATTTTATGCACAGTGGGCTGAACCCTTGGGCCAGGATGCTAGGCTATTTCCATTGGGTCCTGAAATTATTGGGTCGGGTCATTGGGCCTAACCATTAGGAATGTAATGGTTTGAATTAGGCTTTGACCGGTGATGATTATGGGGGTAAACCTCGACTGACATCTCTGCATTTAATTAATGGGGATTGGACATATTCCAGCTGGGTGGCAAACAGTGATGGGATGGAGCAGGTGGGCTGCATGCAATCGGTTGAGGTAACCAGTAGTGGGGGTGATGGTGTCAGGGGGAGTAGGTGGCACGCAAAACTGGAGTTTTGAGTATATGATGGCAAGGATAACACATAATAAAAGGTAACTGATATTTTATCTATCAAAACACTAGAGATAATGTCCTCCATTGTTAACCTTGTGTCGGCCTGTACTGAATCTCACACTAGAGCTATCCCCCGACGGTCCAAGCCGTCAAGCTTCTGGTATTGACGTGTTTATTGTGCAGGATTGGACGCGATTTACATGATTGAGGCGCGTGGAAAGATCTTGGCATTAACATTGGCGCTAGAAGGAGGGATGTTTTCTAGTGTTCTTGAGTTTTCAATCACATAGTTTGATTGTTCTACGTCGGAAGTTATGGTGAGGAGTAGAACAATTACCCCTGAAGGACATCCGATGGTTGTGAGTTCGTCTATACAATGGATATCTGTCAAGGATCGTTTGGGTCCTTCAAAGAGTGCTCATGATAGTACTGCTTCCAAGCATGTTTCGGAAGGTTCTCATTCAAAAATCAATAGAGATGCTAAGATAAGGTTGGTTTTTGCTGCTGATAAAGGACCTGACCATGGTCGGAAACGGGTAGAAGGCACACCACCTAGAACCCAACACCGAGGTGGTCAGACCGATAAGGCCTTCAAGTTGGACAAGATGGCAGATGAGGCAAACAGAGCCTTAAAGGTTCATTTGAAACAAAGAGAAGATATTGTTGGGAGAGTGCATATTTTGATTTGATGTTTAAATGTAAATGCTCATGATTATATATAAAGTCCTTAGAGAAATATGTGTACAAGGACTTAGTGATAGATCAAATTTGTTAGGTTGATCTACATCTTGAAGTGGAATAGATAGATCGTAGTGTATCAAGCTAATCAAGATTACAGAAGCCAAGGCAGAAACGTAGAGCATCGATGATCATAGTGTGCCGGCCTTGAAGGACCTCTTCAAAAATCGTAGAGTGGTCCCAACGTTTGTCGAGCTAACTCAGAGATCGTAGTGTATTGTCGGAAACGTAGAGCTTGTAAACACAAGCAAGTAAAGATCGCAGTGTGCAAGTCTCTTAAGACATCACGATCTGGATTGTAGAGTATCATCTGCCATATGTTAGAAGCATCAAACCCTACCTTTTATTTGGAGACAAATTCCAACAAATGTGGAATGGGTTTTAAATGTTGAAGTCCTCATCAGTCCCAACGGTACAAAAGATATCCTTATTATACAACGAATTAAACTTATTGAAGAAGCTAAGGGAAGGACCATAGGACAGATGAAAACACCTTTTTAGGTATTAGGTGAGAAAGCAGACTGCTATGTCAGCTATGTCAGTGGGCCAGAATGCAAATCAGAAGGTGTGCAGAAATGTGAGGTCCCCGAATTCGAGGTCCCAAATAACCGCAGATCTGGTTCGATCATTCTAACACTATTACTATTTGCGGAAGATATAAACATAAATTATTTATACAATACATTACACACTATTCCCCAAAATCTAGTAACCTTAACTTAATACACAAGTCATAAACTATCTAATATATAACATTATTACCATACTATACTATTACAAATTAGTTGCACATTTTATCCCAAGCTGAACTTAACATTATTCTTTTCCTGTATCTAAACGCATTCGCCTTATCTGCAATGTTTTATCATGATATAGCAAGGGTGAGCATGAAAGTTGTCCAGCAAGTTTAAGTTCAATAATTTAACGATATATCATGATTGAAAGAATCTGAATAATAAGCTGGCTATAATTCAACAATATAATTGTGAACTAGCAGGAACAAAATTTATGACTGAACAAGTATTATACATGAACAAATATATCTGAACCAACTGGTAATGAAGGTGATCAGCCTTTCATACCTGACTTATACATGCAATATGTACATAGTACAATTCATGGCAACCAGCAATGATTAACCATAAGCTTATCCGAATGAAACAACTCTTAGTATTGTAGAGTTAAGTAAAAACAAACTTGCCTGAACTGTTGATTACCGCTACGCAATTTATATCGCTTTATCCGAAGACCTAATATTAGTAATATAGATCTCCAATATTATAATAATATCATCACAATATAATACTATTATATATATAAATATACATAGAATAACCTAAACACATAACACATAACCCTATCAGTCTACAACACACATAAGACTCAATATCAGGTCAAACTATTTCAGTCTGACTTGAACCCAACAAAATTCTAACATCCCGACGGTCTAGTCAGACAATTCTCGAGTTTAAGTTCAATTAAACTCTGTTTAAATACTTAACAATTAACTTAAATAATTTTATTAACAGTTAAAATATTTTTCGTCAGCTCGTAATAATTTTTAAATAATTATTACTATTTATCATAAATTTTCGATCATTAATATCGTATTTAAATGAATTAAATACCACGTAATTCTTTTATCATTAATATTTATTTATTATCAAATATTAATGAAATACATGTCATAATATTATAATATATTTATAATATTTCAAAGTATTTTTAATACTCTAAAATCATATATATATGATTTTTAAACACTTAAATCCATTATCCGATTATTGCTTTTAATATTAAAATAATAATATTTTCATGACAAAATATCAAAAATTATATTTTATAACTTTAAATATTTTTATAACACTTAAATTATTTTTATATGATTTATATGTTCTTGGTCTGTTCTTGAGCTTGCCCAGAAACGCATGTCAGTAGACAAGGTAGGTGGTTTGACCAAATTTATAATCGTGTTCTTGTTGCTTCTAGGTTGATACTTTGTATTAAGATTGTAGTATATGTGTAGAACTTCAACTAGAATCAAGTTTCATGGCAATCATACATCACAACAGAAAGATATCAGCCACTAAAAATCATGTCAGGCCTGTTCTTCATTTTCTGGGTTACCCAGAAATGAAGAACAGCCAAGGTACCTATTTTGAAGCTTTAAATCATAACCTCCTGGACTTGGTTTGTGTAATCTAGTGGTCCAATAGTGTAGAACACATGACAGGGTATAGCAACATAACATCAGATCATCTTAACAACAAAGATCTAATATATCAAGGCCGGTCAAACTAGGGGTCAGGAAACGGTCTTTGAAGATCTAGGTTTTCCTAGAATCTTCATCCGGTCATTTGGTCAACGTTCGTTTGACCACCATTATCGATGATTCAGTTATGTATCTGGTTGTTCTAAGAGCATTATTGGGTAGTCCTTATGTCAGGCTACAAGATGAAAACCATAACGTAGCAAAACTACAAAACACGTGCAAGATCTGAGCCTTCAAAATGGTTGTCAGACGAAATCTGGGTTTCTGGATTGCCCAGAAACTCAGTCTCCGTGAATGGTCAACGATGTTTGACCAACAATAACTCACGATCTAGACATTCTATGACCCTGTTATCAGTTTCAGATCAAAGTCCTCATGTCATAGAACATATTCAAAACATAAAACACACAAAACAGTTAACACATAAAGATCTAAGGCCTCTGACATTAGACTGTCAGGACACTTTTCAACCTTTTTCCAAATTTTTGAAAAATGCTATTTCGTGCACTTTGATGTTATGGATTCACTATATAGCAACTCAGATCATTAATTGACAGCTTCTAACACAACTTTAAACAAAAGATCATAACAAATAACATGGATCGCATAATTTTCAAAATTTTAGGGTTTTTACCACTTTGAGCTTTGATCTTAGATTCTGACTTCTGATTTTGATCTTGGCTTGATATGAAATGATCATAGCCTTATTTCTCTCTCTCTCTCTCTCTCTAACTCTATATTTCAAAAATTGAAGAGAGAGGATGTCTTGGATATTATGTCAACTAAAGTAAGTAATTTTCTTACTTTAATTCCTAACTTCTTGATTTCTATGGCCAATAATGTTGCAATGTGGCCTCATGGTTGATTTGTGGTGTAATGGGACACTTGTCAATCCACTTTGGTGCATCACCACACAATCCAAAATATCTTATACTTACTAAATATACAAAAGGGCAAAATGGTCATTTCGATACCATTTTATTTCTAGATTTGTCATTTGTTGCAAACCCTTAGGGTTTAGGGTTTGGAAAATCCTTAGGGTTTGAACCCTAAGGTTTTGCGATTCAGTTTCTAACATTTCCAAATTTCGATTTTCAAAAATAGAAAATTAATATTTCTAAATTATAATTAAGATTTTCTAATTATATTAATATTTCTTAATCATAATTTAAATCTTACTAATTAGGATTAATATATCCTAATTAAAATTGTTAATTAAGCAATTAGGGTCAAAATGGTTATTAGGGTTTATAACCCTAAAATTAGTGTTTCTAATAGAAAAATAATTTTCTAATTTAGAAATTAGATTTCGTAATTAGATTAGGATTTTCTAATTACTTATAACTTGAAAATTAGGATTAATATTTCCTAATTAACATTAAAAGTATTAAATTAACACTTAAATTTTCCCTATTTATAAATTAGGGTTTCAAATCCAAAAATTAGGGTTTTCAAAATGTGAAATTAGGGTTTGCTAATTAATTCAACTTTACCCTAATTAATCTTATAATTATTTACACTTACGCCATTAAGTTCCCAATTTAGGGTTTCATACACCGAATTAAGGTTTCGGATTTCCGGAACTGACATTAGGGTTTCTAGAACCGGTTTTAGGGTTTCTTGTTAATTGCTAGGGTTTGCTAACCGAACGTTGACGTTCTTAATATGTACCTAGGGTTTGTTACAGATATTGTTTATCTTGTCAACCCTTGACCCTTAACCACATCATGCACACATATACACAGAACATATTCACGTATTCCCTTAATCCTGAATAATTCACTTAAATCCTTCACAGAATTTTGAAATCCTCAAAATTCCATCTCAAAAATATCAAACGCATACACTTATTTTATGTCTAGGTTCTAATATCGAACCTTAAATCAATTAATAAAAATTTAAAAATTTTCAAAATTCTCGGGTTGTCACATTCACCCCTACTTCTAAAAATTTCATCCCCGAAATTTACGTTACACCGTACACCATACTGCTTACACCATTCACACATATTATCACATGCTACCCAATAAACCACTCACAAGAGTAAAAGTTTTCAAATTGTGCTAAGGGTCATATAGACCATGAACACATAGTTTTAACGGTATTCATACCGCAAAACAATACATTACTTGGTATGTTTACAATCACAAAGAAGGTAAACTAGCGTTGTTAGTACTTTAGGTGATTAGCCTATCGTACTCTTACGTCATGCATAACATATTAATCATGTCTAGCAAATATTTACGCTACTTGATTGGATTATTTATCCAAACAACATAGTTCACCTTAGTCTTATCATAGGATTCTGCACCAAAATAATTTGGGTCGGGAAATTTCTTTCAATGAACACTTAGAGTTTTCATAAACATTAGTCTAGTTGAATCGAATAGCATAGACTCATATCAATAATTCAATTCAATCGAATTATTTAGGTGTATCCAAACCCCGTTGGCAAATTAAAATTTTCGAAAATATTTTTGAGAATGATGTCATGATGTCGTACTGTATTAACAGTCCGTTTGAGGATGCCGTCATTATATGAGTTTGTCATAACACATTATACAATAGTGGAACATCGACTTTAGATCAAATTCACACTAAGTATTCCTGTATTTACAACTCCATCAACTTTTTATCATCTCTGCACCAGGTTACATGGTACATGAGTGATAAATAAAATATATTTTGATATTTCAAATCATTTGCGTCGAGCTGAAATAAGTAGCATATACTATACTTTAAACCGTTTCAAAAATGATTACGAGTCTACATATGTGACGCCCCCAAAATTAGGTATACATCACCCATCTTGAGTCGTCAGATACATGGTACAGAATTCAAATACAACTTAATTATACAACAGTCGTGTAAAATACGACAAAACATAGGCTGTGAGTTTGAATACAAATATTGTCTACTAGAGAGTATACAAACTCAAAAGGAGTCCTCATTACAATTATTATCACACTATTTCACGTAATAGTGATGACTACTAATGCACCATCTAGGACCATCACTGCTGTTCCCCGACTAGTCCCAACTACGTTCTCATTTCAAGAGAATAAAGGAAAGAAAGGGTGAGCTCAACTAGCCCAAGAAGAAATATTATGACTAAAATAATGCGCGAATAAATTATCATTAGCCTTAAACAATTGTTAAACCGATACAATATAACAAACATCAAGTTTAAGCTCATAAATTTAACAAGCAATCCATTAAAAGAGTCAAGTAGAGAATAAAATCTATTATCTTTGTGATTTAAAATGTTTTTCATCACTTTTATCATTTGGACTCACTTAATAAATAATCCACATCATCGAATCACCCCCAAGACTACGACCAAGGATATTCTTTAGTATCACGACCACAATTATCCATGCACCACGGCCAAGAATATTTGTGTATTCATCAATGATTCGATCATGCCATAAAATAATTCATCTTTGCACCCTTGGCAAGAGAATCCATAGCCATAATCATACCAAAAAGCGTCCATCAATGAACTACGGGCCAATGAGGACTTTTTCCACATCATTTGTAACATTACGGTCATGATTACACCAAGATAATCCCGGGTCATAATCATACCAAGTCCATCTATGCACTACAGGCCACAGATGACTTTCAACATAATATAAACATGAGGATGATGACAATGATATAAGAATTCAATAGAATAAGTTCAAGAATTAATTTATCCAGGAACAAATAACGTCCAAATTGTCAACATGATACCGCTTTGTAGAGTAAAATTCAAGAATGCTCGTAAGAATATTTCCATGAAAAGATCTTTGGATGAAGCAAGAATATCAAAAATATTCCACTAATTTCATGGAATATGGAAGTCAAAGTTTTAACCAATCGAGTATAATAAAGAATGGAATAACAAAAGAAATCACCATGCATGCAAGATTTCAGATAGACATGTTATTCCAACGAGAATAATAATTAACGGAACCAAAGTCATGCGTAAAAGCTACGTATGTGATGTTCCAAATGTAATTATAAAGAACGGAATAATAATGAAATCACCATGCATGCGGTATTGCATGTACAAAGTTATTCCAACAAAATACCAATAAAGAGCGGAACTCAGTCCGGCGTAAAAACGCATGCATGTGATATTCTAACATAATAATAATAAAGACGAAACCAGGTTCGGCGTAAAACGCACAGACATGATATTCCAACAGAATAATAAAGAATGAAATAATAGAAGAATTTCACCAAGTATAGGGTATCTAGCGTATACAGGTTATCCAACAGAATAATAAAGAATGGAATAACAGAAGTTCTCTTTATGAATAAGAAAGAAAGAATACCCCTTATGAGTACAACAAATAATATTTCCTACCTTAGAAAGAAGAGTACTGTATATAGAAGTAGCAGAACACTTTTCTTCTTTCTCTCTATAGTTTCTCTCTCTAGAGTTTCATTGAATTCGTAAGAAATAATGAATGAATGAGCTTTTATTTATAGAAAAATAGACTGCATAATAACTAACTCATGAACAGTCCAGATTGATTTACTTTAATCTGACGATTCATATTTAAAGCAAAATCTTTTAAATAAAATATAATATATTCTATTTATAATCTAATAAAACGAATAACTTTATAAAAGATTTTACTATACAAACACTATGCAGGCACTATGCAAACACTATGCATAATAAAATATAATATATTCTAATTATTATCTAATAAAACAGATAACTTTATAAAAGTATTCTGTTTTATATAAAAGGATTTTACTATACAAAACACTATGCAGACACTATGCAACACTATGCATAATAGAATATAATATATTCTATTTATAAAATAACTTTATAAAAGTATTCTGTTTTATACAAAAAGATTTTACTATGCAAAACACTATGCAGACACTATGTAACACTATGCATAATAGAATATAATATATTCTATTTATAGAATAACTTTATAAAAGTATTCTGTTTTATTACATTAATAATACCAATAAAACAAAACCGAGTGACTTATCACATAAGCATCAATAATCAATATCGTGTGGTACTATGTAACCACGCCAGACATCTTATACTTTTAACACGGGTGTTTCAACAAGATTAACTGTGAAACTTCCGTCGTTATTTTCATAAAGTATTTTTGTCGTTTTTCTCAATCGAACAATAATTCCGTTGTGGGGTCCACCAATGATTGTACCGTCGTACGGATATTCCCCACCAATCGAATATTATATAACCACTTGCTTACTTTACAAAATTTGTAAATATTACCCACAACTATAACATTACATCAAATCAACACCATAATATTAAAAAAAAAATTATTTTGAGAAAATTAAATATTTATTCGTAAAATCTGGGGTCTCACATATATATATATATATATATATATATATATATATATATATATATATATATATATATATATTTCAAAAGCACATAGTGCATATTTAGCTTGATGTCAAAATTTTGAAGTCTAGCATAGCTAGGAGTTTTGGAAAACTTATGTTTCCACTAATAATCATTTGCTTAACAATCTATATGTTCCTATAATCCTCAATTCTCCCTTTACACACAACTATTCGCAGTTCGTAAAACCACACTTATGAGTCCATAAATTAACACAATCATATGAGTTTAAGAACTTTCCTAGACATACCTTTGGCGTCCATTCGCTGAGGGGTTCATAAACATTTCATATAACTATGAATCAAGCATCTCACATAAGTATGAGTTTTAAGAACTCGTACTTAACCTTATATTCTCTACCTATAACCTATTTATCTGTTATACACATGAGAAAGGAATCACCCTCTTAACATGCATATATCAAATAGCGCGACACAAACATTTCAATGATTATCATTGCCAGAACTAAGTAGTTTTTACACCAAGTACAATTTCCCGCCCACACAAGGAATCATACAACTCAGCTGCCGACATGAATCCTCAATTGAATCCCCACCTAATACTAACTCCCTTCTCAATACGAATTTCATTCAACTCGTATTCATAATCCTTTCCTGAATCTGTACCAATTCATAGTACAAATGATACTCAACAATCTTGCAGTAAAATTTTTAATCATTCACTTGATCCTTCTTCATACTATAACCTTATCCGATCACGGGGTGATCTCATCGTATATATTACGATTCATTTCTATGTCTTGATCATTTTGTTTTACGATCTCCTATCTCTGTACTTTTAGTCTTTTAGACTCTATTTATTCACTACTACTGTTCAACTTTATTATCAGAGTTAGGGAACTCTGTATCTTATAACTCGCCGAGATTCGTCTTTGAATCTTACCGACCAACTAACTCTATTTGAGTTAGTACTTATCCTAATCACTACGGTTATTAGTCTCAGGTATTACTACATAAGGTTCATAACCTATAGCTCTGATACCAGCGGTGAGGTCCCCGAATTCGAGGTCTCGAAACACCGCGGATCCGGTTCGATCATTCTAACACTAGTACTATTTACGGAAGATATAAACATAAATTGTTTATACAATATATTACACACTATTCCCCAAAATCGAGTAAGCTTAACTTAATACACAAATCATAAACTATCTAACATATAACATTATTACCATACTATACTATTACAAATTAGATGCACATTTTATCCCAAGCTGAACTTGGCATTATTCTTTTCCTGTATCCAAACACATTCGCCTTATCTGCAATGTTTTATCATGATATAGAAAGGGTGAGCATGAAAGTTGCCCAGCAAGTTTAAGTTCAATAATTTAATGAAATATCATGATTGAAAGAATCTGAATAATAAGCTGGCTATAATTCAACAATATAATTGTGAACTAGCAGGAACAAAATTTAGGACTGAACAAGTATTATACATGAACAAATATATCTGAACCAACTGGTAATGAAGGTGATCAGCCTTTCATACCTGACTTATACATGCAATATGTACATAGTACAATTCATGGCAACCAGCAATGATTAACCATAAGCTTATCCGAATGAAACAACTCTTAGTAGAGTAGAGTTAAGTAAAAACAAACTTGTCTGAACTGTTGATTACCGCTCCGCAATTTATATCGCTTTATCCGAAGACCTAATATTAGTAATATAGATCTCCAATATTATAATAATATCATCACAATATAATACTATTATATATATAAATATACATAGAATAACCTAAACACATAACACATAACCCTATCAGTCTACAACACACATAAGACTCAATATCAGGTCAAACTATTTCAGTCTGACTTGAACCCGACAAAATTCTAACATCCCGACGGTTTAGTCAGACAATTCTCGAGTTTAAGTTCAATTAAACTCTGTTTAAATACTTAACAATTAACTTAAATAATTTTATTAACAGTCAAAATATTTTTCGTCAGCTCGTAATAATTTTTAAATAATTATTACTATTTATCATAAATTTTTGATCATTAATATCGTATTTAAATGAATTAAATACCACGTAATTCTTTTATCATTAATATTTATTTATTATCAAATATTAATGAAATACATATCATAATATTATAATATATTTATAATATTTCAAAGTATTTTAATACTCTAAAATCATATTTATATGATTTTTAAACACTTAAATCCATTATCCGATTATTGCTTTTAATATTAAAATATTAATATTTTCATGACAAAATATCAAAAGTTATATTTTATAACTTAAAATATTTTTATAACACTTTAATCATTTTTATATGATTTATAAATCATTAATTCTATTTTCCATAATTTATTTAATATAGTTATTAAATAAACTAATTATCATTAATATTGATTAATTAAACTGTCGCTAAAGGGTGCCTATAGCGACAGACCCGTCGCTATAGGTGTTTTTGGCCTGTTCTTGAGCTTGCCCAGAAACGCATGTCAGTAGACAAGGTAGGTGGTTTGACCAAATTTATAACCGTGTTCTTGTTGCTTCTGGGTTGATACTTTGTATTAAGATTGTAATATATGTGTAGAACTTCAACTAGAATCAAGTTTCATAGCAATCATACATCACAACAGAAAGATATCGGCCTCTAAAAATCATGTCAGGCATGTTCTTCATTTTCTGGGTTACCCAGAAATGAAGAACAACCAAGGTACCTATTTTGAAGCTTTAAATCATAACCTCCTGGACTTGGTTTGTGTAATCTAGTGGTCCAATAGTGTAGAACTCATGACAGGGTATAACGACATAACATCATATTATCTTAACAACAACAGATCTAAGATATCAAGGCCGGTCAAACTAGGGGTCAGGAAACGGTCTTTGAAGATATGGGTTTTCCTAGAATCTTCATCCGGTCATTTGGTCAACGGTCGTTTGACCACCATTATCTATGATTCAGTTTTGTATCTGGTAGTTCTAAGAGCGTTATTGGGTAGTCCTTATGTCAGGCTACAAGATGAAAACCATAACGTAGCAAAACTACAAAACACGTGCAAGTTCCGAGCCTTCAAAATGGTTGTTAGACGAGATCTGGGTTTCTGGGTTGCCCAGAAACTCAGTCTCCGTGAATGGTCAACGAAGTTTGACCAACAATAAGTCATGATCTAGACATTCTATGACCCTGTTATCAGTTTTAGATCACAGTCCTCATGTCATAGAACAGATTCAAAACATAAAACACACAAAACAGTTAACACATAAAGATCTAAGGCCTCTGACATTAGACTGTCAGGCCACTTTTCAACCTTTTTCCAGATTTTTGAAAAATGCTATTTCGTGCACTTTGATGTTATGGATTCACTATATAGCAACTCAGATCATCAATTGACACCTTCTAACACAACTTTAAACAAAAGATCATAACAAATAACATGGATCACATAATTTTCAAAATTTTAGGGTTTTTACTACTTTGAGCTTTGATCTTGGATTCTGACTTCCGATTTTGATCTTGGCTTGATATGAAATGATCATGGCCTTATTTCTCTCTTTCTCTCACTCTATATTTCAAAAATTGAAGACAGAGGATGTCTTGGATATTATGTCAACTAAAGTAAGTAATTTTCTTACTTTAATTCCTAACTTCTTGATTTCTATGGCCAATAATGTTGCAATGTGGCCTCATGGTTGATTTGTGGTGTAATGGGACATTTGTCAATCCACTTTGGTTCATCACCACACAATCCAAAATATCTTATACTTACTAAATATACAAAAGGGTAAAATGGTCATTTCTATACCATTTTATTTCTAGATTTGTCATTTAGTGCAAACCCTTGGGGTTTAGGATTTGAAAAATCCTTAGGGTTTAGGGTTTGGAAAATCCTTAGGGTTTGAACCCTAAGGTTTTGCGATTCAGTTTCTAACATTTCCGAATTTCGATTTTCAAAAATAGAAAATTAATATTTCTAAATTATAATCAAGATTTTCTAATTATATTAATATTTCTTAATCATAATTTAAATCTTGCTAATTAGGATTAATATATCCTAATTAAAATTGTTAATTAAGCAATTAGGGTCAAAATGGTCATTAGGGTTTATAACCCTAAAATTAGGGTTTCTAATAGAAAAATAATTTTCTAATTTAGAAATTAGATTTCGTAATTAGATTAGGATTTTCTAATTACTTATAACTTGAAAATTAGGATTAATATTTCCTAATTAATATTAAAAGTATTAAATTAACACTTAAGTTTTCCCTATTTATAAATTAGGGTTTCAAATCTAGAAATTAGGGTTTGCTAATTAATTAAGCTTTACCCTAATTAATCTTATAATTATTTACACTTACGCTATTAAGTTCTCAATTTAGGGTTTCATACACCGAATTAGGATTTCGGATTTTCGGAACTGACATTAGGGTTTCCAGAACCGATATTAGGGTTTCTTGTTAATCGCTAGGGTTTTCTAACCGAACGTTGACGTTCTTAATATGTACCTAGGGTTTGTTACAGATATCATTTATCTGGTCAACCCTTGACTCTTAACCACATCATGCACACATATACCTAGAACATATTCACGTATTCTCTTAATCCTGAATAATTCACTTAAATCCTTCACAGAATTTTGAAATCCTCAAAATTGCATCTCAAAAATATCAAACGCATACACTTATTTTCTGTCTAGGTTCTAATATTGAACCTTAAATCAATTAATAAAAATTTAAAAATTTTCAAAATTCTCGGGTTGTCACAAGAAAAGTCTCCATCAAAGCTCAGAAATGTCAAACGCATTTAATGCTTCAACAAAAGGCTTCAACGAATAGATTTCAAGGAACACATATATGCAAAACATGTGCAGATGAGAGAAGGAAGCAAGCATTGAACAAAATGCACAAGAACTCACAACGCTCAACTCTACGATCTAAGAAAAATAGAAAGCTTGCTCAGCTACTCAGTTCTTTCGAACAAGTGCTTAACAACAACTGAGTAGCAACAATCAAGAACTCAACAACTACCAATCAACTAAAGTAAGAGTTCCAAATCAGAAGTACTTGAAGAGTTCTAAGTGAACTATGAAGAGCCAAGTCTGTTGGACTTGAAGAGTTCCAGAGTGAGCTAAGAAGTTCCTAGACTGCTGGTCTAGAAGGAATCTGTGTGATTCAGAAAGTGTAAAAGACATCCTTAGTGGATTTCCTACTCTAGGAGTTGAAGAGTGGACTAGGAGCTTTGAGTGCTCTAAACCACTTAAAACGACTGTGTCTATTACATTCTTGCTATAACTGCCATATCTGCCATAACTGCTATAACTGCCTCACTCTCATTAACTCACTATCTTAAGGGAGATTAAAACAAATATTAATTCCGCTAAGTTTTAATCATTATCAACTAACAAGTTAAAAAGAAAAGATTTTTAAATATCTATTCAACTCCCCCCCCTTCTAGATAACTATTGTGCCTCTGGGAACTAACAATTGGTATCAGAGTAGGTTCTATTATACAGTCTACAAAGCTTAAGTAGATCCAATGGCACACTTACCAAACGAATCAAGGACTGGAGGAGGCAGCAAGCCACCAATTTGCAACAAAGATAAATTCGTAAACTGGAAAGTTAGGATGCAAGCGTACATGGACTTAATAGATGAAGATCTATTTGAGACTGTTCAGAATGGGCCCTATGTTCCAACAAAGCTTGCACCAACTACAGACGATCCAAACAGAATACAAATAAAAGTCAAAGAGGAGTGGACAAACAACGAGAAGAGAGCTGTTCAACTCGATAAGAAGGCCAAGAACATTTTGTTTCAATCCTTAGAAGACGATCTATTCAAAAATGTGGTCAACAACAAAATAGAAAAGGAGGTTTGGGAAGCATTATTCATCATGCATGAAGGAACGAAAGAAGTAATAGAAAACAAACAATCTCTCCTGACATAGCAGTATGAAATCTTCGCTCATGTTCAAGGAGAAAACTTCACTGACACCTACGAGAGATTCAACGTTCTGCTCAACTCTCTACGAGCTTATGGAAAGATCTATCCAAACAAAGATCTAATCATAAAGTTCATGAGGGCCTTACCAAGCAGGTGGGATGCCAAAACCACTGCTATTAGAGAGTCAAAGAATCTCCATGAGATGACTGTTCAATAGCTATATAGTAACCTTCTCACATACAAACTGGAACTGACTCAACGATCAGAAACTCTGTCAGAAGGCAGAAAAGAAGGTTAAGGGTGTTGCTCTAAAAGAAACTGAAAGTACCTCCAGGGTCAACACTGAAATTGACTCGGACTATGATGAAGATCTTGCAATGCTGGTAAAAAGACTCAGAAGGTTTATGCGTCAAGGCAAAACCAGCCAACCAAAGAAGGTCAGCAACTACAACAGCCAGGAGCAAATGAATGATCTATGCTACAACTGCAAGAAGCCTGGCCACTTCATTGCTAATTGCAACAAACCTCTCAGAGAAGAGCTAAAGAAGAAACCACATCCAAAGAAGGAATATAAAGGCAACAAAAGGCCTCAAGAGAGAGACAAAGGCCTTGTAGCTAGAGGATCGTGAAGTGACTCAGACAATGACTCAACTCCTGAATCTGGAGATGATGAAGATCCCCAAATGGCAAATCTTTGCCTAATGGCCAAAAGTGCAAAAGACAAACAGAACTCCAACATACATGAAGTAAGTATCGATGAGGTATTTGACTTTAACTCTCCTGATGTAGACATTAATGATTTGAGAACTGTACTGCATGGCATAACAACTGATAGGCATCAATACATGAAGTGGTTCAGAGTTCTGTCGAAGGATTATTCATTTCTTCAAGAGGAGAAAAAGAAAGTTCAAGAAGAATTGGAAACAGCCCTTCTAAGTACTAACTTTCTCTCCAAGCTTGAGGCTGAGAATGAAATCTTAAAACAGACCAATGAGCTCAATGCACAAAGAGAGTCCAATCTAACCTCTAAAATTGAGGAACTAGAAAAGACTATCTCTATATGGAATAAATCCCCATCATCCATGGACTCCTTACTCTCTAGTCAGAGAAGTGCATCTGACAAAACAGGCCTAGGCTTTGGGGGATCCACCTCAGAGCCATGTGTGGAAAATATAAAAGAAACTAGCACTAGTAATGCTTCAAGTTTTAGTAGAGGCGTTACATTTGTGAAATCCTCACAGAAGGAAGATTCAGCCCAACCCTGTTCTACTAATTCAATCCATACTCCAAGGAGTAAAGGATCCCATGCTAGCCTAAGCTTCATAAAAGAGAAGAGTAACCCATCCACTACTCACCAACCTCGAAGGATCGTAGAGTCAAGTAAGACCAACTCTACGAATAAACTGGGAAGGTACAGTAGAGGTAAAGTACACTCATCACAATTCATGAAACCCAAGGACACGTGGAAGAAGGAAAATCAGTTTAACAGAAGGATGACTAAAGAACCACAAAAGTCAAAATGGAGAATGAATTCTCTCACACATACAAGCATGCGTCATATTAAATGTTTTGTGTGCTACAAAATTGGTCATAAGGCTGCAAGGTGCTATTATAATTCCATGCATGTGAGACCCGAGATCAAACAGATTTGGGTCCCCAAGGGTACTAACAAAATAGGACCCATGCAAATATGGGTACCAAAATGAAGGTTTAATGTTACCACAGGAAAAGAGCTCCACGATCATGACCTGGTATCTAGACAATGGATGCTAAAGGCACATGACTGGGAACAAAGCCCTTTTGTCTAACTACATAGAAAATGAAGTTCCCTCAGTCATCTTTGGAGACAATGGCTCTGGCAACCGGAACAAGAGAAGGAAATTTCTACACAGTGAATCTTGGACATCTAAGCTCAGATGAAATAATATGCTTTTTGGCTAAAGAATCTGAAGAAATGAGCTGGCTATGGCATAGACGATTGTCTCCTTTAAACTTCAAAAGCATGTCCAAGCTGGCCTCAAAAGATCTTGTTGCAGGCCAACCCAAGTTCAACTTCGTCAAAGAAAGGCCATGCAATGCATGTCAGCTTGAAAGCAAACCAGAAGCTCATTTAAGAGAAAAACTGCCAACTCAATCGACAAGCCCCTGCAGCTGCTCCACATGGATCTTTTTGGACCAATTCCAACAACAAGTCTCGGAGGGAAAAGATACTCATTGGTCATAGTCGATGACCACACCAGGTTTACATGGGTGTTCTTTCTAACCTCAAAGAATGAAACAAGCTCCCAACTGATCAAGATGTTCAGGCTAGTGATGAATGAGAAAGGAGAGAAAATCAAGGCTATAAGGAGTGATTATGGTAGAGAATTCAACTTCTCAAAAATGGACTAGTTCTGCACAGACAATGGCATCAATCATAACTTCTCAGCTCCACGAACTCCTTAACAAAATGGAGTAGCTGAGAGAAAGAACATAACTTTGATAGAGGCTGGAAGAACTCTACTAGCAGCAGCCCATCTGCATGAATTCTTCTGGGCAGAAGCTGTCAACACTGCATGCTACACTCAAAACAGATCACTCATACACTCTACGATCAAGAAGACTCCCTATGAACTGTGGAAAGGAAGAAAGCCAAGGGTCATCTACTTTCATGTATTCGGTTGTGAATGCTACATTCTCAATAATGGAAAGCAGTACTTAACAAAGTTTCAACCCAAGTCAGACGAATGAATCTTTCTTGGATATGCCACAGACAGTAAAGCCTACAGAGTATTCAAAAAGAAGACACTGAGTGTTGAAGTCTCAATTCACATCATCTTTGATGAAACAGACTTGGACAAAATAGTGCCTTAAGACACTATGACCGACAGTTCAAACACTATGAACGAGGTCGTCGAGCTCAACACTACGATTGTAGTACCAGATAGTGAAATCATTGAGCAAGGAGATGAGATCGTAGAGAGGCCTATGCCAGAAAACGAACCTCCACACCAAGAAGAAGAAATAGATCTTGAAGGCCTAAGAAAAGAAGGCATTAGGACAGATGTCCCAACAGGAAACAGATGGGCAAGAGATCACACTCAAGATCTAATCATTGGAGATCCGAGTGCAAGAGTAAAAACAAAAGCTGCCACCCAGAATGGATGTTTTTATCTAAGCTTCTTATCACAAATGGAACCAAATAAGATAGAGGATGCTATGGAAGACTCCAGCTTGATAGAAGCCATGCAGGAAGAACTTAACCAATTTGAAAGAAGCAAAGTATGGAGATTGGTACCAAGACCAAAGATTCATCCTGTCATTGGAACAAAGTGGGTCTTCAGGAACAAGATGGATGAAGATGGAGTAATAACCAGGAATAAGGCAAGACTATAGGCCAAGGGCTACTCTCAGGAAGAAGGCATTGACTACGATGAGACATTTGCACCTGTTTCCAGACTAAAAGCCATCAGAATCTTCCTTGCTTTTGTTGCTCACATGAAATTCAAGGTCTTTCAGATGGATGTTAAAAGTGCATTTTTGAATGGTAAACTTCAAGAAGAAGTCTATGTAGAGCAACCTCCAGGTTTCATCATTTCATCTCTTTCTAATTATGTTTATAGATTACATATAGCCTTATATGGTCTTAAACAAGAACCTAGAGCATGGTATGAAACACTAACTAACTTTCTTATTGAAAATGGATTCACTAGAGGTAGAGTAGATACCACATTATTCCTTAGAAAAGCATAAAGACAAAGTCTTATTGGTTCAACTATATGTTGATGATATTATTTTTGGTTCTACTGATGAAAATCTATGTAAGAGATTTTCCAAGCTTATGCAGAGCAATTTTGAAATGAGCATGATGGGTGAGCTGAACTTCTTCCTTGGACTGCAAGTAAAGTAGACTAATGAAGGAATATTCATAAACCAAGCCAAGTATATCAAAGATTTACTTAAGAAGTATGGCATGGAATCAGCCTCTCCCATGAAAACCTCAATTGCTCCTGCAACCAAGCTTGACAAAGATGAGAAAGGTAAAAGTATTGATATAACTCAATACAGAGGTATGATAGGCTCTCTTTTATATCTAACTACTAGTAGACCAGACATAATGTTTGCAACATGCATAAGTGCTAGATTTCAGGCTAATCCTAAAGAATCACATTTAACAGCTGTAAAGAGGATTTTCAGGTATCTCAAGGGTACACCTTACTTGGGACTTTGGTATCTCAAGGAATCCTCATTTAAACTAACAGGATACACAGATGCTGATTTTGCAGGCTGCAAAATAGATAGAAAAAGTACCAGTGGCGCTTGTCAATTTTTAGGAAACAGACTTGTGTCCTGGTTTAGCAAGAAGCAAAACTCAGTATATACCTCAACTGCAGAAGCTGAATACATTGCTGCTGGCAGCTGCTCTACTCAGATCCTATGGATGAAAAATCAGCTAGCAAATTATGGGTTTGAATTTAAATCCATACCTATTCACTGTGATAACACAAGTGCCATAGCAATAACTCATAATCGTGTCATGCATTCTAGGACTAAGCATATAGAAATAAGGTATCACTTCATTAGGGATCATGTGCAAAATGGAACTATATCTTTACAATATATTCCTACTGAAAATCAACTTGCTGATGTCTTTACAAAGCCTCTAGATGAATCCAGATTTAACAAGTTAATAAGTGAGCTAGGAATGCTTAATTTACAACCATGAAATATATGCTCTAGTGTGTGCTAACCATACAGATATAAAAGCTATGGTTGAAATAGTAGACATGATCAAGGGAAGTCCACGATCGCAGAGCTACAGTAACACAGACTCAACGATGGTAGAGCCCCATCAACAAAACAAAGGAGCATCCTATGATGAGAAAGTTCAAAACAAAGCAACCCCTTTGATAAGTGCCTCCGGAACAAACCTAACCCTTGATTCACTCTATGAGGTTGGCCCTTCCTTAGTTACCTTAAAAGAATGCTAAGTCAAAAACTCATCACAAGGATCTGGACAGACTCGACGATCGTAGTTTAAACATGACGATTGCTGGAAAGACTCGACGATCGTAGTTCAGACACGATGACTGCTGGACAGACTCAACGATCATAGTTCAGACACGACGATTGCTGGACAGACTCGACGATCGTAGTTCAGATACGACGATTGTTGATCAAACACGACGAATGCTGAGCAGACTCAATAATCACATAGGCCACCTTAATGATCGTTGTCCTCACTAAGGACACATAAGTTCAGAAGGAGCTAAGGGAAATTCAGTACAATCTTCCTCAGTCAAATTCGTAGAGCCAAGCAGAATTTGACACCTGCCCCACTAAACAAAAAATTGAGAGAGGGAAACTACAAGTACAGTTTGAAAACACCTTTTGAAATCAGAAGTTCAAAAAGCTTATCTCTCTCCCCTCTCTCTCTACCAGCAGAAACCCTAACCCTTAAGAAAGTTTAGACAACCATACTCCTTGCAAAGAAATCAATGGCAGCCTCCAACATCGTCTCTGGCTACAGACTATGCTTCGATGAGTTCAAAACTGCTGAACCCAAATTTCACAAGACTCTAACATTGATAAAGAAGGCAGGTCTCGAAGAAGCCCTAGGTACGAGCACCTAGATCTACCCAAAGCTGATAAAGGAGTTTTATAGGAATGGGGTATTTGAATATAATGTTATCACCACAAGGGTCAAGGACGTGGAAATCAAACTCAGAACTGAGGATATCAACCTAGCCCTAGGCTTCAAAAAAGAGGGGTGCCCGATCATAAATGGCATTGAATTTTATGAAGGCCTAAAGAAGATGCATCACAAGAAAAATCCCCACGGTCAAGGGATACAAGAAAAAGGAATTTAGTAAGAGGTACGAATTTCTGGCCGATATTATTGGGAAGTGCATATGTTGCAAAAGCTCTGGCCACGACTATGTAAATGAGGTACAACCCAAGCTCATGACTGCCATAAGTTATGGAATGCAACTCAACTATGGAGCTCTACTGCTTGAATGGATTGGGAAATGGATCACCAGCTCGAAGAAAATAAAGAGCTCTCAAAAGATGCTCTACGGGCGATTTATAAGCATCATCCTACAGTCTGCTCTAGGTGATAAAATTGGGGAAAATGAAGGAGAATCCATCAATCCAAACTGATGAATAACTCAGCAGCTATTTAAAAACTGGAAAAGGAACCTAGCTGAGAATGTACGCATGATGTCAAAGTCTAGTGGAAGAACTGGTGATATAAAGGAATCAGGGGTTCCAGGAAACATGTCAATCGACAAATAGACTGAAGAAGAAGAGGAAGAGACCAACAAGGGAGAACCCACTACCCTTATCAGAAAAAGTAAGGGTAACAGAAAGCTAAGGACTGGGATGGTAGAAGAACCTCAAGGGTCTACCACTAATATACCTATAGAGTCCTTTGATATTGAGACTCTGAGAATCCTAAGGAGAAAAGAATAGCTGGCTGAGGCAGATGAAGACAGAGCCACCATATCACAGCTACTAAAGAACAAACTCAGTCACAAGTCCAAGAGGCCATCTGTCTCTTCGATCGTAGAGACCAAGCCGAACACCTCTAGCAAGGAAGTTGCTGCACCAGATGTTCTGACTGATCAACAGGACAGAGCCAAAGCTCAAGGAAGTCCTGAGGCTGTGGCTTAGCCTAGAAAACCAAGACAAAAATTGGTTAAGAAGTATATCCTTGTCAATGAAGGAATGCTCAAGGAGGAAGACAAGAGGATGGCTGCTAAAAAGGAACTATCCAAAGAAAGCCAAAAGGACATAGCTCAAGCTGAGGGGGAGACACCTGAAGTTCTCATGATAGAAAATGCTCCAGCTGAGGGGGAGCTATTAGTCCTGCAAATGGATGATCATGTTGAGGGGGAGCCTTATGAAATCCCCATTACAGAAGAAGCTTCTTCGGCAGAAAATGAGGGAGAGCCTGAGCAAGAAAATCAAAAGGAAGTCATTGACATAGTGGAATCCTCAAAAGGAGATGGAGAAGAAGATGAAGACAAGATGATGATGAACTTGAGATCACAGGCGTGGGTCGTGATGGGTAAAGGAGTTATCTTTACAATCAGTTGTTCTCCTATCTCCCCATGATGCCTTATCATCAAGCTCAAATTCTAAACTCCTAGAGTCACATGTTTTGGAGCTTCAAAGAATATACAACCATCTCTGTGCTAGCTCATGGATTTCCAGGAACTTCAACTTTGCCAAGAAGCTGATAACAAATGGTCCCTCCTCAAGGATGGTGCATGAGGTATTATCTATCCCAATCTTGTTCAGAGTTAATCACTATCCACTATCTTTCTTCAGCCAGTTTTATGAATTCCCAAGCTGGTTGGAAGTAGTTTAAAATCCACCAAGTCAATCCCCAGTTACAGAATCCCAAAATTCTGTAATTGATGAACTAAATGTGCCAAAATTCATATTAATCCCAACTTCCATCAACTATACGATTGATGACTCTAGCCCCATTGTCGAGTCCCAAGCTCAAATCGTAGAGCCACCCTCTTTAGACACCCAAATAAAGTCCCCTTCTTCAGATATTCCCTCTTCATCCACCAAAGAATACTTCAACCTTGATCTTGCCCTCTACTCCTTGCAAGATCAATACAAGAAAACATCCCCTCCTTCAAACAACCCACAACTCAGTGAACTACTTTAAGATCTACCAACCAAAGCTGAGTTGACAAAAGTGTCCAAGAAAGTGATCAAGGACATCGATGAGAGCCTTGAAGTTCACTTAGAACTCATTCATCTCTGACTGACAAACATGATCACTAATGCAAACAATCTCCTAGGCACCCTAAACGCTGAGCTTAGTAAGAAGCTGAGGGAGATTATCAAGGAAATGATTAAAAGCATAAAGGACAGGGATGATATTCACTTCCTAGCAGCCAAAAGACACAGAGATGTTGTTCTTGCATTGCAGAACACTCAGGAAGCCCGGAATAAACTTTTGATGGAGAACATCATCAATTTGAAAACCGCCGTCAAGGAATTTCAACAATCCTACGTTAACCAAGGACAACAAACTGACAATGTTCTAGCCGTCTTCAAAAATAGGGAAGCTCGATCTGAAGCTCTGATCAAGGAAAATCGAGAGGACATTGCTCAAATGCAAAGCCAACTCAACGAGCTCGTCCAAGGAGTGACTCGACAATCCGAAGACATTTGAACCCTTGATGCTGACATAAAGGGGGAGAATAAAGGGAAAGGAGTTCAAGGAGGCAAGGGCAGGGGCAGAGGACAATTCCAAACTCAAGCTTCAAGGAGTCCTCCTACAAGACAATTCCAACAGACTCCACGATCCAGCAATCAGACTCCATGATCTGATCAGCAGGAAGTTTTAATGGCTCGGCCAATAAGGAGTATAGGACCAGCTACCAGCTCATAAAATGTCACAACCACGGGCCTTAGAATGCCAACTGGAGATCCTGCATTCATGAATAAGCATGATCAAAATCTTAGAATAAGCCCTAGTGAGCTGGAAGATCTAACCAGGTGGGATGAAGAAAGAAGGAAAAGAAGAGCTGAGGAGTATGCCAATCCTCCTCACAAAAGATCAAGGAAATAGAGATAAGTTGAAACTAATATTCTTATTGATGTAAAGCTTAACTGTAATATCTATTCTTCAAACATCAATAAATTCATGCTTATTCTCTAGAAATTTCAGTTGCTCACTGAAATATTAAGTCATGTTTACTTTCCTGCAAATGCATCTAGAAACTAATAATCATGACAACAAATCTCCTTGGTTATGTCAACATCAAATAGGGGGAGATTGTTAGGAGAGTTCAGATTTTGATTTGATGTTTAAATTTAAATGCTCATGATTATATGTAAAGTCCTTAGAGAAATATGTGTACAAGGACTTAGTGATAGATCAAATTTGTTAGGTTGATCTACATCTTGAAGTGGAATAGATAGATCATAGTGTATCAAGCTGATCAAGATTACAGAAACCAAGGCAGAAACGTAGAGCATCGAGGATCGTAGTGTGCCTGCCATGAAGGACCTCTTCGGAAATTGTAGAGTGGTCCCAACGTTTGCCGAGCCAACTCAGAGATCGTAGTGTACTCTCAGAAACGTAGAGCTTGTAAACACAAGCAAGTAAAGATCATAGTGTGCAAGTCTCTTCAGAGAAATCGTAGTGCTCTTGTTTGATAGCATCAGACCAATCACTAAGGTGACAGGACATCACGATCTGGATCGTAGAGTATCATCTGCCATATGTTAGAAGCATCGAACCCTATCTTTTGTTTGGAGACAAATTCCAACAAATGTGGAATGGGTTTTAAATGTTGAAGTCCTCATCAGTCCCAACGGTACAAAAGATATCCTTAGTATACAAAGAAAGAAACGTATTGAAGAAGCTAAGGGAAGGACCATAGGACAGAGGAAAACACCTTTTCAGGTGTTAGGTGAGAAAGTAGACTGTTATGTCAGTGGGCCAGAATGCAAATCAGAAGGTGTGCAGAAAAGTCTCCATCAAAGCTCAGAAATATCAAACGCGTTTAATGCTTCAACAAAAGGCTTGTTCACATATATGCAGAACATGTGCAGATGAGAAAAGGAAGCAACCATTGAACAAAACGCACAAGAACTCACAACGCTCAACTCTACGATCTAAGAAAAAGAGAAAGCTTGTTCAGCTACTCAGCTCCTTCGAACAAGTTCTTAACAGCAACTGAGTAGCAACAATCAAGAACTCAACAACTACCAATCAATTGAAGTAAGAGTTCCGAATCAGAAGGACTTGAAGAGTTCTAAGTGAACTATGAAGAGCCAAGTCTGCTGGACTTGAAGAGTTCAAGAGTGAACTAAGAAGTTCCTAGACTCCTGGTCTAGAAGGAATCTGTGTGGTTCAGAAAGTGTAAAAGACATCCTTAGTGGATTTCCTACTCGAGGAGTAGAAGAGTGGACTAGGAGCTTTGAGTGCTCTGAACCACTTAAAATGACTGTGTCTATTACATTTTTGTTATAACTGCCATATCTGCCATAACTGATATAACTGTCTCACTCTCATTAACTTACTATCTTAAGGGAGATTAAAACAAATATTAATTCCGCTAAGTTTTAATCATTATCAACTAACAAGTTAAAATAAAAGGATTTTTAAATATCTATTCAACTCCCCCCCCCCTTTCTAGATAATTATTGTGCCTCCGGGAACTAACAGTTATTGCTGAACAGATGCTTCATATGGAAGAGGTGAAGGACGAAGCGTCCAGTTATGATCAATCCGAAGGATAGAGTAGGTCTACAAAAAGGTGACTAAGAAGAGGAAAGGAGCATATACACTCTACCCTATCGGTTCTCGGGATCATGGTAGGAGCAGACAAAGAAATAGATATAGAGAATATACACCTGAGAATATGAAAAAGGTATCTCGCCTTGATTATTCTCACCGCAGTGATAGAGCTCCACGCCGAAGTAGATCCAGAAGTTGTACTCCCGAGAATCCAACGAGGGCACACCGCCATGTGGATACTCGTCATCGGAGAAGTCCATCTAGAGCTGGGAGTTTGAATGATAACGACCGATTTACTCAGAAGAAGAAAGGTTCTCCGGAGAAGGAAGTCTCCTCACAGCCGGAAGGAGTGGAGTTTCAGGTTAAAGAATTGAAAGATCTTCGAAAATAGCTAGCCGAAGTTCAGCAAGTGAAGGATACTTCAAGAAATAAGGCGTCTCCTTTTTCCTCAGATATTATTAAGGAAAAGGCTGACCCTACCAAGAAGCTTCCTCACATGGAAAGTTATGATGGATCTGGGGATCCCTATAATCATAGCCATGCATTTGACAAACTGATGGACTATTATAATTTTACTGATGCGGCCAAATGTCAGACATTTGTAATGATGCTCCGGAAAGATGCGAGGCAGTGGATGGGTACTTTGCCTTCAGATTCAGTCTCGTCTTGGACGGATCTGTGTGGAAAATTTCATGCTCGATTCGGGAGCAATAAGAGGAGGGGAAAGCCTACCGGTTCATTGGCTCATGTTCGATAATTTTTGAATGAGTCTCTGAGCCAGTATATGAAGCGCTTCAGAGAAGCAGTTGGTCAAGTAACTGATCTCAACAATCTTCAAGCTGTTGGATTGTTTCAGAATGGCTTAGATTTGGTGAAATCGGAGAAGCTGGTGAAGAAGCTGATGTTTCACCACCCGAAGAGTTTAGCCGAAGCTTTCGATAAAGTTGAAGGCTATATTATGGTAGAGGAAGCTATAAATATCTTGAAGTGTCCCTCTTCGGACAGACTGAAGGAGACAGACAAAGATAAAGATGAGGGCAGTCAGAAGAGAAGCGAAGGGAATAATGATCGGTCAGAGGGGGGGGGGTTCTAAGAGGTATAATAATAATTGGTGACATGGGGGAGGTCGTCCTCCTGTTCCAACCCAGAAGGTGAACAAGACGTACACTCAATTGAATATGGATAGGGCTGTTATTCTAGATCGGATCAAAGATCAACCCTACTTTGAACCACCCCATGATAATATTAAACTTGGGGCTAGTAATTCTCACAAGTATTGTGATTACCACCAGGCGTCGAGTCATGACACTAATGATTGTTGTAGTTTAAAGGACTTTATTGAAAGGAAAGTTCAAGGTGGTGCATTGGTTCAGTATGTGGTAGGAAGAGCGCCTTAACAAGACCAGCAAAGGGATAGAAGACCAGTTCAGGTCGCTCAGTCGGTTCAACCTGCGTTGCCAGCTCCTGAACATCCAACGAGACATGTAGTCGATGTTATTACTGGGGGTACTTCTGGTAAGGTTATTGGAAAGAAGCATCGCGGATACTTGGATTCGGTTATGTCAGTGGCGGGTACACTCCCAAGGACTGACAGACCATAACTAGGAACGGTAATTTCCTTTACTGATGAGGATTACCCTTCGGAGCCCATCGAACCCCATGAAGGAGCATTGGTGATTACTGCACAGGTGGGTTTGGTGGATATGAAGAGGATGATGATTGATAATGGGTCTTCTGTTGATATTCTATACGCTCATGCCTATCAGAGGATGCATTTGGATGGGCAAAAGATGTAAGTCGGGCAGGAAGCTCCTTTATATGGTTTCAGCAATGATCCAGTCAAAGTGGTAGGGACTATTGAGCTACCAGTTATCTTTGGTACGACTCCACAACAGGTGGAAATAATGTGTAAATTTTATGTTGTGCATGTAGATTCGGCTTACAACGCCATATTGGGAAGACCTACTTTGATTGCTATGCAAGATGTTACATCAATTCCTCACTTCAAAATCAAATTCCCAACAACACATGGAGTTGGTGAGGTGGCTGGGGATTTGGATTTTGCAAGGCGTTGCTACTGTAATGTTGTGATTGCTTCGGGTGTAGGGGTTAGCAAGCAAAAGTAGGCTATGGTGATCGAGATAGAGCCCTTTACTGAGAGCAGTTCCGAACCATTGGTAATGTTGATTGGAGAGACCGAGGAGTTCGAGCTGATTCTGGGTAAGAATGATAAAACGGTGAAGATAGGTTCTGGTCTACCGAAACCTCTTCGGACGAACCTTATAGAACTTCTACAGTGTTATGCGGATATCTTTGCATGGGTGCCTAATGATATGATGTGGGGGTTAGCGTAAAGGTTCATGAGCATAATGGAGGTGGACCCATCAAAGAAGTTGCCTTCGCGAAAAAATGGAATATTTACACCAGAACGACAAAGGATCATAGATGAAGAAATTGCAAAGTTGTTTGCTGCTGACTTTATTTTCGAGATAGATTATCCGGAGTGGATGGCGAATATAGTGCTAGTCCAGAAGAATAACGAAAAAGGGTGAGTCTGTATTGACTACGCGGATTTGAATAAAGCTTTCCCGAAGGACTTTTATCCCTTACCTCACATTGATCAACTCATTGATGCAACTTTGGGGTATACCATACTTAGCTTTATGGATGTTTTTTTTGGTTATCACCAAATTTCTATGTGTAAGGAGGATATACTGAAGACGGCGTTCATTATGCATCGTTTGGTGCAATGCTTATAAGAAGATGACGTTTGGTTTGATAAACGCGGGAGATACATACCAACGGATGATGAACTTCGTATTCAGAAGGCAGTTGGGGAGGAATATGGAAGTGTATGTCGATGACATGATTGTAAAGAGCATGATAGTACAAAAGCACTTGGATGATTTAGAGGAATGTTTTCAGACAGTACGTTATCACAATCTGAGGCTAAATCTAACCAAGTGTACCTTCGGTCTCGGTGCAGGTAAATTCTTGGGCTACCTAGTTAGCCAGCGGGGTATCAAAGCCAATCTAGAGAAGATCAAGGTTATTTTGAACATGAAGACTCCTCAATCTTTTAAGGATGTTCAGCGTCTAACGGGGAAAATTGCAGCTTTGAGGAGGTTCATGTCTAAATCGGTAGAGAGGTGTTTGTCGTTCTTTGATACATTGAAAGGGTCGAAGAATGCAAAGACGTTTCAGTGGACTTCAGAATGTGAAGATGCATTCTAGGGAATAAATACGTATCTATCTTCGGTGCCTTTATTGGTGAAACCCGCTCCTGCTGAACCATTATACTTATATTTAGCAGCTAGTTCATTGGCAGTAGGAGCAGTTTTGGTGCGTGAAGTTGGGGGTAAGCAGCACCTGATTTACTATATAAGTCATGTCCTTAGGGATGATGAAATAAGCTGATGATAGTTAGGGAGAAGCTGAAGAGTCCGACAAAGCCGTTGCAGTACTTCAGCAGAAGTAGAGTTTATGGACGTTGTGTTCAGATGGATATTCTACTTCGGACATCAGTGCAGTAGGCTATCAGGTTCAGATTTAGAGCAACAAATAACGAGGGGGTCAATCGCAATGATAATTCCATTGTCGATGTCGTGTCAAAGCTGGCTACTACTAAAGTGAGCACCTTTGATGATTCGATGGCGTTCTTCCTTCGGATCAGATGCTGGCTAAGAAAGTGAAGTACAAGAGTGCCAATTTTGTGCTTATTAATGGTGATTTTTATCGAAGGGATTATTGATCTCCATTATTAAAGGGTTTAGTTCCATCCAAAGCTGAGGATGTCCTTCGGAAAGTTCATGTAGGTATTTGTGCCAGCTGAATAGTTCAATCCCACATCAGCCACCAGAAGAGATATATTCGATTCTATCTCCTATACCTTTTGTTGTCTAGGGGGTAGATATATTAGAACCATTGCCTAAGGGTCAGGTGATAATTTAGGATAACAGACAACAGTTTATGGGATCGAAGTTTGAAGCATTCTTGAAGGAACTGGGGATTCAGCGCAGAAAGTTCAATGGTGTAAATAGGTTCGAGTAGACTCGCTGACCATTCGATGGTACCCTAATTGTTCGGTGGATTCTGTGAATTTGTTAGGCCCTGCGTGGTAAACAAATTCCATATGGTGTAAGGAGGTTCAGGTGGACTCGCTGACCATTCGATGGTAGCCTAATTGTTCAGTGGATCCTGTGAATTTGTTAGGCCCTTAGTGGTAAACAAATTCCATATGGTGTAAGGAGGTTCGGGTGGACTCGATGACCATTCGATGGTAGCCTAATTGTTCGGTGGATCCTGTGAATTTGTTAGGCCCTGCGTGGTAAACAAATTCTATATGGTGTAAGAAGGTTCAGGTGGACTCGCTGACCATTCGATGGTAGCCTAATTATTTGGTGGATCCTGTAAATTTGTTAGGCTCTGCGTGGTAAACAAAGTTCAATGGTGTAAGGAGGTTTGGGTGGACTCCTTGAGCATTCGATGGTAGCCTAATTGTTCGATGGAAGTTGTTGAGCTCTGCGTGGTAAACAAACTCCGAATGGCGCAATGAGGTTTGGTTGGACTCGTTCGGCCATTTGATGGCGAATTGGATTGATACAGATCTATCTAACACTTCGGTAACGAACAAGTATTGCATTACTTTATTACCTAATTTTGTTTAAGTGTTGAGTTTGGATTATGTTATTACTTAATCTTATCTATTATATAATTTACTTGGTTATTGATTAACAGTTTAAGTTAAGATTAAAAAGAGCTTGCACATTTTTCAAATTGATTAATGGTGAATTATTGACAAGAAATGGTCAAACATGTAATAAGGATAAGAACTTGTTAATCATTTCATTGATATTTAACTATTTACAAAGGAGATATGAGTATTTATAGAGAGTTCTAAAGCTACAGAAGAAACGGTATCTTTAAGCTTCCTTATCGTCTTCATTGTCTGAAGAGTTGAGGAGAGCAGGATCTACCTTGACCACTACAAGTTTGGCTTTGTACTTACTTCGCCAGATCTTCATTCTTCTTCATCAAAATTTTATTCTTCTAAAGAAAGTCGACATTTATATTAGTGATAACTCGATGAGTGGTCTTGGTCGTCTTCAATTCTTCTTTGGTTTGAGCAAGATCCTTCCGAAGGCACTCATTATTGAAGAGAGCAATGTCAAGATTGCTTCTCTCTTTTACCAAGGCATACTTAAATATGGCATTCTCTCTTTGAGCGGCATCCTCCTCGGCTTCGGCTTCTTTGTATTTGGAACGGAGGTGCTTGAAGATGGCGTTTGCCTGCAGATGATCAATGTTAATCAGGCAATTCAAATTGATGGGCCGAGATGTAATTGGATAAGTCAAATAGCAGCTTACTCTGGCTTGGTACTTCATTCCCTCGTCGATCGGGTCCATTATGGAGTTATTGTCGAACTGATGGTCATCGATATCACGCACGAAGGAATTATAGAGCTGAAATGGGAAATTCTCATTGAATTCTGGCCAGAGAGTGGGGGATCCCATAGCTTTGGGTTTAGATTCAGAAGAGGTTGGTTTTTGTAGCGAAGGTCTGGGTTGTTCGGGAGGCGGTGGAATATTTATTGTTGTAGGTTCAGGTGGTGGGCTTGGTTAGCTATCAAAAGGTTGTTTTCTTTTTCGAACGAGTTTGGGTGTGGGCTCTACTTGTTCTTCGGGATCTTCTTCAGAAACAACGTGTTAGTTCCTAGTTGGCACAATAGTTATCTAGAAGGGGAGGTTGAATAGATATTTCAAAACTTTTCTTTTTAAACTTGTTCTTTAATGATGATTAAAACTTAGCGGAATTTATGTTTGTTTTAATCTTCTTTACCAAGCAATGGAGTTATGAGAGTGAGGCAGTTATGGTAGTTATAACAGATATAGCAGTTATGGTATGAATGTAAAAGACATAGTCGTTTTTAAGTGGTTCAGAGCACTTAAAGCTCCTAGTCCACTCTTCTACTCAACGAGTAGGATATCCACTAAGGATGTCTTTTACAACTTTTGAATCACACAGATTCCTTCTAGACCAGCAGTCTAGGAACTTCTTAGTTCACTCTTGAACTCTTCAAGTCCAAAGCAGACTTGGCTATCTTACGATTCACTCATTTAACTCTTCAAGTCCAGCAGACTTGGTACTCTTCTTCAGTTGGTTGATAATGTTGAGTTCTTGATGGTTGCTACTCAGTTGCTATGTAAGCACTTGTTCGAAAGAACTGAGTAGCTGAGCAAGCTTTGCAATATCTGAGATCGTAGAGTTTAGCTTGAGAGAGATGTTCACGTTGTTTGTTTAATGCTTGCTTGATCCTCTCTCATCTCTCTGATTTGCATATATGTGATCTTGAAAACTATCCGTTGGATCCATCCATGGAGGCATTAAATGCATTTGACTTTTTTGATCTTTGATGGAGACATTTCTGCACATCTTCTGAAACTGCATTCTGGCCCACTGACACTACAGACTACTTTCTCACCTAACACCTGAAAAGGTGTTTTGCCCCCTTACCAATGGTACTTTCCTTAGCTTCTTCAATACGCTTCTTTGTTGCATACTAAGGATATTTTATATTACCCTGGGACTGATGAGTACTGCAACGTCTAGAATCCATTCCTCATATGTTAGAATTTATCTTCACATAAATCATGAGGCTCGACATTTTCTAACAGAAGACAGATGCTCTACGATTCATATCATGATACTCTACGATTCAGATTGTAGTGACTTGTCTCCTTGGTGCTTGATCTGATGCTATCAGCAGAGAGCACTACGATTTCTCTTAAACCCTTTCACATTACGATATTTGCTTGCTAGGTTCTAACTCTACATTTCTGAGAGCACACTACGATCATTGAGATGGCTCGATAAATGTTGGGACCACTCTACGATTACCGAAGAGTCCCTTCAAGGCAGGCATATTACGATATTTGAATCTCTTCATTTTCTGCCTTGACTTCTGCAATGTTGATCAGATGATACACTACGATTTCTTTGAAGCCTATCTATTACATCTCAAGATCAACCTAACAGCTTTGATCTTTCTATCTATACATTCCATTAAAGAATAATATCCTTTATGAGCTTAGATCAACCTAACAAATTTGATTTATCACTAAGTCCTTGTACATATATTACTTGGAAGGACTTTACAAATAATCATGAGCATATACATTAAAACATCAAATCATAATATGTATTCTCCCAATAATCTCCCCCTATTTGATGTTGACATAACCAAGGAGATTTGTTGTCATGATTTATTAGTGTCTAGATGCATTTGCAGGAAATTTAAACATGACTTAGTATTTCAGTGAGCAGCTAAAATTTCTAGAGAATAAGTATGAATTTATTGATGTTAAAGAGATATAGCAGTTTTAGCTTTACATCAATAAGAATTGAAGTTTACACTTATCTCTATTTCTTTGACCTTTTCCTTGGAGGATTGGCATATTCCTCAGCCATTCTTTTCCTGCTTGCTTCATCTCTTCTGGTTAACTCTTCCACTCGGACTTACTATCGGGTTGTGCTCATACCTATTCATGAACGCTGGATCTCCGATTGGCATTCTTAGGCCTGTGGTGGTCACATTTGGTGAGCTGATAGTTGGCCCTTGATTTCTTAAAGGATGAGCCATCAAGACTTCCTGCTGATCAGATTGTTGAATCTGATTGCTTGATCGTGCAGTCTGTTGGTGGAATTATCTTGCAGGAGGGCTTTGTGCAAATTGTCCTCTTCCCCTTTCTTGGTTTCTCCGCCTCTCGATCGATCTCCTGTGCTCCTTGAACTCCTTTCCTTTATTCTCCCCTTTATGTCAGCATCAAGGGTTCGAATGTCTGCAGAAAGTTGATTCACTCCTTGGACAAGCTCGTTCAGTTGACTTTGTGTCTGAGCGATGTCCTCTCTACTTTCCTTCAACTGTTTTTTAGATCTTGCTTCTTTGTTTCGGAGGGCAGTGAGAACAATGTCATTCTGACATTCTTGATTGGCATATGATTTCTGGAATTCTTGGACTGAGGCTTTCAAGTTGATGAAGTTTTCCAGCATAAGTTTATTTTGAACTTCTTGATTTTTCTACATTTCAAGAACATCCTCTCTTTGCTTGGTGGCTACCTAGAAGTGAATCTCATCTCTTTCCTTTATGCTCTTAAGAATTTCTTGGATAATTTCCCTCAGCTTCTTTGTAAGCTCAGCATTCATAGTACCAGGAAAGTTATTTGCAGCTGTGATCATTTGATTCAGCCGGATATGGATGAGGCCGGAGTGAGATTCTAGGCTTTCTTCTATATTCTTGACCATGTCCTTAGTTGTTTCCTTCAAGTCATCCTTTGTGGGCAGATTTGGAAGAGTTTCATTGGCTTGAGGATTGTTGAATGGAGGGGATTCTTTCTGAGTTTGATCGTGGATGGAGTAGAGAGCAAGATCAAGACTAAAATAGTCATTTGATGAGGAGGATGGTATGTCTGATGGAGGGGCCTGAGTTTCAATGTTTGGACTATAGGGCTCTACGATATCTATTTAGGACTCTACGACTGGGCTAGAGTCCTGGATCGTAGAGATGGTGGTTTGTGGAAGCAAAATAAGGTTGGCTGTATTTGGTTCCTCAGTTACAGAATTTTGGGATTCTATAACTGGAAATTGATTTATGAGAATCACTTCCAACCATCGAGGGAATTCATGGAATTGACTAAATGATGATGATGGCAAGTGATTAACTCTGAAGTGAGTAGGGAATCCTTGAGCCAGCACTGAGATGGCCGGATATTCTTTGAAACTCCAGAACATGTGATCCCAAGAATTGTTGATTTGGGCTTGATGGTATGGCATCATGGGTAGGTATAAGAACATCTGATTGTATAGGTAGCTTCTATACCCATCTCTGCCTACACCAATGATCTGAAGATCATCATCATCTTCTTCCTCTTCTCTTTCTTCGTTGGAGGACTCCATTATCCCAATGGGTTCTTGATGATCTTTTACTGGTTCCTCTTCATTTTTGGCAGGGACATCTTCTTCTACCATGGGGATATCTTAAGGCTCCCCCTCAACTTGATCATCTTCTTGTAAGATCAAAATCTCCCCCTCAAGTGGAGCATTTTCTTGAGCTTCAGCCATCTCCCCCTGTAAAGTCCCCGAATCCGGATACTTGAAACCCGAACTCGGTACTTCACGATACCATTTCTATAAGCGGAATAATACTAATAATATTAACAATAATATAGATTTTCAAATTTTATTTACATATTATCAGAGTTTAGTTCCCAAGTACGAAACCTTTAAACATTCGTTACATGATAATAATAGTAGTACTTATCATCCTTATCATAAAGTTAGACTATTACATAGAATAGCTTAAACATTCATTCAAAGAACTTTCCCTTCCCCTTGTTCTTCGCGATCCTTCTGGTTTGTTCACACTTAGTCTGAAAAACATTTAAATTAAGCAAGAATGAGCATTTGAGTGCCCAAAGAAGTAATATCAACAATATCATTAAGTGAAAAGATTAAATATTTTTTTTGAACTAAACTTCTACAACGGATCAATAGTTGTGAAGTAAATCGGACCAATAATCAATAACATGTCATTTTAAATTTTAAATTTTTGAAACTACGTATATGCACTATAAATGATGATCATTTGATGATCGTGAACATTGTTTTATATTTTGAAAAGGTTTAAGCAGAACTTCATCTATAAACCGTCATTACTTACGGGCACGGGGGTGATCAGCCCGTTATGCCCTGTATTGATCAATACTACATTGTTAGAATGATATTATCGTTCATCCTTTGTCCGTCGTAGCGCATAAATATTTCCCATGATTGGGATGTTCATAACAGTCTTGAATCCATACCAAAACAATTCGGTTGGATAAGTTTTATCTTGTTCAACAACAACTTTAAATATATGTCTAGCTGGATCAAATAGCTTAGACGACCTTTATTTCAAGGTATACATACTAGGCAACTATAAGTATGTATCAACATGTGATAAAATATAATGATTATCCAAGTGAGGACACTTGCCTAACCATGTTATAGAAATTAACTAATGTAATAAATAACTTGATCACTATTAATGTAATAAAGGAAATTGTACAACAATTATTGTTTAATAGCTTACTTATACGTAATCATTGCATAAGTATATACAAAGGTTGAAATATTTGAACAATTGAAATTAATAGTTTAGATATTATCTTACGCACGCCCTTAGCATAAAGTAAATGCAAAGGTTTAGATACTTGCCTTGTCTGCTGCTACACAACTTAGATATATCTTTTCTATCAAGTCCTATCATTAAATAGATCATTGTCTGATTAGAATAATATATCGTATAATACTGCTTATTGCAGTCAGCACATTCCTAATCACATTGTCACATAATTTTAACACCATTGAATCACAAATAATTCACTTATCAAGTCAATCTATCTAAATCCAGATCAATTTCTGAAATATATCGGTCTACCGACAACCTTATCGGGTAATTATCGAGTCTAAGACTCTAAACCGTAGTTCAATATCCATTTGGATAACTTAAACATTAGTCACACTATTTTTCATGGCCTTATAATAATTATTAAATAATTACTATCATTTATCATAATTTTTGAAATATCAGAATCATTATTAAACGATTTAAATATTACATAATTCTATTATCATTAACATTTAATTAGTATTAAATTATTAATGAAACCATTGTCAAAATATTAAAGTTATGTATAATAACTCAAAATATTTTTAACACATTTATATTACTCCTTAAATGATTTTTAAAACATTTAAAATCATTATTAAATAATTACCCTTAATATTTAAATATTAATGTACCATTATCTAAATATTAAAAGTCATTAATTATAACTTAAAATATTTTTAATCCATTAATATCCTTTTTAAATAATTTTTAAATAAATAAAACCATTTTTAAACTATTTATTTAATATAATTATTAAATAAATTTAATATCATTTATAATAATTTAATAATCATTAATATTAAATTATTAAAGAAATTATCCTTTAAATATTAAAAGTTATATTTTATAACTTAAAATATCTTTAAACACTTTATTTTTATTTAAAATGATTATTATAATAATAAAATCATAATTATTAAATAACTTTATTATCATTAATCATAATTAATTAATGAAATTTACCCTTAAATATTAAAAGTTATATTTTATAACTTAAAATATTTTTAAATACCTTCTTATTATTTAAAATGATTTTTAATATAATAAAATCATTTTTAATTCATTTATTTAATTCATTTAATAAATAACTTAATTATCATTAATATTAATTTATTAATGAAAATTATCAAATAATATTAAAAGTTATCAAAATATCTCAAAAATATTTTCTTATATCATAAGATAATTTTAAATGATTTTTCATGAATTAAAATCATTTTTAAATAATTTATTTAATATTATAATTAAATAAATTAATTACTTTTAATATTCCAAAAATATTAAATATTTATGAAATATATTTAAAATAATTAAAACTAATTTTCGTAATTTAAAATAATTTTTTATAATTTATTTTATATTTTTAATAATTTAAAACTAATTTTCTATAATTATTAATTAATTTCCTAAAATAATAATCAGTTCTGTCGTTAGCTTAAAGGTTACCTATAAAGCTACAGTAATGTCGCTATAGGTGTTCTTCATGTTCATACTTAAACCCAGATCTTCAAAGGCAACAATGAGTGGCCAGCGTATTTGACCCACTTTAATTCTCTCGTGTATTGTGTTTCTAATTACAAAAGCTAGATGTTGTAGACAAAGTTCAAGACTACATTTTCTAACAAACAAAATGATCAAACAACCTAACATAAGCTAGATCTAAGCCTCTAAAGATAAAACAGTCAGGATCGTTCTTCATTTTCCGGGTTGCCCGTAAATGAAGAATAGATTCGACTTCTATTCCTCGCTCCCACAACTTGCTAACTCGTTAATGTTTAAGTGATATTAAGCATCCAAAGATATACCTAACATGATAAGGAAGAGATCTAACACAAACAATCATTAAATCATCAACACAATCATAAAATCTAGCTTCGGTCAAACTATGTCGAAAATTGTTCTTTCACGCTTCGAAATTCCCGTAAACAATCAAACAAAGGAAAAGTGGCCTATTTTGACCGCTTTCTAAATGTTGATCATTGATTGTTTATGGTATATTAAGACATTAATCTATAGTACACTTTACCGGCTACAACATGAATACAACATATTATCAAAACATTTAAAAGATCTGGACAGATCCGATCGTTACAAAACACATCACGACTGAAAAAGCTTTCTGGGTTACCCAGATTTCTTCCGGTCATGGCTCAACAACGACCTTTGACCATTAATAACTTCATATTCAAAACAGTCTAGCTTTAATTCTTGTTATGGATGAAAGATCTCATACAAAGCTTCAACATTAAACACTTAAACAACAAAAATATTAAACACATTAACAATCTCATAAATATTCGACATTTGATGTCATAACAAAAAAATAATTTTCCAGATTTTGAAAATCTTTAATTTCGAGCACTTTAATGTTATGGATTTGATAAATACCAACCCAGATCATCATAATATCTTATAAACAACAAGTTTTAACAACAAATTCTAACATCTAACAACAAAATTTTGGACAGAATTTAAACTAGGGTTTTATACCTTTTATGCTCAATTCTTGATTTCTGACTATTGATTTGTTGTTGGATTTCGTGGGGCTTGATAATGGGTCTGATTTACTATATATTTTCGTTGGTTTGAGAGAAGATGAGAGTTGGTTAAGTAGTGAATAAAATTTGGCTAGCAAAAATCACTTTTTCTCTCTCAATCCTTATATGTACAACATGGATACATGTATTCACGATTTAAGGCTTGTTGCGGTCAATTTTCTGTCAATGGAGTGGTTAGGAGTTGGCCAACAACTTCACCTATTTTCAAAACCTACAATTTAGCCTCAATTATACACTTAGGGGCATTTTTGTCATTTCCTTAAATTTCTAGAAAATTGCCTTAGGGTTTAGGGTTTAGACATTTTAGTGTTTAGGGTTTAACATTTAACCCTTAAATATTTAGCAACTAGGATTTCAAAAATTTCCAAATTTAGGATTTAACAATTAGGGTTTATTACAAAAATAATAATATAAAAGAACTAAATTTTAGTTTCTAAAATTAGACAATTTAGGTTTGTTAATTAGTAACATTAGGGTTTAGATCATATAATTATCATTGACTTTGTTAATTTAGCAATTAGAATTTATTCTTTTGGTAATTAGGGTTACCAAATTATAATTAGGGTTTTTAATTACTAAATTAGGGTTTTAGTTTAGTAATTAGGGTTTAACAATTTAGGGTTTCTAAATTTAATAATTATAAACACAATATTTGTTAATTGATCACATTATTGATACTCACCAACAATCTCAAACTCTAATTTCAAATTAGGGTTACTAATTATAGCAATTAGGGTTTCCAGTTTCAAATTAGGGTTTCGCGACAAAATTAGGGTTCTTCCTAATTAACGATTATATTAATAATACCAGACATTTACCACATTATCGCAATAGTCCAATAACTTTAAACTCTAATTTGTATTTTAAATTGGGTTTAACACATAACCCCATAATTGGCCAACCATCACTAATTCACATATACAAAGATATATTTATAGAGATCGAAAAATCAAAATATATGTAATATTATATTATTATTCTCATACCTTGACAATAATCCAAAATTAAGGTTTGGATTCCATATCGATTATTCTTTCATATTTAACCTTAATAATTAAGGTAAAATAATTAACTTAATAATCTGTACAAAAAATCATATGATAAAATAATTATTATATTTATTTAAAAAATCACTTCATATATTATTTAAGTAATATATGATTATATATTCATGGAAAATAATTAATAAAATCATTTCTATCTTAAAATTAATTATTATAAAAATATACTTTATAATAATCAATAATTCAAAAATAAATTTACTTGTAAATATTCATGTAATAAATATATTTTTATTTACCACATAAATACATATACACATAGTCTTGTACAAATCCTCATCCTTAAAGTTAGAAGAAAAATTTATACGAAAAATTTAAGATTTATTTATATAGAAAATATCGGGTTGTTACACCCCCTCAGCTGGTGTATTCTCTATCATGAGAATTTCAGGTATCTCCCCCTCAGTTGGAGCACTGTCTTCTTGACTTGCTCTGGACAGTTCCTTCTTAGCAGCCATGCTCTTTGCTTCCTTCTTTAGTAACTTTTTATTTTCAAGAATGTACTTCTTGACCAGCTTTCTCCTTGTTTTGCTGGTTTTAGTAACAACTTCAGGACTCTCTTGAATCTCAACTTTGTCATGTTCAACAGCCATTATGCTTGAAGCAGCTACCTCCTTGTCTGCCATGTTGGGTCTAGTCTCCACAAACAGTAGAGACTCTATGATTGAGGTGACTGATGGCTTTTTGGACTTTTGACCAACTTTGTTTTTCTTCGGGATCTGGGATATGGTATCCTGATCCTCATCTGCTTCATCTTGCTGCTGCTTTCTCCTTAGCATCCTTAGAGTCTCTATATCAGAGGACTCTATAGGTATATCAGTAGTAGATCCTTGAGGTTCTTCCACCTATCTAGCTCTTAGCTTTCTCTTGCCCTTACTTTTTCTGGTAAGGACAGAGGGTTCTTCTTCTTTGTTGATTTCTTCTTCTTCTTCCCTGAAAATGGACATGTTTCCTGGAATACCTGAGCTCTTCAATTCCCCAGTTCTTCCACTGGATTCTGTCATCATTCGTACATACTCAGCAAGGTTCCTCTTCCCATTTTTAAACAACTGATGGGTCATTCTTCGATTTGGGTTGATGGCTTCTCCCTCTTCATCCCCAATTTTGTCACCCAGTGCAGATTGTAGAATGATACTCAAGAAACGCCCATATAGCATCTTCTAAGGGCTTTTTGATTTCTTTGAGTTTACTATCCATTTACCAATCCATTCGAGCAATATATCTCCATAGTTAAGTTGTATACCATAATACATGGCAGTCATGAGCTTAAGTTGAGCTTCATTCACCAAGTCATGACCTGAGCTCTTGCAGCATATACATTTTCCAATAATATCAGCTAAAAATTCGTACCTCTGGGGGAACTCCTTCTTCTTGTACCCTTTGTAACGACCGATAAATTCGGATCTTATTGTAAAATGATTTTATTAAATTAAATAATAATAAAATTATATTCAATGTGATATCAAGATGGTTGTCATTATATAACCTTTTGATGTTAGAATGTCGTAGTATTTGAGCTACGTAAAGGAATTAAAGTGTTTGAATTTCCAAGATGAAAATAAAAGTTTTCCGAGAAATTTTCTGAAAAACACTATTCATCGGTATTTGCTCGGGATTTATTTTTGAATTTTCGAGAAATACGTAATGATAGAATTACAAGGTAAGATGGATTATGTAATAAAAATCTAGTTATGGAAAATGTAATATTTCTCTTGCGGACTTAATTTATAAATGTTAAGAAGGGAAAAGTAGTAACGAGTAAGTAATAATCGTATGATACTTTGGTATTGTGCAAACTAATGAAAACGAGTATAATATGAAGTATTATACAAGTTTGTATGAAGGAAAGAATATCATATATAATGAAGTTGTATACGAAGTATAATATGAAAATGATACATAAACTATATGTAATGTATTAAGTAATGTTAATGGACTTGGAAAGGTTGGTTGGAATTAGTACAAGCCCAAGTGAATTAAGGTTGAGGCCTAATTATTGATTAATAAACAAGTTAGTGTTTATTAATGCAAAGCCCAAAGGTTGATTTAATGTAAGCCCAAGCTAGAATCCATGAGTTGTTTGACCCATGGGGCAAACCATATTAATATGGTTAATGTGGTGACCAAGTTAATGTGGTGACCAAGTTAATGTAATGACCAAGTAATAAGAGTAATGAACAAGTAAAGGATAAGTTTTGTGTTAATAAAGTAATGAATAGTAAGGAGGTGGCTTAAGGATGTGGGTTGAATTAACGACTAAACTACCCTAGCTTTGCAATTTCTATAAATAGAGAAGGCTTGCTAGCCATTTAACACTTGTTCAAACAATCTAGCTATTACAAAGTGCTTAATTGTTAGAGAGATTAAGTTACAAATAAGTTACTTCCATAAGTAAGAAGAAGAAGAAGAAGAAGCTACTTACAAAGACTTCAAAAGTAAGATCTCTTCTCCAATTATCTTTTATCTCTGCCATGATAGTTTGATAAGAAAAGTTTGGATTAAGGAACATGAATGTTAAAAAGTAAGAAGAATGAGTAAGCAATGAACTTAAGTCACATAAGTTGGTAATAAGTCATTTAAGCTAGCATAAGTTATAAACTTATGTGAAAGTATTATGAACTTGTAATGAGTTTATTAAGAGAAGTGATATGGATGTAAAAGAACTTATATGATCATATGTATCATGTATACATAAGTAAATTTATATGTTAAGAGCATATAAGGTATGATGATTAAGAAACTTTAATGGTCATAAGTCATGAACAATGAAATCTTAAGTAGTTTATAATTTGACAAGTTATAAGCTCATGAAGAAATAAGTCTAAAATCCAACAATGAATATAAGTTGTTGTAATAAGTATGTTGAGATGTTCACATGATGAATAGAATTCATTTGTAATGTTGAACAATTCATAAGAATGAAGATGTGCCGAAAATTGCACGATTGGACGATAATCGTCGAATTCGTAAAATTCTCGGAATAGAAGTCAAATTTTGTGTTTGAACTCAGAACCATTGTTTTCCGATGGAGACAAGTTATATTTGACATTTAAGAGTTTCGGACTCGAAAATGACCAAATTCCGACTTCGAACGAAGAAACGAGCGTTGAACGTTCATGAATGTTTATCGTTTTCGTTAAAAAATGAACCGATAGGTGAATTTTTAGCAAAGGAAGTTAAATAGATAAAATTCTTGCATGAATGCGTAGATTACGTAATTTGTGAACCGTAGGCTTTTGAACGAGCCAATTCGGACTTATATCGAAGAAGTTATGCGTCCGGGAAGTTCACAAAAATTCAAGGACTGAATTTTTTTCTGGTGCACAGAGTTAACACCGCGGCGCCAACCCTAGGCCAAATTGGTCACGCCATAGTCAGGTAATAAATGTCCGAAAGCACTCGAAAACTCGCGTCGCAGCCATGTAATCGTAGTACAAATGGTGGCACCGCAGCAAGCAACCCACCAAGTAAGGACTCAGTCTTGCAGCCGCCAAGTCCTAATGCCACTATTAACGCTTGGCCGCAAAGACGAGATGCAAGTATAAAGTCCAGCCCAGCAAATACTTCATCCTCGTAACAAGGATAGTGATGAATGTTTTTAATTACAAAGAAAAGAAAGTTAATTGATTTAAAAGTAAACACAACCTAAGGAATGTAATGTAACATTGTTTAAACTTTGTTAAACCTTAAGGATGTTGTATAAAGGTTGAGATAACCTAGTCGAATATAAATGCAAGAATAATGATAAGCCGGAACAGATAGTAACTGAATCTAATACACAATTAGATTCAGATGAAGGGTTAGATATAGTCATATACATTCTTGATTATATGTGACCTAATGTAAGGCATTATGTGATCATGTATTGTAGAGACTTGAAAGACTTGAACATAAAGTAAATATGTCGTAGCAGACGCTAAAGGCAAGTATTCTAACTCTTGTCTCAGTTCAATCTGAACAAGTTTTTGAAATTCATATATCCTTACGTATGAATTGAGGTATGTTGAAGTTAAAGCCAATTCCTTTGGCTAGACTTGATATATTGTGTGGATTATTGATAATCTATTCATCTATTATCAAATGTTGTTATCTTTTGTCAACTACTTGATATGGTTTTCAAAAGAAGACTGGAATGTTAAACAAATGTTTTGTTCGGTAAAACGAGCAGTGCACGTGAGGTTGCTAAATGATTAAACGCATATACGCTTAATGGATGTAGTGTTGATCAACATAGAGTACAATAGGCTAATCACCTAGAAGTGCTCGTAAGTAATATCGGGCTTACGGACTTAGTTCAGGGTTGTCCTTTTCCAAGAAAGAATGAATATTCGAGGTCTTTGACCGGAGTGACTGTTTTAATAAATATTGTTATTATTGTGAAACATTTTGAAAGAAAGATGAAGTGCTATTTTGAATTATCAATAGTACTTCATAACTATTGTTCAGTTATTGAAGATATACGATTCGTATGTGTCAAGCATGTTGTTATTGAATTGTTATACTTGTTGAGCTAGTTATGCTCACTCTTTCTTGAACCATATGAATGCAGCTAAGACTGAACGTCCCGAAGGATCGAATAAGGATAAAGGAAAAGCTAAGGCGATTATTGTCGTCTTTGTAATAGTATAGGTCTATTGTTGTAATGTAATTGATATTATGACAAAGAACCTTTGTAATGGGTATAAAACCTGGGAAATGTAAATATTACTTTAAATATATAGAAGTTATGTTCGTTCTTTGAGACTTTTCAATTGAATGAATGTATGAGTGTTTGTATGGTATAGCACCATCTGTCGGGTTGGAAGATACCCGGATTTGGGGGCGCTACAAGTTGGTATCAAATCCTAGGTTATAAAACTTAAGGGGGAAAGTAGAACCTTAAGTCATAACCTTAAGAAAGAATAAAGAAGTAAAAGATGGAAAGTAACCCTATAAAAAAAGCATTATATTATGTTATGTGTTTCTATTATTTTACTGACGTGTACTAATCAAACTATATTGTTTTATTGTAGATGTCAGGAGAAAATGATATGTATAGAGACATACATGTAGTGAGTGAGGATTCGGTTAATCGGGTAGAGATACTACGAAATCCCGTAGCAGTAGAACCAGAGGTGGTGACAATCGAGTCTGGAGACTCGGATGATTTAGACTACATGTCTATATTTGATGGCATGCTAGAGGAGGAGGTGGACGTGATGTCCTTTGACCAGGTTCCACCTACAGAGGAATTGTCTACGGGGGAATCGATGAAGGCACTGTTTATGTCAGTATTGGATAGGAATGTCCATTACTACCAAGAGGTTAAGGAGTTGAAAGAGGAACTCCAAGCTGTCTGTGAGGACAAGACTAGCATGGACGAAATGTGGGAAGAGGAGAACGATGATAGAATTCTAGCTAAGGAAAAGGTCCGAGAGCTGAAAGGTGAAGTCTTTGAGCTCAAGCAGGAGCTGAAGACTAAACAGTGGAAGTTGGAGAGGATGTCCTATATACATAGGAGTTCTCATGTGGATTTCCAGCAGCAGGTAGTTGGGTATCCGATAGAAGCAGGATAGACCCGACACACTATCAGTAGAGATGTTATTACCGGTCTAGCCAGCAAAGATTTTGAGAATGCCCTACGGCAGATGTAATTTAGCAATAGCTAGAGTAGCTTAGATATGTAAATATTATGTATCTAGTAGTGACGTAAAATGTGATGCCCCCAAAATTAGGTATACATCACCCATCTTGGGTCGCCAGATACATGGTACAGAATTCAAATACAACTTCCTAATACAACTGTCGTGTACAATAAGACAAAATATAACTGTGAGTTTGAATACAATTATTGTATACTAGAGATTATACAAACTCAAAAGGAGTACTCATTACAATTATTAACACACTATTTCACAGAATAGTGAGGACTACTAATGCTATCCTCTGGACCGTCACTCCATTCCCCGACTAGTCCCTGCTATGTTCTCATTTCCTGAAGAGAACAGCGAAAGAAAGGGTGAGCTCAACTAGCCCAGTAAGAAATATTATGACTAAGATATTGCAGAATAAATTATCGTTAGCCTTCAACAGTGTTAAACTGATAAAATATAACAACATCAAGTTTAACTGCAGCGGAACAAGCAATCCATTACAAGAGTCAAGTAGAGAATAAAATCTACTATCTTTTATGATTTAAAAGGTTTTCATCACTTTTATCGCTGGGACTCTGCTTAATAAATAATCCACATCATCGAATCACCCCTGCACTACGGCCAAGGATATTCTTTAGTATCACGACCACAAATTATCCATGCACTACGGGCCAAGGACATTCGTGTATTCATTAATGGTCATGATCATGCCAACAACTATCCATCAATGCACTACAGGCCAATAAGAACTTTTATCACATCATTTGTAACATTACGGTCATGATTACACTGAACAATCCCTGGTCATAATCATACCTAGTCCATCTATGCACTACAGGCCACATATGACTTTAAACAAAATATAAATATGAGGATGATGACAATGATATAAGAATTTAATAAAACAAGTTCAAGAATTAATTTATCTAGGAACTGATAACGTCCAAATTGTCAACATGATACTGCTTTGTAGAGTAAAATTCAAGAATGCTCAGAAGAATATTTCCATGAAAAGATACTGGATGAAGAGCAAATATCAAAGATATTCCACTAATTTCATGGGTATAGAAGTCAAAGTTTTAACCAACTGAGTATAATAAAGAATGGAATAACAAAAGAAATCATCATGCACGTAAATCAAAGATAAAAAGTTATTCCAATGTAATAATAAATAATGGAAACCAGTCCCACAGTAAATGCACAAAACAGGATATTCGATGTAATAATAAATAATGGAACCAGTCCCACGTAAATGTACGCATGTGATATTCCAATGTAATAATAAAGAACGGAATATTAGAAGAATGTCACCATGTATAGGGTAGCCTACGATACACAAAGTTATTCCAATGTAATAATAAATAATGGAATAACAGAAGTTCTCTTCATGAGTACAACAAATAACATCCCTTACCGTAAAAGAAACTGAATATAAGAGTAGGGAAGTAGCAGAATACTTTTCTATAGGTTCTCTTGTAATTCTCTCTCTAGAGTTTCAGTGAATTAGTAAGAAATAATGAAGGAATGAGCTTCTATTTATAGAAGAATGGATTTCATAGTAACTAATCCATGAACGGTCCAGATTGATTTACTTTTATACGGACGATCCAGATTGGTTTACTATTAAAACTTAAAACAACGGTCCATACTGATTTACTATTAAAACTTTAAACCAGCGATCCATATTGATTTACTATTATATCTTCAACCAACGGTCTAAAAAATTAGCACATCTCCTTATGGAATAATTTTGTACCTAAATACCCAAATGCACAATACTAGAGTGAATAGTAATCGGGTGAATAGTAACTCGTGAATAGTAACTCGTGAATAGTAACTCGTGAATAGTAACTCATAAATAGTAACTCATGAATAGTAACTCGTGAATAGTAACTCCGACATGAAAAGTGTCCCGAATACCTAATTGAACAATATATCCTCCAGACATCAATTATACTAAAACAAATAAGTCCAACACAATGGAACTATAAAATTCATCTTTAATCAACACGAACTTATTCATCATTAATATTTTAATTCACAATATTTAACAACCAGGTTGTTCCCAGGAAAGAGGGGGCTTTCCGATAAGAATTTCTCCTTATTGGCGCGCAATTAGGTGACCAAACCCTCCTCGATGTAACTTCTAGACATTGTCAATATTGAAAATAATAATATGAATAACTTTGTCGCCTCAATTATTGATTTAATAATATATCATATAATGCGATGATAATCTTGAATAATAATTGAATCAATAATATGAGAAATATGATGCAAAGAATTATCGAAAGCAATAATTGAGTATAATCGAGTAACTTCTCACGTAAGCATCAATAATTAATACCGTGTAGCTATCGTGCAACTACGCCAGACATCTTGTACTTTTACTACCGGGTAGTTCAATAGTTTTAACGGTAACACCTCCGCCGTTATTTTCATAAAGTATTTTTGTTGTTTTCTCAATTCGACAATAATTTTGTTGTGAGGTCCACCAATGATTGTGCCGTTGTACGAATATTCCCTATTAAAAAAAATATTCCCCAACCAATCAAATATTATATAACAACTTGTGTACTTTGAAAAATTTATAAATATTATCCACAACTATAACATTATATCAATCAATACCATAATATTCAAAAATATAATTCGAATTTTTTTTTTCTTTATTCATAAAAGTTGGGGTCTTACAACCTCCCCTTCTTATGAAATTTCGTCCTCGAAATTAGGGTACATACCTGGTATGTCGAAGAGATGAGGATACCTTGACTTCATCTCAGATTCTAACTCCCAAGTCATTTTCTCCACATCGTGGTTTCTCCACAAAACTTTGACTTGAGGTATAACCTTGGAGCGTAGAACATGATCCTTCTTATCCAAGATTTTAACAGGTAACTCTTCATACGTTAAATCTTCCTCTATCTCGTCTGGTTCTAACTCAATAATGTGGTTTGGGTCTTTCACATATTTACGTAACATAGATATGTGAAAAACATTATGAACACGTGACATACTTGGCGGTAAGGCGAGTCTATAAAGGCGCTCCCACTCGCCAAGAATTAAAATGGGCCAATGAACCGAGGATTGAGCTTTCTCTCTTTCAAAATCTCGTAACTCCTTTCCATGGAGCAACACGTAACAACACATGATCTCCAATATCGAATTCTACGTCCTTTCGATGAAGATCAGCATAACTCTTTTGTCGATCTTGTGAAGTTTTTATACGTTGTCGGATCGTTTGAATCTTTTCTGTAGTTATGCATACCAACTTCGGTCCCAACAACGTTGCTTCACCCACCTCATCCCAGCATACTGGAGAACGACACTTTCTCCCATACAACGCTTCGAATGGAGTCATGCCAATACTTGCTTGATAACTGTTGTTGTAGGAAAACTCCACCAATGGTAAAAACTTGTCCCAACTTCCCTTGAAATCAAGGACACAGAGTCTTACTAGTTCTTCAAGAGTTTGAATAGTCCTCTCCGACTGTCCATCCATCTGAGGATGATATGCCGAGCTAAATTGTAAATCCGTGCCCATAGCTTTCTGCAAATTAACCCAAAATCGTGAAGTGAATCTTGGGTCTCGATCAGAAACTATGGATACTGGCATACCATGCAGTCTTACAATCTCATTTATGTACATACGAGCAAGACGTTCAAGTGTATAAGTTTCTCGTATAGGTAAGAAGTGAGCAGACTTGGTCAATCTATCAACAATGACCCAAATTGCATCTATGCCTTGAGAAACCTTGGGAAGACCAGTAACAAAATCCATGGTAATGTGCTCCCACTTCCATTCTGGAATTTCAAGTGGTTGCAATGGACCTTTTGGTACTTGATGCTCCGTGTTGACTCGTTGACAAGTTAAACACCTTGAGATAAACTCCTCTATCTCTCTCTTCATATTGCTCCACCAAAATGTATGTCGAAGATCATGATACATTTTGGTACTCCAAGGATGGATTGCAAACGGTGTGTTGTGGGTCTCCATCATGATTTTATACTTTAAATCAGGGTCGTTAGGAACACAAAGTCTGGAGTTGACTCGAAGTATTCCTTCTTCATCGATTCTTGCTTCCCAAGATAGCACCTTCTTGCACTTTCTTCCTCATACGCATCACCCTCAAGATCAGTAGCTCGAGTAGCTTTAACTTTACCAATTAAAGTCGGTTCTACTGTGATATTTTCCATCATCACATGGGTCCTTGGAGTTTTTAACTCTATCTCCATCCTTTGCAAGTCACACAAAATGGGCCTCTTTGTTGACAATATCGCACTCGTGCATTGCTGATATGATCTTCTACTCAATGCATCGCCTACCACGCTCGCTTTTCCAAGATGGTATTGGAAGGTATGATCATAATCTTTCAACAGATTCAAGCCAACGTCGTTGTCGCATGTTGAGTTCCTTTTGACTGAAGAAATATTTGAGGCTTTTATGATCCGTAAAGATCTCCACTTTCTCCTCATACAAGTAATGCCTCCAAATTTTAAGTACGAAGACAATAGCTGCTAACTCTAGATCATGAGTAGGATAATTCCTCTTATATTCTTTGAGTTGTCTTGAGGCATAGGCTATGACTTTCCCATGTTGCATGAGAACACATCCCAACCCTTTGCCCGAAGCATCACTGTAGATGAAAAATCCCTCCAAGCCAGATGGTATTGTCAGAACAGGTGCTGAAATGAGTCTCCTCTTGAGTTCTTGAAAACTCTTCTCACATTCTTCGCTCCAACCAAACTTTGTATCTTTTCGAGTCAGCTGAGTTAATGGAGTAGCGATTCGAGAAAATCCTTCCACGAATCTCCGATAATAACCAGCTAAACCGAGAAAGCTACGTACTTCGGTCACTGATTTAGGTTGCTCCCAACTTTGAATAGCTTCAATCTTTGCCGGGTCAACAGATATTCCATGACTTGATACTACATGCCCAAGGAATGCTACTTCCTCAAGCCAGAACTCGCATTTGTTCAACTTGACATAAAGCTTGTATTCACGAAGCTTTTGGAGTGTCAGCCTCAAGTGTTGCTCATGATCTTCACGGCATTTGGAATAAATAAGGATGTCATCAATAAAGACGGCCACAAAGTGATCCAAATATTCCTTGACTAGCAGGAGCATTAGTCAATCCGAAGGACATGACTAGAAATTCATAATGCCCGTACCGAGTTCTGAAAGCCGTCTTTGGAATGTCATCGGTTCTAATCTTCAATTGGTGATATCCGTAACGAAGATGAATCTTTGAAAAGAATTTGGCTCCTTGCAACTGGTCAAACAGGTCACCAATATGTGGCAATGGGTACCTATTTTTGATGGTGACATGATTCAACTCCCGATAATCAATACAAAGTCGCATACTCCCATCTTTCTTCTTTGTAATAACCTGGATATTTTCTATATAAATAAATAAGAAATTTTGCATATTAATTTTTTCTATTTTAAAGATGAGAATATGTGTCAAGTAATGTGTATGTATATATGTGATTAATAAAATTATTTATTTCATGAATAATTTCAAACAATTTTATTTTAGAAATATTGATCATTATAAAGTATATACTTATAATAATTAATTTTATAGTAGAAATGTCTTTATTATTTATTTTTTATGAAAATATGATTTTTATATTATTTAAATAATATATGAAATGATTAATAGAATTATTATAATTACTATTTTATTATATGAATTTTAGTTCGTAGTTTTAAGTTAATTATTTGACCTTAATTAATAATGTTATATATGAAAGATAAACCAGATATGGAATCCAAACCCTAAATTTGGGTATTAATCAAGGGATGAGAATAATAATATAATATTAATTATATTTTAATTTTTCAGTGCTATAAATATGTACTGTAAATGCGTAGACTGAAAATGGTTGGCCAAATATGGTAAATTATGTCATAACCCTCATATTGTGTTATTAAACCCGAATTGTTAAACTCGGTTATGAGTTCGAGATTGTGTAGTAATTGTGTTATATGAATTTTACTGTGTATTATATAATTTCTATAATTAGGAAAAACCCTAATTATTATTTGAAAACCCTAATTTGCTAAAATTAGAAACCCTAATTACTATTTTAGTAAATTATAATGATAATTAAGAAACCCTAATGTTAATTTAGGAACCCTAACGATAATTAAGGAACCCTAATTATTTAAAACCTAATTTTTATTAAAAACCCTAATTTAATTAGTATGTTTTAAATTAAAATTTTATTACACTTTAATTTTTAATTGTCCAAATCCTAGAAATTATTTGGGAAACTTTAAAATGTAAAATCTAGTGATTAAACCCTAGATTCAAGCACCTTGGTCAAGAATACCCTTGAGATTAAAAGGAAATTACAAAAAATGCCCTTTTATCCCATTTGGTGTATTATTGTTGGGAGATCTTTGCAAATCTGGCAGCCACCCTACCCTAGACCCACCTATGAGCTAGATTAACAGCACATCAGCCATTGCAAGCATTCAATACATTGCATCAATACATTTTCATAATTTAAGAGAGAGAAAACCACAAAACAAAGTCATTTGATCACTTATACTTAGCCATTCTCTCTCAAGCTTAAACCCACGAAATTGACTTGCTAGATCAGTCCCCAATCAAGCCCCACGATCACACTTAACAAATCAGAAGTCAAAAATCAGATTTTGTTCATAAAGAGGTAAGAACCCTAGAAGAAATCTGATCTTGATCAAAGTGTTAGATGTTAGTTTTTTTATGTTAAACATGTAATATGTAGTATATAATGATGATCTGGGTCGCTCGATGTTAGATCCATAACATCTAGAGGCTCGGATTTAGCATTTTTCAAAATCTGGAAAAAACTTATTTTGTGTCTGACAACCAAAAGTCAGAGGCTGTAGATCTCTCTCTGTTTATTATTTGATGTGTTTTATGTTTTGGAGTTATAGTATGCTATGAGATCTTTGATCTGAAACTGGAAGCTAGCCCAGATCATGAACATGTTAAAAGTTATAGCTGGTCAAACCTAGTTGACCGAGCATGACTTTACAAATCTGGAAAACCCAGATCGTGCCCAGACAGGGCCTGACAACTTTTTCAAGCGACTAGATCTGCGAGTGTGTTGTTGTTTTGGTTCTGTTATTATAACTAAGTTGTTGCTTGTTATGGGTACTATGAATAAATGCTTGTAGATCCCTTAAATCACCAATATATTGAACACAGTGGAAGGTCAAACTAGCCTGCTTGCTCTGTGACAACCCGATATTTTCTATATAAATAAATCTTAAATTTTGCGTATAATTTTTTTTTTTTTTTGAAGGATGAGGATTTGTACAAGATTATGTGTATATGTATTTATGTGGTAAATAAAAATATAATTATTACGTGAATATTTATAAGTAAATTTATTTTTGAATTATTGATTATTATAAAGTATATTTTTATAATAATTAATTTTAAGATAGAAATGTTTTTATTAATTATTTTCCATGAATATATAATCATATATTACTTAAATAATATATGAAGTGATTTTTTTTTTAATAAATATAATAATTATTTTATTATATGAATTTTTGTACAGATTATTAAGTTAATTATTTTACCTTAATTATTAAGGTTAAATATGAAAGAATAATCGATATGGAATCCAAACCCTAATTTTGGATTATTATCAAGGTATGAGAATAATAATATAATATTACATATATTTTGATTTTTCAAAGTCTTTATGAATATACGGTAGATGTCCAGTATTGATAATGGTTGGTCAATTACGATTGTATTTTGACCCAAACCCTAGTAATAATGTTAAACCCTAATTTGAGATCCAAATTAGAGTGTGAGATTGTTTTATAAGCATGTAATACCATTTATGTCGTGTATTAAATGTATTAATTAGGTAAACCCTAATTAAAATTCTGGAAACCCTAATAATGTTAAACCCTAATTTCCAATATTAGAAACCCTAGTCCGGAAAACCTAAACCGGAGGTTGGATTTGTCAAGAATTGTGTTACAGTGATTAATAACACTTGTGATAGACTTTAATTGCTAATTAAAATAAATGTAATTAGTAAATTAAAACCCTAAAACCTAGAACCCTAATTTAATTTCTAGAAACCCTAATTGTATTTCTAGAAACCGTAATTATCAATATTTTAAACCCTAATTGCTTTATTAGCCAAGTTCATTATGATTAAGGGTAATAAACCCTAATGTTCATGTAATTACAAACTTAATTTAATTAACAATATTAATTTTGCAAAATTTTAGAAACTAAAAGTTATTTAATTTTAATTATTTAATTAATTTTATTTATTTAATTTTTTGTGTGCAAACCCTAAATTGGAAATTTTAGATTTTTGTTTACCCAAATTGGCTCAAACCCTAAACCCTAAATCAAACCCTAACCCTAAGGGTTTGGTAAGTTACCATTTTGCCATAAAATGAATTATCAAAGGACCAAAATGCCCCTAAGTGCATTAAAGAAGCTACTTGTAGGTTTTGACAATAGGAGAAAGTTGTTCACCAAATCAACAACTCCCAACAACTCAATATGCACGAATTTGACAGCAAATCAAATCAGATCAGATCACCCATACATGCATCAAGTTGCCTATAAATAGATTTAAGGAGAGAGAAAGTGGAGTTGGTTACTAAAAATTGCACAACATTCATACTAACACTCTCAATCCCCAAACCTCAAAAAATATATAGTATATCGGACCCATTATCAAGCCCCACTAAATCCAACAACAAATCAATAGCTAGAAATCAAGAATTGAGCATAAAAGGTATGAAACCCTAATTCAAAATCATTCAATTTTCGGGTTGTTAGATGTTATGTTTGGGTGTTAGAATATGTTGTTTATAAGATATTATGATGATCCGGGTTGGTATTTATCAAGTCCATAACATTAAAGTGCTCGAAATTAAAGATTTTCAAAATCGGAAATTTTTAAAGGAGGCGTCCGACAACGAATGTCGTCGTCGTAGATCTCTGTAGGTGTTTGATTTTTGTGTTATAAGTGTTGAATATAGTAGTTCTGTTATGAGATCTTTGCTCGGATCAAGAATCGCACCTAGATCGGCTTGTAGATTATAAGTTATAATCGGCCAAAGGTCGTTGACCAACATCGATCGGGCCATTTCTGGTAACCTGTAATGAGCCCGTAAAAGCTCGACAAGTTTTTAAATGGCTTGAATCGAGCGGTTGGTTTGATGTATCGTTATGGTTCTTGTATCTAAGTTGTAGTATGTTTGTTAGACTACATCATCATGCCTTAATATCACTTATTTCGTAAGCGGGTTGGATTTTATGGACGGTCGAACTAGCAAGGTCGAACTGTTTTCTCTTTTTTCGGGTAACCCGGAAAACATATGAACATGTCGATCGACATGGTTCGACCGAGTCATAACTTTTGGATTCTCGCTCATGTTAATTGTATTTTATGTAATAGATCTACTCTCTTGCATGCTAGCTACAACTGAACCCTTTATATCACAAGAAACAGTTATGTGTGTTGACGTTATAGTCGATCGAAAGTGGTCACTCGAATCGTTTCTTCATTTCGGGCAACCTGGAAAATGAAGAACGACTGACGACAAAGATCTTGGAACGCTTAGATCTAGCTTATGTTAGGTTGTTAGATCATGTGGTTTATTAGAACATGTAGTCTTGAACTTTGTCTACAAAATCTAGCTTTTGTATTTCTCGTAAACACCATACACACGAGAATTAAATTAAAGTGGGTCAAACATGGCCACTCTAAGAATCGCCTATGAAGATCCTGGGTTTAAGTATGAACATGAAGAACACCTATATATGACGGTTTTTTTGTCGCTATAGGTGGCCTTTTAGCGACATGCATGATTAATATTTTCCTAAATTAATTAATAATTATAGAAAATTAGTTTTAAATTATTAAAAATACAAAATAAATTATTAAAAATTATTTTAAATTTCGAAAATTAGTTTTAATTATTTTAAATATATTTCATAAATATTTAATATTTTTGGAATATTAAAATTAATTAATTTATTTAATTAAAATATTAAATAAATTATTTAAAAATGATTTTAATTCATGAAAAATCATTTAAAATTATATTATGATATAAGAAAATAATTTAAGTTATTTTTGATAACTTTTAATATTATGTGATAATTTTCATTAATAAATTTATATTAATGATAATTAAGTTATTTATTAAATAAAATAAATAAATGAATTAAAAATGATTTTATTATATTAAAAATCATTTTAAATAATAATAAGGTATTTAAAAATATTTTAAGTTATAAAATATAACTTTTAATATTTAAAGGTAAATTTCATTAATTAATTATGATTAATGATAATAAAGTTATTTAATAATTATATTAAATAATTTAGTTTAAAAATGATTTTATTATTATAATAATCATTTTAAATAAAAATAAAGTGTTTAAAGATATTTTAAGTTATAAAATATAATTTTAATATTTAAAGAATAATTTCATTAATAATTTAATATTAATGATATTTATTTAATGATTAATGATATTAAATTTATTTAATAATTATATTAAATAAATAGTTTAAAAATGGTTTTATTTATTTAAAAATCATTTAAAAAAGATATTAATGATTTAAAAATATTTTAAGTTATAATTATTGACTTTTAATATTTGATAAATAGTTCATTAATATTTAAATATTAATGGTAATTATTTAAAAATGATTTTAAATGTTTTAAAAATCATTTAAGGGTAATAATTAATACTTTGAGTTATTATACATACTTTAATATTTTGGCAATGGTTTCATTAATAATTTAATATTGATTAAATGTTAATGATAATAGAATTATGTAATACTTAAATCATTTAATAATGATTACGATATTTCAAAAATTATAATAAATGATAATAATTATTTAATAATTATTATAAGGCCATAAAAAAATAGTGTGACTAATATTTAAGTTATCTAATCGGATATTGTGATACAAAATAGAGTCTTAGACTCGATTATTACCTCGAAAAGTCGTTTGTAGAGACCACATGTTTCGTAAATTGATCCGGACTTAGATAATTGGCTAGATAAATGTTTATTTGTGATTCAATGGTTGTTAAAGATTGTGTGGCAATGTGATGATTAGAATGTCAATTTAATAAAAGTGTTATGTGTTACGTTATGATATACTAATCAGTAAAATGATCTGATTAATGATAGGTGATTTCATAAAAGATAAAACTAAGTTGAGAATAGTAAGCAGCGCATCAGGCAAGTATCCTAACTTTGCATTTTCTTTATGCAATGGACAGAAGTGAGAAGTTCAGAATTATTGTTATTATTATGCAGTTATTTAAGCCTATATTATATATGCCCATTGATTATCAACATGCTAGTATATGATAATTCGGATAAATATATTCTGTTTCGTTAATTTCTATAAATGATTATACAAGTGTCCCCACTTGGACAATCATTGTTTTTCATCGCATGTTGATACCCCTTTTGATATACATATATGTTGAATTATATAAGACCTTTGTTATGAAAACCCGACAGATATGAACATCCCGAAGGGAAAATTTTATGCGCCCAAGGCGGACAGAGCGAACGATAACATCGTTCATGTAAATGTAGTATTGATCAATCACAGGTACAACAGTACGATCACCCCTCGTGCGTACTGTAAGTAAGTCATGACGGTTCTGTGATGAATTTTGCTTAAACCTTTTCGAAAATGAAAAACAATGTTCATGGTATGTCACAGAAACCCCATATACAGTCAATACGTAGTTTCAAAAGTTTGAAAGAGGGTTGTTATGAATTATTATTGGTATAGATTACTTCACAACTACTGACTAGTTGTAGAAGATATTATAAAGAAAACATTTAAATTTTCAAAGATATATATATATAATACTTCTTTGGGCACTCAAATGCTCATCCTCGCTTAATTTAAATGTTTTCACTAAGTGTGAAGGACCGTAAATTTCGGTAGAGACAAAGGAAAAGGAAAGCTAACCAAATAAGAATTGTAAGATTTGTAATAGTTTTATTAGATTATGAAGACTATGATATATATATATATATATATATATATATATATATATATATATATTATGACATGTAATGAATGTTTAAAGGTTACGTACTTGGGAGAATGACTCTGATGTATATGTAAACTTAAGTTAAGTTTTATATTATTGTTATTATTATTAGTATTATTCCGCTCATAGAAATGGTACCGTGAAGTACCGAGTTCGGGTTTCAAGTATCTGGATTCGGGGACCTCACAGAATGGTATCAGAGCCATAGGGTTAGAAACCTTAGGTGGGTCAGACCTTAGGCTATAACTTAGAACAGAGGGAAACGTTGAAAATATAAATAACTCATATAGAGTTTAAAAAGAGATGAATTGAATAAATTCATCGTCAAACAAAATAAAAGATAATTCATACAAAACTATTATTTAACTATGTGTATATAATATATGCTAATCAGGATAATTGATGTGTGTAGATGTCAGGTGAAAAAGGATTAGGATACCCCCAGATCATAAAGAAGGAGCTACTATCGAAGCCAATAGCGAAAATAGAAGCTCACAATGAAACAAAACTCTGACGAGGTGGTTATCGTGGAAAACATAGTACCGAGATCCGGAAATAGTGGATTTGATGAGATAATGATTGGACCCTAAAGTTGAAGTCGATCAAGCATCATTGGAGATGCAAGAATTGAGGAACAAGGTTTCTTCTCTAGAAGGGCTGTGGAAGACTGAAAAACTGCTTAACAGTCAATTGCGTCAAGCGTTATTAGAAACAATGGAAGAGCAGGATAAGCTTAAACTCAAAATCAATCGGGATGGGAGCCTCAAGCAACACTTCGTGTAATAGCGACTCCCAGAGATAAGGGAAAAAGGAAGGTAGAAGACCATGATTTAGGAAAACCTGGGAAGAAGAAATGGAAAAGAATATGTTATCTTTGCGGTTATGAAGGGCATACCACTCTGTATTGTCCTGACTATAAACGGGGAGCATGTTTTGTTTGTGGAAAAAAAAAAGATCATCAAAGTAAAAGTCGCCCAAGAAGAAGAAGGCGTAGTGAATAGGTAGTATAGGTTAGGTTATGTAGCGTGTTTAATATAATATGTGTGTTTAGTTTGTCTGTGTAATGCATTATTATAAAACTTTTGTACAAGCGGTGAAGTAAATCCCGACTTTTGTAGTCACAATGGGACGATCGATGTTTAAAGCACACTATGTGTTGTGATATATAAAAGTATTTTGAAAGCAATGAATGAATATGAATCAAAGTTTGAGTTATGAAACAAGTTTAATAAGTTTAAACTTATATGATAAGGTTTAGAATGTAAGTTAATGTATGGTTTTACTTAACAGATAATGCCGCCAAGACGTCAAACTCGAAATCGAGGGCGGAAGAGTCTCACAACAACGTTGAAGGACAACAACAAAGCGGACCCCCAATGCAACATTCATGAATATGGTAGCTCGAAGCCATGCAACAAGGAACCAAATGGGATAATTATTTGCTTAATTTCAAAGACTTTAAGGTCAGTAGAACCGCGGGAATTCAAAGGTACAACTGACCTCGTAGAAGCCCAAACTTGGGTTAAAGAAATTGAGAGGCGTTTGTAATAGCTAGGGTAGCCGAGGGGCAAAGACCTCTTTGCCACCTACATGATGAAGGGTGAGGCAAATTTCGGTGGGAAGCGAATCGGATGAGGCGGGACAGTGTGTGTGGTAACATGGGATAGATTTAAGACCTTATTTTTCGAGAATTATTTTTCAACTAGTACTTGAGCTAGAATGGAGGTAAAATTTTCGGAGTTGAAGCAAGGGGATATGTCGGTGCATGTAAATATGCCATGAAATTTAATGAGTTAGCTAGGGTTTGCTCCGCATCAAGTCGATACAGAGGCTAGGAAGGCTAGGAGATTTGGTGGGATTAAAACCTTGGCTCTATAACAAGGTGGCGATGTTGCAGATCCCAACATTTTGCAAAGACTCATGGAGAAAGGCGATAATTGCAGAGGAGGGAAGTGAGGCTATGAGCCTCACAATAAGGAGAAGAAAAACAAGGGCAAGGTCGAGGGAGGCGAGAAGGTGAGAATTAATAGTGGAAGCAGGAGTCTTGATGGAAAAGAAAAGGAAACTACTTTGGTAATGTTCGGGTGAAGCAAGAAGGAGTTAAGAAGCAAGCGGTTCAAAGGCAAGACATGTGGAAAGAACCACTCAGGAGAATGTTTGAAAGGAAAATTTGTGTGTTATAAGTGCGGGCGGGAGGGTCATCTCTCCCAACCGCCCCAATCCTAGAATGAAAAAGTGGTTGTTTTATTTGTGGATCTTTGGAGCACAGTGGTTAAGGATTGTCCGAAACAGGAGGGTAGAGGTGGTAGTGTGAATATTGGTAGGGTAGTGGAACATTAGCAATCACGAGACCGACATCATCGAACAAACCAACAAAGTCAACATCAAGGGTCTTCAACACATGACGGTCCAAGACACGGTGGCAATTTGGCAATGCAGTTCCTGTGTAATATTGAATAACTTTTATGTGCGTAATTAGAATTTTTCTATTTATAGTAAATTGTTTTATAAAGAAATTTTGAGGAGAAATTTGTGTCCTTTTAGAAATCGATGTCCGTTTAATCGTAAAGACAAGCTTAATGTGATTAATTAAAGATCGGTTCGATTAGAGTTAATCGAGATCTATTTTGAAGATTGTGTATGCTATGAACCCGATTATGTGTAGGTTTTAAGTGGTGATTAGGGACGGAATCCTTATAAGGAGGGTGAATGTGACAACCCGATATTTTCTATATAAATAAATCTTAAATTTTTGCGTATAATTTTTTTTTTTAAGGAAGGATGGATTTGTACAAGATTATGTGTATATGTATTTATGTGGTAAATAAAAATATATTTATTACATGAATATTTATAAGTAAATTTTATTTTTAAATTATTGATTATTATAAAGTATATTTTTATAATAATTAATTTTAAGATAGAAATGTTTTTATTAATTATTTTCCATGAATATATAATCATATATTATTTAAATAATATATGAAGTGATTTTTTTAAATAAATATAATAATTATTTTATTATATGAATTTTTGTCTGATTATTAAGTTAATTATTTTACCTTAATTATTAAGGTTAAATATGAAAGAATAATCGAGATATGGAATCAAACCCTAATTTTGGATTATTATCAAGGTATGAGAATAATAATATAATATTACATATATTTTGATTTTTTTCGGTCTTTATGATATATATATTAGATGTATAGTATTATTGATAATGGTTGGTCGATTACGTGTATTTTGACCCAAACCCTAGTAATAATGTTAAACCCTAATTTGAGATCCAAATTAGAGTGTGAGATTGTTTTATAAGCATGTAATACCATTTATGTCGTGTATTAAATGTATTAATTAGGTAAACCCTAATTAAAATTCTGGAAACCCTAATAATGTTAAACCCTAATTTCCAATATTAGAAACCCTAATCCGGAAAACCTAAACCGGAGGTTTGATCTGTCAAGAATTGTGTTACAGTGATTAATAACACGTGTGATAGACTTTAATTGCTAATTAAAATAAACGTAATTAGTAAATTAAAACCCTAAAACCTAGAACCCTAATTTAATTTCTAGAAACCCTAATTGTATTTCTAGAAACCGTAATTATCAATATTTTAAACCCTAATTGTTTTATTAGCCAAGTTCATTATGATTAAGGGTAATAAACCCTAATGTTCATGTAATTACAAACTTAATTTAATTAACAATATTAATTTTGCAAAATTTTAGAAACTAAAAGTTATTTAATTTTAATTATTTAATTAATTTTATTTATTTAATTTTTGTGTGCAAACCCTAAATTGGAAATTCTAGATTTTTGTTTACCCAAATTGGCTCAAACCCTAAACCCTAAATCAAACCCTAACCCTAAGGGTTTGGTAAGTTACCATTTTGCCATAAAATGAATTATCAAAGGACCAAAATGCCCCTAAGTGCATTAAAGAAGCTACTTGTAGGTTTTGACAATAGGAGAAAGTTGTTCACCAAATCAACAACTCCCAACAACTCAATATGCACGAATTTGACAGCAAATCAGCTGCTAGATCAGTCCATACATGCATCAAGTTGCCTATAAATAGATTTAAGGAGAGAGAAAGTGGAGTTGGTTACTAAAAATTGCACAACATTCATACTAACACTCTCAATCCCCAAACCTCCGAAAATATATAGTATATCAGACCCATTATCAAGCCCCACGAAATCCAACAACAAATCAATAGCCAGAAATCAAGAATTGAGCATAAAAGGTATGAAACCCTAATTCAAAATCTGTCCAATTTTCGGTTGTTAGATGTTATGTTTGGGTGTTAGAATATGTTGTTTATAAGATATTATGATGATCTGGGTTGGTATTTATCAAGTCCATAACATTAAAGTGCTCGAAATTAAAGATTTTCAAAATCTGAAATTTTTTTAAAGGAGGCGTCGACAACGAATGTCGAATCGTCGTGTAGATCTCTGTAGGTGTTTGATTTTTGTGTTATAAGTGTTGAATATAGTAGTCTGTTATGAGATCTTTGCTCTGGATCAAGAATCAGACCTAGATCAGTTGTAGATTATAAGTTATAACCGGTCAAAGGTCGTTGACCAACATTGGTGGGCCATTTTCGGGTAACCCGAGAATGAGCCCGTAAAGCTCGACAAGTTTTTAAATGGCTTGAATCGGCGGTGGTTTGATGTATCGTTATGGTTCTTGTATCTAAGTTGTAGTATGTTTGTTAGACTACATCATCATGCCTTAATATCACTTATTTAAGTAAATGGGTTTGGATTTTATGGACGGTCGAACTAGCAAGGTCGAGCACATTCTCTGTTTTTACGGGTAACCCAGGAAAACATATGAATTATGTCGTGACATGGATTTAATAGAGTCATAACTTTTGGATTCTGTTCATATTAGTTGTATTTTATGTAATAGATCTACTCTCTTGCATGCTAGCTACAACTGAACCCTTTATATCACAAAAACAGTTCATGTGTTTGCGTTATAGTCGATCGAAAAGTGGTCACTCGAATCATTTCTTCATTTCGGGCAGCAACCATGAAAATGAAAACGACTGACAATGACATCTTGGGCACGCTTAGATCTAGCTTATGTTAGGTTGTTAGATCATGTGGTTTATTAGAACATGTAGTCTTGAACTTTGTCTACAAAATCTAGCTTTTGTATTTCTCGAGAAACCTGATATCTGAGAGAATTAAAAGTGGGTTGAAACATGGCCACTCTAAGTATTTACTATGAAGATCTGGGTTTAAGTATGAACATGAAGAACACCTATAGCGACAGTTACGCCAGCTATAGGTAACCTTCTTGACAGAACTGATTAATATTTTAGGAAATTAATTAATAATTATAGAAAATTAGTTTTAAATTATTAAAAATACAAAATAAATTATTAAAAATTATTTTAAATTACGAAAATTAGTTTTTAATTATTTTAAATATATTTCATAAATATTTAATATTTTGGAATATTAAAAGTAATTAATTTATTTAATTATAATATTAAATAAATTATTTAAAAATGATTTTAATTCATGAAAAATCATTTAAAATTATATTATGATATAAGAAAATAATTTAAGTTATTTTGATAACTTTTAATATTATGTGATAATTTTCATTAATAAATTTATATTAATGATAATTAAGTTATTTATTAAATAAAATAAATAAATGAATTAAAAATGATTTTATTATATTAAAAATCATTTTAAATAATAAAAAGGTATTTAAAAATATTTTAAGTTATAAAATATAACTTTTAATATTTAAAGGTAAATTTCATTAATTAATTATGATTAATGATAATAAAGTTATTTAATAATTATATTAAATAATTTAGTTTAAAAATGATTTTATTATTATAATAATCATTTTAAATAAAAATAAAGTGTTTAAAGATATTTTAAGTTATAAAATATAACTTTTAATATTTAAAGAATAATTTCATTAATAATTTAATATTAATGATATTTATTTAATGATTAATGATATTAAATTTATTTAATAATTATATTAAATAAATAGTTTAAAAATGGTTTTATTTATTTAAAAATCATTTAAAAAAGGATATTAATGATTTAAAAATATTTTAAGTTATAATTATTGACTTTTAATATTTGTATAAATAGTTCATTAATATTTAAATATTAATGGTAATTATTTAATAATGATTTTAAATGTTTTAAAAATCATTTAAAGGTATTATAAATACTTTAAAAATATTTTGAGTTATTATACATAACTTTAATATTTTGGCAATGGTTTCATTAATAATTTAATATTGATTAAATATTAATGATAATAGAATTATTTAATACTTAAATCATTTAATAATGATTACGATATTTCAAAAATTATAATAAATGATAATAATTATTTAATAATTATTATAAGGCCATGAAAAAATAGTGTGACTAATATTTAAGTTATCTAATCGGATATTGTGATACTGAGAATAGAGTCTTAAACTCGATTATTACCGAAAAAAGTTTGTCGGTGAAGCCAAGCGTATTTAGAAATTGATACGGACTTAGATAATTGGCTAGATAAATGTTTATTTGTGATTGATGGTTGTTAAAGATTGTGTGGCAATGTGATTAGGAATGTCTTTAAACATGTGTGATTTGCTGCAATAGGCGGTGTTATATATTACGTTATGATATACTAATCGGTAAAATGATCGATTAATGATAGGTGATTTCATAAAAGATAAAACTAAGTTGAGAATAGTAAGCGGTAGCATCGTGCAAGTATCTAACTTTGCATTTTCTTTATGATGGATGAAGTGAGAAGTTGAGAATTATTGTTATTATTATGCAGATTATTAAGCCTATATTATATATGCCCATTGATTATCAACATGTTAGTATATGATAATTCGGATAAATATATTACATTAGTTAATTTCTATAAATGATTATACAAGTGTCCCCACTTGGACAATCATTGTTTTTCATCGCATGTTGATACCTTTGATATACATATATGTTGAATTATATAAGACCTTTGTTATGAAAACCGAAGCGAGATATGAACATCCCGAAAATGGGAAAATTTTATGCGCCCAATGGTGAGACGGAGAATGACGATAACATCGTTCATGTAAATGTAGTATTGATCAATCTGAGGTACAACAGGGCGATCAGATCCCTCCGTGCGTAGAAGTAAGTCATGACAGTTCTGAGATGAATTTCTGTTTTAAACCTTTTTGAAAATGAAAAACAATGTTCATGGTATGTCACGAAACCCCATATCTGATCAATACGTAGTTTCAAAAGTTTGAAAGAGGGTTGTTATGAATTATTATTGAGTGCAGTTACTTCACAACTCTTAACTAGTTGTAGAAGATATTATAAAGAAAACATTTAAATTCTTTTCGAATATATATATATATATATAATACTTTGGGCACTCAAATGCTCATCCTTGCTTAATTTAAATGTTTTTAAACTAAGTGTGAAGGACCCGAAATTTTGAGGTAGAGACAAAGGAAAAGGAAAGCTAACCAAATAAAATTGCGGCGATATTTGTAATAGTTTTATTAGATTATGAAGACTATGATATATATATATATATATATATATATATATATATATATATATATTATGACATGTAATGAATGTTTAAAGGTTACGTACTTGGGAGAATGACTACGATGTATATGTAAACTTAAGTTAAGTTTTATATTATTGTTATTATTATTAGTATTATTCATTTCATAGAAATGGTATCGTGATGTCTAGAGTTCGGGTTTCAAGTATCGGATTGGGGACCTCATGAGAATGGTATCGAGCTATAGGGTTAGAAACCTTAGGTGGGTTAGACCTTAGGCTATAACCTTAGAAACAGAGGAAGCGTTGAAAATATAAATAACTCATATAGAGTTTAAAAAGAGATGAATTGAATAAATTCATCGTCAAACAAAATAAAAGATAATTCATACAAAACTATTATTTGACTATGTATATAATATATATGCTAATCGGGATAATTGATGTGTGTAGATGTCGGTGTGAAAAGGATTAGGATACCCCGGATCATAAAAGAAGGAGCTACTATCGAAGCGATAAGCGAAAATAGAAGCTCACGATGAAACAAACTTCAGACGAGGTGGTTATCGTGGAAAACATAGTACGAGATCCGGAAATAGTGGATCTGACAGATAGTGATTCAGACCCTAAAGCTGAAGCTGATCAAGCATCATTGGAGATGCAAGAATTGAGGAACAAGGTATCTTCTCTAGAAGGGTTGTGGAAGGCGAAAAAGCGCTTAATGATCGATTGCGTCAAGCGTTAATAGAAACAATGGAAAAGCGAGGATAAGCTTAAACTCAAAATCAATCGGATGGGAGCCTCAAGCAACACTTTCGTAATGCGACTCAGAGATAAGGAAAAAGGAAGGTAGAAGACCATGATTTAGGAAAAGCGGGGAAGAAGAAATGGAAAAGAATATGTTATCTTTGCGGTTATGAAGGGCATACCACTCTGTATTGTCCCGACTATAAGCAGGGAGCATGTTTTGTTTGTGGAAAAAGAAGATCATCGGTGAAAAGGCATCCAGGAAGAAGAAGAGGCGTAGTGAATAGGTAGTATAGGTTAGGTTAGGTGTAGCATGTTTAATAATATATGTGTGTTTAGTTTATGCATGTAATGCATTATTATAAAACTTTTTACAAGTGGTGAAGTAAATCCCGACTTTTGTAGTCCTGATGGGATGGTGATGTTTAAAGCACTATGTGTTGTGATATATAAAGTATTTTGAAAGCAATGAATGAATATGAATCAAAGTTTGAGTTATGAAACAAGTTTAATAAGTTTAAACTTATATGATAAGGTTTAGAATGTAAGTTAATGTATGGTTTTACTTAACGGATAATGCCTTGAGCGTCAAACTCGAAATCGGAGGCGGAAGAGTGCATCAACAACGTTGAAGGACAACAACAAGCGGACCAATCGTGATTCGCGAATATGGTAGCTCGAGCCATGCAACAAGGAACCGGTAGGATAATTATTTGGCGAATTTCAAAGACTTTAAAAGTAGTAGAACCACGAATTCAAAGGTACAATTGACCTGTAGAAGCCCAAACTTGGGTTAAAGAAATTGAGAAGGCGTTTATAATAGCTAGGGTAGCTGAGGGGCAAAAGACCTCTTTTGCCACCTACATGATGAAGGGTGAGGCAAATTTACGGTGGGAAGCGAATCGGATGAGGAGGGGAGGCGAGGTGTGGTAACATGGGATAGATTTAAGACCTTATTTTTGAGAATTATTTTTTTTCGACTAATCATGAGGCTAGAATGGAGGTAAAATTTTTGGAGTTGAAGCGAGGGATATATCGGTGGCGGAATATGCCATGAAATTTAATGAAGTTAGCTAGGTTTGCTCGCATCAAGTCAAGTAAATCGGAGGCTAGGAAGGCTAGGAGATTTGGTGGGATTAAAACCTTGGCTCTATAACAAGGTGGCGATGTTGCGAGATCCCAACATTTGCAAAGCACTCATGGGAGAAAGCGATAATTGCGGAGGAGGAAGTGAGGCTATGAGCCTCTACAATAAGGAGAGAAAAAAAACAAGGGCAAGGTCGGGGAGGTGAGAAGGTGAGAATTAATAGTGGAAGCGAGAGTCTTGATGGAAAAAGAAAAGGAAACTACTTTGGTAATGTTCGGGTGAAGCAAGAAGGAGTTAAAAGCAAGGTGATTCGGTCAAAGACATGTGGAAAGAACCACTCAGGAGAATGTTTGAAAGGAAAATTTGTGTGTTATAAGTGCGAGGCGGGAGGTCACATCTCTCCCATTGCCCCAATCCTAGAATGAGCGATTGGTTGTTTTATTTGTGGATCATTGGAGCATAGGGTGAAGGATTGTCCTAACAGGAGGGTAGAGGTGGTAGTGTGAATATTGGTAAGAATAGTGGAACATTAGCAATAGCGGGGCCGAGCATCATCGAACAAACCAACAAAGTCAACATCAAGGGTCTTCAACATGCCGGTTCAAGACACGGTGGCGGTGGCAATGATGAGTTCAGGTAATATTTGAATAACTTTTATTTGCGTAATTAGAATTTTTCTATTTATAGTAAATTATTTTATAAAGAAATTTTGAGGAGAAATTTGAGTTCTTTTAGAAATCAAATTTAGTTTAATCGTAAAAACAAAGCAATGTGATTAATTAAAGATCGGTTCGATTAAAAGTTAATCGAGATCTATTTTGCGAAGATTTTATCTATAAATAAATTTTAAGTGGTGATTAGGGGACGGAATCCTTATAAAGGAAGGTGAATGTTTAGATATTTTTATATAAATAAATCTTAAAGCGTATAATAATTTTTTTTTATTTTAAGGATGAGGATTTGTACAAGATTATGTGTATATGTATTTATGTGGTAAATAAAAATATATTTATTACATGAATATTTTACAAGTAAATTTATTTTAGAATTATTGATTATTATAAAGTATATTTTTATAATAATTAATTTTAAGATAAAATGTTTTTATTAATTATTTTCCATGAATATATAATCATATATTATTTAAATAATATATGAAGTGATTTTTTTAGAATAAATATAATAATTATTTTATTATATGAATTTTTATCTGATTATTAAGTTAATTATTTTACCTTAATTATTAAGGTTAAATATGAAAGAATAATCGGATGGAATCAAACCCTAATTTTGGATTATTGTCAAGGTATGAGAATAATAATATAATATTACATATATTTTGATTTTTCGATCTTTATGAATATATACGGTATAATAAAAGTATTGATAATGGTTGGTCAATTACGATTGTATTTTGACCCAAACCACTAGTAATAATGTTAAACCTAATTTGAGATCCAAATTAGAGTGTGAGATTGTTTTATAAGCATGTAATACCATTTATGTCGTGTATTAAATGTATTAATTAGGTAAACCCTAATTAAAATTAAGAAACCTAATAATGTTAAACCCTAATTTCCAATATTAGAAACCTAATCGAAAAACCTAAAATGGAGGTTTGATTTGTCAAGAATTGTGTTATAGTGATTAATAACACTTGTGATAGACTTTAATTGCTAATTAAAATAAATGTAATTAGTAAATTAAAACCCTAAAACCTAGAACCCTAATTTAATTTCTAGAAACCCTAATTGTATTTCTAGAAATAGTAATTATCAATATTTTAAACCCTAATTGCTTTATTAGCCAAGTTCATTATGATTAAGGGTAATAAACCTAATGTTCATGTAATTACAAACTTAATTTAATTAACAATATTAATTTTGCAAAATTTTAGAAACTAAAAGTTATTTAATTTTAATTATTTAATTAATTTTATTTATTTAATTTTTTGTGTGCAAACCCTAAATTGGAAATTCTAGATTTTTTTGTTTACCCAAATTGGCTCAAACCACAAACCTAAATCAAACCCTAACCCTAAGGGTTTGGTAAGTTACCATTTGCCATAAAATGAATTATCAAAGGACCAAAATGCCCCTAAGTGCATTAAAGAAGCTACTTGTAGGTTTTGACAATAGGAGAAAGTTGTTCACCAAATCAACAACTCCCAACAACTCAATATATGCGAATTTGATGACAAATCAGCCTGCTAGATCGATCCATACATGCATCAAGTTGCCTATAAATAGATTTAAGAGAGAGAAAGTGGAGTTGGTTACTAAAAATTGCACAACATTCATACTAAGAACTCTCAAGCCCCAAACCTCCAAAAAATATATAGTATATCGGACCCATTATCAAGCCCCACGAAATCCAACAACAAATCAATAGCTAGAAATCAAGAATTGAGCATAAAAGGTATGAAACCCTAATTCAAAATCATCCAATTTTAGGTTGTTAGATGTTATGTTTGGGTGTTAGAATATGTTGTTTATAAGATATTATGATGATGCGGGTTGGTATTTATCAAGTCCATAACATTAAAGTGCTCGAAATTAAAGATTTTCAAAATGGAAATTTTTAAAGGAGGCGTCGACAACGAATGTCGGTCGTGTAGATCTCTGTAGGTGTTTGATTTTTGTGTTATAAGTGTTGAATATAGTGATCGGTTATGAGATCTTTGCTCTGGATCAAGAATCGGACCTAGATCGGTTGTAGATTATAAGTTATAGCAAATTGAAAGGTCGTTGACCGACATTGGTGGGCCATTTTAGGTAACCCGAATGAGCCCGAAAGCTCGACAAGTTTTTAAATGGCTTGAATCGGCGGTGGTTTGATGTATCGTTATGGTTCTTGTATCTAAGTTGTAGTATGTTTGTTAGACTACATCATCATGCCTTAATATCACTTATTTTAAGTAAATGGGTTGGATTTTATGGGACGGTCGAACTAGCGAGGTCGAGCACATTCTGCATTTTACGGGTAACCCGGAAAACATATAATTATGTCGTGACATGGTTTAATGAGAGTCATCTTTTGGATTCATTCATGTTAGTTGTATTTTATGTAATAGATCTACTCTCTTGCATGCTAGCTTCAACTGAACCCTTTATATCACTGAAGCAGTTCATGTGTGTTGCGTTATAGTCGATCGAAAGTGGTCGCTCGGCTATTCTTCATTTACAGGCAACCCGGAAAATGATGAAAACGACTCTGACGACATCTTGGGCAGCTTAGATCTAGCTTATGTTAGGGTTGTTAGATCATGTGGTTTATTAGAACATGTAGTCTTGAACTTTGTCTACAAAATCTAGCTTTTGTATTTCTCGAAACCTGATATCTGAGAGAGAATTAAAAGTGATTGAAACATGGCCACTCGGCGACATTACTATGAAGATGCTGGGTTTAAGTATGAACATGAAGAACACCTATAGCGGCGGTTACAGCCGCTATAGGTAACTTTAACTTGACAGAACAGATTAATATTTTAGGAAATTAATTAATAATTATAGAAAATTAGTTTTAAATTATTAAAAATATAAAATAAATTATTAAAAATTATTTTAAATTACGAAAATTAGTTTTTAATTATTTTAAATATATTTCATAAATATTTAATATTTTTGGAATATTAAAAGTAATTAATTTATTTAATTATAATATTAAATAAATTATTTAAAAATGATTTTAATTCATGAAAAATCATTTAAAATTATATTATGATATATAAGAAAATAATTTAAGTTATTTTGATAACTTTTAATATTATGTGATAATTTTCATTAATAAATTTATATTAATGATAATTAAGTTATTTATTAAATAAAATAAATAAATGAATTAAAAATGATTTTATTATATTAAAAATCATTTTAAATAATAAAAAGGTATTTAAAAATATTTTAAGTTATAAAATATAACTTTTAATATTTAAAGGTAAATTTCATTAATTAATTATGATTAATGATAATAAAGTTATTTAACACTTATATTAAATAATTTAGTTTAAAAATGATTTTATTATTATAATAATCATTTTAAATAAAAATAAAGTGTTTAGAGATATTTTAAGTTATAAAATATAACTTTTAATATTTAAAGAATAATTTCATTAATAATTTAATATTAATGATATTTATTTAATGATTAATGATATTAAATTTATTTAATAATTATATTAAATAAATAGTTTAAAAATGGTTTTATTTATTTAAAAATCATTTAAAAAAAAGATATTAATGATTTAAAAATATTTTAAGTTATAATTATTGACTTTTAATATTTGGATAAATAGTTCATTAATATTTAAATATTAATGGTAATTATTTAATAATGATTTTAAATGTTTTAAAAATCATTTAAAGGTATTATAAATACTTTAAAAATATTTTGAGTTATTATACATAACTTTAATATTTTGGCAATGGTTTCATTAATAATTTAATATTGATTAAATGTTAATGATAATAGAATTATTTAATACTTAAATCATTTAATAATGATTACGATATTTCAAAATTATGATAAATGATAATAATTATTTAATAATTATTATAAGGCCATGAAAAATAGTGTGACTAATATTTAAGTTATCTAATCGGATATTGTGATCTGAGAATAGAGTCTTAGACTCGATTATTACCGAAAAAAATTTGTCGGTGAAATAAGCGTATTTCGAGAAATTGATACGGACTTAGATAATTGGCTAGATAAATGTTTATTTGTGATTGATGGTTGTTAAAGATTGTGTGGCAATGTGATTAGGAATGTCTTTGATTTGCTGATAGGCGGTGTTATGTATTACGTTATGATATACTAATCGGTAAAATGATCGATTAATGATAGGTGATTTCATAAAAGATAAAACTAAGTTGAGAATAGTAAGCGGTAGCATCGGTGATATCTAACTTTGTATTTTCTTTATCACGATGGATGAAGTGAGAAGTTGAGAATTATTGTTATTATTATGCAGTTATTAAGCTTTATATTATATATGCCCATTGATTATCAACATGTTAGTATATGATAATTGGTTATATATATTACATTACGTTAATTTCTAGAAATGATTATCAAGTGTCCCCACTTGGATAATCATTATATTCATCGCATGTTGATACCCCTTTGATATAAATATATGTTGAATTATATAAGACCTTTGTTATGAAAACAAGCGAGATATGAACATCCGAAAATGGGAAAATTTTATGCGCCAAAAAAGGCGAGATGAATGACGATAACATCGTTCATATATAAATATAGTATTGATCAATCTGAGGTGCAGCGGTAGATCACCCTCCGTGTAGTAAAGTAAGTCATGACGGTTCTGAGATGAATTTACTGTTTAAACCTTTTGAAAATGAAAAACAATGTTCATGGTATGTCACGAAACCCCATATCTACGGTCAATCGTAGTTTCAAAAAGTTTGAAAGAGGGTTGTTATGAATTATTATTAGTGCAGTTACTTCACGACTCTTGACTAGTTGTAGAAGATATTATAAAGAAAACATTTAAATTCTTTCACTATATATATATATATAATACTTCTTTGGGCACTCAAATGCTCATCCTTGCTTAATTTAAATGTTTTCGACTAAGTGTGAAGGACCCGAGAAAGTTCGGTAGAGACAAAGGAAAAGGAAAGCTAACAAATAAAATTGCGGCGATATTTGTAATAGTTTTATTAGATTATGAAGACTATATATATATATATATATATATATATATATATATATATATATTATGACATGTAATGAATGTTTAAAGGTTACGTACTTGGGAGAATGACTACGATGTATATGTAAACTTAAGTTAAGTTTTATATTATTGTTATTATTATTAGTATTATTAAAGCTCATAGAAATGGTATCGTGATGTCTAGAGTTAGGGTTTCAAGTATCCGGATTTGGGGACCTCACGAGAATGGTATCGAGCTATAGGGTTAGAAACCTTAGGTGGGTTAGACCTTAGGCTATAAACTAGAGAGCAGGAGGAAGCGTTGAAAATATAAATAACTCATATAGAGTTTAAAAGAGATGAATTGAATAAATTCATCGTCAAACAAAATAAAAGATAATTCATACAAAACTATTATTTGACTATGTGTATATAATATATGCTAATCGGGATAATTGATGTGTGTAGATGTCGGTGAAAAGGATTAGGATACCCCCGGATCATAAAGAAGGAGCTACTATCGAAGCCGATAGCGGAAATAGAAGCTCACGATGAAACAAACTTCGAGACGAGGTGGTTATCGTGGAAAACATAGTACGAGGATCAGGAAATAGTGGATTTGACGGATAATGATTCGGACCCTAAAGTTGAAGGCGATCAAGCATCATTGGAGATGCAAGAATTGAGAACAAGGTTTCTTCTCTAGAAGGGTTGTGGAAGATAGAAAAAGCGCTTAATGATCGATTCGTCAAGCGTTAATAGAAACAATGGAAGAAGCGAGGATAAGCTTAAACTCAAAATCAATCGGATGGGAGCCTCAAGCAACACTTAGGTATGCGACTCAGAGAGATAAGGAAAAAGGAAGGTAGAAGACCATGATTTAGGAAAAGCGGGGAAGAAGAAATGGAAAAGAATATGTTATCTTTGCGGTTATGAAGGGCATACCACTCTGTATTATCACGACTATAAGCAGGGAGCATGTTTTGTTTGTGGAAAAAAAAGATCATCGGTGAAAAAGCATCGTCAAGGAAGAAGGCGTAGTGAATAGGTAGTATAGGTTAGGTTGTGTAGCATGTTTAATATAATATGTGTGTTTAGTTTATGCATGTAATGCATTATTATAAAACTTTTGTACAAGCGGTGAAGTAAATCCAGATTTTTTGTAGTCCTGATGGGATGGTGATGTTTAAAAGCACTATGTCTTTGTGATATATAAAGTATTTTGAAAGCGATGAATGAATATGAATCAAAGTTTGAGTTATGAAACAAGTTTAATAAGTTTAAACTTATATGATAAGGTTTAGAATGTAAGTTAATGTATGGTTTTACTTAACGGATAATGCCTTGAGCGTCGAACTTCGAAAATCGGAGGCGGAAGAAGTACATCGACAACGTTGAAGGACAACAACAAGCGGACCAATCTGACGTGATTCGCGAATATGGTAGCTCGAGCCATGCAATGAGGAAACGGTAGGATAATTATTTGGCGAATTTCAAAGACTTTAAAAGTAGTAGAGACCACGGAATTCAAAAAGTCTGTTGACCTGTAGAAGCCCAAACTTGGGTTAAAGAAATGAGAGAAGGCGTTTGTAATAGCTAGGGTGGTGAGGGCAAAAGACCTCTTTTGCCACCTACATGATGAAGGTGAGGCAAATTTACGGTGGGAAGCGAATCGGATGAGGAGGCGAGGCGGTGTGGTAACATGGGATAGATTTAAGACCTTATTTTTGAGAATTATTTTTTGGCTAATCTGTGAGGCTAGAATGGAGGTAAAATTTACGGAGTTGAAGCGAGGGATATGTCGGTGGCGGAATATCATGAAATTTAATGAGTTAGCTAGGTTTGCTCGCATCAAGTCGTCTACGGAGGCTAGGAAGGCTAGGAGATTTGGTGGGATTAAAACCTTGGCTCTATAATAAGGTGGCGGTGTTGCGAGATCCCAACATTTGCGGCACTCATGGAGAAAGCGATAATTGCGGAGGAGGAAGTGAGGCTATGAGCCTCTACAATAAGAGAGAAAAAAAACAAGGGCAAGGTCGAGGGAGGCTGAGAAGGTGAGAATTAATAGTGAAGCGAGGAGTCTTGATGGAAAAAAAAAGGAAACTACTTTGGTAATGTTAGGGTGAAGCAAGAAGGAGTTAAAAAGCAGGCGATTCGATCTCTGCAAGGCGTATGGAAAGAACCACTCAGGAGAATGTTTGAAAGGAAAATTTGTGTGTTATAAGTGCAGGCGGGAGGTCACATCTCTCCCATTGCCCCAATCCTAGAATGAGCGAGTGGTTGTTTTATTTGTGGATCGTTGGAGCATAGGGTTAAGGATTGTCCTAACGGGAGGGTAGAATTTGGTAGTGTGAATATTGGTAAGGGTAGTGGAACATTAGCAAATCAGGGAGAAGCGACATCATCGAACAAACCAACAAAGTCGACATCAAGGGTCTTCAACATGGCGGTTCAAGACACGGTGGCATTTGGTGATCTGATTTCGAGGTAATATTGAATAACTTTTATTTGCGTAATTAGAATTTTTCTATTTATAGTAAATTATTTTATAAAGAAATTTTGAGGAGAAATTTGAGTTCTTTTAGAAATCAAATTTTAGTTTAATCGAAAAACAAGCTTAATGTGATTAATTAAAGATCGGTTCGATTAAAGTTAATCGAGATCTATTTCTTGAAGATTGTGTATGCTATGAACCCGATTATGTGTAGGTTTTTAAGTGGTGATTAGGGGGCGGAATCCTTATAAAGGAGGTGAATGTGATGACTTAGATATTTTCTATATAAATAAATCATAAATTTTGCGTATAAATTTTTTTTTATTTTTTTTTTTTTAAGGATGAGGATTTGTACAAGATTATGTGTATATGTATTTATGTGGTAAATAAAAATATATTTATTACATGAATATTTATAAGTAAATTTATTTTTGAATTATTGATTATTATAAAGTATATTTTTATAATAATTAATTTTAAGATAAAAATATTTTTATTAATTATTTTCCATGAATATATAATCATATATTATTTAAATAATATATGAAGTGATTTTTTAGAATAAATATAATAATTATTTTATTATATGAATTTTTATCTGATTATTAAGTTAATTATTTTACCTTAATTATTAAGGTTAAATATGAAAGAATAATCGAGATATGGAATCAAACCCTAATTTTGGATTATTGTCAAGGTATGAGAATAATAATATAATATTACATATATTTTGATTTTTCGATTCTATGAATATATACGGTATATAAAAGTATTGATAATGGTTGGTCAATTACGATTGTATTTTGACCCAAACCACTAGTAATAATGTTAAACCCTAATTTGAGATCCAAATTAGAGTGTGAGATTGTTTTATAAGCATGTAATACCATTTTATGTAGTGTATTAAATGTATTAATTAGGTAAACCCTAATTAAAATTCTAGAAACCCTAATAATGTTAAACCCCTAATTTCCAATATTAGAAACCTAATCAGAAAAACCTAAAATGGAGGTTTGATGTAAAGAGAATTGTGTTATAGTGATTAATAACACTTGTGATAGACTTTAATTGCTAATTAAAATAAATGTAATTAGTAAATTAAAACCCTAAAACCTAGAACCCTAATTTAATTTCTAGAAACCCTAATTGTATTTCTAGAAAGCTTGAGTAATTATCAATATTTTAAACCCTAATTGCTTTATTAGCCAAGTTCATTATGATTAAGGGTAATAAACCCTAATGTTCATGTAATTACAAACTTAATTTAATTAACAATATTAATTTTGCAAAATTTTAGAAACTAAAAGTTATTTAATTTTAATTATTTAATTAATTTTATTTATTTAATTTTTTGTGTGCAAACCCTAAATTGGAAATTCTAGATTTTTTGTTTACCCAAATTGGCTCGAACCCTAAAACCTAAATCAAACCCTAACCCTAAGGGTTTGGTAAATTACCATTTTGCCATAAAATGAATTATCAAAAGGACCAAAATGCCCCTAAGTGCATTAAAGAAGCTACTTGTAGGTTTTGACAATAGGAGAAAGTTGTTCACCAAATCAACAACTCCCAACAACTCGATATACACAATTTTGTGACAAATCATTTGCTAGATCAGATCATACATGCATCGAGTTGCCTATAAATAGATTTAAAGAGAGAGAAAGTGGAGTTGGTTACTAAAAATTGCACAACATTCATACTAACACTCTCAATCCCCAAACCTCCGAAAATATATAGTATATCGGACCCATTATCAAGCCCCACGAAATCCAACAACAAATCAATGGAGAAATCAAGAATTGAGCATAAAAGGTATGAAACCCTAATTCAAAATCATCCAATTTTGGTTGTTAGATGTTATGTTTGGGTGTTAGAATATGTTGTTTATAAGATATTATGATGATGCAGGTTGGTATTTATCAAGTCCATAACATTAAAGTGCTCGAAATTAAAGATTTTCAAAATGGAAATTTTTAAAGGAGGCGTCGACAACGAATGTCGGTCGTGTAGATCTCTGTAGGTGTTTGATTTTTGTGTTATAAGTGTTGAATATAGTAGATCGGTTATGAGATCTTTGCTCTGGATCAAGAATGGGACCTAGATCGGTTGTAGATTATAAGTTATAGCAAATTCGAAAGGTCGTTGACCAACATTAGTAGGCCATTTCTAGGTAACCGAGAATGAGCCGACTCGACAGTTTTTAAATGGCTTGAATCGGCGGTGGTTTGATGTATCGTTATGGTTCTTGTATCTAAGTTGTAGTATGTTTGTTAGACTACATCATCATGCCTTAATATCACTTATTTACGTAAATGGGTTGGATTTTATGGACGGTCGAACTAGCGAGGTCGAGACTTGTTCTCTGTTTTACGGGTAACCCGGAAAACATATAATTTATGTCGTGACATGGATTTAATAGAGTCATCCTCTTTTGGATTCTGTTCATGTTAGTTGTATTTTATGTAATAGATCTACTCTCTTGCATGCTAGCTTCTGACTGAACCCTTTATATCACTGAAACAGTTCATGTGTTGCGTTATAGTCGATCGAAAGTGGTCACTCATTTGTTCTTCATTACAGGCAACCCAGAAAATGAAACGACTCGACGACATCTTGGGCAGCTTAGATCTAGCTTATGTTAGGTTGTTAGATCATGTGGTTTATTAGAACATGTAGTCTTGAACTTTGTCTACAAAATCTAGCTTTTGTATTTCTCGGAAACCTGATATCTGAGAGAGAATTAAAAGTGGGTGAAACATGGCCACTCGGCATTTACTATGAAGATGCAGGTTTAAGTATGAACATGAAGAACACCTATAGCGGACAGTTACATAGCTATAGGTAACCTTTATGACAGAACAGATTAATATTTTAGGAAATTAATTAATAATTATAGAAAATTAGTTTTAAATTATTAAAAATATAAAATAAATTATTAAAAATTATTTTAAATTACGAAAATTAGTTTTTAATTATTTTAAATATATTTCATAAATATTTAATATTTTTGGAATATTAAAAGTAATTAATTTATTTAATTATAATATTAAATAAATTATTTAAAAATGATTTTAATTCATGAAAAATCATTTAAAATTATATTATGATATAAGAAAATAATTTAAGTTATTTTGATAACTTTTAATATTATATGTGATAATTTTCATTAATAAATTTATATTAATGATAATTAAGTTATTTATTAAATAAAATAAATAAATGAATTAAAAATGATTTTATTATATTAAAAATCATTTTAAATAATAAAAAGGTATTTAAAAATATTTTAAGTTATAAAATATAACTTTTAATATTTAAAGGTAAATTTCATTAATTAATTATGATTAATGATAATAAAGTTATTTAATAATTATATTAAATAATTTAGTTTAAAAATGATTTTATTATTATAATAATCATTTTAAATAAAAAAATAAAGTGTTTAAAGATATTTTAAGTTATAAAATATAACTTTTAATATTTAAAGAATAATTTCATTAATAATTTAATATTAATGATATTTATTTAATGATTAATGATATTAAATTTATTTAATAATTATATTAAATAAATAGTTTAAAAATGGTTTTATTTATTTAAAATCATTAAAAAAAAAGGATATTAATGATTTAAAAATATTTTAAGTTATAATTATTGACTTTTAATATTTGGATAAATAGTTCATTAATATTTAAATATTAATGGTAATTATTTAATAATGATTTTAAATGTTTTAAAAATCATTTAAAGGTAATAATACTTTAAAAATATTTTGAGTTATTATACATAACTTTAATATTTTGGCAATGGTTTCATTAATAATTTAATATTGATTAAATATTAATGATAATAGAATTATTTAATACTTAAATCATTTAATAATGATTACGATATTTCAAAATTATGATAAATGATAATAATTATTTAATAATTATTATAAGGCCATGAAAAATAGTGTGACTAATATTTAAGTTATCTAATGGATATTGTGATCTGAGAATAGAGTCTTAGACTCGATTATTACCGAAAAAAAAGTTTGTCGGTGAAATAAGCGTATTTCGAGAGAAATTGATACGGACTTAGATAATTGGCTAGATAAATGTTTATTTGTGATTGATGGTTGTTAAAGATTGTGTGGCAATGTGATTAGGAATGTCTTGTTGCTGATAGGCGGTGTTATGTATTACGTTATGATATACTAATCGGTAAAATGATCGATTAATGATAGGTGATTTCATAAAAGATAAAACTAAGTTGAGAATAGTAAGCGGTAGCATCGGTGATATCCTAACTTTGTATTTTCTTTATCTGATGGGATGAAGTGAGAAGTTGAGAATTATTGTTATTATTATGCAGTTATTAAGCTATATTATATATGCCCATTGATTATCAACATGTTAGTATATGATAATTGGTTATATATATTACATTTCGTTAATTTCTAAATGATTATCAAGTGTCCCCACTTGGATAATCATTATTTTCATCGCATGTTGATACCCTTTGATATAAATATATGTTGAATTATATAAGACCTTTGTTATGAAAACTTGAAAGCAGATATGAACATCCGAAAATGGGAAAATTTTATCGCCCAATGGTGCGAGACGGAAGCGAAACGATAACATCGTTCATATAAATGTAGTATTGATCAATCTGAGAATTAATGATGGTAGATCACCCTCCGTGCAAGTAAAAGTAAGTCATGACAGTTTCTGAGATGAATTACATTTAAACCTTTTGAAAATGAAAAACAATGTTCATGGTATGTCACGAAACCCCATATCTGGTCAATACGTAGTTTCAAAAGTTTGAAAGAGGGTTGTTATGAATTATTATTAGTGCAGTTACTTCACAACTCTTGACTAGTTGTAGAAGATATTATAAAGAAAACATTTAAATTCTTTCGACTATATATATATATATAATACTTCTTTGGGCACTCAAATGCTCATCCTTGCTTAATTTAAATGTTTTCGATTAAGTGTGAAGGACCGAGAAAGTTTGGTAGAGACAAAGGAAAAGGAAAGCTAACAAATAAAATTGCGGCGGTATTTGTAATAGTTTTTATTAGATTAGATTATGAAGATATATATATATATATATATATATATATATATATATTATGACATGTAATGAATGTTTAAAGGTTACGTACTTGGGAGAATGACTACGATGTATATGTAAACTTAAGTTAAGTTTTATATTATTGTTATTATTATTAGTATTATTAAAGCTAGAGAATAGAAATGGTATCGTGATGTCTAGAGTTCGAAAGGGTTTCAAGTGTCGGATTGGGGACCTCTGTGTTCTTGAGGCCAAGAACATCTAACATGATGAGATAAGTGTTGCTTTATAGCCTATAGCATTGACAGTTATAATTATTTTTGTTTTATAAATTCTGAAAAATACATTAAAAATAGAAATAAATTCCTAAAAATTATAAAATCAGTTTTAAAAATTATTTTAAGTTATAAAAATTAACTTTTAATAATTTGACATATTTTTCTTAAATATTAATATTTATTTGGATATTATTGGTATTTAAATTATTTAATAAATGCATTAAATAAATTATTTAAAATGATTTTTGGTATTAAAATCATTTTAAATAATAATAAAGTATTTAATAATATTTTAAGTTATTAAACATAACTTTTAATATTTTAAGATAAGTTTCATTAATTATTAAATATTAATGATATTAGATTTATTTAGTAATTATATTAAATAAATTAATTAAAAATGATTTTAATATTATAAAAATCATTTTAAATAAAAATAAATAGTTTAAAAATATTTTAAGTTATAAAATATAACTTTTGATATTTAAAGGTAAATTGCATTAATAATTTAATATTAATGATATTACGTTTATTTAATAAGTATATTAAATAAATAGTTTTAAAATTATTTTATTGATTTAAAAATACTTTAAAAGGAAATAAATGAATTAAAGATATTTTAAGTTATAATGAATGACTTTTAATATTTTGATAAATAATAAATTAATATTCTAATATTAATGGTAATTGTTTAAAATTGATTTTTGATGTTTTAAAAATCATTTAAGGGTAATATTAATACTTTAAAATATTTTTAGTTGTTATAAATAACGTTAATATTTTGGCAATGGTTTCATTAATAGTTTAATATTAATTAAATATTAGTGATAATAGAATTAGTTAATATTTAAATCATTTAATAATGATTTCAGTGTTTGAAAATTCATGATAAAGTATAATAATTATTTAAAAATTATTATAAGGCTATGAAAAATAATATGACTGATATTTAAAATATCTAAACGAATATTGAACTACACGATAGAGTCTTAGACTCGATGTTTACCCGATAAAGCCGTCGGTATATAGAAATATTTCAGAAATTGATCTGGACTTAGATAAATTGACTAGATATGTGTTTATTAGTGAATCAATAATTGTTAGATATATGTGACGAGGTGATTAGGTTATGTGCTGACTGCAATAGACAGTGGTTTGTGTTACGATATTTTATTCTAATCGAACGAATGATCTTATTACTGATAGGTCGCTGTATAAAAGATTAATCTAAGTTGCGTTATTGTAAGCAGTAGCTTAGGCAAGTATCTAAACCTTATGCACTACTTTTATTTCATGCAAACATGTATATCATGTTATGCAAGTTTCCTAACCTTACTCCAATTATTATTGAGCAAGTATCTGATCTATTATTTACATTGTACAAGTATTCTACCTTTGCATTTCCTTTATGCAACAGACATGAGTAAGAAAGTTTCAAAATCATATTATTGTGCCAGATTATTAACTCTATTATTATTGATTATGTATCCAAGGTTCAAGGTCGATACAAAATTCAATTTCATGCTCTGGGGGTAGGCCAGGAAGTTCTTCAGGGAATACGTCAGGAAATTTATTAACAATAGAAATATCGTTCAAAACTGACGTATTTTTTTTTAAATCTATGACATGAGCTAAGAAAGCTTGACATCCGTTTTTCAATAAACGAATAGCTTTATGGCCTGAAATGACCGTGATTGATTTTAATGGTATGGTCGCTTGAATTCGCATAATAGGTTGATTAGGAATATGAAAACTAACAAACTTACGAAAACAATCAATTTTTGCATGATGAGTAATTAACCAATCAATCCCTAGAATTACGTCAAACGCAAGTATTTTTAAAGAAATAAGATTGACATGTAATGTGCGGTTACCGATTTGAACCAAACAAGACTTATAACCAATGGATGTAATGAAGGTTTCTCCCAATGGAGTTTCCACAGATAAGTCAAGTCTAATTTCTCCGGAGTCAAATTTAATCGTTGAGCGCAAGTAGGAGAAATAAAAGAATGGGTAGAACCGGTATCAAATAAAGTATAGACTTCGCTAGAGTTTATGATAAGCTTACCCGTGATGACCTCATTCGGGTTCTTTGCTTTCTGGGAGGTCACAACAAACACTCTTCCTTGCAATACCGGCTTTGACTTTTTTGGGACGGCCTTTGGTGCCTCCATCCTAGCTGAACTTGTCTTCGATGAACAACAAAATCGGGCTAAGTGACCTTTTCTTCCACAATTATAACATGCTTTGGACGACATCGCGCAGTTTGGACTGATGTGTCCCTCCCCTCCGCATTTGAAGCATATGATAGGTGGTCGTTCTCCTTCCTTAACCACGGTTGCTGGTGCTGACGTCTTTCCATCATTGTTGAATCTCCTCTTCTTAAAATGTCCATTCTTATTGTTTTTGCCCTGATTACCACCGAAGTGGTTACCATTTCTGGCCTGTTGATTCCCTCCACGCTTGTTGTCACCGCTTCGATGACAACTCTCCTTTGGTTGCGTTGACTCGTTATCGCGCTCCACTAACTGAGCCCTATTTACAACATCTGAATACAAACACAGTTTCTGAGAAATAAGATGTTGACGTATCTCAGGTTTCAAACCTCGGAAAAAACATTCGTGTTATTCGCTCTTCATTATCCACCAAATGGAATACAAACTGGGATAACTCTGCAAATTTAGCCTCATATTGCGACACGGTCATATTATTTTGCTCCAGCTTGATAAACTCCACCTCTTTTATGTGACGAATACTTTTGGGAAAGTACTTGTCGTTGAATTGTTCTTGGAACTTCTCCCGTGACATCTTCAATGAAGCAGGTTGAGTACGCTTTATCGATTTCCACCAGTAATCTGCCTCTCCTCGCAACATAAAGGCTGCAAAGGGAACCTTTTGCTCATCGGAGCATCCCAAGACATCAAATATCTTAGTGATCTGCTTTATCCATGCTTCCGCCTTTAGTGGTTTTGGCTCTCCAATAAACTCCGCTGGTCCCAACTCCTTGAACTGTTTAACGGTGACCGTCCGAGAGTTTCCAGTATTCCCACCTACATTGTGGGATGTGGAGCCGCTCTCTTTCTTTGTTGCATGAATTGCATAAAGCCTCTGAACACTCCGTCATTCATCATTTGGTCAGTGTTGTTGTTTGCATGAGGATTGTCGCCTTCCTAATGCACATTATCCTGATTATATAGTGAGTCAACGGTAGCATGTGCTCCATTTCTATTCTCAACATTCTCGGATGTCATTTTCAGATACTGCCACAAAACAAAAGGTTAATTGACATGTAACATATTATCCCTATATTCTGACCGACCAATTAAATACGAAAAAAAAAACTTAGGTAGGTCATACTAGCGAAGGAATTCCCCGTCTCTCCCCTCCTAGTTCTATTCTCACATCTTAGCTAGGGATCATATCCCTAAGCTTTCATACCAACTATGACGCCCCCAAAATTAGGTATACATCACCCATCTTGGGTCGCCAGATACATGGTACATAATTTAAATACAATTTATTAATACAAACTGTCTGTGCAATACAATCACGACAAAACATAACTGTGAGTTTGAATACAATTATTGTCTACTAGAGATTATACAAACTCAAAAGGAGTCCTCATTACAATTATTAACACACTATTTCACGCAGAATAGTGAGGACTACTAATGCTATCCTCCTGGACCGTCACTCCGTTCTCCCGACTAGTCCCGCCTCCGTTCTTATTTTACAAGAGAAGAAGCGAAAAAGAAAGGTGAGCTCAACTAGCCCAGTAAGAAATATTATGACTAAGATAATGCAGAATAAATTATCGTTAGCCTTCAACAGTGTTAAACTGATAAATATAACAACATCAAGTTTAACTGCATCGGAACAAGCAATCCATTAAAAGAGTCAAGTAGAGAATAAAATCTACTATCTTTTATGATTTAAAAGGTTTTTCATCACTTTTATCGCTGGAACTCAACTTAATAAATAATCCACATCATCGAATCACCCCTGCACTACGGCCAAGGATATTCTTTAGTATCACGACCACAAATTATCCATGCACTATGGGCCAAGGACATTCGTGTATTCATTAATGGTCATGATCATGCCAACAATTGTCCATCAATGCACTACAGGCCAATGAGAACTTTTATCAAATCATTTGTAACATTACGGTCATGATTACACCGAACAATCCCTAGTCATAATCATACCAAGTCCATTTATGCACTACAGGCCACAGATGACTTTCAACAAAATATAAACATGAGGATGATGACAATGATATAAGAATTCAATAAAACAAGTTCAAGAATTAATTTATCTAGGAGGCGATAACGCCCAAATTATCAACATGATCTTTGCTTTAGAGAGTAAAATTCAAGAATGCTCGGAAGAATATTTCCATGAAAAGATATTGGATGAAGCGCAAATATCAAAGATATTCCACTAATTTCATGGGTATAGAAGTCAAAGTTTTAACCAAATGAGTATAATAAAGAATGGAATAACAAAAGAAATCACCATGCATGCGATAGACCGCACAAGCGGAGTTATTCCACAGAATAATAAAGGATGGAACCGGTCGGCAGAACGCACGCATGACGGGATATTAAGCGAATAATAAATAATGGAACCGGTCCCAGAACGCATGCAGACAAGATATTCCGACGAATAATAAATAATGGAACCAGTCAAAGCGTAAACACACGACGAGGATATTCCAAAGAATAATAAATAATGGAACCCAGTCCCAAGGTAAAAACGCACAGATGTGATATTCCAATGTAATAATAAAGAACGATATTAGAAAAATGTCACCATGTATAGGGTAGCTCAGCGATATCTGAGTTATTCCAACGAGAATAATAAATAATGGAATAATGAAGTTCTCTTCATGAGTACAACAAATAACATCCCTACAGTAAAAGAAACCGAATATAAAAGTAGGGAAGTAGCAGAATACTTTTCTATAGGTTCTCTTGTAATTCTCTCTAGAGTTTTGGTGAATTCGTAAGAAATAATGAAGGAATGAGCTTCTATTTATAGAAGAATGGATTGCATAGTAACTAATCCATGAACGGTCAGATTGAATTACTTTTATACGGACGATCCGATTAGTTTACTATTAAAACTTAAAACAACGGTCCATACCGATTTACTATTAAAACTTTAAACCAAATGATCCATATTGATTTACTATTATATCTTCAACCAACGATGCGAAAAATTAGCACATCTCCTCATTGAATAATTTTGTACCCAAATACCCGAATGCACAATACTAGAATGAATAGTAATCAGGTGAATAGTAACTCGTGAATAGTAACTCGTGAATAATAACTCATGAATAGTAACTTGTGAATAGTAACTCCCACACAAAAAGTGTGCCGAATATCCAATTGAACAATATATCCTCCAGACATCAATTATACTAACACAAATAAGTCCAACACAATGGAACTATAAAATTCATCTTTAATCAACACGAACTTATTCATCATTAATATTATAATTCACAATATTTAACAACCAGGTCGTTCTCAGGAAAGAGGAGGCTTTCCGATAAGGATTTCTCCTTATTGGCACGCAATTAGGTGACCAAACCTCTCCTTGACAGAACTTCTAGACATTGTCAATATTGCAAATAATAATATGAATAACTTTGCCGTCTCAATTATTGATTTAATAATATATCATATAATGCAGATGATACTGTAACAATAATTGAATCAATAATATGAAAAATATGATGCAGCAATTACTGTAGCAATAATTGAGTATAACTGAGTGACTTCTCACGTAAGCATCAATAATCAATCTGGTGCTACTCTTGCAAGCAACTACGCGTATTCTTGTACTTTTACTAGGGTAGTTCAACAGCTTTTTTAACAGTAACACCTCCGCCGTTATTTTCATAAAGCATTTTTGTGGTTTTCTCAATTCGACAATAATTCCGTTGTAGGGTCCACCAATGATTGTGCCATTGTATTTAATATTCCTCGTTAAAAGCGAATATTCCCACCAATCGAATATTATATAACAACTTGCGTACTTTGCAAAATTTATAAATATTACCCACAACTATAACATTATATCAATCAATACCATATTATTCAAAAATATAATTCGAAAAAAATTATTCTTTATTCATAAAAGTTGGGGTCTTACATAAAACCCTCTTTTGTATAACAAAGGGTAGTCTTTTGTAAATCCCAATTTTTGGAAAGTAATTGTGGGATGGTAATGTAATCAGCTAAGGCTGAGTAATGTAAACAATGTAGTGTTATACTCCAAGTTATGAATCAATATAAGTCTTTTTATGGAATATATTGAGTAATGAGTATGAGTTATTGTTTTATTACAAATAATAACAAACCAACAAGAATAAAGTAATAATGATGTGTTGTTTTCTTAACATCAAAATACAGCCAAGAAGGAGACAACGAAATCAAGACACTAATGTTAACCAATAGGAGGTGGTCCTGATTAATCAATCGCAGGAGTTCGTTAATCTTTTAACGGCTGCATTTAATAGAACGGGGGCTAATGTACCCGTGATTCTTGGAGTAGTACGAGCTACTACTTTTAAAGATTTTAAAAGTGTAGGTCCGCCGGAGTTCAAAGGAACTACGGACCCTATAAAATCCCAGACTTGGGTAAAAGTAATCGAGAAAGCATTTGTAATAGCAAATGTTGAGGAGGGTCAAAAGGTTGCCTTTGCAACCTATTTGATGAAAGGAGAAGCCAACTTCTGGTGGGAGGCAAACTAGGCTACGGTCGATATAGGAAACCTAACATAGGAGAGGTTCAAGGAGATTTTCTTTGAGAACTATTTTCCCATGAGTATGCAAGGGAGGATGGAAATAAGGTTTCTTGAATTGAAATAAGGGGATATGATAGTTCCCTAGTATGATGCCAAGTTTAATGAACTGGCACGATTTGCTCCACATCAAGTGGACACTGAAGTGAGAAAGGCTAGAAGATTTGAGCAGGGCTTAAAACCATGGCTCTATAGCCGAATTTCTGTGTTCCAAAGTACTTCCTTTGAAATCGTATTAGAAAAGGCAATAATTGCCGAAGGTGGGAATGAGGCTCTCAGCCAGTACCACAAGGATAAGAAAAAACAAGGGCATGGTTGATGGAGGAATCAAGACCGAGGGAGCCAGTGGAAGTGGAAACGGTTAAAACAGGAAGGGCTTTAACTCTGGGAATACTGGAGTAAAACAAGGGGATTCTAAGAGGAGGATGGAGGCCTATAAAACCTGCGGGAAGACTCACTTAGAAGTCTGTCTCAAAGGAAAGGAAGTATGTTATAATTGTGGACAGGAAGTGCACATTTCGCCTAACTGTCCAAATCCGAAGAAAAATCACGGATATTTTATATGTGGATCAACTGACCACATAGCGAAGAACTGCCCGAAGAAGGGGACAGAAGGAAATAAGGGAACTAATAGCGGTAAGTTGGCTATTAGTGGTCCAGCTCAGCCGGGTATATAAATGGCCTGCACTTTTAATATGACGGTCCAAGATGCGGTGGCATCAGGGGATGTAGTTGCAGGTATTATTCCGATCAATAACATAAATGCATACGTGCTATTTGATTCGGGTGCTACTTGTTCGTTTATAGTATGTGATTTTGCTAGACGACTAGAATTATTTCCCAAAAAATTCCCTATACCTTTGAACATTAAGGTAGCAAACAAAGAGATAATTCTTGTTGAAGATATTCATAGGAGTTGTTGCATAGATGTACATGGTTGTAAGTTATCGGTAGATTTAATACCGATAATGTTAGGAGAATTTGACGTAATTCTCGGAATGGATTGGTTGATTAACCATTGAGTAATTATAGATTGCCAAAAGAAATGTGTGAGCATCAGGACGTTGAAGCAACCTCCTGTAGTATTTTATGGTAATAAATTGCCGGGACATTCGTGTTGCCTTACGATGACACAAACTAGAAAACTTTTAAGGAAGGGATGTGTAGGTTATCTATGCCATGTTGTTGATACCCAGAGAGTGGGAGCAACCATGGAATAAATACCTATAGTAAACAAATTCGTGGATGTATTTCCAAGTGAGTTACCAGGTTTACCGCCGGATAGGGAGATCGAATTTGTGATAGACATGGTGCCAGGAATGACATCAGTCTCAAGGGCACCGTACCATATGGCGCCTGTGGAAATGAAAGAACTAATGGTTCAGCTACGGGAACTATTAGAAAGAAATCTGATCAACCAAGTGTTTTCCCAGTAGAAGCATCGATGATGTTTTCAAGAAGAAAGACAGATCGTTAAGGCTTTGTATTGACTATCGGGAGTTGAACAAGTTAACGATAAAGAATAAATACCCATTGCCCAGGATCGATGATCTCTTTGATAAATTGAAAGGGGCAAAGTATTTTTCCAAAATAAATTTGCGGATGGGGTATCACCAGTTGAAGGTTAGGAAAGAAGATATACCAAAGATGGCATTCAGGACTCGTTATGGTCATTACGAGTTTCTGGTAATGTCATTTGAGTTGATGAATGCACCAGCTGCATTTATGGATATGATGAACAGAGTGTTCAAACCATATTTGGACAAGTTCGTCGTTGTGTTTATCGATGATATTCTAGTCTATTCTAATACACCAAAAGATCATGTTAAACACTTAAGATTAGTGTTGGAGACACTAAGTAAGGAGAAGTTATATGCAAAATTCACCAAATGTGAATTTTGGCTGGGAAAGGTCCAGTTTTTAGGTCATGTCATTGACCAAGAGGGATTTCAGTGGATCCAGCGAAGGTAGAAGCAGTAATGAATTGGGAACAACTGAAAACGCCGACTGAGGTGCGGAGTTTCCTAGGGTTAGCAGGGTACTATCGAAGATTTACCCAAGATTTTTCGAAGATAGCTACCCCGTTGACTAATTTAACAAGAAAGACGGTGAAATACATATGGACGGATAAATGTGAAGACAGTTTTCAAGAACTGAAGAAAAGATTAAGTGAAGCGCCTGTTTTGTCATTGCCAGATGACACATGAAATTTTGTAGTGTATAGTGATGCTTCGCATAGAGGACTTGGTTGTGTGCTTATACAGCATGGAAAAGTCATTGCGTATACATCACGGCAGTTGAAGGATTATGAAAAAGTTTATCCTACTCATGATCTGGAACTGGCCGCATTAGTGTTTACCCTAAAGATATGGAGACATTATCTTTATGGGGAAAAATGTGAGATATATACGGACCATAAAAGTCTAAAGTATATCTTCACCGTAAGGAGTTGAATATGAGGCGAGAGAAGATGGCTAGAGTTGATAAAGGATTATGATTGTGAAATCTGTATCACCACTGGAAAGGTCGATGTAATTTACCAAGCGCCTTAAGTAGGAAGGGTCGGGAAAAGTAGTCTATGTTAACGGCTCAAAATGAGTTAATAACAGAGATGGCTAGGATGGAAATAGAAGTAAAGATGCCGAGTGACTCGAGGCAGATACTCTTTACGACGGAGATGCAATCTACCATCGTAGAGAGAGTCAAGGAGGTACAACTCAAGACTGACGAGTGTAACCAAATGAAGAAGTGGTTATCCGAGAAAGAAGATACTAAGTATGGTCTTGATAATGAGGGATTATTAAGATTTGAAGGAAGAATTTGGGTTCCGAATGAGACGGAATTAAAGGAGAAAGTGTTACAAGAAGCTCATAGTTCGAGGTACTCGATACACCATGGTAGCACTAAGATGTATCAAGACCTTCGACAGAGTTTTTGGTGGCCGAACATGAAGAAAGAAATAGCAGAGTATGTGAGTAGGTGTTTAACTTGTCAAAAAGTTAAGGCCGAACATCAACGACCCAGTGGCTTATTGCAATCATTGGAGATTACAGAATGGAAATGGGAGCATATCACGATGGACTTCGTGGTAGGACTTCCGATGACGCATAAAGGGTACGATTCGATTTGGGTAATAGTGGGCTCACTTTTTGCCAATTAGGGTCAAGTATAACTTAGACCAGTTTGCTAAACTTTATGTTAAAGAAATCATTTCCAGACATGGAGTACTAGTATCAATTGTGTTAGATCGTGATCCACGATTCACATCGAACTTTTGGAGGAGTTTACAAGAACAGTTGGGAACAGAGCTGAAGTTAAGCATAGTTTATCATCCACAAATCGATGGGCAGAGCGAGAGAACAATTTAGACGTTAGAAGACATGTTGAGGTCTTGCATCATGGATTTCAAGGGTAGTTGGGATGATCACCTACCACTAGTAGAGTTTGCGTATAACAACAGTTATCATGCAAGCATAGGTATGTCGCCGTATGAAGCTCTGTATGGAAGAAAGTGTAGAACACCATTGTGTTGGGATGAGGTGGGAGAACGCCTGATGCTAGGACCAGAATTGGTGCAACAGACAGCGGATGTGGTAAAGTTAATTCGGATGCGTCTCGTCACAGCTCAGGACAAATAGAAGAAGTATGCGGACTCGCATAGACTAAGTCGAGAGTTTGAAGTGGGCTCGTATGTGTTTCTAAAGGTATCTCCCTGGAAAGGAAAGATATGCTTTGGAAAGAAAGGAAAATTAAGTCCAAGGTTTATAGGACCTTTTAAAGTATTAAAACGGGTGGGAGAGGTACCTTATGTGATAGCATTACCTCCAGACTTAGAACGAATACATAACGTGTTTCACGTATCCATATTACGTCTATATAAGCCGGACTATAAACATGTAATCGAGTATAAGCCGATTCATATCGAGAAAGACTTAACATATGAAGAATCGCTGATGCAGATCATTGATAGAAAGGAACAAGTTATGAGGAACAAGGTAATACCATCAGTAAAGGTAGTATGGAAGAACCACGATGCTGAAGAAGTAACGTGGGAATTAGAAGAAAAGCTGAAGAATAATTTTCCCCATCTATTTGATTAAAGTAAGACGAGATTCTGGTGACAGAATCTTTATAAGGGGGGAAGAATGTAACAACCGAGAAATTCGGATCTTATTGTAAAATGATTTTATTAAATTAAATAATAATAAAATTATATTCAATGTGAGATCAAGATGGTTGTCATTGTATAACCTATTGATGTTAGAATGTCGTAGTATTTCAGCTACGTAAAGGAATTAAAGTGTTTGAATTTTCAAGACGAAAATAAAAGTTTTTTGAGAAATTTTCTGAAAAAACACTATTCATCGGTATTTGCTCAGGATTTATTTTTGAATTTCTGAGAAATATGTAATGATAGAATGACAAGGTAAGATGGCTATGTAATAAAAATCTAGTTATGGAAAGTGTAATATTTCGCTTGCAGACTTAATTTATAAATGTTAAGAAGGGCAAAGTAGTAACGAGTAAGTAATTGTAACGCCCCGAAATCCGGTCTATCTTCACACCCGGATTCCATATGTCACGAGTACATCCTTCATCCAACATACATCATTATATACCAAAATATAACAACATACACTCTCAAATCCCAGGTTCTGGAAACCTTATAACCTTTTTCATTACAAATAGTAATAAATACATTATTCATTTCATCTTATAAGAGTGACTTTTATCCGCCACCAAGGATACATAATAATTCATTAAACTATTCTATAGTTCAGTTTTTATCTTTCTACATTACAAGTCTTCATTGGATCTTCTCGTTCGTTCACAATCTGAATGGTACTTCATCTGGATACCGTCAGCTTGATCTTTACGGGATCCTTAAGTTCTTCTAACCTTGTTCGCTGAAAATTGTTTTTCATTTAAAGAAAGTGTGAGCATTCAATTGCCCGAAGAAGTCATATGCAGTTGAACAAAAACTTGTAATTAAAATATTTTTTTAGAACTTACATGAATAGAACAAAGGTTATGAAGCGACTTGAATAATAGGAATAGTCTCGATTCTATCATCTTAAAACATCGATCATTTTCACTTTAAAATACTTTCATGCTTCTACCTTTTTCATACACATCCTATCTGGCTAGAATCATTAGCACAGACTTAACAATAAAGGTTCATGTATAAACAGAACATACTTGTATTGAATAGCTCAATTACAGAACCATGCATATCATAGAAACACCAAAGTGTTCAAATTGTGGCTCAAGGCCTCATACATTCTACAACCTTGTACATACATCGCATATATGCACATAGACAAGAATTCTCAAGTACAACATCTGAGAAGTTTAAGAAACTAACATTCATGTAATATGAATGAAGTTAGGAAACTTGCCTTACACCCAGCTACAGCATACGCTGAACTGCTCATTCAATTCTTATATAACACATAAGGAGAAAACATAAACACCAATTAGTCATATATTAAACTTATGCATTGGTTTACTTAGCTTTACTTCTTAGGGTTCGCGTTCTTGCAATATAAGTTTACGCGACTAACTTCCTTTACAAATTTACGGCTTTATGACATACGGAGATGTCTTACTCAAAACGTTCATCATCTTGGATGATTTATATTCTTATCTCTTATCTTATCTGAACCATTAAACTTAATGTTCGTTAAAGTCAATTTATTATTTCTTACGGCTTTCTGATAACTAAATGTCATCCCTCCGGATTCATTCTTTATAGACTCACATTTGGCTTTCATTAATCTTATTACCGTTTGTTACAGCTTTCTTGATAATTCCCATCTTATTAATACTTTCGTTATCCATTATACGCACCCCATGTTCATTACCCTCGTCGCTCAACGTCTAAGGAATCACAACCATAGCAATCCCTCACATTTGTTCATCGCAACTACGGTCCCCAGACATCGGTTACGTAACCCGCGTTTAAATTCTCTATCAATTAATCTTGCTTAATCTTTACGTTCAACCTTCACTAAAGGTTTAACTCACTTGTATAAGTGTTATGTTACGTGATCTAAATGTTCCTATTTCTTTATTGCACATCCCCCAGTACTTGAGCACATAAAGTCTCATTTCTGGGCATTGCCCTGTACCGGCGTTGCGGCGTCGTGCCCTTCCTTTCCTCTCGCGTTGCGGCGCGACCTATTTCTCTCTCCTCTCTTCCCGGGCTTGCGCTGTGGCACCAAGTCCTTTGTTATCTCTCTCATGTTGTATTTCCTCTCCGAAGATTATGGTCGAGCTCGTCTTTGCTGGTGAACTCTCTCCAGATCTATCTGGCTGCAAGCCTTAGAGACAAAACCTTAGAAATTTTTCTAAGTGTTAAATAAATTCTTTGAGACGCTCACTTCCCGATCTCATAACTCCTTCGTTATAACTCGGAACGAGGTTGTTCCAAAGCCATTCTCTTCCTTATCTTACGTACTTTAATACCCATCAAGTAGAAATTCAATATAAATCTATTAATGTGCCATTCGATTGTCTTGATCTTTACCCTTTGTTCATTTTATGTTTTTAACGCTCTTCGTTCGTTCGTTCGTCCGTAATTCGGTCATCCGAACTCGGAACTCGCTTGTTCTTGAGTCCACGACTCATGTTTTCTATGTTCTCTTACTTTCTTATGAAACCCTACCCATTCGGGTTCATTTACTAACTTTCTAATTCTCGTTCGTCTTTTACGAAATTTTGCCATAACTTCGTTATAGCTAAGTTTTAATCTGTTCTTCATGAACGTTTCTACCGTTCCTAACCAAGCAATACACATCTAACTTATACGTGATGGTTTTAAACTTGTCCATCAACAACAATTATCCTACGATGGTTTTAAATTTGTCCATCAACAACATTCTTCGTGTTCTTCATTCGTTCTTCGTTTTAATCGATATTTTGGATTATGATTTCACTTGTTATTGGAATTTGATGTTATAGAACACCATTACTTACTTAATTCACCTACTTATTCATATAATCCACTTGGATCGCTTTAATTCATTACGAATCTTATACTTCCTTAAGAAATTTATAAACTAAATTTCTAAGTTCTTATTTCGTCTTTTCTCATGATTTCAACCATATGAAATTATTTCTAACATCATCTTCTCTCTATTCTCATTAATCTATGTTTTAAACATATTAAACTTAAAGAAAATATTAGAAGAAACTAGGTTTTAGATTACCTCTTCTTCTTATTTTTCTCCCGCTAGACAAAGCCGGCGATTTGCAAGCTTGTCTATTTCACGAACACTTTCGATCCGATCATTCATGCTCATGTTCTTGCTTCTCCCTCTTCATCCGAACCCTCTCTCTCTCTCTCTCTAAGCTGTAGGATTTTCCAAAATCTAATTTAAATGAATTAAGTTTACTATTTATAGATTTTCAAAGCTAGGGCCAAAATAGTCATTTCGCCCCTAAAGTTACTATTCACACCTCCTCCAACACTTAGCCACCAAGTAAACTTGGCCTCCACCCTTACTTGGTGGCCAAGTGGCCGCCTCTCTTGCCCTATGGGTCACCCCATGGGTTGCCCCATCGGTTATTACCCATCTGTTTACCCATCGGTTCGATCCGCGGTTTCTTTTCATGGTTTGGGCCTTAACCCTAATTCTTATTGGGCCTATTTTGGGCTTGACTTCACAAAACAATGGGCTTGACATAATCCAAGTCCAATTAGATTCTACAAAGTCCATGAACTCAAAGTCCATTAAGACTAATCGTATTCTATGTATATCATTCTCGTATTCTCGTATTTTCTTTGTATACTGAGTTAAATATAATATTCAGTATTATTATCGTCAGACTAATCTTCTTACTATACTCATATAATAACTAGTATTATCCTCATATTTCTCACGCATAATAACCCTAATGGTTATACGTGATCATAAAATTCTCGGAACTCACTTTTCCTAACCCTTAGGTTTTAAGTCCGTAGGCAAAACTTCATTTTTGCCATAACTGAAATATTATTGAATATTCCATCATGTCTCAAAATTAAACGTAATCTATAACTTCTCATAATTTCAAAATAAATCTCCGAGCAGAAACGGATGAATAGTGCATATTTCGTCTTTTTCCCCGAAAATATTTTGTTCCCGAAAAACTTTTATTTTCGTCTTGAAAATTCTTACTCGCTCAGACTAGCTCCTAGCCAGAATACTCCCGACTTATAATCATCTTAGGTTATAGAATGATTAATAAACACATAACATATAATAATATTAATAAAAATTCCTTTTATTAATAACTAATTTTTTAAACCTAATTTCTAGACGATCCGAATTTCCAGGTCGTAACATTCTTCCCTCCTTATAAAAATTCCGTCCTCGAAATTTCTTAAAACCACACCCATACCCGGGTCATCACATTCACCCCTTCTTTACAGAATTTCGCCCTCGAAATTTTAGCTTACCTCTCTTCTCAACTTCACTTCAACGGAGTTCTTATCTTTCCCTCATTCCTAACCCCCATAACCTATCAACAATCATGAACAGAAGTAATAACGAGGAATATAAAATTTCCTCTTAAAATGTTTCATACTTTTGCTGAGGGATCAAATCGACCATGAACTCTTACTTGGTTAACCAGCATTTCGTCGTAAGCCCTTCTTTAACGGTCAGTTTACAATCAAAAAGAAAGTAACTACTTCTTCCATGTTCTCCTCAGACTAAATCATTAGATTCTGCACAAAAACAATTTGGTTTGGCACAAGTTCTCAAAGAAAGCTCGATGACATACCATTTGTCTAAGTAGAATCAAGTAGCTTAGACCATACGATGAAATTGGATATCGGCGTGAAACATTAAATCTAGTCAACTCAATTAGCGTCGACTACTTCTTTAAATTCTTTTCGCAATACTTCAAAACGGTTTATGACGTCATGATACCGTACTTTTCACAGTACGTTGAGGACTTCGTTAATTTGTGACTTCGTCATTATACATCATACCATAGCGGGTTGTTGATCCTAAGATCACATTCAACACTAGGTTCAATGGTATTAACAACTCCATCGTTTTACCACCCTTGCATCGAATGCACAGATGATATAAAATTCATTTTGAATATTTTAAATCAATTTACATCTGGCCAGAAGCAATTAGCATAGACATACCAAGAATAACTCTTTTAAAAATTCTATTGATTCCAAAAGTTGAACCAATTCTTTCCTTTTCAAAATGTACATATCAGCACGAGTTCAATAAAGTTCAAAATCTAGCATAGCTAGATGACTTGGAATATCCTATTTCTCCATCTTCCTTCATTGTCTTACTGCGACAATACTTAATCTTCTCTAGCACCTTCAATACTAAGCCTACTGAAAATAACGTGTTTTTAGTCTAAACATCCTTATACCTTAGTACAGTCCATCAACTTTCCACACATTATGAGTTTAGGAACTTTCCACAATAATATGAGTTTTAAGAACATCCAGACAGACCATAAGAGTCCATTCGTTGAGACGTTCGAAACCATACCATATTATTATGAGTCACGAACTTACCATAAGTATGAGTTTCAAGAACCCGCACATACCTTATCGTTCTCTACCTATCAAGTATATACATGAGAAAAGATTCACCTTCTCGCCATATACATATTGATAGCACGACCAATCCAAATGATTATCACTACCAGAAGCTAAGTGCTTGTAGAACCAAACACAATTCCCTGTCCATACAGAAAATTGGTCAACTCAACTTCTGACCGATATAAGAAGCTAAGCAGTTGTTACACCAAGAACAATTCTCCGCCCATACAAAGAATTGTTCAACTTAACAACTATATCGCATAAGAAGCTAAGTGGTTCTAAAACCATGTACAATTTCCCCGCCCATACAAGGAATCATACAACTCAGCTGCTGATATGAGTCCTCAATTGAAATTTTACAACTTCTAAATCTCTCTCTACTTAATACGAATTTTCTTTAATTCATATACTATCCTTCATAACTCAATCTAAGTTCTTCTTCCCGTACTACTTCATAGTACCTTTCATTCATAGCACTCGTTATAAATCATTCATTGTTTAACAACCCATTTATTACTACGAGTCACTATGATCACGTGGTGATCTTCTTATCATTCTCTCTACGATTATAGTCTTAGGTACTCCTACCTAAGGTTTATAACCTATCACTCGATACTAACATAACGCCTCAAATCCGGTCTATCTTCACACCCGGATTCCGTACGTCACGAGTACATCCTTCATCCAACATACATCATTATATAACAAAATATAACAACACACACTCTCAAATCCCAGGTTCTGGAAACCTTATAACCTTTTGCATTACAAATAGTAATAAATACATTATTCATTTCATCTTACAAGAGTGAATTTTATCTGCCACCAAGGATACATAATAATTCATTAAACTATTCTATAGTTCAGTTTTTATCTTTCTACATTACAAGTCTTCATTGGATCTTCTCGCTCGTTCACAATCTGAATGGTACTTCATCTGAATACCATCAGCTTGATCTTTATGGGATCCTAAGACTATAATCGTAGAGAGAAGGTTAAGAAGATCATCGCGTGATCATAGTGACTTGTAGTAATAGATGGGTTGTTAAACGATGAATGATTTATAGCTAGTGCTATGAATGAAAGGTACTATGAAGTAGTACGGGAAGAAGAACTTAGATTGAGTTATGAAGGATAGTATATGAATTAAAGAAAATTCGTATTAAGTAAAGAGAGATTTAGGAGTTTTAAAATTTCAATTAAGGACTCATATCAGCAGCTGAGTTGTATGATTCCTTGTATGGGCGGGGAAATTGTACATGGTTTTAGAACCACTTAGCTTCTTATGCGATATAGTGGTTAAGTTGAACAATTCTTTGTATGGGTGGAGAATAGTTCTTGGTGTAACAACCGCTTAACTTCTTATATCGGTCAGAAGTTGTGTTGACCAATTTTCTGTATTGGCAGGGAATTATGTTGGTTCTACAATCACTTAGCTTCTGGTAGTGATAATCATTGGGATTGGTCGCGCTATAAAGATGTATATGACGAGAAGGTGAATCTTTTTTCATGTATATGCTTGATAGGTAGAGAACGATAAGGTAGGTGCGAGTTCCTGAAACTCATACTTATGGTAAGTTCGTGACTCATAATAATATGGTATGTTTTCTAACGTCTCAGCGAATGGACGCCTATGGTCTGTCTGGACAGTTCTTAAACTCATATTATTGTGGAAAGTTCCTGAACTCATAATGTGTGGTAAGTTGATGGACTGTTCTAAGGTATAGTAATGTTTAGACTAAAAATGAGTTATTTTCAGTAGGCTTAATATTGAAGGTGCTAGAAAAGATTAATTATTGTCGCAGTAAGACAATGAAGGAAGATGGAGAAATAGGATATTCCAAGTCATCTAGCTATGCTAGATTTTAACTTTATTGAAATTGTGCTGATATGTACATTCTTAAAAGGAAAGAATTTGTTCAACTTTTGGAACCAACGTATTTTAAAAGAGTTATTCTTGGTATGTCTATGCTAATTGATTCAACTAGACAGAAATTGATTTAAAATTTTCAAAATGAATTTTATATCATCCGTGCATTTGATGCAAGGATGGTAAAAAGATGGAGTTATTAATGCAATTGAACCTGGTGTTGGATGTGATCTTAGGATCAACAACCCGCTATGGTATGATGTATAATGACGAAGTCACAAACTGACGAAGTCCTCAACATACTGTGAAAAGTACGGTATCATGACGTCATAAATTGTTTTGATGTATTGCGAAAAGAATTTAAAGAAGTAGTCGACGTCAATTGAGTTGACTAAACGAAGGTTTCACGTTGATATCCAATTTATTGGTATGGTCTAAGATACTTGATTCAGCTAGACAAATGGTATGTCATCGAGCTTTCTTTGAGAACTTGGGCCAAACCAAATTATTTTGGTGCGGAATCTAATGATTTAGTCTGAGGAGAACATGGAAGAGGTAGTTACTTTCTTTGTGATTGTAAACCCATCAGATAAAGAAACTTTACTTACGAAATGTCGTTTAACCTAGTAAGAGTTCATGGTCGATTTGACCCCTCAACAAAAGTATTAAACATTTTAAGAGGAAATTTTATATTCCTCGTTATTCCTTCTGCTTCATGATTCTTGATAGGTTATTGGGGTTAGGAATGAGGGAAAGATAAGAACTCTGTTGAAGGGAAGTTGAGAAAAAGGGTAGGATAAAATTTTGAGGACGAAATTCTGTGAAGAAGGGGTGAATGTGATGACCCGGGTAAGGGTGTGATTTTAAGAAATTCCGAGGACGAAATTTTTATAAGGGGGAAGAGTGTGACGACACGGAAATTCAGGTTGTCCAAAATTTAGGTTTAAAGAATTAGTTATTAATAAAACTAATTTTTATTAATACTATTCTGTGCTATGTGTTTATTAATCGTTCTATAACCTAGGATGATTATAAGTCGGGAGTATTTCGCCACGAGCTAGTCTCGAAAGCAGTAAGAATTTTCAAGACTTAAAAAATAAGATTTTTCCGGGAACAAAATATTTTTCGGGGAAAAAGACAAAATAGGCACTATTCATCCGTTTCTGCTCGGAGATTTATTTTGAAATTCTGAGAAGTTATTGATTACGTATAATTTTGAGACGTGAGAGAATATTTAATAATATTTCAGTTATGGCAAAAACGAAGTTTTCGCCTGCAGACTTAAAACCTAAGGGTTAGGAAAAGTGAGTTCCGAGAATCGCAGTTTTTTAAACTATCAAACGAAACCCGAAAGACTGAACCACGAAACTTACAGGCTAAGTTTCGTGAATAGTAAAAGGTTAACTAAGGAGGTGGAAGTAGTAAACGTTAAGTAGACTTAAGTGTTAAGTAAACTTAAGAGTTAAGCAAACTTAAAGGCTAAGTAGACTTGAGTGTTAAGTAAACTTAAGGAGTAAGTTAACTTAGTCCTTAAGTCATGAATAGTAAGGAGGTTAGGGGGCAAAATGACTAAAATACCCTGAGCTTGGCAATTCTATAAATAGGAAGCTTAAATCATTTTTATGGGATTTTGAAAATCCTACATCTAGAGAGAGGGAGAGGGTTCGAATGAAGAGGGAGAAGGAACATGAACATGAATGATCGGATTGAAAGTGTTCGTGAAATAGAAAAGCTAGCAAATCGCCGGCTTTGTCTAGCGGGAGAAAAATAAAGAAGAACGGTAATCCGAAACCTAGTCTTTTATAAATTTTCTTTAAGTTTTTATGTTTAAAAACATAACTTAATGAAGAAAAGAAGTAGATAAGGAGAGAAATGAGTTCATATGGTTGAAATCATAAGAAAATGAAGAAATAAGAATTTAAAGTTTAATAAATAAATTTCTTAAGGAAGTATAAGATTCGTAATGAATTAGAACGATCCGAGTGGATTATATGAATAAGTAGGTGAAATAAGTAAGGAATGATGTTCTATAACATCAAATTCCAATACAAAGTGAAATCATAATCCAAAATATCGATTAAAATGAAGAACGAACGAAGAACACGAAGAATGTAACGCCTCGAAATCCGGTCTTTCTTCACACCCGGATTTCGTACGTCACGAGTACATCATTCATCCAAACATACATCATTATATACTGAAATATAACAACATACACTCTCAAATCCCAGGTTCTAAAAACCATATAGCTTTTCTCATTACAAATAATGATAATTACATTATTCTTTACATCTTGCATGAGTGACTTTTATCCGCCACCAAGGATACATAATCGTTCATTAAACTATTCTATAGCTTAATTCTCATCTTTCTACATTACAAGTCTTCACTTGATCTTCTCGCTCATTCCTATTCTGAATGGCACTTCATCTGGATACCGTCAGATTGATCTATACGGGATCCTTAAGTTCTTCTAACATCGTTCGCTGAAAATGTTTTTCATTTAAAACAAGTGTGAGCATTCAATTGCCCAGCAAGTTATAGCAGTTGAACATACACTTCAAGAGTTTAACATTCCATTGGAACTTCAATAACTGAACAAAGGTTATGAAGCAGCTTGAACAATAGGAATAATCTTGATTCCTATCATTTTAAAACATTAGTCACATTCACTTTGAAATACTTTCATTCTCTACTCTCTTTCATGCTCATTCTGTCTGGCTAGAATCAATAGCACAGACTTAACAATAATGGTTCATGTATAAACAGAACATTCTTTTATTGAATAGTTCAATCATAGAACAGTTCATCTCACAGAAACAACGAAGTGTTCACATTGTGGCACAAGGCCTCATACGTTCTACCACCTTGCATAAATATCACACATTTGCACATAGACAGAACTTCTCAAGTTCAGCATTTGAGAAGTTTTAAGAAACTAGCATTCATTTAAAATATGAATGAAGTTAGGAAACTTGCCTTACGCACAGCTACAGCTTACGCTGAACTGCTCATTCCCATTCCTATGTAGCACATAAGAAAAATAACACATACACCAATTAGTCATATATATTTGACTTATGCATTGGTTTACTTAACTTTACTTCTTAAGGTTCGAGTTCTTGCAATATAATATTACGCTACTAACTTTCATTATCGGTTTACGGTTTCATGACATACAGAGATGTCTTACTCAAAACATTCATCATCTTTGATGATTTACATTCTTATCTTCTTCTTATACTTCTCTAGGACTCAATACACATCGCTTCTCTGCTAGTAGTCCATATGGTACTCTGAGTGGTTTCCCACAAACAACCAACAAACAAGTTCCTGTCTCATCTACACTGCCCACGCAGTGAGTTAGATCGGTTGCCAGTTTCGTATATACCTTCGCTCTCTGAAGGAATTGTTTAGCCCAGCTCCCATATGTCAACCATCAAAGGTTACGATTGTACCACAACCTAACTTTCTCTTAACTTATACGAACTATTAAATTATAATGTTCGTTAAGTTAATTTCTTATTCCTATAGCTTTCTGGCAAGTAATTGCCATACCTCAGAACTCGTTCTTATCCAACTCCCATTCGGCTTTCATTAATCTTATTATCGTTCGATACGGCTTTCTTGATACCATTCGTATCTTACTTACTACTTTCATCAACGTCTAAGTCATACAACTAGGGTATACTTAGAATGTTCGTCAAACGCGAATACGATATACGAAGATCGTTTACGTATTCAACGTTCACGTTGCTCGTCTTTTAATCTCTCATTCAACCTTTACTCAAGGTTTTAATCGCTTTCGATCGTTATCCATCCCATGAACCCCATGTTCATTATTCTTTCTTAATGTCGAAGCCATACAGTTCGTTGTATGCTACCACCAATCGTTTATCGCAACAACGTTGCGTTCACAGTGTCTATACGCTTTACATTCATCTCGCATTACCATGACATAACATCGAAATGTTATTCATTACCCTCGTCACTCAACGTCTAAGGAATCACAATCATAGAAATCCCTTACATTCGCTTATCGCGACTACGGTCCCCGAACATCGGTTCCGTAACCTGCGTCTACATTCTTTGTCTTTTAATCTCGTTTAATCTTTTTGTTCAACCTTCACTAAAGGTTTAACACACTTACTTAAGTGTTACATTACTTGAACTACATGTTCATACTTTTTTCTTGCACATCCTCCAGTACTTGAGAAATAAAAATCTCATTTCTGGGCATTGTCCTGCACCGGCGCTGCGGCGCCGTGCCCTTCCTTTCCTCTCGCGCTGCGGCGCGACCTACTTCTCTCTCCTCTCTTCCCGGGCTGGCGCTGCGGTGCCAAGTCCTTTGTTATCTCTCGCACTGCAGCGTCAATTAGCTGAGGCCTGAGATCGCGTTGCGGCACCACTTCTCAAAGCTCAGTCGGCGCTGCGGCGCCGAGCCTAAACCCTAGAAAACTTAGTTTTTCATTAAGTTTGAGACGCGTACATTACGATCTCATAACTTCTTCGTTATAACTCGAAACGAGGTGGTTCCAAAGCCATTCTCTTCCTTATCTTACGTACTTCAATAGCCCTCAGACAGAACTTCGTTCTAAATCCGTTAACATGCCATTCAATTGGCTTAATCTTCGCTATTCGTTCATTTTAACGTTTTTAACGTTCTTCGTTTGTTCGTCCGTAATTCGGTCATCCGAACTCAGAATTCGTTCGTTCTTGAGTCTACGACTCCCGTTTTATAAGTTCTCTTACATTCTTATGAAACCCTACACGTTCGGGTTCATTTACTAACTTTCAAATTTCCGTTCTTCTTTTACAAAAATTTTGCCATAACTTCGTTATAGCTTAGTTTTAATCCATTCTTCATGAACGTTTCTATCGTTCCTAACCAAGCAATAAGCAACTAACTTATACGCGATGGTTTTAAACTTGTCCATCAACAACAATTATACTACGATGGTTTTAAATTTGTCCATCAACAACGTTCTTCGTGTTCTTCGCGTGTTCTTCGTTCGTTCTTCATTTTTAATCGATATTTTGGATTACGATTTCACTTTTTCTTGGAATTTAATGTTATAGAACACCATTCCTTACTTATTTGACCTACTCATTCATAAAATTCATTCGGATCGCTCAAAATCCTTACGAATCTTATACTTCCTTAAGAAATTTATAAACTAAATTTCTTATTTCTTATTTCTTCTGTTCTCATGATTTCAACCATATGAAATCATTCTCAATATCTTTTACTCCTTATTCTCATTAAACTATGTTTTAACATAGAAAAATAAAGAAAATAATCTAGAAGTTAGATTTTTGGATTACCTTTCTTCTTTAATCTCCTTCCGTCGGACAAAGTTTGCTCACGAGCAATCTTTTCCTCTTCCCTTTCCTCTTCTCCTTCATCCGAAATCTCTCTCTCTCTCTCTCTCTCTCTCAAATGTTTGACAACTTTCAAATTTCCAAACAAATGAAATAAGCTTCCTATTTATAGATTTTCAAGGCTAGGGGCAAAATAGTTATTTTGCCCCTAAAATCACTATTCCCACCTCCTTATTATTCAAGACTTAAGGACTAAGTTAACTTAGCCCTCAATTTTGCTTAGCCCTTAAGTTTCAGTGAGTTACGCCTTTTCGGGTTTTACAAGCGGTTTTAAAAGCGCAATTCTCGGAATCCAAATATTTTTGGATATTTCGTCTGTCCTTTACCGATTAACTTTTATAATCTTCGGATCTCCGAAAAACTAAAAAACACTTTTCCATGTTAAGCGTTTTCCTTCACGTTTTCCCCTAACGTAGCTAAACGAGTGAAAAATACACAGCAGTACTTTTCGTCATTTTTATTTCATTCGATTTCTGCACGTTTTTCGAGAAAATTTTTTAACGACTTACTTAAATTTTCACGATATATTATCGTCAAATCTTTCGACGAAAATGTCATTTCAACATACCGAACTCTCAAAAAGGCTTAGGTTATTCAAACCCTAACCCTTATGTTTCGTCGGGTGAATAGTGCCTATTTCGTCTTTTTCCCCATAAATATTTTGTTCCCGAAAAAATTTTATTTTCGTCTTGAAAATTCTTACTCGTTCAATCTAGCTCGTAGCCAGAATTTGTGACAACCCGGAAATCCGGATTGTCCAGAAATTAAGATTTAGAGAATTAGTTATTAATAAAATAAATTTTTATTAATATTATTATGTGCTATGTGTTTATTAATTATTCTATAACCTAGAATGATTATTAACCGGGAGGATTCTGGCTACTAGCTAGATTGAACGAGTAAGAATTTTCAAGACAAAATAAAAATTTTTCTGAAACAAAATATTTTTGAGAAAAAGACTTAAATAGGCACTATTCAATTCGACGTAAACCTAAGGGTTGGGTTTGAATAACCTAAGCCTTTTTTGAGAGTTGGTATGTCGAAAATGACATTCCGTTAAAAGATTCGGACGATAATATATTGTGAAAAGTTAAATAAGCCGATAAAAGTTTTTCTCGAAAAACATGCGTAAATCGGACGAAATAAAAATTACGATAAATCATTGTACTTTTCATTCGTTTAGCTACGTTAGGGGAAACGTGAAGGAAAACGCTTAACGTGGAAAAGTATTTTCAATTTTTTAGATCCAAGATTACGTAAAATTTAATCGGTAAAGGAAAGATTTAAATATCCAAAAATATTTGATTCCGAGAATCACGCTTTTGAATCGTTTGATTTAATTCAAATACTAAGCACTAAGGGAAGCTAGGTAAGGAGGTATGAAGACTTGGCCACCAAGTAAACTTGGTGGCTAAGTTATGAATAAGTAAGGAGGTTAGGGTGGTATGAAATGACTAAAATGCCCTTAGCTTTGGTTTTCTATATAAACAAGCTTAAGCTCATTTGTTTGATGGAAAATTTCAACCAACATTTGAGAGAGAGAGAGAGAGATTTCGGATGAAGGAGAAAAGGAAAAGGAAGAGGAAAAGTTGCTCGTGAGCAAACTTTGTCCGACGGAATGAAATTAAAGAAGAAAGGTAATTCGAAAACCTAACTTCTAGATAATTTTTTTAAAAGTTTTTATGTTAAAAACATAGCTTAATGAGAATAAGGAGTAAAAGATGTTAGAAATGATATCATATGGTTGAAATCATGAGAAAAGAAAAAATAAGAAATAAGAAATTTAGTTTATAAATTTCTTAACGAAGTATAAGATTCGTAAGGATTTTGAGCGATCCGAATGAATCTTATGAATGAGTAGGTCGAATAAGTAAGGAATGGTGTTCTATAACATCAAATTCCAAGAAAAAGTGAAATCGTAATCCAAAATATCGATTAAAATGAAGAACGAACGAAGAACAGGCGAAGAACACGAAGAACGTTGTTGATGGACAAATTTAAAACCATCGTAGTATAATTGTTGTTGATGGACAAGTTTAAAACCATTGCGTATAAGTTAGTTGCTTATTGCTTGGTTAGGAACGGTAGAAACGTTCATGAAGAACGGATTAAAACTAAGCTATAACGAAGTTATAGTGAAAATTTTGTAAAAGAAGAACGAAAATTTGAAAGTTAGTAAATGAACCCGAACGTGTAGGGTTTCATAAGAATTTAAGAGAACGTATAAAACGTGAGTCGTGGACTCAAGAACGAATGAATTCCGAGTTCGGATGACCAAATTACAGATTTAACGAAGCGAAGAACGTTAAAGAAAGGTCGGCCAGCAGCGATGAGAGAGGAAAGGAAGGGACACAATGGCCATAACACGGTGTTTAGCAATGCCCAGAAATGAGATTTGTAGTTCTCAGTTATTGGAGGATGTGCAAGAAAGAAGTATGAACATGTAGTTTACTAATGTAACACTTAATCAAGTGTATTAGATCTTTAATGAAGGTTGAACAGAAAGATTAAACGAGATTAAAAGAAGGTGAACGCGAGTTACGTAACCGATGTCCGGGGACCGTAGTCGCGATAAACAAATGTGAGGGATTGATATGATTGTGATTCCTTATATGTTGAGTAACGAGGGTAATGAATAACATTTCGATGTTATGTTATGGTAAGGTAAGATGAATGTAAAGCGTATAGACGATGTGAACACAACATTGTTGCGAAGAACGATCGATCTTAGCATACAATGATCTGTATGGCTTCGACATTAAGAAAGAATAAAGAACATGGGGTTCAGGGGATGGATAATACTTGAAAGTAATTAAAACCTTGAGTAAAGGTTGAATGAGAGGTTAAGAGACGAGCAACGTGAACGTTGAATATGTAAACGATCCTCGTAAATCGTATTCACGTCAGACGAACGTTCTAAGTATACCCTGGTTGTATGACATAGACGTTGATGAAGGTAGTACGTAAAATATGAATTGTTGAGAAAGCCGTAACGAATGGTAATAAGATTAATGAAAGTCGAATGTGATTCGGATAAGAATGAGTCCTGAGGTATGGCAATTGCTTGCCAGAAAGCCATAAAGAATAAGAAATTGACTCAACAAACATTATAATTTAATAGTTCGTATAAGTTTAGAGAAATTTAGGTTATGGTACAATCGTAACCTTTGATGGTTGACATATGGGAGCTGGGCTAAACAATTCCTTCAGAGAGCAAAGGTATATACAAAACTGGCAACAAATCTAACTCACTGTGTGGGCAGTGTAGACGACGGGAACTTGTTTGCTGGTTGTTTGTGGGAAACCACTCAGAGTACCATATGAACTACTAGTAGAGAAGCGATGTGTGCTGAGTCCTAGAGAAGAATAAGAAGAAAATAAGAATGTAAATCATCAAAGATGATGAACGTTTTGAGTAAGACATCTCCGTATGTAATGAAACCGTAAACCGGTAATGAAAGTTAGTCGCGTAAAATTATATTGTAAGAACGCGAACCTTAAGAAGTAAAGTTAAGTAAACCAATGCGTAAGTCAAGTATATGACTAATTGGTGTATTTGTTATTTCCTTATGTGTTATAGGATTGGAATGGTAGCGTTTCACTAAAACGTAGTTGTGCGTAAGGCAAGTTTCCTAACTTCATTCATATTTTTAAATGAATGCTAGTTTCTTAAACTTCTCAGATGTTAAACTTGAGAAGTTCTGTCTATGTGCGAATGTGCGAGATTTGTACAAGGTGGTAGAATGTATGAGGCCTTGTGCCACAATGTGAATAATTCAGTGTTTCTGTGAGATGAATTATTCTATGTTTGAACTGTTCAATAAAAGAATGTTCTTTTTATACATGAACCGTTATTGTTAAGTCTGTGCTATTGATTCTAGCCAGACAGAATGTGCATGAAAGAGAGTAGAGAATGAAAGTATTTCAAAGTGAATGTGACTAATGTTTTAAAATGATAGGAATCGAGATTATTCCTATTGTTCAAGCTGCTTCATAATCTTTGTTCGGTTATTGAAGTTCCAAAGGAATGTTAAACTCTTGAAGTTGTATGTTCAACTGCTATGACTTGCTGGGCAATTGAATGCTCAAACTTGCTTTAAATGAAAAACATTTTCAGCGAACGATGTTAGAAGAACTTAAGGATCCCGTATAGATCAAGCTGACGGTATCCAGATGAAGTGTCATTCAGAATGTGAATGAGCGAGAAGATCAAGTGAAGACTTGTAATGTAGAAAGATGAAAATTAAACTATAGACTAGTTTAATGAACTGTATGTATCCTTGGTGGCGGATAAAAGTCACTCTTGTAAGATGAAAAGAATAATGTAATTATCATTATTTGTAATGAGGAAGGTTATAAGGTTTTAGAACCTAGGATTTGATAGTGTATGTGTAACATTCCAGAATTTTGAAGTGTAATATTAAATATTTATTGATTTATATAAGTATTTAATGGATATGATTATTTGTTGAATAAATAATTGTTCAATTTGAGTTGATGTAATTTAGTTAATTATTTGTTGAATAAATAATTTAGGAGCTAAGAAAATTTATTTGCTATGAGATTATATACTAATTTAATTTAATAATTAAGTTAGAGAGCTAATAATGATTAAATGAATTATAGTATTTTAATTGGAATTTGTGATTAAAATAAAGTGTTAGTTGGTTGAATAAAATTATAATTATAAAGAAATGATAGTTTTGTGATAATGATTTATGTGTTAAAGTAATTTAATAGATTAATATTTTAATTGATTAAATTAATTATTTAATTTAATAAAGAGTGTGACAAATAACCTTGCTATAAAGGAGTTGTTAAAATAAATTAAAAGAGTTTAATTCAGTTTTTGCCAAACAAGGCCTAATGCCTATTAAGCCTTTAATATAATTGTATTTTTCCAAACAAGACATAAGGATTAATTGGTTATATTTTTAGTGGTTAGCCAAACAAGCCTTATGACTTTTGATTTTCAAAACTTAAATAAATGATATCAGTTATATATTTTATATTTATATCATATAATAAATATATATTATATCTTATACGTTATATCATAAGACGTAAGAATAGAGGAGAGAGCTTAGAGAGAAGAAAAGAAAAACTCAGAGAAAGAAGAAGAGAAGAAGAAGAAGAGAAGAGAGGAAGAAAGGCTAGAGATTGAAGAAGAAGAAGCTTGAGAATAGAAAGGAATAGCCATCATCATCTTCTTCAAGGTATTTCTCCTATTCTTTTAGTTTTTAAAAGTTTAGTTTTTCTCTTCCCAAATTCTCTGTAGAATCCTTATGTAAACATGAATTTTTGTTGCTATGTGGCTTTATATGACATACTAGTGATGTTAAAACAATTTTCATAAGTTATAGTCAATGTATTGTTATTATGTATATAGTGTGTGAAGAAAACCTTTTTACAGAGAGTTTTTGGTGAATGAGTATGGGTTAATTTAAAGTAGAAATTGAGGGTTAATTAGTTGTTTAGTTGATAAATTGATCATCTAATTTGATAGAGTACGTATAATTATTGATAAGATGCTTTGAATTAATTATTTTGGTTGAAAAACAAAATTTACATTGTTGGTTTTCAATAAAATATAAAAAATGGAGTTTTTATCAAAAACAGTGAAATTGGATGTTTTAAATTCGTTGTTTATGTTGTTATATGGGTAGAAAATGTTAGAAGTTCTTGAATTATGTCTACATGAAGTTTTGTAGGAATTGCACGTGAATTAGTCTGTTAGAAACGAGCTTGTAGGCCAAATTGGCTTTTTTCTCGGTATTGTTGTCAAGTCGTCACCGACATCGAAGTTTTTGGCATAAGTCTTGGGGCCTCGTTGTTATGCTCTCGCAACCGCAACGCTTATCACCATAGCCAGTCATTGCCAGAGTGTATTCAATCGGCAACAGTGCATTATCACTATGCCATAGCACGACCCAAAGTGTAAATCGTATGCCGCATGAAAGTTAAAGCAGAATCGGTCTCGATAGTGTACTTTTTGTACACGAAATTTTAAGAAAAACATTATGTGATGATAGTAGGACTGTAAAATATTGATTTTAGTATTTCTATACTATGAATAATTATGTTATTAAAGATTAACTTGTGTTATAACTTGATTATATGAGTAAATAATCAAACATACATGATGAATGTAGTTAGTTAAGTTTGTAAAGTGGTAGTGACTAACTATGTCATGATGATGTATATATATATATATATACATATAGGGTATTGTGATTCGAATTGATTCGGTTTAGCCTACGAGCAAGGAAAGTTTTCTAATCCTTTATCTTATTGAACTAATTATTGTTTTCAATTTGATTACCTTATAATGATGCAAGCTGTCTAAACTTTGATTTGATGTTGAACAAGTTATTCTTGTATTTCACTTGTTGTTTAGCATGCATAACTAAATTGCTATGCATGTTTAGTATTCAATTCTAATTAACCTTGGCTTAGTATTGTTCAAGCAAGGTATGCTATAATTATTCAAATTGTATGCTATTAGATTATTCCTAAAGCATGATTTTAATTACTATGATTGATTCAATCACGATTATTCTATAGTATAATGTCATTGATTTTATTCAACTAGTCCCTTAGTTGATGTTCGTTGAATTCTAAATCACCTTGAAAGCTTATCCAAACCAAACTTCCTTTGGTACAGACTTGTACTCTAAATACTGAGATGAACAACCCTATTGTTATGATTAGGGGTTAACTTACGATAAGCGTTAAAATGTTTGTGTACAATACATTATGCGAAGGGTCGATCCCCAAATGCACGGGGTCCATATAGTCTTACGACTGTTAAAGTTGGAGTTGAAAGATTACTTGCAACTGTGGACGTAGTTCATGGTCTTACAACCCTCAGTGATGTATATTTTCCATATTTTGGGATTTCAGTTTTTGATTATTATTGACAGAGTACTATTCACTTTGATAAGCCTATTTCGATAGTTATTATTGTTATACTCCTGTTGATTCCATATTATATCCAGTGAGCAATTGTTTTGCTCACTCTTGCATATTTATAAACTCATTGCAGCTAAAGAAGAGAAGGTAGGTGAACCTTCGACTAGCAAAGGAAAGGGAAAAATGTACAAGTGATGAAGACTTGTAATTTTTACTTTGTTTAAGATGTTAGACTTTTATTATGTTGATCTTAGACTTTATTTTAAAGAAGTTATGTAATATTTTCCGCATTTGAATAATGATTAAAGGTTAGATAACCTGGGAGATTTTTATTTAAGTTTAATCCTGTATGGGCAGGTTTTTAATATTCACTTTTATTATAATTGGGTAGTTTAGAAATGAATGTTTTGATTAAGTGAACACCAAATCTTGAGGAAATGAAGTACCAGGATTTGGGGGTGTCACAAGTTGGTATCAAAGCTTTAGGATATGAACCTTAGGTGGGGGAAAAGCCTTAGGAAGTAACCTTTGAAAAGATAGTAGAGATAACTCTTATCAAGTTTTAGGAAAGAAGTAATAAAACACTTATGTGCTTATATGATTTTAATTTATGTACTCGTGAGTGTCGAATAGTAATGATTAATAATTAAAACTTTAAAACTTTTTTGTCAGGATGACTAATGTCGAAGAATCCAGTCAGGCTAGAGAGGAGGGACCTCAAATGCTTATAGTGGAGGAGCCTCGCGACATTCAGGTAGTTTGGGAACAACTACTGCCACGGGAGTCAGCCCCGTTGGTCACAGTAATTAAAGATGAGGATGATGATGTAGAGACAGACGAGGAGGATCCCGTTGAGTTACCACGGGAGAATGAGGATGACGAGGATGAGGAGGAAAGGATTCCACTTAACTCGATAGCAGGCCATATATACGATGAGGTGCATGACCATAACGTGGAACTTCAGGATACAGTTGAAGAGTTGCAGGAGATAGTAAAGTGAACAACATCGCAATGACATAAAAGATGGCGAGATCCGAGGATCATGAAGAGCGGTGACAAATGTCTAGGAGAAACTAGTGCATGCATCAAGGAGAGAAGGAACAATCGATCAAGTGGTCTCTACGAATCAAGAACAAGCTGAGAGAAGAAGCTGCTAAGAAGGAAAGAGCTGAAGATGCTTACGAGGAAGGTTTTCAACGAACCAGATTAGCAGCAAGAGACACGCAAGGAAAGAGGATGAAGATGGAAGAGATGGATAAAGTATTTAACACCGCAATTAATCGAGCTCAAGATCGGGTCATGGGATATCCAATTCAGTTCGAGACGCTGCCATCATTCGTGTTAGATCGTAGAACAATGTTTCGAGTCATGGAGGAAGAACGTGATAGGGCTAAGAAGTATCTTAATAGAACATCGTAGCTATTGTACGATGAGTGAAAGGTTAAATAAATTGTAAATCCCAAGTGTTATGCAACCTATGGAATATGACTATGATGTTGTCCTGAAAATTTTGTAGTTCAGGAAAGTTATGTAGATAGCAATGATGCTATTGTTTTATGTTTTCCAAAAATGTTTTGAATAAATAAAAGTTGTTACTTTATTCAAAGTGTTATGTGTTATGTGGTTATTTCTTTTATGGAGGCAAGTTAATTAGAAAATACTTAAAGAAGCTGAGTAATAGTCTAATAGATGTTTTGTTTTAACAGAAAATGCCTCCCTGCACGTGAAACCACCCGGACAGAGAAACAATGAAAGAACTACTAATAACGACAATGTTGACCAGTAACCCTGATTCAACAACTAGTGACACTCTTGACAGGAGCGTTGCAGAATCAACCACAAAACCGTGGTACAACATTTAAGGATTATAAGGCGGTTGGACCACCTAAATTCCGTGGGTCTATGAATCCAGTCGAAGCACAAATCTAGATTATGGAGATAGAAAAAGTATTCGATGTCGCTAGGGTAGGGATGATCGTAAGATCGCTTTAATATTTATGTTGAAAGCGAAGTTAGTTATTGGTGGCGAGCCAATAAAACTCGTGAAGGGCCGTGGAGTGATGACTTTGGGATAGGTTCAAGGAGTTGTTCTTGAGACATATTTCCGAAAAGTTCAAGAGTCACTAGAAGTGCGGTTTCGGAATTAAAGCAGGAACGATGACGGTAACAATGGAGGTACATGGACCATTGCGGGACTGCAAAGATCAAACAAACCTACGGACCGTAACCTTCAACATGGTTGTGCAAGATGTCAGGCAATCAAAAGATGTAATGTCGTATTACCCCAATAAATGATATTAATGCATATGTATTATTTGATTCAAAGGTGCTACTTGCTCGTTTATATCTCGATGAATTTGCTAAGAGGTTAGAATTGCCCAGGAAGAAGAAATGAATTTTCCTTGAACATAGAAATTACGAATCTGTAAGTAATCCTGTTAGATTCGTATACAAGAACTGTAGGGTGAACATTAAGGAGAATATCTTCTTGGTAGATTTGATTCCGATTAGACTCGGGGAATTTGATGTAATTTTGGGAATGGATTGGCTGTTTAAATATGGAGCGGTAATTGACTGCCAAAAGAAGTGTGTAAACCTTATGACCCCGTCAAAGGTAGTATTTCAAGGTAGCAAGTCGCCTAGACAAATGAAATGTCTGACGACTATGCAGGCCAAGAAATTGTTGAGTCAAGGTTGTGTGGGCTATTTAGCTTACATAGTCAATACTCAGAAGATGGGTGTGAAACTAGAAGATATACTAGTAGTGAGGGAATTCGAAGACGTGTTTCCAGAGGATTTTCCAGGACTTCCTCCTAACAAAGATTTTGAGTTCGTGATCGACTTTAATACCGGGAACAAAGACCGGATATCAAGGCCCCGCATGTAATTGCTCTGGTAGAAATGAAGGAACTGATGGTACAGTTGCAAGAGTTGCTGGACAAGAAATATATTCAACCATGCGTATCACCGTGGGGAGCGCCAGTTTTATTCGTGAAGAAGAAGGACAGAACAATGCGTCTTTGCATTGATTATAGAGAGTTAAACAAGGTCACTATTAAGAATAGGTATCAGTTGCCTAGAATAGATGACTTGTTTGATCAGCTGAAGGGTGTTAAATATTTCTCGAAAATAGATTTGAGAAGTGGGTATCACCAATTGAAGGTAAGAAAGGAGGATATACCTAGAATGGCATTCAGAACTCAGTACGGACATTATGAGTTTCTGGTGATGTCTTTTGGTTTAATAAATGCCCCTGCTGTGTTCATGGATTTGATGAACAGGGTGTTTAATCCATTCTTAGACAAGTTTGTAGTGGTATTTATTGATAACATTCTGGTGTATTCCAAAACTCAAGAAGAACACGTGGAACATTTATGTTTGATATTGGAAACACTAAGGAAGGAAAAGTTGTACGCGAAATTCTCTAAGTACGAATTTTGGCTCGACCGTTTACAATTTTTGGGTCATGTTATTGACAAAGATGGGATTTTAGTGGATCCGTCAAAAGTGGAACCTGTGATCAAATGGGAACAAACAAGAACACCATCAGAAGTGAGGAGTTTCTTGGGACTGGCTGGTTATTATAGAAGATTTATTCAAGATTTTTCTAAGATAGCCACTCCGCTAACAAATTTGGCAAGGAAAGCTGTAAAATTCGTTTGGACGGAGAAATGTGAAGAGAGTTTCCAAGATTTGAAGAAGAAGTTAAGTATAGCACCTGTGTTGACATTACCAGATAATATAGGAAATTTTGTGGTGTATAGTGATGCCTCACACAAGGGGTTGGGTTGTGTTCTTATGCAGAACGACAAAGTTATTGCGTATGCATCAAGACAACTAAAGGATTATGAGAAAGGGTATTCGACTCATGATTTAGAATTGGTTGCAGTTGTATTTGCTCTAAAGATATGGAGACACTATCTTTATTGAGAGAAATGTGAAATCTACACAGACCACAAAAGTCAGAAGTATATTTTCACTCAGAAGGATTTGAACATGCGTCAAAGAAGGTGGATGGAGCTGATAAAAGATTACGATTGTGAGATCTTTTATCATCCGGGCAAAGCGAATGTGGTTGCAGATGCTTTAAGCAGGAAAGGTCGGGTAAAGTTAATGCTAATAACAACTCAGGAGGAGCTCATTTCAGCAATGACAAAACTAGAGTTGGAAATCAAATTTCCAAAAGAATCTGACGAACAAATATTCCATATATAAGCGGGACCAACTTTAGTGGACAAAGAGAAGAATGCTCAACTACAAGATGAAGAGTGTGGGAAAATCAATGATAATCTGACTAAGAGTAGTGATGTAAAATACAAGATCGATACCGACGGACTACTACGGTTTGAGGGAAGAATCTGGGTTCCAGCAACACTAGAGCTGAAAGAAGAAATTTTGACCGAAGCTCATAGCTCAAAATATTCAATTCATCGAGGAAGCATGAAAATGTATCAAGATTTGTGCCGACTTTTTTGGTGGCCGAATATGAAAAGGGATGTTCCAGAATGCGTAGAGAAATGCTTGACATATCAAAGAGTAAAAGTCGAATATCAAAGATCCAGCGGGTTACTTCAACCGTTGGAAATACCGGAATGGAAGTGGGAACACATCACGATGGATTTTGTGGTGGGTCTTCCAACAACTCAGAGAGGATGCGATGCAATTTGGGTGATAGTGGACAGACTGACGAAATTAGCGCACTTTCTACCAATAAAGATTAGATTCAATCTTGATCAGTTGGCAAGATTGTACATTAAAGAGATCGTTTCGAGGCATGGAGTGCTAGTATCAATTGTGTCCGATAGAGATCCGCGATTCACGTCAAATTTCTGGAAGAGACTACAAGAATGCATGGGGACACAGTTGCGAATGAGTACGGCTTATCATCCATAAACAGATGGCCAAAGCTAACGAACAATTCAGACATTGGAAGAAATGCTTAGAGCATGTGTCATGGACTTTAAAGGAAGCGTGAAAGAACAATTACCGTTGGTGGAATTTGCTTACAACAATAGTTATCACGCGAGCATCGGCATGCCACCTTATGAGGCATGTATGCGGCGTAAAGTGCGTAACTCCATTGTCTTTGGGATGAAGTCGGTGAACGCCAACTGTTAGGACCAGAACTGGTACAACAAACTGCGAACGTTGTCAAACTCATCAGGACAAGATTAGTAGCAGCACAAGACAGACATAAATAGTATGCTGATCAACACAGACAAGATCGTGCATTCGACGTAGGAACTTTTGTATTCCTAAAAGTTTCTCCTTGGAAGGGGAAAATCCGTTTCGATAAAAAGGGAAACCTAAGCCCGAGGTTTATTGGACCCTTTGAAGTGCTGCGAAGAGTGGGAGAAGTGGCTTACGAGGTAGCTCTACCTCCAGAGTTGGAAAACATTCATAATGTTTTTCACATTTCGGTGTTACGACCATATAAACCCGACTACAAACATGTGATCGAGTACGAACCGTTGCAGTTCGAGAAAGATTTGTCTTATGAAGAGGTTCCTATCCAGATAGTCGACAGGAAAGAACAAGTGCTCAGGAATAAAGTGATACCTTCTATGAAGGTGATATGGAGGAACCACAACGCTGAAGAAGCTACGTGGGAACTTGAAGAAAAAATGTTGAAAGAGTACCCTGAGTTATTTGTTTAATCTGTGTCATCGATTCTGGGCACAGAATCTTTGTATGTAGGGAAGAATATAACGAATGATTTATTTGAGTTGTGATTCTGAGGACAGAATCCTTGTAAGGAGGGAATGATGTAACATTCCAGAATTTTGAAGTGTAATATTAAATATTTATTGATTTATATAAGTATTTAATGGATATGATTATTTGTTGAATAAATAATTGTTCAATTTGAGTTGATGTGGATTAGTTAATTATTTGTTAAATAAATAATTTAGGAGCTAAAAAAATTTATTTGCTATGAGATTATATACTAATTTAATTTAATAATTAAGTTAGAGAGCTAATAATGATTAAATGAATTATAGTATTTTAATTGGAATTTGTGATTAAAATAAAGTGTTAGTTGGTTGAATAAAATTATAATTATAAAGAAATTATAGTTTTGTGATAATGATTTATGTGTTAAAGTAATTTAATAGATTAATATTTTAATTGATTAAATTGATTATTTAATTTAATAAGGAGTGTGACAAATAACATTGCTATAAAGGAGTTGTCAAAATAAATTAAAAGAGTTTAATTCAGTTTTTGCCAAACAAGGCCTAATGCCTATTAAGTCTTTAATATAATTGTGTTTTTCCAAACAAGACATAAGGGTTAATTGGTTATATTTTTAGTGGTTAGCCAAACAAGCCTTATAGCTTTTGATTTTCAAAACTCAAATAACTGATATCAGTTATATGTTTATCATATAATAAATATATATTATATCTTATACGTTATATCATAAGATGTAAGAATAGAGGAGAGAGGTTAGATAGAAGAAAAGAAAAACTGTGAGAAAGAAGAAGAGAAGAAGAAGAGAAGAGAGGAAGAAAGTCTAGAGATTGAAGAAAAAGAAGCTTGAGAATAGAAAGGAATAGCCATCATCATCTTCTTCAAGGTATTTCTCCTATTCTTTTAGTTTTTAAAAGTTTAGTTTTTCTATTCCCAAATTCTCTGTAGAATCCTTGTGTAAACATGAATTTTTGTTGCGATGTGGCTTTATATGACATACTAGTGATGTTAAAATGATTTTCATAAGTTATAGTCAATGTATTGTTGTTATGTATGTAGTTTGTGAAGAAAACCTTTTCTGAGAGAGTTTTTGGTGAATGGGTATGGGTTAATTTAAAGTAGAAATTGAGGTTAATTAGTTGATAAATTGATCGTCTAATTTGATAGAGTATGTATAATTATTGATAAGATGCTTTGAATTAATTATTTTGGTTGAAAAACAAAATTTATAGTGTTGGTTTTCAATGAAATATAAAAAATGGAGTTTTTGTCAAAAAACAATGAAATTGGATGTTTAAAATTCGTTGTTTTTATGTTGTTGTATGGGTAGAAACACGTTAGAAGTTCTTGAATTATGTCTACATGAAGTTTTTATAGGAATTGCATGTGAATTAGTCTGTTAGAAACGAGCTTGTAGGCCAAATTGGCTTTTTCTTGTCTTCGTTGTCGAAGCCAATGACATCGAAAGTTTGAAGTTTTTGCGTCGTATGGCTGCCCAAGAGATCGTTCATCAGCTAATCATATCATCACCATGTCGCAGTCACGACTTCAGTAGTGTATTCACCATGTAGCAGCTTATATCATCATGCGCTGCAGTACGACCACAATGTAAAAAGCTGTGAAATATGGCATGGCCCGAGTTAGCAGAATGGTCTGACAATGTACTTTTTGTACACGAAATTTTAAGAAAAACATTATGTGATGATAGTAGGACTGTAAAATATTGATTTTAGTATTTCTATACAATGAATAATTATGTTATTAAAGATTAACTTGTGTTATAACTTGATTATGTGAGTAAATAATCAAACATACATGATGAGTGTAGTTAGTTAAGTTTGTAAAGTGGTAGTGACTAACTATGTCATGATGATGTATATATATATATATAGGGTATTGTGTTTCGAATTGATTCGGTTTAGCCTACGAGCAAGGAAAGTTTTCTAATCCTTTATCTTATTGAACTAATTATTGTATTCAATTCGATTACCTTATAATTCAGTTTTTGCCAAACAAGGCCTAATGCCTATTAAGTCTTTAACATAATTGTGTTTATCCAAACAAGGCATAAGGATTAATTGGTTATATTTTTAGTGGTTAGCCAAACAAGCCTTATGGCTTTTGATTTTCAAAACTCAAATAAGCGATATCGCTTATATATTTTATATTTATATCATATAATAAATATATATTATATCTTATATGTTATATGTTATATCATAAGACGTAAGAATAGAGGAGAGAGGTTTAGAGAAGAAAAGAAAAATTCAGAGAAAGAAGAAGAGAAGAAGAAGAGAAGAGAGGAAGAAAGGCTAGAGATTGAAGAAAAAGAAGCTTGAGAATAGAAAGGAATAGCCATCATCATCTTCTTCTTTAGGGTATTTCTCCTATTCTTTTAGTTTTTAAAAGTTTAGTTTTTCTATTCCCAAATTCTCTGTAGAATCCTTGTGTAAACATGAATTTTTGTTGCGATGTGGCTTTATATGACATACTAGTGATGTTAAAATGATTTTCATAAGTTATAGTCAATGTATTGTTGTTATGTATGTAGTTTGTGAAGAAAACCTTTTTGAGAGATTTTTTTGGTGAATGGGTATGGGTTAATTTAAAGTAGAAATTGAGGGTTAATTAGTTGATAAATTGATCGTCTAATTTGATAGAGTATGTATAATTATTGATAAGATGCTTTGAATTAATTATTTTGGTTGAAAAACAAAATTTATAGTGTTGGTTTTCAATGAAATATAAAAAATGGAGTTTTTGTCAAAAACAATGAAATTGGATGTTTAAAATTCGTTGTTTATGTTGTTGTATGGGTAGAAACACGTTAGAAGTTCTTGAATTATGTCTACATAAAGTTTTATAGGAATTGCATGTGAATTAGTACATTAGAAAGCGAGCTTGTAGGCCAAATTGGCTTTTTCTTGTCTTTGTTGTCAAGTCACAATGATCGATCATGAAGTTTTGCGTCGTAGCTTCGATGAAGTACGTTCTTTGGACGCATAATGTCATCCATCATATCATGGCAAGCAACCAGAGTATGTATTCACAGGCTGCGGCAAATATTATCATCACCATGCCTAAATAGTGACCCACAATGTAAATGGCGTTGTATGGGGTACGAGTTAGCGAATGGTCGACAATGTACTTTTGTACACTAAATTTTAAGAAAAACATTATGTGATGATGATAGTAGGATCAGAAAATATTGATTTTAGTATTTCTATACAATGAATAATTATGTTATTAAAGATTAACTTGTGTTATAACTTGATTATGTGAGTAAATAATCAAACATACATGATGAGTGTAGTTAGTTAAGTTTGTAAAGTGGTAGTGACTAACTATGTCATGATGATGTATATATATATATATAGGGTATTGTGTTTCGAATTGATTCGGTTTAGCCTACGAGCAAGGAAAGTTTTCTAATCCTTTATCTTATTGAACTAATTATTGCTTTCAATTCGATTACCTTATAATTCAGTTTTTGCCAAACAAGACCTAATGCCTATTAGGTCTTTAACATAATTGTGTTTTTCCAAACAAGGCATAAGGATTAATTGGTTATATTTTTAGTGGTTAGCCAAACAAGCCTTATGGCTTTTGATTTTCAAAACTCAAATAACTGATATCAGTTATATATTTTATATTTATATCATATAATAAATATATATTATATCTTATATGTTATATGTTATATCGACGTAAGAATAGAGGAGAGAGGTTAGAGAGAAGAAAAGAAAAATTCAGAGAAAGAAGAAGAGAAGAAGAAGAGAAGAGAGGAAGAAAGGCTAGAGATTGAAGAAAAAGAAGCTTGAGAATAGAAAGGAATGGCCATCATCATCTTCTTCAGGGTATTTCTCCTATTCTTTTAGTTTTTAAAAGTTTAGTTTTTCTATTCCCAAATTCTCTGTAGAATCCTTGTGTAAACATGAATTTTTGTTGCGATGTGGCTTTATATGACATACTAGTGATGTTAAAATGATTTTCATAAGTTATAGTCAATGTATTGTTGTTATGTATGTAGTTTGTGAAGAAAACCTTTTTACAGAGAGTTTTTGGTGAATGGGTATGGGTTAATTTAAAGTAGAAATTGAGGGTTAATTAGTTGATAAATTGATCGTCTAATTTGATAGAGTATGTATAATTATTGATAAGATGCTTTGAATTAATTATTTTGGTTGAAAAACAAAATTTATAGTGTTGGTTTTCAATGAAATATAAAAATGGAGTTTTGTCAAAAACAATGAAATTGGATGTTTAAAATTAGATTTGTTTATGTTGTTGTATGGGTAGAAACACGTTAGAAGTTCTTGAATTATGTCTACATGAAGTTTTTATAGGAATTGCATGTGAATTAGTCCGTTAGAAAACGAGCTTGTAGGCCAAATTGGCTTTTCTTGCATCTTTGTTGTCAAGACATCGGTTTAATCTTTGAAGTTTTTCAAGTCATGGCATCGCATAACGTTCTTTGGCATTATCACCATCATCACCATCTTGTGCCAGAGTGAATGTATTCACCGCCAGCAGCATATTATCATCACTGTGCAGCAATACGACTCCACAATAAATCGTAGGCCATGGCGCGAGTTAAGCGAATGGTTCGACAATGTACTTTTGTACACGAAATTTTAAGAAAAACATTATGTGATGATAGTAGGACTGTAAAATATTGATTTTAGTATTTCTATACAATGAATAATTATGTTATTAAAGATTAACTTGTGTTATAACTTGATTATGTGAGTAAATAATCAAACATACATGATGAGTGTGTAGTTAGTTAAGTTTGTAAAGTGGTAGTGACTAACTATGTCATGATGATGTATATATATATATATAGGGTATTGTGTTTGAATTGATTGGTTTAGCCTACGAGCAAGGAAAGTTTTCTAATCCTTTATCTTATTGAACTAATTATTGTTTTCAATTCGATTACCTTATAATTGAGCTTTTTTGCCAAACAAGGCCTAATGCCTATTAAGTCTTTAACATAATTGTGTTTTTCCAAACAAGGCATAAGGATTAATTGGTTATATTTTTTAGTGGTTAGCCAAACAAGCCTTATTGCTTTTGATTTTCAAAACTCAAATAAGCGATATCGATTATATATTTTATATTTATATCATATAATAAATATATATTATATCTTATATGTTATATGTTATATCATAAGGCGTAAGAATAGAGGAGAGAGGTTAGAGAGAAGAAAAGAAAAATCCAGAGAAAGAAGAAGAGAAGAAGAAGAAGAGAGGAAGAAAGGCTAGAGATTGAAGAAAAGAAGCTTGAGAATAGAAAGGAATAGCCATCATCATCTTCTTCTTGTGGTATTTCTCCTATTCTTTTAGTTTTTAAAAGTTTAGTTTTTCTATTCCCAAATTCTCTGTAGAATCCTTGTGTAAACATGAATTTTTGTTGCGATGTGGCTTTATATGACATACTAGTGATGTTAAAATGATTTTCATAAGTTATAGTCAATGTATTGTTGTTATGTATGTAGTTTGTGAAGAAAACCTTTTTACAGAGAGTTTTTGGTGAATGGGTATGGGTTAATTTAAAGTAGAAATTGAGGGTTAATTAGTTGATAAATTGATCGTCTAATTTGATAGAGTATGTATAATTATTGATAAGATGCTTTGAATTAATTATTTTGGTTGAAAAACAAAATTTATAGTGTTGGTTTTCAATGAAATATAAAAAATGGAGTTTTTGTCAAAAACAATGAAATTGGATGTTTAAAATTCGTTGTTTATGTTGTTGTATGGGTAGAAACACGTTAGAAGTTCTTGAATTATGTCTACATGAAGTTTTTATAGGAATTGCATGTGAATTAGTGCGTTAGAAAGCGAGCTTGTAGGCCAAATTGGCTTTTCTCTTCTTTGTTGTCGAAGTCGCCATGACATCGAAAGTTTTGAAGAAGTTTTGCGTCAAGTGTATGACATCAGTAATACATTCTTATCGCTTATGTATTTCATCAAGTCATGTTGGCAACCTTCCGTGAGTGTATTCACCAGCCATAGCACATAATTAACGCCATGCTGCATGTAATGCAACCACAATGTAAATCGTGGCGCCATGATGCGAGTTAGAAGCGATAATGGTCGACAATGTACTTTTTGTACACAAAATTTTAAGAAAAACATTATGTGATGATAGTAGGACTGTAAAATATTGATTTTAGTATTTCTATACAATGAATAATTATGTTATTAAAGATTAACTTGTGTTATAACTTGATTATGTGAGTAAAAATTAAACATACATGATGAGTGTAGTTAGTTAAGTTTGTAAAGTGGTAGTGACTAACTATGTCATGATGATGTATATATATATATATATATATATATATAGGGTATTGTGTTTCGAATTGATTCGGTTTAGCCTACGAGCAAGGAAAGTTTTCTAATCCTTTATCTTATTGAACTAATTATTGTTTTCAATTCGATTACCTTATAATTCAGTTTTTGCCAAACAAGGCCTAATGCCTATTAAGTCTTTAACATAATTGTGTTTTTCCAAACAAGGCATAAGGATTAATTGGTTATATTTTTAGTGGTTAGCCAAACAAGCCTTATGGCTTTTGATTTTCAAAACTCAAATAACTGATATCAGTTATATATTTTATATTTATATCATATAATAAATATATATTATATCTTATATGTTATATGTTATATCGACGTAAGAATAGAGGAGAGAGGTTAGAGAGAAGAAAAGAAAAATTCAGAGAAAGAAGAAGAGAAGAAGAAGAGAAGAGAGGAAGAAAGGCTAGAGATTGAAGAAAAGAAGCTTGAGAATAGAAAGGAATGGCCATCATCATCTTCTTGTGGTATTTCTCCTATTCTTTTAGTTTTTAAAAGTTTAGTTTTTCTATTCCCAAATTCTCTGTAGAATCCTTGTGTAAACATGAATTTTTGTTGCGATGTGGCTTTATATGACATACTAGTGATGTTAAAATGATTTTCATAAGTTATAGTCAATGTATTGTTGTTATGTATGTAGTTTGTGAAGAAAACCTTTTACGAGAGAGTTTTTGGTGAATGGGTATGGGTTAATTTAAAGTAGAAATTGAGGGTTAATTAGTTGATAAATTGATCGTCTAATTTGATAGAGTATGTATAATTATTGATAAGATGCTTTGAATTAATTATTTTGGTTGAAAAACAAAATTTATAGTGTTGGTTTTCAATGAAATATAAAAAATGGAGTTTTTGTCAAAAAACAATGAAATTGGATGTTTAAAATTCGTTGTTTATGTTGTTGTATGGGTAGAAACACGTTAGAAGTTCTTGAATTATGTCTACATGAAGTTTTTATAGGAATTGCATGTGAATTAGTCTGTTAGAAACGAGCTTGTAGGCCAAATTGGCTTTTTCTTGTCTTGTTGTCGGTTGTCACAAACCGACATCTGAAGTTTTTCGTCGCATGCGCCCAAGAAGATACGCATCTTGGGTGCAATCATCATCATCTTATATTAGCAAGTCACGTCAGAGTGTATTCACGCGCAGCCATGTCATTCATCACCATGCCGCCAGTCATGCGACTCCACAATGTAAATCGTGGCGCCATGGCTTGAGTTAGCGTAATGGTCCGACAATGTACTTTTGTACACGTAAATTTTAAGAAAAACATTATGTGATGATAGTAGGATCGTAAAATATTGATTTTAGTATTTCTATACAATGAATAATTATGTTATTAAAGATTAACTTGTGTTATAACTTGATTATGTGAGTAAATAATCAAACATACATGATGAGTGTAGTTAGTTAAGTTTGTAAAGTGGTAGTGACTAACTATGTCATGATGATGTATATATATATATATAGGGTATTGTGTTTCGAATTGATTCGGTTTAGCCTACGAGCAAGGAAAGTTTTCTAATCCTTTATCTTATTGAACTAATTATTGTTTTCAATTCGATTACCTTATAATTCAGTTTTTGCCAAACAAGGCCTAATGCCTATTAAGTCTTTAACATAATTGTGTTTTTCCAAACAAGGCATAAGGATTAATTGGTTATATTTTTAGTGGTTAGCCAAACAAGCCTTATTGCTTTTGATTTTCAAAACTCAAATAACTGATATCAGTTATATATTTTATATTTATATCATATAATAAATATATATTATATCTTATATGTTATATGTTATATCATAAGACGTAAGAATAGAGGAGAGAGGTTAGAGAGAAGAAAAGAAAAATCCAGAGAAAGAAGAAGAGAAGAAGAAGAGAGAGAGGAAGAAAGGCTAGAGATTGAAGAAAAGAAGCTTGAGAATGGTGAAAGGAATAGCCATCATCATCTTCTTCTTCGTGGTATTTCTCCTATTCTTTTAGTTTTTAAAAGTTTAGTTTTTCTATTCCCAAATTCTCTCTGTAGAATCCTTGTGTAAACATGAATTTTTGTTGCGATGTGGCTTTATATGACATACTAGTGATGTTAAAATGATTTTCATAAGTTATAGTCAATGTATTGTTGTTATGTATGTAGTTTGTGAAGAAAACCTTTTTACTGAGAGAGTTTTTGGTGAATGGGTATGGGTTAATTTAAAGTAGAAATTGAGGGTTAATTAGTTGATAAATTGATCGTCTAATTTGATAGAGTATGTATAATTATTGATAAGATGCTTTGAATTAATTATTTTGGTTGAAAAACAAAATTTATAGTGTTGGTTTTCAATGAAATATAAAAATGGAGTTTTGTCAAAAACAATGAAATTGGATGTTTAAAATTCGTTGTTTATGTTGTTGTATGGGTAGAAACACGTTAGAAGTTCTTGAATTATGTCTACATGAAGTTTTTATAGGAATTGCATGTGAATTAGTCTACATTAGAAACGAGCTTGTAGGCCAAATTGCTTTTTTTTCTTGTGTTGTTAAGCCGCCACCGATATCGAAGTTTTATGCGTCATGCGCAACCAAGAGTACATTCTTGGCGGTATGGCTCATTATCATCACCATCTTAGTAACCGTCACCAGTAGTGTATTCACCAGCAAATAGCCATAATTATAATCACCTAGCATGTAGCGACCCACAATGTAAATCGTGGGCTTGCATGATGAAAGTTAGCAGTATGAATCCGACAATGTACTTTTTGTACACAAAATTTTAAGAAAAACATTATGTGATGATAGTATGACTGTAAAATATTGATTTTAGTATTTCTATACAATGAATAATTATGTTATTAAAGATTAACTTGTGTTATAACTTGATTATGTGAGTAAATAATCAAACATACATGATGAGTGTAGTTAGTTAAGTTTGTAAAGTGGTAGTGACTAACTATGTCATGATGATGTATATATATATATATAGGGTATTGTGTTTCGAATTGATTCGGTTTAGCCTACGAGCAAGGAAAGTTTTCTAATCCTTTATCTTATTGAACTAATTATTGTTTTCAATTCGATTACCTTATAATTCAGTTTTTGCCAAACAAGGCCTAATGCCTATTAAGTCTTTAACATAATTGTGTTTTTCCAAACAAGGCATAAGGATTAATTGGTTATATTTTTAGTGGTTAGCCAAACAAGCCTTATTGCTTTTGATTTTCAAAACTCAAATAACTGATATCAGTTATATATTTTATATTTATATCATATAATAAATATATATTATATCTTATATGTTATATGTTATATCATAAGACGTAAGAATAGAGGAGAGAGGTTAGAGAGAAGAAAAGAAAATCCGAGAGAAAGAAGAAAGAAGAAGAAGAGAAGAGAGGAAGAAAGGCTAGAGATTGAAGAAAAGAAGCTTGAGAATAGAAAGGAATAGCCATCATCATCTTCTTCTTCGTGGTATTTCTCCTATTCTTTTAGTTTTTAAAAGTTTAGTTTTTCTATTCCCAAATTCTCTCAGAGAATCCTTGTGTAAACATGAATTTTGTTGCGATGTGGCTTTATATGACATACTAGTGATGTTAAAATGATTTTCATAAGTTATAGTCAATGTATTGTTGTTATGTATGTAGTTTGTGAAGAAAACCTTTTTCTGAGAGAGTTTTTGGTGAATGGGTATGGGTTAATTTAAAGTAGAAATTGAGGGTTAATTAGTTGATAAATTGATCGTCTAATTTGATAGAGTATGTATAATTATTGATAAGATGCTTTGAATTAATTATTTTGGTTGAAAAACAAAATTTATAGTGTTGGTTTTCAATGAAATATAAAAAATGGAGTTTTGTCAAAAAAAAACAATGAAATTGGATGTTTAAAATTCGTTGTTTATGTTGTTGTATGGGTAGAAACACGTTAGAAGTTCTTGAATTATGTCTACATAAAGTTTTTATAGAATTGCATGTGAATTAGTCCGTTAGAAAGCGAGCTTGTAGGCCAAATTGGCTTTTTTTCTTATCTTGTTGTCGGCCGCTGGCGATCGACATCGAAGTTTTGCGTCATGTATTGCTCCAAGAAGAGATACATGGCCAGCAGTCATTATCACCATATACAGCAGTCACGGCAACTTAGATGTATTCATTCTTGTATCAATATCATCATGCCTGGCAATAGCGACCTCCACAATGTAAATCGTGGAAATATGTGCATGAAAGTTAGCGTAATGGTCTCGACAATGTACTTTTTGTATTTAAATTTTAAGAAAAACATTATGTGATGATAGTAGGACTGTAAAATATTGATTTTAGTATTTCTATACAATGAATAATTATGTTATTAAAGATTAACTTGTGTTATAACTTGATTATGTGAGTAAATAATCAAACATACATGATGAGTGTAGTTAGTTAAGTTTGTAAAGTGGTAGTGACTAACTATGTCATGATGATGTATATATATATATATATAGGGTATTGTGTTTCGAATTGATTCGGTTTAGCCTACGAGCAAGGAAAGTTTTCTAATCCTTTATCTTATTGAACTAATTATTGTATTCAATTCGATTACCTTATAATTCAGTTTTTGCCAAACAAGGCCTAATGCCTATTAAGTCTTTAACATAATTGTGTTTTTCCAAACAAGGCATAAGGATTAATTGGTTATATTTTTAGTGGTTAGCCAAACAAGCCTTATGGCTTTTGATTTTCAAAACTCAAATAACTGATATCAGTTATATATTTTATATTTATATCATATAATAAATATATATTATATCTTATATGTTATATGTTATATCATAAGACGTAAGAATAGAGGAGAGAGGTTAGAGAGAAGAAAAGAAAAATTCAGAGAAAGAAGAAGAGAAGAAGAAGAGAAGAGAGGAAGAAAGGCTAGAGATTGAAGAAAAAGAAGCTTGAGAATAGAAAGGAATAGCCATCATCATCTTCTTCTTTAGGGTATTTCTCCTATTCTTTTAGTTTTTAAAAGTTTAGTTTTTCTATTCCCAAATTCTCTCTGTAGAATCCTTGTGTAAACATGAATTTTGTTGCGATGTGGCTTTATATGACATACTAGTGATGTTAAAATGATTTTCATAAGTTATAGTCAATGTATTGTTGTTATGTATGTAGTTTGTGAAGAAAACCTTTTTTCTGAGAGAGTTTTTGGTGAATGGGTATGGGTTAATTTAAAGTAGAAATTGAGGGTTAATTAGTTGATAAATTGATCGTCTAATTTGATAGAGTATGTATAATTATTGATAAGATGCTTTGAATTAATTATTTTGGTTGAAAAACAAAATTTATAGTGTTGGTTTTCAATGAAATATAAAAAATGGAGTTTTTGTCAAAAACAATGAAATTGGATGTTTAAAATTCGTTGTTTATGTTGTTGTATGGGTAGAAACACGTTAGAAGTTCTTGAATTATGTCTACATGAAGTTTTTATAGGAATTGCATGTGAATTAGTCTGTTAGAAACGAGCTTGTAGGCCAAATTGGCTTTTTTTGTTTGTTGTCGGTTACGTCAATCGACATCGAAGTTTTTGCGTCATGCGCGCCATGCCCAAGAGTCTTTATTACTGAAAAGCCATTAACCATTATCACCATATATAGTCACGCTTTCAGAGTGTATTCACATGTACATGCAAATCATATAACTACGCATGCAGTCACGACTCCACAATGTAAATCGTGGTAAATATGCATGCGAAGTTAGCGTAATGGTCTCCGACAATGTACTTTTTGTACACAAAATTTTAAGAAAAACATTATGTGATGATAGTAGGACTGTAAAATATTGATTTTAGTATTTCTATACAATGAATAATTATGTTATTAAAGATTAACTTGTGTTATAACTTGATTATGTGAGTAAAAATTAAACATACATGATGAGTGTAGTTAGTTAAGTTTGTAAAGTGGTAGTGACTAACTATGTCATGATGATGTATATATATATATATATATATATATATATATAGGGTATTGTGTTTCGAATTGATTCGGTTTAGCCTACGAGCAAGGAAAGTTTTCTAATCCTTTATCTTATTGAACTAATTATTGTTTTCAATTCGATTACCTTATAATTCAGTTTTTGCCAAACAAGGCCTAATGCCTATTAAGTCTTTAACATAATTGTGTTTTTCCAAACAAGGCATAAGGATTAATTGGTTATATTTTTAGTGGTTAGCCAAACAAGCCTTATGGCTTTTGATTTTCAAAACTCAAATAACTGATATCAGTTATATATTTTATATTTATATCATATAATAAATATATATTATATCTTATATGTTATATGTTATATCGACGTAAGAATAGAGGAGAGAGGTTAGAGAGAAGAAAAGAAAAATTCAGAGAAAGAAGAAGAGAAGAAGAAGAGAAGAGAGGAAGAAAGGCTAGAGATTGAAGAAAAAGAAGCTTGAGAATAGAAAGGAATGGCCATCATCATCTTCTTCAGGGTATTTCTCCTATTCTTTTAGTTTTAAAAGTTTAGTTTTTCTATTCCCAAATTCTCCTGTAGAATCCTTGTGTAAACATGAATTTTTTGTCATGATGTGGCTTTTATATGACATACTAGTGATGTTAAAATGATTTTCATAAGTTATAGTCAATGTATTGTTGTTATGTATGTAGTTTGTGAAGAAAACCTTTTACGTAGAGAGTTTTTGGTGAATGGGTATGGGTTAATTTAAAGTAGAAATTGAGGGTTAATTAGTTGATAAATTGATCGCCTAATTTGATAGAGTATGTATAATTATTGATAAGATGCTTTGAATTAATTATTTTGGTTGAAAAACAAAATTTATAGTGTTGGTTTTCAATGAAATATAAAAAATGGAGTTTTTGTCAAAAAACAATGAAATTGGATGTTTAAAATTCGTTGTTTATGTTGTTGTATGGGTAGAAACACGTTAGAAGTTCTTGAATTATGTCTACATGAAGTTTTTATAGGAATTGCATGTGAATTAGTCTGTTAGAAACGAGCTTGTAGGCCAAATTGGCTTTTTCTTGTATCGTTGTCGTGTCGGCCATCGACATCGAAGTTTTTGCGTCATATGGCAACCCCATGCCCAATCGTTATCGTTATCGCAATGTTTATCACCATGTCATGCCGCAGTACGATCAGAGTGTATTCACCGGCACCATCAATCATCATATATCACCATGCCGCAAATATGTAATTCCACAATGTAAATCGTAGCCATGGCATGAAAGAAGCGTAATGGTCCGACAATGTACTTTTGTACACGTAAATTTTAAGAAAAACATTATGTGATGATAGTAGGATCTGTAAAATATTGATTTTAGTATTTCTATACAATGAATAATTATGTTATTAAAGATTAACTTGTGTTATAACTTGATTATGTGAGTAAATAATCAAACATACATGATGAGTGTAGTTAGTTAAGTTTGTAAAGTGGTAGTGACTAACTATGTCATGATGATGTATATATATATATATAGGTATTGTGTTTGAATTGATTCGGTTTAGCCTACGAAAGCAAGGAAAGTTTTCTAATCCTTTATCTTATTGAACTAATTATTGTATTCAATTCGATTACCTTATAATTCGATTTTTGCCAAACAAGGCCTAATGCCTATTAAGTCTTTAACATAATTGTGTTTTCCAAACAAGGCATAAGGATTAATTGGTTATATTTTTAGTGGTTAGCCAAACAAGCCTTATGGCTTTTGATTTTCAAAACTCAAATAACTGATATCAGTTATATATTTTATATTTATATCATATAATAAATATATATTATATCTTATATGTTATATGTTATATCATAAGACGTAAGAATAGAGGAGAGAGGTTAGAGAGAAGAAAAGAAAAATTCAGAGAAAGAAGAAGAGAAGAAGAAGAGAAGAGAGGAAGAAAGGCTAGAGATTGAAGAAAAAAGAAGCTTGAGAATAGAAAGGAATAGCCATCATCATCTTCTTCTTTTAGGTATTTCTCCTATTCTTTTAGTTTTTAAAAGTTTAGTTTTCTATTCCCAAATTCTCTGTAGAATCCTTGTGTAAACATGAATTTTTGTTGCATGATGTGGCTTTATATGACATACTAGTGATGTTAAAATGATTTTCATAAGTTATAGTCAATGTATTGTTGTTATGTATGTAGTTTGTGAAGAAAACCTTTTCTGAGAGATTTTTTGGTGAATGGGTATGGGTTAATTTAAAGTAGAAATTGAGGGTTAATTAGTTGATAAATTGATCGCCTAATTTGATAGAGTATGTATAATTATTGATAAGATGCTTTGAATTAATTATTTTGGTTGAAAAACAAAATTTATAGTGTTGGTTTTCAATGAAATATAAAAATGGAGTTTTTGTCAAAAAAACAATGAAATTGGATGTTTAAAATTCGTTGTTTATGTTGTTGTATGGGTAGAAACACGTTAGAAGTTCTTGAATTATGTCTACATAAAGTTTTTATAGGAATTGCATGTGAATTAGTCCGTTAGAAAACGAGCTTGTAGGCCAAATTGGCTTTTTCTTGATTGTTGTCGAAAGCCGTCAACCGACATCGAAAGTTTTGCGTCAAGCGCTACCAAGAGATCGTTTTGGAAATAAGCAATCATTATCACCATACATCTTGTGGCTTCAGAAAGTGTATTCATTTGCAATATATCATTATCACCATGCCGCAAATCACGACTCCACAATGTAAATCGAAATGCGCCATGAAAGTTAGTTATGAGAATGGTCTCGACAATGTACTTTTGTACACGTAAATTTTAAGAAAAACATTATGTGATGATAGTAGAGTGTAAAATATTGATTTTAGTATTTCTATACAATGAATAATTATGTTATTAAAGATTAACTTGTGTTATAACTTGATTATGTGAGTAAATAATCAAACATACATGATGAGTGTAGTTAGTTAAGTTTGTAAAGTGGTAGTGACTAACTATGTCATGATGATGTATATATATATATATATAGGTATTGTGTTTGAATTGATTCGGTTTAGCCTATTTAGCAAGGAAAGTTTTCTAATCCTTTATCTTATTGAACTAATTATTGCTTTCAATTCGATTACCTTATAATTCAGTTTTTGCCAAACAAGACCTAATGCCTATTAAGTCTTTAACATAATTGTGTTTTTCCAAACAAGGCATAAGGATTAATTGGTTATATTTTTAGTGGTTAGCCAAACAAGCCTTATGGCTTTTGATTTTCAAAACTCAAATAACTCGATATCGCATTATATATTTTATATTTATATCATATAATAAATATATATTATATCTTATATGTTATATGTTATATCGACGTAAGAATAGAGAGAGAGGTTAGAGAGAAGAAAAGAAAAATTCAGAGAGAAAGAAGAGAGAAGAAGAAGAGAAGAGAGGAAGAAAGGCTAGAGATTGAAGAAAAGAAGCTTGAGAATGAAAGGAATGGCCATCATCATCTTCTTCTTGTGGTATTTCTCCTATTCTTTTAGTTTTAAAAGTTTAGTTTTTCTATTCCCAAATTCTCTGTAGAATCCTTGTGTAAACATGAATTTTTGTTGCGATGTGGCTTTATATGACATACTAGTGATGTTAAAATGATTTTCATAAGTTATAGTCAATGTATTGTTGTTATGTATGTAGTTTGTGAAGAAAACCTTTTTACAGAGAGTTTTTGGTGAATGGGTATGGGTTAATTTAAAGTAGAAATTGAGGGTTAATTAGTTGATAAATTGATCGTCTAATTTGATAGAGTATGTATAATTATTGATAAGATGCTTTGAATTAATTATTTTGGTTGAAAAACAAAATTTATAGTGTTGGTTTTCAATGAAATATAAAAAATGGAGTTTTTGTCAAAAACAATGAAATTGGATGTTTAAAATTCGTTGTTTATGTTGTTGTATGGGTAGAAACACGTTAGAAGTTCTTGAATTATGTCTACATGAAGTTTTTATAGGAATTGCATGTGAATTAGTCTGTTAGAAACGAGCTTGTAGGCCAAATTGGCTTTTTCTTGTCATTGTTGTCGAAATTTGCCAATGACATCGGTTTGAAGTCACAAATACATGCCCAAAGAGTACGTTATCAAAAGTACAGTCATCATCACCATATGCAACACGGCTTCAGAGTGTATTCACCGTGGCACAAATATTATCACCACGCAGCAATGACTCCACAATGTAAATCGTAGCCATGGCATGAAAGTTAGCGAGTAATGGTCTGACAATGTACTTTTTGTACACAAAATTTTAAGAAAAACATTATGTGATGATAGTAGGACTGTAAAATATTGATTTTAGTATTTCTATACAATGAATAATTATGTTATTAAAGATTAACTTGTGTTATAACTTGATTATGTGAGTAAATAATCAAACATACATGATGAGTGTAGTTAGTTAAGTTTGTAAAGTGGTAGTGACTAACTATGTCATGATGATATATATATATATATATATATATAGGGTATTGTGTTTCAATTGATTCTGGTTTAGCCTACTGAGCAAGGAAAGTTTTCTAATCCTTTATCTTATTGAACTAATTATTGTTTTCAATTCGATTACCTTATAATTCAGTTTTTGCCAAACAAGGCCTAATGCCTATTAAGTCTTTAACATAATTGTGTTTTTCCAAACAAGGCATAAGGATTAATTGGTTATATTTTTAGTGGTTAGCCAAACAAGCCTTATTGCTTTTGATTTTCAAAACTCAAATAACTGATATCAGTTATATATTTTATATTTATATCATATAATAAATATATATTATATCTTATATGTTATATGTTATATCATAAGACGTAAGAATAGAGGAGAGAGGTTAGAGAGAAGAAAAGAAAAATCCAGAGAAAGAAGAAGAGAAGAAGAAGAGAAGAGAGGAAGAAAGGCTAGAGATTGAAGAAAAAGAAGCTTGAGAATAGAAAGGAATAGCCATCATCATCTTCTTCTTCAGGGTATTTCTCCTATTCTTTTAGTTTTTAAAAGTTTAGTTTTTCTATTCCCAAATTCTCTGTAGAATCCTTGTGTAAACATGAATTTTTGTTGCGATGTGGCTTTATATGACATACTAGTGATGTTAAAATGATTTTCATAAGTTATAGTCAATGTATTGTTGTTATGTATGTAGTTTGTGAAGAAAACCTTTTTACAGAGAGTTTTTGGTGAATGGGTATGGGTTAATTTAAAGTAGAAATTGAGGGTTAATTAGTTGATAAATTGATCGTCTAATTTGATAGAGTATGTATAATTATTGATAAGATGCTTTGAATTAATTATTTTGGTTGAAAAACAAAATTTATAGTGTTGGTTTTCAATGAAATATAAAAAATGGAGTTTTTGTCAAAAACAATGAAATTGGATGTTTAAAATTCGTTGTTTATGTTGTTGTATGGGTAGAAACACGTTAGAAGTTCTTGAATTATGTCTACATGAAGTTTTTATAGGAATTGCATGTGAATTAGTCTGTTAGAAACGAGCTTGTAGGCCAAATTGGCTTTTTTCTTGTATCGTTGTCAAGTCGCCACCGATGAAATCGAAGTTTTTGAAGTTTTCATGCCATGCCCAAGAGTATACATTATCGGGCCAAGCAGTCATCATCATGTATCTCATCATATTGGCAATGGCGGCTTCAGAGTGTATTCACCATACCGCAAATACATGACCATGCTGCAACATGCGACCACAATGTAAATCGTAGGTATGTATAAGAAAGTTAGCGTAATGGTCTCGACAATGTACTTTTGTACACAAAATTTTAAGAAAAACATTATGTGATGATAGTAGGATCAGAAAATATTGATTTTAGTATTTCTATACAATGAATAATTATGTTATTAAAGATTAACTTGTGTTATAACTTGATTATGTGAGTAAAAAATAAACATACATGATGAGTGTAGTTAGTTAAGTTTGTAAAGTGGTAGTGACTAACTATGTCATGATGATGTATATATATATATATATATATATATAGGGTATTGTGTTTCGAATTGATTCGGTTTAGCCTACGAGCAAGGAAAGTTTTCTAATCCTTTATCTTATTGAACTAATTATTGTTTTCAATTCGATTACCTTATAATTCAGCTTTTTGCCAAACAAGGCCTAATGCCTATTAAGTCTTTAACATAATTGTGTTTTTCCAAACAAGGCATAAGGATTAATTGGTTATATTTTTAGTGGTTAGCCAAACAAGCCTTTTATGGCTTTTGATTTTCAAAACTCAAATAATCGATATCGATTATATATTTTATATTTATATCATATAATAAATATATATTATATCTTATATGTTATATGTTATATCGACGTAAGAATAGAGGAGAGAGGTTAGAGAGAAGAAAAGAAAAATTCAGAGAAAGAAGAAGAGAAGAAGAAGAGAAGAGAGGAAGAAAGGCTAGAGATTGAAGAAAAAGAAGCTTGAGAATAGAAAGGAATGGCCATCATCATCTTCTTCAGGGTATTTCTCCTATTCTTTTAGTTTTTAAAAGTTTAGTTTTTCTATTCCCAAATTCTCTGTAGAATCCTTGTGTAAACATGAATTTTTGTTGCGATGATGGCTTTATATGACATACTAGTGATGTTAAAATGATTTTCATAAGTTATAGTCAATGTATTGTTGTTATGTATGTAGTTTGTGAAGAAAACCTTTTTACAGAGAGTTTTTGGTGAATGGGTATGGGTTAATTTAAAGTAGAAATTGAGGGTTAATTAGTTGATAAATTGATCGTCTAATTTGATAGAGTATGTATAATTATTGATAAGATGCTTTGAATTAATTATTTTGGTTGAAAAACAAAATTTATAGTGTTGGTTTTCAATGAAATATAAAAATGGAGTTTTTGTCAAAACAATGAAATTGGATGTTTAAAATTGTTGTTTATGTTGTTGTATGGGTAGAAACACGTTAGAAGTTCTTGAATTATGTCTACATAAAGTTTTTATAGGAATTGCATGTGAATTAGTCCGTTAGAAACGAGCTTGTAGGCCAAATTGGCTTTTTCTTGCATCGTTGTCGAAAGTCATCATCGACATCGAAGTTTTTGTCAAGGCATGCTCGCCCAAGAGTTCAAGCATCGAAGGCCACAGTCATCATCACCATATGTGCAGAATACGGCTTCAGAGTGTATTCACCAGCCAGCAATGGCTATATCACCATGCCGCAGACAACCACAATGTAAATCGTGGAAATGCATGAAGTTAGTGAAGTAATGGTCCGACAATGTACTTTTTGTACACACGAAATTTTAAGAAAAACATTATGTGATGATAGTAGGATCAGTAAAATATTGATTTTAGTATTTCTATACAATGAATAATTATGTTATTAAAGATTAACTTGTGTTATAACTTGATTATGTGAGTAAATAATCAAAACATACATGATGAGTGTAGTTAGTTAAGTTTGTAAAGTGGTAGTGACTAACTATGTCATGATGATGTATATATATATATATAGGGTATTGTGTTTCGAATTGATTCGGTTTAGCCTACGAGCAAGGAAAGTTTTCTAATCCTTTATCTTATTGAACTAATTATTGCTTTCAATTCGATTACCTTATAATTCAGTTTTTGCCAAACAAGACCTAATGCCTATTAAGTCTTTAACATAATTGTGTTTTTCCAAACAAGGCATAAGGATTAATTGGTTATATTTTTTAGTGGTTAGCCAAACAAGCCTTATGGCTTTTGATTTTCAAAACTCAAATAACTCGATATCGCTTATATATTTTATATTTATATCATATAATAAATATATATTATATCTTATATGTTATATGTTATATCATAAGACGTAAGAATAGAGGAGAGAGGTTAGAGAGAAGAAAAGAAAAATCAGAGAAAGAAGAAGAAGAAGAAGAGAAGAGAGGAAGAAAGGCTAGAGATTGAAGAAAAAGAAGCTTGAGAATAGAAAGGAATGGGCCATCATCTTCTTCTTCTTGTGGTATTTCTCCTATTCTTTTAGTTTTTAAAAGTTTAGTTTTTCTATTCCCAAATTCTCTGTAGAATCCTTGTGTAAACATGAATTTTTTTGTTGCGATGTGGCTTTATATGACATACTAGTGATGTTAAAATGATTTTCATAAGTTATAGTCAATGTATTGTTGTTATGTATGTAGTTTGTGAAGAAAACCTTTTTGAGAGAGTTTTTTGGTGAATGGGTATGGGTTAATTTAAAGTAGAAATTGAGGGTTAATTAGTTGATAAATTGATCGCCTAATTTGATAGAGAGTATGTATAATTATTGATAAGATGCTTTGAATTAATTATTTTGGTTGAAAAACAAAATTTATAGTGTTGGTTTTCAATGAAATATAAAAATGGAGTTTTTGTCAAAAAACAATGAAATTGGATGTTTAAAATTGTTGTTTATGTTGTTGTATGGGTAGAAACACGTTAGAAGTTCTTGAATTATGTCTACATGAAGTTTTTATAGGAATTGCATGTGAATTAGTCTCGTTAGAAACGAGCTTGTAGGCCAAATTGGCTTTTTTCTTGCATCCGTTGTCGGTTGGCCGACATCGAAGTTTTTATGTCATGGTAACTTCCAAGAGTACATTATTGAAATAAGCATTTATCACTATATGCATATTGCAGCGGTCAGAGTGTATTCATTCATGGCAATAACATCATCATTATGCCGCAAATACGACTCCACAATGTAAATCGTAATGCCATGGCATGAAAGAAGCGTAATGGTCCGACAATGTACTTTTGTACACAAAATTTTAAGAAAAACATTATGTGATGATAGTAGGATCGTAAAATATTGATTTTAGTATTTCTATACAATGAATAATTATGTTATTAAAGATTAACTTGTGTTATAACTTGATTATGTGAGTAAATAATCAAACATACATGATGAGTGTAGTTAGTTAAGTTTGTAAAGTGGTAGTGACTAACTATGTCATGATGATGTATATATATATATATATATATATATATATAGGGTATTGTGTTTCGAATTGATTCGGTTTAGCCTACGAGCAAGGAAAGTTTTCTAATCCTTTATCTTATTGAACTAATTATTGTTTTCAATTCGATTACCTTATAATTGAGCTTTTTGCCAAACAAGGCCTAATGCCTATTAAGTCTTTAACATAATTGTGTTTTTCCAAACAAGGCATAAGGATTAATTGGTTATATTTTTAGTGGTTAGCCAAACAAGCCTTATGGCTTTTGATTTTCAAAACTCAAATAAGCGATATCGCTTATATATTTTATATTTATATCATATAATAAATATATATTATATCTTATATGTTATATGTTATATCATAAGACGTAAGAATAGAGGAGAGAGGTTAGAGAGAAGAAAAGAAAAATCGGAGAAAGAAGAAGAAGAAGAAGAAGAAGAGAGGAAGAAAGGCTAGAGATTGAAGAAAAGAAGCTTGAGAATAGAAAGGAATAGCCATCATCATCTTCTTCTGTGGTATTTCTCCTATTCTTTTAGTTTTTAAAAGTTTAGTTTTCTATTCCCAAATTCTCTGTAGAATCCTTGTGTAAACATGAATTTTTGTTGCGATGTGGCTTTTATATGACATACTAGTGATGTTAAAATGATTTTCATAAGTTATAGTCAATGTATTGTTGTTATGTATGTAGTTTGTGAAGAAAACCTTTTACAGAGAGTTTTGGTGAATGGGTATGGGTTAATTTAAAGTAGAAATTGAGGGTTAATTAGTTGATAAATTGATCGCCTAATTTGATAGAGTATGTATAATTATTGATAAGATGCTTTGAATTAATTATTTTGGTTGAAAACAAAATTTATAGTGTTGGTTTTCAATGAAATATAAAAATGGAGTTTTGTCAAAAACAATGAAATTGGATGTTTAAAATTGGTTGTTTATGTTGTTGTATGGGTAGAAACACGTTAGAAGTTCTTGAATTATGTCTACATGAAGTTTTATAGGAATTGCATGTGAATTAGTCTGTTAGAAAGCGAGCTTGTAGGCCAAATTGGCTTTTTCTTGTCATCGTTGTCAAGCCGCCAACCGACATCTTTGAAGTTTTGCGTCGTTGCGCTACCAAGAATACGTTATTGGAAATAGCAATCATTATCACCATATAAGCAGTCACCGTCAGAAGTGTATTCACCGCACCAGTCACGATCACCATGCCAAGCACATGCACTCCACAATGTAAATCGTGAAATGGCGCATGAAGTTAGTTAGCGTAATGGTCGACAATGTACTTTTTGTACACAAAATTTTAAGAAAAACATTATGTGATGATAGTAGGATCAGTAAAATATTGATTTTAGTATTTCTATACAATGAATAATTATGTTATTAAAGATTAACTTGTGTTATAACTTGATTATGTGAGTAAATAATCAAACATACATGATGAGTGTAGTTAGTTAAGTTTGTAAAGTGGTAGTGACTAACTATGTCATGATGATGATATATATATATATATATAGGGTATTGTGTTTGAATTGATTCGGTTTAGCCTACGAGCAAGGAAAGTTTTCTAATCCTTTATCTTATTGAACTAATTATTGTTTTCAATTCGATTACCTTATAATTCGCTTTTTTGCCAAACAAGGCCTAATGCCTATTAAGTCTTTAACATAATTGTGTTTTTCCAAACAAGGCATAAGGATTAATTGGTTATATTTTTAGTGGTTAGCCAAACAAGCCTTATTGCTTTTGATTTTCAAAACTCAAATAACTGATATCAGTTATATATTTTATATTTATATCATATAATAAATATATATTATATCTTATATGTTATATGTTATATCATAAGACGTAAGAATAGAGGAGAGAGGTTAGAGAGAAGAAAAGAAAAATCAGAGAAAGAAGAAGAGAAGAAGAAGAGAAGAGAGGAAGAAAGGCTAGAGATTGAAGAAAAAGAAGCTTGAGAATAGAAAGGAATAGCCATCATCATCTTCTTCTTCAGGGTATTTCTCCTATTCTTTTTAGTTTTTAAAAGTTTAGTTTTTCTATTCCCAAATTCTCGTAGAATCCTTGTGTAAACATGAATTTTTGTTGCGATGTGGCTTTATATGACATACTAGTGATGTTAAAATGATTTTCATAAGTTATAGTCAATGTATTGTTGTTATGTATGTAGTTTGTGAAGAAAACCTTTTTACAGAGAGTTTTTGGTGAATGGGTATGGGTTAATTTAAAGTAGAAATTGAGGGTTAATTAGTTGATAAATTGATCGTCTAATTTGATAGAGTATGTATAATTATTGATAAGATGCTTTGAATTAATTATTTTGGTTGAAAAACAAAATTTATAGTGTTGGTTTTCAATGAAATATAAAAAATGGAGTTTTTGTCAAAAAACAATGAAATTGGATGTTTAAAATTCGTTGTTTATGTTGTTGTATGGGTAGAAACACGTTAGAAGTTCTTGAATTATGTCTACATGAAGTTTTTATAGGAATTGCATGTGAATTAGTCTCGTTAGAAAACGAGCTTGTAGGCCAAATTGGCTTTTTCTTGCAGATCGTTGTCGGTTGCCGGTCGACATCTTGAAGTTTTGCGTCACGCCATAGGCCCAAGAGTACATTATCGAGGCCATGCATTCATCATCACCATGAGAGGCAGTCAGCCGCTTTCAGAGTGTATTCATACAAATACATATATATCACTGTGCATGAAATACACCCACAATGTAAATCGTATGCCATGCATGAAAGTTAAAGGGTAATGGTTCCGACAATGTACTTTTTTGTACACAAAATTTTAAGAAAAACATTATGTGATGATAGTATGGATCGTAAAATATTGATTTTAGTATTTCTATACAATGAATAATTATGTTATTAAAGATTAACTTGTGTTATAACTTGATTATGTGAGTAAATAATCAAACATACATGATGAGTGTAGTTAGTTAAGTTTGTAAAGTGGTAGTGACTAACTATGTCATGATGATGTATATATATATATATAGGTATTGTGTTTGAATTGATTCGGTTTAGCCTACGAAAGCAAGGAAAGTTTTCTAATCCTTTATCTTATTGAACTAATTATTGTTTTCAATTCGATTACCTTATAATTCAGTTTTTGCCAAACAAGGCCTAATGCCTATTAAGTCTTTAACATAATTGTGTTTTTCCAAACAAGGCATAAGGATTAATTGGTTATATTTTTAGTGGTTAGCCAAACAAGCCTTATTGCTTTTGATTTTCAAAACTCAAATAAAGCGATATCGCTTATATATTTTATATTTATATCATATAATAAATATATATTATATCTTATATGTTATATGTTATATCATAAGACGTAAGAATAGAGGAGAGAGGTTAGAGAGAAGAAAAGAAAAATCCAGAGAAAGAAGAAGAGAAGAAGAAGAGAAGAGAGGAAGAAAGGCTAGAGATTGAAGAAAAGAAGCTTGAGAATGAAAAGGAATAGCCATCATCATCTTCTTCTTCAGGGTATTTCTCCTATTCTTTTAGTTTTTAAAAGTTTAGTTTTTCTATTCCCAAATTCTCTGTAGAATCCTTGTGTAAACATGAATTTTTGTTGCGATGTGGCTTTATATGACATACTAGTGATGTTAAAATGATTTTCATAAGTTATAGTCAATGTATTGTTGTTATGTATGTAGTTTGTGAAGAAAACTTTTTACAGAGAGTTTTGGTGAATGGGTATGGGTTAATTTAAAGTAGAAATTGAGGGTTAATTAGTTGATAAATTGATCGCCTAATTTGATAGAGTATGTATAATTATTGATAAGATGCTTTGAATTAATTATTTTGGTTGAAAAAACAAAATTTATAGTGTTGGTTTTCAATGAAATATAAAAATGGAGTTTTGTCAAAAACAATGAAATGGATGTTTAAAATTCGTTGTTTATGTTGTTGTAGATGGGTAGAAACACGTTAGAAGTTCTTGAATTATGTCTACATAAAGTTTTATAGGAATTGCATGTGAATTAGTCTGTTAGAAAACGAAGCAGAGGCCAAATTGGCTTTTTCTTGTCTTTGTTGTCGGGTCATTACCGACATCGAAAGTTTTTGAATGCCGCCGCCCAAGAGTCGATACATTCTTTGGCCCCAAAGCCTCATTATCACATATATACAGCAAAATAACCCGTGAAGTGTATTCACCCAATGTTTTTCATATCACCATTACTTGCAACACGACCCACAATGTAATGTGGCCTGTGCATGGCCAAGCGAGAAGCGTAATGGTTCGACAATGTACTTTTGTACACCTAAATTTTAAGAAAAACATTATGTGATGATAGTAGGATTTGTAAAATATTGATTTTAGTATTTTATACAATGAATAATTATGTTATTAAAGATTAACTTGTGTTATAACTTGATTATGTGAGTAAATAATCAAACATACATGATGAGTGTAGTTAGTTAAGTTTGTAAAGTGGTAGTGACTAACTATGTCATGATGATGTATATATATATATATATAGGGTATTGTGTTTTGAATTGATTCTGGTTTAGCCTACGAGCAAGGAAAGTTTTCTAATCCTTTATCTTATTGAACTAATTATTGTATTCAATTCGATTACCTTATAATTGGTTTTTGCCAAACAAGGCCTAATGCCTATTAAGTCTTTAACATAATTGTGTTTTTCCAAACAAGGCATAAGGATTAATTGGTTATATTTTTAGTGGTTAGCCAAACAAGCCTTATGGCTTTTGATTTTCAAAACTCAAATAATCGATATCGCTTATATATTTTATATTTATATCATATAATAAATATATATTATATCTTATATGTTATATGTTATATCATAAGACGTAAGAATAGAGGAGAGAGGTTAGAGAGAAGAAAGAAAATTCAGAGAAAGAAGAAGAAGAAGAAGAGAAGAGAGGAAGAAAGGCTAGAGATTGAAGAAAAGAAGCTTGAGAATAGAAAGGAATAGCCATCATCATCTTCTTCTTTGTGGTATTTCTCTATTCTTTTAGTTTTTAAAAGTTTAGTTTTTCTATTCCCAAATTCTCTGTAGAATCCTTGTGTAAACATGAATTTTTGTTGCGATGTGGCTTTATATGACATACTAGTGATGTTAAAATGATTTTCATAAGTTATAGTCAATGTATTGTTGTTATGTATGTAGTTTGTGAAGAAAACCTTTTTACAGAGAGTTTTTGGTGAATGGGTATGGGTTAATTTAAAGTAGAAATTGAGGGTTAATTAGTTGATAAATTGATCGTCTAATTTGATAGAGTATGTATAATTATTGATAAGATGCTTTGAATTAATTATTTTGGTTGAAAAACAAAATTTATAGTGTTGGTTTTCAATGAAATATAAAAAATGGAGTTTTTGTCAAAAACAATGAAATTGGATGTTTAAAATTGTTGTTTATGTTGTTGTATGGGTAGAAACACGTTAGAAGTTCTTGAATTATGTCTACATGAAGTTTTTATAGGAATTGCATGTGAATTAGTCTGTTAGAAACGCAAGCTTCAGAGGCCAAATTGGCTTTTTCTCAGATTGTTGTCGTCGCCGTCGACATCGAAGTTTTGCGTTTTCGCCGTACCAAGAAGATTGCTATCGAAATAGCCAGTCATCATCACCATATGCAATGGCAACGGTCAGAGTGTATTCATGTACAAATATTATCATCATGCCACGCAGTACACCACAATGTAAATCGTAGCCATGGCCATGAAGTTAGAGTAATGGTCTCGACAATGTACTTTTTGTATACCTAAATTTTAAGAAAAACATTATGTGATGATAGTAGGAATTGAAAATATTGATTTTAGTATTTCTATACAATGAATAATTATGTTATTAAAGATTAACTTGTGTTATAACTTGATTATGTGAGTAAATAATCAAACATACATGATGAGTGTAGTTAGTTAAGTTTGTAAAGTGGTAGTGACTAACTATGTCAGCGATGATGTATATATATATATATATATGGTATTGTGTTTGAATTGATTTGGTTTTAGCCTACGAGCAAGGAAAGTTTTCTAATCCTTTATCTTATTGAACTAATTATTGTTTTCAATTCGATTACCTTATAATTCAGTTTTTGCCAAACAAGGCCTAATGCCTATTAAGTCTTTAACATAATTGTGTTTTTCCAAACAAGGCATAAGGATTAATTGGTTATATTTTTAGTGGTTAGCCAAACAAGCCTTATGGCTTTTGATTTTCAAAACTCAAATAACTGATATCAGTTATATATTTTATATTTATATCATATAATAAATATATATTATATCTTATATGTTATATGTTATATCATAAGACGTAAGAATAGAGGAGAGAGGTTAGAGAGAAGAAAAGAAAAATTCAGAGAAAGAAGAAGAGAAGAAGAAGAGAAGAGAGGAAGAAAGGCTAGAGATTGAAGAAAAAGAAGCTTGAGAATAGAAAGGAATAGCCATCATCATCTTCTTCTTTAGGGTATTTCTCCTATTCTTTTAGTTTTTAAAAGTTTAGTTTTTCTATTCCCAAATTCTCTGTAGAATCCTTGTGTAAACATGAATTTTTGTTGCGATGTGGCTTTATATGACATACTAGTGATGTTAAAATGATTTTCATAAGTTATAGTCAATGTATTGTTGTTTATGTATGTAGTTTGTGAAGAAAACCTTTTACTGAGAGAGTTTTTGGTGAATGGGTATGGGTTAATTTAAAGTAGAAATTGAGGGTTAATTAGTTGATAAATTGATCGCCTAATTTGATAGAGTATGTATAATTATTGATAAGATGCTTTGAATTAATTATTTTGGTTGAAAAACAAAATTTATAGTGTTGGTTTTCAATGAAATATAAAAATGGAGTTTTTGTCAAAAACAATGAAATTGGATGTTTAAAATTGATTGTTTATGTTGTTGTATGGGTAGAAACACGTTAGAAGTTCTTGAATTATGTCTACATGAAGTTTTTATAGGAATTGCATGTGAATTATCTGTTAGAAACGAGCAGTAGGCCAAATTGGCTTTTTCTTGCATCGTTGTCGGAAGTCGCCAATCGACATCTCTGAAGTTTTCGTCATACCGCTGCCCAAGAAAATGCGTTCATGGAAATTGCATCATCATCACCATACAGTCTTGGCGGCAGAAGTGTATTATTCATTGCCATAGCCATAATTATCACCATGCTGCCAGTCATGACCCACAATGTAAACTGTGGGCTGCATGGCCATGAAAGTTAAAGCGTAATGGTCTCGACAATGTACTTTTGTACACGAAATTTTAAGAAAAACATTATGTGATGATAGTAGGATCAGTAAAATATTGATTTTAGTATTTCTATACAATGAATAATTATGTTATTAAAGATTAACTTGTGTTATAACTTGATTATGTGAGTAAATAATCAAACATACATGATGAGTGTAGTTAGTTAAGTTTGTAAAGTGGTAGTGACTAACTATGTCACGATGATGATGTATATATATATATATATAGGTATTGTGTTTGAATTGATTTGGTTTAGCCTACTGAGCAAGGAAAGTTTTCTAATCCTTTATCTTATTGAACTAATTATTGTTTTCAATTCGATTACCTTATAATTCAGTTTTTGCCAAACAAGGCCTAATGCCTATTAAGTCTTTAACATAATTGTGTTTTTCCAAACAAGGCATAAGGATTAATTGGTTATATTTTTAGTGGTTAGCCAAACAAGCCTTATGGCTTTTGATTTTCAAAACTCAAATAACTGATATCAGTTATATGTTTATCATATAATAAATATATATTATATCTTATACGTTATATCATAAGACGTAAGAATAGAGGAGAGAGGTTAGAGAGAAGAAAAGAAAAACTCTTAGAAAGAAGAAGAGAAGAAGAAGAGAAGAGAGGAAGAAAGGCTAGAGATTGAAGAAGAAGAAGCTTGAGAATAGAAAGGAATAGTCATCATCATCTTCTTCAAGGTATTTCTCCTATTCTTTTAGTTTTTAAAAGTTTAGTTTTTCTCTTCCTAAATTCTCTGTAGAATCCTTGTGTAAACATGAATTTTTGTTGCTATGTGGCTTTATATGACATACTAGTGATGTTAAAACGATTTTCATAAGTTATAGTCAATGTATTGTTGTTATGTATGTAGTTTGTGAAGAAAACCTTTTTACAGAGAGTTTTTGGTGAATGAGTATGGGTTAATTTAAGGTAGAAATTGAGGGTTAATTAGTTGTTTAGTTGATAAATTGATTGTCTAATTTGATAGAATATGTATAATTATTGATAAGATGTTTTGAATTAATTATTTTGGTTGAAAAACAAAATTTATAGTGTTGGTTTTCAATGAAATATAAAAAATGGAGTTTTGTAAAAAATATTGAAATTAGATGTTTTAAATTCGTTGTTTATGTTGTTGTATGGGTAGAAAGATGTTAGAAGTTCTTGAATTATGTCTACATGAAGTTTTTGTAGGAATTGCATGTGAATTAGTCTGTTAGAAACGAGATTGTAGGCCAAATTGGCTTTTTCTTGTATCGTTGTCAAGTCGTCACCGACATCGAAGTTTTTTAAACACGCACGCTCTAGTAATATCGTTCATTGGCCAAGAAATATCATCATCACCATAGCAAATGCTGCAGTCAGTGTGTATTCACCGCGCTTATAACGCCATCACCACGCCGGAGGGCGACCCACAATTTAAACTGTGGCCATGGCCATGAGTTAAGCGTAATGGTCGACAATGTACTTTTTGTACACGAAATTTTAAGAAAAACATTATGTGATGATAGTAGGACTGTAAAATATTGATTTTAGTATTTCTATACAAGGAATAATTATGTTATTAAAGATTAACTTGTGTTATAACTTGATTATGTGAGTAATAATCAAACATACATGATGAATGTAGTTAGTTAAGTTTGTAAAGTGGTAGTGACTAACTATGTCATGATGATGTATATATATAGGGTATTGTGATTCGAATTGATTCGGTTTAGCCTACGAGCAAGGCAAGTTTTCTAATCCTTTATCTTATTGAACTAATTATTGTTTTCAATTTGATTACCTTATAATGATGCAAGTTGTCTAAACTTTGGATTGATGTTGAACAAGTTATTCTTGTATTTCACTTGTTGTTTAGCATGCATAACTAAATTTCTATGCATGTTTAGTATTCAATTCTAATTAACCTTGGCTTAGTATTTTTCAAGAAAGGTATGCTATAATTATTCAAATTGTATGCTATTAGATTATTCCTAAAGCATGATTTTAATTACTATGATTGATTCAATCACGATTATTCTATAGTATAATGTCATTGATTTTATTCAACTAGTCCCTTAGTTGATGTTCGTTGAATTCTAAATCACCTTGAAAGCTTATCCAAACCAAACTTCCTTTGGTGAGAACTTGTACTCTAAATACTGAGATGAACAACCCTATTGTTATGATTAGGGGTTAACTTACGCATAACGTTAAAATGTTTGTGTACAATACATTGTACGAAGGGTCGATCCCCTCAAGACGGGTCCTTATAGTCTTTACGATTGTTAAAGTTGGAGTTGAAAGATTACTTGCAATCTGTGGGCGTAGTTCATGGTCTTACGACCCTCGGTGATGTATATTTTCCATATTTTGGGATTTCAGTTTTCGATTATTATTGATGAGTACTATTCACTTTGATGAGCCTATTTTACAGCTTATTATTGTTATACTCCTGTTGATTCCATATTATATCCAAAGTGAGCAATTGTTTTGCTCACTCTTGCATATTTATAAACTCATCATGCTAAAGAAGAGAAGGTAGGTGAACCTTCGACTAGTTAAAGGAAAGGAAAAATGTACAAGTGATGAAGACTTGTAATTTTACTTTGTTTAAGATGTTAGACTTTTATCATGTTGATCTTAGATTTTATTTTAAAGAAGTTATATAATATTTTTCGCATTTGAATGATGATTAAAGGTAAGATAACGTGGGAGATTTTTATTTAAGTTTAATCCTGTATGGGCAGGTTTTTAATATTCACTTTTATTATAATTGGGTAGTTTAGAAATGAATGTTTTGATTAAGTGAACACCAAATCTTGAGGAAATGAAGTACCAAGATTTGGGGGTGCCACAAAGATATGTTGTTATATTTCAAAGATATAATGATGTATATTAGATGAATGGTATACTCGACGCATCACGGAATCCAAGGTGTGAAGATAGACTGCATTTTGAGCGTTACAAGTTGGTATCGAGTCGATGGGTTATAAACCTTAGGTATGAGTACCTAAGACTATAATCGTAAAGAGAAGGATAAGAAGATCACCACGTGATCATAGTAAATCGTAATAATGTATGATCCGTTAAACGATGATTGATTTATAGCTAATACTATGAATGAATGGTACTATTTTCTAAGTAGTACGGAAGAAGAACTCAAATTGAGTTGTAGAAGGATAGTATACTGAATTAAAGAAAATTCGTATTAAGTAAAGAGAAAGTTAGAAGTTCTAAGATTTCGATTGAGGACTCATGTGATATTGAGTAAAGTATACGTAACCTTGAATAGGAGGAGGTTTGTGATTACTTAGTTATTACAGTGATAATCATTGGAATAGTATGTCATGCTATCAATATGTATATGACGAGAAGGTGAATCTTTTCTCATGTATATACTTGATAGGTAGAAAATGATAAGATAGGTGCGGGTTCTTGAAACTCATACTTATGAAAAGTTTGTGACTCATAGTTATATGCTATGTTTCTAAGCCCTAAGCATATGGATAGTCCTTGATTTGTTCTTGGATTACATATTGCGAAGATAAGTTCTTAAACACATATGGTTGTGGAAAGTTCCTAAACACAAAGTGTGGTAAGTTGATGAACTATACTAAGGTATAGAAATGTTTAGACTGAAAGTAAGTATTTTCAGTAGACTTAGCATTGAACGTGCTAGAGAAGATTAAGTATTCTCGCAAGTAAGACAATGAAGGAAGATGGAGAATAGGATATTCCAAGTCATCTAGCTATGCTAGATTTCAAAATTTCTTGAAATCGTTCTGATGTGCGCATTTTGAAAATGAAAGAATTGGTTCAGCTTTTGGAACCAATGGATTTTAAAAGAACTATTCTTGGTATGTCTATGCTAATTGTTTCAAATTTAGATGTAAATTGGTTTAAAATATCAAAATGAATTTTATATCATCGGCGCATTTGATGCAAAGATGGTAAAAGGATGGAGTTATTAATGCAATTAAACCTGGTGGTGGATTTGATCTTAGGATCAACAACCTGCTATGGTATGATGTATAATGACGAAGTCATAAACTGACGAAGTCCTCAACGTATTGTGAAGAGTGCGCCATCATGACGTCATAAAACGTTTTGATGTATTGCAAAAGAATTTAAAGAAGTAGTTGATGTTAATTGAGTTGACTAGACGAATGTTTCAAGTTGATATCCAATTTATTGGTATGGTCTAAGCTATTTGATTTGGCTAGACGAATGGTATGTCATGATTAAAAGAAAATTGATCTTTCTTTGAAAAGTTATGCCAAACCAAATTGTTTTGGTGCGAAATTTAATGAGTAATTCTGAGGTGAACATACCCTGAAATGGGGTTATACGATGGGTTGATCACCTACGTATGGAAGAGGTAGTTTACCTTCTTTGTAATTGTAAACTGACCGTGGAAAGAAAGGTTACGGCGTCATGCTGGTAAACCTAGTAAGAGTTCATGGTCAATTTGACCCCTCAGCAAAAGTATGAAATGTTTTAAAGGAATTCTTACATTCCTCGTTGTTCATTCTACTTCATAATTCTTGATAAGTTGTGAAGGTGAGAGAATGTTTGAAAGATAAGAACTTCTTTGAAGAGAAGTTGAGAAGAAAAGTAAGTTAAAATTTCGAGGGTGAAATTCTGTGAAGAAGGGGTGAATGTGATGACCCGAGTATGGGTATGGTTTGAAGAATTTCTGAGGACGGAAATTTTATAAGGGGGGAAGGATGTGACAACCTGGAAATCCGTATTGTCCAGAAATTAAGATTTAAAGAATTAGTTATTAATAAAATGAATTTTTATTAATACTATTATGTGTTATGTGTTTATTAATCGTTCTATAACCTATAATGATTATTAACCGGGAGGATTCTGGCTACGAGCTAGACTGAATGAGTAAGAATTTTCAAGATGAAAATAAAATTTTTCCGGGAACAAAATATTTTCGGGGAAAAAGGCGAAATAGGCACTATTCACCTGACAAAACCTAAGGGTTAGGTTTTAATAACCTAAGCCTTTCCGAGAGTTCGGTATGTCGAAATGACATTCCGTTAATAGATTTGACGATAATATATCGTGAAAAGTTAAGTAAGCCGATAAAAGTTTTTCTCGAAAAACGTGCAGAAATCGGACGAAATAAAAACGACAAAAAGTACTGCTGTGTACTTTTCATTCGTTTAGCTACGTTAGGGGAAAACGTGAAGGAAAACGCTTAACGTGGAAAAGTGTTTTCAATTTTTTGGAGATCCGAAGATTACGTAAAATTTAATCGGTAAAGGAAAGACGAAATATCCAAAAATATTTGGATTCCGAGAATCGCAGTTTTTGAACTGTCGGACGAATTCCGAAATACGGAAGCACGAAGATTCCAAGGGAAGCTAGGTAAGGAGGTGGGGCGGCCACTTGGCCACCAAGTAAACTTGGTGGCTAAGTTATGAATAGTAAGGAGGTTAGGGTGGTGAAATGACTAAAATGCCCCTAGCCTTGGTTTTCTATATAAACAAGCTTAAGCTCATTTGTTTGATGGAAAATTTCAACCAACATTTGAGAGAGAGAGAGAGAGATTTTGGATGAAGGAGAAAAGGAAAAGGAAGAGGAAAAGTTTCTCGTGAGCAAACTTTGTCCGACGGAATGAAATTAAAGAAGAAAGGTAATTCAAAACCTAACTTCTAGATAATTTTTTTAAAAGTTTTTATGTTAAAAACATAGCTTAATGAGAATAAGGAGTAAAAGATGTTAGAAATGATTTCATATGGTTGAAATCATGAGAAAAGAAGAAATAAGAAATAAGAAATTTAGTTTATAAATTTCTTAACGAAGTATAAGATTCGTAAGGATTTTGAGCGATCCGAATGAATCTTATGAATGAGTAGGTCGAATAAGTAAGGAATTGTGCTCTATAAAATCAAATTCCAAGAAAAAGTGAAATCGTAATACAAAATATCGATTAAAATGAAGAACGAACGAAGAACACGAAGAACACGCGAAGAACACGAAGAACGTTGTTGATGGACAAATTTAAAACCATCGTAGTATAATTGTTGTTGATGGACAAGTTTAAAACCATCGCATATAAGTTAGTTGCTTATTGCTTGGTTAGGAACGGTAGAAACGTTCATGAAGAACTGATTAAAACTAAGCTATAACGAAGTTATGGCAAAATTTTTGTAAAAGAAGAACGAAAATTTGAAAGTTAGTAAATGAACCCGAATGTGTAGGGTTTCATAATAATGTAAAAGAACGTATAAAACGTGAGTCGTGGACTCAAGAACAAATGAATTCCAAGTTCGGATGACCGAATTACGGACGAACAAGCGAAGAACGTAAAAAGCGTAAAAATGAATGAAGGGTTAAAATTAAGACAATTGAATGGCATGTTAACGGATTTAGAATGAAGTTCTGTCCAAGGCATATTAAAGTATGTAAGATAAGGAAGAGAATGGCTTTGGAACGACCTCGTTCTGAGTTATAACGAAGAAGTTATGAGATCATAATGTACGCATCTCAAACTTAATGAAAGACTTAGAAATTTTTCTAGGGTTTAGGCTCTACGCCGCAAAGATCGAATCGAGCTTTGAGAAATGGTGCCACAAATAAGCAATCTAAGACCTCACCATCGTTAATTCAGGCATGCAAATACGAGAGATAACAAAGGACTTGGCGCCACAAAGACTGACTGGAAGAGAGAGAGAGAGGTCAGGTCACAGTGCATGCAGTCATGAGAGGAAGAGGAAGGTACTAGGCCTTGCAGTCACGGCAAGCAAGAGCAATGCCTGTAAATGAAATTTGTAGTTCTTAGTTACTGGAGGATATGCAAGAAAGAAGTATGAACATGTAGTTGATGTTCGTTGAATTCTAAATCACCTTGAAAGCTTATCCAAACCAAACTTCCTTTGGTGCGGACTTGTACTCTAAATACTGAGATGAACAACCCTATTGTTATGATTGGGGTTAACTTACGACAAGCGTTAAAATGTTTATGTACAATACATTGTATTTAATGGTCGATCCCCTAAGTACGGGGTCCTTATAGTCTTACGACTGTTAAAGTTAGAGTTGAAAGATTACTTGCAACTGTGGACGTAGTTCATGGTCTTACGACCCTCAATGATGTATATTTTCCATATTTTGGGATTTTAGTTTCTGATTATTATTGATAGAGTACTATTCACTTTGATGAGCCTATTTGACAGCTTATTATTGTTATACTCTCTGCTGATTCCATATTATATCCAAAGTGAGCAATTGTTTTGCTCACTCTTGCATATTTATAAACTCATTGCAGCTAAAGAAGAGAAGGTAGGTGAACCTTCGACTAGCAAAGGAAAGGGAAAAATGTACAAGTGATGAAGACTTGTAATTTTTACTTTGTTTAAGATGTTAGACTTTTATTATGTTGATCTTAGACTTTATTTTAAAGAAGTTATGAAATATTTTCCGCATTTGAATGATGATTAAAGGTTAGATAACCTGGGAGATTTTTATTTAAGTTTAACTCAGACAAGGTGTTTTTAATATTCACTTTTATTATAATTGGGTAGTTTAGAAATGAATGTTTTGATTAAGTGAACACCAAATCTTGAGGAAATGAAGTACCAGGATTTGGGGGTGTCATAGTATGTTGTTATATTTCAGTATATAATGATGTATATTGGATGAATGATGTACTCGTGACGTACGGAATCCGGGTGTGAAGATAGACCGAATTTCGGGGCGTTATAAGTTGGTATCAGAGCTGATAGGTTATAAACCTTAGGTATAAGTACCTAAGACTATAATCGTAAAGAGAAGGATAAGAAGATCACCACGTGATCATAGTAAATCGTAGTAACAGATGATCTGTTAAACGATGATTGATTTATAGCTAATGCTATGAATGAATGGTACTACGAAGTAGTACGGGAAGAAGAACTCAAATTGAGTTGTAAAGGATAGTATAAGAATTAAAGAAAATTCGTATTAAGTAAAGATAAAGTTAGAAGTTCTAAGATTTCGATTGAGGACTCATGTGAAAGCTGAGTAGTACGAACCTTCGAATGGGAGGGGGTTTGTGATTACTTAGTTATTACAATGATAATCATTGGAATAATATGTCATGCTATCAATATGTATATGACGAGAAGGTGAATCTTTTCTCATGTATATACTTGATAGGTAGAAAATGATAAGATAGGTGCGGGTTCTTGAAACTCATACTTATGAAAAGTTTGTGACTCATAGTTATATGCTATGTTTCTGAGCCCCAAGCATATGGATAGTCCTTGATTTGTTCTTTGATTACATATTGCGAAGATAAGTTCTTAAACACATATGGTTATGGAAAGTTCCTAAACACATAAAGTGTGGTAAGTTGATGAACTATACTAAGGTATAGGAATGTTTAGACTGAAAGTAAGTATTTTCAATAGACTTAGCATTGGAGGTGCTAGAGAAGATTAAGTATTCTCGCAAGTAAGACAATGAAGGAATATGGAGGATAGGATATTCCAAGTCATCTAGCTATGCTAGATTTTGAAATTTCTTGAAATCGTGCTGATGTGTGCATTTTGAAAATGAAAGAATTGGTTCAGCTTTTGGAACCAATGGATTTTAAAAGAACTATTCTTGGTATGTCTATGCTAATTGTTTCAGCCAGACAGAAATTGATTTAAAATATAAAAATGGATTTTATATCATCAGTGCATTTGATGCAAAGATGTTAAAAGGATGGAGTTATTAATGCAATTAAACTTGGTGTTGGATTTGATCTTAGGATCAACAACCTGCTATGGTATGATGTATAACGACGAAGTCATAAACTGACGAAGTCCTCAACGTACTGTGAAGAGTGCGGCATCATGACGTCATAAAACGTTTATTAATCGTTCTATAACCTATAATGATTATTAATCGGGAGGATTCTGTAACAATTAATAAACACATAGTGAAGTGAAAGGAATACATCAAAACGTTTTTTGAAGTCATGATACCACGTATAAGTTCATCAAGTTTAAAACCATCGCATATAAGTTAGTTGCATATTGCTTGGTTAGAAATGGTAGAAACATTCATGAAGAACGGATTAAAACATAACTATAACGAAGTTATGGCAAAAATTTTGTAAAAGACGAACGAGAATTAGAAAGTTAGTAAATGAACCCGAACGTGTAGGGTTTCCTAAGAAAGTAAGAAAATGTAGAAAACGTGAGTCATGGACTCAAGAACGAACGAGTTCAAAGTTCGGATGACCGAATTACGGACGAACAAACGAAGAGCGTTAAAAGCATAAAAATGAACAAAGGGTGAAGATTAAGCCAATCGAATGGCACACTAACGGATTCAGAATGAAGTTCTGTCCAGGGGATATTGAAGTACGTAAGATAAGGAAGAGAATGGCTTTGGAACGACCTCGTTCCGAGTTATAACGAAGGAGTTATGAGATTGCGAAGTAAGCATCTCAAAATTAATTTAACACTTAGAGAAATTTTATAGGATTAGGGCTTGGCGCCATGGCGCCAGTCATGCCTTGTAGAGTGGCATGGAAGTGCCGCACCGGGGTCGGCATCGCAAACTCACCCACTCAAGTGAGAGATAACGAGGAGGAAATGCTTAGCCATGGCCTTGATGTTGGGAAAAAGCCGAGATGAGCTTTTAAATCGTTTCAAATTTCTGGGGAAATGTAAGGGATGATAGAGAATATAATAATCAACTAATGTAACACTTAATTAAGTGATGTAAACCTTTATTACAGGTTGAACATATAGATTAAACAAGATTAAATGACAAAGAATATAATCATGGGTTACGTAACCGATATCCGGGAACCGTAGTCACGATGAACGAACGTGATGGATTGCTATGGTTGTGATTCCTTAGAGGTTGAGCGACGAGGGTAATGAACCTGAGGTTCATGTAATGGATAATGAAAGTATTAAATAGTATATGAATTATCAAGAAAGCCGTAACAAACAGTAATAAGATTAATGAAAGCCGAATGTGAGTTGATAAGGAATAAATCCTAAAGTAGTAGGACAATTAGTTGCTGTAAAGTCAGAAGGAATAAGAAATTAACTTAATCGAACATTATAGTTTAATAGTTCAGATAAGTTAAGAGAAGTTAGGTTGTGGTACAATCGTAACTTTGATGGTTGACATATAGGAGAGGCTAAACAATTCCTTCCGTAGAGCGAAGGTATATCTGAACTCGAAACCGATCTAACTCATCGTGATGGCGGTGTAGATGAGCACGAACTTGTTAATTGGTTGTTTGTGGGGAAACCACTATGAGTACCATATGGACTACTAGCAGAGATGCGATGTGTGCTGAGTCCTAGAGAATTTATAAAAAGAAGATAAGAATATAAATCATCCAAGATGATGAACGTTTTGAGTAAGACATCTCCGTATGTCATAAAGCCATAAACTGGTAAAGGAAGTTAGTCGCGTAAACTTATATTGCAAGAACGCGAACCCTAAGAAGTAAAGTTAAGTAAACCAATGCGTAAGTTCAATATATGACTAATTGGTGTTTATGTTTTCTCATTATGTGTTATATAGGAATTGGAACGAGCAGTTCAGCGTAAGTTGTAGCTGGGCGTAAGGCAAGTTTCCTAACTTCATTCATATTACATGAATGCTAGTTTTTTAAACTTCTCAGATGTTGTACTTGAGAAGTTCTGTCTATGTGTGAATGTGCGATATTTGTACAATGTGGTAGAACGTATGAGGCCTTGAGCCACAAATAGAACACTTCAGTGTTTCTATGATGTGCATTGTTCTGTGATTTAGCCCTTCAATACAAGTATGTTCTGTTTATACATGAACCGTTATTGTTAAGTATGTGCTAATGATTCTAGCCAGATAGGATGTGTATTAAAAAGGTAGAAAAATGAAAGTATTTCAAAGTGAAAATGATTGATGTTTTAAGATGGTAGGAATCGAGACTATTCCTATTATTCAAGCTGCTTCATAACCTTTGTTCGGTTATAGAGGTTCTAAAGAAATGTTTTAATTCTGAAGTTGTTTGTTCAACTGTTATGACTTGCTGGGCAATTGAATGCTCACACTTGCTTTAAATGAAAAATAATTTTCAGCGAACAAGGTTAGCAGAACTTAAGGATCTCGTAAAGATCAAGCTGGCGGTATCCAGACGAAGTACCATTCAGAAGGTGAATGAGCGAGAGGATCAAGTGAAAACTTGTAATGTAAAAAGATGAAATTAAATTATAGATTAGTTTAATGAACTATTATATATCCTTGGTGGCGGATAAAAGTCACTCTTGTAAGATGAAATGAATAATGTATTTATTATTATTTGTAATGAAAAAGGTTATAAGGTTTCCAGAACCTGGGATTTGAGAGTGTATGTTGTTATATTTTGGTATATAATGATGTATGTTGGATGAAGGATGTACTCGTGACGTACGGAATCCGGGTGTGAAGATAGACCGGATTTCGGGTCGTTACAAGTTGGTATCCAACCTGTGACGCCCCCAAATCCGGGTCTCTTCCAACCCGACATATGGTGCTCCACGGTGCTACAGTTTACACAAACATTCAATTGAAACGCCTCAAAAGAACGAATATGTCTTATTTATATTCCAAAACAATACTACCATTCCCCAGGTTCTTTATAACCGTTATATTTGTTCTTCTCATAATATCAAATATTATCATTACAAACCTATACTATTACATAGGTAATTTACAAGTTCGCTTTAGCCTTCTCGTTATCCTTGTTGAATCCTTCAGTCCATTCGATCTAAGCTGCATTAATATGGTTCAAGCAAGAGTGAGCATAACAAGCTCAGCAAGTACAACAATTTCATTTTAAAAGCATGCTTGAAACATAGGAATCGTATATCTTCAATAATTGGATGATAGTTACGAAGTACTATAAATAACTTAAAATAGCATTTCTTTTCCTTCAAAACATTTTACAATAACAATATTCAGTAATACATCAATTCTGGTGCAAGACGTGAACGTCTTATAGTTCCTTTGAAAAGGACAACCCGACACGAAGTTCGTAAGTCCGGCATATCTTACGAGCACTTCTAGGTGATCAGCCTATAGTACTTTATATTGATCAACACTACATTCATTAAACGTGTATACGTTTAAGTTGTGGCAACCTCACGTGCCCATCGAATACTCGATGAAAAATCATTTGTCTATTTATATTCAGGCTTACCTTGAATCCGTACCAAATAGTTGGCGTAGGATAGCGTTAGCAATTCTATATTGAATGACTTATAAACAGTTCAATCAATCTATCAAGATTAGTCTAGCCGAGCTAAAACTGGCATCGACTCTTTCTTTAAAACCATACATGCATCTTATAACTTGAATCATTTGAAAACTTGGCTAACACGAAAGTTAGACAAGCGTTTAAGAAAAACTTGCCTTCAGCGTCTGCTATAATATAATTACGTTTCCTTTGAGTCTTTACGGTCTCTACAACACATAATCACATAATATACCACATTAGGTCATGAATGAACATATATAATTCCTTAAAGAATCTTACCCTTCTTCTCAATCTAATCGCGTACCCTTCTTCTCAATCTAATCCCGTATTAGATTAGTTATTTATTGGTTTCGTCTTACCGTCATTCTTTTACATCGTTCTTACTAACTTCGTTCTCTTCTCTAACTTAACTGAAATTAGCTCATTAATACAACTCGGTTCGAGTTAATTATCCTTCCTCACGGCTTACTAACGTCCTTACGTTTATTAATCGAAACTCGATCGTCAATGGTTTATGTATGCTTATTGTACACCGTTCCTGCTTATATTTAATTAACTTTCTTTAACTCTAAGTGATCATACTTAAGGTTTAATATGCCTTAGCAATGTTATATTAAGATCCTTAGTTAATTGATTATCAATTACTATTCATGTTCCACCTGTAAACCTTCTTTATTGTCGAAGTGTTAAGTTTGGTACTGCTTGTGCTGGTGTTTTTTTTGTTATGCCGCATGTGCGACGCCGCCTATTAGGGCTTGAAAAAGGACGGACCGCATCGCGGCTGCGAGTCCCTTTGTTAATTGTCGTCAATGTAAGCTGAAGTTTATGAGGGGACACAGCCACTTTGGCGCCAAGGCTGATTTAATTTGCCTTGGCTGCCATTAGCCATGGCTAATGCTTAGCACCAGAAAATTTTCAACAAATTTTCTTTTAGGTGAGATTTCCGGTTCGTAACTTCTTCGTTATAAGTCCGAATTGGCTCGTTCAAGAGCCTACGGTTCATAAATCACGTACTCTACCTGTTGATTCAAGAATTTTATCTATTCAACTTCGTTTGCTAAAAATTCACCTATTAGTCCATTTTTAACGAAAACGATAAACGTTCGTGAACGTTCAACGCTCGTTTCTTTGTTCTAAGTCGGAATCTGGCCATTTTCGAGTCCACAACTCTATAATGCCAAATAAGACTTGTCCCCATTGGAAACCAATGTTTCCAAGCTCAAACACAAAATACGTCTTCCATTCCGAGAATTTCACGAATTCAACGATTATCGTCTAATCGTGTGAATTTCGGCGAAACTCCGTTACTTGAGATTTTTTAACCGTTTCAATTGGATTCAATCCATCATACTAATATCTTGACATCCATATTACAACATCTTATTTTCATGTGAAATCATTACATGTTCTTCATGAACTTATTTACTTATTAAAGTATAATATACTTGATTTCATTGCTTATGACTTATTAATGAGTTAAGTCCCTTAATCATTATTCTTACATCTTATTAATCATACTAACTTCTTAATATACATACTTCATTAACTTATAACCATGATAGCTATTACTTGTTCTTTGTGAGTTTGTAACTTATGAAAATATAAATTACTTACTATAATTCCATGACTTATCATAATCTTAATCTTTTAACCATCATCCTTGTTTCTTATTATCATACCAATTCCATTAATGTGAACATGTTACAAGCTTGTACAAGTTCCTCTTAGTTCATAACTTATATAAGTATAAATAACTTATTCATGACTTATTACGGCTTAAGTCCATTTATTAATCATTCTTATCATTTCTTAGCATGCTAGTTCTACCAATACCCCCTTCTCTAAAAATGGAAGAGAAAGAGAAACATGGTTTAAGACTACTTACTCTTTGTCATTAAGTCTACTTGCTCATCACTTAAGCACTTTGTGTGCTCACCACACTTACTTAGCTTCTATGTTTGCTTGTTCATCACCTTGGATCATCCATGGGTTGCCCCATGGGTTTAAACCATCCCCTAACCCATTGGATTATAGCTTGGGCTTAAGTTTAATTATCTAACTTAATCATTTTGGGCTTACATCAATTTACTTTGGGCTTCACATTAAATTATATTAGACTTAACCATTCTTACATTTGGGCTTTGTCACTTCACATTGGACTTTAATATTTCCTACACAATCCTATAAATTCATTACATTTGGCTTAAAGCTTTATAACAAATACTCTACGTGTAATTCTCGTATTCTAACTCATATATTAATTCAATACATACAACACACCATCATTCATACGTACTCGTATAATACCACATATAGTATTCGTATTCATTATCTCGTATAATACCTAAGTATTATACGATAATCGTTTAATTCATTAATCGCATTACATTTCCTTCTCGTAAATCATTTTCCTTAAACGTTAGGTTTTAAGTCCACAGGCGAAATATTATGTTTTCCATAACTGAAATATTATTAGATATTCAATCTCACCTCGATATTCTATCATTACGTATTTCTCAGAAGTTCAAAAATAATTCCCGAGCAGAAATGCGTGGATAGTATTTTTCGAAATATTTCTCGGAAAGCTTTTATTTTCATCTTGGAAATCCAAACACTTTAATTCTACCACGTAGCCAAAATCCTACGATGTTCTGACAAGTCTAGGTCATATAACAACCTTCAATTAGATTGCTCCATAAATAATCAATTAAATTCATTTAATCAAATAAAAATTTAATTCTCAAAAATCCAATTTTCTCGGGTGTTACATCCTTCCCTCCTTATAAGGATTCTGTCCCCAGAATCTCGCTACTATTACCTACCCCAATGAGGAAAAGTTTTCTTTATTTTAATCTCAAGTTCCCACAATGCTTCTTTGACATGGTGGTTCTTTTATTTCACCTTCACCGAAGGTATTATCTTAATTTACATAACTTGTCACTTCTACCATTAATCTGAGTTGGAAGTTAAACACTTACCAATATATTACGCTTTCTTTCTTTTATTATTATTTGGAACTCAAATTCCTCCTTCAAAACAAGACTATACTTAGTCTTCTATTTATCCTGTGTCCTCTTCTTCATCTTCTTGTATTCCTCGTTGCCTAGTTGTACTTAATTAACTCGTTCCATTATCATGGATTGAGTCTACCTTGTGAATAATATTTCTACCCCTTCATTCTGTAATCTAACTTCTAACTCCGTTATTAACTAATTCTGAGTCGTTAACATTGATAGTTTTCCCTATTCTTCCTACCTTATGTGTCGGCTACTACGTTTACCTTCCCTAAATTAAATAAGATATCACCGTCCTCTTTCTACTCCATATTCAACTTTTTCTATGTGGAGATATATTTCAGACTCTTAGAGTCCGTGTATACCTCACCTTTCTCCCCGTATAAATACTATCTTCAGATTTTTAATTCAAAAACTACCACTGCCAATTCTAGATCATAAGTAGGATAGACCTTCTCATAATCCCTTAACTGGCGTGATGCATACATAATGACATTTCCATGCTATAAGAGCACGCAATCATGTCATCTATGCGAAACATCGAGATACACTACAAAATTCCCCGTATCATCTGATAAAGATAATACAGGTGCTTCACTTAACCTTCCTCTAAAATCCTGTGACGCTAATGGTACCTTCAACCATAGCACCTCACAATAGAACCTATCAATTTGCCACCTTCTTCCTTATTTTCTACTGACGATACCCCGCACACAAATCTATCTTAGATAAATTCTTTGCCCCTCTTCAACTGATCCAATAGATCTTCGATCCTAGGCCATGGTTATTTATTCTCAACCGCTAACTTATTTCTATTACGATAGTCGATACGCAACCGTAACAACTCATCCTCTTCCTTAACATCCTACTAACTTACGTCAAGGTTAGACGACAAGTGCGTCTTGGTGTTTTATTATTGTAAATTACTATCTTGGGTTTTCTGAAAAACTGAAGATTCACACTTTTCTTATAACTATTTATTAAAGTTCTATGGTTAATCAACCCATTCATACCGAGAATTTGAAGAAATTCTCTCAACATTATCTATACTCATCTACCTATACTTGCCTACTTCTATTATCCATGAAACCATTTCCACGAATATAATTAATGAAAGTTATTTCCTCCTCCTCTACCTTAATGTTTAAAGGTATTTATAATCCCTTACAGACAGACTCCTAGATGAGTCTTTCCGCATATCTTACACGCTCCAATCCTACGCTTAGGATCCCCTTGTCGTACTCCAGTATTCCCGGAGTAAAAAAAAATTATTTCTTTTTGGCATACTACCACAACCACTGGCATTCTCTGCCTTGGTTCCTCCCTCACCCTTGCTCTCATTCTTCCTCTCTTTGTGGTATTGAGTCAACGCCTCCCCACCACCTTTTTCTATAATCGCCTTCCCCAGAATGGTCCCTTAAGAAACACTCTGGAATACCGAAATCCGACTGTAGAGCCAGGGTTTCAGGCCCTGCTCAAACCTACGAGTCTTCATCTCCTCAGTGTCCACTTGATGTGAAACCAACCTTGACAATTCATTGAATTTGGTCGCGTACTGGGGAAACGTCGTGTCCCCTTGCTTAAGTTCTAAGAACTCAGTCTCTATCCTCCCTTGCATGCTTATAGGGAAATAATTCACGAAGAAAACCTTCTTGAATTGTTCCCACCCTTACCGTATCCGTACTATGAAGTAGTACGGGAAGAAGAGCTTAGATTGAGTTATGAAGGATAGTATATGAATTAAAGAAAATTCGTATTAAGTAGAGAGAGATTTAGAAGTTGTAAAATTTCAATTGAGGACTCATGTGATAGCTGAGTTGTATGAACCTTTGTTATGGGCATAAGTTTGTGCTTGGTGTAACAACTGCTTAGCTTATTACAGTGATAATCATTGGGATTGGTCGCGCTATCAATATGTATATGGCGAGAAGGTGAATCTTTTCTCATGTATATACTTGATAGGTAGAGAACGATAAGGTAGGTGCGAGTTCTTGAAACTCATACTTATGGTAAGTTCGTGACTCATAATAATATGGTATGTTTTCGAACGTCTCAGCGAATGGACGCCTATGGTCTGTCTGGACAATTCTTAAACTCATATTATTGTTGAAAGTTCCTAAACTCATAATGTGTGGTAAGTTGATGGATTGTACTAAGATATAGGAATGTTTAGACTAAAAATTAGTTGTTTTCAGTAGGCTTAGTATTGAAGGTGCTAGAGAAGATTAAGTATTGTCGTAGTAAGACAATGAAGGAAGATGGAGAAATAGGATATTCCAAGTCATCTAGATATGCTAGATTTTGAACTTTATTGAACTCGTGCTGATATGTACATTTTGAAAAGAAAAGAATTGGTTCAACTTTTGGTATGTCTATGCTAATTGCTTTGGCTAGACAGAAATTGATTTAAAATATTCAAAATGAATTTTATATCATTTGTGCATTCAATGCAAGGATGGTAAAAGGATGGAGTTATTAATGCAATTGAACCTGGTGTTGGATGTGATCTTAGGATCAACAACCCGCTATTGTGACTACCCCAAATCCAGGTACTTGAAACCCGAACTTGGTGCTTCACGATACCATTTTTATAAGCTAAATAATGCAATAATAATATTACATTCAAACTTAATTTACATACATCAAAGTTTACTTCCCAGGTACGAGACCTTCAAATACATTCCATACAATACCTGAACAGATACCAATACTAACTATAACCATTAACTCATAATATATCTCATTCGAACAGCTTCCCTTTTTCCCTTGTTCGTGCCTGAGCCTTCAGGTTGCTCATACATAACTGAAAATATTTAATTTAAGCAAGGGTGAGCATTTGAGTGCCCAACAAGTAATAGCAATTATATATATAAGCTGAAAGAATATAAGTATTCTCCTTACATAACACTTCTACAACGAATTGAAAGTTGTGAAGTAATCTGTACTGATAAAAAATTCACATAACAACTCTCTTTCAAATTCTTTAAATTTGGCTCTGGCTCTACCCTTGAATAGGGTTTAAGAAACATACTATGAACATTCTTTTCATTTTCGAAAAGGTTTAGCAGAGATCCATTCGCAAACCGTCACAACTTACTAGCACGCGAGGGTGATCATACTGTTGTACCTTGTATTGATCAATACTACATAACTTGAACGAAATTCATCGCTCACTTTATCCGCCTCGCAAGCAAAATTTTCCCATATAGGGATGTTCATACATGTTCGGGTTCCAAACCAGAAGGTTTTAATCTTGCTCAACAATAATATGTAATTCAACATATATATACGGGTAATTGACAAAAGGTGTATCAACATGTGAATAAATGCTATGATTATCCAAGTGGGGACACTTGTATAACCATTTAGAAATTAACGAATGTAAAAATATATCCGAATTAACATGTTGATAATCAAAGCGTATATATAATCAGACAGAATGAAAAGAATTCTGAAACTTCTTACTCATGTCCATTGCATAAAGGAAATGCAAAGGTAGGATACTTGCCTGATTCGCTGATTACAAATCTCAACTTAGGTTCTATCTCTTTATATCACAACCTATCATTAATCAAATCATTCGTTCGATTAGAACAATATATCTTAACACATAGTACTGTCTATTACAGACAGCACATAGTCTAATCACATAATCACAGTGATCATACTTTTAGTTCCTATTCTATACTTGAAATATTTTTATACATTTTTCAAATATCTCATCCATGCTCTTACAGTAGCCTTTTCTTTCTTTTTTATAAGGTTCGACATTTGTCGCTGCATCTGACAAATGTTTTTTATTGGGTAAATACTAAGTCTAAGAATCTTATTCTATAACTCAACATCTGTAAATATCAGACATCTTATTTTTAATCATTTTGAAATTTTCGTAAATTGAAAAATTTAAAATAATTCAAATCATTGCTACTAAAGGGCCTATAGTGATATATCTATTACTATAGGTGTTCTTCTTCAAATTCGAACTTCATAATCGGTTCTCAAGTTAAACTAGTTTGGTAAATTATAACTTTCAAATATCGGAATCATAATTAAATGATTTAAACATTAAACAATTCCATTATCATTAATAGTTTAATTAATACTAAACTATTAATGAAACCATTACTAAAATATAAAAGTTATTTATAATAACTCAAACTATTTTTAAAAACATTTATATTACCCTTTAAATGATTTTTAAACCAATAAAAATCATTTTAAATAATTACCATTAATATTTAAATATTAATGTACTATTTATCCAAATATTAAAAGTCATTAATTATAACTTAAAATATTTTTAAATCCTTAAGTCTTTAAATGGTTTTAAATAAATAAAACCATTTTAAACTATTTATTTAATAATAATTATTAAATAAACTAAATATCATTAACATTATCTTAATATCATTAATATTTAATTATTAATGAAATTATCATTTAAATATTAAAAGTTATATTTTATAACTTAAAATATTTTTAAATACCTTATTTTCATTTAAAATGATTTTTATAATATTAAAATCATTTTTAAACTAAATTATTTAATATAATCATTAAATAACTTTAATATCATTAATAATAATTAATTAATGAAATTCATCACAAAATATTAAAAGTCATCACAAATAACTTATTTACATAATCAATTCCAAGCCAAAATAAACATAGTAAACTAACTAGTTTATTAACAACACTAACTAAACTTCAAAAATTCAAACTTAACTAACAATTAAAAATAATAACATTACAAAAATTAAATAAGAAATATACCCGAAAATACGAATTCCACAAACCTAATATCGTCTTTCCACGCTTAAAATTTAACTAAGGAGATCTTTATAAAAGTCCTCCCACAACAAAGTCTTTCTCAAAATTGGAGGCCTTATTGTTGGTGAATGAAACAATGGCCAAGCCCTTCTATTTATAGGTTTAGAAAATGGTGAAGTTCTCAATTTAGTCGATGTGGGACTTGGTTTAAACTAATCTTTCAATAGCTCACTTTGCGATTTTCTCACGCCTTGCTCATCTATCGAGAAAATTCCCAACTTTGGATATGTTATACATGGTATACCGTAGTATTTTTAAAAAAATATAACCCAATAATTTTCGACCTCTTAGGAAGCCTAAAAGCAGACCTCAAAAATGTCCACTGCAAACTGCTTTTTATCTATTTCCCAGATTTACCCTCTTTCGCTAAAACAGTCATAACTCTTTCGTTTTAAAACATTTTTAGACGATTCTTGAGCTCACGCGAAGCTATCTTCCGAGACTACAACTCTTCCCTACTGACTTATTTCCAAATTCGAACCCATCAGCCCAGAAATTCCGTTCAAGTGGACTGCATCGCACTTGTTGGATGAGTTTGACACTACTACTTTGAAATGTCATAACTCTCTCCTCCGATATCGGATTTAGTTCGTTTCGGAGTCTATGGAAAGCTTATTCAGTGTACTACAACATATCAAAAGCCCAGACCTTTTAAAGCACAAAAAGTGGACGAGAATGCCCCCATTACAAACTTCCCAAAATCAGTTTATCATGATCGGTCAACCATGTTTGACCATCTATAACTTCTAATCTATACATGATATGGACTTGATTCTTTTTGCAGATTAAAGACCACATATCAGGCTACATATAACAACTTTTAAAGAACAAAACTCATGATCGAGCAAAGAGTTATGGCCTCTGACATTTGGTGAAAAATAACAGAATTCGGTTTTTCCAACTTGCTTAAATCTTCAAAGTCGTGCACTTTGATGTTATGGGTCTTTGGTTTATCAACCCATATCATCAATTAACATCCTATTACACAACTTTAAACAATCAATTGCATCAAATAACATCGAATCAAAGAATTTCTAGGTTTAGTGTTCTTATACCCTTTTTGCCAAAAAAAATTCTTGATTTTTGCTTCTGATTTGTTATGGGTGATGGTTGGGCTTTGTTTAAGAGTGTATGGGCAATCTTGTACAAGGCAATTAAATATAATATTTAATCACTAGATTTAATTCTTATAATTTACCAATTAACTTCTATCCTTTGGTAAATTAAAACACTTATACAATAACATCGAAATTAAACCCAGTAATTAAAATTAGGGTTTTCTATAGAAAATTTAAGATTCTATAATTAGGGTTTCTCAACGTCATCAATTAAGGTTTCTAATTGACCATTAGTGGTTCTTTAATTATACGTGTATATTACTAACACGATTAATTACGGTTTCTAATTTCAACCTAGGTTAGGGTTATAATAATTGGGTTTGTCCTAATTATCGACGCCCAACGATAATTAGGGTTTCTTCTAATTATCGATATTCTTATACACGGTAACTTCATATACATGTACCACTACTTAGAAATATCTCATAACTAAGTTTAATAATTAGGGTTTCACAAAGACGGTAATATGCTATGACCTAATTAATCGTCATCGCTTTCAATATTATCTCGTCACACATACTACGATACATAATTATGGTCTTGTAAAATCATTATATAAATAATATAATATTATTATTCTCATCTCTTGAACACAATCCCAATCCAGGTTTGGATCTCATATCGACTTATTCTTCAGACACAAAGATCAATAATCAAGTTAAAATAATTAACTTAAATATTACGAACAATTCATATAATAAAATATTTATTATATAAATCTAATTATCACTTCATATATTATTTCCAATCATGTTTTCATGGAAAATAATTAATAAAAACATTTAAACTTATGTGAAATTTATTACCATATAATTTGTGGTAATTAATAATTCCAAAATTATTTCTAATTTTTCAAGTAATAAATATATTCGCATTTATCGTTCACTTTACTTGACACTTAGTCTCGTCATTAAATGAAAAAAAAAATTATACGCAAAATTTCTTATTTATTTTATATAGAAAATCTCGAGTTATTACAGCTATGGTATGATGTATAATGACGAAGTCACAAACTGACGAAGTCCTCAATGTACTGTAAAAAGTACGATATCATGGCGTCATAAACCGTTTTGATGTATTGCGAAAATAATTTAAAGAAGTAGTCGACGACAATTGAGTTGACTAGACGAATGTTTCACGTTGATATCCAATTTAATTGTATGGTCTAAGCTAATTGATTCGGCTAGACAAATGGTATGTCATTGAGCTTTCTTTGAGAACTTGTGCCAAACCAAATTATTTTGGTGCGGAATCTAATGATTTAGTCTGAGGAGAACATGGAAGAGGTAGTTACTTTCTTTGTGATTGTAAACTGACCATTAAGGAAGGGCTTACAGCAAATGCTGAATAACCTAGTAAGAGTTCATGGTCGATTTGACCCCTCAGCAAAAGTATGAAACGTTTTAAGAGGAAATTTTATATTCCTCGTTATTCCTTCTGCTTCATGATTCTTGATAGGTTATGGGGGTTTGGAATGAGGGAAAGATAATAACTCCGTTGAAGTGAAGTTGAGAAGAAAGGTAGGCTAAAATTTCGAGGACGAAATTCTATGAAGAAGGGGTGAATGTGATTACCCGGGTAAGGGTGTGGTTTTAAGAAATTCCGAGGACGGAATTTTTATAAGGAGGGAAGAATGTGACAACCTAGAAATTCGTGTTGTCCAAAATTTAGGTTTAAAGAATTAGTTATTAATAAAACTAATTTTTATTAATATTATTATGTGCTATGTGTTTATTAATCGTTCTATAGCCTAGGATGATTATAAGTCGGGAGTATTCTGGCTACGAGCTAGTCTGAGCGAGTAAGAATTTTCAAGACGAAAATAGAAGTTTTCCGGGAACAAAATATTTTTGGGGAAAAAGACGAAATAGGCACTATTCATCTATTTCTGCTCGGAGATTTATTTTGAAATTCCGAGAAGTTATAGATTACGTTTAATTCTGAGACGTGATGGAATATTCAATAATATTTTAGTTATAGCAAAAACGAAGTTTCGCCTGCGGACTCAAAACCTAAGGGTTAGGAAAAGTGAGTTTCGAGAATTTTATGATCACGTATAATCATTAGGGTTGTTATGCGTGAGAAATACGAGGATAATACTAGTTATTATATGAGTATAGTAAGAAGATTAGTACGACGTATAATACGAATATGGTACGAACTATATATGAAGAAAATACGAGAATACGAGAATGAGATGCGTAGAATACGATTAGTCTTAATGGACTTTGAGTTCATGGACTTTGTAAAATCTAATTGGACTTGGATTAGGTCAAGCCCAACGCTTTGTGAAATCAAGCCCAAGATAGGCCCAATAGGAATTAGGGTTAAGGCCCAAACCAAGAAAAGAAACCGCGGATCGAACCGATGGGTAAACGGATGGGTAAAACCAATGGGGCAACCCATGGGGTGACCCATGGGCAAGAGGGGCGGCTACTTGGCCACCAAGTAAGGGTGGTGGCCAAGTAAACTTGGTGGTTAAGTATAGGAATAGTAAGGAGGTTAAGGGGGCGAAATGACCAAAATGCCCTAGCTTAGGATTTTCTATAAATAGGAGGCTTAAGCTCATTTGGTTAGATTTTGAAAATCCCACACTTGAGAGAGAGAGAGAGAGAGAGAGAGAGGTCGGATGGAAGGGAGAAGGAAGAGCATGAGCATGAATGATCGGATCGAAAGTGATCGTGTAATAACAAAGCTTGCAAATCGCTGGCTTTGTATAACGGAAGAGGATTAAAGAAGAACGGTAATCCGAGACCTAGTTTCTTCTAATATTTTCTTTAAGTTTCTATGTTAAAACATAACTTAATGAAGATAAGAAGTAGATAAGGTGAGAGATGATTTCATATGGTTGAAATCATGAGAAAATAAAGAAATAAGAATTTGAAGTTTAGTTTGTAAATCTCTTAAGGAAGTATAAGATTCGTAATGAATTAGAACGATCCAAGTGGATATTATGAATGAGTAGGTGAAATAAGTAAGGAATTGTGTTCTATAACATCAAATTCCAATAACAAGTGAAATCATAATCCAAAATATCGATTAAAACGAAGAACGAACGAAGAACACGAAGAACACGCGAAGAATACGAAGAACGTTGTTGATGGACAAATTTAAAACCATCGTAGGATAATTGTTGTTGATGGACAAGTTTAAAACCATCGTGTTTAAGTTAGTTGCTTATTGCTTGGTTTGGATCGGTATAAACATTCATGAAGAACGAATTAAAACTTAGCCATAACGAAGTTATGGCAAAAATTTCGTAAAAGTCAAACGAGAATTAAAAAGTTAGTAAATGAACCTGAACGTGTAGGGTTTCATAAGAAAGTAAGAGAACATAGAAAATGTGAGTCGTGGACTCAAGATCAAGCGAGTTCTGAGTTCGGATGACAGAATTACGAACGAACGAACGAAGAGCGTTAAAAACGTAAAATGAACAAAGGGTGAAAATCAAGCCAATCGAATGGAACGTTAACAAATTTATAATGAATTTCTGCTCGAGGGGTATTAAAGTACGTAAGATAAGGAAGAGAATGGCTTTGGAACGACCTCGTTCCGAATTATAACGAAGGAGTTATGAGATAGCGAAGTAAGTATCTTAAATTTGATTTAACACTTAGAGAAAATTTCTAGGGTTAGGGCTTGGCAGCTTGGGCGCCATCATGCCTTTGTAAAGTGGGCTGGCGGCCTTGAGACTGGGGTGGGTACTACAAACTCGCGCCGCAATGAGAGAGATAAAGAAGAGAGTGGCGTCGCAGCGCTAGTGTTGGGAAAAAGCAAGAGATGAGCTTTTAACTGCTCAGCTCTTGGGGGAAATGTAAGGGAAGATAAAGAATATAATATTCAACTAATGAAACACTTAATCAAGTGATGTAAACCTTTATTAAAGGTTGAACATATAGATTAAACAAGATTAGATGACAAAGAATATAATCACAGGATTACGTAACTGATGTCCGGGGACCGTAGTCGGGATGAACGAATGTGAGGGATTGCTATGGTTGTGATTCCTTAGACGTTGAGTGATGCGGGTAATGAATAACATTTTGATATTATGTCATGATAGTGAGAGATAAGTGTGAAGCGTATAGATGCTGTGAACGCAATGTTGTTGCGATGAACGATCGATCTTAGCGTACAACGATTGGTATGGCTTCAACACTAAGAACGAGTAATGAACATGGGGTTCATGTAATGGATTACGAAAGTAAATAAGAGATGAATTATCAAGAAATCCGTAAGGAATAAGAAATTGACTTAATCGAACATTATAGTTTAATAGTTCGTATAAGTTAAGAGAAGTTAGGTTGTGGTACAATCGTAACTTTGATGGTTGACATATAGGGTGGGCTAAACAATTCCTTCGAAGGCGAAGGTATATATCTGAAAGCGGCAACCGATCTAACTCTCACCGTGTGGGCGTGTAGATGAGATGGGAACTTGTTTGTTGGTTGTTTGTGGGAAACCACTCAGAGTACCATATGGACTACTAGCAGAGAAGCGATGTGTGCTGAGTCTTAGAGAATTTATAAAAAAAAGAAGATAATAATATAAATCATCCAAGATGATGAATGTTTTGAGTAAGACATCTACGTATGTCATAAAGCCGTAAACGGGTAAAGGAAGTTAGTCGCGTAAACCTATATTGCAAGAACGCGAACCCTAAGAAGTAAAGTTAAGCAAACCAATGCATAAGTTCAATATATAACTAATTGGTGTTTATGTTTTCTCCTTATGTGTTATATAGGAATTGGAATGAAGCGGTTCAAATAAGCTATAAATTTGGGCGTAAAGGCAAGTTTCTAACTTCATTCATATTACATGAATGTTAGTTTCTTAAACTTCTCGGATGTTGTACTTGAGAAGTTACGTACATGTCTTGAATGTGCGATATTTATACAATGTGGTAGAGCGTATGAGGCCTTGAGCCACAAATTGAACACTTGGTGTTTCTATGATGTGCATTGTTCTGTGATTGAGCTCTTCAATACAAGTATGTTATGTTTATACATGAAATGTTATTGTTAAGTCTGCGTCTTAATGATTACAGCGGATAGGATGTGTTTGAAAAAGGTAGAAGCATGAAAGTATTTCAAAGTGAAAATGGTGATGTTTTAAGATGATAGGAATCGAGACTATTCATATTATTCAAGGCGCTTCATAACCTTTGTTCGGTTATAGAAGTTCTAAAGAAATGTTTTAATTACGAAGTTGTTTGTTCATTTGTTATGACTTCTTTGGGCAATTGAATGCTACGCATTTGCTTTAAATGAAAAACAATTTTTCGTGAACAAGGTTAAAAGAACTTAAGGATCCGTAAAGATCAAGTGGCGGTCTCGGATGAATTGCATTGAGTGTGAAGGTAGCGAGAAGATCAAGTGAAGACTTGTAATTTAGAAAGATGAATTGAACTCTAGACTAGTTTAAGGAACTGTTATGTATCCTTGGTGGTGGATAAAAGTCACTCTTATAAGATGAAATGAATAATGTATTTATTATTATTTGTAATGAAAAAGGTTATAAGGTTTCGAACATAGGATTTGAGAGTGTATATACGTTATATTTGATTATATAATGATGTATGTTGGATGAAGGATGTACTACGTGACGTCACGGAATGCAGGTGTGAAGATGGGCCGGATTTTTGGCGTTAATCAAGGATACATAATAATTCCAATCGATAACCCCATCCGATCTTTACAGATCTGAAGTTCTTCTAACCTTGTTGAAATCATTTAAAGTCATAACAACAAAAACAGCTCATAATTAAAACATTTTCTTATAAACAAAAGGTTATGAACAACTTAATAATAGGAATAGCATACACTATCACTTTCAGTATTACCTTTTTAAATCCTATCCGCTGTTCAAGAAGTGATATTAATACAGCATTCTAATATTGCATCATCAAATTCAGGCATACGTATTAACTATTCATGAAATAGAAAAGTTAGGAAACATATTACATATGAACTTCATTGAACTATATAACGTTATAAACACCAATTAGTCATTAACTTGATCGGGTTTACTTTAGCTTTACTACTTCTTCATGTTCTTGCAATAACACGCGACCTTCTTTACCTGTTATTTATGACATACTTGAGATGTCTTACTCAAAATCATCTTGGATGATTTATATTCTTATCTCTTATCTTATCTGAACCATTAAACTTAATGTTCGTTAAAGTCAATTTCTTATTTCTTACGGCTTTCTGATAACTAAATGTCATCCCTCCGGATTCATTCTTTATCGACTCACATTTGGCTTTCATTAATCTTATTACCGTTTGTTACGACTTTCTTGATAATTCCCATCTTATTAATACTTTCGTTATCCATTATACGCACCCCATGTTCATTACCCTCGTCGCTCAACGTCTAAGGAATCACAACCATAGCAATCCCTCACGTTCGTTCATCGCAACTACGGTCCCCGGACATCGGTTACGTAACCCGCGTTTAAATTCTTTATCAATTAATCTTGCTTAATCTTTACGTTCAACCTTCTCTAAAGGTTTAACTCACTTACATAAGTGTTATGTTACGTGATATACATGTTCTTATTTCTTTCTTGCACATCCCCCAGTACTTGAGCACATAAAGTCTCATTTCTGGGCATTGCCTACTGCCGTGATATTGCTTTTGTGCCCTTCCTTCTCCTCTCGTATTTGTGGCCGACCTACTTCTCTCTCCTCTCTTCCAAAATGGTGTTGCGGTGCACAAGTCCTTTGTTATCTCTCGTCTTTGTGGCGCCACTCTCCGAAGATTATGGCCGAGCTCGGCGTACGCCCACCAAGCCACCGATCTGTCCGTGACTGTAGCACGAGACAAAGCTCCTTGAAATTTTTCTAATTGTTAAATAAATTCTTTGAGACGCTCACTTCCCGATCTCATAACTCCTTCGTTATAACTCAGAACGAGGTCGTTCCAACTCCTTCGTTTACCCTTTGTTCATTTTACGTTTTTAACATTCTTCGTTCGTTCGTCCGTAATTCGGTCATCTGAACTCGGAAATCGCTCGTTCTTGAGTCCACGACTCACATTTTCTATGTTCTCTTACTTTTTTATGAAACCCTACCCATTCGAGTTTATTTACTAACTTTCTAATTCTCGTTCGTCTTTTACGAAATTGCGCCATAACTTTGTTATAGCTAAGTTTTAATCCAAACGTTTCTACTGTTCCTAAGCAAGCAATACACATCTAACTTATACGCGATGGTTTTAAACTTGTCCATCAACAACAATTATCCTACGATGGTTTTAAATTTGTCCATCAAGAATGTTCTTCGTGTTCTTCGCGTGTTCTTCTTGTTCTTCGTTCGTTCTTCGTTTTAATCGATATTTTGGATTATGATTTCACTTGTTATTGGAATTTGATGTTATAGAACACCATTCCTTACTTAATTCACCTACTTATTTATATAATCCACTCGGATCGCTCTAATTCATTACGAATCTTATACTTCCTTAAGAAATTTATAAACTAAATTTCTAAGTTCTTATATCTTCTTTTCTCATGATTTCAACCATATGAAATCATTTCTAACATCATATTCTCTCTATTCTCATTAATCTATGTTTTAAACATATTAAACTTAAAGAAAATATTAGAAGAAACTAGGTTTTAGATTACCTCTTCTTCTTATTTTCTCCGCCATTGAAACAAAGGCGATTTGCAAGTTTTTCTATTTCACGAACACTTTCGATCCGATCATTCGTGCTCATGTTCTTGCTTCTCCCTCTTCATCCGAACCCTCTCTCTCTCTCTCTCTCTCTCTCTCTCTAAGGTGTAGGATTTTCCAAAATCCAATTTAAATGAATTAAGCTTACTATTTATAGATTTTCAAAGCTAGGGGAAAAATAGTCATTTCGCCCCTAAAGTTACTATTCACACCTCCTCCAACACTTAGCCACCAAGTAAACTTGGCCTCCACCCTTACTTGGTGGCCAAGTGGCCGCCCCTCTTGCCCCATGGGTTGCCCCATCGGTTATTACCCATCCGTTTACCCATCGGTTCGATCCGCGGTTTTTTTTCTTGGTTTGGGCCTTAACCCTAATTCTTATTGGGCCTATTTTGGGCTTGATTTCACAAAACGTTGGGCTTGACATAATCCAAGTCCAATTAGATTCTACAAAGTCCATGAACTCAAAGTCCATTAAGACTAATCGTATTCTACGCATCTCATCCTCGTATTCTCGTATTTTCTTCTTGGTATATAGTTAAATACGATATTAAGTATTATTATCGTCGACTAATCTTCTTACTATACTCATATAATAACTAGTATTATCCTCGTATTTCTCACGCATAATAACCCTAATGGTTATACGTGATCATAAAATTCTCAGAACTCACTTTTCCTAACCCTTAGGTTTTGAGTCCATAGGCAAAACTTCTTTTTTGCCATAATTGAAATATTATTGAATATTCCATCACGTCTCAAAATTAAACGTAATCTATAACTTCTCGGAATTTCAAAATAAATCTCCGAGCAGAAACGGATGAATAGTGCCTATTTCGTCTTTTTCCCCAAAAATATTTTGTTCCCGAAAAACTTTTATTTTTGTCTTGAAAATTCTTACTCGCTCAAACTAGCTTGTAGCCAGAATACTCCCGACTTATAATCATCCTAGGTTATAGAACGATTAATAAACACATAGCACATAATAATATTAATAAAAATTCCTTTTATTAATAACTAATTCTTTAAACCTAAATTCTGGACGATCCGAATTTCCGGGTCGTCACAGTAATAATCGTATGATACTTTGGTATTGTGCAAAGTAATGAAAACGAGTATAATACGAAGTATTACACGAGTTTGTATGAAGGAAAGAATATCGTATATAATGAAGTTGTATACGAAGTATAATACGAAAATGATACATAAACTATATTTAATGTATTAAGTAATGTTAATAGACTTGGAAAGGTTGGTTGGAATTAGTACAACCCAAGTGAATTAAGGTTGAGGCCCAATTATTGATTAATAAACAAGTTAGTGTTTATTAATGCAAAGCCCAAAGGTTGATTTAATGTAAGCCCAAGCTAGAATCCATGAGTTGTTTGACCCATGGGGCAAACCATATTAATATGGTTAATGTGGTGACCAAGTTAATGTGGTGACCAAGTTAATGTAATGACCAAGTAATAAGAGTAATGAACAAGTAAAGGATAAGTTTTGTGTTAATCAAGTAATGAATAGTAAGGAGGTGGGTTGAATTAATGACTAAACTACCCTAGCTTTGCAATTTCTATAAATAGAGAAGGCTTGCTAGCCATTTAACACTTGTTCAAACAATCTAGCTATTACAAAGTGCTTAATTGTTAGAGAGATTAAGTTATAAATAAGTTGTTTTCATAAGTAAGAAGAAGAAGAAGAAGCTACTTACCAAGACTTCAAAAGTAAGATCTCTTCTCCAATTATCTTCTATCGCTACCATGATAGTTTGATAGGAAAAGTTTGGATTAAGAAACATGAATGTTAAAAAGTAAGAAGAATGAGTAAGCAATGAACTTAAGTCACATAAGTTGGTAATAAGTCATTTAAGCTAGCATAAGTTATAAACTTATGTGAAAGTATTATGAACTTGTAATGAGTTTATTAAGAGAAGTGATATAGATGCAAACGAACTTTTATGATCATATGCATCGTGTATACATAAGTAAAGTTATATGTTAAGAACATATATGGTATGATGATTAAGAAACTTTAATGGTCATAAGTCATGAACTATGAAATCTTAAGTAGTTTATAATTTGACAAGTTATAAGCTCATGAAGAAATAAGTCTAAAATCCAACAATGAATATAAGTTGTTGTAATAAGTATGTTGAGATGTTCACATGATGAATAGAATTCATTTGTAATGTTGAACAATTCATAAGAATGAAGATGTGCCAGAAATTGCACAATTGGACGATAATCGTCGAATTCGTAAAATTCTCGGAATAGAACTCAAATTTTGTGTTTGAACTCGGAACCATTGTTTTCCAATGGAGACAAGTCATATTTGACATTTAAGAGTTGCGGACTCGAAAATGAACGGATTCCAACTTAGAACGAAGAAATGAGCGTTGAACGTTCACGAACGTTTATCATTTTCGTTAAAAAATGAACCAATAGGTGAATTTTTAACAAACGAAGTCAAATAGATACAATTCTTGCATGAACGCGTAGATTACGTAATTTGTGAACCGTAGGCTTTTGAACGAGCCAATTCGGACTTGTATCGAAAAAGTTATACGTCCGGGAAGTTCACAAAAATTCAAGGACTGAATTTTTTTCTGGTGCACAAAGTTGGCCATGGTGGCCAACCCTAGTGCCAAATTGGTCATCATTGCGATTGCATAATGATGTCAAAGCACCAGCGAAAACTTCATGGCTGTTGCATACTGAGCAAGTAATAATACAAAATGGTGGCATCGCAACGCGGCCCACCAAGTAAGGACTCACGCCATGGCCGTAAGTCAGGGACAATGCCACTTATTAACGCATGCATGACATGAGATCTGAAGTATAAAGTCAGGTGCCAAATAACAAATTTCTGACCTCGAAACAAGGATAGTGATGAATGTTTTTAATTACAAAGAAAAGAAAGTTATTTGATTTAAAAGTAAACACAACCTAAAGAATGTAATGTAACATTGTTTAAACTTTGTTAAACCTTAAGGATGTTGTATAAAGGTTGAGATAACCTAGTCGAATATAAATGCAAGAATAATGATAAACTGGAACAGATAATAACTGAATCTAATACACAATTAGATTGAGATGAAGGGTAAGATATAGTCATATACATACTTGATTATATGTGACCTAATGTAAGGCATTATGTGATCATGTATTGTAGAGACTTGAAAGACTTAAACATAAAGTAAATATGTCGTAGCAGACGCTAAAGGCAAGTATTCTAACTCTTGTCTCAGTTCAATCTGAACAAGTTTTTGAAATTCATATATCCTTACGTATGAATTGAGGTATGTTGAAGTTAAAGCCAATTCCTTTGGCTAGACTTGATATATTGCGTGGATTATTGATGATCTATTCATCTATTATCAAATGTTGTTATCTTTTGTCAACTACTTGATATGGTTTTCAAAAGAAGACTGGAATGTTAAACAAATGTTTTGTCGGTAAAAAGCAGCAGTACGTGAGGTTGCCAAATGATTAAGCGTACATACGTTTAATAGATGTAGTGTTGATCAACATAGACTACAATAAGGTGATCACCTAGAAGTGCTCGTAAGTAATATCAGACTACGGACTTAGTTAGGGTTGTCCTTTTCAAGAAAGAATGAATACTCGAGGTCTTTGGTAGGAGTGAATGTTTTAATAAATATTGTTATTATTGTGAAACATTTTGAAAGAAAGATGATGTGCTATTTTGAATTATCAATAGTACTTCATAACTATTGTTCAGTTATTGAAGATATACGATTCGTATGTGTCAAGCTTGTAGTTATTGAATTGGTATACTTGTTGAGCTAGTTATGCTCATTCTTGCTTGAACCATATGAATCTGACTAAGACCGAGCGTCCAGAAGGATCGAATAAGGATAAAGGAAAAGATAAAGGCTGATTATTAAGTTGTCTTGTAATAAATATAGGTCTATTGTTGTAATGTAATTGATATTATGACAAAGAACCTTTGTAATGGGTATAGAACACAGGAAATATAAATATTACTTTAAATATATAGAAGTTATGTTAGTTCTTTGAGACTTTTCAATTGAATGAATGTAAATCGGATTGTCCGAAATTAAGATTTAAAAATTAGTTATTAATAAAATGAATTTTTATTAATATTATTACGTGATATGTGTTTATTAATTGTTCTATAACCTAGAATGATTATTAATCGGGAGGATTAAGCTCTGAGCTAGATTGAGCAGTAAGAATTTTCAAGACAAAAATAAAAATTTTAGGAACAAAAATATTTTTGGGGAAAAAAGGCGAAATAGGCACTATTCACCGTGAAACCTAAGGGTTAGGGTTTGAATAACCTAAGCCTTTTTAAGAGTTCGGTATGTCGAAATGACATTCCATCGAAAGATTTGACGATAATATATCATGAAAAGTTAAGTAAAAGCCGATAAAAGTTTTTCTCGAAAAGCGATGAAATCGAACGAAATAAAAATGACGAAAAAGAATCTTTGTGTGTACTTTTCATTCGTTTAACTACGTTTAGGGAAAGCGTGAAGGAAAATGCTTAGCGTGGAAAAGTGTTTTTCGGTTTTTGAAGATCCGAAGAATACGTAAAAGTTAATCGGTAAAAAAAAGGCGAAATATCCAAAAATATTTGGATTAGAGAATCATGATTTTGAGCTGTCGAGCGAATTCTGAATTACGGAAGCTTGAAGCTTCCAAGGGAAGCTAGCTAAGGAGGTGGGGCGGCCACTTGCACCAAGTAAACTTGGTGGCTAAGTTATGAATAATAAGGAGGTTAGGGTGGCAAAATGACTAAAATGCCCCTAGCCTTGGTTTTCTATATAAACAAGCTTAAGCTCATTTGTTTGATTGAAAATTTCAACCAACACTTGAGAGAGAAAGAGAGAGAGCTCGGATGGGGGAAGAGAGGAGAAGAATGAGGAAAAGCTAGCTGAGTGTGCGCTTTGTCAAAAGCGGAAGGAGATCAAAAGAGAAAGGTGATTCAAAACCTAGTCTTCTATAAATTTTCTTTAAGTTTTTATGTTCAAAAACATAACTTAATGAAGATAAGAAGTAGATTAAGTTAGAAATGATTTCATATGGTTGAAATCGTAAGAAAAAAAGAAATAAGAAATAAGAAATTTAGTTTATAAATTTCTTAAGGAAATATAAGATTAAGTGAGGATTTTGAAGCGATCCAGAATGAATATTATGAATGAGTAGGTCAAATAAGTAAGGAATGGTGTTCTATAACATCAAATTCAAGAAAAAGTGAAATCGTAATCAAAATATCGATTAAAAATGAAAGCGAGCGAGCGAAGAAAGCGAAGAACACGAAGAAGCGTTGTTGATGGACAAATTTAAAACCATCGTAGTGTAATTGTTGTTGATGGACAAGTTTAAAACCATCGGCGTATAAGTTAGATGCTTATTGCTTGGTTAGGAGCGTTAGAAGCGTTCATGAAGAGCGGATTAAAACTAAGCTATACTTGAAGTTATGGCGAAAATTTTGTAAAAAAGAAGAACGAAAATTTGAAAGTTAGTAAATGAACTTGAGCGTGTAGGGTTTCATAAGAATGTAAGAGAGCGTATAAAAAAGCGTGAGTCGTGGACTCAAGAACGAACAAATTAGAGTTGGATGACCAAATTATAGACGAACGAGCGAAGAACGTTAAAAACGTTAAAAATGAATGAAGAGCAAAGATTAAGCCAATTGAATGGCATGTTAACAGATTCAGAACGAATTTTTATCTGAGGGTAATCGAAGTACGTAAGATAAGGAAGAAAATGGCTTTAGAACGACCTCGTTCCGAGTTATAACGAAGAAGTTATGAGATTTTGAAATCAGCGTCTCAAGCTTGTAAAAGACTTAGAAAAATTTTCTAGGTTTTCATACTAATTGTGGCATATTGAGTTGTACCTTGGCTGGGTCGGTAGCATATAACATATAACAATGTTCGAGTACATTGCAAGAGTTTGTCATGTGCCGCGAGCAAGTAGTACAATTTAATGGTAAGCATCATGTATCTCTGATGAAAAAAATCTTACGAGTGTGGGGCGTGGCGCGACCCACTAAGTAAGGACTCATGTGCATGACGCTTGATCCGAGAAGAGAGAGAGAGAGAAGTAAGTCGTCATGTGCATGGCATGAGAGAGAAAGGAAGAACGCGGTGATTGCATGCCGGTGAAAGTAATGCCTAGAAATGAGATTTTTAGTTCTCGATTCTTTGGAGGATGTGCAAGAAAGAAATATGAACATAATGTTCAACTAATGTAACACTTAATCAAAGTGTTTTAAACCTTTAATAAAGGTTGAGCGAAAAGATTAAGCGAGAATAAAAGACAAAAGAATGTAGATGCGGGTTACTGGGCCGATGTCGGGGGACCGTAGTCGCGATAAGCGAGCGTGAGGATTGCTATATGATTGTGATTCCTTAGGCGTTGGTTGTGATGTTAATGAATAACATTTTGATGTTATGACATGGTATTGAGAGATGAATGTAAAGCGTTTAGGCATTTGTGTGGCATAACGTTATTTGCGATGAGCGATCGGTCTTAGCATACTGATGACCGTATGGCTTTGACATTTAGAAAGAATAATGAACATGGGGTTCATGGGATGGATAATGATCTAAAGTAATTAAAACCTTGAGTAAAGGTTGAATGAGAGATTAAGAGACGAGCAACATGAATGTTGAATAAATAAACGATCCTCGTGAATCGTATTAGCGTTTTGACGAGCGATGCTAAGTATACCCTGGTTGTATGACTTGAGGCGTTGATGAATGTAGTAAGTAAGATATGAATGGTATCAAGAAAGCCGTATCGAGCGGTAATGAGATTAATGAAAGCGAATGTGAATCGGATAAGAATGAATCTGAGGTATGGCAATTACTTTGCAGAAAGCCAAAAGAATAAGAAATTAACTTAACGAACATTATAATTTAATAATTCAGTATAAGTTAAGAGAAAGTTAGGTTGTGGTACAAATCGTAACCTTTGATGGTTGACATGGGAATTTGGGCTAAACAATTCCTTGAGAAGCGAAGGTATATCTGAAGCGCTGGCAACCGATCTAACTCTTTGTGATGGCGAGTGTAGATGAGGCGGGAACTTGTTTGTTGGTTGTTTGTGGGAAACCACTCAGTACCATATGGACTACTAGCGAGAGAAGCGATGTGTCTTTGAGTCTGAGAAGTATAAGAAGAAGATAAGAATGTAAATCATCAAAGATGATGAGCGTTTTGAGTAAAGACATCTCAGGTATGTCATAAAAAAAAAAAAGCGGTAAAGAAAGTTGGTCGCGTAAACTTAGTTGTAAAGCGTGAACCTTAAGAAGTAAAAGTTAAGTAAACCAATGCGTAAGTCAAGTATATGACTAATTGGTGTATTTGTTATTTTCTTATGTGTTATAGGGATTGGAATGAAGCGATTCGGCGTAAGTTGTATATTTGTGGCATGCGTAAAGGCAAGTTTCTAACTTCATTCATATTTTAAATGAATGCTAGTTTCTTAAACTTCTCGGATGTTGAACTTGAGAAGTTACGTACATATCTTGAATGTGTGATATTTGTGCAGGTGGTGGTAGAGCGTATGAGGCCTTGTGCCACAATGTGAACACTTGGTGTTTCTATGAGATGAATTGTTCTATGTTTGAGCTATTCAATAAAAGAATATTACATTTATACATGAACCGTTATTATTAAGTCTGTGCTATTGATTCTAGCAGACGGGATGTGTATGAAAGAGAGTAGAGAATGAAAGTATTTCAAAGTGAATGTGACTAATGTTTTAAGATGATAGGAATCAAGACTATTCCTATTATTATTAAAAGTTGCTTCGTAACCTTTGTTCGGTTATTGAAGTTCGAAAAGAATGTTTAAATTCTTGAAGTTGTTTGTTCAATTTATTATGACTTCTTTGGGCAATTGAATGCTCACACTTGCTTTAAATGAAAAACATTTTTTGATGACGATGTTAGAAGAACTTAAGGATCCGTATAGATCAAAGTGGCGGTATCCGGATGAAGTGCCATTCGAGAATGTGAATGGCGAGAAGATCAAGTGAAGACTTGTAATGTAGAAAGATGAAAATTAAACTATAGACTAGTTTAATGAGCGATTATGTATCCTTGGTGGCGGATAAAAGTCACTCTTGTAAGATGAAAGAATAATGTAATTATCATTATTTGTAATGAGAGAAAGGTTATAAGGTTTTAGAACACAGGAATTTAGAATGTATGTTATTATATTTAGGTATATAATGATGTATGTTGGATGAATGATGTACTTCGTGACGTCTGGAATCGGGTGTGAAGATAAATAGGATTTGAGGCGTTACTGAGTTAGTATCGAGTGATAGGTTATAAACCTTAGGTATGAGTACCTAAGACTATAATCGTAAAGAGAAGGATAAGAAGATCACCTGCGTGATCATAGTAAATCGTAATGTGAGATGAGTTGTTAAGCGATGAATGATTTATAGCTAATGCTATGAATGAATGGTACTACAAAGTAATGCTGGGAAGAAGAACTCAAATTGAGTTGTAAAGGATAGTATCTGAATTAAAGAAAATTAAGTATTAAGTAAAGAGAAAGTTAGAAGTTGTAAGATTTCAATTGAGGACTCATATGATGAATTTGAGTTGTATGAATCTTTGTATGAAGCGAGAGGTTTGTGCTTGGTGTAACAACCACTCGGTTTATTACGGTGATAATCATTGAAATTGGTCGTATTTATATCAAGATATATAATGAGAAGGTGAATCTTTTCTCATGTATATACTTGATAGGTAGAAGAAAATGATAAGATAGAGTGCGGGTTCTTGAAACTCATACTTATGAAAAGTTTGTGACTCATAGTTATATGCTATGTTTTTGAGCCCTAAGCATATGGATAGTCCTTGATTTGTTCTTGGATTACATATTGCGAAGATAAGTTCTTAAACACATATGGTTGTGGAAAGTTCTAAACACATAAAGTGTGGTAAGTTGATGAACTATACTAAGGTATAGGAATGTTTAGACTGAAAGTAAGTATTTTCAGTAGACTTAGCATTGAAGGTGCTAGAGAAGATTAAGTATTATCATAAGTAAGACAATGAAGGAAGATGGAGAATAGGATATTCCAAGTCATCTAGTTATGCTAGATTTCAAAATTTCTTGAAATCGTCTTTAATGTGCGCATTTTGAAAATGAAAGAATTGGTTCGACTTTTGGAACCAATGGATTTTAAAAGAACTATTCTTGGTATATCTATGCTAATTGTTTTGACTAGAGCAGAAATTGATTTGAAATATCAAAATGAATTTTATATCATCGATTGCATTTGATGCGAGGATGGTAAAAGGATGGAGTTATTAATGCAATTAAACTGGTGTTGGATTTGATCTTAGGATCAACAACTTTGCTTTATGGTATGATGTATAATGATGAAGTCATAAATAAAGCGATGAAGTCCTCAACGTCTTTGTGAAAAGTGCGGTATCATGGCGTCATAAAGCGTTTTGATGTATTGCAAAAGAATTTAAAAAAAGTAGTCGATGTCGATTGAGTTGACTAGGCGAATGTTTCAAGTTGATGTCAATTTATTGGTATGGTCTAAGCTACTTGATTTGGCTAAGGCGAATGGTATGTCATGATTAAAAAGAAAATCGAGCTTTCTTTGAAGAGTTATGCCAAACCAAATTGTTTTGGTGCGGAATCTAATGATTAAGTCTGAGGTGAACATACTCACGAAATGGGGTTATCGATGGGTTGATCACCTACGTATGGAAGAGGTAGTTTACCTTCTTTGTGATTGTAAAGCGAGTGTAGTGGAAAGAAAGGTTCTGACGTCGTCATCTTTGTTTTAACCTAGTAAGAGTTCATGGTCAATTTGACCCCTCGGCAAAAAAGTATGAAATGTTTTAAAGGAATCTTTATATTCTCGTTATTCCTTTCACTTCATGATTCTTGATAAGTTATGAAGGGTAGGGAATGTTTGAAAGATAATAACTTCTTTGAAGAGAAGTTGAGAAAGAAAAGTAAGTTAAAATTTTGAGGGCGAAATTATGTGAAAAAGGGGTGAATGTGATGACCGGGTATGGGTATGGTTTGAAGAAATTCGAGGATGGAATTTTTATAAGGGGAAGGATGTAACAACAACCGAAATTTGGATTATCGAAATTAAGATTTAAAAATTAGTTATTAATAAAATGAATTTTTTATTAATACTATTATATGATATGTGTTTATTAATCGTTCTATAACCTAGAATGATTATTAATCGGGAGGATTACGGCTCTGAGCTAGATTGAGCAGTAAAATTTTCAAGGCGAAAAAAAAAAAATTTTAGGGAAAAAAATATTTTAGGGAAAAAAGGCGAAATAAGGCATTATTCACTGAAATGAAACCTAAGGGTTAGGGTTTGAATAACCTAAGCCTTCAGGAGTTCGGTATGTCGAAATGACATTCCGTCGAAAGATTTGATGATAATATATCGTGAAAAGTTAAGTGGCCGATAAAAGTTTTTCTCGAAAAGCGTGAGAAAATCGAGACGAAATAAAAAATGGCGAAAAATAATGTTGTGTACTTTTCATTCGTTTAACTACGTTAGGGGAAAGCGTGAAGGAAAGCGCTTGGCGTAAAAAAGTGTTTTTTAGTTTTTCAAAGATCCGAAGAATACGTAAAAGTTAATCGGTAAAGAAAGGCGAAATATCAAAAATATTTGGATTAGAGAATCGTGATTTTTGAAGCTATCGGACGAATTCGAATTACTGAAGCACGAAGCTTCCAAGGAAGCTAGCTAAGGAGGGGGGTGGCCACTTGGCCACCAAGTAAACTTGGTGGCTAAGTTATGAATAATAAGGAGGTTAGGGGGCAAAATGACTAAAATGCCCCTAGCCTTGTTTTTCTATAAAAACAAGCTTAAGCTCATTTGTTTGATTGAAAATTTCAACCTACACTTGAGAGAGAGAGAGAGAGTTCGGATGGGGGAAGAGAAGGAGAAGAATGAGGAAAAGCTAGAAATAGAATGCCGTGCGCTTTGTCAAGCGGAAAGAGATTAAAGAAGAAAGGTGATTCAAAACCTAGTCTTCTTATAAATTTTCTTTAAGTTTTTATGTTCAAAAACATAACTTAATGAAGATAAGAAGTAGATTAAGTTAGAAATGATTTCATATATGGTTGAAATTGTGAAAATGAAGAAATAAAAAATAAGAAATTTAGTTTATAAATTTCTTAAAGAAATATAAGATTAAGTAAGGATTTTGAAGCGATCGAATGAATATTATGAATGAAGTAGGTGAAATAAGTAAGGAATGGTGTTCTATAACATCAAATTCCAGAAAAAGTGAAATCGTAATCAAAATATCGATTAAAATGAAGCGAGCGAAGAACGCGAAGAACAGCGAAGAACACGAAGAGCGTTGTTGATGGACAAATTTAAAACCATCGTAGTGTAATTGTTGTTGATGGACAAGTTTAAAACCATCGGCGTATAAGTTAGATGCTTATTGCTTGGTTAGGAGCGTTAGAAAGCGTTCATGAAGAGAGCGGATTAAAACTAAGCTATAACGAAGTTATGGCGAAAATTTTAATAAAAGAAGAACGAAAATTTGAAAGTTAGTAAATGAACCCGAGCGTGTAGGGTTTCATAAGAATGTAAGAGAGCGTATAAAAGCGTGAGTCGTGGACTCAAGAACGAATGAATTCGAGTTCGGATGGCCGAATTGGACTGAGACGAAGCGAAAGAGCGTTAAAAGCGTTAAAATGAGCGAAAGAGCAAAAGATTAAGCCAATTGAATGGCATGTTAATGGATTGAGAATGAATTTTTATCCATGGGTAATCGAAGTACGTAAGATAAGGAAGAAAATGGCTTTGGAGCGACCTCGTTAGAGTTATAATGAAGAAGTTATGAGATTTGAAATCGGCGTCTCAAGCTTGATAAAAGACTTAGAAAAATTTTCTAGGTTTGGCTCGGTATGTGTGTGCCTGTGTTGAGTTGTACCTTGGAGGTAAACATGCCATGATGCATAACGATGTCAAAACACTGCAAAGAGTTATAGCATGCCGTGAGCAAGTAGTACAATTTGTGGTGTATGACTTGACCATATCTGATCTGAAAATCTTACGGAGTGTGGTATTGTATGACATTACTAAGTAAGGACTCATGTATGGCGCCTGATCCGAGAAGAAGAGGAGAGAGAGAAGTAGGTCGCAGCCGCGCATGTGAGAAGAAGGAAGGAAGGGCAGCATGGCATGCCTTGGTGTTGAAATAATGCCAGAAATGAGATTTTTAGTTCTCGATTCTTTGGAGGATGTGCAAGAAAGAAATATGAACATAATGTTCAACTAATGTAACACTTAATCAAGTGTTTTAAACCTTTAATAAAGGTTGAGCGAAAAGATTAAGCGAGAATAAAAAGACAAAAGAATGTAGATGCGGGTTACGGGCCGATGTCAAGGGGGCCGTAGTCGCGATAAGCGAGCGTGAGGATTGCTATGGTTGTGATTCCTTAGGCGTTGGTTGATGATGTTAATGAATAACATTTTGATGTTATGACATGGCATTGAGAGATGAATGTAAAGCGTTTAGGCATTTGTGAGCATAACGTTATTTGCGATGAGCGATCGGTCTTAGCATCTGACAATGAACCGTGTATGGCTTTGACATTAAGAAAGAATAATGAACATGGGGTTCATGGGATGGATAATGATCGAAAGCAATTAAAACCTTGAGTAAAGGTTGAATGAGAGATTAAGAGAGGCGAGCAGCGTGAGCGTTGAATACGTAAAGCGATCCTCGTGAATCGTATTAGCGTTTTTGATGAGCGTCTCTAAGTAGTATACTGGTTGTATGACTTAGGCGTTGATGAATGTAGTAAGTAAGATCTGAATGGTATCAAGAAAGCCGTGTCGAGCGGTAATGAGATTAATGAAAGCAGAATGTGAATGGATAAGAATGAATCTGAGGTATGGCAATTACTTGCGAGAAAGCCAAAGGAATAAGAAATTAACTTAACGAACATTATAATTTAATAATTCGTATAAGTTATAAGTTAAGAAAGTTAGGTTGTGGTACAATCGTAACCTTTGATGGTTGACATATGGGAGTTGGGCTAAACAATTCCTTTGAGAAGCGAAGGTATATATCTGAAAGCGGCAAGCCGATCTAACTCCTTTGTGATGGCGGTGTAGATGAGGCAGGAACTTGTTTGTTGGTTGTTTGTGGGAAACCACTAGAGTACCATATGGACTACTACTAGAGAGAAGCGATGTGTCTTTGAGTCTAGAGAAGTATAAGAAGAAGATAAGAATGTAAATCATCAAAGATGATGAGCGTTTTGAGTAAAGACATCTCGTATGTCATAAAAAATAGTAAAGCGGTAAAGAAAGTTGGTCGCGTAAAATTAGTTGTAGAAACGTGAACCTTAAGAAGTAAAGTTAAGTAAACCAATGCGTAAGTCAAGTATATGACTAATTGGTGTATTTGTTATTTCCTTATGTGTTATAGGGATTGGAATGGCGATTCGGTTAAAATAATTTGTATGGCATGCGTAAAGGCAAATTTCTAACTTCATTCATATTTTAAATGAATGCTAGTTTCTTAAACTTCTCGGATGTTGAACTTGAGAAGTTACATACATGTCTTGAATGTGCGATATTTGTACAAGGTGGTAGAATGTATGAGGCCTTGTGCCACTGATGTGAACACTGCCTTGGTGTTTACTATGAGATGAATTATTCTATGTTTGAACTATTGAAAAAGAATGTTTTGTTTATACATGAACCATTATTATTAAATCTGTCTTTATTGATTCTAGCAGACGGGATGTGTATGAAAGAGAGTAGAGAATGAAAGTATTTCAAAGTGAATGTGACTAATGTTTTAAGATGATAGGAATCAAGACTATTCCTATTATTCAAGTTGCTTCGTAACCTTTGTTCGGTTATTGAAGTACGAAAAGAATGTTTAAATTCTTGAAGTTGTTTGTTCATTTATTATGACTTCTTTGGGCAATTGAATGCTCACACTTGCTTTAAATGAAAAACATTTTTATTGACGATGTTAGAAGAACTTAAGGATCCCGTATAGATCAAAAAGTGGCGGTATCCGGATGAAGTGCCATTAGAAAGAGAATATGAATGGCGAGAAGATCAAGTGAAGACTTGTAATATAGAAAGATGAAAATTAAACTATAGACTAGTTTAATGAATTGAGAATTATATATCCTTGGTGGCGGATGAAAAAGTCACTCTTGTAAGATGAAAGGAATAATGTAATTATCATTATTTGTAATGAGAAAGGTTATAAGGTTTTAGAACACAGGAATTGAGAATGTATGTTATTATATTTAGGTATATAATGATGTATGTTGGATGAATGATGTACTCGTGGCGTCTGAAATAATCGGTAGGGTGTGAAGATAGAACTAGAGGTGGATTTAGGAATGTCCATTCTTGCCAAGAGGTTAAGGAGTTGAAAGAGGAACTCCAAGTCATTCGTGAGGACAAGACTACCATGGAGGGAATGTGGGAAGAGGAGCACGATGATAGAATTCTAGCTAAGGACAAGGTCAGGAAAGCTGAAAGGTGAAGTCTTTGAGCTCAAGCGGGAGCTAAAGACTAAGCAATGAAAGTTGGAGAGGATGTCCTATATACATAGGAGTTCTCATGTGGATTTCTAGACGGTGGGTGGGTATCTGGTAGAAGCAGGGACGGACACAGCCACTATCGGTAGAGATGTTATTCTTTGTGCAGCCAAAGCAAAGATTTTGAGAATGCCGTACAGCAGATGTAATCTAGCAATAGCTAGAGTAGCTTAGATATGTAAATATTATGTATCTAGTAGTGACGTAAAACCCTCTTTTGTATAACAAAGGGTAGTCTTTTGTAAATCCCAATTTTTGGAAAGTAATTGCGGGATGGTAATGTAATCAGCTAAGGCTGAGTAATGTAAACAATGTAGTGTTATACTACAAGTTATGAATCAATATAAGTCTTTTTATTGAATATATTGAGTAATGAGTATGAGTTATTGTTTTATTACAAATAATAACAAACCAACAAGAATAAAGTAATAATGATGTGTTATTTTCTTAACAGCAAAATGCCACCAAGAAAGAGACAATGAAATCAAGACACTAATGTTAACCAACCGGAGGGTGGTCCAAGTTAATCAATGCAGGAGTTCGTTAATCTTTTAATAATTTGCATTTAATAGAGCGAGGGCTAATATACCCGTGATTCACAGAGTAATCTGAGCTACTACTTTTAAGGATTTTAAAAGTGTAGGTCCGCCAGAGTTCAAAGGAACTACGGACCCTATAGAAGCCCAGACTTGGGTAAAAGAAATCGAGAAAGCATTTGTAATAGCAAATATTGAGGAGGGTAAAAAGGTTGCCTTTGCAACCTATTTGATGAAATGAGAGGCCAACTTCTGGTGGGAGGCAAACCAGGCTAAGGCCGATATAAGAAACCTAACGTGGGAGAGGTTCAAGGAGATTTTCTTCAAGAAATATTTTCCCACGAGTATGCAAGGGATGATGGAAATGAGGTTTCTTGAATTGAAACAAGGGGATATGACAGTTCCCCAGTATGCTGCCAAATTTAATGAACTAGCACGATTTGCTCCACATCAAGTGGACACTGAAGTGAGAAAGGCTAGAAGATTCGAGCAGGGCTTGAAACCCTGGCTCTATAGCCGAATTTCTATGTTCCAAAGTACTTCCTTTGGAACCATATTAGAAAAGGAAATAATTGCCAAAGGTGGGAATGAGGCTCTCAGCCAGTACCACAAGGATAAAAAAAATAAGGGCAAGGTTGATGGAGGAATCAAGACCGAGGGAGCCAGTGGAAGTGGCAATGGTCAAAAGAGGAAGGGCTTTAACTCTGGAAATACCGGAATAAAACAAGGGGATTCTAAGAGGAGGATGGAGGCCTGTAAAACCTGTGGGAAGACTCACTTAGGAGTCTGTCTCAAAGGAAAAGAAAAGTATGTTATAATTGTGGGGAGGGAAGGGCACATTTAGCCTAACTTATCCAACTCCGAAGAAAAATCACGGATGTTTTGTATGTGGATCAACTGACCACATAGCGAAGAACTGCCCGAAGAAGGGGACAGAAGGAAATAAGGGAACTAATAGTGGTAAGTTGGCTATTAGTGGTCCAGCTCAGCCGAGTAAATCAATGGCCCGCACTTTTAATATAACAGTCCAAGATGCGGTGGCATCAAGGGATGTAGTTGTAGGTATTATTCCGATCAATAACATAAATGCATACGTGCTATTTAATTCGGGTGCTACTTGTTCGTTTATAGCATGTGATTTTGCTAGACGACTAGAATTATTTCCCGAAAAATTGCCTATACCTTTGAACATTAAGGTAGCAAACGAAGAGATAATTCCTATTGAAGATATTCATAGGAGTTGTTACGTAGATGTATGTGATTGTAAGTTATCGGTAGATTTAATACCAATAAAGTTAGAAGAATTCGACGTAATTCTCAGAATGGAATGGTTGATTAACCATGGAGCAATTATAGATTGCCAAAAGAAATGTGTGAGCATCAGGACGTTGAATCAACCTCCTGTAGTATTTTATGGTAATAAATCGTCGGGACGTTCGTGTTGCCTTACGATGACACAAACTAAAAAACTTTTAAGGAAGGGATGTGTAGGTTATCTATGCCATGTTGTTGATACCCAGAGAGTGGGAGAAACCATGGAACAAATACCTATAGTAAACGAATTCATAGATGTATTTCCAAGTGAGTTATCGGGTTTACCGCCGGATAGGGAGATCGAATTTGTGATAGACATTATGCCAGGAACGGCACCAGTCTCAAGGGCACCGTACCGTATGGCGCCTATGGAAATGAAAGAACTAATGGTTCAGCTATAGGAACTATTAGATAGAAAATACATTCAACCAAGTGTTTCCCCGTGGGGGGGCACCGGTTTTGTTTGTCAAGAAGAAAGACGGATCGTTAAGGCTTTGTATTGACTATCGGGAGTTGAACAAGTTAACGATAAAGAATAAATACCCATTGCCCAGGATCGATGATCTCTTTAATCAATTGAAAGGGGCAAAGTATTTTTCCAAAATAGATTTGCGGACGGGGTATCACCAGTTGAAGGTTAGGAAAGAAGATGTACCAAAGACGGCATTCAAGACTCGTTATGGTCAGTACGAGTTTCTGGTAATGTCATTTGGGTTGACGAATGCACCAGCTGCATTTATGGATATGATGAATAGAGTGTTCAAACCATATTTGGACAAGTTCATCGTTGTGTTTATCGATGATATTCTAGTCTATTCTAAGACGCCAAAAGATCATGTTGAACACTTAAGATTAGTGTTGGAGACACTAAGGAAGGAGAAGTTATATGCGAAATTCACCAAATGTGAATTTTGGGTGAAAGGTGTCGATTTTTAGGTCATGTCATCATTGAAGAGGGATTTTAGTGGATCCGGTGAAGGTAGAAGCGATAATGAATTAGGAACAACCGAAAGCGGCGGTGAGGTGCGGAGTTTTCTAGGGTTAGCGGTCTTATCGAAGATTTATCCAAGATTTTTGAAGATAGGCGCCTGTTGACTAATTTAACAAAGAAGACGGTGAAATACGTATGGGACGGATAAATGTGAAGAGCGAGTTTTCAAAGCGAAGAAAAGATTAAGTGAAGCGCTGTTTTGTCATTGCCGGATGACCACACGGAAATTTTGTAGTGTTTAGTGATGCTTCATAGAGGACTTGGTTGTGTGCTTATGCGACATGGCAAAGTCATTACTGCATATCTTGTTGGGCTTGACGCGAAGCATACGATGGAAATTAAAATTTTAAAGCAATTTTGAAACCCTAAAGCAGGATCCATGCGAAAAATCAATTAATTGAGGAGGTTTAGAGATTATACCAAATATAAAAAATGAGAATCAAAAGCAATTGCGCCTCGAATCTCAACGCATAATACAAACCAATTGCGCCTCTACGGTGATTATCCACACGAGCGCCGCGATCAAACCGTCGAACGATTACGCAATAAGAAGGACTTGCTTGAGTACTAGCCACCAAAAGGAATGGATTTTTAAAGCTGTTTTCTCTCTAGTCTCTCTCTCTAAAGGCTAGGGTTTTTCAATTATGATATCTTATCCTAAGTAGGCGCTATATATCATATATATAGTAGTTAAAAGGAATTAATCAAATCAAAACCTAATTTTATAAAATCCAAATTTATATATATATATATATATATATCTCTTAATTAAGTCTTACTTAATTAATATACATATATACAAATTATCCTTTTAATTTAAATTCATGATTTAAATACTATTAATCATATTAATATATTTAAATCCTTTAAATTTAAATTAATTCCCTTTTTAAATAACGTTCTGTGTGTGTGACCACTATAGGTTATTATTACGTTGGCAATAATTTTAAAATCATATTATAAAATTATAAGCGAGTGAATGTGACATCTAGTAATGCATCACTTTGCTACCCAAGTAATAATAAGATCGATGATTCGATGCAACCTTTTCGTGACCAATGTTTCAATGTAATTTAATCCTTTTAACCTTAATATCCTAGATTAAACTCGAGTCATGGAATGTGTCATACTCTTCATAATTTAATCTGAGTTTTCTTAATCAATGAGTAGACTATATGAAACACATCACTATTTGAGCATGGCCATGTATTTCATAGTCCTACTCAATCAAGAGGCCTATGGATATCACCCATAATATATAGGATGGTTAAATTCCATCTAGATCACTCATATTTCTCACACGATTAATGATGAACCCAATAATCACCTTTATAATCCACCCTATTAAAGGTGACATTTGATGATATCAAAGTACATAAATTCTCTCGTAGTAGTAATATAGCGATTTGGTCGGAGGACCATTACATCATTGTCACTATGAGAATTGCTAATGACACTTCGCATAATGTTCCATATAGAATTCTCATGGTGGGTACATCCGATTACATCGTTCTCTAACATGTACCTATGCATTGACTTAATATCTCATATATTTATGACCAATGAGATTTGGTCATCGATCGATCCACATACTAGTCTCAATGCATCATTGTTGTCCCATCAACAATGATACTCGATTAAGGACATTTAAGAACAACGATACTAATGGTAATATATAATCTCATGTTCAAGTCATATACTTGAAACTATATAATTTGTATCACTATTCTAAGGAATTTTATTATGTTAAAAATTATATTACGCGATAAATAAAACCATAATAAAATCATATATTTATTCAATCAAATATAATATTAAAGCGTTAAGCAATTATATCAAATAATTGGCCTCTAGGGCATAAACTCTATGATCTCCCACTTGCACTAAAGCCAATCACTCATGTATCTAATACCCATGGAACTAGTGTGACCGTGGGTAGCCTGCTGCGACAAAGCCTTGGTTAGTGGATCGCAACATTATCATCTGTTGGCACTCTTCCTATATGTACATCTCCTCTATCAATGATTTCACGGATGAGATGGTACCACCTAAGTATATGCTTGGATCGTTGGTGAGATACGGGTTCCTTAGCTTTGTCAATGGCTCCATTATTATCGAGTATAGAAACAGCCGGATCAACAATGGTTGGAACAACACCAAGTTCGATGATGAACTTTTAATCCATCTGACCTCCTTGGTCGCACTTAAAGCGACAATATACTATCCCTCTGTTGTAGAATCGACTCATCTCTTGCTTGAACTTTTCCATTAATGACACCACCATTAAGGCAAAACACAAAAACTGTTTGAGACTTATAGTCATCATTGTCAGTCTGGAAACTACATCTGTGTAACCCTTTCTTTGCTAGTTCGTCTTCACCTCCATATACCAAGAATGAATCCTTAGTCCTTTTCGGTGCCTTGAGGATATTCTTGGCTACTTTCACATCGATGACCTTCACTTGGATTCATTTGGTGTACGCTCGTCATGCTCAAAGCATACGAGACATCCGGATGAGTACATATCATTGCATACATGATAGATCCAATTGCCGAAGCATAAGGGATCTTTCTCATACGCTCCTCATCATCTTGTGATTTAGGACATTGGGCCTTAGAGATCTTTACACCATGAGTCACGGGTAAGTTTCCTCTTTTAGCCCCTTGCATCTTTGAACCGTTTCAACACTTTATCAATATATGTACTTTGACTTAGGCCGAGCATTTTCTTGATCTATCTCTATAGATCTTGATACCTAAAATGTGGCGACATTGCCCCAAATCTTTCACGGAGAAACATTTTCCTAACCATGTTTTTTCTGACTGTAAGGAAGGAATGTCAATCCCAATAATTAATATGTCATCAACATATAATACTAGGAATACAATGTGACTCCACTAACCTTCTTATATACACAAGGTTCATCTTCATTTTAATAAAGCCAAATTCTTTGATTTGCTTCATCAAATCGAAGATTCCAACTCAAGAGGCTTGCTTCAATCCATAAATGGATTCTGCTGACTTACATACCTTTCAAACATCCTTTGGGTGACAAAACCCACGAGGTTGTGTCATATACACATCCTCAAGGAGATTTCCATTAAGGAAAGCGGTTTTAACATCCATCTCTTGATTTCGTAATCATAAAAAAGTTGCTGATAGCAAGTAAGATCACGATGGATTTAACCATTGCCCTTTGGAGAGAAGGTTTCATCATAGTCAACACCTTGAATTTGTTTGAAACCTTTTGCTACCGATCGGCCTTTATAAGTTTGTACATTACCATCCATATCGGTTTTCTTCTTGAAAACCCACTTGCACCGATTGGTTTTACCCTTAAGGTAGATCAACCGAGTCCATACTTGGTTAGTATACATGGAGTCCATCTCGATTTCATAGCTTCAAGCCATTTCTCGAATCTGGTCCATTCATAGCTTCTTGGTAGAAGCGGGCTCATCTTGATCTATGAGCATCACATCGCAGCTTTTGAGTCACAAGATATCCATAATATCTCTCACGCTCTTGGCGTGTCCTACGAGATCTCTGAATGACTTGTGTAATTTGAGCGAGTTCACTTTCCACAATTTCTTGTGGTTCTGCTCATGTTCCAACTCAAGTTCAATGATATTTTGTGGTTCTCGAATTTCTTGAGTTCTACTTTCCTCCTCTTTGTTTCCTTTAGAGACAAATTCTCTTTCTAGAAAATACCGATTCGAGCAACAACCACTTTGTTCTCGGAAGGTTTGTAGAAATAATACCCTTTTGTTTCCTTTGGGTATCCCACAAAATTACATTTGTCGATTTGGGTCCGAAGCTTGTCGAATTCGGATGTTTCTGAATGCCTCGCAACCCCAAATCTTCATGAAGCGACATACTAGGGCGTTTCCCAGTCCACATTTCATATGGTGTCTTACGAACCGTCTTTGTAGGAACACGGTTAAGTGTGAATCATTTATCTCTAGGGCATGACCCGAAGCTTATTGGAAGATCTGTATGACTCATCATTGATCGTACCATGTCCAACAAGGTTTGATTCCTCCTCTCGGATACACCATTCCATTGCGGTGTTCCGGTGGAGTGAGTTTGTGATATAATACCACACTCTTTTAGAAGGTCATCAAAGTCTTGGCTTAAGTATTCACCTCCTCGATCGGATCGAAGGGCTTTTATGCTTTTGCCAAATTGGTTTTGAACTTCATTCTTGAATTCCTTGAACTTTTCAAAGGATTGGATTTGTGTCTCATAAGATACACATATCCATATCTACTAAAGTCATCGATAAATGTAATGAAGTAATAAAACCTACCCTCTGCTTACGAACTCATGGGTCCACATACATCACTATGTATAAGTCCCAATACATATTGCTAGCCCGTTCAATTGTGTCCGATGAAAGGGGCTTTAGTCATCTTGCCTAATAAACAAGACTCGCATTTCTCATATGATTCAAAATCAAATGAATCCAAGAACCCATCTTTATGGAGTTTGGATATGCGTTTCTCATTTATATGGCCTAAGCGATAGTGCCGGAGATATGTCGGATTTGAATCATTTGATTTAAATCGTTTTGTATTTATGTTATAGATAGGCATTTCTAAATCAAGAATATAGAGAATGAGTTAAACAATTGTGCAACACCATAACAAATATCATTTAAGTAAAACAAACAACGATTGTTCTTTATTATAAATGAAAAACCTTTCTTGTCAAACAAGAAAGCGAAATAATATTTTTGCTTATAGCGAGGCACAAAATAACAATCTTCTAATTCTAAAACTAGCCCCGGTGGGCAAAGATAAATGATAAGTTCCTACGGCCCGGTAAAACAACTTTTGCTCTATTTCCAACTCGTAGGTCAACCTCTCTTTTCGCCAAAGTTCTACTCCTTCGGAGTCCTTGCACATTAACACAAATGTGAGAACCACATCTAGTATCCAATACCCATGATGTAGAAGTAGATAAGTTGACTTCTATAACATATATACCTGAATCAGAAGTCGTACTTCCTTTTCTTTTCTTCACTTCTTCCAGATAAGCATGACAGTTCCTTTTCCAGTGTCCAGGTTTTCCACAAAAGTGACATTCACCTTCTTTAGCCACCCCACCTTTAGGTTTTAAAGCCTGTTTGGTTTTGGAATTGGGTTTGGCAAAAGATTTAGATCCTATCTTCCTCTTGCCTTTCCAATTTCCCTTAGCATTCCCCTTTTGTACCATCATTATGGGATGCGGGTCTGCCTTTTTCATGTTGTTCTCGGTAGTTCTTAACATGCTCAACAACTTCGATGAAGGGGTTTCTCAATTTCATTCATAAGATAGTTCATAACAAATTGAGAGTATTTGTTGTTCAAAGATTGCAAAACAAGGTCGAGTTTGGGCTTAGGAGTGATTGGAAAACCCAACCTATCAAGGTACTCAATATACCAAATCATTTTCAACACATGTGGACCAACTGGATCACGTTCACCCATTTTTGCGTTGATATAACGCCTTGCTTGTATCATACCTCTCTGTCGAGCATGCCCTTGAACAATTTCTTGAGATGCTCGATCATCTCATAAGCATCCATCAACTCATATTTATACGAAGCTCGGCGTTCATGGTTGCTAGCATGACACAACTCACATCTAGAGCATCATCTTGATGCTTCTTATAAACATTATTGTGCTCCATGCGATAGTGCGATGACGGTGGTCGCAGAATGGGCCCATCAAGGACATATAGCTTACGCTCTTGTTTGAGGACAATCCTCAAGTTCCTATGCCGATCAAGGAAATTAATTCCACTTAGCTTGTCCTTTTCAAGGGTGATCGTAATGAAAGACTATTTGTGTTGTTGTTGTTTGCCATTTGATATCTACAATTTATAAGTGCAACAATAATAAGTCAAATTACGAGAGTTGATATTATATAATTGATAATAGTACATTCAAAATATACCTCCCACTATTTTATTCAAATTAATAGCCCTCGCCATTAATTAGGAAAGCATTTTCTATTAAATCTTTCTAGTGAGCCAAGATCCATATTTCATTATGCCTTAAGTAAGCTTTGGCTATTCTCTCAAAACATAATTATTTAGGTAGACAACCCTTTGTCAATTATATCATATATAACTCTGGATAGTTTGGTAAACAACATTTGTTTCTAGTCCATCTAATGGTACCAACCAAACTCTATGCCTCTAAGTCCACAATCCTATTGAGATAACTTAGTTAAGTAAAGCCCAATGATTTTAATAGTTTGGATATCACAATTATCCTATCGCATCTTACCTAGATAAATAGGGTACTTTGCTTTGGCAAACCTACATCTATTGATCAAGGTCTTGATGAGTGTTATTCATTGGAAGGCATCGATTTAGACTTAATAATTTAATGAGGGATTTTATTAATTTAGATCTCACCAATTTTAATCTTGTTAAGCATGCACATTATTAATCATATCATATCACATACAAGCATAAATAAAGTGCAAAATTAAATGTGTCGCGATTATGGCCCAATCCACATCAACCTTTTCAAGCTAATGAAAGATTGAAGGTCGATCTAAGGTGGTAAAAGATCTTAAAATAAAAAACTTCCTTGGATCTTCCTCTAGCATCGCGCCTCCTCTCCATCATCATCTTTCCATTGTGTTCTCCATCTTGACATCTTCATCAATTCTGATTATTACATGACATAAAGAAACCTCGAGTTACATTCGAGGGGATTTAGATGAGAAGAGAATATTACATTAGAATTTATAGAAAAGGCACGACATGCAATAGTATTTCAAAACCAAAAACCACTAACTTATGGGTCAAAAGGCCATAAGCATGCACCATGCATATCACAATAAGCACATAACAATTTATATATAATTAAAGAAAACTATATATAAAATATAGGGGACACGACCATAAATGCGCTTCTGACGGGGGGTCAAGGGGGGTCTCCCCAGCGGTGTCCCGGCCGGGTGGTCTCATTGACCGGTCAATGAAGTGGTCAAGGCAAATACTGAAAAAATTTTGAACTACATTACGTATTGCGAGAATTTTTCCATCTGAATCTCTGAAAGCAGTTTGAGAATCATACATTTTAATCCACCAAAACACCCATAATAACAAATCATATATGTCCGGTTTGATTTAATCATATTAAAAGCGAATAACGAGTACCTGAATTTATCATATATTTCAGTTTTGATTAATCATATTAAAGCGATTCTTCATGCTTCTAATCCGATTAGAATAGTTATATTGTTATTCCATGGAATTAAAGATACGATTAACGGTATCATCATATATATTACCGAATACACATACAACGGAATATCATATATTCAATTTTATATCGAGAAAACATGTATCATCATATATCATATATATCGAATACAATTAAAACATGTAATCTGAATTAATCTTTTACTTAAGTAGCTCTTATACCCTTTGTTGGGCTTGACGCGAAAGCATACGATGGAAATTAAAATTTTAAAGCAATTTTCAAAACCTAAAAAGCAGGATCCATGCGAAAAAATCAATTAATTGAGGAGGTTTAGAGATTATACGAGATATAAAAAGCGAGAATCGAAATTGATTGCGCCTCAAATCTCCAAGCATAATACAAACCGATTGCGCCTCTACAAGTATCCACCACGAGCCGCCTTAACCGAGCAGTCGAACGATTACGCAATAAGAAGGACTTGCGGTACTAGCCATCAAAAGGAATGGATTTTACGAAGCTGTTTTCTCTCTAGTCTCTCTCTAAGAATGGCTAGGGTTTTCAATTATGATATCTTACCCTAAGTAGTTGCTATATATCATATATATAGTAGTTAAAAGGAATTAATCAAATCAAAACCTAATTTTATAAAATCCAAATTTATATATATATATCTCTTAATTAAGTCTTACTTAATTAATATACATATATACAAATTATCCTTTTAATTTAAATTCATGATTTAAATACTATTAATCATATTAATATATTTAAATCCTTAAAGTTTAAATTAATTCCCTTTTAAATAACGCTCTATGTGTGTGACCCTATAGGTTATTATTACGTTGGCAATAATTTTAAAATCATATTATAAAATTATAAACAATGAGCGGCATCTAGTAATGCATCACTGCTACCCAAGTAATAATAAGATCGATGATTCGATGTAACCTTTTCGTGACCAATGTTTCAATGTAATTTAATCCTTTTAACCTTAATATCCTAGATTAAACTCGAGTCATGGAATGTGTCATACTCTTCATAATTTAATATGAGTTTTCTTCATCAATGAGTAGACTATATGAAATAAATCACTATTTGAGCATGGCCATGCATTTCATAGTCCTACTCAATCAAGAGGCCTATGGATATCACCCATAATATATAGGATGGTTAAATTCCATCTAGATCACTCATATTTCTCACACGATTAATGATGAACCCAATAATCACCTTTATAATCCACCCTATTAAAGGTGACATTTGATGATATCAAAGTACATAAATTCTCGTGTAGTAATATAGCGATTTCAGGTCGGAGGACCATTACATCATTGTCACTATGAGAATTGCTAATGACACTTCGCATAATGCTCCATATAGAATTCTCATGGTGGGTCTATCCAGTACATCGTTCTCTAACATGTACCTATGCATTGACTTAATATCTCATATATTTATGACCAATGAGATTTGGTCATCAGTCAATCCACATACTAGTCTCAATGCATCATTGTTGTCCCATCAACAATGATACTCGACTAAGGACATTTAAGAACAACGATATACTAATGGTAATATATAATCTCATGTTCAAGTCACATACTTGAAACTATATAATTTGTATCACTATTCTAAGGAATTTTATTATGTTAACAATTATATTACGCAGTAAATAAAACCATAATAAAATCATATATTTATTCAATCAAATATAATATCAAAACGTTAAGCAATTATATCAAATAATTGGCCTCTAGGGCATAAACTCTAACATATGCATCACGGCAGTTGAAGGATTATGAAAAAGTTTATCCTACTCATGATCTGGAACTGGCCGCAGTAGTGTTTGCCCTAAAGATATGGAGACATTATCTTTATGGGGAAAAATGTGAGATTCATGCGGACCATAAAAGTATAAAGTATATCTTCACTCAGAAGTAGTTGAATATGAGACAGAGAAGATGGCTAGAGTTGATAAAGGATTGTGATTGTGAAATCCTGTTTCACCTTGGAAAGGCCAATGTAGTTGTCGACGCCTTAAGTAGGAAGGGTCGGGAAAAGTTGTCTATGTTAACGGCTCAAAATGAGTTAATAATAGAGATGGCAAGGATGGAAATAGAAGTAAAGATGCTGAGTGATTCGAGGCAGATACTCTTTACGACAGAGATGCAATCTAGCATCATAGAGAGAGTCAAGGAGGTACAACTCAAGACTGACGAGTGTAACCAAATGAAGAAGCGGTTATCCGAGAAAGAAGATACTAAGTATGGTCTTGATAATGAGGGATTATTAAGATTTGAAGGAAGAATTTGGGTTCCGAATGAGACGGAATTAAAGGAGTAAGTGTTATAAGAAGCTCATAGTTCGAGGTACTCAATACATCCTGGTAGCACTAAGATGTATCAGGACCTTGACGAGTTTTTAGTGGCCAAACATGAAGAGAGAAATATCGAGTATGTGTAGGTGCTTGACTTGTCAAAAGTTAAGGCCGAACATCAACGACCCAGTGGCTTATTACAGTCATTGGAGATTCCAGAATAGAAGTGGGAGCATATCACGATGGACTTCGTGGTAGGACTTTCGACGACGAAAAAACGGTATGATTCAATTTGGGTAATAGTGGACCGGTTGACGAAGTCGGCTCACTTTTTGCCAATTAGGGTCAAGTATACTTAGACCAGTTAGCTAAACTTTATGTTAAGGAAATCATTTCCAAACATGGACTACCAATATCGATTGTGTCAGATCGTGATCCACGATTCACATCGAACTTTTGGAGGAGTTTGCAAGAACAGTTGGGAACATAATTGAAGTTAAGGACAGCTTATCATCCACAAACCGATGGGCAGAGCGAGAGAACAATTCAGACGTTAGAAGACATGTTGAGGTCTTGCATCATAGATTTCAAGGGTAGTTGGGATGATCACCTACCACTAGTAGAGTTTGCGTATAACAACAGTTATCATGCAAGCATAGGTATGCCGCCGTATGAAACTCTGTATGGAAGAAAGTGCAGAACACCATTGTGTTGGGATGAGGTGGGAGAACGCCGGATGCTAGGACCAGAATTGGTAAAGGAAACAGCGGATGTGGTAAAGTTAATTCAGATGTGTCTCGTCACAGCTCAGGACAGACAGAAGAAGTATGCAGACTCGCATAGACTAAGTCTAGAGTTTGAAGTGGGCTCGTATGTGTTTCTAAAGGTATCTCCCTAGAAAGGAAAGATACGCTTTGGAAAGAAAGGAAAGTTAAGTTCAAGGTTTATAGGACCTTTTAAAGTATTAAAACGGGTGGGAGAGGTAGCTTATGTGATAGCATTACCTCCAGACCTAGAACGAATACATAACGTGTTTCACGTATCTGTATTACGTCCATATAAGCCGAACTATAAGCATGTAATCAAGTATGAGCCAATTCATATCGAGGAAGACTTAACATATGAAGAATCGTCGATGCAGATCATTGATAGAAAGGAACAAGTTCTGAGGAACAAGGTAATACCTTCAGTAAAGGCAGTACGGAAGAACCACGATGCTGAAGAAGCAACGTGGAAATTAGAAGAAAAGATGAAGAAAAATTTTCCCCATCTTTTTGATTAAAGTAAGACGAGATTCTGGGGACAGAATATTTATAAGGGGGAAGAATGTAACGACCGAGAAATTCGGATCTTATTGTAAAATGATTTTATTAAATTAAATAATAATAAAATTATATTCAATGTGATATCAAGATGGTTGTCATTGTATAACCTATTGATGTTAGAATGTTGTAGTATTTGAGCTACGTAAAGGAATTAAAGTGTTTGAATTTCCAAGACGAAAATAAAAGTTTTCTGAGAAATTTTTTGAAAAACACTATTCATCGGTATTTGCTCGGGATTTATTTTTGAATTTCCGAGAAATACGTAATGATAGAATAACAAGGTAAGATGGATTATGTAATAAAAATCTAGTTATGAAAAATGTAATATTTCGCTTGCGGACTTAATTTATAAATGTTAAGAAGGGCAAAGTAGTAACGAGTAAGTAATAATCATATGATACTTTGGTATTGTGCAAAGTAATGAAAACGAGTATAATACGAAGTATTACACAAGTTTGTATGAAGGAAAGAATATCGTATATAATGAAGTTGTATACGAAGTATAATACGAAAGTGATACATAAACTATATTTAATGTATTAAGTAATGTTAATGGACTTGGAAAGGTTGGTTGGAATTAGTACAAGCCCAAGTGAATTAAGGTTGAGGCCCAATTATTGATTAATAAACAAGTTAGTGTTTATTAATGTAAAGCCCAAAGGTTGATTTAATGTAAGCCCAAGCTAGAATCCATGAGTTGTTTGACCCATGGGGCAAACCATATTAATATGGTTAATGTGGTGACCAAGTTAATGTAATGACCAAGTAATAAGAGTAATGAACAAGTAAAGGATAAGTTTTGTGTTAATCAAGTAATGAATAGTAAGGAGGTGGCTTAAGGAGGTGGGTTGAATTAATGACTAAACTACCCTAGCTTTGCAATTTCTATAAATAGAGAAGGCTTTCTAGCCATTTAACACTTGTTCAAACAATCTAGCTATTACAAAGTGCTTAATTGTTAGAGAGATTAAGTTACAAATAAGTTACTTCCATAAGTAAGAAGAAGAAGAAGCTACTTACCAAGACTTCAAAAGTAAGATCTCTTCTCCAATTATCTTCTATCTCTACCATGATAGTTTGATAAGAAAAGTTTGGATTAAGGAACATGAATGTTAAAAAGTAAGAAGAATGAGTAAGCAATGAACTTAAGTCACATAAGTTTGTAATAAGTCATTTAAGCTAGCATAAGTTATAAACTTATGTGAAAGTATTATGAACTTGTAATGAGTTTATTAAGAGAAGTGATATGGATGTAAAAGAACTTATATGATCATATGTATCATGTATACATAAGTAAAGTTATATGTTAAGAACATATAAGGTATGATGATTAAGAAACTTTAATGGTCATAAGTCATGAACAATGAAATCTTAAGTAGTTTATAATTTGACAAGTTATAAGCTCATGAAGAAATAAGTCTAAAATCCAACAAATAATATAAGTTGTTGTAATAAGTATGTTGAGATGTTCACATGATGAATTGAATTCATTTGTAATGATGAACAATTCGTAAGAATAAAGATGTGACAGAAATTGCACGATTGGACGATAATCGTTGAATTCATAAAATTCTCGGAATAGAAGTCAAATTTTGTGTTTGAACTCGGAATCATTGTTTTCCGATGGAGACAAGTCATATTTGACATTTAAGAGTTGCAGACTCAAAAATGACCGGATTCCGACTTAGAACGAAGAAACGAGCATTAAACGTTCACGAACGTTTATCGTTTTCGTTAAAAAATGAACCAATAGGTGAATTTTTAGCAAACAAAGTCAAATAGATAAAATTCTTGCATGAACGCGTAGATTACATAATTTGTGAACCGTAGGCTTTTGAACGAGCCAATTCGGACTTATATCGAAGAAGTTATGCGTCCGGGAAGTTCACAAAAATTCAAGGACTGAATTTTTTTCTGGTGCTCATTTCAAACTTGTTCTGCATTAGCTTAGAGAATCTCTTGCATAACTTTTCGTCAGTAGAACCAAAAATAATATCATCAACATTTATTTGAACTAGTAAGACTTTATCTTTATGCTTTCTAAGAAACAGTGTGGTATCTACTCTACCTCTAGTGAACCCATTTTCAATTAAGAAGTTAGTCAGTGTTTCATACCATGCTCTAGGTGCTTGTTTAAGACCATATAAAGCTTTATCTAATCTATAGACATAATTGGAAAGAGATGGATTAATGAAACCTGGAGGTTGCTCTACATAGACTTCTTCTAGGAGTTCTCCATTTAGAAATGCACTTTTGACATCCATCTGAAACACTTTGACCTTCATGTGGGCAGCAAAGGTAAGAAAGATTCTGATGGCTTCTAGTCTGGCAACAGGTGCAAATGTCTCATCGTAGTCGATACCTTCTTCTTGAGAATAGCCTTTTGCCACTAGTCTTGCCTTGTTTCTGGTTATGACCCCATCTTTATCCATTTTGTTTCTGAAGACCCACTTAGTTCCTATCACAGGATGACTATTTGGTCTTGGTACCAATCTCCATACTTTGCTTCGTTCAAATTGGTTGAGTTCTTCCTGCATGGCTTCTGTGACATCCCAGATTTTTAGAAATTATAAATGATAATTTTATAAATAAAAGTATTATTTATGAGATATGTTGGGTGTGAGTATGTGTATGTCATATATTGTAGAATATGGGAATTGATGTGAAGAGAATGTTATATATTAATTTTAATATATATAAATATTTAATTGAATTATTTATTGAGTTAAATAAATAAATTTTATTTTGATTATAGAGTAATGTAATTAAGTGTAGTAGATTAATTAAATGAATATTTAGTATTTAATTTAATTAATTTAATAATTTTATGTTATAGTTCTAATTTAATTGAGATAATTAAATTAGATGAGTTATCATGATGATTGTTACGAAATTATAATTAACAAGTAAATATAATTATGTGACAATTTGATGAGATTGATTGATGTTAAGCTATTGATTAATTAAAATAATGAGTATTTGCCAAACATGGCCTTAGGCTTTTCAAGTTCAAATTGGTGTAACCTATGTATTAACTAGTAATTAGTATATCTAATAATTACTAGGAGTTACATATATTATATATTACTAGTACTGTATATTATATGTATATACTACAAGTTAGTATGTTAGTTTTAGAAAACAAAAACCAAAGAAAGAAGAAGAGAGTTAGAGAGAGTTGTAGGAGAAGAAGAAGAGGATGAAAAAGAAGAAGGGAAAGCTTTGAGAAGACAAAACAAGCCCCATCATCATCATCTTCATCTCTCTCTTAAATTCATACTAATAAAATTATAATCTAAATTCCTTGTTTTAATTATATTTTTTTGTTCTTCATAATGTAGATAATTGTTATGTAGAAGTTGTATTGAGAAATTGAGAGAGATAGAGAGAAATAGAGGAATTGAGATGAGCTAGAAGAAGAAGAAGAAGAAGAAAAAGCTAAAATAAGGTAACTTCTAAACTCTTATTTAATCTTTGAATTTTTGGGTAGATTTATGTTCTAGGGTAGTAGATCATGCTTAATCTTGTTTGTATAGGTTTAATCTTGGATTATCAAGAATCAAACAAGAGGATTCAAGAAAGAAAATGAAATGGAAAGAAAATTTGAAGAACATAATTCGTAGGTATTGAGTAATTGTTGACATATCTTGTGAAATTCATATCTCTATGGGTATAATGAGTTAAAAAGTGAGCCTTATATCAAATCGAAGATATGGAAGTAAGCTATATTCTGAAAGTAGAATCACATGAAAACTCTTTGTAGATGTCTTGCAATGTACATTTTAGTAAAATTTGGTACGAAGGAAAATAATCATCAGAAAATCAAAAGCATTACGAGTTTTCGACTTTGAAAAATTCATACAAATTCGTGTGTTTTGAATCTGAAGAAACTTAAAACTGTAAAGTTGTAGATATGGAAGTTTACTAGCTAGACTCCCGAGATTGAGCCATTTTATGGACCGGATCATGTCCGAAATAAATTGTTCAGTAAGGATGTCCAAAAAATGAAATTTTCTAGACTAGTTGATGAATTATAGAATATGGTTTAGATGAATAAGGGTCTGACTTTAAGGCCTAGATGAGATTGTAGTACACTGAGTAAGGGTTAATTCTATATAAGAAGTAACAAAAAAGGACATGTAACGAACGAGTTACGTTAAAAACGAAAACAACGTTTTGTTAAAGAAATTGTGAAGATGAGTTTTATAATTATGTTTGAATTAAGATTTTGGGTGATGATATATTTTGATGATTAAAAATATGTTTCGACATATGTAATGAGAATAGATATGCGTTATCACATTCTATGCATAATTAACCATTTAAGATCAAGAGTTGAGATAAGTTAATGTGTGCACATAACGTGCTCGATAAAATGCCTAAAAGTAATAGTGTTTCTAAACTTTGGTATAAAAAGTGTCTAACTAATGGCTAATAGTAGATATCTAAGTATGAAAAGATGATAATACAAGAATAATAATGGAAAGAAATCGAAAAGGGTAATTTTTGATTTATGAAGGAAAATTAAACATGTAAACAATGTGTTGAATATGCATTTTTGAAACCAAAGTGGTAAAATAAAATGGTGTGATATACGCACACTAAACTACAAGTGAGATAGTCTAGCATGTGTGGTGATGAAAATGAAAATAAAACTGAGTTACATATAAAATAGTTAGATGTCTATAAAGACATTATAAAGGATATTAAGATAAAGTAAGGTCTTAGAATAAATTTGACCATGAGATTGAGTATTGATTTTATTTATTATCAATCTCGCATACAGTGTAGGTTGTGCAAGGACGCGAAGTATTAGCGTGTTGATAAAACGCCGGTAAAGGCAAGTCTTTCAGTTCTTTTTTGCTATGTGAACTTGCTGATGAACTGCTTTAAAATTTTAGTGTATGATGTATTGTATATGTCAAAAGTATGAAATGTGAAAGTCAATCTATGATTATGATGATTGAGCTATGAATGATGATTGAGTAATGAACTCAATCTTTATAGTTGTTATGTGAACTACAACATGTATGCTATGTTTGTTTTATGATTATTCTTATATGTTGAGCATGTTATTATGTGCTACGTGATGCATGAAAAGCTGTTAGATTTTCTTTGGTTGTCGAGCTCAACCTTGCAAATAACCATTTTTTGGTCGAGGTTGAAGGTAACACTATGTGCTACTTGAATGATGTGGATCGAGAAATAATACGGAGATTAATATTTTAACTAAAGTTGTTATTTCTTTATACCACGATTAAGATTCATGAGATGTACTAAATGTTTTATGATGTATAATTTTATGTTGAGTTGTAAAGCTAAAGTTAGAGTTATCTGATATGTAAAGGTAATCGGATTAAAATGTAAAATTTTATATAATAACAGTGATAAAGTGAATCATAAAATAAGATTTATTCAAAGACATGTAGATGATAAAGGTTTTGATTCAAGGAATTAAAGTAAGAAGACATAAAAGTTTAAATTATTCCATATTTTATAATGTTTAGCATCGAATAATGATGTAAAATTAGAGGTTGAATGTATTATTAATAACCGAAGTCGAGAATTAAATTGTATGAATTTTGGGGTCGTTACAGCTTTTATCCAACTGGAGTCTTCCATAGCATCCTCTATCTTCTTTGGCTCTATTTGTGACAGGAAGCTTAGATAAAAGTATTCATTCTGAGTAGCAGCTCTTGTTTTAACTCTAGCACTCGGATCTCTAATGATTAGATCACGAGTGTGATCTCTTGCCCATCACATACTGGATTGGGACATACGTCACGATGCCTTCTTATCTTAAGTCTTCAAGGTCTATCTCTTCTTCTTGGAGTGGAGGCTCGCTGTCTTGCATTGACCTCTCTACGATCACGTTCTCATGCTCTACGATTTCACTGTTTAGTACTACGCTTATAGTGTTGAGCTCGACGACTTCATTCGTAGTGTCTGCACTATCGGTCGTAGTGTCTTGAGGCACTGTTTTGTCTAAGTCAGTTTCATCAAAGATGATGTGTATCGAGACTTCAACATTCAGTATTTTCTTATTGAACACTCTGTAAGTTTTGTTGTCTGTGGCATACCCAAGAAAGATCCCTTCGCCCCGACTTGAAATTTGGAATTTTGTCGACATCGCTTTCCATTGTTGAGAATGTAGCATGCACGAACCAAAGACATGGAAGTAGGCGACACTTGGCTTCCTTCCTTTCTACAGTTCGTAGGGCGTCTTCTTGATCGTAGAGTGAATTAATGATCTATTCTGCGTGTAGCATGCAGTGTTGGCGACTTACGCTTGAAATATTCAGGCGGATGTCTTTGCTGCAAGTAGAGTTCTTCCAGCCTCTATCAAAGTTCTGTTCTTTCTTTCAGCTACTCCATTTTGTTGAGGAGTTCGTGGAGCTAAGAAGTTATGACTGATCCCATTATCTGTGCAGAACTGGTCCATTTCTGAGAAGTCGAATTCTCTGTCGTGATCACTCCTTATGGCCTTGATTTTCTCTCCTTTCTAGTTCATCCCCAATCTGAACATATTGATTAATTGAGAGCTCGTTTCATCCTTTGAAGTTAGGAAGAATACCCATGTGAATCTGGTGTAGTCGTCGACTATAACTAGAGAGTATCTTTTTCCTCCAAGACTAGTTTTTGGAATTGGCCCAAATAGATCCATGTGAAGTAACTGTAGGGGCTTGTCGATAGAGTTGGAAGTTTTGTTTTTGAATGAGCTTCTGGTTTGCTTTCCAAGCTGACAAGCATTGTATGGCCTTTCTTTTACGAAGTTGAACTTTGGTAAGCCAGCTACGAGATCTTTTGATGCCAGTTTAGACATGTTCTTGAAGTTTAAGTGAGACAACCGTCTATGCCATAGCCAGCTCATTTCTTCAAATGCTTTTGCCAGAAAAAATATTGTCTCATCTGAGCTTAGTTGACCAAGATCCACTATGTAGACATTTCCTTCTCTTGTCCCGGTTAGCTTTACAGCAGATGTCTTCAAGTCTTTGACTTGACATTGGTTGTTGAGGAATGTCACTTGATGACCCTTATCGCAGAGTTGACTGATGCTTAGAAGGTTGTGTTGCAGACCTTCTACATATGCTACCTTCTTTGAAAGATCTCGCACCATTGCCGCAGAGCCATATCCTCTTGTCTTGCCTCGAGCCGTTGTCTCCAAAGATGACTGAGGGACCCTCTTTTTCTATGTAGTTAAATAAGAGGGCTTTGTTCCCGGTCATGTGCCTTGAGCATCCACTGTCCAGATACCATGTAGTAATCATGGAGATCTTTTCCTGTCAAAATATTGAACCTTCATTTTGGTACCCATATTTTCATGGGTCCTTCTTTGTTAGTGCCTTTGGGGACCCAAATCTGTTTAATCTTGGGTCTCACATGCATGGAATTATAATAAAACTTGGCAGCCTTGTATGTGACGCCCCCAAAATTAGGTATACGTCACCCATCTTGGGTCGCCACTTACATGGTACAGAATTCAAATACAACTTACTAGTACAACTGTCGTGTACAATACGACAAAACATAAACTGTGAGTTTGAATACAATTATTGTCTACTAGAGATTATACAAACTCAAAAGGAGTCCTCATTACAATTATTATCACACAATTTCACAAAATAGTGAGGACTACTAATGATATCCTCTGGACCATCACTCCGTTCCTCGACTCGTCCCAGCTATATTCTCATTTCCTGAAGAGAACATTGAAAGAAAGGGTGAGCTCAACTAGCCCAGCAAGAAATATTATGACTAAGATAATGCAAAATAAATTATCATTAGCCTCCAACAATGTTAAACTGATAAAATACAATAGACATCAAGTTTAACTGCAGCGGAACAAGCAATCCATTAAAAGAGTCAAGTAGAAAATAAAATCTATTATCTTTTATGATTAAAAAGGTTTTTCATCACTTTTATCGCTGAGACTCGACTCAATAAATAATCCACATCATTAAATAATCCTTGCACTACAGGCCAAGGATATTCTTTAGTATCACGACCACGAATTATCCATGCACTACGGGCCAAAGATAATCGTGTTTTCATCAACGGTCTTGATAATGCCATAAAACAATTCATCTTTACTCCCTTGGCCGAAGAGAATCCATAGTCATAATCATACCAAAAATTGTCCATCAATGCACTACGGGCCAATGAGGACTTTTAATTGTCACATCATTTGTAACATTACGGTCATGATTATACCGAATAATCCATGGTCATAATCATACCAAGTCCATTTATGCACTACAGGCCACAGATGACTTTCAACATAACATAAACATGAGGATGATGACAATGATATAAGAATTCAATTAAACAAGTTCAAGAATTAATTTGTCCGAGGAACCAATAACGTCCAAATTGTCAACATGATACTTCTTTGTAAAATAAAATTCAAGAATGCTCAGAAGAATATTTCCATGAAAAATCTTTGGATGAAGCGCAAATATCAAGGATATTCCACTAATTTCATGGAGTATAGAAGTCAAAATTTTAATCAATCGAGAATAATACCGAATGGAATAACAAAAGAAATCACCATGCATGCGATTACTTGCAGATAGGTAGGTTATTCAACGAGAATAATATAACGGAACGGTCGGTGAAATTTACAAGCGGGATGTTCCAACAGAATAATAAATGCGGAATAATAAATGATGGAACCATGTCCCATGTATAGCATAGGATGTGATATTTCTGAGAATAATAAAGAGCGGAATAATAAAAATGGAACCGGTCCACAGATATAGACAGATAGGATATTCCGACAAGACGAGAATAATAGAAGAATGTCACCGAGTATAGGGTAGCTCAGCGATATCTGAGTTATTCCAACGGTAACAATAAAGAAATGGAATAATGAAGTTCTCTTCTTGAATACAAAAGAATAATATCCCTTACCGTAAAATAATACTTGATATAAGAGTAGTGAAGTAGCAAAAAACTTTTCTTCTATCTCTCTATAGTCTCTCTTTATAGTTTCTCTCTCTAGAGTTCAGTGAATTCGTATGAAAATAATGAAGGAATGAGCTTCTATTTATAGGAAATGGAATGCATAGTAACTAATCCATGAACGGTCCAGATTGATTTACTTTAATCGGCGGTCCATATTTAAAGAAAAATCTTTTAAATAAAATATAATATATTCTATTTATATAAAAAGATTTTTACTATGCAAACACTACGGGCACTATGCAAATACTATGCATAATAAAATATAATATATTCTATTTATAGAATAACTTTAATAAAAAGTATTACATTTTATATAAAAAGATTTTACTATGCAAAACACTATGGATAATAGAATATAATATATTCTATTTATAGAATAACTTTAATAAAGTATTACATTTTATATAAAAGATGTTTCTATTTTATTACGTGAATAAAACAAAACTTCTAAATCAACAAAAATTGAATCAAATAATGTGAGATAATATGCAAAAGAACTATTGTAGCAATAATAAAACAAAACCGGTGACTTCTCACATAAGTATCAATAATCAATACTGGTAGTGTGCTACTTATGCAACAACGCCAGATATCTACTTTTTTAACCGAAAGTGTTTCAACACATTAACAGTAAAACTTCCATTTGTTATTTTCATAAAGTATTTTTGTCGTTTTTCTCAATCCGACAATAATTCCGTTATAGAGGTCCACTGATGATTGTAAATCGCACGAATATTTTACATTTAAAGCGAATATTCCCAGACCAATCGAATATAATATGACAACTTGCATACTTTGCAAAATTTATAAATATTACCCACAACTATAACATTATCTCAAATCCACACCATAATATAAAAAATTATTTCGAGAAAATTAATTCTTTATTCATAAAATCTGGGTTTCACAATCTCCCCTCCTTATGGAATTTCGCCCTCGAAATTTACGTGACGACGTACTGGTATTAGAAACGGTGAGGATACCTTGACTTCATTCGATTCTAACTCTTGAGGTATAACCCTTGAGTATTGGATACGATTCTTCTTATCCAAGATTTTAACACGAGATCTCATACGTTAAATCATCCGCTATCTCGTCCGATTCTAAATTAATAATGTGGTTCGGGTCATCCACATATTTACGTAACATTGATACGTTAAAAACGTTATGAGCATGCGATATACTTGGCGATAAAACGAGTCTATAAGCCACAGTTCCTACTCAATCGAGGATTTTAAATGGGCCAATTAAATAGAGGGTTGAGATTTCCTCTCTTCAGCAACTCTTGCTTCTAGAATAACTCCCTCTTGAACCTTCTTCTTCACATTCATCAGATTTGGGTATGTAGCTTGAGCGTCTTTAACTTTATCGATTAAAGTTAATTTTACTCGTATATTCGTTATCTTCACTTGGGTCCCTAGAGTCTTTAACTCTATCTTCATCATTTGCAAGTTATACGAAATGAGTCTTTGTGTTAACAACATCGCACTTGTAAACGCATACGATCTTCTACTCAACACGTCAACTACCATGTTCGCTCTTCCACGATGATATTGAATAGTACGATCGTAATCTTCAACAGCTCGAGTCAATGTCTTTGGCGCATGTTACGTTCGTTTTAGTTGAAGAAATATTTTGAGGGTTTAAGAAATGGGTTTTGTACTGGTGTCAATACAAAATTTGATTTCACGCTCTGGGGTAGGCTAAGAAGTCTTCAGGAATACGTCAAGAGATTTATTAATGATAGAAATATCATTCAAAATCATTACTCTCATCCAAGACTTGGATAAGACGTCACATTGATACCAAGCTGTGACTTCTATCCCTTAACCTAGATAGCACCTCACAATGATACCTATCAACTTGTCATCGTCATTCACGACGTCGCCTAAAGAAAGTCTGGCTTCGGTGCATTCCACACAAGGAAGTCATCAACAAAAGGATCGGGACTCTTTACTTATGGCTTGATATGACAATGATTGAATTTAGTGGTTTGGTTACTTGAATTCGCATAATAGGTTGGTTAGGAATATGAAAGCTAACAACCTTATGAAAAACATGATGAGTAGTTAACCAATCGTTTAAAAAAAACCACATCAAAGGCAAGTATTTTCAAAGAGATAAGATCGACAAGTAACGTGAAAGTGTCGATTTGAATCAAACAAGATTTATAAACAGTGGAGGTAATGAAGGTTTCTCCCAATGGAGTTTCAATAGATAAATCAAAGTTTAACTTCTCCGGAGTTAAGTACAAACATTGAACACAACTAGGTGAAATAAAAGAGTGAGTAGAACCGGTATCTAACACGGTATAGACTTCGGTAAGAGCTTATGATTAACTTACCCGTGATAATTTTATTGGGTTCCTCGTCACGAGAAAAAAAACGCTCTCTTAAACTACCGACTTTGGCTTGTGCGGGACATCCTTTGGCATCACTATCCCAGTTGGACTTGACTTCACCATACGACAAAATCGAGCTAGGTGACCTTCTCTTCTGCAATTAAAACACGATTTGGATTGTTGCGTACAGTTTGGACGGATGTATCCCCCTTGTCCGTATTTGAAATATACGATTGATGGGCGTTCTTCTTCCTTTGAAACGGGTGCTGGTGCCGACGTCTTCACGTCATTGTTGAACCTTCTCTTCTTAAAATGTCCATTCTTATTATCTTGGCCATGATTACCACCGAAATGGTTACCATTCTTGGCATGATAATATCCCCACGATGGTTATCGTTGTTAGATGACCGATTTCCACCGATATATGATTATTATCGTGTTGTTGGTCGTTGCCTTTTGGTTGTCTTTGACTCATTATCGCGCTCCAATAAGTGAGCCCTATTCACAACATCTGAATATAAACAAAGTTTGTGAGAAATGAGGTATTGACGTATATCGGGTTTCAAACCTCACAAAAACATTCGCGTCATTCGCTCCTCATTATCGACCAAATGGGATGCAAACCAGGATAACTCCGCAAACTTAGCCTCGTACTGCGACACGGTCATATTGTTTTGCTCCAACTTGATGAATTCTACATCCTTCATGTGACGAATACTTTCAGGAAAGTACTTGTCGTTAAATAATTCTTGGAACTTCTCCCAAGACATCTTGAGTGCATCAGGCTGGGTACGTTTTACAGATTCCCACCAATGATCTCCTTCTTCACGCAACATAAAGGTGGCGAATGGAACCTTTTGCTCCTCTGAGCATTCCAAGACATCAAATATCTTGGTAATCTGCTTAATCCATGTCTCCGCCTTAAGTGGTTCTGGCTTTCCCAAAAACTCCGGTGGTCCCAGCTCCTTGAACTGCTTAGCGGTGACCAACCGTGGGTTACCATTGTTTCCACCTACATTATGGACAGGAGCTGCCTTCACCCGTTGTTGCATGAATTGCTCCTTAAACTGCTTAGCGGTGACTGTCCGAGAGTTATCAGTATTTCTACCTACATTTTGGACAGGAGCCGCTCTCGCTTGCTGTTGCATGAATTGCATAAAGCCTCTGACCATCCCATCATTCACCATTTCATCGGTGTTATTGTTTTCATAGAGAGTATTGTCCTCTGGTTGCACATTATCCTGATTATTGATTTGTGGAGACTCAACGGTGTCCTCTGCTCCATTGATAATCTCAACATTCTTGGATGCCATTTTCAAACACTGCCACAAAACAAGGGTTAATTAACATATCACATATTATCCCTATACTTTGACCGACCAATTAAATACCAAATAAACTTAGGTAGGTCATACTAGCGAAGGAATTCCCTCTCTCCCTCCTAGTTCTTATCTCACATCTTAGCCAGGATCATATCCTAAGCTTTGATACCAACCGTGGACGCCCCAAAATTAGGTATACGTCACCCATCTTGGGTCGCCACTTACATGGTACAGAATTCAAATACAACTTACTAATACAACTGTCGTGTACAATACGACAAAACATAAACTGTGAGTTTGAATACAATTATTGTCTACTAGAGATTATACAAACTCAAAAGGAGTCCTCATTACAATTATTATCACACTATTTCACAAAATAGTGAGGACTACTAATTCTATCCTCTGGACCATCACTCCGTTCCTCGACTCTTCCCAGCTATATTCTCATTTCCTGAAGAGAACATTGAAAGAAAGGGTGAGCTCAACTAGCCCAGCAAGAAATATTATGACTAAGATAATGCAAAATAAATTATCATTACCCTCCAACAATGTTAAACTGATAAAATACAATAGACATCAAGTTTAACTGCAGCGGAACAAGCAATCCATTAAAAGAGTCAAGTAGAAAATAAAATCTACTATCTTTTATGATTAAAAAGGTTTTTCATCACTTTTATCGCGAGACTCTACTCAATAAATAATCCACATCATTAAATCATCCTCGCACTTCTGTGCCAAGGATATTCTTTAGTATCACGACCACGAATTATCCATGCACTACGGCCAAAGATAATCGTGTTTTCATCAACCAGTCCGATAATGCCATAAAATAATTCATCTTTGCTCCCTTGGCCGAAGAGAATCCATAGCCATAATCATACCAAAAACTGTCCATCAATGCACTACGGGCCAATGAGGACTTTTAATTTTCACATCATTTGTAACATTACGGTCATGATTATACCGAATAATCCATGGTCATAATCATACTAAGTCCATTTATGCACTACAGGCCACAGATGACTTTCAACATAACATAAACATGAGGATGATGACAATGATATAAGAATTCAATTAAACAAGTTCAAGAATTAATTTGTCCAAGAACCAATAACGTCCAAATTGTCAACATGATACTTCTTTGTAGAATAAAATTCAAGAATGCTCAAGAAGAATATTTCCATGAAAATCTTTGGATGAAGCGCAAATATCAAGGATATTCCACTAATTTCATGGAGTATAGAAGTCAAAATTTTAATCAATCGAGTATAATACCGAATGGAATAACAAAGAAATCACCATGTATGCGGTGCTTAGATAGGACGAGTTATTCAATGTAATAATAATCGCGGAACCAGGTCAGGTGAAATTCACCAAGCCAGAATATTCCAATGTAATAATAAATGCGGAATAATAAATGATGGAACCAGTCCGGCGTATAGCATAGATGAGGATATTCGATAGAATAATAAAGGCGGAATAATAAAAAATGGAACCCGGTCCAGATATAGCATGACGGGATATTCCGACAAGAGAATAATAGAAGAATGTCACTTGAAAGTAGAGGGTATTGGCATGATATCAAAGTTATTCAACGGAACAATAAATAAATGGAATAACAGAAGTTCTCTTCTTGAATACAAAAGAATAATATCCATTACCGTAAAATAATACTTGATATAAAAGTAGTGAAGTAGCAGAAAACTCTTCTTCTATCTCTCTATAGTCTCTCTTTATAGTTTCTCTCTCTAGAGTTCAGTGAATTCGTATGAAAATAATGAAGGAATGAGCTTCTATTTATAGGAAAATGGAATGCATAGTAACTAATCCATGAATGGACCAGATTGATTTACTTTTAATCGTGATAGACATATTTAAAGAAAAATCTTTTAAATAAAATATAATATATTCTATTTATATAAAAAGATTTTTACTATGCAAATACTATCTTGAGCACTATGCAAATACTATGCATAATAAAATATAATATATTCTATTTATAGAATAACTTTAATAAAGTATTTTGTTTTATTTAAAAAGATTTTACTATGCAAAATACTATGCATAATAGAATATAATATATTCTATTTATAGAATAACTTTAATAAAGTATTATGTTTTATATAAAAAGATGTTTCTATTTTATTACGTGAATAAAACAAAACTTCTAAATCAACAATAATTGAATCAAATAATGTGAGATACTATCAAAGAACTATTGTAGCAATAATTGAACAAAAGCGAGTGACTTCTCACATAAGTATCAATAATCAATACCGAGTATACTACTATGCAACAGCAGTATTCTTTTTGCTTTTAACAAGGTGTTTCAACAGATTAACGGTAAAACTTCCATAGATTATTTTCATAAAGTATTTTTGTTGCTTTTTTCTCAATCCGACAATAATTAGTTGTGGGGTCCACCAATGATTTCTTGCCGCCGCACGAATATTTCTGTTTAAAACGAATATTCCCCGACCAATCGAATATAATATGACAACTTGCATACTTTGCAAAATTTATAAATATTACGCACAACTATAACATTATCTCAAATTCACACCATAATATAAAAAAATTATTTCGAGAAAATTAATTCTTTATTCATAAAATCTGGGGTTTCACATTGTGACCATATTTATTGCATATAAAACACCTAGTATGATGCATGCCAATGTGTGCATGATGATTCATCCTCCATTTGGACTTGTGTGGTTCTTTAATTATCCTTCTGTTAAACTGATTCTCATTTTTCCACGTGTCCTTGGATTTCATAAATAGTGATGAATGTGCCTTACCTTTACTGTACCTTCCAGGTTGATTTGTAGAGTTGGACTTGCTTGACTCTACGATTCTTCGAGGTTGGTGAGTAGAGGTTAGGTTAATCTTCTCTTTTATGAACCCCAGACCAGCATGAGATCCTTTACTCCTATGAGTAAGAATGGAGACAGTAGGACAAGGTTGAACTTGTTCTTCCTTCTATGAGGATTTCACAAAGGTAATGCTTCTACTGAAACTTGAGGCATTACTAGTGCTAGTTTCCTTTGTCTTTTCCACACAAGGCTCTGAGATGGATTCCCAAAGCCTCAGACTGTTGCTCATCGAATGTGCTTCTCTCGACTAGAGAAAGGCCGGTCCATGGATGATGAGGATTTGTTCCATGCAGAGATAGTCTTCTCTAGATCCTTAATTTTAGAGGTTAGATTAGACTCTCTTTGTGCATTGAGTGTGTTTGTCTGTTTTAAAGTCTCATTCTCAACCTCAAGCTTGGAAAGAAGATTAGTACTTAGAAGGGTTGTCTCAAGCTCTTCTTGAACTTTCTTCTTCTCCTCTTGAAGAAGTGAATGATCTTTAGACAAGACTCTGAACCACTTCATATATTGATGTAGATCAGTGGTTATGCCATGCAGTGCAGTTCTTAAGTCATTTATATCTACATCAGGTGAGTTAAAGTCAAATACCTCATCGAGACTTACATCATGTATGTTGAGGTTTTGTTTGTCATTTGCATGTTTGGCCATTAGGCACAGATTGGCCATTTGTGGTTCTTCTTCATCTCCGGAGTCAGCATTTGAGTCATTATCTGAATCACTCCATGATCCTCCAGTTACCAGGCCTTTGTCTCTCTTCTGAGGCCTTTTGTTTCCTTTGTATTCCTTCTTTGCATGATGTTTCTACTTTAGTTCTTCTCTTATAGGTTTGTTGCAGTTGGCAATGAAGTGGCCAGGCTTCTTGCAGTTGCAGCATAGATCATTTATTTGCTCCTGGGTGCTGTACTTGTTGACCTTCTTTGGCTTACTGGTTTTGCCTTGACGCATGAATCTTCTTAGTCTTTTTACCAGCATGGCAAGGTCTTCATCATCGTCTTCATCATAATCAGAGTCAATCTCAGTGTTGACCTTTGATGCACCTTCATTTGCCTTGAGAGCAACACCCTTATCCTTCCTTCTTCCTTCTGATAAAGTTTCAGCACGTTGGGTCAGCTCTAGTTCGTATGTCAGGAGATTGCCATATAGTTGTTGAACTGTCATCTCATTAAGATTCTTTGACTCTCTTATTGCAGTGGTCTTGGCATCCCACCTGCTTGGTAGAGCTCTCATGAACTTTATGGTCAGATCTTTGTTAGGATAGACCTTTCCATATGCTCGTAGAGAGTTGAGCAGAACGTTGAATATTTCATAGATGGCAGTTACGTTCTCTCCTTGAATATGAGAAAACATCTCATACTGCTGTGTTAGAAGAGATTGTTTGTTTTCTCTGACTTCTTCAGTTCCTTCATGCATGATCAACAATGCTTCCCAAACCTCCTTAGTTGTTTTGTTTTTGACGATGTTTTCAAACAGATCGTCTTCTAAGGATTGGAACAGGATGTTCTTGGCCTTTTTATCAAGTTGGACAGCTCTCTTCTCGTTGTCTTTCCATTCTTCTTTAACCTTGATTTGCATTCTGTTTGGATCATCAGTGGTTGGTGCAAGCTTTGTTGGAATATAGGGCCCATTTTGAACGGTCTCAAAAAGATCTTCATCTATTGAGTCCATGTAAGCTTGCATCCTTACTTTCCAGTTTGCAAATTTATCCTTGTTGCACATTGGTGGCTTGCTGCCTCCCCCGGATCCTGGATTCGCTTGGTACGAGTGCCATTGGATCTACTAAAGCTTGTAAGCTGTAAAATAGAACCTGCTCTGATACCAATTGTTAGTTCCTAGTTGGCAAAATAGTTATCTAGAAGGGGGGGTTGAATAGATATTTCAAAACTTTTCTTTTTAAACTTGTTCTTTAATGATGATTAAAACTTAGCGGAGTTTATGTTTGTTTTAATCTTCTTTACCAAGCAATGGAGTTATGAGAGTGAGGCAGTTATGGCAGTTATAACAGATATAGCAGTTATGGTATGAATGTAAAAGACACGATCATTTTTAAGTGGTTGAGCACTTAAAGCTCCTAGTCCACTCTTCACTCAACGAGTAGGATATCCACTAAGGATGTCTTTTACAACTTCTAAATCACACGTATTCCTTCTAGACCAGTTAGCCTAGGAACTTCTTAGTTCACTCTTGAACTCTTCAAGTCCGATGAGACTTGGCTTTCTTACGATTCACTATTTAACTCTTCAAGTCCAAAGCAGACTTGGTACTCTTCTTGATTGGTTGATAATGTTGAGTTCTTGATGGTTGCTACTCGGTTGCTATGTAAGCACTTGTTCGAAAGAACTGAGTAGCTGAGCAAGCTTTGCAATATCTCAGATCGTAGTGTTTAGCTTGAGAGAGATGTTCACGTTGTTTGTTTAATGCTTGTTTGATCCTCTCTCATCTGTCTGATTTGCATATATGTGATCTTGAAAACTATCTTTGGATCCATCCGTTGAGGCATTAAATGCATTTGACTTTTCTGATCTTTGATGGAGACATTTCTGCACATCTTCTAAAACTGCATTCTGGCCCACTGACACTGCAGACTGCTTTCTCACCTAACACTTGAAAAGGTGTTTTGCCCCCTTACCAATGGTACTTTCCTTAGCTTCTTCAATACGCGTCTTTGTTGCATACTAAGGATATTTTATATTACTCTGGGACTGATGAGTACTGCAACGTCTAGAATCCATTGCTCATATGTTGGAATCTGTCTTCACATAAATCATGAGGCTCGACGTTTTCTGACAGAAGACAGATGTTCTACGATTCATATCATGATACTCTATGATTCAGATCGTAGTGACTTGTCGCCTTGGTGCTTGATCTGATGCTATCAGCAGAGAGCACTACGATTTCTCTTAAACCCTTGCACACTACGATATTTGCTTGCTAGGTTCTAACTCTACATTTCCGAGAGCACACTACGATCGTTGACTTGTAAACTCCATGTTTCCTTCAGCACACTACGATCGTTAAGATGGCTAGGCAAACATTGGGACCACTCTACGATTACCGAAGAGTCCCTTCAAGGCAGACATATTACGATATTCGAAGCTCTACGTTTTCTTACTTGACTTCTGCAATGTTGATCAAATGATACACTACGATTTCTTCGAAGCCTATCTATTACATCTCAAGATCAACCTAACAGCTTTGATCTTTTTATCTATACATTCCATTAAAGAATGATATCATTTAAAAGCATAGATCAACCTAACAAATTTGATCTATCACTAAGTCCTTGTACATATATTACTTGGAAGGACTTTACAAATAATCATGAGCATATACATTAAAACATCAAATCATAATATACATTCTCCCAACACAACGATTTCAATCGGAATGACTGGCGGAAGATCGGCTTCTGTGGGAGGTACTTGTGGTTTTTCGGCGGCTGGAGGAGTTATTTGGATTTTCCTCTTTTTGACACGAAGTACTTGGGTCCGTTCGTCAAGGGGCATATCGAGGAGACACTCATTGTGAGTTTGTGTGGGGGTGTGTTTGGGTTTTCGGCCAGCTCGCTTTCTTCGACGGGGTTTGCTTGTCCCTTCAATGGGAGTTGGTTCAGCAGCTTGAGGTTCGGAAGTAGGTGGTTCAGCAGCTTGAGGTTCGGAAGTCTGGGGTTCAGTAGAAGATTGGGAAGGTTTGGAAGATTTCCCAGACAGAAATTCTTCAAGATCTTTTATGTCTGAAGAAGTCGGCTTGATTAGAGACACTACAAAGGATGAGGAACAATTATTTAGAATAATTACTAATGGAAATTGGTAAAGTTATACAATAAATTTGATTCGGGACTTACATTTATGGCCATACAACCATGCTTGCTTGCTCAGAAGTCTGAAGCTCCATTCCTTCATGGGAATCTTCTCTAGAAGACTCGCCATTTCTCTCACACGTTCCTCTGAAATATCTCCAAAGTCTGCAGATATACGCTCGAAAATGGTCCAATCGAGAATAGAGGAGATTTCGGGTCCTTTGACGAAGAACCACTCCTTATGCCATCCCTTGTTGCTCGAAGGAGTGTCCATCAGAGGTCGCTTCTCGAACTTGGCATTAAGTTTGGGGGATTGTTTGCTCAACATCTTGAAACCTCGTTCCCGAGATTTACCGGCTATGAAGAGAGTGAAGAAGAGATCGACAGCAGGTGGAATCCCTAGTTCGTGGCAGAAGGCGATAAAGGCCAGGATGTGGATATAGGAGTTAAGGACTAATTGGGAAAATCTCACGCCTACGAATCCTAGTAGAGTAACAACGAAGGCGTGGAGGGGTAGGCGAACTCCATTTTCGAGAAGGGTCACTGGCATGGCAGTCTAGCCTTCAGGTCGCTGGTACATTCGTTCCTTGGGAGCTGGAGCCCTTACCAAGTGGGTGTCCGGAATCTGATACCGAGTCCTAATGTTACGCAACTCGATTTCTGTAACAGTAGAAGGAGTATTGGCATGGGGGAAATGTTCTTCATTTTTAAAGAACTCAGAAGGTTTGGGAATCGGTTTTGGTGGTAGATTCTGGCTAGGAGTAGCAGATGATGTAGGGTTTGAGCCCGAAGCCACTTTGGTAGGGCTTGGGCTAGGAGGAATATAGGCGATGGGAGTTACAGAAAGGGGAACCTCTTCGTCGGAATCTTGAGAAGCCATAAATGTTGATTTGCAGAGGAAAGAAGAATTCTGGGGAAAAGGCAAAAGCTCAAGAATTTTGAAATTCAAAATGATTTGGTAAGGCTGCCAAATTTGGGGGAAAAGGCTTTTTATACAGGCTATCTTTTCGATTTTTTGCCAAGCTCGAGGCCGGCGCATTTAATGCGGGTTATAATGATGAATTTGAAGAGGTAGTGTCCGATTTTGGTTTTAGTACTGATTGGACTGGACTTTGATTTTATTTTGGATTTCGGCTTAGGCTCAGTTCGGTTTCACATGGATACCATGTTTTGTCTTGGGCCAATGTTACTTATACTCTTATATTAAACAGTCTGTTTAATAAAAGACTAGGGGGGGCAATGTTGGGCCATGATATTTTATACACAGTGGGCTGAACCCTTGGGCCAGGATGCTGGGCTATTTTCATTGGGGCCTGAAATTATTGGGTCGGGTCATTGGGCTTAACCATTAGGAATGTAATGGTTTGAATTGGGCTATGACCGATGATGATTATGGGGGTAAACCTTGATTGACATCTCTGCATTTAATTAATGGGGATTGGACATATTCCAGCTGGGTGGCAAACAAATGATGAGATGGCAGTGCGGGTGTGATGCGCTTCTGCGGTCGGTGAGGTCACCCCAGAGTGGGGGATGGTGTCAGGGGGAGTAGGTGGCACGCAAAATCAGAGTTTTAAGTATATGATGGCAATGATAGCACACAATAAAAGATAACTGATATTTTATCTATCAAAACACTAGAGATAATATCCTCCATTGTTAACCTTGTGTCGGCCTGTACTGACTCTCCGCCGGAGCTATCTCTCGACGGTCCAAGCCTTCAAGCTTCTGATATTGTCGTGTTTATTATGCAAGATTAGACGCGCTTTACGTGATTGAGGCGCGTGAAAAAATCTTGACGTTAACGATTATCAATTCCCATTCATTTTCCCCTTAATTTCCTTCAATTTCCATTTAAGTGGGTCGAGTCGAATATACATTAGTTTGGATGGATAGGTTGATTTTTGTGGGTTAACTATAGATGATGTGTAAACAACTATTTCAAAAACACTCCAGGTAGGATTTATTGTCTATGTGACACATACATATCAAACTTTCGTTAAAAAAATTAACGCCAATAACGAAAATTCAAGTTTTTTATAAGAAAATAAAATTTTAGTTAATTGGCTGTAAAAAAATATAAGTATTTATTTATAAATTGTCCTAAAGTACAATGATATAAAAAATATTTAATATCATGAGAACATGTTAAAAAGTTATGTGAACTACTTTACGCTATTTAGGAATACTCTATATAAGAATAACATCTACAATATTATAAAAAAAAAATTGGTCCTAATTTGGGCGAGTTATAAATAAAAATAACCTCTAAATTATAATATGTTATATATTTTTTAAGTCTCGTATTAAGAAACTATACCTCTATATATAGTAATAATTTCATATATATATATATATATATATATATATATATATATATATGAGAGAGAGAGAGAGAGAGAGAGACAATATTAATTTTAAAATACTACATTTTCTATAAAAGACTACATTTCCTATAAAGAACTATATTTTCCTATAAAAAAAACTACATTTCCTATAAAGGACTACATTTTCCTATAAAAAAACTATATTTCCTATAAAAGATCATATTTTCCTATAAAAGACTACTTTGCATAAATATTTTTTGAATAATAATTATTAGGGAGTTCTTATTGATATTTTTGTTAAAGTAGATATTTTTAAGTGTTTGAAAAATATTTTGTACCAATACCTCTATTTAGTAATAACCTCTCAATTAAAATACAAATAGTTTGGTCCCAAGTCTATTCCTAAATAGAGATTTTCTGCATACATAGCTTCGCAGACATACGATCAAAGCTATGACGATAAATTTTTTTGACTATATGACGATTTACATTCGTTGTCAGATATCCTAGAATAACTATGACGACGGTTTGTGAAATTATCACCGTCGCTATAGCCATAAAAACCGTGTACATACATTTTTTTTCCCAATTATGTTAAGGCGGCCAAATTTTGATCGACTTAATAGTTACAAAAATATTGGATTATTTTGTTTTCTTTTTTTGAAGCTTTTTTTTCTAAATATTATCTCATGTAAAAATGAAAAACAAAATGAATAAATATTCTTAATAATTATCTCATGTTAAAATGTAAAGATAAATATATTATAATATTACTGTTCGAGTAAACTCATCTCATAACCAACCAAAAAACTCATTTAACTCGGCCAACTTTTTTTTAGAGGTTCTCCTTATTATATATATAATACTCTTTCTATTCCAAAAATAAAAATACATTTTTCTTTTTAATCCGTTACAAAATTAAAAAAATATTTCTATTTTAAAATAATAAAGTGACATAATATTCCACATTTATTATTACTTTTTCACTTTCATTTTCAATATCACATCACCCCAACCGAATTTCTTAACCTAATACTGAACTAGGTTATATTTAAGAACATAAATTATCTTCAAAAATTATCGGTTTACAATGTATCTCTAATTTTGAAACGAAATGAGTAATACATAAATGTCTCATAAGCGAACCCCACTTATAATTCTATCAAATTACATGTATTAATATGTTTTACAATTATAATTCAACATAAAATTGTCTCGATACATAAAACTATTCACATTTTATCCAAGAAACTAGAGAAACACTACCCCTTACAAATTCCCAAATAACTCAATTATATTTTTGTTTTTAATGTGAATAATTTATGTATATACCATTGCAACAAAACTTAAATCTCTGAAGTGATCATGTATATTACTGATTACATTACCAAAACACCAAAAACAGGGAATGGCTGTTTTGATCCATTAAGAAAAGCATATTACAGAACAAGCAAAATTATCTATTTACAGCAACTCAATACAATACTATTGAACATATAACATATCAAGGGATATAATAAGAACAAACATCATACACTAGTACATACATATAACCCAAAGAACCATTGACCCTAACAACCAGATCTCTTGTTTATCTGGAATCCATATTACTCACATCTCATGACCTTGTTTCTCCTCTCCTCTCTTCTCTAATAGAGTTGTTTCCTGTATAAGCAGGAGCATTTAGGGAAAAAGTTGAAATATACAGCAATGAAACACACATTACAGGCCAAAACCATATCTTCAACACTCTTTAAGGCAAAAGTAAAAAAGACCGCAACTTAACAGGGGTATGTTAAACCTTGTACCAACCCTGAGCCTCACAATTTATGAAACAGCCTTCCGTGCATCTGCCATGTCAAGTTTATTATGAAGCTGTTCTAAATGATTCTGCAGCGACATCACAACAAGTTTCAGTGCAAAGACAAAAATTCAACTAAAATTAATCCGAGAAAAAGAAAATAGAAAAAACATGATTCTAATCAAAGCTGAAATAACATTACTAAAACAAAAAGGACTTAAAACTTTGCAGGTCTTTTCTTATTTTGCGTAACCTAATTTTTCTCGGACAGCTTACTTGGGGCTACGTTGACTCAGGAGTCACTTTGGAGGAGTAAAGCAAATGTGTGACCTATGCTACACAGCTAAGTAGGATTGGGAATCTGTGGAGCATTTGCTTTTCACTTCCAAGTTCATTAAGATGTTTGTAGGATGACCTTTATGTTGTTTGGGATGAATAATTTTTATGTTGTTTGGGATGGAGTGGGTATATAGTCTGTGATTTGTTGGGGGTTAGGGTGAGGGTAAAAGTCTGTAATGGATGGGCGCAAAAGTATGTGTAAGCGATGGTGTTATGGTGTAACAAATAGCATTGTCAACATTTTCAACTTTTTTGGAAAAAGAAATATGTTACATGTCTCTCACTAAGCCTACCTTTAATTTTCATATTTATCATACATGTAAATATATGCATGTAGAATAAAGTACTCATTCTTTAGCTAAGTCCTATTTCCAAACAGGCCTTCCGGTAAAAACAGCGCACTAACACCAGAATAGCACACCAAACTCAGTAATATCCATTATCCAACATAATACTTTAATAGGAAAAATACAAATTTGTGCATTAGCATATAAATACATACACATTACTAATAACAAACGAAGCAAAAGGTGATGAGAAATCAACCAAAAAATTTTTAAGTATGATCATTGAACAAAACTAGTTCAGTAGTTGGAGGAACTGAATCAGTATTTGAGCAATCACGCGAGTTTCAAATGAGAGAGAGAGAGAGAGAGAGAGGGGGAGAGAGAGGGAGAATATCTATAACCCTGGTGCTAATAGTTCTCCATGATGTACAAGTCTTACTAATGAAAACCCAAGAGTACTTTCTGAATGACATTCTATTTCAGGTTCTCAATGCTACAAATTATTCATAGTGATATATGGAATAGTTCGCAAATATACATATACATAAATACCACTTTTTGAGAAAAAAAAATAAGGGGACTAGACCAGTTTCTTTGTTTTAAAAATTATGTAATATCCTTGTCACTTCACTGTGAGAATGTGGATTTTGAAATGGGTACAGACTAGAAATCTCTGTGGCATCGTCCTGCACACAAAATTCTCTATAGGTCCTTTGGACGTACAGAAAAACTGAAACCTTAAATTGATACTAACAGGCTAATGGAAATTGCATAGATGAATTTTTTTAATTATGATGTATTATATTCATGGATAAACTGATTATAATTATTTTAAAGACGGTTATACATAGGAGTCTAGGTTTTAGATTGTTTTAATATTTTATCTATCTACTTTACCAAGCATAAATTATTTAGACTACCAGAGACTAGAGTTATTTGTTTAATAAGATACTTAACTTAATAGTATTAGAGTTTTACTTGGTCTCTAGTATTACTGTATTAGAATAATTTAGTCTCTAAGCAAAAGTTTTCTAAACAAGTATGGTAATCCTCCCAAGTTTAATATATAGTTCAATTATTTAAAATTAAGTTGTGCACTTCTGTGTGCTTCGGTGCTACATATTCCTTTATATAGGTTTCTTCTTCCCCTTTCTCCTTTTTTCTTACTCTTTTATTCCTTCTCTATACCCCTCTACACCTTTTCTTGCAGGTGCATAATAAATTATAGCTTCCACTCTTATTATCACATAGGATGTCATTTCTTAACTCACTTCGGCATTTGACTAAAAGATTTCAATCGGTTTCAGATCACAAGGAAAGGAGAACTGACCACCACTTTTACAGGTCTTATTAATTTCCTCCTTTATTGTAGTATCTCTTATATCCAATAAAATTTGGTCTTGTAGAAAAGTACTAGTTTCAACTGCTGATTAATCCCTCTTTGTAATGCTTTAGCCTTTATGATTTAAATGTAATAATGTAATAATGCAAAATCATTTATGACTATTTGAGGGGAGGGGGGGAGGGGGGGGGGAGGGGGAATCAGACCCCAGAATTACCCATTATTAAATAAGGGTTATAAATCGAGTAATTAATAAAAACCAAAATTAAAATTTTCTATATCATCAAAATTATGCACACAAATATCAAAATTATTCAAGTAAAATAGAAGAGAAATCAACCTCAACAACTTGGCCATGATCATCAAACAAGACAAGATCAGCAGACTGCCAAAGCTTAGATCCCGTGACAGTACAATCCCTCGGAGTATCAAACAACGACAGCGAGTATTGCTTAAAAACAACACCAACATCAAAGTAAATAAGCCCAGAGCTCGGAATATCAACCCGAATTCCCCTAACCGGAAACCAAAGGAACAGTTCCTGTGCCGCAATTCCCGATAATTCCCCCAATTCACCGAACCCAATCGTACCCGAAACGTTCAAATCGTAACGGACATTAGATTCGAACTTGGCATCACAAGATTGCTGCAAATAGACCTCAAATCGGCCAGAAGAAGGGTCGATCGTGAAGTTTGTGATGCCCTTAGGGAGGAGGCCGATTGGGAGACCGTTAGATTCGAGAACATCGTAAATTGATTGTGATGAAGAGGAATATGCGGAGATTATAAGTGTGGATAATGAGAGAGTGATGTACAGGAGGGGATTCATTTTTGTGGGTGTAGGGAGATATTTGAGGGGAAGTGTTGGGTTAGGGTTTAGAGGGGTAGGAAAAGAGGGAAAGAGGTTTGTGAGGATGAGTGACTCGGAGACAATTTGAAATAGGAAGATTAGTTAAATATATGGGTGTTGGGAGTATAATTTCAGTTTGATACATGTCATTTTAAGTTTAAATACACATTTGGCTATTTAATTATAATTTTATTTTAAACTGGTCACTGAAGTATATTTTATCAAATTAATAGATTGAACTTATTTTCTTTTAATAAGCTTTCAATTTTAAAATTTTCATCAAAAAACTTGTAGATACCCGAAATTTTGCATTTCTTTCATGTGATAAATATTTTTTTAGTCACTGTACTTTATGTCAACTTACAAGTGAGTCACTCAATTATTTTTTCTTACAGTCAACTCACTATACTTTTATTTACTTACAAACTCCGTTAAATCATGTTGACATTAAATAGTTTGCCACATCTGATTTCACATAAAAGAGAAAAAGCTGACATGGCAAGAGAGAGAAAGTTGACATTATTGTAAGACCCCAACTTTTTGAATAAAGATTAAATTTTCTCGAAATATATTTTTGAATATTATGGTGTGAATTTGATATAATGTTATAGTTGTGGGTAATATTTATAAATTTTACAAAGTACACAAGTTGTTATATAATATTTGATTGGTCAGGGAATATTTGTTTTAACAGAGAATATTCGTACAACGACACAATCATTGATGGACCAAACACGTGAAATTATTGCCGGATTGAGAAAAGCGACAAAAATACTTTTATGAAAATAAGCGTCGGAAGTTTTTATTGTTAAGCTGTTGAAACACTTTCGGTGTTAAAAGTACGATGTCTGGCTGTGGTTGCATAAGAAGCACGCGGTATTGATTATTGATGCTTACGTGAGAAGTCACTCGGTTATACTCAATTATTGCTTCTGATGAATTCACGCATCATATCTCTCATATTATTGATTCAATTATTGTCACAAGATTATCATTTGCATAATATTTTATATTATTAAATCAATAATTGAGACGACAAAATTATTCATATTATTATTTGTAATATTGACAATATACAGAAGTTACATCGAGAGAGGTTTTGTAAAACCCCAACTTTTTAAATATAGATGAATTTTCTATAAATATTATTTTTGAATATTATAGAGTAAAATTGATATAATGTTATAGTTGTGGGTAATATTTATAAATTTTGCAAAGTACGCAAGTTGTTATATAATATTCGATTGGTCGGGGAATATTCGTTTTAACGGGGAATATTCGTACAACGACACAATCATTGGTGGACCCTAGCGGAATTATTGCCGGATTTGAAAAACGACAAAAATACTTTATGAAAATAACGGCGGAAGTTTTACCGTTAACTCTTGAAACACCCGGTGTTAAAAGTACAGTAATCCAAGCGTCTTTAAAGGTTGTTTACTAACTCGACCAAGAGGAGAGGATATGCGTAGTTGCACAGTAGCACACGGTATTGATTATTGATGCTTACGTGAGAAGTCACTCAGTTATACTCAATTATTGCTACAGTAATTCCTGCATCATATCTCTCATATTATTGATTCAATTATTGTCACAGTATCATTTGCATAATATTTTATATTATTAAATCAATAATTGAGACGACAAAATTATTCATATTATTATTTGTAATATTGACAATGTCTAGAAGTTCTGTCAAGGAGAGGTTTTGTAAAACCCCAACTTTTTAAATATAGATGAATTTTCTATAAATATTATTTTTGAATATTATAGAGTAAAATTGATATAATGTTATAGTTGTGGGTAATATTTATAAATTTTGCAAAGTACGTAAGTTGTTATATAATATTCGATTGGTGGGGAATATTCGTTTTAACAGGGAATATTCTGATGACAACGACAACAATCATTAGTGGACCCCTAACGGAATTATTGTTTCGGATTCGAGTAAAACGACAAAAATACTTTATGAAAATAACATAAGGAAGTTTTCTGGTTAACTCTTGAAACACCCGGTGTTAAAAATACGATGTCTGGAGTAGTTAAGTGATGCATTACGGTATTGATTATTGATGCTTAGGTGAGAAGTCACTTTCGGTTTTGTTCAATTATTGTTATAGTAATTGTTGTAAATTTTTCTTTTTTATGGACCCCTATTTACCCATTTTTCAAAATAATAGGAGAAAATTATTCATTATATATATATATATATATATATATATCTGATTGGCATGAATTATTAGGAAGGTGGTAATCGATTGTGGGAGGAGTTATTATTAGTATTATTATATATATATAAGGTACTAAGTATTAGTTTATATATATATATATATATATATATATATATATATATATATGATGTTGATTAGTAAAAGCAAAGGAAAAGTCACGGGTGTGTATCCCGTGAATTAATTAGACGCATGTGATATATATATATATATATATATAATATATTAAATATTATATTTTATTTAAAAGATTTTTCTTTCAATATGGACCGTCAGATTAAAGTAAATCAATCTGGACCGTTCATGAGTTAGTTAATATGCAGTCCATTTTTCTATAAATAGAAGCTCATTCCTTCATTATTTTCTTACGAATTCACTGAAGCTTTAGAGAGAGAAATTATAGAGAAACTATAGAAAAGTATTCTGCTACTTCCCTACTCTTATATCCAGTTTCTTTTACGGTAAGGGGTGTTATTCTTTCTTATTCATGAAGAGAACTGTTGTTATTCCATTGCTTATTATTACATTGGAATAACTTTTGTATCTGTGATCTACCCTATACTTGGTGACATTCTTCTATTATTACATTGGAACATCCACATGCGTGTGTTTTACACCAGGACACGGTTAAAATCTTTATTATTATTCTCATTGAAACATCCATGCGTGTGTTTTACACCGGACACGTTAAAATCTTTATTATTCCATTGGAACATCTTGTCGATTGTAAATTTTGCGACACGGTTCCGATTATTATTATTCTGTTGGAATAACTTTCTACAGTATCTGTACCGCATGCATGGTAATTTATTTTGTTATTCCATTCTTTATTATACTCAGTTGGTTAAAGTTTTGTCTTCTATACTCCATGAAATTAGTGGAATATCCTTGATATTTGCGCTTCATCCAGTATCTTTTCATGGAAATATTCTTCTGAGCATTCTTAAAATTTTACTCCACAAAGAAGTATCATGTTGACAATTTAGACGTTATTGATTCCTGGATAAAATAATTCTTGAACTTGTTTTATTGAATTCTTATATCATTGTCATCATCCTCATGTTTATATATTGTTGAAAGTCATCTGTGGCCTGTAGTGCATATATGGACTTGGTATGATTATGACTAGGGATTATTCGGTGTAATCATGACTGTAATGTTACAAATGATGCGGTAAAAGTCCTCATTGACCCGTAGTGCATTGATGGATAGTTGTTGGCATGATCATGACCATTAATGAATACACAAATATTCTTGGCCCGTAGTGCATGGATAATTGTGGTCGTAATACTAAAGAATATCCTTGGACGTAGTGCAGGGGTGATTCGATGATGTGGAATATTTATTAAGCTGAGTCTCAGCGATAAAAGTGATGAAAAACCTTTTAAATCATAAAAGATAGTAGATTTTATTTTCTACTTGACTCTTTTAATAGATTTCTTATTCCGCTGCAGTTAAACTTGATGTCTATTATATTTTATAAGTTTAACATTGTTGGAGACTAATGATAATTTATTCTGCATTATCTTAGTCATAATATTTCTTACTGGGCTAGTTGAGCTCACCCTTTCTTTCTTTATTCTATTAGGAAATGAGAATATATTTGGGACGAGTCGGGGAGCGGAGTGATGGTCAGAGGATAACATTAGTAGTCCTCACTATTCTGTGAAATAGTGTGATAATAATTGTAATGAGGACTCCTTTTGAGTTTGTATAATCTCTAGTAGACAATATTTGTATTCAAACTCACAGTTTATGTTTTGTCGTATTGTACACGAAAGTTGTATTAGGAAGTTGTATTTGAATTCTATAGCATGTATCTGGCGACCCAAGATGGGTGATGTATACCTAATTTTGGGGGCGTCACAGGTTTGGTCACCTAATTGCGCGCCAATAAGGAGAAATCCTTATCGAAAAGCCCCCTCTTTCTCACAGGAGCGACACGGTTGTTAAATATTGTGAGTTATAATATTAATGATGAATAAGTTATGTTGATTAAAAATGAATTTTGATAATTCCATTGTGTTGGGATTATTAGTGTTAGTGGAAATCAACATCTATTCCGATGATAATTGATGTCTGGGGGTTATATTGATAAATCGGGTGATTTATCGGATAAATGAGCAATTAATTGCTACTAATTCACATGCTTATATAACTATTTGTTCACATGTGTGTACTATTGAATCACATTATTTACTATTAGGGGAGTTGGTGCAAGATTGATAATACTTGCATGACTAAGTTAAAAATGGAGGTATAGATGGAGGTCTTATCTTTGTAATTAATTATTTTTTCACATGATTATACTATTGATTCACATGATTGAACTATTGATTCACATTATTTACTATTAGGGAAGGTGGTGCAAGTTTGATAATACTTGCAGAACTAAATTAAAAATGAAATAAAAGTTGGAGGTATTATACTGTAATTTTTTGAGCCCCAAAACGTGCAATTATCAAAACTATATTTTCCTATAAATAGAAGCTCATTCTTTCTTCATTTCTCACCAATTCACAAAAGCTTTAGAGCGATTATTATAGGGAGAAATTATAGAGAGAAAGAAGAAGAGAAGTCTGCTACCTCACTATTCCAGTATCCAATTTTTCCAAGGTAGGGAGTATTATTTCTTTCTTATCCATGAAGAGAACTTCTGTTATTCCATTCTTTATTATTCTGTTGGAATAACCTATATACGTGGGCTACCCTATACTTGGTGAAATTATTCTGTTATTCCATTCTTTATTATTCTGCTGGAACATCCTGTCTGTGCATTTACGCCGGACTTGGTTCCATTATTTATCATTTTTGTTGGAACATCCTGTCTGTGCTTTACGCGTTCCATTATTTATTATTACATTGGAATATATGTATACATGCGTTTTATGCTGGGATTCGATTAAAATCTTTATTATTCATTGGAATATCCTCGTCTGCATACGTTTTCGCCTTAGGACTGGTTCCGTTATTTATTATTATGTTGGAATAACATGTCTGTGCGGTCTATCGCATGCTTGGTGATTTCTTTTGTTATTCCATTCTCTATTATACTCAGTTGGTTAAAGTTTTGTCTTCTATACTCCATGAAATTAGTGGAATATCCTTGATATTTAAGGCTTCATCCAAAGATCTTTTCATGGAAATATTCTTCTGAGCATTCTTAAAATTTTACTCCACAAAGAAGTATCATGTTGACAATTTAGACGTTATTGATTCCTGGATAAAATAATTCTTGAACTTGTTTTATTGAATTCTTATATCATTGTCATCATCCTCATGTTTATATTTTGTTGAAAGTCATCCGTATTCAGTAGTGCATAGATGGACTTGGTATGATTATGAGAGATTTTTCGGTGTAATCATGGTAGTAATGTTACAAATGATGTGGTAAAAGTCCTCATTGGCCCATAGTACATTGATGGACAGTTGTTGGCATGATCATGACCATTAATGAATACACAAATATTCTTGGCCCGTAGTGCATGGATAATTGTGGTCGTGATACTAAAGAATATCCTTGGCCGTAGTGCAGGGGTGATTCAGTGATGTAGATTATTTATTAAGCTGAGTCTCAGCGATAAAAGTGATGAAAAAACCTTTTAATAATAAAAGATAGTAGATTTTATTCTTTACTTGACTCTTTTAATGGATTGCTTGTTCCGCTGCAGTTAAACTTGATGGTTGTTATATTATATCAGTTTAACACTGTTGAAAGCTAACGATAATATATTCTGCATTATCTTAGTCATAATATTTTATACTGGGCTAGTTGAGCTCACCCTTTTACTTTCATTGTTCTCTTCAAGAAATGAGAACGTAGCAGGGACTAGTCGGGAAACGGAGTGACGGACCAGATGATTACATCCTTACCTCTTCGACATACGAGGTACGCACCCTAATTTCGAGAATGAAATTTCATAAGAAGGGGAGGTTGTAAGACCCCAACTTTTTGAATAAAGATTAAATTTTCTCGAAATATATTTTTGAATATTATGGTGTGGATTTGATATAATGTTATAGTTGTGGGTAATATTTACAAATTTTGCAAAAGTACATAAGTTGTTATATAATATTCGATTGGTGGGGAATATTCGTTTTAACAGGGAATATTCGACAATCCAAGACAATCATTGGTGGACCCCCACAACGTAAATTATTGTCGATTAAGAAAGCGACAAAAATACTTTTTTATGAAAATAATAGCGGAAGTTTTTACCGTTAACTATTGAAAAACGATGTTAGATGTTAAAATGAATGTCTGGCGTGGTTGCATAGTAGACACGGTATTGATTATTGATGCTTACGTGAGAAGTCACTCGGTTATACTCAATTATTACTACATGAATTCTTTGCATCATATCTCTCATATTATTGATTTAATTATTGTCACAAAGATCATTTGCATAATATTTTATATTATTAAATCAATAATTGAGACGACAAAGTTATTCATATTATTATTTGCAATATTGACAATGTCTAGAAGTTCTGTCAAGGAGAGGTTTGGTCACCTAATTGCGCGCCAATATGGAGAAATCCTTATCGGAAAGCCCCCTCTTTCCTGGGAACGACCTGATTGTTAAATATTGTGAGTTATAATATTAATGATGAATAAGTTGTGTTGATTAAAAATGAATTTTGATAGTTCCATTGTGTTAGGATTATTAGTGTTAGTGGAAATCAACATCTATTCCGATGATAATTAATGTCTGGGGGTTATATTGATAAATCGGGTAATTTATCGGATAAATGAGCAATTAATTGCTACTAATTCACATGCTTATATAACTATTTGTTCACATGTGTGTACTATTGAATCACATTATTTACTATTAGGGGAGTTGGTGCAAGATTGATAATACTTGCATGACTAAGTTAAAAATAGAGGTATAGATAGAGGTACTATACTGTAATTCGTATTTTCCACTTGATTATACTATTGATTCACATGATTGAACTATTGATTCACATTATTTACTATTAGGGAGGTGGTGCAAGTTTGATAATACTTGCTTTGGACTAAATTAAAAATAAAAGAAAAGTTGGAGGTATTGTCTTTGTAATTTTTGAGCCCCAAAATGTGTAATTATCGAAACTATATTTTCCTATAAATAAGCTCATTCTTCCTTCATTTCTCACCAATTCACAAAAGCTTTAGAGCGATTATTATAGAGAGAAATTATAGAGAGAAAGAAAAGAGAAGTCTGCTACCTCCACTATTCCGGTATCCGGCTTTTTCCAAGGTAGGGAGTATTATTTCTTTTCTTATCCATGAAGAGAACTTCGTTATTCCATTCTTTATTATTCTATTGGAATATCTGTATCACGTGGGCTACCCTATACTTGGTGAAATTAAATCATTATTCCATTCTTTATTATTCTGTTTGGAACATCATGTCGTCTGTGCTTTGCGCATTTACGCATGACTGGTTCCATTATTTATTATTCATTGGAATATCCACATGCATGCGTTTTACGCCGGACTGATTAAAATCTTTATTATTTTGTTGGAATATCCTGTCTGTGCGTTTTACGTCGGACCTGGTTCCGTTATTTATTATTCTGTTGGAATAACCTGTCTGTGTGGTCTATCGCATGCTTGGTGATTTCTTTTATTATTCCATTCTCTATTATACTCAGTTGGTTAAAGTTTTGACTTCTAAACTCCATGAAATTAGTGGAATATCCTTGATATTTGTGCTTCATCCAGTATCTTTTCATGGAAATATTCTTCTGAGCATTCTTAAAATTTTACTCCACAAAGAAGTATCATGTTGACAATTTGGACGTTATTGATTCCTGGATAAAATAATTCTTGAACTTGTTTTATTGAATTCTTATATCATTGTCATCATCCTCATGTTTATATTTTGTTGAAAGTCATCTCATACCTCAGTAGCATAGATGGACTTGGTATGATTATGACCAGAGATTATTCGATGTAATCATGACCGTAATGTTACAAATGATGTGGTAAAAGTCCTCATTGGCCCGTAAACAGTTGTTAGCATGATCATGACCATTAATGAATACACAAATATTCTTGGCCCGTAGTGCATGGATAATTGTGATCGTGATACTAAAGAATATCCTTGGCCGTAGTGCATGGGTGATTCGGTGATGTGAATTATTTATTAAGCTGAGTCACAGCGATAAAAGTGATGAAAAAACCTTTTAATCATAAAAGATAGTAGATTTTATTCTCTACTTGACTCTTTTAATGGATTGCTTGTTCATTGCAGCTTAAACTTGATGGTTGTTATAGTATATCAGTTTAACACTGTTGAAGGCTAACGATAATATATTCTGCATTATCTTAGTCATAATATTTCCTACTGGGCTAGTTGAGCTCACCCTTTTACTTTCATTGTTCTCTTCAGGAAATGAGAACGTAGCAAAGATTAATCGGGGAACGGAATGACAGACCAGATGATAGCATTAGTAGTCCTCACTATTCAGTGAAATAGTGAGAAAATAAATGTAATAATATTGAATTTGAGTTTGTATATTGTCTAGATGACAATATTTGTATTAAAACTCACAACTTATGCTTTGTCGTACTTTGCACGACAGTTGTATAATTAAGTTGTATTTGTATTTTGTACCATGTATTTGGCGACTCAGAAAAGGTGATGTATATCTGTTTTGGGGATGTCACAATTGTGATATGACCACTCTTGAAATGATTTTTTTTAAAAATAAAATAAAATCAAAAAAGTTACCAAAAAAATGGAAAATATAAAAATAATAATTTACTTATTTTTGTGATTAAAAGTAAAAAGATATTTAGTTAATTTTTAATTTAATAACAAGTACTTATAACAAGTATAATTAATGAAATTATAAAAATTAAAAATATACTAAAATTAACAAAAAATAAAAATAAATTCTTATTGACTTTATATACATACATATTTATATATATTAGACAAAAAAATTATATTATAGAAAGTAAATATTATGATATATTAATATATTATACTTGAACAAAATAAACAAACACATCTTCAATCTTCTTCTTCTTTTTCCAGTACCATCGTACGCTACCCGACTCCACCGTTGCTACCACATCGCCAAGAAATACCATAACATAAACAAAGCACAACCAAATCTGTAAAGTCCCCGAACCCGGATACTTGAAACCCGAACTCGGTACTTCACGATACCATTTCTATGAGCGGAATAATACTAATAATAATAGAAATAATATAAAACTTAAACTTAAGTTTACATTTACATCAGAGTCTATCTCCCAAGTACGTAACCTTTAGTCATTTATTACATAATATTAAATAAATAGATATCATAGTCTTCATAGTCTTATAAAACTATTACAAATACTGCCGCAATTCTTATTTGGTTAGCTTTCCTTTTCCTTTGTCTCGGCCTGAATTTTCTGGTCCTTCACACTTAGCTGAAAACATTTAAATTAAGCAAGGATGAGCATTTGAGTGCCCAACAAGTATTATATATATATATATATATATATATATATATATATATATATATATATATATATATATATAAATGGAAAGAATTTAAATGTTTTCCTTATAATATTCTTTTACAACCATGCAATAGTTGTGAAGTAATCTGCATCAATAAGAATTCATAACAACCCTCCTTCAAACTTTTGAAACTACGTATTATTGTTGTATATGGGGTTTCATGACATACCATGAACATTGTTTTTATTTTGAAAAGGTTTAAACAGAAATTCATCATCAGAACCGTCATGACTTCTGGCACGGAGGGTGATCGTACTGTTGTACCTGTGATTGATCAATACTACATGTACATGAGCGAAGTTATCGTTTCATTTCTGTCGCCCAAGCATAAAATTTTCCCATTTTTGGGATGTTCATATACATCGGGTTTTCATAACAAAGGTCTTATATAATTCAACATATATGTATATCAAAGGTGTATCAACATGCGATTAAATCTGATGATTATCCAAGTGGAGACACTTGTATAATCATTCTAGAAATTAGTGAGCAGAATAATATATATCGATTTATCATATACTAACATGTTGATATTCAATGGGCGTATATAATATAAATTTAACAATGTATACACTAATAATAATAATTTTAAAACATTCTTACACTTTTCCATTGCATAAAGAAAATGCAAAGTTAGGATACTTACACGATGCTACCGCTACAATTACTTAACTTAGTTTTATCTTTTATGAAATCACCTATCATTAATCGGATCATTTCTTTGATTAGTATATCATAACGTAATACATAACACTTTGCTATTGCGATAAAGACATTCCTAATCACATTGCCACACAACTTTAACAACCATTGAATCACAAATAAACATTTATATAGCCAATTATCTAAGTCCGGATCAATTTTCGAAACATACGCTTATTTCACAAGCTGACTTTATCGATAATAATCGAGTCTAAGACTCTTTCTCAAAGTTCAACATTCAGTAAATATCATTATATATAATGACTTATAATAATTTTAAATAACTATTATCATTTATCAAAATTTTTGAAATATCGTAATCATTATTAAATGATTTAAGTATCACATAATTCTATTATCATTAACATTTAATCAATATTAAATTATTAATGAAACCATTGCCAAAATATTAAAGTTATGTATAATAACTCAAAATATTTTTAACATATTTATTACTACCCTTAAATGATTTTTAAAACATTAAAATCATTTTTAAATAATTACCATTAATATTTAATTATTAATGAACTATTATCTAAATATTAAAAGTCATTAATTATAACTTAAAATATTTTTAATCCATTTATATCCTTTTTAATGATTTTAAAATTAATAAAACCATTTATAAACTATTTATTTAATATAATTATTAAATAAATTTAATATCATTAATCATTAAATAAATATCATTAATATTAAATTATTAATGAAATTATTCTTTAAATATTAAAAGTTATATTTTATAACTTCAAATATTTTTACACACTTTATTTTCATTTAAAATGATTTTTAAAATAATAAAATTATTTTTAAACTAAATTATTTAATATAATTATTAAATAACTTTAATATCATTAATAATCATTAATTAATGAATTTAATCTTTAAATATTAAAAGTTATATTTTATAACTTAAAATATTTTTAAATACCTTATTATTATTTAAAATAATTTTTAAAATAATAAAATCATTTTTTAATTTAATTATTTAATTCATTTTAACAAATAACTTAATTATCATTAATATTCATTTATTAATGAAAATTATCAAATAATATTAAAAGTTATTAAAAATAACTTAAAATATTTTTCTTATATCATAATATAATTTTAAATGATTTTCATGAATTAAAATCATTTTAAATAATTTATTTAATATTATCATTAAATAAATTAATTACTTTTTGATATTCAAAAATATTAAATATTTATGAAATATATTTAAAATAATTAAAATATAATATTAGGATATTAAAATAATTTTTAATAATTTATTTTGTATTTTTTTCGTAATTTAAAACTATTTTTCTATAATTATTAATTAATTTACGGAAAATAATATTACATCTGTCATCATAAAAGGCCACCTATAGCGGCATGAGCAAATCATTATAGGTGTTCTTCATGTTTATACATAAACCTGAGATCTTCATAGCGATTCTTGAGAGTGGCCGTATTTGACCCACTTTAATTCTTTTGTGTATTGTGTTTCTCGGAATTACAAAAGCTAGATTTTGTAGACAAAGTTCAAGACTACATTTTCTAACAAACAACATGATCAAACAACCTAACACAAGCTAGATCTACGCGTCCCCAAGATGTTGTCGAGTACATTTCTTCATTTCAGGTTTACCGAAATGAAGAAACGATTCAATGTTCACTTTGATCGACTATAACGTGCAACACATAAGCTGTTCTTGTGATATAAAGGGTTTAGTTGTAGTAGTAGCAAGAGAGTAGATCTATTACATAAAATACAAATAACATGAACAGAATCCAAAAGTTACGACTAAATTCGAACCATGTCAATCGACATGTTCATATGTTTTGGGTTACCCGGAAAGCGGAAGAGAACATCTTTCGACCTTGCTAGTTTGACCATCCATCAAATCCAACCCGCTTTACGAAATAAGTGATATTAAGGCATGATGATGTAGTCTAACAAACATACTACAACTTAGATGCAAGAACCATAACGATACATCAAACCAACCGCATCGGATCCAAGCCATTTAAGAACTTGTCGAGCTTTACGGGCTCATTCAGGTTACCCGAAATGGCCTATCAATGTCGATCAACGACCTTTGATTCCGATTATAACTTATAATCTATAAGCGATCTAGGTCCGATTCTTGATCCCGAGCAAAGATCATAATAATGAGACTACAATATTCAACACTTAAACAACAAAAACAAAACACACTAAGATCTGCACGATTCGACATTTTTGTCAGTCGACGCCTCCTTTAAAAAAAAAATTTCCCATTTTGAAGAACATCAAATCCGAGCCTCTAGATGTTATGGGTCTAACATCTAGCAAACCCGAGATCATCATTAGACACTATATATAACATGTTCTAACACTCAAACATAACATCTAACAAATGAAAATTGGGTGATTTTTGAAGCGGGGTTTTATACCTTCTTTGATCAAAATCGATTTCTAGCACGAATCATTAAAGGTGTTTGTGGGGCTTGAATTGTGAGTGATATACTATATAATTAAATGGGTTTTAGAGAGAGAAGTTCTAGGTTGAGCTTGGTGAATAAATTGAGCAATAATGCGACATTTTTCTCTCTAATCTATATATACATTAATCTAGATGCATGTATTGGTACGGAAATAAGTGGGCGATCGGTTGGTATGAGTCACATGGGGTTGTTGGTTTGGTGAACAACTTCACCAATTGTCAAAACCTATAAGCTAGCCTCAATTATACACTTAGGGGCACAATGGTCATTTGATTTTCCAATTTAATGGCAAAATTGAAATCATGCAAACCCTTAGGGTTTAACACTTGGGTTTAACCCCAAGGTTTAGCACAAAACATTAATAGGATTTAGCAATTTAGGGTTTGTACAAAATAATAAAGAAAAATTAATTAAATTTTAGTTTCTAAAATTTTGCAAAATTAATATTGTTAATTAAATTAAGTTAGTAATTACATGAACATTAGGGTTTATTACCCTTAATCATAATGAACTTTGCTAATAAAGCAATTAGGGTTTAAAATATCGATAATTACGGTTTCTAGAAATATAATTAGGGTTTCTAGAAATTAAATTAGGTTCTAGGTTTTGGGGTTTGAATTTACTAATTAAGTTTATTTTAATTAGCAATTAAAGTCTATCACACGTGTTATTAATCATCGTAACACAACTCTTTGTGATCAAACCTCCGGTTTAGGTTTTTAGGATTAGGGTTTCTAATATTGGAAATTAGGGTTTTCTAAATATTAGGGTTTCGAGAATTTTAATTAGGGTTTACCTAATTAATACATTTAATACACGACATAAATTGTATTACACACTTATAAAACAATCTCACACTCTAATTTGGATCTCAAATTAGGGTTTAACATTATTACTAGGGTTTGGTCAAAATACACCGTAATTGACCAACCATTATCAATACGGACATACCGTACATATTCATAGCACTGAAAAATCAAAATATAAGTAATATTATATTATTATTCTCATACCTTGACAATAATCCAAAATTAGGGTTTGGATTCCACATCTAATTTATCTGCCATAATTAACCTTATTAATTAAGTTAAAATAATTTACTTAATAACCTGATCAAACTTCATATAATACAATTATTATAATTATTCTAAAAATCACTTCATATATTATTTAAATAATATATGATTATATATTCATGGAAAATAAATAAAAACATTTTTATCTTAAAATTAATTATTATAAGAATATACTTTATAATAATCAAAATTCTAAAATAAATTTACTTGTAAATATTCATGTAATAAATATATTTTATTTACCACATAAATACATATACACATAATCTTGTACAAATCCTCATCCTTAAAAAAAAATTTATACATAAAATTTGTGATTTATTTATATAGAAAATATCGGGTTGTCACATTCACCCTCCTTATAAGGATTAGTCCTCGGAATCACCACTTAAAAACTTACTCATAATCGGGTACATAGCATTCGTAATCATTGCAAGTAGATCTCAATCAACTTTGATCGAATCGATCTTTAACTAATCACATTACGCTTTTGTCTTTACGATTAAGCGGAAAAATTGGTTTCTAAAAGAACTCAAATTCCTCCTCAAAATTTCTTTATAAAATAATTTACTATATATTGGGAAATCATATATAAAAAATTATTGAATATTACCTAGGATTGTATGCCGCCACCGCCACCGTGTCTTGGACCGTCATGTTGAAGACCCTTGATGTTGACTTTATTGGTTTGTTCGATGACGTCGGTCCTGCGATTGCTAATGTTCCACTACCCTTACCAGTATTTACATTTCCAGCCTCTACCCTCCTGTTCGGACAATCCTTAACCTTATGCTCCAACGATCCACAAATAAAACAACTCTTTGTTTCATTCTAGGATTTGGGCGGTTGGGAGAGATGTGACCTCCCGCGCATTTGTAACACACAAATTTTCCTTTCAAACATTCTCCGGGAGTGGTTCTTTCCACAGTTTCCACACTTTACCGCATGGCCCCGGCTTCTTAACACCTTCTTGTTTGACTGGACATTGCCAAAATAGTCCCCCTTCCTTTTCCATCAACACTCTTGCTTCCACTATTAATCCTCACCTTCTCGGCTCCCTCGACCTTGCCCTTGTTTTTCTTCTCCTTATTGTAGAGGCTCATAGCCTCACTTCCCTCTTCCGCAATTATAGCCTTCTCCATGAGTCTTTGCAAATGTTGGGATGCCAACACTTTGCCACCTTATTATAGAGCCGGGTTTTAATCCCAACTCAAATCTCCTCGCCTTCTAGCCTCAAGTATCGACTTGATGCTTGAGCAAACCTAGCTAACTCATTGAATTTTTGCGGCATATTCCGCCCACAGTCATATCTCCTTGCTTCAACTCGAAATTTTACCTCCATTTAGCTAGCTGCGTCTAATTTGAAAAAATAATTCTCTAAAAAATAAGGTCTTAAATCTATCCCATGTTACCACACACGCCTCCCCCCTCACCGATTCGCCTTCCCCGTAAATTTGCCTCACCCTTCATCATGTAGGTGGAAAAAGAGGTCTTTGCCCTCGGCTACCCTAGCTATTACAAACGCCTTCTCAATTTCCTTAACCCAAGTTTGAAGCTTCTCTGAGGTCAGTTGTACCTTTGAATTCGGCGGTCTACTCTGACCTTAAAGTCTTTAAATTAAGCAGTGATTATCAAAATTTGATTTCCTTGTTGCATAGCTTTGGCTACCATATTCATGGAATCTTTGCATTGGGTCCGCTTGTTGTTGTCCTTCAACGTTGTTGTGAGACTCTACGCCGCCTACGATTTGAGTTTGGCGTCTTGGCGGCATTATCTGGTTAAATAAAAACCATAAATCAACTTACATTCTAAACCTTATCATATCAGTTTAAACTTATTAAACTTGTTTCATAACTCAAACTTTGATTCATATTCATTCATTGCTTTCAAAATACTTATATATCACAGCACAGAGTGCTTTAAACATTAGTTATCCCATTGTGACTACAAAAGTCGGGATTTACTTTACCGCTTGTACAAAAGTTTTATAATAATGCATTACACAGACATACTAAACACACATATTATATTAAACATGCTACACAACCTAACCTATACTACCTATTCACTACGCCTTCTTCCTTGGGCGACTTTTACTTTGATGATCTTCTTTTCCACAAACAAAACATGCTCCTCCCGTTTATAGTCGGGACAATAGAGTGGTATGCCCCTTCATAACCGCAAAGATAACATATTCTTTTCCATTTCTTCTTCCTGAGTTTTCCTAAATCATGGTCTTCTACCTTCCTTTTTCCTTATCTCGGAGTTGCGCACGAAGTGTTGCTTGAGGCTCCCATCGATTGATTTTGAGTTTAAGCTTATCCCGCTCTTAGTTGATTCTATTAACGCCGATTGAAATCGACTATTAGCGACTTTTCTATCTCCCACAACCCTTCAAGAGAAGAAACCTTGTTCCTCAAATTTCGTGCATCTCCATTGATGCTTGATCAACTTCGAATTTTTAGGGTCTAAATCACTATCTGTTAAATCCACTATTTTAGGATCGGTACTATGTTTTCCACGATAACCACCTCGTCAAGTTGGTTTCATTCATTGTGAGCTTCTATTTCCATTATTGGCTTCGATATTAGCTCCTTCTTTACGATCCGTGGGTATCCTAATCCTTTTTCACCGACATCTACACACATAAATTATCACGATTAAAAAAAAAATATATACATAATACATAAAGGTTTTATATAAGTTATCTTTTAGTTTGTTTGACGATGAATTTATCTCGATTCATCTATTGTAAACTCTATATGAGTTATTTATATTTTCAACGTTTTCCCTCGTTTCTAAGGTTATAGCCTAAGGTCTATCCCACCTAAGGTTTCTAACCCTATAGCTCGATACCAAATGTAAAGTCCCGAATTGGGATACTTGAAACCCAAACTTCGGTACTTCACGATACCATTTCTATGAGCGGAATAATACTAATAATAATAGCAATAATATAAAACTTAAACTTAAGTTTACATTTACATCAGAGTCTATCTCCCAAGTACATAACCTTTAGTCATTCATTACATGATATTAAATAAATAGATATCATAGTCTTCATAGTCTTATAAAACTATTACAAATACTGCCGCAATTCTTATTTGGTTAGCTTTCCTTTTCCTTTGTCTCGGCCTGAACTTTCTGGTCCTTCACACTTAGCTGAAAACATTTAAATTAAGCAAGGATGAGCATTTGAGTGCCCAGCAAGTATATATATATATATATATATATATATGTAAGCTGAAAGAATTTAAATGTTTTCCTTATAATATTCTTTTACAACCATGCAATAGTTGTGAAGTAATCTGTACCAATAAGAATTCATAACAACACTCTTTCAAACTTTTGAAACTACGTATTTGGTTGTATATGGGTTTTTATGACATACCATGAACATTGTTTTCATTTTTAAAAAGGTTTAAGCAGAATTCATCATCAGAATAGTCATGACTTACTGCAAGTACGGAGGGTGATACTGTTGTACCTGTGTTGATCAATACTACATGTACATGAAGCGAAGTTATCGTTCATTTCGTCGTACTTAGGCGCATAAAATTTTCCCATTTTGGGATGTTCATATCTCATCGGGTTTTCATAACAAAGGTCTTATATAATTCAACATATATGTATATCAAAGGTGTATCAACATGCGATTAAATCTAATGATTATCCAGTGGAGACACTTGTATAATCATTTCTAGAAATTAATGAAGCAGAATATATATCCGATTTATCATATATACTAACATGTTGATATTCAATGGGCGTATATAATATAAATTTAACAATGTATACACTAATAATAATAATTTTAAAACATTCTTACACTTTTCCATTGCATAAAGAAAATGCAAAGTTAGGATATTTTGCACGATGCTACCGCTTATAATTACGCAACTTAGTTTTATCTTTTATGAAATCACCTATCATTAATCAGATCATTTTACTGATTAGTATATCATAACGTAACACATAACACTGCCTATTGCAGACATTCCTAATCACATTGCCACACAACTTTAACAACCATTGAATCACAAATAAACATTTATATAGCCAATTATCTAAGTCCAGATCAATTTCTGAAACATGTCGGGATTCACTGCAAGCGACTTTATCGGTAATAATCGAGTCTAAGACTCTTTCTCAAAGTTCAACATTCGTAAATATCAGTCATATAATGACTTATAATAATTTTTAAATAACTATTATCATTTATCAAAATTTTTGAAATATCAGAATCATTATTAAATGATTTAAGTATCACATAATTCTATTATCATTAACATTTAATCAATATTAAATTATTAATGAAACCATTGCCAAAATATTAAAGTTATGTATAATAACTCAAAATTTTTTAACATATTTATTACTTACCCTTAAATGATTTTTTAAAACATTAAAAATCATTTTAAATAATTACCATTAATATTTAATTATTAATGAACTATTATCTAAATATTAAAAGTCATTAATTATAACTTAAAATATTTTAATCCATTTATATCCTTTTTAATGATTTTAAAATTAATAAAACCATTTATAAACTATTTATTTAATATAATTATTAAATAAATTTAATATCATTAATCATTAAATAAATATCATTAATATTAAATTATTAATGAAATTATTCTTTAAATATTAAAAGTTATATTTTATAACTTCAAATATTTTTACACACTTTATTTTCATTTAAAATGATTTTTAAAATAATAAAATTATTTTTAAACTAAATTATTTAATATAATTATTAAATAACTTTAATATCATTAATAATCATTAATTAATGAATTTAATCTTTAAATATTAAAAGTTATATTTTATAACTTAAAATATTTTTAAATACCTTATTATTATTTAAAATAATTTTTAAAATAATAAAATCATTTTTAATTTAATTATTTAATTCATTTTAACAAATAACTTAATTATCATTAATATTCATTTATTAATGAAAATTATCAAATAATATTAAAAGTTATTAAAAATAACTTAAAATATTTTTCTTATATCATAATATAATTTTAAATGATTTTTCATGAATTAAAATCATTTTTAAATAATTTATTTAATATTATCATTAAATAAATTAATTACTTTTGATATTCCAAAAATATTAAATATTTATGAAATATATTTAAAATAATTAAAATATAATATTCGGATATTAAAATAATTTTTAATAATTTATTTTGTATTTTTCGTAATTTAAAACTATTTTTCTATAATTATTAATTAATTTCTGGAAAATAATATTCTGTCTGTCGCTAAAGGCCACCTATAACGACAGAACCGTCGCTATAGGTGTTCTTCATGTTTATACATAAACCCAGATCTTCATAGGCAGTTGCCGAGTGGCCATGTTTGACCCACTTTAATTCTTTGTGTATTGTGTTTCTCGGAATTACAAAAGCTAGATTTTGTAGACAAAGTTCAAGACTACATTTTCTAACAAACAACATGATCAAACAACCTAACACAAGCTAGATCTACGCGTCCCAAGATGTTGTCAGAGCTGTTCTTCATTTCTGGGTTTACCCAGAAATGAAGAACAGTTCGAGTGACCACTTTTGATCGACTATAACGTGCAACACATGAACTGTTCTTGTGATATAAAGGGTTCAGGTTGTAGCTAGCATGCAAGAGAGTAGATCTATTACATAAAATACAAATAACATGAACAGAATCCAAAAGTTACACTCTCATTGAACCATGTCGGTCGACGATATGTTATATGTTTTCGGGTTACCCGAAAAATGAAGAGAACATGCTCGACCTTGCTAGTTTGACCGTCCATCAAATCCAACCCGTTTACGAAATAAGTGATATTAAGGCATGATGATGTAGTCTAACAAACATACTACAACTTAGATGCAAGAACCATAACGATACATCAAACCACTGTCAGATCCAAGCCATTTAAGAACTTGTCAGAGCTTTCTGGGCTCATTCTGGGTTACCCAGAAATGGCCCGGTCAATGTCGGTCAACGACCTTTGACCGGTTATAACTTATAATCTACAACTGATCTAGGTCTGATTCTTGATCCAGAGCAAAGATCTCATAACAGACTACAATATTCAACACTTAAACAACAAAAACACAAAACACACTAAGATCTACACGGTCTGACATTTGTTGTCAGACGCCTCCTTTAAAAAAATTTCCAGATTTTGAAGAACATCAAATCAAGAGCCTCTAGATGTTATGGGTCTAACATCTAGCAAACCTGATCATCATCATTAGACACTATATATAACATGTTCTAACACTCAAACATAACATCTAACAATGAGAAAATTGGGTGATTTTTGAAAGCAGGTTTTATACCTTCTTTGATCAAATCGATTTCTAAGCTTTGAATCATTAAAGGTGTTTGTGGGGGCTTGAATTGTGAGTGATATACTATATAATTCGTGGGTTTTTAGAGAGAGAAGTTCTAGGTTGAGCTTGGTGAATAAATTGAGCAATAATGCAACATTTTCTCTCTCTAATCTATATATACATTAATCTAGATGCATGTATTGGCTGGAAATAAGTGGCTGATCAGTTGGTATGAGTCACATGGGGTTGTTGGTTTGGTGAACAACTTCACCAATTGTCAAAACCTATAAGCTAGCCTCAATTATACACTTAGGGGCACAATGGTCATTTGATTTTCCAATTTAATGGCAAAATTGAAATCATGCAAACCCTTAGGGTTTAACACTTAGGGTTTAACCCTAAGGTTTAGCACAAAACATTAATAGGATTTAGCAATTTAGGGTTTGTACAAAAATAATAAAGAAAAATTAATTAAATTTTAGTTTCTAAAATTTTGCAAAATTAATATTGTTAATTAAATTAAGTTAGTAATTACATGAACATTAGGGTTTATTACCCTTAATCATAATGAACTTTGCTAATAAAGCAATTAGGGTTTAAAATATCGATAATTACGGTTTCTAGAAATATAATTAGGGTTTCTAGAAATTAAATTAGGGTTCTAGGTTTTAGGGTTTGAATTTACTAATTAAGTTTATTTTAATTAGCAATTAAAGTCTATCACACGTGTTATTAATCACTGTAACACAACTCTTGACAGATCAAACCTCCAGTTTAGGTTTTCCGGATTAGGGTTTCTAATATTGGAAATTAGGGTTTTCTAAATATTAGGGTTTCCAAAATTTTAATTAGGGTTTACCTAATTAATACATTTAATACACGACATAAATTGTATTACACACTTATAAAACAATCTCACACTCTAATTTGGATCTCAAATTAGGGTTTAACATTATTACTAGGGTTTGGTCAAAATACACCGTAATTGACCAACCATTATCAATACTGAGACATACATGCATATATTCATAAGACTCTGAAAAATCAAAATATAAGTAATATTATATTATTATTCTCATACCTTGACAATAATCCAAAATTAGGGTTTGGATTCCACATCTAATTTATCTGCCATAATTAACCTTATTAATTAAGTTAAAATAATTTACTTAATAACACGATCAAACTTCATATAATACAATTATTATAATTATTCTAAAAATCACTTCATATATTATTTAAATAATATATGATTATATATTCATGGAAAATAAATAAAAAACATTTTATCTTAAAATTAATTATTATAAGAATATACTTTATAATAATCAAAATTCTAAAATAAATTTACTTGTAAATATTCATGTAATAAATATATTTTTATTTACCACATAAATACATATACACATAATCTTGTACAAATCCTCATCCTTAAAAAAAAATTTATACGCAAAATTTGTGATTTATTTATATAGAAAATATCGGGTTGTCACATTCACCCTCCCTTATAAGGATTCCGTCCTCGGAATCACCACTTAAAAACTTACTCATAACTGGGTACATAGCATTCGCAATCATTGCAAGTAGATCTCAATCAACTTTGATCGAACTGATCTTTAACTAATCACATTACGCTTGTCTTTCTGATTAAACGGAAAAATTGGTTTCTAAAAGAACTCAAATTCCTCCTCAAAATTTCTTTATAAAATAATTTACTATATATTGGGAAATCATATATAAAAAAATTATTCGAATATTACCTAGGATTGTATTGCCAGCTGCCACCGTGTCTTGGACCGTCATGTTGAAGACCCTTGATGTTGACTTTATTGGTTTGTTCGATGGACGCTTGGGTCCTGCGATTGCTAATGTTCCACTACCCTTACCAAAAGATTTACATTTCCATTTCTACCCTCCTGTTCGGACAATCCTTAACCTTATGCTCCAACGATCCACAAATAAAACAACTACTGTTCATTCTAGGATTTGGGCAGTTGGGAGAGATGTGACCCTCCTGCCCGCATTTGTAACACACAAATTTTCCTTTCAAACATTCTCCGGAGTGGTTCTTTCCACAGTTTCCACACTGCACCGCTGGCTTCTTAACACCTTCTTGTTTGACCTGGACATTGCCAAAATAGTTCCCCTTCCTTTTTCCATCAACACTCTTGCTTCCACTATTAATCCTCACCTTCTCAGCTCCCTCGACCTTGCCCTTGTTTTTCTTCTCCTTATTGTAGAGGCTCATAGCCTCACTTCCCTCTTCCATAATTATAGCCTTCTCCATGAGTCTTTGTAAATGTTGGGATCTGCAACACTGCCACCTTATTATAGAGCTGTGGTTTTAATCCCGGCTCAAATCTCCTCGCCTTCCTAGCCTCCAGATCGACTTGATGCGAGCAAACCTAGCTAACTCATTGAATTTTGCGGCATATTCCGCCACGATCATATCTCCTCGCTTCAACTCGTAAATTTTACCTCCATTCTAGCTGCGACTTAAGTGAAAAATAATTCTCGAAAAATAAGGTCTTAAATCTATCCCATGTTACCACACGCTGCCCCGCCGCTCACACCGATTCGCTTCCCACCGTAAATTTGCCTCACCCTTCATCATGTAGGTGGAAAAAGAGGTCTTTTGCCCCTCAGCTACCCTAGCTATTACAAACGCCTTCTCAATTTCCTTAACCCAAGTTTGGGCTTCTACAGGGTCAGTTGTACCTTTGAATTCCGGCGGTCCTACAGCCTTAAAGTCTTTAAAATTCGCCAAGTGATTATCCGGCTGATTTCCTTGTTGCATAGCTTTGGCTACCATATTCATGACTGCGTGATTGGTCCGCTTTGTTGTTGTCCTTCAACGTTGTTGATGCACTCTTACGCCTCTCGATTTGAGTTTGGCGTCTTGGCGGCATTATAAGTTAAATAAAACCATAAATCAACTTACATTCTAAACCTTATCATATCAGTTTAAACTTATTAAACTTGTTTCATAACTCAAACTTTGATTCATATTCATTCATTGCTTTCAAAATACTTATATATCACAGCACAGAGTGCTTTAAACATTAGTTATCCCATTGTGACTACAAAAGTCTGGATTTACTTTTACCGCTTGTACAAAAGTTTTATAATAATGCATTACATGACATACTAAAAACACACATATTATATTAAACATGCTACACAACCTAACCTATACTACCTATTCACTACGCCTTCTTCCTTGGGATGACTTTTTTCACCTGATGATCTTCTTTTCCACAAACAAAACATGCTCCCCGTTTATAGTCAGGACAATACAGAGTGGTATGCCCTTCATAACCGCAAAGATAACATATTCTTTTCCATTTCTTCTTCCTGTGTTTTCCTAAATCATGGTCTTCTACCTTCCTTTTTCCTTATCTCTGGGAGTCGCATTAACGAAGTGTTGCTTGAGGCTCCCATCCGATTGATTTTGAGTTTAAGCTTATCCGCTTCTTCCGTTGATTCTATTAACGCTGACGAATCGACTATTAAGCGCCTTTTTCTATCTCCCACAACCCTTCAAGAGAAGAAACCTTGTTCCTCAAATTTCGCATCTCCATTGATGCTTGATCAACTTCAGCTTTAGGGTCTAAATCACTATCTGTTAAATCCACTATTTCCGGATCTGGTACTATGTTTTCCACGATAACCACCTCGTCCGAGTTGGTTTCATTGTGAGCTTCTATTTCCGCTATTGGCTTCGATATTAGCTCCTTCTTTACGATCCGTGGGTATCCTAATCCTTTTTCACCTGACATCTACACACATAAATTATCCTGATTAGCAAAAAAAAAAATATACACATAATACATAAAGGTTTTATATAAGTTATCTTTTAGTTTGTTTGACGATGAATTTATCTGATTCATCTATTGTAAACTCTATATGAGTTATTTATATTTTCAACGTTTCCCTCTGTTCTAAGGTTATAGCCAAGGTCTATCCCACCTAAGGTTTCTAACCCTATAGCTCGATACCAAATGTAAAGTCCCTAACCCGGATACTTGAAACCCAAACTCGGACTTCAATTTATACCATTTCTATGAGCGGAATAATACTAATAATAATAGCAATAATATAAAACTTAAACTTAAGTTTACATTTACATCAGAGTCTATCTCCCAAGTACATAACCTTTAGTCATTCATTACATGATATTAAATAAATAGATATCATAGTCTTCATAGTCTTATAAAACTATTACAAATCTTCGCCGCAATTCTTATTTGGTTAGCTTTCCTTTTCCTTTGTCTCTCTTTCGAACTTTCTGGTCCTTCACACTTAGCTGAAAACATTTAAATTAAGCAAGGATGAGCATTTGAGTGCCCAGCAAGTATTATATATACATATATATATATATATGTAAGCTGAAAGAATTTAAATGTTTTCCTTATAATATTCTTTTACAACCATGCAATAGTTGTGAAGTAATCTGTACCAATAAGAATTCATAACAACACTCTTTCAAACTTTTGAAACTACGTATTGACTGTATATGGGGTTTCTATGACATACCATGAACATTGTTTTTCATTTTCGAAAAGGTTTAAACAGAAATTCATCTCAGAAACGTCACTGACTTACATGCACGGAGGGTGATCAGCCCTGTTGTACCCTGTATTGATCAATACTACATGTACATGAACGAAGTTATCGTTCGCTCTGTCCGCCTTGGGCGCATAAAATTTTCCCATTTTCGGGATGTTCATATCTATCGGGTTTTCATAACAAAGGTCTTATATAATTCAACATATATGTATATCAAAGGTGTATCAACATGCGATTAAATACAATGATTATCCAAGTGGAGACACTTGTATAATCATTTCTAGAAATTAACGAACAGAATATATATCTGATTTATCATATACTAACATGTTGATATTCAATGGGCGTATATAATATAAATTTAACAATGTATACACTAATAATAATAATTTTAAAACATTCTTACACTTTTCCATTGCATAAAGAAAATGCAAAGTTAGGATACTATCACGATCGACGATACCGCCACAATTACGTTAACTTAGTTTTATCTTTTATGAAATCACCTATCATTAATCGGATCATTTCTTGATTAGTATATCATAACGTAACACATAACACCGCTTTCACTTTTAACAAAGACACATTCTAATCACATTGCCACACAACTTTAACAACCATTGAATCACAAATAAACATTTATATAGCCAATTATCTAAGTCCAGATCAATTTACGAAACATGCTTATTTCACAAGCGACTTTATCGAGTAATAATCGAGTCTAAGACTCTTTCTCAAAGTTCAACATTCAGTAAATATCAAACCATATAAATGACTTATAATAATTTTAAATAACTATTATCATTTATCAAAATTTTGAAATATCGTAATCATTATTAAATGATTTAAGTATCACATAATTCTATTATCATTAACATTTAATCAATATTAAATTATTAATGAAACCATTGCCAAAATATTAAAGTTATGTATAATAACTCAAAATATTTTTAACATATTTATTACTACCCTTAAATGATTTTTAAAACATTAAAATCATTTTAAATAATTACCATTAATATTTAATTATTAATGAACTATTATCTAAATATTAAAAGTCATTAATTATAACTTAAAATATTTTTAATCCATTTATATCCTTTTTAATGATTTTAAAATTAATAAAACCATTTATAAACTATTTATTTAATATAATTATTAAATAAATTTAATATCATTAATCATTAAATAAATATCATTAATATTAAATTATTAATGAAATTATTCTTTAAATATTAAAAGTTATATTTTATAACTTCAAATATTTTTACACACTTTATTTTCATTTAAAATGATTTTTAAAATAATAAAATTATTTTTAAACTAAATTATTTAATATAATTATTAAATAACTTTAATATCATTAATAATCATTAATTAATGAATTTAATCTTTAAATATTAAAAGTTATATTTTATAACTTAAAATATTTTTAAATACCTTATTATTATTTAAAATAATTTTTAAAATAATAAAATCATTTTTAATTTAATTATTTAATTCATTTTAACAAATAACTTAATTATCATTAATATTCATTTATTAATGAAAATTATCAAATAATATTAAAAGTTATTAATCATAACTTAAAATATTTTTCTTATATCATAATATAATTTTAAATGATTTTCATGAATTAAAATCATTTTAAATAATTTATTTAATATTATCATTAAATAAATTAATTACTTTTGATATTCCAAAAATATTAAATATTTATGAAATATATTTAAAATAATTAAAATATAATATTAGGATATTAAAATAATTTTTAATAATTTATTTTGTATTTTCGTAATTTAAAACTATTTTTCTATAATTATTAATTAATTTCTCGAAAATAATATTCGTTCGTCAGCTAAAGGCCACCTATAACGCATGTAAAGTCGTATATATAGGTGTTCTTCATGTTTATACATAAACCCAGAGATCTTCATAGCGATTACGAAAGTGGCCATGTTTGACCCACTTTAATTCTTTTGTGTATTGTGTTTTCGGAATTACAAAAGCTAGATTTTGTAGACAAAGTTCAAGACTACATTTTCTAACAAACAACATGATCAAACAACCTAACACAAGCTAGATCTACGCGTCCCAAGATGTTGTCGAAGTCGTTTCTTCATTTCAGGTTTACCCGAAATGAAAAACGATTCGATGTTCACTTTGATCGACTATAACGCGCAACACATGAAGGCTGTTCTTGTGATATAAAGGGTTCAGTTGTAGCTAGCATGCAAGAGAGTAGATCTATTACATAAAATACAAATAACATGAACAGAATCCAAAAGTTACGACTCTATTAAACCATGTCGATCGATATGTTCATATATTTTTCGGGTTACCCGGAAAACGAGAGAATATCTTTCGACCTGCTAGTTTGACCATCCATCAAATCCAACCTGCGTTTACGAAATAAGTGATATTAAGGCATGATGATGTAGTCTAACAAACATACTACAACTTAGATGCAAGAACCATAACGATACATCAAACCACTGTCAGATCCAAGCCATTTAAGAACTTGTCGAGCTTTTGGGCTCATTCTCGGGTTGCGAAATGGCCTCGATAATCGGTCAACGACCTTTGGCCGATTATAACTTATAATCTACAATCGATCTAGGTCGATTCTTGATCCAGAGCAAAGATCTCATAATGTATCACAATATTCAACACTTAAACAACAAAAACACAAAACACACTAAGATTCACGATTGGCCCGACATTTGTTGTCAGACGCCTCCTTTAAAAAAATTTCCAGATTTTGAAGAACATCAAATCCGAGCCTCTAGATGTTATGGGTCTAACATCTAGCAACCCAGATCATCATTAGACACTATATATAACATGTTCTAACACTCAAACATAACATCTAACAATGTAAAATTGGGTGATTTTTGAAGCGGGGTTTTATACCTTCTTTGATCAAATCTGATTTCTAGCTTCTGAATCTGTTAAAGGTGTTTGTGGGGCTTGAATTGTGAGCTGATATACTATATAATTCGTGGGTTTTTAGAGAGAGAAGTTCTAGGTTGAGCTTGGTGAATAAATTGAGCAATAATGCAATATTTTCTCTCTAATCTATATATACATTAATCTAGATGCATGTATTGGTACGGAAATAAGTGGCTGATCAGTTGGTATGAGTCACATGGGGTTGTTGGTTTAGTGAACAACTTCACCAATTGTAAAAACCTACAAGCTAGCCTCAATTATACACTTAGGGGCATAATGGTCATTTGATTTTCCAATTTAATGGCAAAATTGAAATCATGCAAACCCTTAGGGTTTAACCCTTAGGGTTTAACCCTAAGGTTTAGCACAAAACAATAATAAGATTTAGCAAATTAGGGTTTGTACAAAAATAATAAAGAAAAATTAATTAAATTTTAGTTTCTAAAATTTTGCAAAATTAATATTGTTAATTAAATTAAGTTAGTAATTACATGAACATTAGGGTTTATTACCCTTAATCATAATGAACTTTGCTAATAAAGCAATTAGGGTTTAAAATATCGATAATTACGGTTTCTAGAAATATAATTAGGGTTTCTAGAAATTAAATTAGGGTTCTAGGTTTTAGGGTTTGAATTTACTAATTAAGTTTATTTTAATTAGCAATTAAAGTCTATCACACGTGTTATTAATCATCGTAACACAACTCTTGCTGTGATCAAACCTCCGGTTTAGTTTTTCCGGGATTAGGGTTTCTAATATTGGAAATTAGGGTTTTCTAAATATTAGGGTTTCCAAAATTTTAATTGGGTTTACCTAATTAATACATTTAATATACGACATAAATTGTATTACACACTTATAAAACAATCTCACACTCTAATTTGGATCTCAAATTAGGGTTTAACATTATTACTTAGGGTTTGGTCAAAATACACCGTAATTGACCAACCATTATCAATACTTTGGATACCGTATATATTCATATAATCTTTGAAAAATCAAAATATAAGTAATATTATATTATTATTCTCATACCTTGACAATAATCCAAAATTAGGGTTTGGATTCCACATCTAATTTATCTGCCATAATTAACCTTATTAATTAAGTTAAAATAATTTACTTAATAACCTGATCAAACTTCATATAATACAATTATTATAATTATTCTAAAATCACTTCATATATTATTTAAATAATATATGATTATATATTCATGGAAAATAAATAAAACATTTTTATCTTAAAATTAATTATTATAAGAATATACTTTATAATAATCAAAATTCTAAAATAAATTTACTTGTAAATATTCATGTAATAAATATATTTTTATTTACCACATAAATACATATACACATAATCTTGTACAAATCCTCATCCTTAAAAAAAATTTATACGCATAAAATTTGTGATTTATTTATATAGAAAATATCGGGTTGTCACATTCACCTCCTTATAAGGATTCCGTCCCGGAATCACCACTTAAAACTTACTCATAATCGGGTACATAGCATTCGTAATCATTGCAAGTAGATCTCAATCAACTTTGATCGAACTGATCTTTAACTAATCACATTACGCTTGTCTTTCTGATTAAACGGAAAAATTGGTTTCTAAAAGAACTCAAATTCCTCCTCAAAATTTCTTTATAAAATAATTTACTATATATTGGGAAATCATATATAAAAAAATTATTCGAATATTACCTAGGATTGTATTGCCAGCTGCCACCGTGTCTTGGACCGTCATGTTGAAGACCCTTGATGTTGACTTTATTGGTTTGTTCGATGACGTCGGTCCTGCGATTGCTAATGTTCCACTACCCTTACCAGTATTTACATTTCCAGCCTCTACCCTCCTGTTCGGACAATCCTTAACCTTATGCTCCAACGATCCACAAATAAAACAACTCATCGTTTCATTCTAGGATTTGGGGGTTGGGAGAGATGTGACCTCCGCTTGCATTTGTAACACACAAATTTTCCTTTCAAACATTCTCCGGGAGTGGTTCTTTCCACAGTTTCCACCATTGCATCACGGCTTCTTAACACCTTCTTGTTTGACCTGGACATTGCCAAAATAGTTCCCCTTCCTTTTTCCATCAACACTCTTGCTTCCACTATTAATCCTCACCTTCTCAGCTCCCTCGACCTTGCCCTTGTTTTTCTTCTCCTTATTGTAGAGGCTCATAGCCTCACTTCCCTCTTCCGCAATTATAGCCTTCTCCATGAGTGCTGCAAATGTTGGGATCTGCAACACTGCCACCTTATTATAGAGCCAGGGTTTTAATCCCAGCTCAAATCTCCTCGCCTTCCTAGCCTCCGTATCGACTTGATGCGGAGCAAACCTAGCTAACTCATTGAATTTTGCGGCATATTCCGCCACAGTCATATCTCCTTGCTTCAACTCCAGAAATTTTACCTCCATTCTAGCCTGCGTACTAGCTGAAAAATAATTCTCGAAAAATAAGGTCTTAAATCTATCCCATGTTACCACACTCGCCTCCCGCCTCACACGATTCGCTTCCCACCGTAAATTTGCCTCACCTTCATCATGTAGGTGGAAAAAGAGGTCTTTTGCCCCTCAGCTACCCTAGCTATTACAAACGCCTTCTCAATTTCCTTAACCCAAGTTTGGGCTTCTACAGGGTCAGTTGTACCTTTGAATTCCGGCGGTCCTACAGCCTTAAAGTCTTTAAAATTCGCCAAGTGATTATCCTATTGATTTCCTTGTTGCATAGCTTTGGGCTACCATATTATGAACTCTTTGATTGGTCCGCTTTGTTGTTGTCCTTCAACGTTGTTGATGTGACTCTTACGCCCTCGATTTCGAGTTTGACGTCTTGGCGGCATTATCTCGGTTAAATAAAACCATAAATCAACTTACATTCTAAACCTTATCATATCGGTTTAAACTTATTAAACTTGTTTCATAACTCAAACTTTGATTCATATTCATTCATTGCTTTCAAAATACTTATATATCATCACGACACGTAGTGCTTTAAACATTAGTTATCCCATTGTGACTACAAAAGTCTGGATTTACTTTTACCATTGTACAAAAGTTTTATAATAATGCATTACACGTACATACTAAAACACACATATTATATTAAACATGCTACACAACCTAACCTATACTACCTATTCACTACGCCTTCTTCCTTGGGATGACTTTTAGCACGATGATCTTCTTTTTCCACAAACAAAACATGCTCCCCGCTTATAGTCGGGGACAATACAGAGTGGTATGCCCTTCATAACCGCAAAGATAACATATTCTTTTCCATTTCTTCTTCCTGTGTTTTCCTAAATCATGGTCTTCTACCTTCCTTTTTTCCCTTATCTCTGAGTCGCATTACGAAGTGTTGCTTGAGGCTCCCATCCGATTGATTTTGAGTTTAAGCTTATCACGCTCTTCCGTTGATTCTATTAACGCTTGACGAATCGACTATTAAGCGCCTTTTTCTATCTCCCACAACCCTTCAAGAGAAGAAACCTTGTTCCTCAAATTTCGCATCTCCATTGATGCTTGATCAACTTCAAACTTTAGGGTCTAAATCACTATCTCGTTAAATCCACTATTTAGGATCTCGGTACTATGTTTTTCCACGATAACCACCTCGTCCGAGTTGGTTTCATTGTGAGCTTCTATTTCCGCTATTGGCTTCGATATTAGCTCCTTCTTTACGATCCGTGGGTATCCTAATCCTTTTTCACCTGACATCTACACACATAAATTATCCTGATTAGCAAAAAAAAAAATATACACATAATACATAAAGGTTTTATATAAGTTATCTTTTAGTTTGTTTGACGATGAATTTATCTGATTCATCTATTGTAAACTCTATATGAGTTATTTATATTTTCAACGTTTCCCTCTGTTCTAAGGTTATAGCCTAAGGTCTATCCCACCTAAGGTTTCTAACCCTATAGCTCTGATACCAAATGTAAAGTCCCCGAACCCGGATACTTGAAACCCAAACTCGGTACTTCACGATACCATTTCTATGAGCGGAATAATACTAATAATAATAGCAATAATATAAAACTTAAACTTAAGTTTACATTTACATCAGAGTCTATCTCCCAAGTACATAACCTTTAGTCATTCATTACATGATATTAAATAAATAGATATCATAGTCTTCATAGTCTTATAAAACTATTACAAATATTGCCGCAATTCTTATTTGGTTAGCTTTCCTTTTCCTTTGTCTCACCGAACTTTTCGGTCCTTCACACTTAGCTGAAAACATTTAAATTAAGCAAGGATGAGCATTTGAGTGCCCAGCAAGTATTATATATATATATATATATATATAAGCTGAAAGAATTTAAATGTTTTCCTTATAATATTCTTTTACAACCATGCAATAGTTGTGAAGTAATCTGTACCAATAAGAATTCATAACAACACTCTTTCAAACTTTTGAAACTACGTATTGACTGTATATGGGGTTTCTATGACATACCATGAACATTGTTTTTCATTTTCGAAAAGGTTTAAACAGAAATTCATCTGTAAACCGTCATGACTTACGGGTACGGAGGGTGATCAGCCCTGTTGTACCCTGTATTGATCAATACTACATGTACATGAACGAAGTTATCGTTCGCTCTGTCCGCCTTGGGCGCATAAAATTTTCCCATTTTCGGGATGTTCATATCTGTCGGGTTTTCATAACAAAGGTCTTATATAATTCAACATATATGTATATCAAAGGTGTATCAACATGCGATTAAATACAATGATTATCCAAGTGGAGACACTTGTATAATCATTTCTAGAAATTAACTAATGTAATATATATCCTGACGATTTATCATATACTAACATGTTGATATTCAATGGGCGTATATAATATAAATTTAACAATGTATACACTAATAATAATAATTTTAAAACATTCTTACACTTTTCCATTGCATAAAGAAAATGCAAAGTTAGGATACTCACACGATCGATACCGCTTACAATTACGCAACTTAGTTTTATCTTTTATGAAATCACCTATCATTAATCAGATCATTTTACTGATTAGTATATCATAACGTAACACATAACACTGCCTATTGCAGTCAGCACATTCCTAATCACATTGCCACACAACTTTAACAACCATTGAATCACAAATAAACATTTATATAGCCAATTATCTAAGTCCAGATCAATTTCGAAATATGTTTATTTCACCGAGCGACTTTATTTCGATAATAATCGAAGTCTAAGACTCTTTCTCAAAGTTCAACATTCAGTAAAATATCGATTATATATAATGACTTATAATAATTTTAAATAACTATTATCATTTATCAAAATTTTGAAATATCGTAATCATTATTAAATGATTTAAGTATCACATAATTCTATTATCATTAACATTTAATCAATATTAAATTATTAATGAAACCATTGCCAAAATATTAAAGTTATGTATAATAACTCAAAATATTTTTAACATATTTATTACTACCCTTAAATGATTTTTTAAAACATTAAAAATCATTTTAAATAATTACCATTAATATTTAATTATTAATGAACTATTATCTAAATATTAAAAGTCATTAATTATAACTTAAAATATTTTTAATCCATTTATATCCTTTTTTAATGATTTTAAAATTAATAAAACCATTTATAAACTATTTATTTAATATAATTATTAAATAAATTTAATATCATTAATCATTAAATAAATATCATTAATATTAAATTATTAATGAAATTATTCTTTAAATATTAAAAGTTATATTTTATAACTTCAAATATTTTTACACACTTTATTTTCATTTAAAATGATTTTTAAAATAATAAAATTATTTTTAAACTAAATTATTTAATATAATTATTAAATAACTTTAATATCATTAATAATCATTAATTAATGAATTTAATCTTTAAATATTAAAAGTTATATTTTATAACTTAAAATATTTTTAAATACCTTATTATTATTTAAAATAATTTTAAAATAATAAAATCATTTTAATTTAATTATTTAATTCATTTTAACAAATAACTTAATTATCATTAATATTCATTTATTAATGAAAATTATCAAATAATATTAAAAGTTATTAAAAATAACTTAAAATATTTTTCTTATATCATAATATAATTTTAAATGATTTTTCATGAATTAAAATCATTTTTAAATAATTTATTTAATATTATCATTAAATAAATTAATTACTTTTGATATTCCAAAATATTAAATATTTATGAAATATATTTAAAATAATTAAAATATAATATTAGGATATTAAAATAATTTTTAATAATTTATTTTGTATTTTTCGTAATTTAAAACTATTTTTCTATAATTATTAATTAATTTACGGAAAATAATATTACATACATCTGTCGCTAAAGGTTACCTATAGCGCAGTAACCGTCATATATAGGTGTTCTTCATGTTTATACATAAACCTGAGATCTTCATAGGCGATTACGAAAGTGGCCATGTTCAATTCCACTTTAATTCTTTTGTGTATTGTGTTTCTCGGAATTACAAAAGCTAGATTTTGTAGACAAAGTTCAAGACTACATTTTCTAACAAACAACATGATCAAACAACCTAACACAAGCTAGATCTACGCGTCCCAAGATGTTGTCGAAGTCGTTTCTTCATTTCGGGTTTACCAGAAATGAAAAACAGCTCGAGTGACCACTTTGATCGACTATAACGCGCAACACATGAATCGTTTCTTGTGATATAAAGGGTTCAGTTGTAGTTAGCATGCAAGAGAGTAGATCTATTACATAAAATACAAATAACATGAGCAGAATCCAAAAGTTACGACTTTCATGAACCATGTCATTCGACATGTTCATATATTTTCTCGGGTTACCCAGAAAATGTGAGAACATGCTCGACCTCGCTAGTTGAATCAGTCCATCAAATCAACCCGTTTATTTAAATAAGTGATATTAAGGCATGATGATGTAGTCTAACAAACATACTACAACTTAGATGCAAGAACCATAACGATACATCAAACCACTGTCAGATCCAAGCCATTTAAGAACTTGTCAGAGCTTTCTGGGCTCATTCTGGGTTACCCAGAAATGGCCCGGTCAATGTCGGTCAACGACCTTTGACCGGTTATAACTTATAATCTACAACTGATCTAGGTCTGATTCTTGATCCAGAGCAAAGATCTCATAACAGACTACAATATTCAACACTTAAACAACAAAAACACAAAACACACTAAGATCTACACGGTCTGACATTTGTTGTCAGACGCCTCCTTTAAAAAAATTTCCAGATTTTGAAGAACATCAAATCCGAGCCTCTAGATGTTATGGGTCTAACATCTAGCAACCCAGATCATCATTAGACACTATATATAACATGTTCTAACACTCAAACATAACATCTAACAACAGAAAATTGGACTGATTTTTGAGTAGGGTTTTATACCTCCTTTGATCAAATCTAATTTCTAGCTTCTGAATCTGTTAAAGGTGTTTGTGGGGCTTGAATTGTGAGATGATATACTATATAATTCGTGGGTTTTTAGAGAGAGATGTTCTAGGTTGAGCCTGGTGAATAAATTGAGCAATAATGCAATATTTTCTCTCTCTAATCTATATATACATTAATCTAGATGCATGTATTGGCTGGAAATAAGTGGCTGATCAGTTGGTATGAGTCACATGGGGTTGTTGGTTTAGTGAACAACTTCACCAATTGTAAAAACCTACAAGCTAGCCTCAATTATACACTTAGGGGCATAATGGTCATTTGATTTTCCAATTTAATGGCAAAATTGAAATCATGCAAACCCTTAGGGTTTAACCCTTAGGGTTTAACCCTAAGGTTTAGCACACAAAACAATAATAAGATTTAGCAATTTAGGGTTTGTACAAAAAATAATAAAGAAAATTAATTAAATTTTAGTTTCTAAAATTTTGCAAAATTAATATTGTTAATTAAATTAAGTTAGTAATTACATGAACATTAGGGTTTATTACCCTTAATCATAATGAACTTTGCTAATAAAGCAATTAGGGTTTAAAATATCGATAATTACGGCTTTCTAGAAATATAATTAGGGTTTCTAGAAATTAAATTAGGGTTCTAGGTTTTAGGGTTTGAATTTACTAATTAAGTTTATTTTAATTAGCAATTAAAGTCTATCACACGTGTTATTAATCAACGTAACACAACTCTTCGATGATCAAACCTCCAGTTTAGGTTTTACGGATTAGGGTTTCTAATATTGGAAATTAGGGTTTCTAAATATTAGGGTTTCGAATTTTAATTAGGGTTTACCTAATTAATACATTTAATACATGACATAAATTGTATTACACTTATAAAACAATCTCACACTCTAATTTGGATCTCAAATTAGGGTTTAACATTATTACTAGGGTTTGGTCAAAAAATACACCGTAATTGACCAACCATTATCAATCTGGACATACCGTATATATTCATAAAGATCGAAAAATCAAAATATAAGTAATATTATATTATTATTCTCATACCTTGACAATAATCCAAAATTAGGGTTTGGATTCCATATATCGATTTATCCGCCATAATTAACCTTATTAATTAAGTTAAAATAATTTACTTAATAACCTCGATCAAACTTCATATAATACAATTATTATAATTATTCTAAAAATCACTTCATATATTATTTAAATAATATATGATTATATATTCATGGAAAATAAATAAAAACATTTTTATCTTAAAATTAATTATTATAAGAATATACTTTATAATAATCAAAATTCTAAAATAAATTTACTTGTAAATATTCATGTAATAAATATATTTTTATTTACCACATAAATACATATACACATAATCTTGTACAAATCCTCATCCTTAAAAAAAAAATTTATACGCAAAATTTGTGATTTATTTATATAGAAAATATCGGGTTGTCACAAAATCACCATAACTTGACCATAAAAAATGAACAATTAACATAAATGAGATTAATTAATGGAAATGGTGACAACAAAACAAAAAGCACCAAGTCAGCTAAATCTAATGAATAACCATCAAGGCACAAAACAAGCTGAAATTGGAAAAACACATCTTCCACAGTTGAAATCCGTGCACATATCATCCAGATCCAAAAGCCCAAAACCATCAGCCCCAATAAAACCTCCCTATCAGATCATAACTTCCAGATCCTGCACACACAAAGGACTGCACTCATCTACTAATCACACGAGAAATCCCACAATCAATAAACCCTTGGACTTGGCATGCCATTGATCGGAAAAGAGGAATTTCGAGATGGTCCTCTGTTAAAGTCGCCGGAAAGACTAAAACTGAACCCAAGCGAGTTGAATGTGGTGGGAGGAGAAGGATGAGATGGTGGGCCGAAGAGGAGGAAGAAGGGAGGTATAGAGATCGGAGAGCCAAATGATGTAGGGGGGGATGATGGCGAAAGAAGGCATAACGCCACCACAAACCAGAACCAAAACATCCATCTAGTCTCAGAGAAACCCAAATCGAGCCCAGAACCTTCAAGATCAGATCCGAGGAAGAAGATGAAGAAAAAATTATTATTCATGGATTCGGGTGGGTTAATTTATTTTTATGGGTTTGGGTGGGTAAATTTATTTTTATGGGTGGCCTATAGATGACATGTAAAATAAATCATTCCAACTATGATTCAATGTGTATGTGGCACTACCATGTCAAGTTTTCATCCAAAAACTTAACCTCGCTAACGGAAATTCAATTTTTTATTAGCAAAGTAAAGTATAATGAGTTAACTGTAAGAAAAAATAGTTGAGTGCCTCACTTGTAAGTTGACATAAAGTACAGTGACCAAAAAAGCTTTTAACCCTTTCTTTCCCTAACCATGGCAGAAGGGCAAAAGCATCATTTCATTACAACGTCAAGATATATGAGCAATGATCACAAAGCTGAGAACAAGTTTATAAAGCTATCACGACGATTCCCAAACCACAGACTACTCAAGGTAAGATGGTTGATTATCCCGTATATACAAGAAGATCATTTTATGCGTTTTTCTCTATCTTTCTGGATCCGGAATGTAGACACTCAAAATTTTGCATTCTTGTTAGTAACCTTGCAGGAGGGCAAAATCGTCTTCCAGAGATAACCCTGGAAGTCAAATCAGCACAGTCCCGGAGACAACCCTGGGATACTCAGTTTTCCATCTCGGAGACAACCCCGAGATATATAGTTATAGTCTCGGAGACAACCCCGAGATATTCAGTTTCAACCTCGGAGACAATCCCAAGGAATACAGTTCCAGTTCCGGAGATAACACTAGAGAAGTTTGCCATCTCGGAGACAACCCCGAGATATTCAGTTCCAGTCCCGGAGATAACCCTGGGAGTTTTAGTTCAAATCTCGGAGACAACCCCGAGGCATGCAGTTACAGTTTCGGAGGTAACCCCGAAAAGGCTTGTTTCAACCCTTAGCGATCAGCTTCAACACTCGGCGATAGCCCCAAGGCACTCAGCTCCAAACCCGGAGATAACCCCGAGAAGACAGACATTCAACACTTACAGCAGCCCAATCTCAGAGATAACCCTGAGTAACGACTGCTAAATCAGCCCAAACCAGAGATAACCCCGGTGAGGGGCAAAATCGTCATTTTTCCACCTCGATCCTACATTGTGCCATCTCAACAACATCTCAACATACATTCTACAGCCATAAGACTAAACTACATTATGCCGTTTTGTAGGATAACACTCCTAAAACAGATACATCACATAGCATTTAACATTTCCACATTCCATAGACTAAACTACATAAGTCTTTTTGTAGGGAAACAATTGGACCTATTACGCGATCAAAGTCCAAAAAGGCAACAAGCCTACAGCAAAGTATGGCTTCATCTGGCCAGTCTAATCCTACTCCTGTCTCCCGTGAGGAGTTCAAAGGATTATGCCATCAAATTACAGAGTTGGATGTTCTACTAAAAGAACTACATCAGTCCATTCAGGATCCACGAATGCCCGTACATACAAAATCCTCTGCACATGGAGGAAATCATGGTCCGAATAAAGAAATTCCCGCCCCTGAGTTGGCCACAACCAACAAAATTCCTGACACCACCCATCTCAAAGAAGATCTAGACACCAGTGATATCAGAAAAAAGTCCTACAGATGGAAGAGACCATTCGGTCTATCAAAGAGATTGGAGCACATGGGAGTGTTTCATATACAGTTTTATATTCCCTGGTGTGCATTATCCAGAGAAATTCAAGACTCCCGACTTTAAAAAGTGCGACGAGTTGAGAGATCCTTACACACATTTGAAAGTCTTCATTGGAGAACTCAGATCTTATGCCGAGGATAAAAGCTTAGAATGCAGCTGTTTCAAAATAGTATGACTGGTGAAGCTAGATCATGGTATACCAGATTGGACAATTCCAAGATTTATAGCTGGGAAGAGCTAGCACATGCCTTTCTCAGCCAGTATAGTTTCTAAACTCAGATGGCTCCTGACCGGTACCAAATTATGAAGATCAGGAAACAAACCAATGAATCTTTCAGAGAGTATGCCCAAAGGTGGAGGCGCCTTGCAGCTCAAGTTGTTCCTTCTATGACTGAGTCTGAGATGGTGATGACCTTCATAGACATACAAGAAGCTCCTTTCTATGTGAGAGTTTTAGCTGGCATAGGCAAGCCATTCTCTGAAATGATCAAACATGGGGAAATGGCATAGATAGGTTTAAAGTCAGGAAAGATTCAAGACTTAGTTGCTCTAAAAGTTGTTGCTGAGTACATCCAGTCCGTAAATTATGGAAACAACCCCCCGAGGGTCTATAAGAAGAAAGAGGATGATGTTTCCTTGATACTACAAGGTCAGAAAGGCAATCAGAACATCCCTATTCAGAGGAGAAACTACTCCCCCTTTCAAGCGTAGTCTTCAAACTCTTCATTACCAAAGAGTGGAGAAGTCAGACGCACTCAAGTGTTCACACCCTTAGGGGATTCACTCGAGAACATTCTCAATCTTCTGACAACTCAGAAGAAAATTACTCATCTTCTTCCACCAGCCAACCCGAATGGGAAAGGTTTCAATGCTAGTCAGAAATGCGCTTATCATACTGGAGCTCCAGGTCATGATACTCAGGATTGCTGGGCCTTGAAACATAAGATTCAAGATTTGATTGATAATGGTGAGATCGTGGTAGCTACACCCGACCAACCCCATATGAAAGACAACCCTCTTCCTCAACATAAAGAAGAAGAGGTTAACATGATTAATTGGAGTAGTGGATAGACTTCCCATTACAGTGGTGGATCCTCCCAGACCAACAAGGATAGTGCTGAAAAATGGGATTTTGCACAGTTCTAGTTTATAATGGAACAGAAAATGAAGACTCTCTGTGAGCAAGTCGACCAATTGGCAGAACTGGTGATCCATCAGCACCAAGTCACATGCCAATTATTCAGTCAGGATCATGCTAGCCTCCTCCCTTTTGTTACAATTACTCTATCATCGACATCAGAAGGTGAATTGTTAGAGGATAAAATTACAAAAAGAGCAAATGCCAAAGCCCGTCGGGATTTTGCCAACCAAATGGAATTTACATATCTAGGGCAACCGATGGAAGAAATATTTCAGATGCTGATCAATGAAGGAAGAATCAAATCTCTGTTACCTCCAATAAACCCTCGTTTGAGGTGGTTTAATTCTAATGGAGTATGTCAGTATCACTACCACTCTCGCGGTCACAACACAGAAGAATGATGGGTACTCCCCCACCTTATTCAGAACCTAATTGACAGCGGTGTCCTGCAAATGGTAGACGATGATGTTGTAGTACTATAGAGTGGGGACACATTTCCTACAAAGTGGAAGGAAGTCATAGCAGTCATATATTCAGATGCAGATTCAGCTACCCCCTCACATACAATTCAACCTATTCAGCTCAAGGGTGTTGACAATCCCTTGAAAGTGGTTGCGCCAAAGCCAATTATCTTACCACTCAGACCATAATATCCTGTTGTCAGCCTACAAAAATTTCCATGGAATTATGGAGAGGCTGAAGGATCCACATCTATAATAACTGCTGCAGTGTCGAAGGATAATCCACTGTATCTTCCCCAACGGGTGATAAAGCCTCCATCAAGTCAAAGGGGAAAATTTCCATGGAGAAAATCTAAGAATTCCTTCGCACTATGGGTCATAATGAAACCAAGGTGGTTCTAAGCTAAAGAGAAGCTCCACAATAAATTTCCATAATTGACTTGGTTTTCTCTTCCGAAGATCACAGAAAGGTCTTGCTTAGGGTTTTGGAAGAAGCCCAACTGCCTAAGTCAGTAGATGTTGAAAAAATCCAAAATCTCGTGGATCACATTTTTAACAACAATGTAACATCTTTCACTGACGATGATATACCTCCCGAAGGGACGGGCCACTGCAAGCCGTTGCACATAGCGGTATTGTCCTCCGGATACGTGGTCGCAGGAGTATTGATAGATGGAGGATCATCCTTGAATATCTTCCTTTATGCCACTTTGGAGAAGATGAATATCAATATCAAGAGAATCCAAAGCAGCCATACGGTTATCAAAGCTTTTGATGGATCCCGATGAAACTCTGTCAGAGAGGTTGAACTTCCGGTGGAGATTGGTCCACATACATTCAGCGTATCCTTCCATGTGCTCAAAATAGATGCAGGATACAACCTGATCTTGGGAAGACCGTGGATTCATATGGCTGGAGCCGTCCCGTCCACCCTGCATCATCAGTTTAAATACATCATTAATAACAGCTTAGTCACTGTTAATGCTGAGCCAGAATGTCCTGAAGAAGGTGACATCCCGCTCATCAGTTTCAATTCAGAAGTTGAGCCTGTCAGCTTCCATGCCCTGGAGGTGAGAAACACTCACTACCATCCCATTGGGGCACCACCTCTGATACCCAGAGTTTTCGCCGAGGTAATGTCGGCCAGTCAAGAAATGTTATCTTTGGGTTATCAACCTGGATGAGGGTTGGGAAAAGATCATCAGGGCATCAAGCGCCCAATTCAAATTCCCAGTCAAACATGGATAGCTGGGCTAGGCTATTCTGCTAGCTCCAGTCACATGAATCCTCATAAGCACAAACATGTTCCTTCACCTTCAGCCATACGACGAATACCTGCACCTACATGAGCTGAATCTATACAGACTTCAGTAAAGGTTCCTGCGCATGTGATGATTATGTTATTTCCTAAGCCGATACCGGTCAAAGGAAAAGAGGTCTTGATACCAGATCCGGAGGCGGAGGAAAAGGATCGGAGGCATAAGCAGGACATTGTCAGGCGCTTATCAAACATATGCATCATCGTCCATACGGACAGTAAAAATAGGATCACCCCAGATGATGATTGCCCAGATATTATGGTTATCATTTGGGATAAGGAGGACGACAACAACCCCTCCATTACACCTGTCCACTAGGACTTCACCCTTGGCAATTGGAGCAGTACTCCTTGCATTTGCCGATGAGGGTAAAAAGGGCAGAAACTCCCTCTGCCCTGTAGATAACAATAACTACTTACTTTGTGTACAATATTAGCAGTTGTTTTGTCATTACATGCTAACACTTTGTATGATTGAACAGTTTCATATATATTAAGTGAAAGCATTTTATTTCAGGACTCTAAAGTTAGATGTGCATGTGCTTGTTGATAAGGTGCCTTTTCTCCACAATGACTGTAACTTTGATGAAAAGTTGGTCTCAGACTTGATGGGAATACAAGAGGACATTGAGATACCTCAGGAGATCAAAGAATGGGTCGAAGACAAACCCAAACCAAACCTTGATCAAACCACCTCATTTAATTTCGGAACCTTAGAAAGACCTAAACTAATCTAGATTGGTACGGACCTTACTTCAAACCAAAGGAATGACATGGTTACACTATTAACCCAATTCCAGGATGTGTTTGCATGGTCTCATGAAGATATGGTGGGTTTTTCCACTGATATAGTCATCCATCACCTTCCCATTAAAGAGGGATTCAAGCCATTCAGGCAGAAGCTCAGGCGATTAAAACCTGAGTAGAGTTTAAAGGATAAAGAAGAAATTGTGAAACAATTTCAAGCCGTCATCATCATGGTGTCCACATACCCTGAATGGCTATCTAACATAGTCCTCGTGCCTAAACTAGGAAGAAAGGTGCGAGTTTGCGTGGATTACCGGGATCTAAATAAAGTTTGCCTTTGTGACGCCCCCAAATCCGGGTCTCTTCCAACCCGACATATAATGCTCCACGGTGCTACAGTTCACACAAACATTCAATCAAAATGCCTCAAAAGAACGAATATATCTTATATATATTCCAAAATAGTTCTACCATTTCCCAGGTTCTTTATAACCGTTACATTTGTTTTTGTCATAATATCAAATATTATCATTACAAACCTATACTATTACATAGGTAATCTACAAGTTCTCTTTAGCCTTCACTTTATCCTTGACGAATCATGCCGTCCATTCGGTCTAAGCTGCATTCATATGGTTCAATCAAGAGTGAGCATAGCAAGCTCAACAAGTACAATAATTTCATTTTAAAAGCATGCTTGAAACATAGGAATCGTATATCTTCAGTAACTGGATATTAGTTATGAAGTACTATCAATAACTTAAAATAGCATTCATTTTCCTTCAAAACGTTTTATCATAACAATATTCAGTAAAACACCAAATCTGATCCAAGACCATGAGCGTTTCATAATTTCTTTGAAAAGGACAACCCAGTACGAAGTTCGTAAGTCCGACATATCTTACGAGCACTTCTAGGCGTTCAGCCTATAGTACTCTATGTTGATCAACACTACATCCATTAAACGTGTGTACATTTAAGTTGTGGCAACCTCACGTGCCCATCGAATACTCGATGAAAATACATTTGTTTATTCATATTCAGGCTTACCTTGAATTCGTACCCAACAGTTGGCGTAGGATAGCGTTAGAAATTCTATATTGAAAGACTTGTAAATCAATCAATCACTCTATCAAGATTAGTCTAGCCGAGTTAAAACTGGCATCGACCCTTTCTTTAAAATCATACATGTATCTCATAACTTGAATCATTTGAAAACTTGGCTAACACGAAGGTTAGACAAGCGTTTAGAAAAACTTGCCTTCAGCGTCTACTACATTAAAATTACTTTTCCTTTGAGTCTTTACGGTCTCTACAACACATAATCACATAACATACCACATTAGGTCATGAATGAACATACATAGTTCCTAAAGAATCTTATCCTTCTTCTCAATTTAATCATGTATTAGATTTGTTATTTATTGGTTCCGACTTTCCGTCATTCTTTTACATCGTTCTTACCAACTTCTTTCCTTTCCATAACTTAATTGAAATTATTTCATTATTACAACTCGGTTCGAGTTAATTATCCTTCCTCACGGCTTACTAACGTCATTACGTTATTAATTGACACTTAATCGGCATTGGTTATGTACACTTATTGTACACTGTTCTTGTTTACATTCAATTAACTTTTTTTAACTCTAAGTGATCACACTTGAGTTTTAATTATGACTTAACAATGATTTATTAAGTCCCTTAGTTCGTTACTAAACAATTCCCTTCATCTTCTACTTGAAACCATACTTTTCTCGTCTAGTTTTTAAAATTTGGTATTACAGCCAATTGTTCTTTTGTTATCTTGCATTGCTACGGCCGCTCGCCATTAGGGCTTGAAAACCGGACTCGGAGCTGCGGCGCGAGTCACTTTGTTACTTGTTACGCTGCGACGCGAGTTTGCAGGGGACTATGGCCACTTTGGCGTTGCGGCGCCAGTCATTTAGGCTTGGAGTCGCGTCGCGGCACAGACTCTGAGCCACATAAACTTTGACAGTTTTTTCAAACTTGTGAGATTCCCGGACTCGTAACTTCTTCGTTATAAGTCCGAATTGGCTCGTTCAAGAGCCTACGATTCACAAATCACATACTCTACGTGGTCATGTAAGAATTTTATCTATTCAACTTCGTTTGCTAAAATTTCACCTATTAGTCCATTTTTAACAAAAACGATAAACGTTCATGAACGTTCAATGCTCGTTTCTTCGTTCTAAGTCGGAATCCGGCCATTTTCGAGTCCACAACTCTATAATGCCAAATAAGACTTGTCTCCATTGAAAACCAACGTTTCCAAGCTCAATATCAAAATTCGACTTCCATTCCGAGAATTTCACGAATTCGACGATTGTCGTCTAATCGTGTGAATTCCAATGAAACTTCATTACTTACGATTTGTTCTTCGTTTCAAAAGGATTTATTCCTTCATACTAACATATTGACATACATGCTTCATTAACTTATAAACACGATAAGTTATTACTTATTCTGGGTGAGTTTGTAACTTATTAAAGTATACAAATATTTATATTTCCATTTCTCATAACTTCTGTCTTCTCTTCATATAACTCATTATGATTAATGACTTTTAACCATTCTTCTTACTTCTTATTATCATACTCACTTTATTAATGTAAACAAGTTACAAGTTCTCACAAGTTCTTATACTTTCATTATAAGTTCATAACTTATTTATGATTGAATTACTTATTCATGACTTATACGACTTATTAAGACTTAAGCCCTTTGATTCATTATTCTAACCCCTTCTTAGCATGCTAGTTCTACCAATACCCTATTCTTTAACAAATGAAGAGAAAGAGAATCATGGTTTAAGAATACTTACTCTTGAACAACACTTGGTTAATCTTTAATCTCTTTCTTGCTTCTTAAAATATGAACTATAGCTTTTCTAGCTTTTGTAGCTTATTATCTCTAACCAATAAGCTCTCAACTTGTGGGATGAAAATATAACAACCAACAAATGAAATACAAAGCTTGCTATTTATAGGAAATCCTAAGTTAGGGTAGTTTGGTCATTAATCCATCCACCTCCTTACTATTCCTAGCTTAAGCACTAAGTAAACTTGGCCTCCGCCACACTTAGGCATTAAGTTAACTTGTTTAGCACAAATTTTATCCTTTGCTTGCTCACCACATTTACTTAACCATTAAGTTATCTTGCTCCCCACTTTAATTACTTGGTCATTACATATCTTAGCCATTAAGTTACTTGTTTATCACTTTGGATCACCCATGGTTTAAACCATTGGTTTAAACCAACCCATAACCCCCTTGGTTCTTACTTTGGGCTTTAGCTTAATTATCTTAACTTATACATTGGGCTTTACATTTAATTCACATTGGACTTAACCATTTCCATACTTGGGCTAACATAATCTTTAACAATACCCACAAATCCATTATAATTGGCTTAAAGTCTTATAACGTATAAGTTACGTATTAATCTTGTATTCCACCTCGTATACTTATTCATCATATATGATATGCTATCATTCATACGTACGCGTATTCATTACTTCGTACAATACCTACATATTATACGATCATTACTTAATTCATTGCACGCGCTTTAAATTCCTTCTCGGAAGTCACTTTCCCTAAACGTTAGGTTTTAAGTCCGCAGGCGAAATATTACGTTTTCCATAACTGAAATATTATTGGATATTCTATATTACCTCGATATTCCATCGTTACGTATTTTTCAGAAGTTCAAAAATAATTCCCGAGCAGAAATGCGTAAATAGTGTTTTTCAGAAAATTTCTCGGAAAGCTTTTATTTTTGTCTCGGAAATTCAAACACTTTAATTCTACCACATAGGCAAAATCCTACGACGTTCTAATATGTTTAGGTCATAGAACGACCTTCAATTAGCCTGCTCCCATAAATAATCAATTAAATTCATTTAATCCTTATAATTAAATAAAATTTTAATTCTTCTAAAAATTCGATTTTCTCGGGTATTACAGCCTTAAAGATAGCTTTCCCGTGCCATTTATCCACATTCTCATTGACAATACGGCTCAATACGACATGTACTCCTTTGTTGATTGCTTCGTGGGGGTACCATCAAATTATGGTTGCTGAAGATGATCGTGAGAACACTGCATTCATCACTCCTTGGGGAACCTTTTGCTACATACGATTGTCATTCAACCTCATCAATGTCAGAGCTACCTATCAGCGAGCCATGATGGCTCTTTTCCACGATTTAATGCACAAGAAGATAGAGATCTACGTGGATGACATCATTGTCAAGTCCCGAAGGGAGGAAGACCACTTAGACCATCTCAAGAAGCTTTTCAATAGGTTGCGTAAGTACAACTTGAAGTTGAATCTAGCCAAATGCGCCTTTGGCATCAAATCCGGCAAGTTGCTACGTTTCCTAGTCAGCCACAAGGGGATTGAGCTGGATCCCACCAAAATCTAGGCCATTATAGAAATGCCCATTCCTCATACAAAGAAGGAAATACGGGGATTTTTGGGAAGAATCAACTTCATTAGCAGGTTCATTTCCCAACTCACAGCAACCTATGAGCCTATCTTCAAGTTGTTAAGGATGAACTCCTCCATGAAATGAAATGAAATGATGAGTGCCAGAAGGCTTTCCTTATAATCAAAAAGCATCTAGTCAAAGCTCCTATTTTGGTACCTCCCAAGGATGATGTTCTCCTTTTCATGTACCTGTCCATTAATGACAATGTCATAGGCTGCATGCTGGGACATAAAGATGATAGAGGCCAAGAACGAGCTATCTACTACCTCAGCAAAAGATTCAGCATCAGTGAAGACAAGTACACTCTGATCGAGAAAACTTGTTGTGCTTTAGCGTGGGTTTCAATGAGGTTACAACATTACCTCCATGGTCACACAACCCATCTTATATCTCGTGTGGATCCTCTCAAGTATGTGTTCAGTAAACCCATGTTAAATTGCCAATTGTCCAGATGGAAGTTGATCCTACAACAATTTGACATCGTCTACGTGACGCAAAAGTCCATTAAAGGTCAAGGAATTGCGGATCAACTGGTCGCCGCACCTTCAGGGGATTTCAAACCTTTGGAAACATATTTCCCCGATGAAGGGGTAATGACAGTTCAATAACACCATCAGTACGATGCATACCAGACGTGGAAGATGTATTTTGATGGAGCTGTAAATATGGAAGGTTCTGGGGCTGGAGCAGTTCTAGTATTCGTTATGGGGGAGCAACATCCCGTCGTCGTCAAATTGCAGTTTGCCAACACCAACAACACAGCTAAGTATGAAGGCTGTATCATGGGGCTAAAACTTGCCCAATCAATGGGCATCAGACAATTAACTGTCTTTGGAGATTTCGAGTTGTTAATTAGATAAACCACATGAATCTATCACACCAAAGGTCTACACTTACTGCCTTACCATCGACAGGTTCTACAGATGGCTTCGGAGTTTGAAGAAATATCCTTCCTCCACATTCCTCGGAATAGGAATGATTTTACTGATGCACTAGCAACCTTGGCCTCCTTGATAAACATACCTGACAAGGAAAACATGCCAACCATCACATTAGCCTAGCAAAAGGCACCAGCCTATGGGAATTACATTGGAGAAGTATCAGATGAGCTACCTCCCATCCAACACACTTGGTATCAACATATCAAGGAGTACTTACAAGATGGATCTACACCCGCTGAGGCGAGCCCGACTGAAAGAAGGTGGATCCATCGATTGGCTATGAAATTTTACCTAAGCGGAGACGCACTCTACAAAAGAGATGCAAGACTAGGTCTCCTTAGATGTCTGGACAAGGACCAAGCTCAGAGGCTCATGGATGAAATCAATGGTGGAGTATGTGGCCCACACATGAGCGGCCCCCCTACTTGTAAAGAAGATCCTAAGAACAGGGCATTACTAGCTCTCTCTCAAGGCTGACTGTGATGATCACGTCAAGAGATGTTATCAATGCCAAATTCATGGAAATGCTATCTACGCCCCTCCAAGGGAGCTCCAAAATATGAGTTCACCCTGGCCCTTCTCAATGTGGGGAATGGACGTGATCGGACCCATCGAGCCCAAAGCCAGTAATGGACATCGATTTATATTCACCATGATCGATTACTTCACCAAGTGGGAAGAAGCAGCCTCCTTCCCCAGGGTTACTAAAGAAGTCATCATTGCTTTCATCAGAAACAATTTCATTTGTCGATATGGAAAACCAGAGGTAATTGTATCAGACAATGCTAAGAACCTCAACAATAAAATGATGGAGGAGTTGTGCAGTAAATCCATATCAAACATCTTAACTCCGTCATCTACCATCCAAAGATGAATGGTGCTGCTGAAGCGGCTAACAAAAACATCCAGAAGATCATGCAAAAGATGTCCGCCAATCACAAAGGATGGCCTGACTTATTGCCCTTGACTCTGTTAGCCTATAGAACATCAATGCACACTTCCACTAGGGGAACCCTCTACTCATTAGTCAATGGGATGGAAGCAGTACTCCCCATAGAGGTGGAAATAGAATCCCTCAGAGTGTTGATAGACACTCAGCTGGATGAAGACCAATGGGTACAAGATAGGTATCACCAATTGTCTCTAATAGACGAAAGGCGAAGTGATGTTATTTTCCATGGTCAGTTATACCAACAGAGGATCGCCAGATCCTACAACAGAAAAGTCTGGATACGACAGTTCAAATAACACGACTTGGTTTTGAAGAAGATCATTGACAACCAGGATCAGCCCAAGGGAAAATTCACCCCAAACTGGGAAGGCCCGTTTGTTGTCAATGAGGTATTGACAGGAGGTGCTCTCAGATTACAGGAAATGGACGGTGATGAATTTCCACATCTCATCAACTCAAACACCGTGAAATGGTACTATGTCTGAGGTTACCATCAAGCAAACATCCTAGTTTTGGATCACCAGATCCCCGGTTATTTCAGGTTTTCTAACCCTTCACTACATATAACCTTTCTTTACACTCATCTGCCCGATCAGGGACAAACACACTTTTCCAACCAGCAGCCTGGTTCTGAATCAGTAGATCCTTCACACAACTTTGCCTTCAAAACTTTTTACACCCGCAATTTTGTCCCATCAGGGATTAAAACTTTTCACACCTGCAGTTTGTCTTGTACATAGGATCAAACTTTATCCCCCGCAGTTTGTCCTGAACATGGGATCAAAATTTTCATTGGCTAGAAACCGTCCTGAACATGAGTACGTAGGCAGCCATATTTTATATGGTCCAGTCGCAATGAAACAAAAACAACAAAAACATCTCTACACCCTTTTCACTACAAAAAAATAACAAAAACATCTCTACACCCCTTTGCCACATACAACGTTGAACCTCTTACACCAAGTTCGAACTACGCGGACCTGATCTCCTCTTCAATAGGAGTACGTAGGCAGCCATTCATGGTTCGGTCTTACCCCCTACCAAAACACAAAAACTTGTCAACAGTACTGGGATCATCTTTCAATCCACCACATTTCATTGGCTTCAGACCAAAGGGATGTAACTACCTGACCTCCCCATATAAACGGGAGAATCGGCGACCATCTAAGTTGCGGTTGATAACTCAAAGAGAAACACCAATCCATAAGAGATGGAACTAACTAGGCTCTCCCATATAAAAAAGTACTGGCGACCATCTGTGGTGCGGTCAACCTCAGAGAGGAAAGCCACACTCCTCTCTACATCTATATACAGAAACCAGTCCCAAGACACCAAAATTGGTAGAGAATACACACATATCAATGATCCATTCTGAAATATCCTAAGACATCTCAATGTCCATCCATCAAGGAGTTCAGAATACATCAAGATCACAAGCCCTGAAGAAACATACAAATATCAAGCAAGCAACAAGGCATAACTAAAAGGGAAGTGATCAAAATATGTTTCCATGCTATATATAATGTGTTTGATATATACAATATGAACTGTACATGACAAAATGGCTAAGCTAGTATGTGCAGGAAAATACAAGCCCATCTACAAGTTAGGGTATATGCGAGCTATCAAGTCTAATATGGCATCTCTCTCAGAAGAAAGAGGTAGCGTTATGATCTCCTGTACAAGGGTCTCTATGCGAGCTAACAGATCTACAGCCATCTGCATAGTGACGCTGTGCTCATCAATATACATGATCATCTATGCAATAATGCCAGTAGTAAGGGACCTCACTTTGGTACTATTTGTAACGGCTACATCACGGGCATATATAGCGCTATCTCGATCAACTATCACTGCATCTCTGGATGATCTGGCCTCATCCCACTCAATAATAGCGGTATATATCTCTCTAATAGAGTGACATCTCTCCTATCAAGAGCTATCAACATCAATGCCCTAGCTTGATCTCTCTCGAGGTCATCAAATGCAAACTCTGCACTAAATACTCTGAAGGGGGAGTCACTACTGTAGAAGTACTAGGAGAGTCAACAAGAGCTGCTGTCGAACCAGCAAATAGCTCCTCCTCCTCGGTGGGAAAATCAATAGCCTCCATGGGCTCCTCACTGACATACTTAATCCCCGACACTGTGGATACTACCGCAGCCGATGAAATCTTTGTCTCCATCCACGCAGAATACACTGTCGAACAACGCGGATGGCTAATAGAAAAATCAGCTCTCTCACGCAGATCCCAACAGGCGTACACCCGGGATCGATCCTCTGCTGATAAATGGCAAGAAGCCACACACTGACCTAATGCCCCCTCAAAAGGATGGAAGTCCTAGAACTGGTCAAACTGTGACATCACAGCGAGTGGGTGGTAGGTAGTCATGCCCCTCAAACCAGCCAGAGGGAGATAATCTGTAACACCCCAGTTCCACATCGAAAGATAGGGGACAAATTTGTCTGCATATAAGGAAATAAGTTACTACCAATAGTACCTTCAAGTCATGACCTTTTGGGAGCCTGTGGTGGGCTAAGATGACCCAAGAAGATACTATTGAGCCAGTAGTTTGAGGCCTTATTTTGATGGATTTGATTTGATTCGGACTTGGGATTTGACCCAAGATTTGTTCAGGACTCGGGATTTGACCCGGGTTGTTTCATATGGTATCGAGCCAGACTCTCAAAGCTTCCTGGCCGGGTCATCTGTTCGGGTTTCCAGAGGTGGGGACACGAAGGCTGGTGGTATTATCCCACAATGGAGAGATGGAGTTTCGAAGGTGGGGACACGAAGCCAGCCGGTATTATCCCACAATGGCTAGAGAGGCAAAGATCTTTGGGCCGTGTGTGTGATCGGTTCTGACAGGGACGTCAGAAATTTAAGTGGGGGAGTTTGTAACACCCCAGTCCCACATCGAAAGATAGGGGACAAATTAGTCTGCATATAAGGAAATAAGTTTCTACCAATAGTACCTTCAAGTCATGACTTTTTGGGTGAGCCTGTGGTGGGCTACGATGACCCAAGAATATACTATTGGGCTAGTGGTTTAAGGACCTTATTTGGATGGATTTGATTTGATTCGGACTTGGGATTTGACCCAAGATTTGTTCCAGACTCGGGATTTGACCCGGGTTGTTTCATATGGTATCAAAGCCAACTCTCGAAAGCTCGGGTCGGGTCATCCGATCGGGTTGCCAGAGGTGGGGACACGAAGGCTGGTGGTATTATCCCACAATGGAGAGATGGAGGTCCGGAGGTGGGGACACGGTTAGCCGGTAGTATTATCCCACAATGGCTAGAGAGGCAAAGATCTTTGGGCCATGTGTGTGATCGGTTCTGATGGGGACGTCAGAAATTTAAGTGGGGGAGTTTGTAACACCCCAGTCCCACATCGAAAGATAGGGGACAAATTTGTCTGCATATAAGGAAATAAGTTACTACCAATAGTACCTTCAAGTCATGACCTTTTAGGAGCCTGTGGTGGGCTAAGATGACCCAAGAAGATACTATTGGGCCAGTAGTTTGAGGCCTTATTTTGATGGATTTGATTCGATTCGGACTTGGGATTTGACCCAAGATTTGTTCCAGACTCGGGATTTGACCCGAGTTGTTTCATAATCTATGCCAAGAGCATGAGTAATAAAGCTGTAGGGTGAACTGATCCCTATACATGGCAGAATGTCAAATGGATCTCCATTCGCTGCCAAAAACACCGACCAGAAAAACAGTAGGACATAGCTATCTCATGGGAAAAATAGTACCCATGTCGTCGGAACGTGCCAATCGGTCTCAAGTGTGACATGATCCACACATACAACATGACCGAGCTACCTATAAATACACCTGCATGATAGGTGTGGAAATACGTGGCTGATCTCAACGTCTCCGCCATAATCATCGGAACAATGGTATGACCCTCCCTGAGAGCTCTCACTGCCATGATAACATGGATGTTCAACTCATCCATATACCGTGGCATGTATACATACGTCACTACACACATCACGAGTACATTTACTCTAGCCACATGCAACTGATCTTCTGGTGTGGTAAAATCCCCAGAGTGTCGCGCATAGCTGTCTTCTAAGCCAAATCTATCTATCAGGAAATGCTGGGACACTACATGACTGGATGTAATCTCATCCTCTACTACTCTACACCACAACCCGATAAGGGTCATGAACTGCCAGTGCATATCTCCGACAACCATCCGAGCGCAAGGTCTGTCTAAGGGTAAAGCCGTTAACCGCTCATACTCCTCTAATATAGGAGTCAACTCCTGGGTCCCAAACCAGAAAACCTGCCTCTCTGGTACCCAATGCTCTAGCATGCCATCTACGAAGCCCAATGGAACCTGAAACATCAGGAGGGTCATGGAATGTTGTAATAGCTGATCTACGGTCACCCTATCTAGAGGTGACATACTTTCATACCAAGATCTCAGACGGGATGCTACCAATACTGGTGAGGTGTGATCAATACGACTGACTGTCGAAGAAGACATCTGTGTGGGCCGTATCATAAGACCATCCAGGGGTCAATACTGTATATCTCTGGATATACATACATATGCATAACATGATACATGCATAACAAATAATAGATGGAAATATGATGTGGGAATGGAAAAACAATACATACATTCCTAAGTACATCATCATCTAAATACATCATCTCTGTGCAGCTGAAAAATACAGGGAAATGGGGCACAACCGCCCTACTATTAACAAAGGCCTATCAAAAGATATAGCGAGAATGGGGCACAGCCACCCAGTATCTAACAGAGGCCTATCAAAAGATAAAATGAGAATACACATCAGAAGAAGATAATGGTGTTAATATCTACATCATCAATCATGTCCACCTGATGTAACTTCTCCTGAGTCACTGGATCTCCATCAACGGGGATATCAGGCCTATACAGTGGAGGATCTTCACCGACAAAGCCATACTGGTCACCTGAGGGGCTAACACTTGAGCTGGAAGGATCAAAAGTATTTTCCTCTGAAGGATCTCTACCCAAGAGCCGGATGAAAAAATTTGCCCGGTCCAATTGCCAGGTCAAGCTGTCAATCTGTGTCAAATGAGTCGGATCTCGGACATAAGTCATCCAATCCATCATCATCATGGATCCAGGAACCATATCCCCCATGAACTGAGTGGTGCGGGTCTGGGCTCTAATGGTACGAGGGGACCACCAACGGTATAATGCATCCTGGGTAAGCGGACCCTCTAACAAAGTGTAGCCATCAATGCCCATTAATAGGATATCACTGACGGGCCACTGCACACAGGCCAATAATGCCTGACAAGAGGCAGGATCGATACACGAATCTCTCATGGGGTGCTCCTAATAGCACGCTCTCCTAAATAGAGCTCCCATCCTCCATTTGTGAAAAAAGGAATCCTACGGGTGGATATCACGTACTCGACACCAGTCGGGAATCCATCCTCTAATCCAATGGTCAAGTGTTACCCAGAGTAGGGAACCCAAGTGATGACATCAGCCGTCAACAACTCCAACTATAAGCGACAATGGGTGAAACCCTCAGCTACATGAACCTCCGCCAAAATAGAGTGATGCCATCGCCGTCCTCTTGGATAGGTCTCCAAACCTAGCACACTCATATGACGGAAACATGGGAGCCTCTCATAGGCCCAAAACTGCCAACACAAAGGCAAACATCTGCTGTTAGTGAACACTCTTAACTTGTATATGGGAAATCAAAAGAGAAATACTCACCAGCAGAAATGGGTAAAATCCTAACCAAGCCTCTGTCAAGCCCTGCGAACGCATGCGCATTCCCCTAAGGAAATAGGCAAAGCTGTAGGAGCCCCAATCATATTCTCCAATACGGTCCACCTCCCGAGTGGCACTAATCAAAGCGAATAACACCATGGAAGAGTTGTCTGCTATGAAACAACCCCTGATAATAATTTGGAACAATCGCCGAAGAATGTGATCCCTGACTCTCATATCAGTGGGCATGGGCTCACTCAATAACCCACTCATAGCATCTACGCGCAAAGGACCTATACGAACTGTCCTACCCTTGAGCGCTTCAGCTGAAACTCCCAACAAGGATCTAACGACAGTCAGGGTAATATTCACCGTATATGGCACTAGCGCCCCTCCAAACTCCATACCGGTGATAAACCGCCAATCCATCAGCGTCATCATCACCTCACAATCAAACAAATGGAGCGATTGAGTCTGGTGAAACCAGCGCTCAGACAACACCCTGAGATAACCCTAGGGACAACAACGGGGTAGAATGATAAAGAACGCCCCAACCATGTATAATACCTCAGTAATCTGGATGCAGAGCCTAATACAGGGAGTGTATGCTGAATTAGTTCCCTTGAGGCTGTGTAAAGCCAGGAACCTACATCAAATGCAAATCAAGAATCAGAATCCTTGCTCCTCATCAATACAAAAAAGGAAGATCAAACCCAGCTTTTACCTCGTTTGCATGCAAGTAAACCGAGGGGTGGAGACTCAAATCACCCAGAAGATCTGGAATAGCCACCTGAATGCCCAGAAGATCCCTATGGGGAACATTAGCTGCAGGAGCAGAAGCCGCAACTGGTACATCTTCCTCGTCGTCTCGACATCCCAGAAGACGTCAACTGGATAGACGGATCACCGCCTCGCCATTGAGACGACATTTGTCGGTGACCGAACAGGGTCGAGGCACTTTAGAAGCCCTCCTCTGCACACCTGAAGTGGTCTTACGGGAACTAATAGGTAAATTTGGGTGCATATATATCTGAACACAAGTCTCCAAATCACATCAGAAAGGGTGTGGTAAATTCTAACCTGGAGCTTTTTAAATGCATTTTATGACTACATGCATACATGCATTACTTTAACATACGCCTACAGTAGAGTTAAAAAATGCATGTCTACCCAATGCCTAGACTTTTGAATTTTTTTTGCTAGAGTCTCCTTTGTAAAAATGACTATCCACATGTACATAGGCATGACTAGGTGGCCATGCAATAGCACACCTACCCACTATAACATTCCAGAATTTTAATTGTAATATTAAATATTTATTGAATTATATAAATATTTAATGGATGTGTTTATCGTTAAATAAATATTTGTTTAATTGATTTGATTTTATTTGGTTAATTATTTGTTAAATATATAATTAATGAGTTAAGGAAATTATTATTATATTAACATTTCAATTTGATGGTTAATTATTTGTATTAAGTTATGTGATTAAATGATGATTTATTTAATTAATTGTTATTTGAATTAATTAAATTTAGTATGAAAGCTTGATTAAATAAAGTGTGATAAATAACTATATTATAAGGAGTTATTAAAATAAATTAAAATAGTTTTAATTTAGTTTTATCCAAACAAGGTTCAAGGATATTAATTCTTTAAATTTAAAGGGGTTTTGCCAAACAAGCCTTATGGCTTTTGGATTTCTAATTTTTGAATTTAAATAAAATAAATAGAATAAATAAAATATAATTAAAATAGTATATATAATATATTTATAATTTTATATGTTTATGGCATGAGGCTTATTATGGGTGTGGCGCCCCCAAAATTAGGTATACATCACCCATCTTGAGTCGCCAGATAGATACGTAGATGTAATTCAAATACAACTTAATAATACAACTGTCGTGTACAATACGACAAAACATAAACTGTGAGTTTGAATAAAAATATTGTTTACTAGAGAGTATACAAACTCAATGGAGACCTCATTACATTTATTATCACACTATTTTACAGAATAGTGAGGACTACTAATGCACCATCTAGGACCAAAGACTCTTGTTCTCGACTAGTCCCCTTACGTTTTCATTTCAAGAGAACGGTGAAAGAAAGGGTGAGCTCAACTAGCCCAAGAAGAAATATTATGACTAAGATAATGCGAATAAATTATCATTAGCCTTAAACGATGTTAAAGCGATACAATATAACAAACATCAAGTTTAACTGCAGTGAAACAAGCAATCCATTAAAAGATTCTAGTAGAGAATAAAATCTACTATCTTTTATGATTTAAAAGGTTTTTCATCACTTTTATCGCTGGAACTCAGCTTAATAAATAATTCACATCATCGAATCACCCCTGCACTACGGTCAAGGATATTCTTTAGTATCACGACCACAATTATCCATGCACTACGGGCCAAAGATAATTGTGTTTTCATCAACGGTCCTGATCATGCCAAAAAATAATTCATCTTTGCACCCTTGGCCGAAGAGAATCCATAGCCATAATCATACCAAAAACTGTCCATCAATGCATTACGGGTCAATGAGGACTTTTTCCACATCATTTGTAACATTACGATCATGATTATACCGAATAATCCCTGGTCATAATCATACCAAGTCCATCTATGCACTACAGGCCACAGATGACTTTTAACATAATATAAACATGAGGATGCTGACAATGATATAGGAATTCAATAAAACAAGTTCAAGAATTAAATTATCCAGCAACTAATAACGTCCAAATTGTCAACATGATACTTCTTTGTAGAGTAAAATTCAAGAATGCTCAGAAGAATATTTTCATTAAAAGATACTGGATGAAGCGCAAATATCAAGGATATTCTACAAGTTTTATGGAGAATAGAAGTTAAAACTTTAACCAACCGAGTATAATAAAGAATGGAATAACAAAAGAAATCACCATGCATGCGGTACTGCCGCGCATGACGAGTTATTCAATAGAATACTAAATAACGGAACAAAGCCGGACAAAATTTTGCACCGACAAGATGTTCCAAGCGAGAATAATAATAAAAGGCGGAACCGGTCCCGGCGTAAACGCATACGACAAGATATTCCAAGCGAGAATAATAAAAAGGCGGAATCAGTCCGACGGCGTAAAAGCGCTGTGAGCGAGGATATTCCAATGAGAATAATAAAAACGGAATAATAGAAGAATGTCACCAAGTATAGGGTAGCCCGCGTATACAGGTTATTCCAACAGAATAATAAAGAATGTAATAACAGAAGTTCTCTTCAGGAATACAAAAGAAATAATATTCCCAACCTTAGAAAGAGGAGTACTAGATATAGAAGTAGTGAAGTAGCAGAACACTTTTCTTCTTTTTCTCTATAGTTTCTCTCTCTAGAGTTTCAGTGAATTCGTAAGAAATAATGAATGAATGAGCTTCTATTTATAGAAAAATGGATTGCATAGTAACTAACTCATGAACGGTCCAGATTGATTTACTTTAATCTGACGGTCCATATTTAAAGAAAAATCTTTTAAATAAAATATAATATATTCTATTTATAATCTAATAAAACGAATAACTTTATAAAAGATTTTACTATACAAACACTATGCAGGCACTATGCATATACTATGCATAATAAAATATAATATATTCTAATTATTGTCTAATAAAACAGATAACTTTATAAAAGTATTCTGTTTTATATAAAAAGATTTTACTATGCAAAATACTATGCTAATACTATGCAACACTATGCATAATAGAATATAATATATTCTATTTATAGAATAGCTTTATAAAAGTATTCTGTTTTATATAAAAAGATTTTCTGCATTATTACATTAATAATACCAATAAACAAAACTGAGTGACTTATCACGTAAGCATCAATAATCAATCTGGCGTCTTCTACTATGCAATCACGCCAGACATCGCATTACTTTTAACACCGGGTGTTTCAACATTTAACGGTAAAACTTCCGCCGTTATTTTCATAAAATATTTTTGTCGTTTTCTCAATCCGACAATGATTCTGTTGTGGGGTCCACCAATGATTATACCGTCGTACGGATATTCCCGACAAAAAGAATATTCCCTGACCAACAGAATATTATACAATAACTTGCACACTTTATAAATACTACCCACAACTAATACATTATATCAAATCCACACCATAATATTAAAAAAAATTATTTCGAAAAAATTAAATCTTTATTCATAAAATTCGGGGTTTCACAATGGCCATATCAGTTTTGTATCTTTGTTATTACGCATTATAGCTATCAGTTGTTTTACGAATTCTAATTACTAAGCCTAAGAGAGCAAAACACTGAAAGTTCAGAGAGTTGAGAGAATTGTGAGAGAACTTAAGCAATTTCTGTCAATTTTAGCAATTATTACAAGAGTTAGCAATGATTAACAAGCTATTTGAAGGTATTTTATCTAACCTTTGTATATATATATATATATATATATATATATATATATATATGTATATACATATATGAAATTACGTCAAAGCTTTGTTTGTGTTTTGTGAAATCAAAATTTGTGAATTGTGGATAGATACTTGGTAATTGTGATGATACATGCTTATGATGCTAGAGTTATGTTTAAAACAAGAAATTTGTATGCTAATTTCATTTTGACAGTAGAAAATTTTGACAATATATGTATTCTTTGTATGGCTTAGGTAAGTACCAATTTTGATGATCAATTCTTATGTTAAATTGTAAATTTAAGCTTGATTATGTTAGTTCATTAAGAAATGAGCATAACGTAATTTGAATGGAGTGATTTGGCCAAGTATTGAATTCACAGTGATGATTTTTAAAATGAATATCAAAAATTGGGTTTTATATGAAAAACTTGGAATTTGAGAAATTAAAATAGTTAGAAGTGTTGTTAAATTGTTTTAATTGATGAAAAATGTTAGCAATCATGTTTATGATATTTTTATATTTATCTTACGTGTTAATTTCACTGTTTGGTGGGTGAAATTCGTGTTAGTTTAAAAACAACAACTGTTCATGCCGAGTTTGCCTCTATTCGTGCATTAATTGAATGACAGCAGGTTAAAGGTTAAAAGCTAGCAATTTACTTATTTATGTAAATTGTTGTGCTACAAACCCGATATGAAGCAGAGTAACTAGCCTTCTGCTGCAGACCTTGGAGAAACCTTACCACTTGGTCTAAGGTTATGGTTAAGCGTCATACACATAGTAAGAAGGTTAAAACAGAACTATGATATGTAATCGATAAATTCAAAGCTTGAATGATTAGTAAGTGATGAATGTGGTATATTAAGACTTAGTGAGCATTAGAATAGTAAACATGTGTTGTGAAGGTTAACACTTATAATTTCTGATATTTGCATGGTATCTTAAGACTTGTTCTAATATAACAAGTTTAGTAGCTAGTAATGCGGGTTATATTGAAAAGTGAATATTAGTATGTCTAATAGATGTTGTGGTTTTAATACTGTGTATAGGTGAACGTGAGTTTTAATATTTTAGCTTACACTCGAGGCAAGTTTTCTAACTCAACACTTTCGTTGAGTTAGTTCTATTATTACATTGTGTAACTTCATTCTTTTGATTGAGCAAGTTTCTTGTATCTAGTTATTAATAATGATGCAAGTTCCAAAAATCTCATCTATTACATTGAGCATGTTTTAATTCTAAATTATTGGAATTCTAATCATTTTTGACTTACTCTAACTTGTTTATAGTTAAACAAGTTTCTTTAGTTTATTCTTTTACAATAAATGTTCTTGAACCTTAATTCCTCGTGTTGAATGGTTCAATCACTTTGTATATTTTATTACCATGTGAAGTAAGCATTGTTTCCAGCTTGCTATCAACTAATGCATGTTCGGTAACTAAAATTCTAATTTGACAAGATTATGGACCTAACTTATTATTGTTCTAGCCAAGGTTTATCATTTCTTTATTTTGATCAATACTTATGCTCTCTAGTTATTTCAAGCATGAGTCTAGAATATAGTCAGTTCACCTATGATTCTCAAATGTTCTAAGTTATGTTGTTATTAAACAACTATTGTGTTATCAAGCATTGTTGATTCAACTAGTTCCCTAGTTGATGATCGTTAAACTTCAAATTACCCTTGAAAGCTTATCCAAACCAAACTTTCTTTGAGTGCGGACTTGTACTCTAAATCTTGAGATGAACAACCCTATTTTTAGGGGTTTACGCTTAAGCGTTGAAATGTTTATGCACAATACATTTATGCGAATGATTGATCCCCCTAAATGCGTGGAGTCCTTATAGTCATATTTATTAAAGTTAAAGTTAAAGTTGAAAGATTACTTATAACTGTGGACATGGTTCGTGGTCATTAGACCCTCAGTAGTATGTTTCAGAATGTTAATAGAACATATCATTCAGTTCTATTGATCCTATTATTTGGCAAATGTTGTAATGTTAATAGGTCATATCATTCAGTTCTATTGAGCCTATTATTTGGCAAATGTTGTAATGTTAATAGAACATATCATTCAGTTCCATTGAGCCTATTATTTGGAAAATGTTGTAAAGTTATTTATTCTTATTTCAAGTGAGCTTTGTTTGCTCACTCTTGCATAGTTATATACTTATTGCAGATATGGTTGAGAAGGTTAATAAACCTATAACTAGCAAAGGAAAGGGAAAAATGTATAAGTGATGAAGACTTGTAATTTTGTTATATCATTATGATGATAGACTTTTAATAATGATGTGATGTAATAATTTAATTTCCACATTTGAATGATTGTAATTAAAGGTTAGATAACCTGGGAGATAGTTTTATTAACGTAATCCTGTATGGGCAGGTTTTATTTTTTCAATTATATTATGATTGGGTAGTTAGATATGAATGTTTTGATTAAGTGAACACCAAATCTTGTGGAAAGGAAGTACCAGGATTTGGGGGTGTCACAAGTTGGTATCAAAGCCTTAGGTTATGAACCTTAGGTGGGGAAAAGCCTTAGGAAGTAACCTTTGAAACGATAGTGGTGATTAACTCTTATCAAGTTTTAAGGAAGAAGTAATAAAACACTTATGTGCTTATGTGTTTATAACTTATGTGTGCTCGTGAGTGTCGAGTAGTAATGATTAGTAATTAAAACTTAAAATTTTGTTGTCAGGATGACTAATGTCAGAGAATCCAGTCAGGCTAGGGAGGAGGGACCTCAGATGCCTATAGAGGAGGAGCCTCGTGATATTCAAGTTGTTTAGAACGACTCATCGCCATTTTTGAGTCGGCCAGTTGGTCACAATGGTTGAAGATGAGGATGATGATGTAGAGACGGATGAGGAGGATCCCGTTGAGTTGCCACAGGAGAATGAGGATGACGAGGACGAGGAGGAAGAGACTCCACTAACCTCGATAGCCGCTCGTATGTACGATGAAGTCTACGACCGTAACGTGGAACTTCAGGATACAGTCGAGGAATTGTAAGAGATAGTAGTTGAGAAACAGACTGCAATGACATATAAAGACGACGAGATCCAGGATTGTGAGGAATGACTGACTAATGTCGAGGAGAAGCTAGTACACACAGAAGGAGAGAAAGAACAACTGATTGAGGTGATCGCAGAACTGAAGAACAAACTGAAGGAAGAAACTACTAAGAGAGCAAGAGCTGAAGACGCATACGAGGAAGCTTTTCAATGAACCGAAATAGCAGCGACAGACGCACAGGCAAAGAGGATGAAAATGGAGGAGATGGATAAAGTATTTAACACCATGATCAATCAAGCTCAATATCGGGTCATGGGATATCCTATTCAGTTCGAGACGCTGCCATCATATGTGTTAGATCGTAGAACAATGTTTCATATCATGGATGAAGAACGTAGTAAGGCTAAGCAGTATCTTAGTAGAACATCGTAGTTGTTAGGCGATGAATAAAATGTTAAATAAATTATAAATCCCAAGTGCTATGAAACCTATGGGATATGATGATGATGTTGTCCTGAAACTTTTGTAGTTCAGGAAGGTTAATGTAAATAGCAGAGATGCTATCCTTTTAAAGAGATTATGAATAAATAAAAGTTATTATTTCATTCAAAGTGTTATGTGTTATGTGGTTATTTCTTTTGTGGAGGCAAGTTAAGTAGAACTTACTTAAAAGAGTTGAATAATAATCTAATGAGTGCATTTTTAAACAGAAAATGCCTCCCAGACGTCAACCACCATGACAAAGAACCACTGAAGGAACCAATAACGATAATGTTGATGCTAACCCCGTTCAACAGCTAGTGACGCTACCAACAAGAGCGTTGTAGAATCAACCACAGAACCAAGGAACAACGTTTAAGGATTTCAAGGCGGTTGGACCACCTGAATTCCGTGGGTCCATGAATCCAGTCGAAGCACAAACCTGGATTTTGGAGATAAAAAAGGTGTTCGATGTCGCTAGGGTAGGGGAAGATCAGAAGACTAATTTCGCAACATTCATGTTGAAAGCAGAGGCTAGTTATTGGTGGCAGGCCAATAAAACTCGTGAAGGGCTAGGGGTAATGACCTGGGATAAGTTTAAGGAAATATTCATCGAGACCTATTTCCCAAAAAGTTCAAAGAGTCCGCTAGAAGTGCAGTTTTTTGAACTAAAGCAGGGAACGATGATGGTATCTAAATATGCCGCTAAATTCAACGAGTTGGCAAGGTTTGCGCCGTATCAAGTCAGTACGGACGAGTGCAAGGCGAAAAGATTTGAACAGGGACTGAAGCCCTGGTTTTATTGTAGGGTTTCCCTGTTCCAGTTGAAGACTTTTGCAGAAGTGATGGAGAAAGAAATACTCGCTGAAGGTGGAGGCGAGGCAGTGACAAAGTTCAACTAAGAACAAAAGAAGAAGAAGAATGAGGCGGAGATTAAGAATGGAGGTGGTAGTGATGGAAACAACAACAACAATAATTTGAAGAGGAAGTGAAATGGAAGCGTGGGTACTGGAAACCAGCAGGGTAACCAACAAAACAAGAAGTTTGAAGCATGTGCTACATGCGGGAAGTTCCATAAGGGTGCGTGCTTGATGGGGAAACGAGTATGCTTCAATTGTGGCCAGGAGGATCATATCGCCCCAAATCGCACTCAACCTAAGAAGAATGTGTGCTTCACGTGCGGATCCAAGGATCACTTTGCTCGTGAATGCCCTAAGAAGAAGGCTGGAGAGACAACTAGAAGCAATGGAGGTAACAATGGAGGTACATGGTCCACTGCGGGACCTACAACATTAAACAAACCCACAATTAGAACTATTAACATGACTGTGCAAGATGTTGTGCAATCAAAGGATATGGTGTCAGGTATTATCCCAATCAATGATATTGATGCTTATGTAATATTTGATTCGGGTGCTACTTGCTCGTTTATATCTGATGAATTTGCTAAGAGGTTAGGATTTCCTAGTGAAGAACTGAATTTTCCTTTGAATATAGAAATTATGAATAAGGAGGTAATTCCTGTTAGATTCGTATATAAGAACTGTAGGGTGAACATTAAGGAGAATATCTTGATGGTAGATTTGATTCCGATTAAACTTGGAGAGTTTGATGTTATTTTGGGAATGGATTGGCTGTTCAAATATGGAGCGGTAATTGATTGCCAAAAGAAGTGTGTAAACCTTATGACCCCGTCAAAGGTAGTATTCTATGGTAGCAAGTCACCTAGACAAATGAAATGTCTGACGATTATGTAGGCCAAGAAATTGTTGAGTCAAGGCTGTGTAGGCTATTTAGCTTACATAGTCGACACTCAGAAAAAGAATGTAAAACTGGAGGAGATACCAGTGGTGAGGGAATTTGAGGATGTGTTTCCAGAGGATTTGCCAGGACTTTCGTCTGACAGAGAAATTGAGTTCGTGATCGACTTAGCGGCGGGGACAACACCGATATCGAAGGCCCCATACAAAATGGCTCCGGTAGAAATGAAGGAACTGATGGTGCAATTGCAAGAGTTGCTAGACAAGAAGTATATTCAACCAAGCGTATCACCGTGGGGAGCACCGGTGTTATTCGTGAAGAAGAAGGATGGGTCAATGCGTCTTTGAATTGATTATAGAGAATTGAACAAAGTCACTATTAAAAACAAATATCCATTACCAAGAATAGATGACTTGTTTGATCAGTTGAAGGGTGCTAAATACTTCTCGAAAATAGATTTGAGAAGTGAGTATCACCAATTGAAGGTGAGGAAGGAGGATATACCTAGAACGACATTCAGAACTCGGTATGGACATTACGAGTTTCTGGTGATGTCTTTTGGTTTAACCAATGCACCTGCTGCATTCATGGATTTGATGAATAGGGTGTTTAAACCATTCCTAGATAAGTTTGTAGTGGTATTCATCGAAGACATTCTGGTGTATTCCAAAACTCAAGAAGAACACGTGGAACACTTACGTTTAACATTGGAAACACTAAGAAAGGAAAAGTTGTACGCGAAATTCTCTAAGTGCGAATTTTGGCTAGATCGTGTACAATTTCTTGGGCACGTGATTGACAAGGATGTGATTTCAGTGGATCCGTCAAAAGTGGAAGCTGTAATCAATTGGGAACAACCAAGAACACCATCGGAGGTAAGGAGTTTCTTGGGACTGGCCAGTTATTATAGAAGATTTATTCAAGATTTTTCTAAGATAGCCACTCCGCTAACAAATTTGACAAGGAAAGCGGTAAAATTTGTTTGGACGGAGAAGTGTGAAGAGAGTTTTCAAGATTTGAAGAAGAAGCTAAGTGTGGCACTGTGTGTTGTCATTACCGGATAATCTGAGAAACTTTGTGGTGTTTAGTAATGCCTCACATAAAGGGTTAGGTTGTGTTCTTATGCAGAATGACAAAGTAATTGTGTATGCATCAAGACAACTGAAGGATTATGAGAAAGGTTATCTGACTCATGATTTGGAATTGGCTGCAGTAGTATTTGCTCTGAAGATATGGAGACACTATCTCTATAGAGAAAAATGTGAGATCTACACAGACCTTAAAAGTCTGAAGTATATTTTCACACAAAAGGACATAAACATGCGTCAAAGAAGATGGATGGAATTGATAAAAGATTACGATTGTGAGATCTTTTATCACCCGGGCAAAGCGAATGTGGTTGCAGATGCTTTGAGCAGGAAAGGTCGGGAGAAGTTGATGCTGATAACCACTCAGGAAGAGCTTATTTCAGCAATGACAAAGCTAGAGTTGGAAATTAAATTTCCAAAGGAATCCGATGAACGACTATTCTAGATAGATGCTAGTCCAACATTGGTGACAAAGTGAAGAGTGCTCAACTACAAGATAAAGAATGCGAAATGATCAAAGAGAAAGTGGTTGAGGGTAGTGATGTAAAATACAAGATCGATACCAAAGGACTACTACGGTTAGAGGAAAAAATTTGGGTTCCAGTAGTACCAGAGCTTAAAGACAAAATCTTGATTGAAGCACACAACACAAGATATTCGATTCATCTAGGAAGTACGAAAATGTATCAAGATTTGCGGCCACATTTTTGGTGGCCAAATATGAAAAGAGACGTTGCCGAATGTGTGGCAAAATGCTTGACATGTCAGAGAGTCAAGGCCGAGCATCGAAGACCAAGCAGATTACTTTAACCGTTAGAAATACCGGAATGGAAGTGGAAACACATCACAATGGATTTTGTGGTGGGCATTCCAACTACTCAGAGAGGATGCGACGCGATTTGGGTGATAGTGAACAGAATGACAAAATCAGCGCACTTTTTACCAATAAAGATTAGGTTCAATCTTGATCAGTTTGCAAGGTTGTACGTTAAAGAGATCATTTCGAGGCATGGAGTGCCAGTGTCAATTGTATCAGATAGAGATCCGCGATTTATGTCAAACTTCTGGAAGAGACTACAAGAATGTATGGGAACACAATTGCGAATGAGTACAACATACCATCCGCAAACCAACGAGCAAAGTGAACGAACAATCCAAACGTTGGAAGATATGCTGAGAGCATGCATCATGGATTTCAAAGGAAGCTGGGAAGAACATTTACCGTTGGTGGAATTCACCTACAACAACAATTACCACGCGAGCATCGGCATGCCGCCTTACGAGGCATTATACGGCAGAAAGTGCATAACTCCACTGTGCTGGGATGAAGTAGGTGAACGCCAATTGTTAGGACCAGAACTGGTACAACAAACTACTGAGGTTGTCAAACTCATCAGAACAAGATTGGTAGTAGCCTAAGACAGATAAAAAAAATATGCCGATCAACACAGGAAGAATCGCGAATTTGAAGTAGGAACTTTCGTTTTCCAATAAGTTTCTCCTTGGAAGAGGAAATTCATTTTGGCAAGAAAGGAAAGCTTAGCCCAAGATTTATTGGACCTTTTGAAATACTACAAAGAGTGGGGGAAGTGTCTTATGAGGTAGCTCTACCTCCAGAGTTGGAAAACATTCATAATATTTTTCATATTTCGGTGTTACGACCGTATAAACCCGATTACAAGCACGTGATCGAGTACGAACCATTGCAATTCGATAAAGATTTGTCTTATGAAGAGATTCCTATCCAGATAATTGACAGGAAAGAACAAGTGCTCGAAATAAAGTGATACCTTACGTGAAGGTGATATGGAGAAAACCTGATGTCGAAGAAGGCGTGGGAACTCGAAAGTTGAAATGATGAAACCTGAGTTATTTGTTTATTCTATGTCTTCGATTTTGGGGACAGAATCTTTGTAAGTAGGGAAGAATGTGGCGATTTGATTGTTTGAATTGTGATTTTGAGGATATAATCCTTTTAAGGAGGGAATGATGTAACATTCCAGAATTTTAATTGTAATATTAAATATTTATTGAATTATATAAATATTTAATGGATGTGTTTATCGTTAAATAAATATTTGTTTAATTGATTTGATTTTATTTGGTTAATTATTTGTTAAATAAATAATTAATGAGTTACTGAAATTATTATTATATTGACATTTCAATTTGATGGTTAATTATTTGTATTAAGTTATGTGATTAAATGATGATTTATTTAATTAATTGTTATTTAAATTAATTAAATTTAGTATGAAAGCTTGATTAAATAAAGTGTGATAAATAACTATATTATAAGGAGTTATTAAAATAAATTAAAGTAGTTTTAATTTAGTTTTATCCAAACAAGGTTCAAGGATATTAATTCTTTAAATTTAAAGGGGTTTTGCCAAACAAGCCTTACGACTTTTGGATTTCTAATTTCTGAATTTAAATAAAATAAATAGAATAAATAAAATATAATTAAAATAGTAAATATAATATATTTATAATATATATGTTATATGTTGTAACTGATGAGGCTTATTATGGCCATATCAGTTTTGTATCTTTGTTATTACGCATTATAGCTATCAGTTGTTTTACGCATTCTAATTACTAAGCCTAAGAGAGCAGAACACTGAGAGTTCAGAGAGTTGAGAGAATTGTGAGAGAACTTAAGCAATTGTGAGAGAACACTGAGATTAACAAGCTATTTGAAGGTATTGTATCTAACCTTTGTATTATATATATATATATATATATATATATATATATACATATATGAAATTACGGCATAGCTTTGTTTGTGTTCTGTGAAATCAAAATTAGTGAATTATGGATAAATACTTGGTAATTGTGATGATACATGCTTATGATGCTAGAGTTATGTTTAAAACAAGAAATTTGTATGCTAATTTCGTTTTGATAGTAAATTTTTTTGACAGTATATGTATTCTTTGTATGGCTTAGGTAAGTACCAATTTTGATGGTCAATTCTTATGTTAAACTGTAAATTTAAGCTTGATTATGTTAGTTCATTAAGAAACGAGCATAACGTAATTTGAATGGAGTGATTTGGCCAAGTATTGAATTCATAGTGATGAATTTTAGAATGAATATCAAAAATTGGGTTTTATATGAAAAACTTGGAATTTGAGAAATTAAAATAGTTAGAAGTGTTGTTAAATTGTTTTAATTGATGGAAAATGTTAGCAATCATGTTTATGATATTGTTATATTTATCTTACGTGTTAATTTCACTCCTTCGTGGGTGAAATTCGTGTGTCGATTAGGCTAAAAAAGAATCGCTCATGCAAAGTCGCTTCTCTGTTCATGCACCAGTCTTGAAATTGCTTATTTGGTGCCAAGGCTAAAATTGCATTTCTTATTTGGCATGAGAGCTAAAAATTAAGAATGTTAAGTAGCCTGACTTCTTTGTGTGTGTGGCGCAATTGCGCCATACTAATCGATACGAAGCACAACATGTAACGTCGACGAATTTGAAACTCCTTATTAATTAAATATGTGATTTAATTTTTGATGAGTTAGCTATGTGAATTTATGAAATGATTAAAGGGAGTCACTAATAATTATTTAAATTAGTGGACTAACCCTAAGAGTTTGATATCAAGAACTGTTGGGATTTTTAATGTTTAAATATTCAATTTATTTGAATATGGTGGCAAAAGCTTATTTATATTGATTGATTTCAATTGTGAGTAATTAATTGATAATATGTTGATTTATAATTACTATGACTAAATATTAATTAATGAGTACAATGTGATTATTTATTTTCTTGATTAATTTGTGCAATATAGTAAACCTTTATTATATGGTAGTTAACTATATATTTTATATAGTACAAGGTGATACATTAATATGTCTATATATTATATATATATATAGACTATATAGTAAGAGTTATTTGCAATCATGTGAGTTGCATAATAATATTGTTATATGTATGTGCATTACTAGATACCTTGTAATTGGGAAATACATTGTATGCCCTTTTAAATTATTATACCCTATGTTATATGAAATAAATTGTGTAGACATATTTATAACCAAAGTTTGTATTATGTGCATATTTAGTATAAGCCAAATGTTGCATTTCATTATTTGCAAAATGTTGAGGATTTCTCTTGTCCCATAATAAGAGTTCCATTTCTTTCTTATACGTGAACAAGCTAGCAAGCCTAGCCTACCTTCATCTCAATTTCACCATACTAGAGCAATAAGTGGACGGGGAGTGGGATTCATGAGTGAATCACCAACTCTCACCAACTCTCTCTTAACCCTTGGGCATTCTTGAAAGCCAATGGTTTGAATTGTGAGGTAATGACATTATCTAGATAATCAATCTCCTATAAATAATACCTTCACCTTCCTTATTGCAATTGCTAAGAATTAGTTGCTAAGGAGCTTGTAAGGAGTGAGAGTATTGCAGCTCAATTGTCTCAAGAGGTATGAAAATCCTAATTTATGTTCTTAGTTGAGTTTTGTTAAGATTCTTTGAATTAAGCATGAATTGGTTGTTAGTTGATTTGGGTTATGTTTCTTAGTGTTGTATATGCTCATAAGTGTGTTGGGTTATGTTAGAAGAAATGTTGTAAGGATTTTTGCATGATGGGTTCTTTGAAGCGCAAAATGCAGTCTGCTTACTATCTTTGATGCAGTAACGCCGCGCATGCACCTTATTTGTACTAGAAGGTGCAATGACGTTACTGTAACCAAAAAATCATTTCATCTCCACTTGCGCAATTGATGCCTCTATTGTCTAAGTGTGTGCATGAATTATACTTAGCCTATAGATCGATTCTTTGGTTTTGTTTGTGCTATGTGTTGCTAACTTGGTATCATGACTTAGATACATGCCTATAAAGGAGTATAACATGATATATAAGCTTTCATATATGGTATGAAGTAATCAACTCGGATTAGTAAGGAAGTTATAGCAAAACTTAAAATTTTCAAAACTAACCTTGTGGAAAACTTGTGTTCACGAGTTCTGAACTTAGTGACTCATAAACATAACTAAGTTGGAACCTAAATGAACATGATATGTGATTCATAGATGTTGTATCCATGACCAACTTGATAAGCTTCGTGCTAGAACTTATTTTGAAAAGAATAGATTGGTTAAGGCTAATGATCATGAATGCTAAGAGTTATAGTTTCTGATTTTGAAAAGAGATTATTATAACTTATTTACTTATGATAAAGGTTTTAGACTTGTCTTACATGTGTTGGGTTGCATCATTAGTGCTAAAATGATTTCAAGGACAACCTCGAACATGTTTTCAAACTTAAGTTGTATATTATATGAGTACTTAGATACTAGTGTTGTAAGATGTCATGTTATGGCTATAATGCTCCTAAACATGATTCATATGTATTATGCATGATGATTACATGACCTTCTTATATTTGAATGACATATAAACTGTAAGTTAAACTTGTGGCAATGAACTTAAGTATGATCATGTGGTATATGTGAAACTCTAACATGTATGTGTGTTAAACTATATGTGTAATTAGTGTGTTAGAGTTAGACTGAAGTCAGGAGAGCAAAGCCCAACCTTGAGTGCGGCTAAGGGACAGTAGCAGAACAAGCGCCATCCCTAAGTTTAAACTAAAGTAGCAATTGCGCCATCCTGTGATCTTGCCAAGATTCTATTTTGGTTTTAAGTTTCAAGGCATGCTTATATGATTTCTTTACCTTGTAATATATGACCAATATGCTATATAATGTGTTGAGTAGCATGCTATGTGACTACTTGATTGTTGTTAGTCTGGACACATACTAGTTTATACATACTAATTGAAATGATCGACTTGATAATGTTAGGTCGTTTCAACGCAAGTAATTAAAGCTAGATTTATATTGTAGCTGAGCAAACAGGCAAGTTTCTTAATTCTTACTCTTTTATTTGAGTAAGTATCTAAATTATCCTTTACGTTGTGCAAGTATCTAAACCTTACGCACTACCCTTATTTTGTGCAAATAGGTATATGTTTATGCAAGTTCCTTGAACCTTACTTTTGTTAAGCAAGTTTCCCTAAACTTACCCTAAATTATATTGAGCAAGTATCCAAATTTATTATGTTGCAAGTTTCCTAACTTACACAACTTTGAGTTTGTGAAAGTTTTCCTATCCTTCTCATATTGCATTGAGCAGGTTATTGTTGAATTAAAAGTTATTCATTTAATCTTGAATCTTTTTTCCAAGCATGCTATTAAGTGGTTTAATTTCCTTACAATTATTCCACATCGATATTATTGATATTCGCACTTAGTGCACTTGAGTTCGTACAGTCTTGCACTTGTACATCATTTAAAGTTCAATAATTCATGAACTGTGGTAAATAGAGTTACGAACCTTTGTCCAGTCAGACAAGCCTATGAAGTTTTATAAAAGCTATCCAAACCAATTGATGGTAAGGATTCTTAGACTGAAAAACACCCCTCTTATGATAGGGGAGTACCCCAGGTATCTATTATAAGATACAATAGAGCAGATTTAAATGTTATGCATATACATGGTGTACGCGAGGCTGATCCCCTCAAGTGCTTATTCTGTAGCCAGTAACCAAAGGGTCAATTAGCTATTGATTCCATTGGAGTGTCATAGTTCAAAGTCTACTTGACTAGCAGTTATTCTAAAAGCAATCATTACCTTTGCTTATAATATTCATATTGTTGAATCCTTCAGATATTCATATTGTTGAATTCATTGTCAGATATTTTCCATTCATCATGATATATCCTTATTGTTGTATTTAAACTTGTTAAGCAAACTTGTTGCTCATCCTTGCTATATCATGAATTATATTGCAGCTAAGCCCGAGACCTCAGGAAAGGACAAGGGTAAAGAAAAGATGTAGGATAGTCGCTAGGAGCAGACTTTACTATATGTCTAGTTTAAATTATTGTTATGTAATGTGAACCCTAATTATTAATTTAGGGTATGTTTGTAAGATTGTATTAAGGTTATCGAATCTTGGGAGTAGTAACACCTTTTGAATGAACGACGTACATTTATTATATTCTGCATTTTAGTTATCGTATGTTGTTTAGAGGTGGATGTCAGTATTTTATCGTGATGACTGAACCGGGGTCAGAGGACCCGGATTTGGGGGCGTCACAGGTTGGTATCAAAGCCTAGGTTATAAACGTTAGGAATGCGATACCTAGGTTATAACCTTAGTAGAAAAGTCAAGTAGAGTATGTAAGTGATGGGTTGGGGAAATCCATCGAGTTTTCTTGTGATATTGAAGTGGTTTATTTAAATCAAAATGATTGATAGACGTCTTAAACTTCTTAATGCTAACATGGATAGCATATCACATAAAGCCTAATTGGTTCTTCCTTTCCTTAGATCATGCCGCCTAGGAGACTTCAGCGGAATCTTAGGGAGGAAGGATCTGTTAACAATTGTGGAGGGGAAAATGTTGATCCAATGCAGAACTTCATTAACCTGTTAACTGAGGCAATGTAAAACAGACCCCTGCCAGCAGCAGGGCAGCCATGACATCACTTGGCTAGCTTTAACGACTTTAAATTGGTAGGACCACCAAAGTTCCGGGGAACCTTGGATCCAATTGAAGCCCAGACATGGATAGAGGAAATAGAGAAGGTGTTTGAGGTCGCATGAGTGGCCGAAGAATAGAAGACGAGTTTTTCCACTTTCATGATGAAGGACGAAGCTAATTATTGGTGGAAAGCCAATAAGGGCCGAGCAGACGAAGGAGTTATTCCTTGAGATATGTTTAAGGAGCTATTCCTTGAGAATTACTTCTCAGAGAATACGCAACAGGATATGGAAGTTAAGTTTCTGGAACTGAAGCAAGGTAGTAAGACTATCGCAGAGTATGCGGCAAGATTTAACGAGTTGGCTCGATTCACGTCACATCAAGTTGACACGGAGGCCAGGAAGTCAAGGAGGTTCGAATTAGGACTGAAACCATAGGTGCAGAAAGTAGTGGCTATATTAAAGATTAAGACTTACTCTGATCTTTTGGAAAGGGCTATCATTGCTGAAGGAGACAATGAAGCCATTGCTCGATTCAAACAAGAGAAGAAGACCGGTCAGGATGGTTAGAAAGAGGGAAGCAGCGGAGGCAGCAACCCCAACAAGTGTAAATGGATGGAGAGCCAATCCTCTGGAGGCAATAAGTCCGGAGAGGAGGCTAAGAAAAGTATGAAGTGCAACAACTGTGGGAGGAGTCACTCGGGGGAGTGTATGAAGGGAAAGAGTGTTTGTTATCGTTGTGGACAACCGGGGCACATGGCTCCTCAGTGTTTCCTCGTGTCACCAGTTCAAATCTTGTTCCTGGCACATGATTAATTTGTATGAGTTTAGTTTCTATTCTACAAATTAATTGATATGAATCGACATACATATTCAGTAATAGTCATACTACATACTTTTATCCATCCCGGTCTTTAGAGATATACCCCATCTATTTTATAGAATAAGCAGAAGGGAGGATGTTTCTCGTGTGGAGCCACAGACCATCAAATCAAGGATCTTAGAAAGAAAAGGCGTCGCATTAAGCGACAATCACAACAACAACAACAATGGACTAAACAGTGGAGGGCCAACCAGTCAAGCTAATAGACCAATGGCACAAACGTTCAACATGACCGTACTGGAATCTAAGGACGTGGTGTCAGGTATCATTCCGATCAATGATATGGATGCATACATGTTATTTGATTCGGGTGCTACCTTTTCTTTTGTTTCTGAAGAATTTGCTAAACAGTTAGACTTACCCCGTGAGAGATTAGAACAACCTATGAACGTAGAAGTAGCAAACAAGGAAATTATTCCCGTAGAATACATTCATAGGAATTGTTATGCCGACTTACGAGGATTTAAGCTCAGAGTGGAGTTGATACCGATTCGTTTGGGGGAGTTCGATGTAATCCTTGGAATGGATTGGTTATCGGTTCACGGAGCAGTTATAGACTGTAAGAAGAAGTGTGTATACCTTAAGATTCCGAATAAGTCAAAGGTGGTATTTTATGGTAGTAAATCGCCGAGACATTCTCATTGTCCGACGATGGTGCAACCTCAGAGATTGCTTAGGAAGGGTTGTATAGGTTATTTGGCTCACATAATTAATACTCAACGAGTCGAGGGTGAACTGAGTCAGATATCTATTGTAAGGGATTTCGTTGATGTTTTTCCAGACGAGATTACGGGATTGCCACCGGATAGAGAGATTGAGTTTGTCATTGATTTGGCACCAGGGACAGCGCCGGTATACAAAGCGCCGTATCGTATGGCACTGGTAGAGATGAAAGAGCTAATGACTCAATTACAAGAGTTGTTAGATAAGGGATACATTCGACCGAGCGTATCACCGTGGGGAGCACCAGTCTTATTCGTAAAGAAGAAAGATGGGTCGCTAAGACTTTGTATCGACTACCGAGAGTTGAATAAGGTCACCATTAAGAACAAGTACCCATTGCCCAAGATAGAAGATTTATTTGATCAGTTGAAGGGGGTAAAGTACTTTTCAAAGATTGACTTGAGAACCGGTTATCACCAACTGAAAGTGAGGCCGGAAGACATTCCAAAGAAGGCATTCAGAACTCGGTATGGACACTTTGAGTTTCTGGTAATGTCATTTGGATTGACGAATGTGCCAGCAGCATTTATGGATTTGATGAACAGAGTATTCAAACAGTATTTGGATAAGTTTGTTGTTGTATTCATAGATGACATACTTGTGTATTCAAAGACGGAGGAAGAACACGCCGAGCATTTTTGGATAGTGTTGGAGACATTAAGAAGGGAGTAGCTGTATACAAAATTCTCCAAGTGTGAGTTTTGGTTGCAGAGAGTGCAATTTTTAGGGCACGCTATCGATAAAAATGGTGTTTCAGTGGATCCAACGAAGGTAGAAGCGGTTATCAATTGGGAGAAGCCGAAGACGCCGACAAAAATCCAGAGTTTCTTAGGATTGGCGGGATACTATCAAAGATTTATTTGGGATTTTTCTAAGTTAGCATCGTCATTGACCAATCTTACCAGAAAGACAGTTAAGTTCGTTTGGTCAGAGAAGTGCGAAGAGAGTTTCCTAGAATTGAAGAAGAGGCTTAGTCAAGCACCCATGTTAGCCTTACCAGACAACACGGGAGGGTTTATAGTGTATAGTGATGCGTCACACAAGGGTCTTGGTTGTGTACTGATGCAACACGACAGGGTCATTGCTTACGCTTCACGTTAGTTGAAAGATTATGAGAAGGGATATTCGACTCATGACCTAGATTTAGTAGCAGTAGTTTTTTTCTTAAAGATCTGGAGGCATTATTTGTATGGCGAGAAGTGTGAGATATATACGGATCACAAGAGTCTGAAGTATATCTTCACACAGAGAGAGTTAAACATGAGGCAACGCCGATGGTTAGAATTGATCAAAGATTATGATTGTGAAATTATGTACCATCCAGGTAAAGCAAATGTAATGGCAGATGGCTTGAGCAAAAAAGGCAGAGAGAAGTTATTAAAGTTGACCATTCAAGAAGAATTGGTGAAAGATTTTGAACGACTAGACTTGGAAATTAGGTATCCGATGGAGACCGACGAGCAATTATTTACAGTGACAGCGAGCCCGACTTTATTGGATAAGGTTAAAGAGGCACAAGAAAAGGACGAAGATTGCAATAACATCAAGAAGCGATTGACTGAAGGTGAGGAATTGAAATTTAAGGTTGATAGCACTGGACTGCTAAGATTTGAAGGAAGAAATTGGGTACCGTTAGTACCAGAACTGAGAGAAGAGATTTTGCAAGAAGCGCACAATACGAGATATTCGATACACCCAAGAAGTACGAAGATGTACCAAGATTTGCGTCACCACTTATGGTGGCCAAACATGAAGAGACAGGTTGTGGAATGCGTAAGTAGATGTCTAACTTGTCAGAGGGTCAAAGCAGAGCACCAACGACCAAGCGGGTTATTACAACCATTAGAGATTCCAGAATGTAAATGGGAGCACATCACAATGGACTTCGTGGTGGGACTTCCGACAACGTAGAAAGGGCACGACGCTATATGGGTGATTGTAGATCATCTTACTAAGTCAGCTCAATTTTTGCCGATCAAGATTATGTATAGTTTGGACCAGTTAGCCAAATTATATGTCAAGGAAATTATCTCGAGGCATGGGGTGCTGGTATCTATTGTATCAGATAGAGATCCATGATTCACATCAAACTTCTGGAAGAATCCGATAAGTAGGTTTTATACCTACTTGTCCGATATCTATTACTTGAATTATTTGCTTAATCTCATATTTCATAGTTACTTTTCATACATTTTATGTTATTTTGTAGGCGATGACACAACATTGGCATGAAGAAGCAAGGGAAAGAATTCGTACATCTTTTGGACTAAAATACGCAAGCAAATGCAAGAAGGGAATATTGAAGGACTTTTAACATCAAGTTGGATGCATGTTCTTGGCTTGGAACTTAGATTTTATGGTAGCTCTACTTCTTAGCTTTCTGGAACATCTTGAATCGTCCCAATCGGAGTTTGGATGCGAGAGTTATGGCCCTTTTATCAACGAAGATCAAAGCTAAGAGTTGTCATGCTTGCCATTTACACAACATCTACTTCAAGCTCAATTTCCGCCTTGTTCCAGTCTGAATATGTCAATTGTTAAAGAATAAAAGTTGTATATCTCGTCGATATTTTACCAAAAGACGTCGCAGCAGAAAAGTAACACATGTTTTACCAAAAGACGTCGCAGTGAGAAAAATAGGCAACATGGACCGCACTATAGGGGAGCTTAGCGACATGATTTTTCGCCGCCATAGCGGCATGATCCACGAGAATGTAATGGCTTGGGACAATGTTGACCGCGCTTTAAGCGGGAAGACAAATTGATTATGGTTATTTGATGTCCAATTTGAGCTAGAATAGGATTCTTAGTTGCCTAACTTGCTAGGGTATCCATTAGAACTATAAATACATGAGGAGAGACATAGAAGAAGGGGGAGATAGGCTAGTTTTGGAGGATTCAATTAGATTAGATTATAGTAAATTAGATCAAAACCCTAGTTCTTGTTAGATTTTAAGATTGAAGCAACTTGGAGACCATTGAAGATTCAAAGTAGGAGCAAAGAGGGAGCATCAAATCTACAGATAAGAGATTCTATCTTCTTATCTTCTTCTATCTTTGTCTTTTAATGATTATTCAATTGTGGATTCTTAGTTTTAATTCAATAATCATGAACTAATTCTTTGTTTGAGATTACAATGGATCTTATTGTGTAGTTTATTTTAATATGCTTTGCTATCAATTATTATGTTCTATTGTGAGGATTGTCTATTGTGATTTGGACTTAATTGTTTAATTGATTGGCCATCAATTACCGTGATAATCTATATGAACTCGAGAGATGAAGTATTGATTTAGATCTTATCATGATAACATGTGTCATGAATTTTGTCAATAGCAGATTTTTGATTATTGTTAAGGTAGAGATACGCTTGACATCACATGTAATCGGATATAGAACTTATTCTTCAACCTTCTTTAATTGTAATTCACATAGAGATATAGTGGGTTAGTTGATTAAGGTGTTTAACAGATTTCTATCTTAATTGTGGATTGACGTTAATATGGGTATTATGCATCGAGAGGTGGTTTTATCTGCTTTAGTGTTCTTGATTAACAATTCAGGATAGAGAATAATTGATGAGAAGTGTGTTAACTTAAATGAAGCAATAAGTGAAGTTGTAATCTTAAATCTCCGTAATCTTAATTTAACTAGTGGTAATTAGAATTAGTTTACTTATAAATTGAAATTCATTCGTTTAAATAAGATCGAGTTAGTTACGAGTTAGTACTTGGTGATTTTTATTTAACAATTCCTCGTGGGAACGATACTCTATTTTTACTTTATTACTTGTTGACCACGTATATACTTGCGTGTTGTGAGTAATTAGATTTTACCCAACAAGTTTTTGGCGCCGTTGCTGGGGAATTAGTTTAATATTTTTGCCAATATTAGCTTCAATCAAATTAGTATTAATTTAACCATTTTTTTTCTTTTTATTTAATTCTCTCCCTATTTTTCTTTCTTTTCAGGTACCATGGATGGATGCAATTATCAATGGCCATACACAAATATGACTCCACCAAGGGACACAACAATTGATGGACTAAATGCATTTTCTGCATTATCAGCACAGCTTGAGACACTTTCAAGGAGGTTGGACGTTGTTGCAGCCCAACGTACTCGAAGGATAGCAGTTACGTGCAAATATTGTGCTGGCAATCACCCGAGTAATCAATGCACCATCAATCTTGGGCCGGTACAATATGGTGGTAACTACCTCAATCAGTATTCATATGATAATTATCATCAAGTTTGGGGGTATCACCCTGTTTCGTCATGGAGCTACAATTATGAAGACCAAAACTACGCTCCAAATCAATCATACACACCAAAATTTTCATGTCCACCTCCATTGCCACAGGAAGAAAAGCCAAATCCGATGGATGTAATATTGAAGGGCATAGTAGACCAAGAGGAGAGGATGATGAGTCAAGAAATATCGAGCTTCAATTTTCAGAACCAGATGGAACAACTCAACATTACTTCAAACATTGGTCCTCAATATATGGCTTCCGAGACTGAAACAAAAAATTCAAGGCTGGGGGAATTATTATCCAAGTTCATAGCATCAAACGAGGAGAGGAGGATTAATTAAGAGCGGTTAATTCAGAATCAAGAGATATCAATTCAAAATCTGCAGAACCAGATGGATCAAATATTCAAAGCCTTGAACAACTGTCCTCAAAACAATTGGTGTTATGACAAGGATTCCGAGATTGATGAAGTGCCCGAGCCAAATCTACAACTGGATGAGACACGAGATGTTGAAAAAGAGGAGACAAGTGGGGATAATGAAAATACGGTCGGTGAAGCACTAACTATGAGTACTAACGAGGATGAGCCGATGTTATTAATGCCTCAAGTGCCTTCTCCACCAAAGTTCAAGGATCCGGTTAGATTTGCAAAATCATGCCCACTGGGTAGTCATGTCATCGGTAATGCTCCTTGTGACATAAAAGTGAGTACGACTTCAAAGCCATGGTGCAATGAGCTGGAGAAGATAGAAGAAGAGAATGTTGTGTCTGACAAGCTTTAATGCCCCAATGTGATAACAGACACAATGGAGAAAACACCAAGATGTTGCAAGTACTTGAATGTGATCTTATCAAAAGAAAGCATACTAGGTGACTTTAATGCAATGACTATCACAATTAGGAACCTACTAAAAGCTACATTGTTTCTGATGGATGGAGGGTTCCTCAATTACCGAAGAGAAATTGGATAGTCTTGACGAGACAAATAAAGTCCAAGCAATGACGCTTAAATCGGGCGCTACTTGGGAAGCAACCCAAGCTCTAAGTTTTTCATCTTAATTAGTAGTATATTTTGGTTTCGAATCGAGTCAAGTACACATCTTAATCAGAGAATTACATGTTTTACAGGAAGTTCAAGGACAAACAGCCACTACGGACCGGACAATGACCGCTTCTACCAAAAGGATAGACCAAGCGCGGTCGCAAGAGAATCAAACCTCATCTCGCCAACCCGGCAAAGATCGACTGCAGCACGTGACGCCGATCCTCCAAAGACGGAACGCTACCGCACCATCCCTCAAATCGGATACACAAAGACAAACAGTGCTACATCAAGCATACTTCCAGCGCGGACCGCACCACCAATACAACAAGTTCTAGATATCAAGCGCGGAGCGCTATACCTAAATGCATAACCCGGTACCGACCGCGCTTTACTCTGGGATGACAGTTACGAAAAGTTAGAGCAACGTGTTATAAACTCAATCAAGACACCTCTCCTCATTACATGCAAACTCTCCACATCTCCAAATTCTATTGTACTTCCTATTCCCCATAACTCCCAATCACACCATCCTTACCTCTCCTTCTCCTTTTTAACTTCTATTCCCATTAAACCCATCCATCCCCAACTTCCAATCCATGTTGGTTTTCAATTTTTGCGCCGCTCGGAAATCCCAGGCGTTAAAAGTGGTTTAATTGCAATGTTAGTCAAGTCCAACTCAAGTGTGGTTCCCGATCTATTCCAATGTGTCTGGCCTATTCTTCAGACTTAGCAGACAAGGAGGAAAATGCTTTATTTTCAGGGAAGTCCTCTCTTTTAATTTTTCCTATCTTAGCCATTGAGGACAATGTCTAGTTTAAGTTTAGGGGCATTTTAGTGTCGTATTGCATATAGTTAGTTATTTACATTGTAGTTCGTATAGTTACATTTAGTTTTTGCATTCTTAAAAAAAACAAATTTGAAAAATTGAAAAATTAGTAGTTAGGTTACTATGTTTATATAGCATTTAGTACATCTTGCATGAGTCCAAATTGTTTGATATTTGAGTTTGTTTTGGCCAATGATGAGATTGGAATTGGGTAGACAAGTATAGTACTGACTATTAGAGCTTTGATGTGATTTTTTGTTATGAATTGAGTCCTTTTCTGTTTGAAACTGGTATAATAAGGATAGCACAGTAAAAACAACTTGTTGAATGAATGATTTTAAATTGATACATAATCGGACTCTAAAGGATAATGCTAGTTTGAATAAAAGAATGACAAGAATAATTAGGGATGGCTAAAGTTAGACAAGAACCTAAGTTTGGGGGAATATTTGGGGTATATAAGCTTAAAGAAAGAAAAAAGAAACAGAAAAAAAGAAAGATATTGAGTTAAATAAATTGAGTCCTGTGGTGGGTCGAGAAGAAGCGCGAAATGCACTCCCCATAACATACAGGCGAGAGATGGAGCGTAAAACGCACTCACTATCCATCAACTAAAAAAAATGAATAAAACGGGAAATAAGAGCAAAAAGCCCCCGTAGATGAAAAATGAAGCATAAGTATCCCATGTTGACCCTCGATAATGGTAATTGTTTAATTTTAGTTGGATCTAGCTTATTTTGGGATTTCTTGAGTTTACACTGTATGATGCCTTCGAAGAGACTTATGATGCCTTCGAAGAGACTTGTTATGTGTTAAATTTGATTTTATATCAGTTAACATTGCTTTGGAGCACACATACACACACACACACACACACTATTAGTGATAACAATCTAAGATTTGATGAGTGATTGAGAAGTTATTGATTGGTTTTGATATGATGTGTTATCGCGTTTATTTGATTTCTCTAAGGCCGGTTGAATAGACTTATTTATGTCATTACTGCTGGATTCGTAGGCATGTAGATTAGTTGCATTGCATGACATTATTGTTTTGTGTTTTTGCTTGAGGACAAACAAAGGTTTAAGTTTGGGGGTATTTGATAAATAGGTTTTATACCTACTTGTTCGGTATCTATTACTTGAATTATTTTCTTAATCTCATGTTTCGTAGTTACTTTTCATACATTTTATGTTATTTTGTAGGCGATGACACGACATTGGCATGAAGAAGCAAGGGAAAGAATTCGTACATCTTTTGGACTAAAATACGCAATCAAATGCAAGAAGGGAATATTGAAGGACTTTTAACATCACGTTGAATGCATGTTCTTGGCTTGGAACTTAGATTTTATGGTAGCTCTACTTCTTAGCTTTTCAGAACATCTTGAATCGTCCCAATCGGAGTTTGGATGCGAGAGTTATGGCCCTTTTATCAACGAAGATCAAAGCTAAGAGTTGTCATGCTTGCCATTTACACAACATCTACTTCAAGCTCAATTTCCGCCTTGTTCCAGTCTGAATATGTCAATTGTTAAAGAATAAAAGTTGTATATCTCGTCGATATTTTACCAAAAGACGTCGCAGCAGAAAAGTAACACATGTTTTACCAAAAGATGTCGCATGAGAGAAAAATAGAGGCGGCATGCGGATAGACTAAAGGCGCTATTAAGGCCAGATTTTACCGCCATTCTTGATATGATCCACGAATGGCTTGGGGAGACATCATTGCGCTTGGAAGTGTGGCGGGAAGACAGCTGATTATGGTTATTTGATGTCCAATTTGAGCTAGAATAGGATTCTTAGTTGCCTAACTTGCTAGGGTATCCATTAGAACTATAAATACATGAGGAGAGACATAGAAGAAGGGGGAGATAGGCTAGTTTTGGAGGATTCAATTAGATTAGATTATAGTAAATTAGATCAAAACCCTAGTTCTTGTTAGATTTTAAGATTGAAGCAACTTGGAGACCATTGAAGATTCAAAGTAGGAGCAAGGAGGGAGCATCAAATCTACAGATAAGAGATTCTATCTTCTTATCTTCTTCTATCTTTGTCTTTTAATGATTATTCAATTGTGGATTCTTAGTTTTAATTCAATAATCATGAACTAATTCTTTGTTTGAGATTACAATGGATCTTATTGTGTAGTTTATTTTAATATGCTTTCTTTATCAATTATTATGTTCTATTGTGAGGATTGTCTATTGTGATTTGGACTTAATTGTTTAATTGATTGGCCATCAATTACCGTGATAATCTATATGAACTCGAGAGATGAAGTATTGATTTAGATCTTATCATGATAGCATGTGTCATGAATTTTGTCAATAGCAGATTTTTGATTATTGTTAAGGTAGAGATACGCTTGACATCGCATGTAATCGGATAGAGAACTTATTCTTCAACCTTCTTTAATTGTAATTCACATAGAGATATAGTGGGTTAGTTGATTAAGGTGTTTAACAGATTTCTATCTTAATTGTGGATTGATGTTAATATGGGTATTATGCATCGAGAGGTGGTTTTATCTGCTTTAGTGTTCTTGATTAACAATTCAGGATAGAGAATAATTGATGAGAAGTGTGTTAACTTAAATGAAGCAATAAGTGAAGTTGTGATCTTAAATCTCCATAATCTTAATTTAACTAGTGGTAATTAGAATTAGTTTACTTATAAATTGAAATTCATTCGTGTAAATAAGATTGAGTTGGTTACGGGTTAGTACTTGGTGATTTTAAGTTAATAATACCTCGTGGGAACGATACTCTACTTTCACTTTATTACTTGTTGACCACGTATACTTGCGTGTTGTGCGTAATTAGATTTTACCCAACAGAGTCTTCAAGAAAAAATGGGGACACAATTACGAATGAGTACCGCGTATCATCCGCAAACCGATGGGCAAAGCGAAAGAACAATTCAAACACTTGAAGACATGCTCCGAGCTTGTGTGATGGACTTCAAGGGTAGTTGGGAAGATCACCTTCCATTAGTAGAGTTCGCACATAACAATAGTTATCACGCCAGTATTGGAATGTCGTCGTACGAAACACTGTATGGGAGGAAATGTAGAACGCCCTTATGCTGGGACGAAGTTGGAGAACGTCAACTGTTGGGACCAAAATTGGTACAACAGACAGTAGAAATCATCAAGGTGATAAGAGCACGATTAGTAGCAGCTCAAGATTGCCAGAAGAAGTATGCGGACCTACATCTCAAGAAGAGAGATTTTAAATTAGGAAGTTATGCATTTCTGAAAGTATCTCCCTGGAAAGGGAAGATTCATTTTGGGAAGAAGGGCAAGTTGATCCTTAGGTTCATAGGACCATTCGAGATTTTGAGGCGAGTCGGTGAAGTGGCGTACGAGGTAGCCTTACCTCCTGAACTTGAGCACATTCACAACGTGTTTCATGTGTTAGTGTTGCGGCCGTATAAACCAGACTACAAGCACATTATCTCCTATGAACCAATCCAAGTCGAGAAAGACTTATCGTACGAGGAAGTTCCTGTCCAGATACTAGATAGGAAGGAACAGAAGTTGAGGAATAAGATTATCCATTCCGTTAAGATTCTCTGGAGGAATCACGCAGTAGAAGAAGCTACGTGGGAGTTAGAAGAGAAAATGAGTGTGAATTATCCGTTTTTATTTGAGTAACCTTATTTTTACAATTCCGAGGACGGAATTTTTATAAGGGGGGAGGGATGTAACGTCCATGAATTTGAAACTCCTTATTAATTAAATATGTGATTTAATTTTTGATGAGTTAGCTATGTGAATTTATGAAATGATTAAAGGGAGTCACTAATAGTTATTTAAATTAGTGGACTAACCCCAAGAGTTTGATATCAAGAATTGTTGAGATTTTTAATGTTTAAATATTCAATTTATTTGAATATGGTGGAAAGAGCTTATTTATATTGATTGATTTCAATTGTGAGTAATTAATTGATAATATGTTGATTTATAATTACTATTAATAAATATTAATTAATGAGTACAATGTGATTATTTATTTTCTTGATTAATTTGTGCAATATATAGTAAACCTTTATTATATGGTAGTTAACTATATATTTTATATAGTACAAGGTGATACATTAATATGTCTATATATTATATATATAGACTATATAGTAAGAGTTATTTGCAATCATGTGAGTTGCATAATAATATTATTATATGTATGTGCATTACTAGATACCTTGTAATTGGGAAATACATTGTATGCCCTTTTAAATTATTATACCCTATGTTATATGAAATAAATTGTGTAGACATATTTATAACCAAAGTTTGTATTATATGAATATTTAGTATAAGCCAAATGTTGCATTTCATTGTTTGCAAAATGTTGAGGATTTCTCTTGTCCCATAATAAGAGTTCCATTTCTTTCTTATACGTGAACAAGCTAGCAAGCCTAGCCTACCTTCATATCAATTTCACCAAACTAGAGCAATAAGTGGATGGGGAGTAGGATTCATGAGTGAGTCACCAACTCTCACCAATTCTCTCTTAACCCTTGGGCATTCTTGAAAGCCAATGGTTTGAATTGTGAGGTAATGACATTGTCTAGATAATCAATCTCGTATAAATAATACCTTCACCTTCCTTATTGCAATTAATGAGAATTAGTTGCTAAGGAGCTTGTAAGGAGTGAGAGTATTGCAACTCAATTTCCTTAAGAGGTATGAAAATCCCAATTTATGTTCTTAGTTGAGTTTTGTTAAGATTCTTTGAATTAAGCATGAATTGGTTGTTAGTTGATTTGGGTTATGTTTCTTAGTGTTGTATATGCTCATAAGTGTGTTGGGTTATGTTAGAAGCAATGTTGTAAGGCTTTTTGCATGATGGGTTCTTTGAATCGCACACATAGTCTGCCATCTTGTCTTTGATGCGAGGCATGGCGCAATTACAAGGCCCTATTTTTACTAGGGTCTTGCATTGTTCTGCCAGTAACTCCAAAAATCTGCTCATCTCCAAGATGGTGCACTTTGCATATATGTGTCTTAGGGAAGCGGTATTACGCTGCCGCACCTCAGATCCTGTTGCTAGTTTTGTTTGTGCTATGTGTTGCTAACTTGGTATCATGACTTAGATACATACCTAGAAAGGAGTATAACATGATATATAAGCTTTCATATATGGTATAAAGTAATCAACTCAGATTAGTAAGGAAGTTATAGCAAAACTTAAAATTTTCAAAACTAACCTTGTGGAAAACTTGTGTTCACGAGTTCTGAACTTAGTGACTCATAAACATAACTGAGTTGGAACCTAAATGAACATGATATGTGATTCATAGATGTTGTATCCATGACCAACTTGATAAGCTTCGTGCTAGAACTTAGTTTGAAAAGAAAAGATTAGTTAAGGCTAATGATCATGAATGCTAAGAGTTATAGTTTCTGATTTTGAAAAGAGATTATTATAACTTATTTACTTATGATAAAGGTTTTAGACCTGTCTTACATGTGTTGGGTTGCATCATTAGTGCTAAAATGATTTCAAGGACAACCTCGATCATGTTTTCAAACTTAGGTTGCATATTATATGAGTACTTAGATACTAGTGTTGTAAGATGTCATGCTATGGCTATAATGCTCCTAAACATGATTCATATGTATTATGCATGATGATTACATGACCTTCTTTTGTTTGAATGACATATAAACTGTAAGTTAAACTTGTGGCAATGAACTCAAGTATGATCATGTGGTATATGTGAAACTCTAACATGTATGTGTGTTAAACTATATGTGTAATTAGTGTGTTAGAGTTAGACTGAAGTCAGGAGAGCAAAGCCCAACCTGAGTGCGGCTAAGGGACAACGCATCATGTAGTCCCTAAACCGGTAAGAATCGCACCATCCTGCAGTCTTGCCAGATTCTATTTTGGTTTGAAGTTTCAAGGCATGCTTATATGATTTCTTTACCTTATAATATATGACCAATATGCCATATAATGTGTTGAGTAGCATGCTATTTGATGACTTGATTGTTGTTAGTGTAGACACATACTAGTTTACACATACTAGTTTACACATACTAATTGAAATGATCGACTTGATAATGTTAGGTCGTTTCAACGCAAGTAATTAAAGATAGAATTATATTGTAGCTGAGCAAACAGGCAAGTTTCTTAATTCTTACTCTTTTATTTGAGTAAGTATCTAAATTATCCTTTACGTTGTGCAAGTATCTAAACCTTATGCACTACCCTTATTTTGTGCAAATAGGTATATGTTTATGCAAGTTCCTTGAACCCTACTTTTGTTAAGCAAGTTTCCCTAAACTTACCCTAAATTATATTGAGCAACTATCCGAATTTATTTTGTTGCAAGTTTCCTAACTTACACAATTTTGAGTTTGTGAAAGTTTTCCTATCCTTCTCATATTGCATTGAGCAGGATATTGTTGAATTGAAAGTTATTCATTTAAGCTTGAATCTTATTTCCAAGCATGTTATTAATTGGTTTAATTTCCTTACAATTATTCCACATCGATATTATTGATATTCGCACTTAGTGCACTTGAGTTCGTACAGTCTTGCACTTGTACATCATTTAAAGTTCAATAATTCTTGAACTGTGGTAAATAGAGTACGAACCTTTGTCAAATTCGGACAAGCCTATGAAGTTTTATAAAAGCTATCCAAACCAATTGATGGTAAGGATTCTTAGTGAAAGAACACCCCTCTTATGATAGGGGAGTACCCTGTATCTAATATAAGATACAATGAAGCGATTTAAATGTTATGCATATACATGGTGTGCGTGAGGTGATCCCCTCAAGTGCTTATTACAGAGCCGATAACCAAAGGGTCAATTAGCTATTGATTCCATTGGAGTGTCATAGTTCAAAGTCTACTTGACTAGCGGTTATTCTAAAAGCAATCATTACCTTTGCTTATAATATTCATATTATTGAATCCTTCAGCTATTCATATTGTTGAATTCATTGTCAGATATTTTCCATTCATCATGATATATCCTTATTGTTGTATTTAAACTTGTTGAGCAAACTTGTTGCTCATCCTTGCTATATCATGAATTATATTGCAGCTAAGCCCGAGACCTCAGGAAAGGACAACGGTAAAGGAAAGATGTAGGATAGTCGCCAGGAGCAGACTTTACTATATGTCTAGTTTAAATTATTGTTATGTAATATGAACCCTAATTATTAATTTAGGGTATGTTTTTAAGATTGTATTAAGGTTATCGAATCTTGGGACTAGTAACACTTTATGAATGAACGAAGTACGTTTATTATATTCCGCATTTTAGTTATCGTATGTTGTTTAGAGGTGGATGTCAGTATTTTATCGTGATGACCGAACCGGGGTCAGAGGACCCGAATTTGGGGGTGTCACAGAGCAGCCTGCTGCTGTTGCAGACCTTGGGGAAACCTTACCACTTGGTCTAAGGTTATGGTTAAGCGTCATACACGTAGTAAGAAGGTTAAAACAGAACTATGATATATAATCGATAAATTCAAAGCTTGAATGATTAGTAAGTGATGAATGTGGTATATTAAGACTTAGTGAGCATTAGAATAGTAAACATGTGTTGTGAAGGTTAACACTTGTAATTTCTGATATTTGCATGGTATCTTAAGACTTGTGCTAATATAGCAAGTTTAGCTAGTAATGCGGGTTATATTGAAAAGTGAATATTAGTATGTCTAATAGATGTTGTGGTTTTAATACTGTGTATAGGTGAACGTGAGTTTTAATATTTTAGCTTACACTCGAGGCAAGTTTTTTAACTCTACACTTTCATTGAGTTAGTTCTATTATTACATTGTGTAACTTCATTCTTTTGATTGAGCAAGTTTCTTGTATCTAGTTATTTATGATGATGCAAGTTCCAAAAATCTCATCTATTACATTGAGCATGTTTTAATTCTAAATTATTGGAATTCTAATCATTTTTGACTTACTCTAACTTGTTTATAGTTAAACAAGTTTCTTTAGTTTATTCTTTTACAATAAATGTTCTTAAACCTTAATTCCTTGTGTTGAATGGTTCAATCACTTTGTATATTTTATTACCATTGAAGTAAGTATTGTTTCCAGCTTGCTATCAACTAATGTATGTTCGGTAACTAAAATTCTAATTTGACAAGATTATAGACCTAACTTATTATTGTTCAAGCCAAGGTTTACCATTTCTTTATTTTGATCAATACTTATGCTCTCTAGTTATTTCAAGCATGAGTCTAGAATATAGTCAGTTCACCTATGATTCTCAAATGTTCTAAGTTATGTTGTTATTAAACAACTATTGTGTTATCAAGCATTGTTGATTCAACTAGTTCCCTAGTTGATGATCGTTAAACTTCAAATTACCCTTGAAATCTTATCAAAACATAACTTTCTTTAGTGCGGACTTGTACTCTAAATACTGAGATGAACAACCCTATTTTTAGGGGTTTATACTTATCGTTGAAATGTTTGTGCACAATACATTGTATGAAAGATTGATCCCCCTAAGTACGTGGAGTCCTTATAGTCATATGTCTATTAAAGTTAAAGTTGAAAGATTACTTATAACTGTGGACATGGTTCGTGGTCATTAGACCCTCAGTAGTATGTTTCAGAATGTTAATAGAACATATCATTCAGTTCTATTGAGCCTATTATTTGGCAAATGTTGTAATGTTAATAGAACATATCATTCAGTTCTATTAATCCTATTATTTGGAAAATGTTGTAAAGTTATTTATTCTTATTTTAAGTAAGCTTTGTTTGCTCACTCTTGCATATTTATATACTTATTGCAGCTATGGTTGAGAAGGTAAATAAACCTACAACTAGTAAAGGAAAGGGAAAAATGTACAAGTGATGAAGACTTGTAATTTTGTTTTATCGTTATGATGATAGACTTTTAATAATGATGTGATGTAATAATTTAATTTCCGCATTTGAATGATTGTAATTAAAGGTTAGATAACCTGGGAGATAATTTTATTAACGTAATCAGCATGTAAGGTGTTTTATTATTCAATTATATTATGATTGAGTAGTTAGATATGAATGTTTTGATTAAGTGAACACCAAATCTTGTGGAAAGGAAGTACCAGGATTTGGGGGTGTTACACCCACAGTCATAAACATCCTATAATGCATGAACATGTCAAAGTCATAATCCATAAGGGTAGCCTAGTTACCAAGATTACTTTGTTTTCTTACCTTTGCTCATTTGTCCTCAAATAGGATAAAGAATAACAGAAAAAGGTACAAATTTGACTGTTTCAAAAGTCAAGTTTTTTCACATCATTATGTTCAACATGGTTTAATACTAACATTTACTATGGTGAATATTTTTTATCAAGACATATGAGAATGCATATTCACTACTATGTGTTTAGACACATTTAATATGATAAGTCATTTTCCAACAGATAAAAACTGGAAAAGAAGACATGCATACGTTACCAGGGCAATGTAGAACACTTGTACGGTGACAAAATTTGCAAAAAGACGCCCGAACTCAGCAGATCTGAAGAAGAGCTCTCGGATTCTCTGTATGGCGTAACTTGAAAATGACTTATAAAAGCAACATGCCATTTAAGGCCACCCACAGTTGGCCGCAGGTGTACCTGAGGCTCCCCTGGGTGGGGCCCACCCCTCCAGCTCGGTCCAGTTCGAGTTGCAAAAGAGATCTCACAAGCTGAAAAAGCCAAATCAGGAAAAAGAATGCTACGCGATTGAGCGGAAAAGCCTGAAATCCTGGTTTTCATGGACCAAACTACAGTTCTACATGTTACTCATTGGTATTCGCCCGGACACAGGCTTACTATACCAATGATCACAACTGTGACAAACTACATTCAACAATACCTCACGAAGGTCCGATGCCGTCAATTTGGGGTCGCAACTCCAAAACACTTCTCCCAAGCGGGAACTTCATACAATTCAGCCATTGATGCACATGTCAACGAAGGTCAAGCAACCTTGACAACACTTAGTCGATGGCAAGTAAACCATCGAAGCATCGGAAGCCATCCGATGATTTCAGTCATTGACACACATGTTGACGAAGGTCAAGCAACCTTGACAACACTCAGCCGATGGCAAGTAAATCCATTGAAGCATCGGAAGCCATCCGATGGTTTCAGCCGTTGATGCACACATCAGCGAAGGGCAAACAAACTTGACATTATCCCCACCAGGGATTTCATCCATTGATGTACATTTCAGCGAGGGTCGAGCAACCCTGACAAACACAAACTGTTGGCAGTAACTCCAACAGAACATTGGAAAGACCTGACGATACAAACCAGGGAAGAACATCCTCATCGGGGAGGAACGATGATGGAATCTGTTATACACATCTTTAACAGACATAATACATCCCCACAGGTATCTTGTACATGAGAGGTACATCCTCAAGGGGAAGTCTGTACCAAGGATTAAGGACTTTGGTGATAACCCCAATGCCAACATACTGGAAGTTCCTGAGAACTTTTGAGCACACATCCAAGAAGTTCATCGGGAATATCTGTGATAACTTCAGTCCAACAAACCAAATACATCATACATTTGCATCATGTTGCAGTACATTGCATCATGAATATCTTGTTATATTTCAAGTGTCTAGTATTTTTTATCATATCCATGCCATTACACTACATGAATATGATAAAGAGGGGCATTTGTAGACACTCAAAATTTTTCATTCATGTTACTAACCTTGCAGTAGGGCAAAATCGTCTTTCAGAGATAATCCTGGAAGTCAAATCAGCACAGTCCCGGAGACAACACCGAGATACTCAGTTTTCCATCTCGGAGATAACCCCGAGATATTTAGTTTTAACCTCGGAGACAATCCCGAGGAATACAGTTCCAGTTCCAGAGATAACACCGGAGAAGTTTTCCATCTCGGAGATAACCCCGAGATATTCAGTTCCAGTCCCGGAGACAACCCCGAGGCATGTAGTTGCAGTTCCGGAGGTAACCCCGGAAAGGCTTATTTCAACCCCTAGCGATCAGCTTCAACACTCAGTGATAGCCCCGAGGCACTCAGCTCCAAACCCAGAGATAACCCCGAAAAGACAGGCATTCAACACTTGCAGCAGCCCAATCTCAAAGATAACCCTGAGCAACGACTGCAAAATCAGCCCAAACCGGACATAACCCCAGTGAGGGGTAAAATCGTCATTTTTCCACCTCGATCTTATATTGCGCTATCTCAACAACAACTTAACATACATTCTACACAAAAGTGTCCTACAAGAACCAATAGCTCCAATCCCGAGTGACAACTATGTAAGATAGCACAATGGATAAAATTTGAAGCTTGAAGACCCGGGCATGGTCCTATCTTCCCGACTTCGTACAAACTCTTATCCCATGTCATTGTGTAGCTCTCGACAATAGCATGTCGTAAAAGGTCTTATACACCTCGATCGGATGCCCGGATTGAAGTTCTAAAAGTTTGAGTAGACAACACATTGCACACGTTCACGTACTTCAAGACGGTGGGTCCCGCGGAGCCCGGGGCACCCCGAGTAGCCACAGGTACACCTGCGTCTCCCCCTCTATAAATAGAGGGCTTGGAGCAGCCACTTTAAGGAGAAAAAAGGCGAGGAAGCCCTGCCCAATTTGCTCTGTACACACTATAAATTGAGTGCTTTCACATTTCAAACACTTGTGAGCTCATATTTGGCTACTTTTTTACCGGCGGGAGCCGAGTGTTCATCCATTTAAAGCTATTGAAGTCTTCTTTGTCAGTCCACTGTAAGCCTTCGTACACCATTTAAAGCCTTTTCTACACTCCCTGCACACATTGTTTTTCACATTGAGAGTCATGTTGTGTGCGTGTGCCCAGACTTCGGTCCGTGGCTTTTCATTTCCTTTATATAAATATATATTTATATATATTATATATATATACTAACATTATCGAGTTATGCCTTGATTGAGCCTGGATTTATATCCGGAGCGTTTATTTCTTTTATATATATACTTATATATAAATTGTTGTCGAACTCTGTTCGATGAGCCTGGATTTACATCCAAAGCGTTTATTGCTTTTTTATATATAAATACTTATATATATGGTGTTGCCATCAAACTTTGTTTGATTGAGCCTGGATTACACATCCGGTGCGTTTATTGCTTATATATATATATTTACATTTCTGTTAGGCCTGGAGTTCACTTAGTGGCCTTTTAATGCTTTATTTATACTTAGTCCCGCCTAGAGTTCACTTCGTGGCGGTTGATTGGTTTTTACTGCTTTATTTACATTTTTCAATCCCCCATGGAGGTGCTTCGTGGTGGATGATTGTCATATATATATATATATATATATATATATATATATATATATATATATATATATATATAACTGTTTACATCTTTCATACAAATTGCTACATTATGTGAGCCTAGGAATCATGTGATCACATATTCAGTCTACTGAATCTAGATTCGGTTCCCGTTATGGACATTTTTAGTTGTACATGGCTTGTAAATTATTCACAGTGTTTGAATTTACTTAGACG